>JAVQMG010000105.1:2620833-3931250 GCA_032878915.1 Castanopsis chinensis
AAAAAAAAAAAAAGAGAAAAAAAAAACTCTAGCACCGGGCAAACCTTTAACCCAACAAATCACAAGACATAATGTATCTTATATAGAATAATTTTTTGCCCTTTGAGTCTATCACTCTCAGTTGATCTCATTAATTTTCTATTTGTTTTGGCAATAATATTTTCTATAAAATGAGTCATTTTTTAAAAGAGTAATGCTACAGATACAAACTATTTTACAATATTTTTACAAACTGCTGATGTGAAAATTTTATACTTGTTCTAATATAGACCCATCATTAACATCACATTTTTACTTACAATAACTATTTAAAAAATTCTAAAACCATATCAGTAGTTTCTAAAAAGAGAAATGATATATCCACAGCATTTTCACAACATTTTTACCACAAATCTTAAGTGGCAGATTGTTATTGGTTGTTATTGTTAGGGCAAAAAAGTAATCTTAGTGATATGTTTAAATTTGAACGAATAACAACTAACCACCTATGATTTGTTGTGAAAATGTTATAAAAATGTTGTGGACGTAGCACCTCTCTTTTAAAAATATTGTAAAATAGTTTATGTATGTAGCATTACTCTTTTCAAAAAGTATTTTTTATAAAACTATCATATTTTTCTATATTTGATAGCAACCTTAAATGAGTTGAAAAAAGTTTATTAACTTCCCTTATTTAGCTTGCTATGAGATAGAGTTGTTTTCTATACATTAAGCCATATTTTTTCTATTAACCAAATATAGTTTTCCTTTGACTCATTTTATCTGATACTACCAAATACTGAAAAACATGAAAAATTATTTTTATACAATTTTTCAGCGAAACAAATAGAGAGTAAAAAGACAAATACCATAAATTAATTTCTCAAATGAACTATGGATAATAAATAAACTTTTTTTTTAAAGAATCAATATTCTTCAAATTCCTTCTTCTTCTTCTTTTTTTTTTTTTTTTTTTTTTTTGATAGAACATTCTTCAAATTCTTAAGGATCAATATTTCAAAAGAACCAAAACTCCCTTTGGCATCAACATACTTAATTCTTTTTTCTTAAAGTGAACTAAAATATACTCTACTTAAAAAAGTGAAGTTTTAAAGTTATAAATAAAACAAAATAAACTAAAAGGTAAATGGAAAACTTGAAATATACACTAATTGAGTGACTATTTGAATTTGGTGTGTAACAATGAGTAGGAGTGGCGGTGAGGATCCTAGAAATTAATCCGACACCGTTAAGAAATAGAAATACTCGTTTGGAAAAATTGTATATAATCCAAATCCGTTAGGTAATGCAAAATTTCTTGAAAGCAGGAGAATATTTTTTTATACTGTTATAGTCAAATTGTCATTTACCTTGGAGAGGACTCAATGTCTTATGGTAGACCAATCATATAGTTGGAAACTTGAAGCTATACATGCTTAGCTACGCTCCCACTTGTTCGTTTTACAGTAAAATATTTTTAAATATTTTTTATTTTTATTTAAAGTTTTACATATGAAACACTTTTAGTAACATATTTTTGAGTTTTTAATATGACATATGAAATAATTCAAACATAAACCAGAAAAACTGGTAGCTCAACCACTGTGGCTATTGGTGCCGAAGGCTCCAGTGATCGGACTGACGACTCCAATGATTAGACTGAAGGCTCTGGCGTTCGGATTACTTATAATGGTTGCCTGGCCAACTGAACCACTGACCTGGCTACTAGATGGGGAGGAGAGCCACAATGTTTTTTTTTGTAAAAAAATTTGCTAATTTTTTAAAGGTAAAAATTTTACAACATTTTCCAAAGGATTTTATGGTCAACAAAAAACTTTTTCATGTTTGAACAAATTTTAGAATGAAACAAATACAGTAAAATGCTAAAAAAATATTTTCAATAAAACATTTTACAATGAAACAAATGGAATGGGTATAGTTCATGTTAGGAAATTTAGATCTTAGTTAATGGAACTAACAAGTTTTAAATCCAAATTGTTAATTAGATTTATTATGAATAAACCTTATTAAAACAAAAAACATCAATATCATGTCAGTATCATGCACAACGGACAAGTAAATAAAACAAGAGAAAATTTGGGGGGAAACCTTACCGAAAAAGCAATTCACTATAGTAAAGAGAAATTTCAGATCTAGTACAAAACTTTTCTCCCTAGACTCTAAAATCTATGTAGATAAATTTATAACAGAAACCTTCTACCGTTTCAGAACCTCTGAACTCTTTGATATATAAACGTCAGCCTTTTCATGCACGGATAGCAGTACGTGACTAACTCTTTTGCACAAATCTCAGTATGAGACTCACTCACCAACTTGAGGAAGAAGAATGTTAGTTGCAAAGTTCTTCACTTTATCAACAATGAAGATTAAGAAATACTTAGTTACAAAACCCTAAGACGCAAAGACGCAATAACATATTTTAGAAAGAATAAGGCATCAATCACCTTTTTCATGTGTTCTCCTTGTATTGTTTTATGTGACGGCCTCTAAATATGCCTTATATATATTTAGAGTTATAAGAAAAGAAACCCTACACAAATACATAAGCATGGGCCGAAAATCAAATCTGAAAATCTGAATTTCATAATTTTCAATAGATAGCTATCTGTTGAACTTCACTTGCGAGCTATCGAGATTTAATGAATCAACACTTTTTCACTTGTTTCTTGGATAAATTTGTATAGCTTCAATACTAGACTTGAGCTCTTATTCTTTGAAATATTAAACACATCCTAGATCTACTCAATTACAAGTAAAATACGTTTTGTCAAATGATTAGCCAATTACATAAAATGTTGACATATGTTCCTAACATAAATCACATATGTCCTAACAACTCAATAATTTGATGGAATCAGTCTCTAAGTGGGAGATTGATGGGATGTATGTGTAGATTGATATAATATGTTATGTTAAGTGTTCTGGGGTAGGTAGGGCCTTAAGGGGAGCAAAGTTCTTTGTGAATGAAAGCCTTAAAGCCACAGGTAAAATAAAATTGGTGTATGTACCATTATTGATGGTATTTTAAATATTTGATTAGTATATTACAGATATTATGAACTTTAGTTAGGAGAGAGAGAGAGTAAAATTGCCACACAAATCTTCACATCAGTTTGAACAATGTCTAATTAAACTGATTACATTAAGATTCACAATTTAGTTTCAATATGAATTTCTATTTCACAATTTCAATGGAAGTTGGAAATTTGGCAATCGAAGCTTGTTAGGGGCGATTTCAAGCGACTTTAAAAACATGATAATTTGATTATATTTTAATCAATATCAAATTATAATTAAGTTTTATGATACTTGTGACTAAAAATGCCCAAGTGTTGGGCACTTTTTCTGTGGTTTTTGCAATATCAATCATTCTAAAGACAATTCAATTAACTTCAAATTGAGCTTGAATTTATCCCAATCAAACAATCCAAACTTTTTTTTGGGTCAAATTGTGGTCAAACTAGGGTTGACCGTGGTCAACCTCGGAAAAGTGTTTGGAAATGTACTTTTTGATATAAAATTATGAAATTTGGTAGTTTGATAAATTTTTTGGATTTGTTTGACTGTCGGACAACTCGGTCAAATTTTGGTCAATCAATGTCATTTTGACTTTTTGACTCTTGACTAAGAAAAATGGCTAATTCAACATCTGATTGGGCTAAATTAATAATGTTGACATTCCATTAATCTGATGGTTAAAATTGTTATTTTTATTTTTTTTAATTTGACCTTTAATAGATATTTTTACACGCAAAATGAGCTTCGGCATGGGGCTTGGCTTGGACCGGGTCTCAAGCTCGGCCTTGCTTAAACAACAGAGCTTTGTTCTATAGCAAAGGTGTTCTCTTCGACTTGATGAGGCGGCGCTAGCAAGCAAATAGCAACAAAGCTGCAATGTTCTCCTTGGTTGAGATGGTTCTTATGCGGCTAAGCTGTTAAAAGTGCTAGTGTCTAGCTCGTACACATGCACAGTATAATTAAAAAAAAATACAATTACACGTATATATGAATTCAAATTATACTCACTCTCTTTTATTTTAATTTATTTTAGATATACACATGAGTGTACTCTTTCCTTTTTTGTTTATTGAGTTTTTGATAATTTATTTATATTAGACTTTTTATTTTTTGTATTTCATTGACTCACCTAAAACAAAAATTAAAAAAACTTAAATAGGACACGTGGGGCAAAATTATTTGACAATTGAAATTCAATTTAATACCTAATTAGATTTTCTCTTAGTTGTACATCTCTCTCTCTCTCTCTCTCTCTCTCTCTCTCTCTCTCTCTCTCTCTCTCTCTCTCTCTATATATATATATATATATATATATAGATAAATAGATAGATAGATAGATAAAGTGAAAAGGCAAGAGATCACAACAAAATTTTGACAAAAACTAACTAAAAGATTGAATCTTTTTTTTTATACAAGATAGAATTTCTACTTTAACCTAATCTAAGTGTATATGTGTGTAAAGCTCTCTCTTGGAGACTTAAATTCCGACTCTTGTCCCCCACACCTCACAAACATTTATACTTATAAAGTGACCATCGTACCAAGGGTATGCGGTGGTAACCAAAAGATTGAATTGAATAAAGTTAAAACTTAAAGAATTAAATTTAATAAAAATTAAATTAGAACGCTGAATTAAATTTTAGACAGGTATAAATTTGTTATTTAACCAAATATACTTGTTTCTCAAAAAAAAAAAAAAACAAAAAAACAAAAAACAAATATACTTACAAGTTACAGGCCCATTAATTTAAACGTTATTCCCACCATTTTTAGAGAATGTAGTAAGCCATGAAATGTTGAGTTGTATTACTGTATAAGCTTTTGTAGAATTTTGGTTAGTGAAAATCCATCAGTTTGATTAAAAAAAAAAAACTTTATTCCTTAAAAAAAAGTAACATAAAATAAATTATTTATTTATTTCTATTCTCTTCATTTACTCCTTCCGACTCCGTCCAGCGTGCCACGCCAAGTACCAACACAACTTTATTTTTTCAGTTTTCATAAATTTGACTAAATTTTATTTAAAGTTTTTAATTTTACTTCTGTTCAATTGAATCTTCTAAATTTTAAAATTGTTCAATCAAAGCTTTTGGTTAGTCTCATATAAAAACACCCATGATGGCGCCATTTTTTTTTTTTCGTTTTTGTCTTTTAACCTTTTTTTTTTTTTTTTTTTTTTGTAATTATCATCGCTCAAAATACAATGAAGACTGTTGACATTTCGGTTTTCCACTATTTCTTTATAGGACGGTAAAAGAGGTATACGCTACTCACATTGCCTTGTTCTAAAAACTGAAACCTAATTGACCTAATTCTCCAACACAATATCATTCTTGCACATAAGATCTTTCATCTTGTTGAAATAAACTGTCAGAGAAAAGACAAGAATTGTTCTGAAGAAAATCTTTGTATATTTTTTGTTAATCAAGGGTCCATCAAGGTTCAAAAAAAATAAAAAAATATAATAAAATAAAAAAAAAACCTTTGACAAAATGAAGTTAACCTTTATCTTAGCTCTCCTCAAATGTCTGGCCATTAGTGAGTAATTGATAGGTTGATATTCCAATAACAAATGATATATAAATTCATTGCTAGAATTCACTTTTGAAAATTGGTTTGCAAGGTGAGAGTACCCAAGTGCGTATATATATGGTTAAAATTACACTTAATCTATGTGAGACACTAAAACCATAACAGAAAACTCTAGGTATAATTTAGTTTGATTCAATTCTTAAATTTAATATATTTATATATATATATATATATATATATTGAAAAAGAATTCCCTCATCTCTCATAAATTCTTTTTCATGCATAACTCTTTGCTATTGAATGGAACATTAGGCCCATTCTTTGTGAAACAATGTCTACACGCACTACAAAAAAACTGGGTAATTGCGGCAGACCTATTGCGGCGGGTGAAAAATCCGCCGCTATAGGTTGCCTATTGCGGCGGGTCTTCGGCCCGCCGCTACACGGGAGATCTATTGCGGCGGGCATAGGCCCGCCGCAATAGATCTCATGTATACCGGCGTACTATTCTGGCGGGCCCAATTACCCGCCGTAATAGGCCTGTTTTACTGGCCATCTGGGTAGATATAGCGGCGGGCGAATGACCCGCCGCAATAGACCCTGCAATTGCCCTACTCCGTAATTTTCCCTCTGTTTTTTTTGTTCTTTTTCATTTTTAGCGCGTTTTCGATTTTTACCCATTTCCTTAGTCACACACACTCTCTCTCGCACAGACAGTCATCTCTACCACTACCCACGAACCCACGAACCCACAGCCGAAGCCACCACCACCCACAGCCAAAGCCACCACCACCCACAACCACAGCCACCACCACCCAAAAATCGAGCCTAGTTAGGTCCAAAAACAAATGGGTCAGGTCTAGCCCGACCCATTTCTCTCATCATTTCTAACCCTAACTGCTCATCCCTCTTTCTGCTCTCTCATCGGCCTCTCTCTCTCTCTCTCTCACCAACAACTAACAAAAATGAAGAAGTTTCTTCGGCTTTGGGGTTAGAAACCCTAGATTCGCTCCCATTGTAATCCAGAGGTAATTGTTTTTGTATTTGGCTATATTGCGTTTGTCTGCCGTAACTCATACAAGATTTTTTCATAGGTTTAATCATCCTCTGCCGTGGGTATGCATCCAAGGCCACAGCAGAAGGGTTTTAGCTTGATCAATTTGTGACTCTTCGTCTCTCTTGGCGTTGTGTTCTCAGCTCCGATTAGGTACGAATTTGAGACTTTTCGTCACTCTATAAGCCTTGATTTATTTCCTAATATAATTTGCGCATTCAATAACTAGGAATTTAGTTAATATTAGTTATACATTTTTTCAATCAATGTTTGCTATATTGTATGTGTTTGAACTTGGGTATTAGTTATGGATTTTTTCAATCAATTTTGCCATATTGTATGTATTATGTTGAATTGCTTTGGCTTTCTGTTGTAGTGAAACCAATTGCTTTCGCTTGATTGATTTTGCTGGACTTGATTGATGGTGATTGATGCTGAGAGATTTGACTGTTATTTGAATGTTATTTCCATATATTATGTAATCTCGTTATGTTTTTATTTTCTGTCCATATAAGATGTAATTTCGGGACTATTTAAAGGGTCTCAAGTTCGCTATTGTAACCGGTTAATTATGGATTTATAAAATTTGGGGGGTCTTATTCTAATGCTTGGGGCTCTGATTCCAAGCAAGCCCAAGTGCTGATTCTTGGGTTCCTTTTATGCTTGGTGTTGATTCCAACTTACAAGCAGCTCTGTGTGCTAATGCTGAGGAGGTTATCTATTTTTCTATGTCATCTGCTTGATGTTGATCAAGCAAGCCCTAGGTGCTAATTCCTAAGTCCTATCCCTTTCCTTTGTTTCCCAAATTAATGCCCCCTCTTAGAGTCTTTTGTCCTGCCGCTTGTCCTCCATCAAATCTGGCTAAGTTCTTGTGCCCTTAATTGTTTGAGATAACTTTTGTTTGTTGGAGTAGGCTGTTTGGTTTTTTCTTTGTTATACCCAGATAGGTTTGATCAGAGCAGAGTAACCAATCAGAGTTGCCAAATAAGTAGAGTTTGTGAGTGATATTTTTATTGGAAGTACTTCGTGACCTATAATGTTAGTATTCAGCAAGTTACAAATCAAATAATGCTACATAATGTAACGTGGTTAGTGCAAATGTGTTGGCATTCTCTTAGTTTACTTGTTTTATTGCTATCTGTTGTAGTTGTTTTGTTTATTTTCAAATTGCAATCTAATATAATATTCGAAAGTGATAATTTTGGTTTGTGGTCTTTAAGCATGTGCATAACTAATGAATTTGTTGTAATTAAATGCAAGTTTGTTCTTGTTGCAGTTGTCCTCTGTTTGGAAAAACAAAAGAAGGGTAAAAGAGCAAAAACCATGTCCAAATTCAACAGCTAGTCCATGTTTTGGTATGTATGAAGTTAGAATAATGTGTCATTAAGATTGGCTTCTAAAGTTACTTCTTCAATTCTCAAATGTGTCTTGTGGGATATGAGAATCACATATATAAATCCTCTTATCTTCAACACATGTTTATTTTTTATTTATTCCGCTGGTCAATAGTACTAGTTGGACTGTAGACCTCAACAACCTTACACTTTCAAAAGGCTCTAGTCCTTTTTGATATTGAGATTACCTGTGTACTTGTGGTTGTACAAGAAGATTTCATATTTCTTTATCATAAAAGAAAAGAATTGGACTTTATTGCCTAAAAAAACAATATAGATACTGAACTACTTGGATTTGTGCAATGACTGGTTTTGTTGAAGACTCTGTATGAAATATGCCCATGTTCTTTTCTTTGAATGGTTATGCAATTTAGCTGTTGTATGCTGTCATTATAAACTTCTGTCTGCCTTTGGTTTCATTTTTTAGAACAAGGAATTATTTCAAGATTTGGCTCCTTCCCTGTGGAATTCTTTTGGTACTACTGCTGCACTGGTACAGGTGTGCGTAATTAATTTATGTTTTTTTTTTTTTTTTCAATTTTTTTTCTATTTTAGAAGAGAGAATTATTTCAAGATTTGGCTCCATTGTTGTGGAATTCTTTTGGTACTATTGCTGCACTGTTACAGGTATGCTCTTTATAAATTATAATTGTCAATTTATTCTCATTGGTTTTATTTTCTACTCTTTCTCTCTCTCAACATGTTTTTCACAGTTGTCATAAATACATCTGTCTTAGCATCTTATGTATTTGGGATTATAAAATAGTTACCTCAAAATTTCTTCCAAGTTTGATAGCAAAATTTGATGGTTTCTGCTATCATACATAAATTATTTGTGTATGTATCTTTGGAAATACATAAATTTTATGTATTTCCAAAGATACATACACAGAAAATTAATTTCTCTTCGTTCAGACCTTACAAGATGGCTTTGAATGCTAGTGTTGGCTACAAGTGAGACCTTAGACTTTGGATTTTGGACACTCAGCTCGGCTTGTATCTTGCGACTATTACCAAGGGATAAAAGATTGATTTCCTTTTCTTTTGTGAATCATTTTTTTTCTTTGTGACTTACCCAAGAAAAGAGTCACTCTTTCTTATTTTTATTTTTATTTATTTAAATTTGAATGGCAGACATGATAGATTTTTTTTATCTATTTATTTTGATTCATAAGTTATATATGAACTTATTGGGTCTTAAATCTACAATCTCAACATCCACCTGGTTCTTATGGGGAAGTGCCAATTGAGTTGAAGCTCAATGGCAAGCAAGCCATGTGTGATCTCTTTATCACAATGAACCAAAGCTATTTGTTCAATATTAATTCATTCAAACATCTTGTCTTCTTCTTCAACTGAGTTCTAGCATAACAGCTTCTCTTGTTTCATCTTAAGAAATGATAAACAGATAAACCAAACAGGGACCCAATGTAGTAACTATTGAATCAAGAAGGTGAGTAGTGCAATCGCAACAAGTGTGTATCAAATGCTAAAAATCCTGCATCGGTTGGGTTCAAGACTTAGTAAAGCTTTATGTCCAAGTTGGTCCTCTCCACCTATTAATTTTTGGGTTGGATATTTTAATGACCTTCTAATACTATGCTAAATCTTACATATGCCATTTACCTTTGTGCCCATAAAATTTTATTCTTTTAGGTTAATTTTTTTTGTTTTTTTTAATAAGTTCTTAACTTATTTGTTTGTGTATGTTTTTTTTATCTAAAGCCTATCGTTTTTTAGGTACAACTTTTCATCAAAAAACTACATCCAATGGTAGAGTACTAGTGAATCTTACTATTTGCACATTATAATAATCTAATCTTATTTTGTGAAGGATCCCAAAGTGAAGATCATAAGCATTATTCAATTTGGAAATAGTGTTTCGCCCCCTGTATGATTATCATATTTTCTTGCAGAGGAATAAAGCGCATTCTTGGATTTGGTACGACATCCTTTTAACTTTTTAGCCTTCTTTATTTTATGTTTCTCCATTTGAAAATAGGAAAATATTAATGGAAAATACTTGTTACGAGTAGCATTTATTACACATTATTTATTACACACATATTTACACTTGAAAATTGCATTGAATTTGTGAGTCACACCTTTGAGTTGTGTCCACAAGGTTAGCACAGTAAAGATGTTCAAAAACAACGCCAGACCCACAAGGGGGATGACCCACCTTTAATATTACATATGAAAATAAAATTTTAACTTTTAAATACAAAATTAAGTGTACTTAATTAGCCCCCTACAAAATTTTAAAACTTATCAAAAGAACTCAATAAAAAAAATTAGACATCGCATTTCTGTGATTATGCACTCTGAGATCAAATGTAGCTGTGTGGTGTGTGAAGTTTTTTACTTTTAATTATTTTAATTTTTTTTTCTTTTAAATTCAACATACTTTTGTTGTTAAGTTGTTTGACCTTTAATGTTCATTGTTTGTAGCACCGGTTCTTTTTCTTCGTAACAGTAATTAGTTCAAAAAATATTTGACATGTAATATAATTAGAAGGTATATATGACTTTTATTTGATTAGTACATTATGGAAAATTTAGCTACAAATATTTGGTTTTTTTGAAAGAAAAATACAAATCATTCCGAATTAATGGAGGATTTTAGAATCTAGCTGCTGCAAACAACTGTACCCACCTCCTCTTACTCTGATATCTTTATCACTCTCGATCCATTTTGAAGAATTCTTGTAACCTCTATGAAAGATTAGGTTTACAATATTGTAACACAAGCAAACATAATTTCAATTCAAAATAAAGTGTGTCAAGAAGTGTATAGAAAATTTGTGTGCAATAAACGTTACTTTTTATTATATATGACGGTCCGAATTGTTTTTTAACAACCTTACATACAAAGTCAGAAATCTACAGTAATGTTCCACCTTTGTCGGATGTCCCTAAAGTGACAATCAACCTTACAGTACGTTCTTGTTGTAAAGTCACTGTTTTTCCTCCAAAGAAATCAGAACCAAGCAAGTAAGGTCATTTTTCATCGAAGCTCTTTCTAAACAAACTCAACGTGCTTGAATTAATTACAATGTGTTTCAAAAGGGATAGTCTCTCTTTCTTTTTGGTCCACTGATGAAGGTCCATTACCATAAGGACCATGGTTACAAGACTAGAGACAATTGTTTCAACCTTAATTCTCTCTACCTTTCAAGATCCAAAGAAAATGAAAATCTTATCTTTTATGAAGGTTCGATTTGAACTGCCTTCAGTTTCAAGAGTGAGCATATTCTCTACGTGATAATGTAAATGATGTTGTATAAACCACGCTCCATTTGTCAGAAAAACAATACAATCTCAAAGACAAGTCCTGCAGCTTAAATATGCTTTGCTATTTGACTTTTGTATATATGCTTCTTAAAGCATAGCTTCTCTAAGCTAGCTTAGCTCTTTGCAGGGTAGATGAATGTGATCACACAACTTTTGTAAAAGAACTGGAAGCTCTAACAATTACATTTCTTAGTTGTAAACTTGTTTCAATATTATTGTTTTCCCATAGGGTTTGTCTTATTCAATGAATCCTTCCAATGATGATGGTAAATTACCAAGTTTACCTTCATGGGGTGGATTTGAATTTTATTGTGTAAAAAAGAAAAAGCCCCTCCAAACATGGGCTGCTTCATATAGACAGCATATTCTATTCTTTAGTAAAATGGTTTAAGAATAGTTTGCTTTATGCTCATTGCTAGGCTATGTCTTAGCACATCAAATCTAACACAAGATTTCCCAAAACTATATACTAATTGCAGGCTTCTAGCCCATAATTGTATCATAACTCTCTCTCTCTCTCTCTCTCTCATACTTATGAGTTCACCAAACCTTGCATGTATTAAATCTGCATATTTTTAAGGCTGGAATCACCTTTATTCTAGAAACAACTCAACTACTCCCTTTCACCCCCAAAGATAGGGCTTTAGCTTTCACATGATGTCCAATTCAATGAATTGAAAGTAGTGTTATATCACCATATATATGCATAGCCACTAAAACTTCTTCAGCTGGTAGCATTATATTTGGGGACCATCCTAGTTATGATAATTGGAGGGAGGGGGAGGGGGATTGAATATTGATAAGGGTTGGAATAAAGATAGTGTTTTTCACTTCATAAAATAGAATCTTTTCCCCCTAAAAGAACATCAAAGCTTTAGGACTAAGCTCTTGATATGTGATGGGACTATATATCATGATCTTTTCTTTCTTTCTCCTCCAAACTTCATGTCTGATTTAATATGACATTAAAGGGGATTGGGAATAATAATTTGACAAGCCATTTGTACAAGAAAGGGTTAGAATTTATAGCTTTATCTTTTTGGCTTGGAAGACTAAGACAACCTATGGACTTTAATCACATGGTTCAATTGAACGTATCTAATCCAACAATTTTTAGAGTCAAATTTGAGAGATTATTGAATAAATAATCCATATCATTGACACTAACCAAATTGTAAACACTATTCACTACCTATAGGCTAAATAAGTGAAATGTAATCATTTGTGTAATATATTTTTAGCATTTAAATTAATTGGAATAACATTATTAAACCATGATAATTTTTGGTATTATTTCTGAACTGCATTACCTTACTATATTGTTTCTTTTAGAAGTATACCTTACAATTATATGGTTGGCCTTAATATCTTAATTTTTTATGATAACATGTTCAAAACTAAAGGGAGATAGTACATGGTGAAGTTGGCCTAATTCCATTGTAACACCCATGAATTTCAGCAAGAATACGAAACACCCTAATGCTTGCCCATCACTATTAATGCTTACTTAACACAATCCCTTGAAAATTTGTGTGCAATAAACGTTACTTGGTTTGCGGCTCAGAATTTTGCGTAGATTTTTTTGATATTTTCCGAATAAAATTCAAGAATTCTTGAATTTTCTCACTCATCCTATGCAGTTTCCAATCGGCAAACCAAGCACATTTGCATTCACATCCCATTGAAAAACAATCAATTTTTTTCAAATAATTTTCAGAACCAACAATCCATTTAATTTCTCTATTGAAGATTACAAACTACAATGCCACGGTACCAACCCAAAAAAAAAAAAAAAACCACAACGTCATCAATTAATTATTAGGGTAAACTACAGATTTGATCCCTAACCTTTATATCATATGTCAATTTGGTTCATAACATTTTAATTGTGTCAATTTGATTCTTAATTTTTTTGATGTCATGTCAATTTAGTTCCTTTCGTTATCCATTAGATGGAAAAACCTAATGTGTCAAACGAAATAATATAAAATTACTTTCTAAGCCACATCATCTACCAACAATCCTGATTCATCTCATTGTTTTCCTTGAGTTCACTGCAACTATAAAATAATAAGACTCATCCAATTTCTTTGAAAGAAGGGATATTATTTACTTCAAACTTAAGTTATTTGCCAGCCACAAATTAGGAACAGACAAACTCATTCCTCATCTGATGTTCCTATTAGGAATGTTCTGATACAGTACAGTAAAATAGGAGACAAGGGAATGCAATGACTAGGCTATTTATACAATGACTAGGCTATTTATACACTACGGAGTTGGTTATGCTAACACTTACAACTACCAATAATAAACAGAGAGAGAGAGAGAGAGAGAGAGAGAGAGAGAGAGAGAGAGAGAGAGAGAGCTGATTATCTGTTTGCCCATTTATTTCATCAAATTATGATACAATTGGTAGGGAAAATAAACAGTTGGTAGTGCACTCTGTAACCTACCCCCCATTACCCCTCTCTCCTTTTCTGGTTAAGTGCCACTGTACTCTGAATGCTTTTTTCTTCTGCTGTTTTCCCCCCCAAGTATTTTTTGCTACCAGATTTTTTAAAGCTGCTGTCTGTTATTGTTTGTGTAGATTTTAAAAAGGAACTGAGGTCCCTTAATAGAGAGTTGCAGCTGCATATTTAGGAGCTTGCTGATGTTCTTGTTGAGAGGCCATCGCAGTATGCAAGGAGGAGGAAATATCCCTTATATTTAAAAACTTACACCATCTTCTCAATTCACTGCGTCCCCATCAGGTAAAATCGTTCTAGATTATTTGTGATCATTTCTTTTGGATGGTTTTCAAGAATCTACTGCATCATATATTTTCCTTTTCCTTATAGGCTCGAGCAACGTTAATTCACATTCTAGAACTCCAAATACAACGCCGTAAACAAGCTGTGGAGGATATAAAGAGGTATGACCTTAGAAAGTGTTTGTAATTTTGTCTTCTTTTTGAACTTATAAAAAAAATGTTATCTTCCTTTTGAGCATTTTATATGAGAAATTTCTATTCTACTTGATTTCTTGTAAGATCATTGGAAGGGTGTGGTAATTTTACCTGCTGAATGTATAGCTTTTAGTTCCAAAAGAAATTGAAATTTAATCCTTTAATTGTTATTGTGTGAGAGAGTGATAATTACAATTGAGCTTTTGAGTGAGTAAATTTCTTTTGCATTTTGTCCCTTTTAAGATTGTTGGATGGATGACTTCATTTTACAAGCTGAATTAATAGCATTTACTAATATAAACAGAAGACATGAAAATCAGGTTTGTTTAAATTTTACTTGGTTGTGAGCTTTCTTTCATATTGATTTTACTTTAATCATGCATTCATTTATCAACAATCTTAATAACAATTTTATGCTATGTCAATTGGTCTTGACAGCCTGTATTGTCCTTCACTATCATGTTTTAATACATTGAGATAGATCACAGGACTTGTAGGTACTTTTTTCACCCAGCTTCCACCAAATTTTGGTATGTTTTGCATATGAATTATGTATGTAACTTGCAAAGAAAAAATGCATATGGTGGCTTAAGACAAGCAATTGGCTATTTAGTTCTCTGAGAAGAAAACCATGTGGAAAATCGTTCATTGCTTTTGATATTAACATTTTTTAAGGTAATAAAACTTTATTGAATTGAGACTACTAGTCGTGAGTCTCCAAGCACAACCCAATTTAACAAAGTACCAACAAAATAGGCTAGCATCAGGTCTCTTGTTCTCTCTGTACCCTCAAACTATAGTGGAATATATCATTCATATGTGAGATTGAGTACCATGTAGTTCTTTTTCTATAATTACATAGTTGGGAGTAGGGGGAAACCCTTGACACTTAATTGTCTAATGCTTTGATCTATACTTAAGATATTAACGTTGGGGGACAGATTATAAATGGTACGTTGTCTAGACTAACTAGGATGGCCATAATTTTATACTGGGCTTTACCCGTTTAGTTTATCTTTATGCTGTATTTTGCTGAAACAAAACAGCCTTTCTTTGAAATTCAGTAAAATACCCTCCTTAGTATGGAACACAATCAATATGTTCCCTTGACTATCAAAACTTGCTGTAACTTATATAAAGAAAAAGGAACTATCAAAACTTTCAATTTACACCCTCTGGTATGGCTGATGTCAATGTCATCTCTTTTTCTTTTTTTTGATGACGAGGAACCCCCTCATGGCATGGGCCAGTGGGACCACCCTGGAGGGGCAATGCCATCCTTACATTATGATTTCTCACTATTGTGCCATTAAGATTGCTGAATCAATGTTTTTGACATCTATGGGTAATTCAGGCTGTTGTGGTACATGGCTTGGGTAATTTTGTGGCAGTAAGAGGCTGACTGGGTCAGGCCAATGGCTAGTTTGACCATGGGTTTGGGTTGAAATTGTGAAAGATGCCACTACTTCCTTTTATCTGTGTGAAAATGTGAAATGAGAAAGGCCGTAGACAAAAAGTTAATAATTTGGATGAGCTTCTGCTCTCCCTCTCATTCCTTTTGTGCCCTCCCCACTTTTATATCTTTAACTTTCCTTTAATTCCTCTCTCTCTTTTCTAACTCTATGTTCTATTATGTGCTTCTTCTTTTTTAAGTTCTTTTTGGCTTTTCCTCATCTGGGTATTTGTTTATTAATGGGTTTGAGTTGTTCTTTAAATTCTTAAATTGTTGTTGTTTAGGATTGAGTCTAGTAGATATTGGCTTTGATGTGATAATTTTCATCTGGGTTGGCCTTATTTTGGGCTCTTACCATTTCATTTTTTGTCTTAGTGTTTGTTTGTTTGTTTTTTGACCATGTTGCACGACAAGCACTTGTCTGTTAGTGATGGTGATAGAGTAGTTTCTATATTTCCGATGATCTTTATTGTTTGTTTTAATGCAGATTTTTTACTAGGGTTCTTTGTCTCTTTAAACTAGATTATTTCTCATTATATATAATTTGGGGATATATACTGCAGATTGGTGTGATTCTTCTTCATGCGTGGAAGCAGTCATAGATATGTGATTACGCATGGTCAGCGAGCGAGTGTGATTTTATCAGTAGTGTGTTTGGATTAGTTTATTTGTTATATACAGCTTTTTAAAGCCTCATATTTTCTACCTACAATTGTATTTTTGCCAACTTTAAGTTTCAGCTAATAACTTTAGATATATAAACATGTATTATTTATTATATATTTTTGAAATTCATCAACATATAAAGATTTTTTTCTTCAATTTATAATTTTTCTTAAGTTAATATGTACAAACATGTAGTAGTTGTTATGTAACTATTTAAATTTTAAGACGAATATACACATTTTTGTACATGTAGTAACATGCAAATTTTACGTTGGTCACTTTAAACTATTAAATTAATCGTAAAACTATACAATAATTAAAAATATTTGTAATTGACAAATATTAAAAATATTTTTAATCAATTAAAAATATCAAAAAATATTTTTAATTGATTAAAAAACATTTTTAACAGATAGAGAATCATACAAAGAAGATATCAACTTAGAAGAAGAAAAAAAAAAACTTTTTAAGTACTGATTTAAAGTGACTTTTCTTAAGGTCAAACACTTACTCAAATGAATCAACATTTAGTCTAACTCATATAACAAATTGGGAGGCGTCAATTTTAAAGATATAAAAACCTGAGACACCACAATACACAAAATAAAAATGCTCACTCAACTGATTAGTAATACTTAATCTCTTTCAGTATTGAAACCTACATGTTAGTTAGTGGAAGCTTAGGATAAATATAATAAAGTGTTCTATAAGTTGTGAATGGTCACAGAAAAATAATAATAACAATGCAAAAGGGGGGAAACAATTATAAAATTTAACTCATTTAACTCACGAGATGGCCAACCTGTGAGTGCCTTTTATCAGAGTTAAGTCTTGAATTTTCGTGGAGATCCTTAATATCTTAGGTTTTTCACTTTCTCTGTGTCCAAGTTAGTCTTTTATTGGTTATTACTTTGTTAGGTTTTTAGTTTATTGGTCAAATGAGAAGCCCTAATGATGCTACTAGTACAACAAAGACTCATTGTGTATAATTGTGCTGATGTACTTAAAGAATATATATATAGGAGGTTGCACATTGGCCTTATTGTTCTTCCACTCCATTTCTCTTGCTTTTCCTTCTGTTTTATGTGCTTTCATTGTTAGCTTGCACAACAATAAAGGTAACTATGGATGTTAGCTTGCACTTTGGTTCTATTTGGTCTTATTCAGTCCACTTTGGTCTTCCTCGGTCTATTGGGTCTTATTCAGTCTGATTCGGTCCACTTTGGTTCTATTCGGTCTTATTCAGTCCACTTTGGTTCTATGGAGGTCTTATTCAGTCCACTTCAGTCTTCCTCGGTCTTATTTGGTCCATTTCGGTCCTATTCAGTCCATTTCGGTCCTATTATAGGTAGCGAAGGTCAATTAAATAATTTACTGCTTTTGGAAGTCATAGTATGGCTTGTATGGTTTGATTCTATAAGTTAGGTCAAAGTACGTACCAAGACAGATATTAGTTATTAATACACACGAAGTAATAATAACTTAACTCCATATATATTAATTTGTGTAAACTTAGCTAGTGGACCCTTGGTATTGACCTATAAGCCCTGTAATTGAAACAACCTGCTGGTCATCACCTAATTCAAATCAAAAGCAGTGCATGAGTATGCAGACAGTTGGATACTTTGGACAATTTGTATTCTCATCATGTCCTCAATATTCCAAGTTGTCTAAAACATAAAAGTCTCAAACTTATACTAGTAGATGTAATCAATTCCTCCAGTTAGTCTTTATTTTTTTAGTCTCCCTGTACTTAGGCCCCATATAGTGTGGTCAGCTAGCCAGCGGCTCAAAAGGGCTCTCACATGCTCATTCTTTACCGCTCATGCAGAAAATTTAATAGTTAATAACTTTTTTTATCCTCTCATATTAACTTTTATATTTTAAATGCTAACATTATTGATGTCATGTGTACATTGTTACAAGGTGGATGTAACAGTAAAAAAATAATTTCTTTTCGTGAAGAAAAAGTGGTTATAGAATAACTAATGTGGCTTCTTTATTTGAAAAGTTACAATAATAGCACCATAATCGCTCTCAAACTAGTCACAAACTTTAATTTTGTTTTCCAATAAAATTGACACGCTATTGAAAATGGCTTTAATTTGGACCCCTCTATTACTTAGCATATAGACTATGTGTGACATTGCTTAAGTATGATAATATTCATATAGGTGACACACTTGACACTACTACCGAAATAGAAAATTTTGGGGACCCTCATCTATGAGCCAGACAAGGTCCTTGTTTGGTTGGAATGCACACTTTGCCTATAGTAGCGGCCTAATCTAAAAATCAAAATGGTAATCGTAAGGTGGACTTATATTTATGAGTAGAGTATAGCTGCACTTGGGTTTCTTAATCAGACAATTTATGGCAATGTCTCAGTCCTATTTCTTTGACAAACACGCATTGTGTCTTCTGAATGAACTGATTTTCTTTCTGACTCTTTTCGGTTTACGAATAGTACTTTTTCTTATTTCAAGTCTAAGAATTCACTTAGGTTTATATATATTCTTTTCTTGTTGGAAGATTGCAAAAAGCAGAGGCACTATAAGTTTATGTGATCAAAGCAAGGGACGTTGGTGACAGACTTAAGGTACTCTCTCTCTCTCTCTCTCTCTCTCTCTCTCTCTCTCTCTCTCTCTCTCTGTGTGTGTGTTTGTGGTGGGTTGTTGAATTGGGGCAAGCAGGTGGCTTGCATGGAGTAATAAGGTGGTTTTTGCCTAATATTGGGAGTGCTGATTGTTTTGTGTAATTGAAAAATGATTGTTGTTGAGTTGTTCATATTTGATTAATTCATTTTAAGGGTGTCTCTCTGTCTTTTTCGCACACGTGGAATGCTAAAATGGAATTGCATATTTAAAGAGATGTCCATTCCTTAAAAATATTGCTAGTAATGATGTTATAGTTACTAAATGTCTTGATAACTTCTCTATGCATTTAAATTCATTGTTTGTTTAGGAACATAGCTAAAAGTGAATGATTAAAGATGATTTCTTTCTTAAATTAAGGTAAAATTGTGTAAATGAAATGTGTGTTAACTCTTGGTTTGTGTTTTCATGAAATCATATTATAGGTATTTTTTGTGATCGGCTTTAGAAAGATGGATAAGAGTTGGATGAAACTTACCAATAGAAGGTCACAAGAATATTTAGATGGAGTCCAACAGTTTCTGAATTTTGCATCCAACCATGCACACCCGGATGGAACGATTTCATGTCCGTGTAAAAAATGTGTGCATACAACTTCCTTGCCCATAGATACTGTACAGGCTCACTTAGTGTCAAAAGGGATTTGTAGGGGTTATAACCCTTGGATTTTTAATGGGGAATCATCGTCTGCAAAGACTTCTACTGAAACTCCTAGTAGTCATGTCCAAGAAAACCCAATAGAGTATGCCGATCTTCGTGACATGTTGCATGACATGTTTCCCATACAAGATATGGCATATGGGCCAACAGAAGAAGTCCCTAGTGTGCACCAACCCACAGAAGGTCCTGCAACAGGTCCTAATGAAGATGCACTTCAATTTATGAAATTGCTTGAAGATGCTAATCAACCCTGTTATGAAGGTTGTAAGCATTTTAGCAAATTGTCAGCCATTGTGCATTTGTACCACATGAAGTGTCTTAATGGTTGGACCAACAAATCATTTACCATGTTGCTGCAATTTTTGGTTGATTTTCTTCCTTCAAATGCTAAGTTGCCAAAAGATTGTTATGAGGCTAAGAAGATTATTAAGGATCTGGGCTTGAGCTATGAGAAGATTCATGCTTGTCCTAAAGATTGTATTTTATATTGGAAGGACAATGCGAACCTTGAAGCTTGTCCAAATTGTAACCTTTCAAGATGGGAAAGCAATGAGTCCAAAGGTCAACAAAGTACTAATGTTTCCTCCAAGAGAAGAAAAAAGAAAGCTGCAAAGATTCTACGGTGGTTCCCCTTAAAGCCAAGATTGAAGCGACTATTTATGTCTCCTCAAACAGCCAATCACATGAAGTGGCATGCCAATGGTCGAGTGAATGACGGGTTAATGAGACATCCTGCTAATTCTGAAGCTTGGAAATCATTTGACTCTAAGTATATAGAGTTCTCATCTGAGCCTCGTAATGTAAGGCTTGGATTAGCAGCTGATGGATTCAACCCGTATGGAAATATGAGTACTACTCATAGTACATGGCCTGTCATTTTGATTCCATACAATCTCCCTCCATGGATGTGCATGAAACGGTCTTATTTCATGCTATCCTTATTGATTCCCGGTCCATCCTCACCCGGGAACGATATAGATGTGTATTTACAACCCCTAGTTGAAGAATTGAAGGAGTTATGGGATGTTGGAGTAGAAACGTTTGATGTGTCTTCCAAAAAATCATTCCAAATGCATGCTGCATTATTGTGGACTATAAATGATTTTCCTGCATATGGTGATATCTCGGGTTGGAGTACGAAAGGTGCTCTTGCATGTCCCTCTTGTAACTATGATAGTCAGTCTCGTTGGTTAAGATATGGAAGGAAATTTAGTTACATTGGACATAGGCGATTCTTGGATAGAGATCATAAATTCCGTAAGCAAAAAAACTCATTTGATGGGCATGTTGATATGAGAGCAGCTCCTATTACAATATCCGGAGAGGAAATCAGGTTACAAACGGATGCTGTAGCCGATCATGTGTTTGGGAAGAAAAAAGTTAATTTGACCAATAAAAGAAAAAGAGGGGAGGATGCCTTAACTAGGTGGAAGAAGAGAAGTATATTTTTCACCTTGCCTTATTGGGAGGACCATGTGTTGCGTCACAATCTTGACGTGATGCACATTGAGAAGAATGTAGTGGATAATATAATTGGCACATTGTTGAATTTGGATGGCAAGACAAAGGATAACTTGAAGGCACGCCAAGATTTAAAGGATATGGGTATAAGAAGTGAACTTCACTTGGAAAAGGTTGGCAATGATCAGACACGTATGCCACATGCTTGCTACCATATGAATGCTAGTGAAAAGGATGGTTTTTTGCAAGTTTTGAAACATGTAAGAGTGCCAGATGGATATTCTTCAAACATTTCACGTTGCGTTAAACTCAAAGAACGCAAGATTAGTGGGATGAAGAGCCATGATAATCACATCTTAATGCAGCAGCTTTTTCCAATAGCAATACGTGGATCTTTGCCCCCTGAAGTGAGTAGGAATTTAATTGACTTATCTTGTTTCTTTAGGGAGATATGTTCCAAAGTATTAAATGTGGAGGAACTTGGGGCTCTTGAGAAGAGAATTGCAGTGACATTGTGTGAGTTGGAAAGGATATTTCCTCCCTCTTTCTTTACAGTGATGGTACATCTAGTCATGCATTTGGCTAGCGAAGCCAAAGTTGCTGGCCCAATTCATTACCGTTGGATGTATCCCATAGAGAGGTAACACATATGTTAACTTGGTCTATTTGGTTACATTTAACTTACCAATTTCCCGCTGTTGATCTTGGGTTTTCCAATAGGTACTTGTCAAGACTTAAGTCTTACGTCCATAATAAAACTTATCCAGAAGGCTCCATTGCAGAAGGGTATATAGCAGAGGAATGCTTAACATTCTGCTCACGCTATTTTAAATCTGTTGAAACTGCATTCAATCGGCCTGTAAGGAATGTCGAGGAATCCATGGGTGCAGTGGTGAGCATTACATTAGATTCAAATTCATGGATCCAAGCACATCGTTATGTGCTATTCAATTGTGAAGAAATCACTCCATTTCGAGAGTAAGTAATATGTCCTTGCGTATCCTTTAACGGAATTCCAATATAATAGTCTAGATTAACACTAACACGTTTGTGCTTTTTAGTGTACACATAGAAGAGATCAAGGCTAGTTTTCCTGCCCACATAACTGATGATGTTATTCAAAAGAAGCACATAGAGGAATTCTGCAGTTGGTTTAGGGAATATGTAAGTAAAACATATATACATATGTATTCTATTATATTTTCGGTTGTAACACTTTAGATAGTATACTTATAATAAAAGTCTTCCTCTATAATAGGTGATGTCAACGGATGCCTCTAAGAGAAATGAACTCTCTGATAAAGTTAGATGGTTTGCTCGATATCCAGATAATGAAGCAAAACGGTTCAAACGTTATGTCATAAATGGTTTGAAATTTCGCACCAAAGATTGTGAAACAACTAGGAAAACTCAAAATAGTGGAGTTTGTGTTGTTACGGAAGGTGGTGCTACTTATTATGGTGTACTGATCGATATTATTGAGTTGAACTACTCTGATAAGTATCGATATGTATTATTTAAATGTCAATGGGCTGACGTTATTAGTGGGAGAGGATACAAAAAAGATGACTTTGGCTTTACCCTTGTCAATTTTTCAAGATTGATACACAAGGGCGATCGATTGATTGATGAACCTTATGTATTAGCATCTCAAGCTTCGCAAGTGTTTTATGTGGAGGATGTGAGACATAAAGATTGGGTGGTGGTGGTCCAAACAAAACCTAGGGAGGTATTTGATGTTGGTATTAAAGCTATAGATGATGATGAAGAAGTGGATACGTATATGGAGAATGTCCCTTATAGTGTAACTCCTGATGATGCATGTGATGATGCAAATGACAACCATACTTGGGCTCGAGTTGATGAAGAAGGAACCATTTATGATACACCGTTGATTAGTGAGGATGAAATGCTTGAACAAGACTTTATCGATGATGAAGAGCTTAGTGATGATGTTTATGAGTCTAATGACGATGAGTCCAATGATGATGGGTCCAGTGATGATGACTTTAGGTAATACTTTTGTATTACTCTAGCTTGTGCCCCTTCTTGCACATTCTTTAACAAAATTCATTATTGCTTAATAGAAAAAAAAAATTAAAACTAAAAGGTCTCTTTTACACTTAACTGAGTTGTGTTGTAGCAGTTTACATTGAACTTCATAGAATGGATGAATGTTAAAGTGACAAATACTAACTTTGTTTGAAGTATATATTAATTTTGCTATTCTAATGAACTTCATAGTAATTTTATTACATGTTATTTAATTGAGACCTGAAATTATTATTACTATGTTTTAAATTCTAAAACCTATTATGTTGATTTAAGTCCACAACATTGTATTTGTTAAATTCTAAAGTTGAATTGCATGACTAGTGGGTAATTTGTGTTGTTTTAGTGTTGAAAGTAGTTGGAGTTGTTGTATTTTCAATTACTTGTATCATTACTTGTCATTGTGCTTATATACTTGTTTATTTTACACTTTGACAGTTGAAATGACAAGGCGAAAGACAAAACTGCGCACTCGTTCCAAGAGTCTAACATTGGAAAGAGCTTCCTCAGAAAATGCGGATGAAGTGGGAGACCAACAAACGCACGAAGCTTCTACACAAGGTATCAGGGCATTTTTCCCACTTAATTATAAGCCTCATCTACTTAACTCACTATAATAAGCAATTAATTAGTCAAACATATATGTGCTTCTTTACTCTAAAGTCTAAAGTATGAAATCGTTTATGTTTCTCTAAGCTGTCGAATATTAATTGTAATAAACCCTCCAACTTGAAAGTTTAATAATAATAGAACATGCTCTGGATGGAAGAAAGTAATTTTCTTCCTCTATTATTTAGTATATTTGCCAAATGGAGAGTATTTATCCTCTCACATCCTCCTTGATATGATCGTTGTACTGTTGATCGACTTGAAATGATAAACACTCTGCTTTGTTTATTGTTTTAAAAACTCATTCGACCTCTAGTGTGCTGTGTGCCTTTGATTCCAAGGTCATTTTTCTTTTTCTTTTTTTAAATCACATTAAAACTTTTTGTTCTTTTAAACGATGGGTCAAAGCAGAACAACTCCTACAATTTTATAGCTTCTTAATTAAACTATAATATATGTATCAATGTACCATCAATTACCCTGGAAACTATTGAAATATTTATTGCATTTTGGATTAATTTGTGATGATCAAAGAGAAAACTCATGGTAAACTATTAAGAGTATCTGCATCTATATTAGTATTTATTTAAGAAAAAGTAATTCATCAATGAAACAAATGGGTAAGGCAATCAAATAGGCTCAGACCCCAATGAATCAGCATTCCATAAAAAGAAGCAAATGTGAGAAGTAAAAAAAAGCCAACTGATGGCTACTTAATATTATTTTCTTAGTGTATCTTATTAGTATTATTATTATATATTAATTTATTTACTAAATGAGTGTGACTGATCATTATGTCTATATAGTATATACAAATATATATATTTTTTCGTATTACATGCTTCTAGTCTTTCAAACATGAATGCCAAAAGAAATTTCTCACATGATTCATGTGGCACTAAAGCTTATAGATGATAAAGTACAATAATATAATAACAAAATTGACAAAGCAAATGCTAGGACCAGTGTCGGTCCTCAATGACAATATTTACATTGTCCAATCTTGTCTGTCGGATAGTCTCAAACATTTTACCTAACATAATCATCAATTTTCCAAACTTTGTCTTTCCAAATTCTCAATTAACAAAAACAAAAAATTGCATAAATATTGATAAAAATACATAAAGTGGGTTTTCCAAGCTTTTTTCAAAGTTCATTAAAAAACGTACCACCATGTCTGCTTGGATCTGGCGGGACTTGTCACTCTTCATATTGTAATTTGACAAGTGTGGCTTAATTCCTCCTAGAAGTTCGTGCTAGTGTATGAGCACCAATATGCTTTTCAATTATTGGTATTCCTGGTCCTTGTACAGACTTCTACCATAAAACCTTAACATGTTTAAAATGCAATATTAGAAATGCACTGGAATCTTTAAAATGGTCCATGGTCATTTTATATATTGACGCCTGTTCTGTTTGTTAAGGTGCTTTCTTTCCACTTTTTTGTTTTTGTTTTTTTGGTCTTTATGGTGGCTAAGTGCTTCCAATGATATTAATTTTAATGTAAGTAGAAGGATATAAATAAATGTTGTAAACCATGGAGAAGTTGAGGTTTTAACAATTAATATTGGGCTTTGCAAAACGGCTGGGAGAGGAAGAATGAGTTGATATATATTCTCTGAAATTAAATCACAATAATTAATAGTTGGGATTGGAGAAGAAAATTACTTTCTTCCCTCCAGAGCATGTTTATATAAATTAAATAAATATATCTATACACACTCAGCGACAAGGTAAGAAAGAATTTGACTAACAAAATTCTATCCCCATTCTATCCTCTATCTAAAAACATTTTAAAAAATTATTATTATTATTCTATTATTATTAAAAGTTTAATAATAATAGAATAATAATAATAATCTAATCCTCTTATAATAAAAGTTTAATCTATTAAACAAAAAAGGATAATATAAGAAAGTAATGATAGAAGATTGATAGTGTAGAAATATAGTACTATTATTTTTTTAAAACAAAGACCAAAGAATTGTGAATTTTGAAGGGACCCATATATGCCAAAATGGTTTTTCATTTTTCTAAACTTTTTTCCACAATAAATTTCGGTTGGGATTTTCAACTTTGGTAGGCGGGTATAGTTGGTTTACACACATTTCTTTTTGGAGATGATGGCAACGATAAGAATGGTTGTTTTTGGATAGCTTTCATTTATGGCCATGAGAGTATAGAAAGAATAGTTTAATCCTACTGACAAACCTTGTTTTTTTTTTTTTTTTTATGGGAGACAAACCTTGTTAGGCGTTAAAGTAATTGGAAAATTATATTTCACTATTGCTTTTTCTATAATGGGTAAATAAAGTTGGTGTTAAAGTTTAACTTTGGTTCAATGAGGATAGGATCTACTTTGTGTTGGTATTATACATCATAGATTGTTAGTTTAATACAACTTGTTAGTTTATAATATATGAGTGAAGATTATGATAAAACAATTGAAAAGTACCTAATTCTTTAGCATCTACAATCAAATGTGCCCAAATGCAGCCACAAGAACCGAAAATGACACATATGCTAAGAAACAAAATAGGCAGTAAAAAAAATTACAATGCAGAACAGAGAGAGAACAAACCTGAACATAAATGGTGTCTGGATGTGCAGTGGCCTTGAGGAGGTAATCAGTGGCCCAGCGAATGGCTTCTTTGGCATTCAGTAGCTCACTTTTCATCAACCCACCAAACTCAATAACACTCCATGAAAGCATAGTAGTGGTGAAAGCCATAGGGAACCCAAATTTCACATTGTCCCCTGCATCATAGTACCCTCCAACCAAATCCTTGCTAATTGTTTAAATAACCTCTAAATTTTAAGTGGCAAACAACATGTACCGGTTTGGTACCAAGTACTTTTGAAATAGCCATCTATATTCTTTAATACACATCTTTCTTTTTGGTAGACTTTAATACACATCTTTGATGTCATGTCATTACAACTCATGGATTCTCTACTTTTTTCTGTGACTGTTACTTTTCCTGTTATTTTAATATCCTAGTAAATTGTTTTTTTTTTTTTTTTCTTAATGGGAGGTAGTTGTCTCTTTCATTAATTAGTTTGGTGACTATTTGCATGCTTTGTTATTTGACATTGGTTGATATTGTCTCCTTTTAGGATCAGATGCGCAGCCAGCTGTACGTGTCACTCGCGGGCCAACCAAGTACTTGGATATTTGGGATCTTCCCTCTGACGAAGAAATTGAGTTGCCGCTAAATAGTATGCATCAGCCAGTTGATGACGGAGCGAGGACTTTTACTGGTTTCTTGGGTACGATTGCGCGTAAGCCCCACATGCGCCCGATTAAATATCTTGATTGGAGGGTCATGCCAGAAGAACTAAAAGAAGAGTGTTGGCGTGTTGTAGAGGTATGAAAGAAGTTAGAATACTTGTAATTATGACATTTTGTAGTAGGTGTTACATAAGTATTTTAGCATCTCAAGCTTTCGTAATTTGATAACTCAATTATTTGATTGTAGCGAAAGTACCAAGTTCCTGTTGATCCTAAAGCATATGCGGCTTTGAAGACATTTACTTTACAAAAAATTGGGAAGGCTTGGAGGGATCATAAGTGTAGGCTGAAGAAGGACCATTATATACCGAATTCAAGAAACAAAGCACAGGTGAAGAACAAGAACCCCAATGGATGTATACCAGAAGATTGAGGTGTACTTGTTGATCATTGGTATTCTGATGATGCAGTGGTATGTTTGTTTTTCTCTCTTTTTCATCATGGATCATACGTAAAGGAGAATGATTAATACATATTGGATTGCTTTTAGATAGGATTAGCTAGAACCTTTATGTGGGCTTTTTGTGAAACTAGTATATATGAAAAGTTGTGTTTCATATTTCATATTTATTTAATTTGGTAGAAGTCTTGGAGGTGGTAAATGTTGATTTGTCAAGGTTCAAAAACAAAGGCAAGTGTGTGGTGTGGTGTGGTGTGGTGTGGAGTGATTTTCTTAATAGGTTCTAGCTTTCTTTTAAGATTTTTCACTTTAGCCTATAAAGATAAAACTTAAAATGAGTTAGCTTTCTTAAAAGTGCCTACTTTTCATTTATCAAAATTATTTATCATTAAATCAGTACAATCATATCAATCATTAAGCATCTACTCTAAATGGAAGGTATAGACATGCTATGCCCCTGTAAATGAAAGAGCATGGGAAACTTGGGTCTCTTCACTACATGATTACGACCTCAGCCAGAACTTATTACCTTTAGCATGTATTTCCTCTCATTCTTTTACTTTGGCTTCCAATAGATACGTAATGATATTTTTTTGCATTTTGGCTTTAGCTAAAAGTGGCTTTAGATACTTAAAGCGGCTTTAGATACTTAAAGCATATTGTCTATAAATATGTAATTTTGTTGAATGCAGATAGAGGCGGAGAAGAATAAGGAGCGTCGTTCTAAACAGGATGACCTACATACTGCTGGTTCTTTGGGCTTTGCTATGCACGCTGCAAAAAAGGTAATATGTATTATGACTATTTTTTAAATGATTTTGACTTATCCTAAGTTTATGTGCAACCAATATTGATCACTACATAAATATGTTGTTCATAATGTAGGCAAAAACTGATGGACGTCCTGTAGAGCGTGCAGTATTATATCAAATTGTACATACTCGTAAAGATGGAACTGCAGTTAATCCTGTAGTGCAAGAAAAAATGGTAATTAATTTTTGCATTTCTTAACTACTAGTACCTTGCATGATTTTGAGAGTCATATGCTACAATTGTTGGCTTCTAAAAGGAAGAAGTAGTTATATTGCATAGATAAAAAGAATCCATCAAGCAATTGTGAGCTAGTTTTTTTTTCTTTTTTTTTGTTAATGACAAATTAGTCTTCCTGATATGTATATATTTATTCACATCTCAAGGTTACACTTTGTACATGCATGGATAACGACTCATTGTCTTATTGGATAACGACTCATTGTCTCATTGTTTCCTATGGTATGAATTTGTGCAGCTCTCAACTTACATAAGCCTTAATAAAAGTCTTAAATTGGGGTTGGCTATGGTTTCTCATTCTAATTGGGATTAGTCACATCACGCATCTTCTTTTTTGTCATTTATCTTATTCAAAATTGTGCTTGCTCTCGCCTCCTTGTTGAACATATCTTTCTTTACTACTTCTGCCCATGTTGTTTCTTTTTACTCCATCAACTTGAATAAAGCACTCTTTTTCACTATGTATCAATCAGTTTGCATTGCATACAATTGAACCATCATAAGCAACTCTTTCTTTTTTTTAGACCTCCTTCAATAAGAGTTACTCCTACCTTTGAAAGGATAACTTCATTCTCTTATCTTTCCTGTTGTTATTCCTCATACCATCTTAATATTTTCGTTTGGGTCATGCTCATTTTATGATCATGTTGCTTGTTTTTTTTTTTTGGGGGGGGGGGGGGGGGTAAGCATGTTGCTTTAACAGTCTAAACATTTTGTACCACCATAGCTAGTCTTATAGCAATCCTTTTCTGGTCAACTTAATAGATTTGTACAATACTTTACCATCAAATTCTTATTGTCTTGATTTTGCTTGTTTTCTTGCAATCAATTGCTGTAAGGCTTTTTCTATAATCTCTTTCTAGATTTTTTTTTCCTTGTTGTTGGAATTGCATAAAGGTAGATGCATGGAGCTTTTTTTTTTGGAAATATCACTGCTATTAAATGTTAACTTGTCATACCCTTCAAATCTAAATACATCTGTATATTTCTATTGTTTGTGCGCGTTTCTGCTATTCCTCAGAATGTAGAACTGTATGAACTATATGTGCAGGAATCCATTATTGCTTAGGGAATTGCCTACAATCAAGGTCAAAAAATGGACTAACTATCTTGCTAGCCTAAATTCCAGCAAATAATTAACAACAGATATAAAGCTTTGGCTATAATAAAACATGTTCACTCCAGTATTTAAAAAAACTGCTAATAAAGTGATCAATTGGGACCATTGGGTTACTAAATAGTTAACAATAAAAGACAATAAGATGAAGATGAAGATGAAGTATAATTGTTAATAGCATTATATGATGTTAACATAAAAGTATAATTGTTAATTTTACCACCAATATATATATATATATATATGTGTGTGTGTGTGTGTGTGTGAGTGTGAGTGTGAGTGTGTGTCTGTGTGTATGTATCCATATAATTGTTAACAATCTTGTAACTCAATTAGTTGGCATCTTATAATGTTTCTAAAACATCCAAGTCTATCTTCTCTTGTGGATTTTATTGGTGCTTGCTTGTCCCATCCTATATACATGTATATATATGTTGTGAGGTCATTTTAACTATATCATTTCTAACTTTTGTTGTTTTGTTCAAACTCAAATATCAGGACAAAATGAAGGAATTGTTGGCTGACGATTCAAATCATTTGCAATCATCTGACACAAGCAGTAGTATTGCATGGTCAACAGATGATGTGTTTGCGAAAGTGATGGGTAAGGAGCGCAAAGGTCGCATTCGAGGGGTAGGATTTGGTCCAACCCCAAGTGGTCGAAGTAGCAAGGCTGCTCTCACAGACAGTGAAATGCAATCAAGTCAAACAAGGGACAATGAAGTTGCACAATTGAAGGCTTCCTTGGCTACTATGGAGGAGAAACTAGCAGGTTTTGATGAAATGAAAGAAAAACTTAGTCATTTTGAAGAAATGGAGCAAAGAATGGCGCACATGCTTCAACAAATGCAACAAATTTCTTCACAATGCCATCAGGTATGATAAATGACTATTAAGTTAGCTGGCTAATCAATGTTCCACTACAAAAGGATCGCTATTTCTCCAACAAAACTGCAATTTGGCTGAGATTAAACTATGGTGGGCAGGCCTGGTTGGATTTTTTCCAAATGAATGAGTCTTTAAGCCTCAGGCTTTACCATGCTTGGCTATCCTGATGGAGGCACATTTTGAGTTTCTTTTGAAATGGCCTATATATTTTACCCTTGTACAATACAGTGGCCAATTTTAATGAACATCAATTAAATGGTAACAGGCTCATTCTTTTGGTGATTGGTAGATTTTTTGAACACAACATGTATAGAAATTTTGTTTGGCTTAGGACACTGCCTGTGATCTTTGGTTTTTTAAATGTACCTTTTCATCTTTTTTGGAATGAAGATTTACCTATAAAAAAGAAGTTTTGTTTGGCTTGTACTACCTTGTAGTTTCCCTGTGATTTGTTTATGTTCACTGCTTCATATTTTGCATTCTCTTTTGTAATATCATCTTGTAATATCATCAATATGTACCTTCCTACTATGTACTAAGACGGTTAGAATACCCTGGGTAGTTCTTTTTGCTATTTTCCTGTTAAATTGCTTTTTCAATCTTTAGATTAGAAGTTTCTTGTTCTGTGGCTTAAATGGTTGATTTGTCAATCCACTGACTGATTTTAGTGCCTTTTGTATGTAGGATGCTCCTCTACCCCAACAATCTCCAGCTCTCCCCAGATCATCAGCCGCATCTCATCAACCAAACACCTCATAAGTTTTATCTTGGTGTTGGTGAACTTTTTTGTGTACAAAGAATGGAAGAAGAACCACATTTTTTGATAGTGTTGAAGGATATTTTTGTATACCACTTTCGAACTTTCATTATAGTATTAGATTAACTTCAGCACTTGTTTTATTCAAAGGGCCACATCATTTTTTGTTAATCTTATGATGGTGGTTCTAAACAATGTTATGTATATATTTCTATGTTAATATTATATTAGTTTTGAGATATTTATGATGTTAGTTACATTTGTGGTATTATGTTAGTAGAGGTAAATTATTACAGGTTCTTTCCAACAGGTTTATGAAACATTTTTTAATAGCAAACAGTGATTCTAAAACAGACCAGGGGAAAAAAAAAAAAAAAAAGGCCTATAGCGGCGGTCAAAAAACGCCGCTAAAGGTGTACATTTATGTTGAAACTGAAGCTTTATAGCGGCGCTTCTGGACCGCCGCTATATGTCCGAACCTATTGCGGCGGTCAACAAGCGCCGCTATAGGTGAGCTTTGTCCACTCTCATCGAAGCTCTATAGCGGCGCTTCTGGACCGCCGCAATAGGTTCGGACATATAGCGGCGGTCCAGAAGCGCCGCTATAGAGCTTCGATGAGAGTCGACAAAGCTCACCTATAGCGGCGCTTCTTGACCGCCGCAATAGGTTCGGACATATAGCGGCGGTCCAGAAGCGCCGCTATAGAGCTTCGATGAGAGTGGACAAAGTTCACCTATAGCGGCGCTTCTTGACCGCCGCAATAAACCTTTGACCGCCGCTAAAAGGTATATCTATAGCGGCGTTTTTGGTGACCGCCGCAATATACCTACAGCGGCACTGGAGCACTGGCGGGTTTGACCGCCGCAATAGCACCCGCCGCTAAAGGCTATAGGTACCTTTAGCGGCGCTTTTTTGGGCTTTAGCGGCGCTTCTGGACCGCCGCAGTAGCATGTTTTTTTTGTAGTGACGCATGTTGGCTTCAAAGAATAGGTGGCCTAAAACTTGAGTTTTCCAATCATTCCCTTCCCGATCAGATCTCCTTAACTGATGGCTAGTGATCATGTACGACAGCATAAGAAGTATAGTTTTTGCTATTTATTAATTTTTATATTATCATATAATTTTTCAAATTTTAATTAGGTTTAGGGTCCTATTATGGTAGGGTGTTAATTAGAATATGTTTTAGAATATATTTTTTTGTCATTCAAGTTTTATAAAAAATAAAATTATAGTCTTTAAGTTGGCCTCCAATCCTTTACAAAAAATGAAGTTAAGTATTTAATTTAATAAAATTTTAAATTTTGTTTCTCTATTAATTTTCTGGTGCATTCCAATAACTTTCTTTGTGGATTTACAAAACCTTTGTAGATTACAGTTTATTTGTTTTTGAATCAAATACGATTTGGTTCTTGTGACTTTCCACTTGCATCAGCTAGTCATTTGTTATTATTCCCTTAATTGCTCATTAAAAATTAAAAAATAAAAATCCTATGCAGTCCCCCCCCCCCCCCCCCCCCCCCACCCCCACCCCCACCCCTGATAATAAGTTGTGGTAATATTCTTCAGGAAAAAACTTAGGTACAGTACCTTAGGTTCCATATTAAAAATTTTGACATCCGTCCAATTTAATAACCCAAACAAACGGTGTTAAAACTATTTTTTTTTCCTTCTTCCTTCTTTTTCCTGTATTGCAACTGCAAGAGAACCCACTGGCTTAAAATCTCCAGAAAAGAAGAAAGAATCATAGATCAGAAACGAAGAAAGAATCATAGATCAGAAAAGAAGAAAGGAAATGGATACATATACACACACACACACACACACACACACACACACACACACACACACATAGAGAGAGAGAGAGAGAGAGAGAGAGAGAGAGAGAGAGAGAGAGAGAGAGAGAGAGAGAGAGATCAGAATGATAGATCAGAAACAAAGAAAGACTCATAGATCAGGAAAAAAAAAGAGAGAAGGAAACAGATACACACACACACACAGAATCATAGATCAGAATCATAGATCAGAAATGAAGAAAGACTCGTAGATCAGAAAAGAACAAGGGAACAGATACACATACATACACACACCAAGAGAGAGAAAGAATCATAGATCAGAAAAGAAGAATCATAGATAAGAAACAAAGAAAGCCTCATAGATCAGAAAAGAAGAAGGAAAAAGATACACATACATACACACACCAAGAGAGAGAGAAAGAATCATAGATCAGAAAAGAAGAAAGGAACCAGATACACACCAAGAGAGAGAGAGACAAGATATTCTTTTCATTTCTTTTTTAACGTCGTTTGCTTGAGGTGTTAAATTGGACAAATGTCAAAATTTTAAGTAGAGAACTTAAGGTATTGTACCTAAAGTACTGTACTTAAGTTTTGCACATATTCTTTCTGTCTAGTTTTGGAAAAAAAAAAAGTTATTTTGGATATATTTTTTGAAAATAATATTGTAAGGGCACATTCTTCGAGCTTGATATTAGATTGAATCTCTGAGCCCTAAACAATGAATTTATAGAGAGCAGGATCTTAATCCATGGATTTGGGCGGTAAATAACATCCAGGTGTGGCTTGATCACAGAACCTATATATATGTATTTATCATTCACAGACGAAATATTCCTTTGTATATTATTGCCGAGGACAAATGCTTGAGTTTCTTTACAAGTTCTCACTCTTTCTCTCTCTTTTTCATCCTTTTTTTTTTCTCCCTTCACGTCTTCTTCCTCCACCCTTTATAGGCCTCTCTCCTTTTTCCTTTCTTCCACGTGTAACCCTGACCTTCTTCACTTTTGGATACTTATCCCATCATCCCTTTTTGCTCAGGTCTCTGGTGGTGAAGATATGGTTCAAACCCAACGTTCAGGCGTCACTTCTTCATTAATGCGGCCAGAGTAGCAGGTGTAGAGCTTTAAATGCGGTGATAGCAGCTTTTTCTGGATGTTCTCCTACCCCTCCCCTTTAATCTTTATCTTTATCTCATTAATTCTAGCACCACAGGCTTCCGTTAGGGGAGCTGTTGGAATGTTAAATCAGTCATGCCATCCTCGGCAATACTTGCCGACGACAATTCTGTCCTCGGACGTCGTATTCCTTGGTATTTTGATCATGCATGACACCCCTTCTTATCACGTGTCTTTGTAGATTGGACGGATTATGTCCTCGGACCATTTCCAGATGTGAGGTTGGGCTTCTTTCATTGTAAGAGTTTCTGGGCCGGCCCACTGCGTGTAATTCGGGCCCAATGGTACTACAAATATTATAAATTAATTTTTAAAAACAACATAAACAAAATTAGTCTAATTTAAACCATAACATGGAAAACAAATGCAACAAAAAAATGGTAAAGAAATAAGCAAAATATAGTGATTAATTAATGTTTGATTAGAAAAAAAAAAAAAAATATATATATATATATATATGATAACAATTTTAATATTATTTCATAATTTGACATGACATAATGCCCTATTAGTACCCTGTAGAATATCCTGCAGTAATTTGGGACATTGTTTGTTTATTGTTTCAAAATGAAATAACTAATATGGTTATTAATTAGTGTCAGTGTATATGCGGTTACTACACACTTGCGTTTATTCAACTTCAAAGCAATGTTATGAATACCGTTTCAGTTTGTCTATTGAAATGGAATGTTTCAGAACCGGTTCAGCATCGACTCATTTCAGTGTACCATTTCAGAATTACTGCATATATATATATATATATATATATATATATAATTTCATATCCTATTATTTACAAAAAAAAAAAAAAAATTATATTCTTAATACATTTATAAAACTTGTTATCTTGGAACTAATATGATTATTCACTTAAATTACTATTATTTTAATAAAGTATTTTAATTAATTATTTTAATGCAAAAAAAAAAAAAAAAAGCAAAATGAAAGTACGATACTTTGAAAGTCAGCTTACACACTGCCCAACGGCCCCAACCACTTATTGTTTTCAATATTTTATCCTTTTTTAATACTCATATTTTCCTGACTAGCTGTTTCACCCTCTTTTCATTTTTAATATATATATATTTTTTTCTCTTGTATTTTCTCATCCACACACGTCTAGTCACACTCCTCCATTTCCACTTCTCAATGTAAATGGGGGTGTTTAGATTTGTGTTTTCTATCACTCATATCTCTGTTTTCATCACTCATAACTCAAAATAAGTGGGACTCACGAAAAAAATGTTTGTTTGGATTTGTTTCCTGATTTTGTTTCCATCACTCAATTCTCTGATTTTTGAGTTATGAGTTATGGAAACTGGAAACACATTTTAGGTGTTTTCAGTTTTCAAAACTCAGTTTTCAATAACAATTTTGTAATTAAATAGGCTTGGAGGGTCCCATTGTCAGACATTTTTGTCTCTCCAATACACTCTATCTTCTATTTTTATTCTTTTTTTTGTCTTTCACGCTAGGTTTGGGACACCTGAAACTATTCTCTTCTTCTTCTTCTTCTTCTTCTTTTCTTCTTTTCTTTCCTTTCCTTTTCATGTTGGTTTCTAGGTTTGGTTGCAAAGGTTTTTTTTCTTTTTTTCAATTCAAACAATACCCACAAATTTTCAGTTCAAACAATCTCCAAAAAAATAAAACCCAGAACACAAACAGAACAACAACAGAACAATAGCAACACCACAAACCCACAAGCAACAGAGACAAAGAAAGAGGCATGAACAACAACAGAACACAAACAGAACAATACCCACAAAAATTCTTTACAAATTTCACCGATAAAACTTGTCGGAGGTGGGAGATCGGCTCACAAAAATTTTTTACAAATTTCACCAATCAGCGCCGCTACACGTCGGAGATGGGAGATCGGCGCCGCCGCTACACCGATCGGCGCTGTTGCTACACCGATCGGCGCTGTTGCTACACCGATCATCTACACCAATCGTCTTCTATCTTACCTGGGTTTGGGTTTGTGTTGGAGAGTAACAGAGCAATGTTTTGTGGAGAAGAAAATAAAATGAAAAGGTGAAAGGAGAAGAAAATGAAACGGGTGGGTTCACTGACATTGTGCTTAGGCAGTGGGTCCCATGAACAGTAAAAAAATTTTGAGTGATGTAAAGAGAAAACAAAAAACCAAACGGGTGTTGTTGTGAAATTGAGGTATTTTAAGTGATGAGTGATGAATGACGAAAATTGCGTGAGGAGTGATGAGTGATGAGTGATGAGTGATAGGAAAAAAAAAAAAAACCAAACAGCACCTAAATTTCCTCTCATCTTTGTCATTTTATGTTGTCTTCTTCTTTGTGTTTCCCTTGTCCGTCTTCTTCAACAGTTCAACCTAGTGACAGTAAAGTACCAGTGCCTCGTCTTATCCGACTTCTCCACGTCTCACTCAAGTTTCTCACCATTGTTTTTTTTGTTTTGCTTTTGTGTTTGTTGTAAGGTACGTTTGTTTATCTCATTTCTTTCTTCTTCCATTTTCTTTTTTGGTTGAGGTTTTAGTTATACAGTCCAAACTCCATGCCGGCCGAATCTTGAATTTCGGCCGGTATTTACCAAAATGACTTGAAATAACCGAATGAACCGGAATGGCCCAAAATTTTTTCCAAGGTGGAATAGGAGGGGTTACCATTCCGGTTTGTTTACCGGTACGGTATTTTCCGGCCGTTCCTGCCGGAACAGAACGGAATTGATAACATTGCTTCAAAGACGCCATCTTCTCCAAAAATTGAAAATTAAAGATACCAAAATCAACTTGATTTATTGTGCCGTTTTAGCAAGTATACTACGTAAGTATGTAAGAATTGAATAATGCGTCGAAGAGATCGAATTTTCCAGAAGAAATGTTAAAAAACAAAAGGAAGAGACAAGATGATATCTATGACAAAGAAAATTGCGCATTTCTTGCGTAGTTGAAACTTGAAAGGTGAAGATACAAGATTTAGTTCTAATCAGTTACATGGAAAACAATCCTCTACACAATGCAATAATATATGAGCCACCTTTATGGCTATGCATTATGCAAAGAAAGTTAACAGGGTAGAAAATATAAACCTGAACCTGTGCCCACAAAACTTCTTTGCAAGATAACAAAAGACTCTCTATATCATCCGCCCAAACAGAAGTGGACAAGAAATCCACTCAAAGAACTTTTGAGCCTTTATTAGGAATACTTTCATCCTAAAGAAAATGGTGGGTTATTTGGCAGAGGCAATGGTACACTTTCATTTGTTGACATAGACAACACAATTGACATGGTAAGTCGATCATCTGTATTATTCTGTAACATAGGAGTGCAATATGGATCTATCTCAATACCTTTTTGACACATGAATCACTTATTGCTAGATCAATTAGTTCTACCCCTTCACCTGCTTGCCATAAATCCCATGCTTGAGAAAATGTTACAATCATTTACAATATTAGAAGCACACATAACAATGAAAATAAATAAAATTCAAAGCTTACATTTGATTGACATACATTTCTTGCTAGATTGAGTGTGCAGTTAATATTGTGGAAACTGATGTTTTTTCCGCCACTCACAATTTCAAACATTAAGACTCCAAAGCTATATACGTTAGATTCTATGGAGAAAAACCTTTCATAACACTACAAGAAAAAAGACATAATACAACAAATATTATTGCAACAAAAAAAAAAAAAAAAATGAAGGTAATATATATACTATTGCATCTCTAGGTTGTTTTTTGTTGTAATAGTAACTTAAATTTACTACATCAATATGAGATTGTAGCAATAATTATTATGTTACACCAAAGTGTATTGTTGTAATAGGTAACTCTTTTTATATATTGAGATATGTTATTATAATAGGTAATCTTTTATTTCACATCGAACTATATTGTTAGTATAGTTCCTAAATATGGTTTTTGAATTGCAAAATAGGTTAATGAAAAAATTATTATTCAAGAAAATGATATGTTTATTTTTAAATTTATTTTGATAAAAAAATCAACCTATTGTAATGAGATTTTTTCCACATATTGCCTCAAAGTTTTTTACAACTGTTTGCATCGATTTTTTTGTCATTGCAATAACACCAATTGTAACGAGAATTTCAGAATAAATCATTGCAATATGTGGAACTTAGTGCAACGAAAATCTAGTGTTGCATAAACCTATTGCCTCGAAATTTATTACAACGGCTTGCATCAACTTTTTTATCTTTGCAATAACACCTATTACAATGACATTAGTTGTCATTGCAACGATTTATTTTGTTGTATTAAGTCTTTTTTCTTGTAGTGTTGTGAATAGACTTTGGATTTTTACCAAATCAATGAAAAAGTCTTTCATCACCACTGTCATAGAATCTTGATAATAATTATCACCCATATATTTCAATTCACCTTTGTCTGCACTCACATTCATCATGGCTTTTAAATACTTGAAAATGTTTGTCGACAAATGCCCATGGAACTCCTTGTGAGAGAGGTCTATGATTCGCAAATTTGGGAATGGGAATGGGAATTTGGTCTTGGGGTTTCCTAAGGCACCATGAAAGTTGTTTGATCGCAAGATAAGAACCTGCAACTCTGGAAGAGTTTCCAACCAACGAGGGAAGGTGCTATTAATCTTGTTGTTACCAAAATCTAGAACTTCCAAATTTCTACAACAGACCAATGATTGTGGCAATGACCCTTCAAATTGGTTGCCATTGAGTTTATGACTTCTCAAGCGACATCCCTTGCAAATTTCAATGGGAATGTGCCATTAAGATTGTTATTTTGTAAATTTAGATCTATAAGATTGTCATTGAAGTTTCCAAAACAAGGAGGAATAATGTTACTCAAGTGATTATAAGACAAATCAAGGTACTCAATAGAACTGAGATTTCAAATCAAGGAAGAGATCTGTCTAGTTATTTTATTCCTTGTGACTGAAAAGAAAGATATGCCTAGTGGAGGTATTGGAAGTAGTCCTTGAAGCAAGTTAGAACGAAAATCAAGATATCTCAAGTTCTTCCACGGAAGGTGTCCTACACTCATCAAGAAGTTGTATGAAAGATTCAAATTGTACAATGAATCCTTCCCCACCTCCAAAAACCACTTCAGAATATTGCCTTTGATTTGGTTTTTGGAAAGGTCTAAGGATTCTATATATTCTGCAGTTCGTACAAAGTGTGGAATTTCAGTTATGTTGGAAGAAGACAATTGTAATGAATAAATTTTGGGCAAGATATTGGTGGCAAAGGTGAAAGTGCTTAGTGACAGGAGAGGATTATTTGACATTTAAAGATATTTAAGACTTTTGAGCTTAAAAAATATTTTTGACTCCATATTTAAATTATTGAAGGAGACACGTAGATAACGAAGGTTCGCCAATTTAGAGATTTACAATGGAAAGAGATCATGTAGGTTGTTATTATTCAACAAAAGAGCAATTAATTAGTTATGCTGAAATTCACCAATATGCCCAGTTAATTGGTTATGACGAAGACGTAAGTAACGTAAAGATGGTATTGTATACACCCAAGATGGTATTGTCCCATTCAATAGGATAAGATATTCTAGATTGGAAGGAATCTTGTTGACTAGTTGACTATTAGAAGAATTATTTGAAGAGAAAATTTGGGTCAGGTTTGTCGTAACTTCCGAAAGTTGCCATATGAAATTGTTGCCTGAGAGTTCTCAGTACGTAAGAACTTCAAAGTTTAGGAGGGGCCATGGAAACTGACCACCAAAGTTATTATCTGAGAGGGCCAAAGAAGTGATTTGTGTGAGATTTGGAAGAAATGTTGGATATGATCCTATGAAATTGCATCCTCTGAGGTACAATTCTTTTAAGGACTTGAGATTGCTGATTAAATTAGGTAGGTCAATTGGGAATTCGGTTCTAGAGAGATCCGGTGAGATTGTAGTTAGAACTTACATCGAGTAGCTGGAGGTTTGGAAGGTGGAACAAATTATCTGGGAATCTCCCTTTCAATCCACAATAACAAAGATGAAGAGATGTCAAAGAGGAAGACAAATTCATGAAAGATTGAGGAGAAATCTAACTATTCAAGATTGGTTAAATTTCCCAACGATTGAGGCATATAACCTGTAAGATTATTGTGTTAAAAATTAAGCCCCTTCAATGATTGAAGCTCCCCAATTACCTTTAGAATTTCTCCTTTGAAATTATTGTTGGAGAAATCAATGGTTCTAGAGTTCCTTAAATTCACAAAGAGAGATGGTTTGAAATCCATCATAAAATGTGTTTACAAACTTTGAACTTATTTAAAGACTCTGTAAAATTTGACAGACAATAAAATACATTCTAAAACAAATCCTAATCAATACCTTACTATAATGGGAACTATATTTGACTTAAAAATAAGGAAATTAATTCCATAAATAAAATAATAACGAAAATTACATAAAATTACCAAAATTAATGAATTACAAAAATTAAATTGTAGATTATGTCCTACATCATAGACTTCTTCTTTTTCTTTTTTCTTTTTTATTTTTAGACAGAACATAGGGCAAGAATTAAAAATCATGTTTTGTTCGATATCATGGCCAGAAATACCCTGGAATTTATCATATAGGATTAGTTGGCTCAACAATCATACTTTAATATGATTTTTTTCAAAGACAATATGTTAATATTCGTGAATAAATGCCCTAGTCTTATCTAGTATTTTTTATTTTAGTATTGCTCTTAGAACCTCTCACTTCTGAAATCATACATACGTTAAAGTTGTTGAAATCATTTTTTCTTTTTCAAAACTGTGGGACCTGTTTGAAGCTTGAACCTCTCACTTCTTTTTTGTCCTGTTTATGATTCAATTATAGACTCATAAATTTTATATCACAAATTAATGAGTTGCTTGTGAGTCCTGACTATTTAATTTCAATACTAATTTTATATTATTGTGTGCGAAACAATGTATACTAAACTATTGTGAAATTGATTCTGTATAAAAATGATGGCCCATGGTTCAAACCACTTCGCTTTTTTATTTTCAAATAGTTATGTGAAGAGGATTGTAGGTATCATTTCAATTTTTTGTTGTTGTTTGTTTGTTTGTTTGTTTTGTTTTGTTTTGTTTTTTTTTTTTCATGACAGACCCATTAGGTTAAGGGATATGAGTTCATTGACATCCTTAACAAAATTTGCCTCTAATGAATAAATACCAAAAACAAAAAACAAAAAACCACCCTCTAAGGACAAATTCAACCCAACAAATCATATACCCAAACCTTTTATTCCTAAGAATCTCAACAGGCATAGGCAACTAAAATCCAACCGAAATTCACCAATAAAAAATGAGCGGAATTCTCATACCCTTACATTCATTCTAGTCACCCACTTGGGGATTATGGGTGGTGATATCAGAATTCTCTGTACCCTCGGATTTTTTAATCTTCCTTTATTATTATTTTTTTAAGCTTTCTTTAGTCTTCCTTTATTCTCAACTGCTATATTTTTCAAATTTTCGACAGCTATATTTTAATGATTTAAAAATTTTCAGCATTCAAATTTTCCAATAGTTTTTTTTTTTAATGATCATAGTTTCCATTTATCAAATCTATATTTGTCTTAAAATATATGAAGTCAATGTAATTTGGAATGAATTTATTTCATAAAACAAAATCATTAATTGTTGCCTAGTTCTTATTTTTTAGATTATTATTATTATTATTATTATTATTATTATTATTATTATTATTATTAAATGGTGAATAAGTTGGAGTACATGAATATCAAAAAGATTCTCAAATCCTAAACTACCCAATGTACTTGAGTCTTTCAAGCTCCTACTACCAACAAACTTCTCGAACTCTTGTCTTCTAGTTATTCGGATCCCGCAATTCCTCTCGATTGCATCCATCACTCAATGGCTTCTTCCAATGTTTCCCATAGGCACCAAAAATTCTCTCAACACTCAGAATGAGTGAAGTAAGTGTTTGAGCTAAGGACCTCTAAAGGATGTGTAGATGGAGAGGTAGGAGTAGATGGGAACTCTAGAGAAATGATGTAGAGGATTGTGGGTAAACAATTTATAACTCTCAAGTGTTTGGCTAGGGTTTTCTCTCTCAAAAGTTTCTTGTGAACACTCCTTCTTACATTTCATAGGTAATGAGGGTTTATATAGTGTTGGTAAAGAATGAGAAAAAGGCACACTAAAAAACATTCAAGTAGAGAGTTTCATGGGTCACTCGCAACTTGGCCTGAGTTGCGAATGACTCAAATCCAGCTTGTCAATGACTTTTCAAATTTCAGCATGTGCTTCTCACGTAGCCTATTTCGCGAGTCATCAATCGCAAGCCAATTGTGAGCAAGTCGTGAAATCTACATCTTCACAAATTCTTCACCAAATTGTCACACACAAATCTTACATTAAATCCCAAAAAAATACAGGAAAATGATTGAACAGAATTACAATAAAATTTGACACGGAATTAAATCCAACATAAAATATAGTTGTAAATCGCAACTTTAGAAAAGTTTTTGATGATTGAATGTTATAGTGATATCAAATTTGGGAAAAATGTAGTAAATTTAGGCTTTGTTGAATTTAATTGGAAACTATTCTTCTATTCTTTTTTTAGAATATTAAGTATTTTAACACACACACAGAGGAAGATGGGAGAAAGTCTTAAAGAAACTGTCAGTTTCTTTAAGACCATCTCCTATCTCCTCATGTGTATGTGTATTAAAATACTTAGTATTCTCAAAAGAAAAAGCAGTGGGTTAATCAAACATCGGAAAATATTCTTATAGTTGATTTCTTCTTTAAAGAGGCTTGTGCATTGTACGGTTTTATCGTAAACTTATATAATATAAATTTTATGTGACAAACAATAATCAAATAAATAATTATTATAATAACAAAATGAATAATTTGTATTAGTGTAACAAACATTAAATATATAATGATAACACCTAAAAAAAATTATCTGCTAATATACCAATTGTGCTATAATGAGACTTATAGTTACATGTATTGAATTATTGTTTGCATCAGAATTTTGTATGAATTGGATTTCAATATAAGCATAGAGTTTTGTGAATCACAGATTTGTTAACAACAATATTAATTAAAATAAAATGTTAGAAGTTAATTTTACTTTTGGGAGATTGTAGAATAACTCTTTGTACACTATATTTCCAGTGTATCATTGTCATTTTTTGTTATCATCAAATTAAAGTTAAAAATAAGATTGTCTTTGAAATAAAACGTGATGTGATAGAAACAACATATCACCATTGAAACCCATGTCATAAACATGTAATTCATAAATAATGTACAAAATTGGAACAATAGTTCATTTGAACTTAAAATCCAAAAGAGTAAAGATCTATAAACCTATAGATCAATAAGTTTATTGGCGAAAAACACAACTTTATGAATCTATCCTAGTACTATATTGCTATTGATTTGTTAAAAAAACGAATAATATGGAAACTCTCCTTTCATCACTTTATACTTTCTCTTATTCATTTTTTCTTCTCTTTCATTTGTATTTTCTTTTTCTTCATTGCACTCCGTAATTTGATATTAACCATTATGGTGGGAACAACAATGAGTGCAACTTATAATTGAGATCAGTCGTGTTTTCGTTCGAATGCTAGAGAGATCTATTGTGTGATAATCGTGTTTGATAAGTATGGGTATCCCATGGTATTAATTAAAAAAAAAGGGGGGGGGGGGGGGGGGAAGGACATTGTGAGATAAGAATTATAAAAGGAAAAAAAAAAAAAAAAAAAAAGAAGAGAATGGATAGCCAAGGAACCAAAACAAAAAAGAAATCAAACATCTTACACGTACATTTAAAATTCATAACAATAAATAGGTTAAGGAAGGAGAAATGAAGAACCCAAAATAACATGTATGATATACAAAATAATATAAAATTGGATAAAACTTAAGAAAATTAGGTTAAACAAGAGACACAAAATACACAAAATCTACTTAATTTGATGAAAAAAGTTAGAGTGAAAAATATATACTTGCAAGTTGTAGATAGGAGAAACGAAGAATAGAGAGGAAAAAAAGGTAACGTAGGTAGTAGTAGGAAGAATACACCAAAAAACCAATATATATACACTCTGCGTTGAAAAAGCTGATAGTAACAAAAAGTCTCCTCATTGAAGAAGTTGATATGGACAAAATCTAAATCTAACCAATAGAATTAGAGTCTCACTTAAACTTGTTTATTGAAAGTTTTTGACGTATAAAATACATTGTACCGTGTGAAGAGGAAATAAGCCATTGTATAAATAGACTTGCAATCACTTACTACCTTAGCTTACCAAGAAGTCTATAGTTTTAATAATAAAAAATGAAGAATAAAAAAATCATATCAACAAAAAGTTAATCAAATACGATAGAATAAAAAAATTATTAAAAAAAAAATAGTTGATAAAAATTTCAAATTTATTCAATCCAAAATCTTTTAAAATTTTGGACTAATTTCAACGTGAATTAATTATTAATATCTATCCAAACTTTCTTAAACACTATTGTTACTTTATTCCCAAAAAAAAAAAAAATGGTTTAAGGGAAAAAATAGTTCATTGTAACCAAAAATGTTGCATGTTTTGTCAAAACATTAAGGAGAAGTTGGTAAAAACAAATGAACTGCTGTTTCTACTTAAAAAGTTACCGCAACTTTATCTAGAAAAATGGATAACGCATTAGAGAAAATTTTCAAATTTAATTTAATACAATTTAAAAAAAAAATTGGACTAATTTATCTTCAAGTTTAAGAAGCCTAGTATTAGAAAAAAAGATAATTTCAAAGTTTTAATTCAATCCAAGTTTTTTTTTTTTTTTTTTAATTTCGTACTAATTTATCTTCAATTTTAAGAAGCCTTGTATAAAAAAATTGTCTAATTTCAACATGAATTAATTGTTAATTGTTTATCTAACAAAAATAGAGTGAAGAAAAAAAATTTAGATATGACAAAATAGGATGCATGTTTTGTTAAAACACTAACAAGAAACTAATAAGAACAAATGAGCTGTTGTTTCTATCTAAAAAATTACTACAATTTGATGAACCCACTTAGTGCAACCACTACTTCTAAGTCTTCACTACAATTTAGTGAAACCATTTGACACAATCACAACTCCTAAACCCAACTTTTATTATATAGTATATAATTTTATCAAATTTTTTTCAACTTTAGAATTTGACAAATTATCATAATTATGTCATTGTATAAACTACGGCAGGTTGAAATAAGTAGATGAAAGGGCTATATTTGATATGGTATGTTGAAGTTTTGGGAATGAATTGAAAAACATAAAACTTTAATTAGATTTCATATCACAATGAGTAGCATATGAGTCCGACTATATTTATTTTTATATTAATCTTGTATCATTTAGTGTGAAACAATATATTGAATTTTTTTTTTTTATTATCAGAAATATTGAACTTTTTTTTTTTTTTTGAGAGCACATTAGAAAATTTTTATTGAAAGAAAGGAAAAATACAAGCCAATAAGTAGGCAGCAAGAAAATAAATGAAACAGGTTCTGTATAGAAATGATATATGGCTCACGGTGCAAATCAAACTACTTAGCTTTTATTTTCAAATAGTTATGTGTGAGAATGAGGATTTTAGGTATCGTTTTGTTATGTTTTTTTTTTCTTGATCCTTTCTCCTTTCCATGAGAGGCCCATTAGGTTAAGGGATATGGGTTTGAGTGTAAAAGGTTTGGGTATGTGATTTGTTGGATTAAAGTTTTGCCCTTAGAGCATTTTGGTTTCCCTGCTCATTAGAGGCCCATTGGGTTAAGGGATATGGGTTCATTGACATCCTTAACCCAATGGGCCTCTAATGAGAAGGTAAAAAAAAAACCCTCTAAGGGCAAAACTTTAATCCAACGATTCACATACCCAAACCTTTTACTCTCAAGAAGCATATACAAACAATATCCAACGTAAATTCACATTCACAAACCAAAATGAACAAAATAAACTCTCACACCCTCACATTCATTCAAGTCAGCACCTTGATCACCGTACATCCTTAGTGCGGTGGTCACTCCACAAGTATAAATGCTTGTGGGGTGTAGGGGACAAGAGCTGGAATTCAAATCTCCAAGAGGGAGTTTTACACATATATAAACTTATATTAAGATAATGTAGAAATTCTATCTAGTAAAAAAAAAAAAAAAAAGTCACCACTTGGATTATGGGTCATATCTGAATAGTACTGAACCTCCGATTCTTTGTCTCAACTGTTCCCATTGAAAAAATAAAAGGGAACTATCAATTTCTTAAAATGAACTATGACAGTGATAGTTATGGTGTTATTCACTTTGCAAAGAATTCAGTGTTACATACTAAATCAAGCATTTGCAGTTGAGATACCACTTCTTTCATACTCCTCTAGATGATAGAGCGATGTCACTTGAGAAGATCTGTGGGAGTCAAATTCTAGCAGACATATTACCTAAATCAGTCAAGCTCGAGGACAATTTATCACTGAGCTGTTCAAAAATGTGTTATAATAAAAAGTACAAATCATGACATTAGCTTGAAGAAAGATTCTTAAATTGATTGCATTAAGATTCAAAAGTTGGTTTATGAAATTGAGCATTTAAATCTCTATTCCATAATTTCTTTGGAATTTAAGAATACAACATACATATATTGTACAAAAAAGAAATGGCCATCAAAGAATTGGCCATATATGCCTTACAAACTCAACCTTGATCCCCAAATCACTTGTGTGTACTAGTTTCAGAGCTAATATTTTAAGCAAATAATTAACTTCATTAACAATAGTCAGAACAAGAACACTTTCCACCACTAAAAGGGTAAAATTGATATAGATCCCTCAATATGAATTTTTGCCAACAATTCCATTGGCAAACTTGGAAACAGAATGGTTCTTGAAAATCCTGATAGGCAAGCCTTCTGAAGAACTAATCAAGCCTTCTGAAGTACAATTTTTGTTACTTTAATATGCATTTAAAATGTCTTGTACAATAATGTTTTTAGCATTTGGTGTTCGTCCCTGTTGAGGAGTCTTTTTGATAGTTCCTGATCTCTGGCAGCAGAATCCACATCTTGGCTCCACCTGCATCTTCTTCCTATGTAGATTGTCACGGGTTGGCAGAATGTTTGAACAAGCTCGCCAGATAAAAGTTTTAGCTTTGGGTGGGACATTTAGGGGCCATAGTTTGTTCCAAATAGGCCTATCCAATGCAGCAGTGGAATGCTCAACATGAGATTGTTGCTTCAACCTTAGTGCTACTTGATAGGCTGATTTCACGTTAAATTTCTTTCCCCGATTTTTGCTAAGCTTATGATCAAAATGAAGGTTTTTAAATTTTATTATGTTGTAAAATTAATTTTTTTACCCTTTTGTTAGATTAAACAATGGTTCTTTCTCATAAAAAAAAAAAAAAAAAAAAAAAAAAAAAAAGATTAAACAATGGTTGCCAAATGGAATTTCTACAGGTGCATGGATATTCTCTTTCTCTCTCTCTCTCTCTCTCTCTGTTTGTGCACGCACAAGTCTTTATTTGGTCACCTATGAAGTCAATTTTCTGTTTTAGTGCTTAGAGTACGCGATTACAAAGAGCTCTGAAAGAATCCATTGCAGCAATTTGGTATATAAGTGAACCCTCTTTTGGTATATGCCAGTAATGGGGTTTATTCTTTTGTGTTCTACCAAATCTTATTTTCTAATTATCAGCCTCAAGAATAGATAAATGTAAGAAAAATTTCGTTTTTTGATCTGTATGAGATACAAGACGATGAATAATTATGGATGCCCTCGTCGGCTTGTCCCAGTCTCCAGCGGCTTCTCCAGTTGCTCTTTGTTTTGTTTTATTTGAATAATCTGATTATATTGGTTGAGTACGATTTTAATGAAATTGTGAAGAAGATTTTAATAAAAATTTTCTTGTATATATGTTATTATTATTTTTATTTATTTTGTATAATATAATTTGATTTGAGAATGTAGATAATAGAATTTAATCTTCATTTAAGAATCAAATTGGTCAACAAATCTCCATTCAAGAATCAAATTGATATGTTGACCGAAAGAAAAGATTACCATTTATATATTAGCATTAATTTGGAATTGAAAGCCTACAATGAAAGATTTGATTCAGTCCATTTAAGAACCTTTCATATTTTGACCAAAAGAGAAGACTACCTTTTAGCAGCATTTGGAATTGAAAGCCAACGAAAAAAGACTGAGATGACCCAGTCCATTAGAAATCGTTTAGATGGATGATTTATTTATTTTAAAGCCGGCAAAACAAAGTAAAGATGTATTTAGGGGTGTCCATGGGTCGGGCGGGTCAGGTTTGTGCCCAACCCGCAACCGACCCGTAAGAGATCGGGTAGGCAAAAAAATAACCCGCAACCGACCCGTTAAGAGGGTCGAGTTTCGCGGGTCGGTTTGCCTGCGGGTGGCGTCGGTTTCGGCCTCACCCGAAACCAGACGGAAAACACAAAAAAGGGCCAAAATCAGAGAGCTCTCGCCCGTTCCGGCCAAGATCCAGTGAGAATTTAGTTTAATCCGATGATTTTTCCCCCAAATCGTGCCGAAAATCGCTGGATCTAGTGTATCTATGCCAGATTTGATTGTTTTGGTCACCGAAATCAGCCAAATCAAGCTGAAAACTTGTCAGAATCGCTGGAGATTTCGCCAGATCTGCTAGTCTTCGGGCGGGTCGGGTTTCACGGGTTTTGAAGGTGGGGACTCGAAACCGACCTGCCGGTGTCGGGTTTTGGAGTTGGGGACCCGCGTCCGACCATCGGAGCAGTCGGATCGGGTGAACGCCGGTCGGGTACGGGCGCGTTGGGCAGGTCACCGGGTGTCTTGGACAGTCCTAGATGTATTTATGCTGGCATTTGTCAGAAGTAAAATAATTTTGGGGTAGAAATTGTACTACCAAAAAGAATTAATATTTATTTGGGTTTTTGTTTTTCATTAACTACAATCTTCGCAATCATCTGTCTTGATTTCCAAGGAATATAGAGCAAGATTCAATGGACTCGAGTGATGTTCTTCGTCAAGGTAAGAATGTACCCTCAAATTGTTAATAATAGGATTGGCTGGATCAGCAATCATACATCTAAAGTAAATAGATGTGTTATCCCAATTTTTAAATATGGCTTTTTTTCCCTCAAACAAACTCCAAAGTTTGAAATTTGTGAAAAGTTAATTCAGGACATTTTGATTTTGTCATCTTAAACCCTAGACTTCATATGGAATTGTTAGGGCTGTTCACGGGTCGGTTCGGGTCGAATTTGGCCTCAACCCGCTCAGATCGGGTGGCACAAAAACACACCCTCAACCGACCTCCAACCACCACGGGTCGGGTCGGCCATGCTCAGGGGAGTGAACGGTCAAGTCGGTCGAGTTCGATGATGAGTGACGGCAAGTGGAGGAAAAGTTCTCTCTTCACCGATCTGAGTTGAAGGCGCCGGATTCAAGTAGATCGGAGCCTATCTTCGCCGATCTTAGTAAGAAGAGCCAGATTTAACCAAACATCAGACTCTATCTTCACCAATCTGAGCCTATCATCGCCGATCTAAGCTTATCTTCATTGATCTGAGTCAGATCTAACCATATATCACCGGATTTGAGCAAGTCTGACGAAGGAGGAGAGTAGATCTTGGCTGGGTTTGAGTGAATCTAAGCAAATACTACTGGATCTGATCGAAGGAAGACGAAGGGTGGCCGGATCGGAGCTAAGAAACACCAGAAAGTTGGCAGATCTAGGTAATTTTGGCATTTTTTAGCATTTGTCGGTCAGATCGGGTGGCTCGGGTTTTAGGGACTGAAACCCACCACTCGACCCGCCAGAGTCGAGTTTCAGAGGATAGGAACCGTCACCAACCGCCGGAGGTGTCAGATTTGGCCGTGACGGGTCGGGTACAGTCGGTTTGGTCGGTTTGGCCAGGTCTCCGGGTTGCTTGGACAGCCCTAAGAATCACAATCTGTACCCTTTATCCATATACTTTAGAAACCATTAACAAAGAACTTGCTTTTGGTACTCCTCAATTAAATTCCCTACTTTTAAACATAGTTTTCACTCTTTTTATTCATGTTTCGAGTTTTCCCCTTTCTATCGGTGTTGTCTTCTCTCTTTCTCAAAGTTTTTATTTCTAAAGTGGAGAAGAGGATAATCAAATACAGCAAGACAATTGTGTACAGACCAATCAAAATTCTCCTCCCAAAAAATAGATTGTTATCATCTAATGGATTTGGAACAGCAGTTCATTTTGTTATCATGGTTTATAAAGTTTAAAATTTAATAGAATGTTTTTGTAAAAAAAAAAATTAATATCAAGGAGATAGGGTTGAAATTAATTTCTTTTTAATAGTATATTAAAATTATGATAATTTTTTTGAAAAAAAAAGGGTAATGATGTGGCTGCTGATGTAGCTCAATGTGAGTATAACAACATTAAATATTATACTTCAACTTTTAGTATTATATAGAATATAGGTATGGGCTGACGTTTATCTTTTTCTTGTTTACATATTCTTTTTAATTTTCAATCAGTAGAGGTATAGGGTTTGAAATTGATGAAACATTTGAAAATTAATTAAATAAATAACAAGAAGAACTAATGGAAACATTAATTTTTATAAGATAGTATCATTCAGTTACAAGTCAAGAAATTATTTTAGCGTATGTTTTTCCCCACTAAAGTCTAAAGTCTAGTTCTGTCCTTGCCCTAGACCTTTTTGTTTACCACTACTGAGTGCTTAACAAATGAGTCTGAAGATTAGTTGTTCAAGTTGGTGATCAAGGATGAAGCAACGATACCTTCTCCATTCGATACAACAAAGAAAAAATCTTCAAGGTAGTCCTTAAAAGTAATGGGTGTGGTTCTTGTAAGAATTCCTTATTAGAAGATGAAAGCTCAGATTTGTGTAAATACACAAGAGCTTGTTTAGACCCCTAAATTAAAATTACGACTAGATAGTTTTTACTCTAACTTATACTACGTGCAAAACAAGAATAATAAAGCCCAAACAACCATTATCACTACCCTAATTCATATTTATCTATTATCAACAATAAAAGGAAAGCTTAAAGAGTAGGGAAAAGAGATGCAAATACAAGATAATACCGAAGAGGAAATCAAAGATCTTTTCAAAAATCTTCTCTGAGACCCTCCAAGTCGAAATCAATTCACTAGAGAATAAAGTTGGAGTACATGAATAACAAAAAACCCTCCAAGCTTATTCTATCCCATGTACTTGAGCCCTCCAAGCTTTTACTACCAACTGACTTATCGGAGACTTGTCTTCTCTAGCTTTCTAGATTCCGCAATTTAGCCCGATTGGATCCGCCAATGAATAGCTCCTTTCAATGCTTCCCAACAGCACCAAAATATCACTTTACACTCAGATTGGGTGTGGTAAGTGATTGGACTATCAACCTCTCAAGGATGCAGAGTTGGAGAGGTAGGAGTTGAGGAAAACCACAAGGAAATGTGTAGATGAGTGTGGATATAACAATCTCTAACTCTCAAGTGTGTTTTCTCTAAAAAACACTCCTTACAATTTGTGGATAATAAGGGTATATATAGTGTTGGTAAAGACTTAATAAAGCAAAATTCACTTTTTGTCAAACAAAGAATTTCGCGAGTCCTTCGTGGGTTGGTCTTACCCGTGAGACACTTGCGAAAATCTCCAGCCTGGCATGACTCTTCATCTTCTTGTCATGTGCTCTACACTCGCTGTTGGGAAATTTAGACCCCGATTGATAGAATTAACAAATTTTAAATCCAAGTTGTTAATTAGATTTATTATGCATAAAACTTGTTAAAACAAACAAACATCAATATCATGTCAAAACTAAGTGCAGCGGAAAAATAAATAAGACAAGATATGATGACCCAGGAAAACCAATGAAACCAACCAGTTTCACAGTAAAAAAACCTGGGGGGAAACCTTCGCGAAAAGCAATTCACTATAGTAAAGAGAAGTTTCAGATCTAGTACAAAACCTTTGTCCCTAGACTCTACAATCCCCGTAGATGAACTCACAGCAGAAACCTTCTACTGCTTCAGAACCTCTGAACTCTTCAATATATGAATGCCACCCTTTGATGCACGGATCCCAATACGTGACTAACACCTTTGCACGAATCCCAGTACGTGACTCACTCACCAACTTGAGGAAGAAGAATGTTGGCTGCAAAGTTCTTCACTTCATACACACGATGAAGATCAAGAAGCACTTGGTTACAAAACCCTAAGGCGCAAAGATGCAGTAGCTTCTTTCAGAGAGAATTAGGCTTCGGTCACCTTTTGCGTGTGTTCTCCCTTGTATTCTCTCATGTGACGGCCTCAAAAATATGCCTTATATATGCCTAGGGTTGTAAGAAAAGAAACCCTACACAAATACAAAAGCCTGGCCCAAAAATCAGATCTGGAAATCTCAATTCCCGTAACCTCGATAGATACCTCGATCGATCGGGCAGCTGTCGAGCCTCATTAAATCTCGATAGATACCTCGATAGATAGCTCGATAGATAGCTATCTGTCCGCAGGTGTCCAGCAGCTATCCGCCAGGTGTCCAGCTTTAGTACACACTTTTTCTTCACTTGTTTCTTGGTCCAATCTTCATGGTTTTAATACTAAACTTGAACAACATGTTCTTTGAAGTATTAAACACATCCTAGATCTATCCAAATACAAGTAAAGTGTGTTTTGTCAAAGGATTAGCCAACTACATAAAATAGCGACATATGTTAACAAACTTGAACTACATATGTCCTAACAATCTCCCCCTTTGGCAATCCGTGACAAAACCACAACAAACAAATGAACATATGAGAGAAGTCATAAATCACTCAACTCATACTCACTTGTTGAATACAATAAAATCTACCCTAACACAAACTCTTGAAAAACTTTGCAAGAAGAGAGTTCATGGCATGGAAGACTTTGACAACCTGTATTTCTGAAACACTTATAAACAAAACACATCAAGGCATCTTTGTGTGAAACAGAAATAATAGATTGCATACAAGTAAAGAAACATGTGTATAAAGACAGAAAATAAACAACACATGTAAAGATAGGTGAAGAAAACATACATCATCATATATATACCACTTGATAAATACCATGCTGTATGTAAAAATGATCACAAGACCTAGGTACATGAACAAGGAGATAAACACTCCCCCTAACAAGATGAAACACAACTCCCCCTTACGAGGGCATGTATTTCTCCCCCTAACTTGTAGAATCTTAAAGAAAGAAACCATAAATTCTCCAAATTTCTCCCCCTTTTTGTCACGATTGACAGAGGGCACCGAGAAACATAGAGATGATCAAGGATGATCAAGGGGGTACAAAGAAACCATAAAAATGCATGAATGTAATGAAACAAAATGCTATGGATGACAAGATAAGAGAAACATGCAAAACATGTGAAAAACAATGCATGCAGAGAATCTCAATAGATCGAGAGGTATCGAGGAGCTATCGAGCAGACCTCGATGGATCGAACAGCTATCGAGAAAGTATCGAGGAGACAGAAACTTTCTCGATCGATCCACCTAGCTATCGAGAGGTGTCGAGATTACGATAACATGCAACTGAAGATCTCGACAGATAAGCCAGGTATCGAGAGGTGTCGAGGATGTGTCGAGATGGCTTAAAAACAGTTTTTCAAGAAGAGAAAAACACAGATGTGAATGCAATCAAGCATGCAACTCAGCTAAAGATCCAAGCAACACATTAACCTCTCAAAAACATATCTCAACAAGAAAAATGTCATGCATTTTGATCCAAAACACACACACACACACACTAAACAAGTCTAACCAATTTTATATTTCAAAAATAAGTCAAGATAGTTTAGTTAGCATACATTAACACATGTAAACCTTGTGATGGCCAAATCACATTGTACCTGCACATGTATCAAGAATAGCAAAGAGTATTGTGTGTCGTGTGTGAAAACATCGCAAGATTGCATATGTGTCTCAATGTTATGACGATTTGAGATATGAGAAAATCACTTTAACTCACACACAATCATAACCGTTTGATGGGGACTATCACCTTCGAGGTACATCCTATAACTCCCACATCTCCTAGAAAACACGCTTGCAACCATATTTTAAAGCATTTTTAATCTTTTTGCTTTTTATTTCTTTGCATATTTTCTTTTTAACAAGCATATCATGCATGGGCATACAAGAGAAAGAAAAGAAATACCCAATTATGTTAAGCTTTTGACACTGCACTTTTGCTATGCCGAAGCATACAGGTGTCATTGACATTGCACTTTTGCTATGCCGAAGCATACAGATGTCATATTATGATTGGCGAGTAACAGTGGTGAGATGGTTATTTATGCCTTTCTCTTAGGATTTTCTAGTTCAACCCGTCAAAAAGAGTGATACGAGTGTTAAGAAGAAGAGATTACTTAACCTTACTCATCACAAATAAAGAGCTACAAAGCTCACTCGTTTAGTTATGCAAAAGAGTGCTCATCTAAGCTATAGATGATACAAAGTTTAGAAAACTCTGTTTCAATGGCCATTTTAAGGTTCACAAGAACTAATGTACACATACACACACTGTTTTTGTATTTTTTTCAATTTTTCAATTTTTTTTTTTTAAAAAAAAAAACTAAACAACCAAACAAAAACAGACAAACAACATAAATGCATGAAAGAAGGATGCAAATGCATGAAGGCATGATAGAAAGGTGCAGATGCATGAAAGCATGATTTCAACAGAAGATAAGAAATCAAGCAAAGAGAGTCCTACTACAAATAGAAAGAATTAAAGCAGAGGACAAACAGAAAAGACAATCAAGTCTTAGGCTCTTTTCTCACCCACACAGCACGAGACTTTGGCCGTGAAGATGAAAAGGCACGTGTCCTAGTATGACTACTAAAGGACATAGAAGAATTAGAATTCTCCTGAAACTGAGTTAAAAAGCTCAAGACTTTTAATAACTCTCCAAACAAAGGTGTAGGTCCTTGAGAGGAAACCTGTGACCGTTTGGACAATTGCTTATGAGGATACAACCTAAAGCAATTAGGACGAGTGTGTCCAGAAACACCACAGTGGTGACAAACATGAGGTCTAACAAAGGATTTAGAATTAGCCAAAACAGTTTTGGATTTCCTACCTTTATTACCTTTCTCAAATTGAGGCACAATAACAGTCCTTGATCCAGAAGCCGTGGAAGAGGAGGGGCTGGAGGAGACAGCATATCCTAAGCCAGTCTTATCAGAACTAGGCTTTTGAGCACTCAAGACCTCATCAGAAGAATCTTCACTATCACTAGCACTCTCCACAGTCACCTTATCGGTTGAGGCAGCAAAGGCCATAACATGACGACATTCATCCACGTACTCATCAGAAGAGTCATTCTCAGTGTCACTCCAAGTAGCAACCAACCCTTTGTCTTCTGACTTCTTGGCCTTTTCCCTCATAAAGTAGTTTGGGCACTCTATCCTCATATGACCAAAACCTTTGCACTCATGGCATTGGATGATAGGCTTCTCATCCTTACCCTTCCTAGAGGATTTAGATTTCCTAGGAGGTATGCCCTTATCCTTTTTCCAAAATTGAAGAAGCTTGATAATCTCATCAATAATGAAGGTTAGATTCTCATCCTCATCATCATCATCATCTTCATCTTCATCTTCATCTTCAGAGTCCTCAATATCTTCCTCTATACCCTTAAGAGCCAAATTTTTACTCTTTCCACCTTTTCCCATTGAGCCTAATCCCATCTCATAGGTTTGAAGGTTCCCTACAAGCTCAGTCAAAGGAATTTCATCAATGTCCCTTGCTTCTTCAATGGCAGTGATTTTGGCATGGAATCTTTCAGGTAAGGACCTAAGGATTTTCCTAACAATTTTGGATTCTGCTATAGACTCTCCAAGGTTGAAGGCAGAATTCACAATATCTATGAGTTTAGCATAGAACTCATCAAAGGTCTCATCCTCTTCCATCCTTATTTCTTCAAAGTTACTAGTGAGTCTTTGAAGCTTCATAGTCTTCACTGCTTTGGTACCTTCATAGGTGGTCTCAAGAATGGTCCATGCTTCCTTGGCAACTTCTGTGGATGATATCTTCTTGAATTCCTCATTGGTCACCCCACAAAACAAGGCATTCAAGGCCCTACTGTTGAAATTTGCCGCTGTGATTGTTGCATCATCCCAATCCACTGGCGCTTTCTTTGGCTTAATCCAGCCAACTTCAACAGCTTGCCATACCTGTTCATCTAGAGCCTGCAAAAACACTTTCATACGAACTTTCCAGTACGCATAATTAGTGCCATCAAATAAAGGAGGAATCAAAAGAGATTTTCCACGATCCATGACAACGGGGGTCAAGGATCACACTCAGGAAATTAATCCAATCAGAGTGTACCCGCTCTGATACCACTTGTTGGGAAATTTAGACCCCGATTGATAGAATTAACAAGTTTTAAATCCAAGTTGTTAATTAGATTTATTATGCATAAAACTTGTTAAAACAAACAAACATCAATATCATGTCAAAACTAAGTGCAGCAGAAAAATAAATAAGACAAGATATGATGACCCAGGAAAACCAATGAAACCAACCAGTTTCACAGTAAAAAAACCTGGGGGGAAACCTTCACGAAAAGCAATTCACTATAGTAAAGAGAAGTTTCAGATCTAGTACAAAACCTTTGTCCCTAGACTCTACAATCCCCGTAGATGAACTCACAGCAGAAACCTTCTACTGCTTCAGAACCTCTGAACTCTTCAATATATGAATGCCACCCTTTGATGCACGGATCCCAATACGTGACTAACACCTTTGCACGAATCCCAGTACGTGACTCACTCACCAACTTGAGGAAGAAGAATGTTGGCTGCAAAGTTCTTCACTTCATACACACGATGAAGATCAAGAAGCACTTGGTTACAAAACCCTAAGGCGCAAAGATGCAGTAGCTTCTTTCAGAGAGAATTAGGCTTCGGTCACCTTTTGCATGTGTTCTCCCTTGTATTCTCTCATGTGACGGCCTCAAAAATATGCCTTATATATGCCTAGGGTTGTGAGAAAAGAAACCCTACACAAATACAAAAGCCTGGCCCAAAAATCAGATCTGAAAATCTCAATTCCCGTAACCTCGATAGATACCTCGATCGATCGGGCAGCTGTCGAGCCTCATTAAATCTCGATAGATACCTCGATAGATAGCTCGATAGATAGCTATCTGTCCGCAGGTGTCCAGCAGCTATCCGCCAGGTGTCCACCAGGTGTCCAGCTTTAGTACACACTTTTTCTTCACTTGTTCCTTGGTCCAATCTTCATGGTTTTAATACTAAACTTGAACAACATGTTCTTTGAAGTATTAAACACATCCTAGATCTATCCAAATACAAGTAAAGTGCGTTTTGTCAAAGGATTAGCCAACTACATAAAATAGCGACATATGTTAACAGACTTGAACTACATATGTCCTAACACTCGCGAAATCCACTTATTCATCCTTTTAAGTTTGAGTCTCCATACTCTCTCACACTTATCCCTTACAATTAGAAACCCACATATATATAGGAAAAAATGATTGAAAAAATTACAATAAAATTCAGCACGAAATTAAAGCCAACACAAAATAGTTGTAAATTCTAACTTTACAAAAGAGTTCAAGGAGTTTAGAGCAATGTGGGTTACATTTGTAAGTATTATTGGATGTAACGAGTAGAAATAAAGTTTATTTCAATGTATAAATTCTGATTCTAATTTTCTTTGAGGTTGGTGTTAATCCTTAGAGTGTTTTTTTTCCTCCTTTGGATTCATCTATTGGTTTTTCATTTCATAAACAAATTGCATGTATCATTAATTTACAGAACTGTACTGTACCTGGTGATTTGTCTTCTTTGGCTTATTAACCAGACTTCATAGAACATCATAATAGGTTAATTTTATAAATTTTAATTAGTTCGATTAAGATCAACGAACGGGATCTAAATCGTTATTTGTAGGAGATTTTGTTTTGTTTTTTTTTTTTTTTTTCTATCAATTGGTAAATTATCAAAATCTCTGGGAATCTTAAGAGTAGCCTGGTTGAAACAAGCAACTGAAAGGGCTATGTTGAACGTGGCCTCAAAGTTTATAGGGATAGAATTGAGAAAACTTAGACTCTAGATATTGAATTACAAGCAGAACAAAATTAAGGTAATACTTAATGTGAAATGAATTGCACATTGGTAGGCAAGTTTTTTTTTTTTTTTTTTGGAGATAAAGATAGAAGTATATATTATTAAAAGAAGAAAAAAACGTATTGGAGAGCTATTGTCTTTTGCCCTTCTGATCCCATACAACCACAGCCCAATTCTATTATATCTCCCTAGCCCCACGTGATGGACAACAAAAAAACTAAAGGTAACCTGAAGCTACATTTTTATAGAAAATACAAGGGCTCCTCTGTTGCAGCTCAGGTGATGGTTTGAGAAGCAGCAAGACGCTGGTAGTCCTTCAATAATCCCGTGGCATGATCCATGATTAACCTTGGCTGCATCTGAACCTTCTCAAAGTAGTATTTATTTCGAGCATTCCAGATTGCCCATGACGTCGTGGCGCACTGTTCAAGCTCCTTCGTCGTTAGCTTGTCCTTCAGCGTTTGAAATAAATGGAAAAAATCCTGCTCCTGGTTGCTACATTTCTGCACCCTTCCTTTCGATATTGCCCACACATTTCGTGCCATAGGACATTTCCCATAGCAAGTGAGAGTTTGTTTCAGGCTGTTGACAACAGATGTTGCATCTCGAGTCCACCTTCACCCTTCTGTTCTGCAGATTTTCCTTTGTGGGGAGAATGTTTGAACACGCTCTCCAAATAAAATTCCTGACCTTCGGTGGTACCTTTAGAGCCCAAATTGCTTTCCACACCTTACCATCCCTACGAGCATCGGAATGTTCAGTACCATCTTGTTGTATGAGGCGAAGAGCAACTTGGTAAGCCGTTGAAGCTTGAAGATAACAGATAGGTAGTTCTTATTAATACCTTATTGCAATTACACTAACAACCCTCACTGTTAGTATTTTTTAATTACCTTAGAACAATCACACTCAACAATCCTCAATGCTGTAATATGAGTAAACTATTTACAGCAATGCAAAATAATTATTGGGGTGGAGAGACTAATGACATTATGACCATCTTATTTGCAAGAAAATAAAAAGGAAAATCATTCTCTATCTTCTATGTGTATCAGTATTCTGAGAGAAATTGCTGGTTTTTTAGGTAGAGGTAGTGGCATACTTTCATTTGTCAACATAGATTGCACATCTGACATAGTTGGCCGATCAAATGCATCATTCTCTATGCATAAAAGACTGATATGAATACATCTCAACACATTACGTCTAACATGTGAATCACTTATTTTTGGATCAATTAGTTCCAATGCTCGATCTTCATGCCATAAATCCAATGCCTGAAAAAAAAAATGCTTACAATCACGCGTGAGAACATATAAATCAAAGTGCATCTAATTTTGGGAGGTTTAGATTTGTTTGACATACACATCTTACTAGGTTTTGGGCACAATGTGGACGGTTCAAGTTGTTTTTTCTACCGCTCACAATTTCAAGCATTATGACTCCAAAGCTATAGACGTCAAATTTTATAGAGAACACACCTTCCATAGCATACTCCGGAGACATGTAATCGCTGTACATAAAAACATACAATATACATTTTATTGGTCAAATGATTCAATTGATATGTTTTTAACTTAATATCTCCCAACAATCAGGACTTTAATTATAACAGATATACAGAATTAATTAGGACTTCAATTATAACAAGTATATGGATATGTTTCTAACTTACTATGTCCTAACAATTCTATTAGTTCTTGCTTCCTATTCATCTTGTTTGAAAATTCTTGTCATGCCAAAATCAGAAATTTTGGGGTTCATATTTTAATCAAGGAGTATGTTACCAGCTTTTATATCTCTGTGTATTACCCTTAACCTTGAGTATTTATGGAGGTAGAGCAATCCTTATGCAATTCCTTCAATTATGTTGAAGCGGTTCTTCCAATCTAGTAACTTGCTCCTGTTTGAATCTATCCAATATTAACAATTTACATATGATCAATAACCTACTTTCAATAAATTATAAAAATAAAAAGAAAATTTTGTTGGAGAAAAGCAAAGGAACTCTTTAGTTAAACATCAAAGTTTTTCTAACCAAATAAAATGTAGTCTAAGCTTTTGTTTTGCATATATTCATAAATTAATATCCTCTCTTCTCCATGAATGCCAAGAAGTTTAACAAGATTCAAGTGTTGGAGTTTGGAAATGAGTATCAACTCATTCTTGAACTCAAGTGTTCCTTGTGCTGAATTTTTTGCTAGTCTTTTTTCAGCTATTTCTTGCCCCCTAGGCAATTTCCCCTGATGTCATGATTCAAAAGGTTTACGTTAGTGTCAGGCATATGTTAATTTGAACTTCTATTGTAGAAATTAATATAGAGGCTACCTTATAAACAGGTCCGAAGCCTCCTTCTCCAAGCTTGTTTTCTAATGAAAAATTGCTTGTCGCTGCCACGACACATTTGCAGCTAATTACTCTGAAATTAGGCTCAGACTCATTCTTCCTGTCATTTGGATCATTGTCGTTGATAGATGCGTCTGACCTCACTAAAGCAAGCACTCCATTTTCACCATTTGTTTCTTTACCACCTTTTTAATTAACAGAGAACATCATATTTCCATTTATGATAGCCAATAATTATTCAAGAAATTGCTAAATTTAATTAAAATGAATTTTAGATGTGATCTTTCTACCTTGAAATATAAGTTTCTTCCGTTTGAGTAGATAACCCAATATGCAAAGAACACTCAAAAGTAGACCACTCGCTGTTACAGTTGGAATGCATGAGCTTACTTTCTTCCTTCCTACATTGTCATTTGGTTAAGTACCCGAGTTAGGAATCATCATATAAGTATTTTGCCGCTTTTGATCAAAGCTATATATTTGGATTTCGACAATCTACAGATAAAAGAAAATGAGATTTTCATGTTTTTAGCTTAATGGCGAAAGTTGAGTAAAAAGGATAAAATCTGAGGCTCTAGTAAGCCTACTCAGCTCAAGAGATTCAAATTATGCATAGAGTTCAACGACATACAAAAAATTGTCATCAAATTAAAAAACCTGAATCAGTAAGTGTGGAGATGAAACCAATTTAAACATATATAAAGCCCCATAGTAAACATTTGAGAATTTATTCATACGCATATTTCTTTTTCTTTTTTCCGAGATAATATTTTCTTTTGAAAACTTAGTGAGAGAGAAAATTAGACATAATACATTAACTAGTGGAACAATGTCACCCTAGATTCATTTTTCTTTCATCTCAAAGTATCACATATTTCACCTTATAAGAGAATATACAACATTCAAAGTATAATTTTTTGAAGTGTATGAATTTACTACTATACAATAAATAAATAAAATAAAATAAAAGTTATGAAAATCCAAATGCATACAGCTTTATTGGGAAAATGTTTGTTATTTGTAGATTGCATCTTAGACGCCGTTATCTTTTATTTGATATGCAAATTGAAATTAAAAAGCTTGAGCATTGTTCTTAACATACACACACATAACAAAAAATAAATAAACTAGCTAAATTACCTCTCTTTGACCGTTTTTGAGCAGTTTTGTTCATAGGATGATCAAAACTTTGCCATAACACGCATTTTGTAGTTCCCTTGGAGTACAGTTCTTTCAAGACAAAATTTCCGGAGTCCAACCGAGTAGCGGCAATGTTATTGGTAGGTTTTAGAGAAGAATATAACACCAAAGGATCCCCACCTTTGCGCATAATTCTCAATGTTCCTGACCTGTCCAAGGTGAGAAAGTCCGAATCCTTGGCAATGGGAAAGTCTGGATTGGAGTACCAAACAGTAAACTCAGAAGTACAGTACAGTCTGATACTCCTAATAAGTAGCTCTCGTTAGCAATTTTGTTTTGTGGGATGAACAACAAAGCAATTCAGAGAAACTAGGGAACTTGAGGAATTGAGAGTGTCTCCAGGTTTGAGACTATCACGTCCTGTGGCGCATGGAGTCCACAAGCATGATAAAAGGAGCAGGAAAAGATATGGGAGAGGGCGATTGTTGATAGCCATGATTGAGACTATGAAGTTTTCACTATTTTTTTTTTTTAACAAATTAACTGCTAAACACACATATACTTAATTACACTTGTTGGATATATATATATATATATATATATATATAGCCATGCATGGCTAGTGATGGAACAAGAGTTCGTCAATAGAATAAGACCTAGTCAAGATGAAATCAAACCTCTATCGTCGTCTTCGGTACAGCAGCAAGTGGAAGATGAATCTACAAGCTTGGTCGCCGGTGCGGTGCCTGCCAAAACACCTCCGATGCTTAAGTCAGTATCTCTGGAACTTTTCTCAAATATAAGATCAGAAAATAAGGATCAGTAATCGCGTTACCTCTTACTTGCGTATTTGGAGGGTTTATATATGCTTTGATGGCCTTCTAGCCGTTGTGCTGGTTATGGTGGTGTAAATGCTGCTTTTAGTAACGCCTGTCACTTAATTGCGAGGCTTTAATTCCCCTTCAACGGGAGGCACCTTCGTTGTATCCAGCCTGGGGCGTAGTCGGCGGTATTGAATGTTCCTGCCGCTTCGGCCTACTCGTGCACATATTACCTTCGTCAGGGGTTTGGTATCGTCAGTTGTGTTATCATCGTCTGTGATAGTTTCGTCAGTCACATCAGCTAGGAATGGATGAAATGGAAAAATATAGCTTCAAAGGTTAGATTTATTGGGCGATCTGCCAAACAAAAGATTTGTATTTGGCATCTTTGACTAAATTTATTTTCTACTCATTTACTTAGTTAAAAGTGAGACAAAATAAACGAAATGTCTATAAGGCATGGAATTTTCATAGAAAACTTCATGTACTTTCTAGTAGGGCAAATGGAAACTTGTCATTGGTTATTAAAAAATTGACATCCCTGTACATTTTTAGACCCCTTAATACAGGTTGTTTAACCCTTTTTTTTTTCTTTTGCCCTACTAGAAATTACATTAAATTTTCTATGAAAATTCCATGCCTTATAGATTAACACAATAAAATCTTATCATGTAAATAATATGAAAATGTAAAAAACACAACGATATGATAACCTAGGAAAAACTAACCGGTAAAAAATCTGAGGAGGATTTAACCTAGCTATTCTCAAGGTAAAACAAATTCACTATGAAAAAATTGAAGTTTGTACAATAGAACTTAGACCGTTAACATTCTATTGCTACCTCGTATAGAAAACTTACTACCACGACCACATGATAGTTCCAAGTTCACAGACTACTTCTTTCTTTGATCTACTGCAACTACAAATTTTCCTACTTGTGACTTTGAGATTCTACTCAAAGGTTTCAGATCTTCTTTAAACTTCTTTATGTAGCAATTAAAGAGATTATCAAGTTCTTGACATGAATCTTGATCTTGATAAACCTTTGTGTGTGTATGAAGGTAAACACCTCTAGATCTCACAAAAGATTCAACGCACGACTATCAAAAGACCTATAAAGCGTAGCTAGAGTTTCTCCTTTTATACTTGGAGTAAAACACAAAACCCTACACATTAAACGAGTTGGCAGAAAAAACAATTTGCACTTGGTTCGATCGATCGAGTCTAATTTTCGATCGATCGAGCCTTGCAGATTAAGTCCAATAATTTCTACAATAACTCGATTCTAATTTTACAAGTACACACATTTTGAACAAGCCTAAACTTAAACTCTTTGTTTTGATCTTGATTTGCCAACATAATACAAATTGAAATTCTAATACATTAGTTCCTAAAATCTTAGAACCTAACAATCTTTTTTTTTATTACATAACATGCCATAACCAAAACCGCATGCAACAGTTAGTTATGCAGATCTAGTGATAAACACACACACACAAACTCACGCACCCTACATCTTTAAAAACATATCAATGTTGGTCACTAACAAGTGGTTTACTGTTTTCAAAAAAAAAAAAAAAACAAGTGGCTTAATGCTTTATTTACTTTAAAAGAACCCGCTGTAAAGTTTTTTTTTTTTGCTGAATATACCTGCTATAAAGTTGAATTATATATCACTACAACAAAATGTATTTTCAGTGATGAATTTTAGTGAGGAAAATTTTTTCGTCACAAAAAGGTACCATATAAATTTCGTCGCTATTTATAAAAAATTTAGTAACATTTAGCGACGAAAATTAGATTTCGTCGCTATATGTTGTGTTGAACTAAAGTTGCGCCAAACTAAATTCATCTACAGCTACGAATTATTTTGTTGCTAAAAGTTTAAGTTTTTTGCAACGAAAAAAGGTGTTTCTAGGAACACTATTAGTGACGAAACCCATTTCGTCTGAATGTGACAAATAGTGACAAAAATAAGTTGTCACTAAAAATAGGAACATAAAATCAAATGGGAGTATTCAACGACGAATCTGAATTTTAATCGATAAAGGTAGCCTATAGTGGCAACATACAAGTCATCACCAAAAGTTTAATACTAAAACACTTCAGCCCTTTTTTTTTCACTTTTCCCACTTTATTTTCCCTCCCTCAACTCGCCGACCGTTCGCGACGCTTCATCCTTCGCACCATCGGGCGACACTTCCAACGACGCTTCAGTCCTTCTCACCCATCTGGCGACCCTTCGCCTTCCACTCAGCCGGCGACCCTTCACCTCCCACCCCCAACCAGCGACCTTTCGCCTCCCACCACAACTGGCGACCACTCGTGTAATGGATATTTTTTTTTTCTTTTGAGTTAATTTTTTTGTTAATTTTTGTTTAATGATTCTAGTTCCTTTGGGTATTTTTGTTTAATGATTCTAAATGCTTGATGTTAATTTTTTTGTTTAATGATTCTAGTTCCTTTGGGTATTTTTTTGTTTGATACAGTAATAGGTATATGTATTATTGCTTAGTTTGGGCATTTGATATTTACTATGTAATGGTTGTGAAGAAAGTTTCTTAATTTTACAAAGATTTCATTTTTATTATTGTTAATTATCATTAGTGTTGGTCTTGTTGATGACATGGAGCAATTTGCAAGGAAATGAAATGATTAGAAAAGAAAAAAGGAATTAGTTGGTGTTGTTTCTCTAAAGAGTTGTTCAGTTGAATGGTTGATTTTTGAATCTGATTTTTCCATTATAGTACAAGTAGTATTGTTTATGGGTTATGGCTTTTATTTGCTAGTTTTCATGTGGGGTAGTGATTTTGAAGATTTAGATATTTGTGCTGACATTTGGTTGTTGACAAGCTTTTCATTCCCCTGTAAATATCTTTCTTCATTGGCGGTTCTAATTATTGTCTTATCTGCTTGTTTAACTTTTCTTTAATTTTTGTAGTTATAAATTTAACTTTTCTTTCGCAGACTAAATACACATTGTTTGTAGTAACTTTGGATTTTTTCTGAAAGTTGTAAACTTAGCTTGAGAAAAGTAAGTAAATTCTAGTTAAAAACTTATAAAACTCTATACTTCTAATGTTAAAAATTAGATTTGTGGTAGTATGATGTGTTAGAGCAAGCGGGTGGCTTGTATGGTGTTATAAGATGGTTTAAATACATATTGTGAGTGTTTTTCATTTCTTGCAAATGTGAATGGGTATTATTGATTAGATGTGATGAATAAAATTTTATTTGATTTAAATACTTGTAAAACTCTATACTTGTGATGTTCGAATTTATTTTGTGGTGGGTTATTGTGCTGGAGCAAGCAGATGGCGCACTTGCATGGTGTTATAAGGTGATTTAAACTAATATTGGGAATTTTTTTCATTTCTTGCAAATGTGAATAAGTTTTGTTGATTAAATGTGATAAATAGTATTTTATTTGATATCAATACTTGTAACTTGATGTGAATATTGATGTAGTCATTTTTTATGTTGAGTTAGTAGCAATTATGTTCAAATTTTGCACTTGTGAATTGCTTGATATAGATAATGGCGTAAACTATGATGTTAAGTTAATAACAATTGTACTTATCTTTCATGTCAATACATAGTTTAAAAAAATGCCCAAAAAAACCAAATACACTCATAATATACCGAGGTATGAGATGGTAAGATTGGATAGAATAAGGCAAAACCAAGAGAGAATTGATGATTTGGGATTGAAGCACATCTCAACATCTCTAAAGGATTCTGCTCAGTCCAACTGTGCAAAAGGGAAAAGAAGTAGAGTTAGTGTTGTGGTAGATGATAATTATGTACCACTTATTGGTGACGATGACAATAATGATGAGTCATCTAATTCTGTAATCCATAAGGTACAATAGATGTTCCATAGGGTACAATAGATGATAATAATTTTATTGTTCTATTACTTGTAATGACTTTGTTGTTTCATTATATGTATGTTTGTTAGTTATAGATGGTACTAGGATGACTTACATGCTCACGAGGTGAGGCATCTATCCTAGTGGTCCAATCTACAGAAACACATCCTGAAGTAAATCCTCCCGCCCAAAGTTCTTCTAGTGTGGAGGCGCAGACTACCAGTGCATTAACTAGCATGACTGATAATTATATAGAACATACTTAATTACAATTGCATCCTATTTTTACTATTGAGATTATACTTCATTTAATTTAGCTATAATGTACATGGAATGTATAATTTTTTAACATTAATATTGTTTAAATAAGATCTACTAGCAGGAATATCCATGGAACAACACGTGGTATAACAGTACGGACACTTGTTGAAAAACGTGGTAAGCTGCCAGTACTTATAGCTGCAGAGTATGATGCTCCTGTTGGGAAGAATGCGTGCAAGCTTGTCAATCAAATTGGCGTTAAAGTGCGAAGTAATTTGTCCAGTTACAATGTGAAAATTTGGAAAAATGTTAATGTTGCTACTAGAGATGTGGTACTTCAAAATATCGCAGTAAATTTACATTTATAACGTATAACTCCTCTTTGTTGTCACTAAGCATATAATAACATTTTTATAATACATATACACTTCAGTTTACAGGATCAGTTTGAGCTACAACAAGATTCCAACTTGATAATGAAAACATTAAATACAAAATGTGGAAGATTATTGAGTTCCAGCTTCAACAAGTTCTATCAGGCTTATAAAATAACTCGTACAATCTCATGGTGCTAACCATGCAAGAAGCTACCTGCAAAAGAATGCCACACTTGAGCAATGGATTGAACTCATTGATGGGAGATGGATCAATGAGGATTGGCTGATAAATTATTTATGTGTATTATTATTATTATCCAATGTTTACTATATTATGTTGTCAACTGATTAGATTAATACTTAGATGAAGTAAATGTATACTATTTTATTCATGATCTAATAAATATCTTAAATGTTGTTTATTAGAAAAAATCAAGAAAGAACTCTGAAAATAGAAAGAAAACTTCAAGCAAACATAGATGTGGGACAAAGGCACCTACCGTTAGGGTTGATGAGGAGATGCATGTTTTTTCATTTTCTTAAACCTTAGTATATTGCATGTTGTGATTAATTAAGTATATCTATCTAACACTTGAATGTTAATTAATTAGACAATAATAATGATGGTCAAGTTTCTAAATTGACAAAAATCTTCAAAGATGTTCATTTCAATCCAAATACAAATATGTGAATACACCATGAAGATGAAGTGACATATGTATGTGTATCATTCAATCTCTATCATGTTTGTAAAGCTATAACATATGTAGTATTAATGTTGTGATTGTTTGTTTATTTCTCTCTTTCAAATGATAGGAAAATATTCTCAAAATGCAAGAGGATCATTGTCAAGATCCAAATACAATTCCCCTTACACAAGAGAAGATCTCAAACTTGGTTTTTAAGAAGAAGTCTGGTATTGTAAAAGGACTTGGCATGTGACATTCCTCTTTTTTAGTAACCACCATCTCATCTAATTCCTCGGTGGAGTATATCCAACTGCTAGAAAATGAGATAATTGAGCTCAAAGATGCTAGAGCTAGGGACCAAGAGGCACGAGCTAAGCAAGAAGAGGTCCAAAAGAATATATTATTAAATTTTTGAGGAGTAAGGGTTATGATGACGCTCTTATCTATGGGGGTGGGTCAATTTCAAGTTAAAACATTTTTTGGTTAGTACTTTATTTTAGCAATTGGCCTATACTACATGGTGTGATTACTTTTTTTTGATGCATTATTTGAAATGGTTAGTACTTTATTTTAGCAATTGACCCATACTACATGATGTGGCTACTTTTTTTTATGCATTATTTGAAACTAATTGTATTATATTACACTTGAAAATCTATATTTGCTTTCTACAACTTATACATTAGAAGTTGTGATTTTAATTCATTGATGTGGCTACTCTTAATGCATTGTTAGAAATGTTTCTTATAACATAGTTAATGTTTTTACTTTACGATTTTAATGTAGTATTGTTTTTATATTTATGCAGATTTCTTATTAGTAACTTTTAGGGGATTTGCTTTTGTCATTATTTGAAAATATATAAGGACATCTTCCGTTAGTTCTAATTATATTATACTATATTTTTTGTATTATTATAAAGTATCTTGAGTTATTGTATGTGTTGCAAACAATTATTATATGAAAGGAGTTTGAATTAGATACTTGTTTTTTTTTTTGTACTTGTAGAATGTATGGATCTTTTTTTATATAAATATGTTGTTGAAATGAATGTGTTATTCAAATGTGAGGTTTTAATAATGTAATGACAAGTTACAAGTTAATATCAAAGCTATGAAAAAATAAAAATAGAAAATAAGTTTTAGCGACGAATTTTTTCGTCACAAATATAGCAACAAACAATTGTTTTAGTGACGAAATATTTCGTCGCTAAATGTAGCAAAATTTTATACGAAATGGTTTTAGTGACGAAACTTTTCGTCACTATTCTTAAAAATAGTCTTAGTGACGAACTTTTTCGTCACTATATGTACCCGAACATAGTTTTAGTGATGAAATTATTCATCACTAAATATGATTTAATAAACTAAAGTGTTTTTAGTGATGAAATATTTTCGTCACTGAATAATGTTTTTAGCGACGAAAACATTTAGAGACGAAAAATTTTCATCTCTAAAAGTTTTTTTTTTTTTTTTTGTAAACAAATCAGACTTTTAGTGATGAAATTTTTCGTTACTAGGGCTTTTAGCGACGAGGTTTCAGCGACGAAATGAGTTTCGTTAATAATTATAATTAGTAGATTTCATCGCTAAAGGTTCTTAGCGACAAAAAACTGAACTTTTAGTGACGAATTTGTTCGTCACTGAAAATACATTTTGTTGTAGATAAGACCAAAGGTGCATGACTCTTCTTTCTTTCTTTAAAAAATAAAATTGTAGTACAACAGGAAAAAACTAATCAAGATGCAATAGGTTGCAATAGTATAAAGTGAAAGAATTTTGATTCATCAGATGCTATGTGGTACTTCAAATTCTCTGATAGGATAAGATTGTTTAAATTTGTGCTTGGTAGGCGAAGTGAATTCTAAATCAAATACCAATAGGTTGGGTTATATAAACGGAAATGTGAAGTTTTCATTGTAAGTTCTTTAGCCAATACACCACATATTTATTAGGTCAAATTCAGGGGGGGGGGGGGGGCAGGTGCCCCTCTTGAACTTTCAAAATTTTTTACATATAATATAGTACATTGGTATGTTCTGGAATATGGAGTAGATAAAGTGGTAGTCTGGTAGAGGAGAAAAGTAAAAAGAAAAGTCAAAAGTGAAGATAGAGATCAGAGCAGGGAAATAATAGGTGTGTGGAGGAGAAAAAAAGAGGAAAAAATAATAAAGAAATGTGTGGATGAAGAAAAAAGAGATAAGGGAAAAATAAAAATAAAATTAAGAAATTAAAATTAAGAAATGCTATCACAATATTTTTACAATAAATTTTAAGTGTAGGGTTGTTACTAGCTAATACTAATGAAAATAATAATAATAATTTAAGTGGTGCGTTCGAATTAAAATCAATAATAACTTACCACACATGATTTGTTGTGAAAGTATTCTACAAATGTTGGAAACGTGACCCTTCATGTTAACATTAGATGATTCTACAAGTCATTATATTATTGTCACAAGTGCTCCACTAGATTTGTAAAAATATACTAGTGAAAAAAATAATTTAAGTGATGTGTTCAAATTAAAATCAATAACAATTTACCACACATAATTTGATGTAAAAGTATTGTACAAATGTTGGGAACATGACACTTCATATTAACATTAGATGATTTTACAAGTCATTATATTATTGCCACAAGTACTCCACTAGATTTGTTAAAAAAATATCTCCACCAGTCTCTTTTTCGATTCTTTTACCATACCGGTTTTTAAAACCATGATTTTATGTTAGATTCTATATGGTAATTACATTAGCATATAGTTGTTTATTTATTTTGTTATTAGTATTGATAAATTTTTTTAGATTCATTTTTTTACTTTTAATCTTGCCCCCCTGACCTAAATTCTTAGCTCCGCCACTGGTCAAATTAGACTAAACAAATTATCTAAGAAGTATAATGCAAATGTTTTAAAACTTTACATTGCCTTAGACCTCACAATTTACGTACTTATACTTTACAACGTACGTTACTCAAACTCAATGTAAGTAGTACACGTTGTATAATGTGGGTGGGTATATAAATAAATTAGAATTATTAATATAATTTTTACTCAAAATATAACTTTACTACTAAAGTTTTTTTATTTATTTTAAAATTAACAAGTTTGATTAATTTATATTAGCTATATAAAAAGCGACTATGCTGCTACAGTATTTTGACACTATTCATTCAACGTATTTCACTGTGCAGCACTGTAGCTGCAACAGTACTTTGGTTTAGTGAGTATTTTTTTTTTTTTAGTAAGCGATTTGTGTTTTATTTTTTTTCCCCCTTTTAAATATTGATATAAGCTGACATTTATATTGTTATATTAACACAACAAATTTCATAATATTTTCACAATTATTGACGTGTCAATTTCTTACAAGTCAAAATAAATATGAGATTGGTTTTTTTTTTTTTTTTTTTTTTTTTTTCAGTAATCGATTTGTGTTTATTTTTTTCTTTTAAATATTAATGTAAGCTGACATTTATATTGTTATACTGACACAATAAATTTTACAATATTTTCACAATTATTGACGTGTTAATTTCTTACAAGTCGAAATAAAATAATAAAATATGAGACTGTAACTAACCATAACTGAAAATAAATATTTAAAAAAAATGTTACAACACTTATTGTTATCACAATACACTCTAGCATTGTAGCTACAACAGTCCTTTGGTTTAGTTTTCACAATTATTGACGTGTTAATTTCTTACAAATCGAAATAAAATAATAAAATAAGAATCAGTGTCCATTCGAAGTTTTTTCATGTTTGCTTATTTACTTTTCTTTTTGTCTCAATTTAAAAAATAAAATAAGTGTAAGTTTGTTGTCACATATTTAATATAAAAATTATAAATTTTTTTTTATCTTATATTTAGCTAAAAGCTTTGGACTTGTTTTGTGTTGTTGTTTAAACAATAGTTTTTGTTGTTTAAATTATAATATAATTATTTTTACAATATTTTTTCACTCACACAGATTTTCTCAACACTTAAATAATGTTACTAAAAATTTCTTAACAAATAAACCTTTTATTGCCAAATGGACACTCAATAATGTGATGATACATAATAAATTTCACAATTGAGAATAAGTGTTCTAAAAAAAATGTTACAACACTTATTGTTATCACAATACACTGTTGTACTGTAGCTACAATAATGCTTTGGTTTAGTTTGTCACTTTTTTATTTTTTATTTTTTTTTCAGTAATCGGGGTTTTTTTTTTCTTTTAAATATTGATGTAAGTTGACATTTATATTGTTATACTGGCACTGCAAATTCACAATTGTAAGGGCACAAATCGAGCTTTGTGTTGAATCGAGCCTCCGGATTAAGCCTATGAGCCCTAAACAATGAATTTATAGAGAGCAGGATTCTAATCCAGGGGTTTGGGCGGTAAATAACATAAAAGGTTCGGTTTGATCACAGAACATATGCTTACTTATCAAACGTGGACGAAATATTACTTCCTATGTTACTGCCGAGGACAAATGTTTGGGTTTCCTTACAAGTTCTCTCTCTTTCTCTCTCTTTCTCACCTTCTTTGATTTTTTCTTTTTACTCTCTCGTCTTCCTTTTTTTTATTTTTTCCCCCACGTGTAGTCTAGGTGTCTCCTTTTTTTTTTTTTTATAATCGTTCCCCTTACTCAAATCCCTGGTGGTGAAAGTAGGGCTGAATTTCAATGTTCAGATGTCACTTCTTCATTAATGCGGCCAGAGGGGCAGGTATGGTGCCTTTAATGCAGTGGCAGCAGCCTTTTCTCTGATATTTGTCCATCAATTTCCCTTATCTCTTATCTTCACCCTTTCGGTTATTTATACATATGGTCCTTAAAGATGGAGTCCTTGAACCACCGGGCCATTAATACTGTCCTCGGCGGCTTGCTTACGAGGGAAATATCATCCTCGGACGTGATGTCCTGTGGTGCTACGCTCATGCATGGCAACTTTCTTCGTCATGTGGCAGCGCTGGAAATAGTCATTATATCCTCAAATCATTCTAAACTGTCGGGTCGGATTTTCCTCTCTATGGGGGCCCTTTGGGCCGGCCCAATACATGATTTGGGCCCATGGGCACCACAACAATTATTGACGTGTCAATTTCTTACTAGTCGAAATAAAATAATAAAATAATAAAATATGAGACTGCAGCCAACCACAACTGAAAATAAATGTTTTAAAAAAATATAACAACACCTATTGTTATCACAATATTTTCACAATTGTTGAGATCTTAGTTTCTTATAGATCAAATAAAAAAAATACTAAGTCCACAACATTTTAACATTAATTTCTATAGTGCCTAAAGTTTTTTTTTCCCAGTAATCGATTTGTGTTTTTTTTATCTCTTAAATATTTATATAAACTAGGATATATATTATTATATTGATACAACAAATTTCACAATATTTTCACAATTATTTTAAATTTCACAATATTTTCACAATTATTGAGGTATCAATTTCTTACAAGTCGAAATATAAAAATAAAATGTGAGACTGTGACCAACCACAATTGAAAATAAATGTTTTGAGAAAATGTTACAACACTTATTGTTATCACAATATTTTTACAATTGTTGAGATCTTAGTTTCTTATATATCAAATAAAAAAAATGCTAAATCTACAACATTTTAACATTAATTTTACAACAAATTTTATGTAAGCTATTATTTATGGATAGCACTGGAGCTATAGTGCTTTTGGTTTATTCAACTGGCACTATTGCTACAGTGCCTAAAGTTTTTTTTTTTTTTTTTTTTTTTCCAGTAATTGGTTTGTGTTTTTCTTTTCTTTGAAATATTTATATAAGCTGGAATGTATATTGTTATACTGACACAACAAATTTCACAATATTTTCACAATTATTGATGTGTCAATTTCTTACAAGTCAAAATAAAATAATAAAATATAAGATTGTGACTAATCACAACTGAAAATAAATGTTTTGAGAAACTGTTACAACATTTATTATTATCACAATATTTTCACAATTGTTGAGATTTCAGTTTCTTATAGATCAAATAAAAAAAATGTTAAGTTCACAACATTTTAACATTAATTTCTTCTGTGTCTAAAGTTTTTTTTTTTTCCCAGTAATCGATTTGTGTTTTTTTTTTTCTTTTAAATATTTATGTAAGTTGGCATAGATATTGTTATACCGGCACAACAAATTTCACAATATTTTTACAAATATTGAAGTATCAATTTCTTACAAGTCAAAATAAAATAATAAAATATGAGACTGTGACTAACTACAACTGAAAATAAATATTTTAAAAATAACAATAACAATGTTATTAGTTTAAAACCAATAATAACTTGTCATTTTGAATTTGTTTTAAATATGTTATGACTATAGCATTTCTCTCAAATAAAGTGAAAAAAAAAATCTATTCGGATCTTAAAAATGAAGATATTGTGAAAATATTGTAATATTTTGTTGTATTTTTAGACTTCTTTTTTATTATAGTCAACTTAGGTAAGCCAAAATTCATGGTTTCACACACAAAATTTATATTAATTTTCTCACTACTGGAGCAACACGTGCCTTGCACGTGCAGCCAACACTAGTATTACCTACTAAAGTTTCTAAATAACGGAAATGCATTATATATTTCGAATCATTTTTTATCAACTTTCATAATTTATTTTGTGTTAGATAAATGTTTAGTCTTACAAATCCATTTTTCCTATAGAACTCAGTGTAAATGTTACTTGGCACATGACTTACTTTTCCAATATTACGTATTATAAACACATTGAAATTACTATATATATGGTAATAGTAATTTTTTTGTGTGAACATATTAAATATGAAAATCAAATATATTATTATAGAGTCTATTATAGTGTGTTTTCGAATAGATCTGCATAGTATATACAGTACTATTTTTATAGATGCAAGTGACGCATTGCATTGTTCAATAAAAAATCATGTATAAAATAAAAAATATTCTAATATTGTATTTTTAATTAAACAATAAATAATGAAATTAGATTTAAATTTATTCAAATTACATGCCGATAACATAATATATTCATATTAAAATAAATAATGAAATCCCTTTTCAAATTTTTGAAACTTTTGATAATTGACTTTTTATCGGATTAGTATATTTTGATTTTTTTTTAACTTTGCTAAATAGAGTCTCAATTAGAGTAAATTACATTAATAATTTGAATATACTTATTGTACAGAGATTATGTTGTATAACATATAATATTTTACTGTTTTCCACATGATATATATATATATATATATATATGTAAAAAAATAAAAAAGAATAAGGCATCCACTTCTCTCATCCACAATGTGTGTCACAAGGCATAAGGCATCATACGATTTAACTATGTATGTGTCAGTGCTTAAAGTCATAATTTGTTAAAAGTTAGCTCCAGTCCTGAAAATGAGGAAGTTCGTAGTAGGTTGATAATCAACATAAAATTTAGTCACACTATTATAAATGATATGATGTGTGGAAATGCGCTAACATAATATTTAATTTTATTGAGAAAGTTTTAGTTATAAAAATAGGTGATTGGTTATTTTATAATTCCACATGGAATGATTTTTTTTTTTTAAAATAATTAGAAGGTTTTAGTTGCAATCTATGTGAATTTCTATTATTTTCGGTTAACAATGACACATTTATGGTGAAAATTGTATCTATTTATAAAAAGTTTGGGTTTTTAATTTAATTTTTTTAAAATTTAGAGTTAATGTAAAACCAAGTCAAATTACAAAAAAATTATGTAACTTACTCAATTTTTAAATAAGGGGAAGCCAATTGGCGTAAGGAAAGTGTTCACCTTATTACAATCATATATACCTTCTAGAATAACTTTTATTATATAGTATATGATATTAAACTAAATATATAACAATAAATAATGAGATAATAAGTGAAATTAGTTAGGATATTAATTAAATAAAATCTAAAGAAGACTAATTATTCAGCAATCTGAAAGTATATAAGATGAACGAGGATCACGTTGCTATACTCTTTGGGATCTAAGAATGCCAATTAATTTTCCTTTTGAGTTAGGGACGTGTATGAATTGGAATGTATGATAGGTCCACTATTTATGTAAAAGGAATGAGTGTCACATTGCTATACTCTCTTCGATCCCAGAATGTCTATAAATTTTCCTTTTTAGTTTGGGGCATTTATGAATTGGAATTTATAATAATGCCTACTATTTATATAAAAAGGCTATACTCTCTGGATCCAAAAATTAAAAGCCACACAAAGTCAATCCAGTACACCCAAGGTGGTTGATACTGTATTGGTCAGTATGAACTGTACCGGTATGTATACTGGTATTAAAACATCAACGTTTTATACTAGTTAAAATACTAGCTGTACCGGCCATGTATCGACCATACCAGCCAATTTTGGGCATTACCAAGCGTATTGGCCGATATCAAAAAAAAAAAAAAAACAAAACAAAAATTGTAATTTTAAAATTTTTGTAAGGGCATAATGGTAACTTACTTACATTAACTTAGTATTATTTGTTTTCTTAGTATGCAATGAACAATTAAGCTTTCTAGTTTCTATATTATGTTTTTTTTTTCTTTTCATTGATACTAAAGTTTAAAACTATAAATAATTTGTTCTGAATTGAGGTAATGTTTTATGTTAAACTTTTATTATAATATAAATAATAAAAGTGCCGAAACGACGATACACCAGTATTAATCAGTACTGAAATATATCGTTCTACTGGTCAAACCGGTACTGCCCCAGTACAAGATTGGCTCCCTTGAATAAACCGCATCCCATCTCTTGTTCTCTTTTCCTTGAACTGCATGGCTTGGTGAACTACATGCCGCCCAGCTGTTGCTTGCCTTTCTTAGAAAGGCAATATAAGAAAGGCCATTATATTCCAACCTTTAAATCTTTTCTACCCTAGGTGAGAAATTGTAATTGTCTTTTATTTGATCTACAGCATTGGACCCTACCAAGTTCGAAGTTCACTTTTCCTTATCGAAGTTCATATCTTTCACACAAGAAGATGAATAAAATACAATATTTAAGCCTTACCGGCATACGGTATGGTCTGCTCTAAGACAAAATCATGTTACTCGATTTGGATGTTTAATATGAATGATCACCTCTTCATGAATCATATTGTATGCTAATCATTTATGTTATACAGTCGCAAGAACCCTAGCTACATACGTAAGCTCGTGGCCGCATATGCAAGAGTTAAGGATGCATGCGCAGGCTCAAGGTAGTGTACACACCCATAGGGTTTCTTAAGAACTTCCCTTCTGTCAAAAAGCATCTTTCAAATAAGTATTTCCATAGCTATATATGCCCTAGATTAACCCTAGACCACCTAATTGTATCGTTGTTAGAGAATGGGAGCTCGAGTCGTAAAGGATACAAAATGAGGTGTCTACACAACTCTTTTTCAAAATCTGCCTTTTCAAAATCTTCCTTCTATCAAATTTTTGTTTTCGCAAAGTGATTTCAAAACCTAAACTTTGTTTCTTCCAAAGATTAGTCGTGCACATTTAGTCAAACAATCTTTTCATAATTAAAAAATAAAATCAACAACTCATAGAGATTTAAAAAAGAAAAAAAAACCATGCATTGTGCAAGAGTTGAATCTAGTTATTATATTTAAATTTGAGATAATAAATTATATTTATCTTTTAAAAAACTATGCGTTGGCAAATAAAATTTTCTACAAAAAGCTAATCGGAGCACACAAGATTTAATAACTGAAATTTGTCAAATTAAGAAGCTATTTTATTTTATTTTTTGGTTTACAACATTTGTAGGAGGCGATTCAAATCCAAGGGCGGAGCCAACCGTGGGGTAAGAGGGGGCAATTGACCCCATGACTCCGCCAAATATATATATATATATATATATATATATATATATATATATATTAAAGAACAATCATTTATAATATATTATTTTGCTTTCTTTTATAATCATTTACGTATTTCTTTATGTATTTTTTTTTTATATATGTTTCTTTTATAGGTCAAATTTCATTGAAAATGAGTTGAAAATAAAAATTCTAATCTTTTGAATCAATGTTTTATGTGGTTCAAAGTTTTAAAAGAAAAACAAAGATAGGGGGAAATTAAGTAAATACGAAAAAGTTAATCTTGAAGAAAAAAAAGAGCCACAAAAATGAGTTTATAAGTACTAAAAATAAAATTTAATTATATAATAAGCTCTGTAATTTAATTTTTTTTAAAATTCCATGAATTGCTCAGCAATCGGCATGGCAACTATCTACAAACTCCCCCAGATCTTGCCTTTCTTAGAGAGGTGAAAAGGGATGCATAAACATAACAGACAAATATTAAGAAAAGCTATGGCCATTGTATATGTTCCAACCTTCCCTTCTTTTGTGTCTAGCATCAGACAAGTGATTGTCTTTGACTTGGTTTCTTATGGTTGGTGGCATTATTTAATTAGTTCACGACCACAAAAGTGAGGCTTGGCTAAGTTCATTAACAATAATTTCATTTGAGTGTTCGCTAAGTTCCGGTATTAATTATATATATATATATATATATATATATATATTGACTAGACAGTCTAGACCGCTTGACACCCCAATAATGTAAAAGGCTGGGAGTTTCTCAAATATTTCCCTCCCCCATATCTATTAATAAAAAAAATTAAATTTTGTTTAATTCTACTTATTAGATCCTTTAATTTTAACTTTTCAAAAAAAAAAAAAAAGGATTCTTTAATTTTAGAAACAAATTGCAAAAAATAAATAAAAATATCGTTCATTTACTTCTCATATTAACTACTTCTTTCATTTATGTGTAACTCATTAATTTTAAGAGTATTTAAATCATATATTTATATATATATATATATATATATAAGTATTCTTTCATTCACATTTTTTTTATTATAAAATGTACCAAACGCTCATTTCAAATATTAATGTATCATTTTTTTTCTTCTTCTAATCTTCACCTTTTTCTTTTCGTCCCTTATAATTCATTTGTTTTAGGAGTATGTAGAGTATAATTTCATAAAAATATATTGCTAACTAAATCTCCTTTGTAAAAGTTTTTTTTTTTCCTTCCAAAAACAAATTCTATTTCTTTTCTTTTTTCTTAGAACTCTTTCATTTTTCATTAATTTAGGGTTAGGGGTATATGAGGACATACTTTTTATTGGGTTATATATTTGAGAAAAAAAAATCTGATTTCTAGTGTTCAAAATTTAGAACATGTTAACCTTTGTCGTTTTCATTTAAAAAGAAAATATTTTCACATGATTTTTGTTATTATTATGTTTCTCTTATATTTTATCATATATGATTGTTTATTCTTATTGATAAGGATTGTCTTAGACTAGTATACCATACCTTAATGTCGGAATCCCAATTAAATATTCCTAAGAAATTTCTGTAGACGACTAAATTTCTCGGTTCGAAATAAATCAAACGAGTAAAATAGTTAAGCAAATACAAATTTGTATTGATGAAAGTGTGCGGTACAATTCTCTGTAATTACAAGGATTGATCCTCTGATTCGATCTCCTTAAAAGATTTGTGATGTGGTTTTGATTTGAACACAAAGTATCCTTCAATTTGGCTGAAAGATGGATCGAAGATCTTTGAAACAGAATTACAACGAATTTCTGGCTGTGAGCTTGTTAGAAATCCTTTGTTCTTCACGTTCTTCGTGTTCTTCGCGGGTTCTTCGTGTTCTTCGTGTGTTCTTCCTGTTCTAAGGTTTATGGTGGAAGCTTTTCGGGGCTTTAGAGGCTTGAATCCGTAAAGCTTTGTTGATTTGTGATTTGTCGAGGTTTCTGAAGGCTTTCGAGCTTAATTTCAGTGACCTCTAAGATCTAGGAGAGTGATTTGGATGATTTTGCTTCGAATGTTCTTCGTATTCGAAGGTTGAAGTTCTTGGAGGCTTTAAGGTTTGATTCCAGCAGAGTTTCAATACTTCTGAATGCTTCTTTGACGCAGCTTGTGCTCTAGATAGCTTGGTGTGTCTAAATGCCTTAGGAAGGCTTCTATTTATAGAAGTTTAGAGGTAGGTGAGCGACACGTGGCGGAGTTTGATTGGTGACACATGTCACAACTTGATTGGTCTGCTTGTGTCATCGCTTACACAGCCGGATTGCTTGAGTCATCGCTTACACAGTCGGATTCGCTTGCATCATCGCTTACATGCGCCTCCATGTGATTAGCATTTTGCATGTTTTTTCCTGTTCCTGTCTTAATGAAATTTAGCAAATTTTTAGTAGCAGTATATGATACTTTGTAATTAGCCATACCTGGTGGACTTGGTGGCATGACGTGTCAGCTTGTGATAGGCCGGGAATTTTCCCTCTCTACAATTTCTCTCATTGTTAACTATTGCTTAGTGGATTACCCAAATCGAACCTCCTTTTTTTAGAACCAAGGATACCTAAGGAATAGACCCTGGTTTTAGAAGGACTTTTGTTTTTTATTTCAAAATAGTTTGAAACAATTTTCAAAAAAATTAAATTTGAAATTAGTTTTCAAATAATAATTTTGATATGATACGTGTTTGGCTCTCACTTTTAAGAAAATTTTTCAAAATACTAAAATATTTATTTGTTTGAGAGACCATTTCTATTTTTGCGATTTTCTTTTAAAATAATTACAATAATTAATGTGTAGCATCTATAGATCACTTTTTTTTGGGATAATGATGAGTTTTAAATTTGAAGTGTGAGAATTCTTTTTGTTATAAAGATAAACTCTTTAATTCAAAAAAATAGAAGAATTTGGACAAATATGCGGGATTCATTATTTTCAATTTATTTATAGCTATGCCATTAAAAACATATTTCTTTAATATTGTCCGATTTCTTTTTTGAAAAGAAAATCTTCTGATTTATATTTTTAAAAATTTAGAACATGTTTTACTTTTGTCGTTGTCATTTAAAAAGAAACTTTTTTCACATGATTTTTTTATTATTATATTTCTCTTATATTTTATCATATATGTTAAGGTATATCAAAATGACATACCTAGGTCTCTCAAAAAAAATTTATGGTCCCTTAGAAAAATTTTATGGCAGCACCAGTAGGTGATGATTTAGGTGCGTCTAAAAGTGGATTGTTTATTCTTATAGCTAAGGATTGCCTTAGACAGTTAGACTAGTCTACCTTACCCCAATGTCAGAATCCCAATAAAATATTCCTAAAAATTTGTGCTTATTGCTAACTTTTTCTTAGTGGATTACACAAATCCAACCTCCTTTTCGTAGAACCAAGGATTCCAGAGTAATAGAGCCGGGTTTAGGATCTAAAAATATATTTTTTATCAAATGACACTACATAATTCGTATTAAAATTTAATAAATAAGATATATGTTTGTAAAAATAATTACTCATTAACATATATCTTATAATTATTAATGAGTCAATTATTTTTTACTGACATGTCTTCATTTGATACTAGAATAAAAGAAAGAAAAACACATGTATTTTAAATTTTGATAGCCATGGTTGACAACTCACTTGTCAGCTACATATGTATTGCCGTGCATGTTCAATGCATGAAGCATAGAAATGAGGGCACCGCTTGAAATAAAAATAAAATATTGCTAAGGTCAGATTCGTGGGGGTTTCGCTATATTACAAAGAAAAGAAAAAAATAATACTTATTCGTTGTTTATTTTAATGAAAGATAACATCGATAAACTTTATCAAGGTATGATTCAATAAACTGATAAGTGGTTCACTCATACTTTGTATATACTTACTGCCGTACTGGACATGTGCTTTTCTTCGAAACATTCATTCTCTTTGCCTCTTTTATCTCTCTTAGGTATGATTCGCTAAACTATTGATAAGTGGTTCACTTAGGTTTCCACCATATCCTCTTCATTATTTATTATAATTTTCATATAGATATAGTTTCAAGGCAGGAAGTCCAGATCTCATCTCTGCAGGTGGCAAACCAAAGTAGTGTGAGATGTTAGCCTTTATAAAATATTATAATTGACTTACTCGTAGTTTATTAAACAAGTATACATATATTTATTAGTTCATTAGATGTTATTTTTTCTAACTAAAACAAATCAATGATGCAAAGAAAAATATTAAAACAAAAATAATAATTTAGGTGACAACACCCCGATTCCAAATTCCAAAACTTTTAACTTTAGATCCTCACATGTGGTCATTTGGGGGAAAAAAAATGCTAGGGTTATCACGCTTGGAAGAAAGAAGTAGAAAATGAAATAAATGTATTGATTATTTGACTTTCCATTGTCATAGTAGACATGATAGGAGAGAAAATGAAAAACTTTTCCTTGTCGGTACGTACCAAAATAAATAGGATTTATTCATAAGGTTATTGATGAGTGAATGACTATTCGACTCCTCACCAAATGAGCAATTCAATAAATGAAACTTGTTAGTACTTTTAGAACTTGTTTGGTAACTATTTTTTTACTCTTATTTTTTGTTTCCAAAAATAATTTTCTATTTTGGATACTAAAAAACTTATTTGGCAATCTAAAATGGACTAAAAACAAAAACTACTCCCAAAACTCAATTTGTAAAGGAAATTTACAATAGACAAAATGTTGTTTCCTTTTCTCATTTTCAAATCCAATAAAAATATGCACCCAATTCAATAAATCTGTCACTGGCTGTGTTATATCAAGTATACTTGGGATGTCTGGGGTTAATTCACAGATTGATTTTTCACATATTAAAAGGCAAGGAAATAAGCCAGCTCATTTGTTAGCAAAACACGCGTTAGGTATTGATGATTATATGGCCTGGATGGAAGAGAATCCTTACTTTAAGGGTCATCAAATAGCCCATGGCCCATAGCCCGGCCCAGAAACCCGATGGCCCACCGGGCTAATGGGTAACCCGGCCCGTTGTTATTAAGGCTCATGGGCAGCCCACTAGCCCAGTGGGTCAGGCCGTGGGCTAGTTTTTATGCCCATGGGTACCCGATGGGCTAGCCCAGTAGCCCAACCCGTTGCCCAGCCCATTGGCCCAGCCCAATAACTTATAATTCATAAAAAAAATATATAAGAAGTGTATGAAGGATTGATCTTGAGATATTATAGAGCAATTTCTTAAGCCCTCAACCACTAAGATACTCAAAGTAATTGTGCAAAACTTAGTTTATTAAATATATATTTTTCTAGTAGTCTAGCAAATTTGAATTAACCATTTGACATTTTTTTTTATTAAAGATAAAATAAAAAAGTATTTAAAGCCTTAATAAAAAAAAATTAAATAGGTTTCCATCAACAAAACAAAAAATTAAATAGATTTGAATGTAAAAAAATTTGTAATTAAGTATTAAATTCTTTAATTCTTTCCTTTAAAAAAATAGATTGATTATTCCCTTATAAAAAATTGATTCTTTCCTTATAAAAATAATAAAATAATATACTAACACAAACTCATGGGTAGCCCATTAGGCGCAACCTGATAGCCCAGCTCGCTAAAGACAAAATGGGCATTGCCCATGGGCAGGGTCATGGGCTGAAGTTTACTCTTTCGACCCAGCCCGACCCGGCCCGTTAATTAATTAATAGCCCATTATGCCCAGCCCATTGTGCCCAGCCCATTGTGCCCATGGGCCAAGTGAAAATGGGCCTGGCCGGTCCGACCCGGCCCATTGACGACCCTTACCTTACTTCTTAGAGCAAGCTCTTCACCATGATGTATCTTGCATTTAATTTGTGAGTTTAATAAAGTCTACAGTTTTCCTATAAAATAAACATAAAAATAAATCTGTCACATTTAATCGGTTAGTGTCAAAGTTTGAATTCTAGTAACAACAAATTTCAGTATTTTTTTTTTCTATCTCCTCTTTTCTCTCGCATAGGATTTTCCCTCTTTATCTTGCACTCTATTTTTTCTGAAACTTTATTGTGTGGAACTCAACAGTCCTATAGAGAAGCATTATCTTATAGGTCGGAAGATCTTTGGCTTCTTCTTCTTCTTCACCTTGTCAGAAGTATATAATCTTGTTTCAGCATCATCAAAATCATGTTATATTGTGATTTTACCAAACAAATTTGCTATTTTCTTCAAAAATCTATTTTTCTTATTTCAACTAACCAAACATATTTTTTATTTCAAAAGTACAAGAAAATTTTTTTTTCTTTCTATTCCCAAGAACAAGTTTTTGAAAATAAAAAATAAAAACAATTACCGAACATAACCTTAATTTCCTCCTTTCAAAGCCTATTTGAAAGATAATCCAATACTTCTTAGTCATGAATATCTATATAAGTCAAATACTTTCATGGATATTGTTGCTTTGTGAGAAAGCAGTTAGAATTAGGCTCACAATCAATTGGAATATGTGATATCTTTATAGGCAATTTTTCAATTGAGGAAATTTGTTTACTAGAGAGACCAAGAAAAAGCTCTATCTATTTATTTATTTTGGGAAAATTACATTCTGCTTACTTGTGGTTTGCCCAAAAAATATTTTGTCTACTTGTGGTTTAAAAATTGGCATTTTACTCACTTAAGGTTAGCTTTGCTTGTCTCTTGTTACTTACTTCTATTAAAAACAGAGGTAAATTTGTATTTTTATTACTATTTTATGTCTCTCACCTCTCAAAACATAAAAAACTAAAAAATTGAGAAAAAATAAGATCCAAAAGCTAGATTTTGTAAAAATTGAAGCCTAACTTTTACATTTTCTTTTCATGCATCAACTTTTAGATCTTTTATTTTAGCACATTAAAAATTGAAATTATGCGTTTTCTCACCTGAACTAGAGAATGTAAATAAAACTTTGAATAGCAGGTCCAAGGTTCAAATTCCTCTTAACTATTGAATTATAAATAAATAAATAAATTCCATTGAGATAATTGACCCCAAAAGAATTGTTTCTTTATTATCTCAAATTCTCAATGGTTGAGCAAATGCCGACGGCAGGTCTTGTGACGGAGAAGAACGAAGCGCTTGGTGAGGTCTTGAATGGAGATCGACTTGTTAGTGCTCCCTATAAACTTGACTTTAAGAAAGATAAAGACACTGAAGTGGCCTGTAAAAGGAAGCCGTCTAGGGATGATGTCGCTCATTTCCGGAATGCAGTGCAAAAGGACTATTACTTCTAAATGTATTATGATGACTTGCCAATCTGTGGTTTCATTGGAAAGGTTGAAAAGGAAGGCAAAGTTGACCCCAGCAAATACAAATATTTTCTTTTCAAGCATATCCAATTCGATGTTTCCTACAATAAAGACCGTGTGATTGAAATCGTGGTTCATATGGATCCTCAGTCTCTGGTGGAAGCTGAGTTCATGTACACTGAAGTGGAAAGAAACAGAAATTCCTTTTGAGAAGAGAACAGAGAGGAAACACATAATTTCAATTTTTAATGTGTTAAAATAGAGGATCTAAAAGTTCTAAAAGTTGATATATGAAAAGATCATGTAAAATTTAGGTTTTAATTTTTACAAAACCTATCTTTTAAATATTCTTTTCTCTTGATTTTTTTTTTTTATTTTTTTATGTTTTAAGAGAAGAGAAACATAAAACGGTAACAAAATACCAATTTACGTGTGTTTTTAATAGAGGTGGGTAATGGAAGACAAGCGGAACTAACTTCAGATGGATAAAGTGTTAATTTTTAAATTACGGATAGACAATGTGTTTTTCAGGCAAACTATAGGTGGACATAATGTAATTTCACCATTTATTTATTTAGTTTAACCATAGATACATCATTTGATTTTTAATTTTTTTATCATTAAAAAATAAAAAATTTATACCAATAGCACTTATTTATTATCTGAAACGGATGTGAGGGGTGCCACCATCCATAGAAATGGGTCAGTAATTAACCATATAATTTTTGAGTTCTTTAGACCAACTTTTATTTTTGAAGAGGGATAAGTATATATTTTTATCCAAAATTTAAAATCTTATGACGTCTGTGTACCATTTAATAAAAAATAAAATTCGACCATTCTTCCTAGTTGTTCAATACAAAAATTTTGTTCAAATATAATAATAATTAATAATAATAATTGCTATTAGTGGACAAAAGAAGTACAAAAAATAAAAAGTGAGCACAAATGCATATTTTTTGAGGTTTGGTAAATCTTGCAATGACTTTATAATGTTTTTAACACCTCGTGGATAATTTTGATTTTGAAGACTTGTTTCTTCTTTTAGTTATTGCATGCAAGTTTCAGTATATTAATGTTTATACATGAAAAATATAGTATAGAAAGAATCTTTTGAGATCACCTTAAAACTTTTGGCAATGCATAGCATAATCTTACATTTCTTTCTGGAGATTAAATCCTATAAGAACTTAGTGTAAATTCTTTAGTTTACACCTTAATTCCAATAAGAATATATCACATCAGCTTTTTACTTAAAACTAATTATAAAATCAATACATCCTAACAAACCTAAAAAGTTTATGGATCGAATAGCAAATAATATCTAATTTGAATGAAATTTGACATGCATTTTAAAAACATAAAGAACATACATTTTAAAACTCATTGTAAAATCAATACATCCTAACACACCTAATAAGTTTATGGGTCAAATAGTAAATAATATTTAATTTAAACGAAATTTGACATTTATTTTAAGAACATAAAGAACATAAGTTTAATTATTAAATTTTCAATATATATAGTAAATTTAAAATTTTAGTAAGAGTTTGGAGGGTTTTTCTTCAAATTAGTTTAAAGAAATTTTGTCCTACAAAGTGTATTTTATTAAAAATGTTCTAATTTTATTACTATAATTTAAAGATATTATGAAAATTATTATATTGTATAAATCGAAAACTCACTCACTAACTGACTGATGTAGTACTTTAGACCCATATCCTTTTCTTCTATTTTTTAGATAATATAGACAGAAAACATACTCAATAATTGACCGATGTGATACTTTAGACCACTTTTTTTTTTTCTTTTTTGTTTTTTGAGATCTTATAGACAGAAGACACAGGGATTGAAAAAAGAAATGAGTAGACAAGATTTGCAACACTAGCACTTACTAAGAGAGGCAAGGTGAGAAGGGAAAAAAAAAAAAAAAAAATGTCAGCCGTCCACTAGATATGATCTGGTATGTTTAAGGTTGACCCGAGTTTTCGTCCATCATAACTAGCTTCTTTTTTTTTTTTTTTTTTTTTTTTTTTTTTTTTGCCTTTTGACAAAATTTTCATTAATTAAAATACGATGCTTTTTTTTTTTTTTGGGGGGGGGGAGGAAAAATTCATTGGTTTTAATAAAACAGTTATTTTTACTTATTAGCGACGATATGACGTCAGTGCTTATATAGGATACTCATTATCTTTGTTATCATATTATTAGTAAAAAATTGATTCTCAACAATATATATATATATATATATATATATATATCATTTGTAAAGATTCTCAAAAAAAAAAAAAATTATTAATTAGTAAAATAGACGATCCTAGCTTTCGATAAACAAAGCTACCAGTGAAACAAGCAATTAATGCGACCATGCCCAAGACATTCATGAAATTTTACTAATAAAAACTTAAAAAGTGGTCAAACTCATTGAGTTGAGCTAGCTAGCGTACCATATTTGCAAATATAAATATGTGTTTTAAAAAATGATGAGTGATGATTTTTCTTATAAGAACAATAAAAGACACAATTTTTCTTATAATATTTTTAAAAATTTATTGAGTTAAAAAGTTTTTTAAAAATTATATGAGTGATAATCACATCAATGTAAAAATCTATAAATACTTGCAACCTTAAGAAATTGTGAAATATATTACGAAAAGACGTACTTTTTTTCTTTACTAACTAAATTATGAATAGTTTTTAGACCCGGACCGTTCAATGAACCGTAAAAAAGAAAGGTTCAAGGTTTTTAATATGAAAAGTCGAACCGTGATGACGTCATAATTAATTTAATAATTAATTAAAATATAAATAAATATATTAAATTAATAAAAGTTGAAAATTTACCTAAAATAGTCCCAAATATTTGACTATTTATAAACTTTTTTATTTTATTTTTATGAAACCCAATATAAAAGTTGATAGAAATTTTCCATGAAATTAATTGGAAAAAAAAAAAAGTTAATAGACATTTCCGGTTTTTCTAAAAATAAAAAAAAAAAAAAAAAAGAAAAAAAGAGGAAGGAAACAATGGTGGCAGGTTATTAGTTTATCTCCCAATGAGCTTTTGTCTTTTGTTGAGAGACCCAAGGCTCTGCTACGTTGCCCATTCCCCCATAAAATTTTAAAACTAAAATATAAACTAAATCTAAAAGCTGAAAAGAAGCTTTACCGTTCAGCTCTTTCTATCCATAAATTCAAACTTTTCACGTTTCCAACACAAGTGCCAGGCTGTAATCACGTGGAGGCTTAGGGCACTTCAAAAATAAAATAGAGATACCGCATAAGTTAAGTGTTTAGCCAAAAAAAAAAAAAAGGAGAGAAGATGGGTGATTACAGAGAAGTGGAGACGGAGTGACGGACAGCAGAAGAAGAAAAAGAAGAAAGAAGAAGAAGCTATTGCTAGCCACCACTGCTTCGTTGTCTTTTTGACTTGTGAGGGTTGATTTCTTCATTTTTGCCTCCTTCTTCTTCGTTGTCTTCCTCTTCCTCTGCTGCTTCTTCTTCTCTTCTTTTTTTTTTTTTTTTTTCTTTTCTCCCTTTCATTTGGTTCCAGATCTGAAAAATCCCAAAGTACTGCTGAGTGCTGAAGTATTGGCCGAAATTTTGCCGGAAAAAAGGAACCGTCCGACCCTCAAAAACCGGTCACGGTTCTCAGAACCGTACGGTTCGACTACGGTTTGCACGGGTCCCTGCTTTTTTGCCATAAACGGTTCTTGAAGCTTAAAAAACCGCATAACTGAGAGGTTCACGGGTTTTCCGGTCGGACCGTACGGTCCGGTCCGGATTTCAAAACAATGAAATTATCTGATTAATATGAAAATTGTAAATTTGCCTTTCTTGTCCTCAAGAAATTTCCCACTAGTGGCTTCACTGCAATAAAAGAGCCCCTTCCTCTGGTTATCCCGAGAAAAAAAAAATCATGTACAACGTATACCTTTTTTTTTTTTTTTTTTAAAGGAACATGTACAATGTATACTTAAAAAATAAAATAACGAAATAATAATACTAACAAGTAACAAAAGTGGTTTAAAGCTGATTTTTCCTTCTAGTAAAAAAAGGGGGAAAAAATGAAATCTATCCATTGTGATTTTTTTTTTTTAATTTCTTAATAAACCAACATCGTTTTAGGTTGTATTTGGACTAAATGATTTGAGTTCCCACTTTACACAAGGTTACATTTTCCCAACATGCATTTATTTAAATGACGCGTGGGTTCTAACTTTTAATTAACTTAACTAGTAAAGATTTTTGTTATCAAATATAATATATAAGTTAGAACACTACCAATATCAGAAACTAATTGGTGTTTTCATATGCTTAGGCCAACCTAGCACATCACAAGATCAAGTTGCCATGTCATCCATCTCAAGCCTAGATTGAGCCGAGGGAAGTAGCCAAGTAGGTAACCCATCACACTTCTTATCATCAAAGAAAGTATCTATCCCATTGAGAAAAACTCTCACAGCAAAGATGTACTTAAAACAGGTTCTATTTAGTTTAGTTACTTGATAACAAATGATTCACTTGCACTACAGGTCTCCATTATATATTTTTTCCCCTAAATTAAGGTCAGACTTAATTCATTGTGGTTTTATATATTCTATTAGCCAACTTCAACTTCAAACTGAGTATTTGAATGCAATCGGATTTGGGAGTGGAACGTATATACCAACTCATGTCTAGCAATTCCGATTTCTTATAGTTTGAATTTGATCCAATAGCAGTTACAGTCTTACAGATGAATAATTTTTTTTTGCCAAGAGTAAGTACTAGCATTCACAGTCTCTGAGTAATGAAGCAATCAAACAAACTTACTGTTATTGTTTTCCTACAGTCAAAACATTATGTTTCAGTTGCTATATCGTGGAGAAAGTGAAGTCTGCTCAACAGCATAAAGAAACAATTGAGGCCATATTTAACATAGCATATTCCATAGATCGTGGTTATTTGAGATGCCATAGATACGTAGCCATACAACAAGCCCAACATGACAAAACGAAACCAGTGAAATGTTTATGTTTGTCACTCTTAAGCTCAACACCGCCTAGCCATACAAAATTTTCCAAATATTTCACCTTCAAGATAGAGGTTGAATTACGAATCCATTTAATTATATTAGGAAAACACCAATTCTTTTTTCTTTTTCTTTTTTCTTTTTCTTTTTTTTTTGTTGAGAAACAGGAAAACACCAATTCTAAACATTTGAGCTAGACATAACTCAAATAGTCATACGGATTGGGTCATTGATAGATGTGAATATTAAAATGAAGAAAATTGAAGATCAAGCATAATGTTATATACAAAGAGTATTGCCAGAAGTTATCTATTAAGGGCTAACCGTTGGGATACTACCGCTATACGCATTAGTCAACCAAGTGAAAGCATATAGAGTCAGAAAGGAAATTATCTCAAATAAAAATTAGAATCAGAATGGAACATGAATTTTTTATTTGGAATGTTTTTTAGATGTTAAAAAATATGACATGACAAATATACATTTGTTAAAAGTTAGAAACTTCAGAATGGGTTTCGGTTAGCTCAATTGGTAAAATTTCTTGTTATTGAATAAGAGATTTGAAGGTTCAAACCTCACCTATACAAAAAACTAATTGATGTTTTGGTCTAATGATAAAAGGCAATTATCATGAAGTGAACACCATAGGTTAAAATATTATCCTAACTATCAAAGTTAGGAGCTTCAAAAGCGTATAGCTCATAATGCACGAAATATGCATGAACATGTCTGATGCAGCATGAGGGTGCAAGAGTAAGAAAAATAAAATAGAACAACACTAGGTTTCATCACCTTACACTGCTTGGAATAACCACCAAGCTAGAGAGAAAACTCTCAATTCAGTATCATTCATCAAATCCATTTTGTTATGAAGCTTTTAAGAAGAACTTCCAGAGTTACAATAGATAAGGAAAGAAATTATATAATCAATTACATTAAATTCATAAATAAAATGTAAGCCAAGTAAAATCGGTTTGCATTAATTATGGCCGCTCTCCCTGCATCAATATCACAAAAATTGTAGCACATGATTTATATTATTGTTTGCAATAGTTCACATCTATAGATCTACCATGCAATAGAACTACAGAGACCAGTGCCCGTAAGATCAATAGTCACTAGTGACCAATACACAGGTCCTATATAGATCATACCTAACCCAAATTTCACCAGCCCTCCCAATACATGACATCATTTATGGCTATACTAAGCAAAGGGATGTGTAAGACGCTTTAACATCAACCTCTTGATGTTCTTTTGAAGTGATAAATGTGGCCACTGGACACCTCTTTTTTTTTTCTTTTTTCTTTTTTCCTTTTTTGAAGGATAAATTGAATACAAGATGAAGAAGGCTATCAAATTTTTGGGAGGAAATAGCCCTTCAAAAAAAAAGTTTGACATTTGTGTGGAACCTAATGAACTAAGAAGTAGGAGTAAATGATGAGGCCAAAAATTTGGGCATACATACTTGCAACAAAAATACCATCCTGCTAATATTTATACAATAAATAGACTTTAAGCACATCTCATGCACATCTTAGGCCAAAAGTCATAATAACACTGAAAAGCCAAGGTATAAAAAATAAAAACCCCACAAAATCAGCACAATCCATATAAAAAGAAATGCATTCATCAAAAAAAAAAAAAACGAAAGGGAGCTAAAATGACCACTATACTGGCCCTGGACATTGACAATAATATTGGATTCACTGTGAAATTGAAGCATGGAAAGGCAGCAGCCACTTACAGATGAAACAGATTAAAACTAGTGTCTGCACCCTCTGCAAGCATATTATTATCAATGCTACTAAAAAATTTTGCTTATGATTTAACATATTAGTCACATAGAACTGGACCAATTTGTCTACTTACATGATTCAATCATAAGCAAATTAAGAAAAGAGGGAGCACAATTACGAAAAGAGAAAATGGGAGAATCCATTTCTCTCTCTGTCTCTCCATCCTTCTGCCACCCTCTGCCACCCTCTGCATGCAAATTTACCCAAATTTCAAGACTCTATCCTTGCATGATCAGTACAAAAGAAAGAAAATGATGAAAAGACATGAAACCCTACAACTCATACATCCCTCACAACTTTTGAGCAGTAAAAACATTACACTTCAAACAACACAGAGCCTCTTCACACTTTCTACTTGATTGTATCATATGTAGTTATAGAGATTATAGATTTGAATTAAGTCAAAGCTAGTAGAATAATAAATTAATAAAAAATATTAAAACTATAACATAAATCATCACTTCAGCATGAAGAATGGATAATCAGAGTGTTTGCATCAAGATCAAGATTCACATGTTAGTTTGACAAATTGAGCAATTGATTTTCTTTTCAGTAATCTCAATGGAATTCAAGGGTATAAAATACGGAGATACTGTACCAAAAAAAAAAAAAAAAAACAGCTATCAAAGAATTGGATGGATTGTTGTGCATAATCAAGAACTAAAAGCTAATTTCTAATCCCAGTGGATGATGGGATTCAAAACTGACCTTATGCCTGATGCCATTCAAACTCAACATTGATCCCAAGTCAGTACTGTGCACTCCTTCAGAGCTAATATTTTAAGTATCTAATTAAGTACTTCATTACCAATAGTCAGAGCATGAACACTTTCCACCACTAAACAGGTGAAAGCGGTATGGATCCCTCAATATGATTTTCCGCCCAACAATTCCACTGACAAACTTGTAAACAGAATGGCAATCACCACAAACACGAAGATTCTTGAAAATCCTTAGAGGTGAACCTTCTGAAGTACTAATCAAGCCAAATGCAAGGGCAATTCTCTCACTGTGGTTCCAAAGATTGTGCTCCTTCTGTTCTTCATCTGTATCTTGTAGTGCATAGCTTATATCAGAAACATAACCTGCTTCTTTAATCATCTTTCTAAGCTCTCCCAACTTGGCATATATCTGTTCAGTCTGCGGATGGGATTGGTCTCCCATTCCAAATGAACTCACTTTATCTTTCAACTTGACCCAACTGCAGGCAGGTTTCTTCTTTATGCTATTAGATCCCATTTGTGTCCTGACATTCTCTACATCCTCCCATCTCCCAGTAGTTGCACAGACATTTGAATAAAGGACATAAGCTGAGTCATCTGATGGAGCTAACTCCAGAAGATGTCCTGCAGCCTTCTTTGCAAGCTCCAAATTCCCATGGATTTTACATGCAGCTAGCAAGCTTCGCCAGACAAGGTCATTTTCTGGGACTGGCATCTGTTTAATAAAAATTTCAGCTTCAGAAAGCTTTCCTGATCGTCCAAGAAGATCAATTATGCATACACAATGCTCAATTCCTGCTGGAACACCATATTCTGTAGTCATTAAAGCAAAGTATGCAAGACCCTCATCCACTAGACCCCCATGACTGCATGCGGAGAGAAGTGAGACAAAAGTGACATGGTCAGGTTTCAAACCGAGCTCTAACATTTCATGAAATGTTTCCCTAGCCTCCTTGAAACACCCTTGTCTTGCAAAAGCTGATATCAGTATGTTCCAGGATAGTCGTGACCTATTAATTGGTAGGGGAAGTAGTTTTAACACCTCATCCATTTCCCCACATTTTCCATACATATCCATCATAGTATTTATAACATAATGATCTGATTTGAAACCAAGTTTAGTTGCCAAACAATGAAGCTGTTGGCCTTCCTCTAGTATAGCTAAGTCAGCAGTAACAGAAAGAGCTAAAGAGAAGCTAAACTGATCCAAATCTACTCCAGCACATCTCATATTTGCAAAAAGCTTTAGAGCCTCTTCTCCACAGCTAGCATAAGAATTTGCAGCAATTACAGCATTCCACGTGATAGAGTTCTTATAAGCTAAATGATCAAAAATATAATTACTTGATTTTAGATCGCCACACTTGGCATACATTGTGATAAGGGAATTCTGCACGTAATTATCTGGTTCATATCCTGTCTGAACTATATATGCATGAATAGGCATCCCGTGTTGTTGTAGATTATCAAGAGTCAAGCAAGCACCAAGAACATTTACAATCGTAATGTAGTTTGCAGGTACACCATCTTCTCTCATCAATTTAAAAGATTCTACAGCGTCATTTGGTTCTTTATTTTCAGAATAACCACCTATGAGTGCATTCCATGTTATTTCGTCTCGGTGAGACATTTTTTGAAATACTTTTTTTGCATCAATCATCATACCAGATTTTCCATACATGGTAACTAAGGCGTTACCAATGATCAAGTTGTCATGTAAGCCAGCAAGAACTACGAGGGCATGGACAATCTTGCCCACAACAAGAAATTCAAGGTCAGAACAGGCAGCTAATGCACTTGTAAAAGTCACATGGTTCATTGCTTTTCTCATCCAAATCATTTCGGAAAAAAGTTCTAATGCATACAGGCACTTCTCATCCTGTACATACCTTGCCATCATGGAGTTCCATGAGATTAAATCCTTGTCTGGCATTTTCTGGAACACCAACTCTGCATCCGCAGAACTCCCTGCCTCAAAATACATGTTTATAAGGGTATTGCATACACAAGGATTTGATTCAAGCCCCAATTTCACTACTAGACCATGAATTCCTCTGCCCCATTTCAGATAATTAATAGTACCACAGGCAGTTAACAAAGTTGAAACTGTAATAGAATTTATCTCCTTGTTCATGCGACGCATCCAATAAAAATATCTTAATGAATCTTCACAGAGCCTATTATGTGCATGTGCAGCAATCATTGAATTCCATGAGATTGTGTCATGTTCACCCATGTGATCAAAGACATAACTGGCTGCCTCCATTTTACCAAAAGCACCAAACATCGATATGAGGGCATTGTCCACAGAAACATTACTCTCTAATCCAGATTTTACAACATGTCCAAGAACTTGATGGCTTAACAATTCATCTCCAAGCATCCCACAAGAACTAATGACTGCAGCATAAGTGTTTTCATTGCAACATACCCCTTCACGTCTCATACGCTGATACATACCTATAGCTTCCTCTAAATCTCCATTATCTAAATACCCAACAATCATTGAAGTCCAAGTGACAGTGTTCCGGTCAGGCAACTCCTCAAAGAGCTTCCTAGCCAAAGAAACAGGCCCATAAGTGCAATAAAAATTCAAAAGTGAAGTACCAACAAAAACATCACCTATCAAACCAATCTTAACAACAAAACCATGGACTTCAAGCCCTTCACGTAACATACAATCCGACCTATCACAAGCTGTTACCAAACTAGCAACTGAAAACCCACTTGCCTCCACACCATGTCCATACATTTCACGAAAGAATCCAAACGCTTCATGGTACAAACCCACCTTAACAAACCCAGAAATCATGTTATTCCAAGACGCATCATTTCTCTCACACATTTTATCGAACACATTCCGAGCACGTTCATTGTGACCAAACCTCGAGTACATAGTTATCAAAGTATTCGAATGGGTGACTTTCAAACGAACCAAACCCTTTACGCATAGTCCATGCACTGCTCTCCCAACGATCTCTTGGGTAATATCCGAGAAACCCTTTTGAGCAAAGCTCGAGATCTCGGGGTTCGGGTGGTTTGAGAGGAATGGGATGCCATGGCTTGTGGGCTCTTCTATGATGCATGGGAAGGAAATGGGTGTAGCCCTGAAGTGGGTTTGGCGTGAAAAAGCAAGTAGAGAAGTAGTTTTGGAGAATGGAGGTCTGATGTTGAGAGCTGGTGAGAGTTTTCTGCAACAACTAGCCAGCTCTGGTTGTTGGTTGTTGAGACTTGAGTTTGTAAGGTAAAAAGGAGGGAAGGAAGAGAGAGTGAATAAGTAGATTTTAACGGTGGAGGACTTTTGCTCTGTGTGGATGCATAACCTGAGGCGTAACATGCGTTTTGTGTTACTGCTACTGACCTTCAGTCAAGAATAAGAAGAAATTGAGGGGTACTTTGGTTTTCCAATTTTTATTAAAATAGAACTAGTAATACAAAGGCAAGAATAAGAAGAAAAATAATAATTTTTTTATTTTTATTTGGAGGAGAAAGTGTTAGTAAAATGCAACAGTCATGGAAAATTTGCAAGTTGATTGATACGGAGTATATATTCTTTTGTTAATTAAAAATTTTTTTTGGAGAAGATTGTTAATTAAAATTTTTTTTGAGAGAAAGATTGTTATTTAATTAATTGAAAGGGAGTGGAGGAAAGGTTTTATAGGTGTAAGCCCTAGATTCTCAACAAAATGGCTATTTGGACTCTTAAAATATATTTAAGACTGAGAGCCAACATTCAAGTAAAGTCTAACTTTAGACGTAAGTTAATTGACACTCAAACTCAAGCATTGATTTTTTTTTTTTTTTTTTGAATAATCTCGAGCATTTTTTTTCTTTCTTTCTTTTCATAGTATACCTTTACAATGTAATCGTGCTGCCTTAACTCTAACTAGTGCTGTAAAGGAGAATGAAGAGGTCATTGTTTAGCTAGAAGAATGTCTTTTTTACCTCTTCTCCATTGTACAATGTAATTTAATTGAATAAAGTCTACTACCGTTTTCTCTCAATATATATATATATATATATATATATATATATATAAAATATCTAAAATTTGTCATATGAACAACTTTTTTTTTTTTTTGTGAAAAAGAAAACATCTAGCTCAATCCATTGGATAGATGTTTGAAGCATATGCTTTGACTTGGTTGGATTTCACTATAAAGTAATAAAAAGTGAATTTTCTGTCAACGTCATATCCTTCATCCTTTCCCCGACCCCTGCCTTAAGAAAGGAACTTCCAAGTTCCAATCCAAGTTGCAATCAAAGAGCCAAGTGAGGATGGAAAATTAAAAGAGGAAAATAGGCACTTTTCACTATTCGTTTGGAGAGAAAAGGAAGGAAGAATGGAAAACCGAGAGGAAAATTTTCCTCCCGGGTCCACAAAAATTTTCCTCCCAAATTAGGAGGGAAATGAAGGAGAGAAAACAATGGGATGGGAGCATTTACTAAAATGCCCCCATCCCACTTGAAGGTTTGGTTTTTTTTTTTTTTTTTTTTTTCATTTCAACCTTACTATTAACAAGGGTATAATAATCAATTTATACCCTCTCACTTTTTCACCCCCTCCAACCGGACACACAGGAGGAAAAACTAAATATTTTCCATCCTCCCACTTTTCCACTCCTTCAACCGAACAGACCCTAAAAGAGTAAATGCCCGATAGGAAAACTGTCTTATATGCCCGCTTCATGAAGCAAGAAGCATGGGTGATACTCTCCCTTTAACAGGCAGGTTGAACCCAAAACTCACCCCTTTAGGGGAGCCTCACCAGCAAAATAACAGCAAATCTGTCGCTTTGCACAGAACTAATGCTTATATTTTGCTTTCTCAAATAATTTAAGAGTTATAGGTCCATCTATCTCCTCCTCTAAGAGGGGAAAAAGTTTTGTATACACCGGGTGCATTCGCCCTATCTCACTGACAGAGTAGGCCCCACACCTGTAAAACCCACCTATTAGTGAGGCAAAGGTCTTATACACCCAACGCATGAGATACCTTTCTCCTAAAAGGGAGCCTGTACATCCCAGCCAGTACTCATGAATGAGCAAATGATAACAATACCTCTTTGCTTGGACTAGTTACCGTATGACTCATGCTGCCAACTTAAAATGACTTATGAAAGAAATTTCATTAAAATACCAATCTCAATTAACCAAGAGTAAAATACATGAATAAGTTAAAAATTTATAATTTCCAGCATTCAAAGCAGTTTAAAGGCACAAAAAAGGATGCATGCTAAGCAAAATTAGCTTGCCAAACCAACTATGAAATGAAAGGTACTGCATACCTACGAGTCTGCCCGTGTCAAGTGATTTGCTTGAACCTAAATTGTTGCAACCATATAGAATCATTCTCAATTTTGAGCCCAATAAAACATGCCTTGGGCTTTTCTATGCACTGATTGAAATATTTCTGTCTTTTTACAAGCAATTTTCATGGTAAAACCTAAAATGACAAATCCTAATAAAGATTGCTCAAAGTATTATATATATTGAGAAAATACAAGGATCCTTCCTAAGCAGACTGCAAATTAGTAAATACAACGCAATACTGAAAACATTTTATAAAATTAGCCAGTTGGATACTTTCTTGCTATCATTTGATTTTCCAGTGATGGGCTGTCCGTGGCCCACTTGCAATGCCCTCATAGTAACGGGATTCAAGCTTTTGAGCATTCCAAACCTTGATAAAGTCCGAGAACAACTCACGTGAAGACTCTGATGAAAGATCAGAGAAAAACACGTTTTTCTCTTCCTTCAACCAGGTAGAAAACTCATTATTCTTAGAAAAATAGTCATCACTGGACAGCTCCTGAAACTGGTGCGTCTGAAAAAAAAAAAACCTTAACGTAAGCAGTTTGATACACGGCCAACAGATAAACTTGAACACTATCATGGCCAGACACTACACAATCAAAAGGTTGTACCCAGTGCATAAAGCTCCCACTTTTGTGGGCTCTTTGAGATGTCATAGTAGGTAGCTTTACCCCCAATTTGTACACAACACAATCTACTAGTAGAATAAAACAGTAGAAAGCCCCAAACTTGAGTAATTCCTTACTTTCACTTGTCCAAGCCACACTATCTTCCAAGGAAGGATGTGTCAAAAGCAATACCAATTGTAAAAACACTCAAGTTCTCCCTTTGTTTCCTAAAAAAATTTCTAAGTAATGAAATTCCAAGTTGCAAAATCTGCTCAAAGATAGTATTAATCAAAAGGAAACAAGGAAGAGGAAATTGTTGGTTCTACACAACATATCCCATTTTGTTGCCAGTACAACAGAAGTTCCAAATTAGGTCTAATATGGGTATACAGTGACTTCTTCCGGTGATACTTTTAAAGTTCAATTGTATCCAATGTTCATCTAAGTGGTGGACAGAGGACAAATTCATAAAGAATGCCAGAGAAATCAAATTAAATTGAACTACTATTAGATTACATAATACCAAATCAAACAACAAAAGAGGGGGGTGGGGGGGATGAGAATAAGGCCTGTAGCCTGTGAAGAAAAAGCAAAAAAAAAACATTTTTCATGGGTCTAAAAAGACAATAAATGCAAACTTTATACATATTGGAGGAGGTAGGAGATATTGAAGGAAATAATGCCAAAAATACGAGTATAGCAGTAAACAAAAGTGAAATTAAAATTCACAACATGAGAAGACCTCAATCATCAAGCTGTAATCATACTGCTAAATAAGACAACTCACCGAGTGGCGATCACTTTTGCGATGTTTACTTTTGTGCTTATCCTTTGACTTCTTTTCTGAGGCAAAAATTGACATGTCAAATGATAATACTTTTCCGTGTAGAACCTCAAAATAGGGTTCAATGAGTAACAATGAATAACATTTACAACTTGCCACAACATACAGGAGAAACTGATTTATATACTAAAAATTTAGGAATAAAGCATGCCAAAAGGTAACTAGAGTGCACTTTTCTCCCCCACTTATAACTAGGCATCACTAACATAAATCTTTCATTGTAAACATAAGATTGGTGGAAGAGTCATTCATGTTAGGCAATGATTCATGAAAAAATACACAAAAATTAACATTTTTATATCAAGATGGTCATCAACCACCAAAAATGGGAAAATTGAGCACAGCAAACCAACAAGATATAAACAACATTACAATAACTCAGTTACTAAGTACATAATAGAAGTATAGTACTTAGTAATTAAAATTATCGTTGGCCTATCAGGTGTCTTTTGAATCGAAGATTTGTATAATTTTTGAAAGAGAAGATAATCTCTTAAATCAGCACCACTCGTCAAGATTTTTTTTTTGATAAGTAACGAAAATTTTATTAATCAAAGAAAGACAGCCAACCCGAGAACATTGGGAATGTACTATAGGGGCACAAATCAAGAACCAAGATTACAACGATCGAGTAAAACTGGAAGGAAAGAACAAGAAAAATGACAAAAGACCACACTCCAATCAAGGAGAGTGTAAAAAAAAAAAGACTTAATCTTTAGCATAGAGCGTTCACACCCCTCAAAGCTTCTAGCATTTCTTTCACACCAAATACACCATAAAAAGCAATGAGGCACAATTCTCCACAAATCTATATTTCTATGTCGTCCAAACATACCTTGCCAAGACTCAAATAAACTCAATAACCTTGTGAGGCATAACCAATGAATTCCAAACAAACAAAACACCAACGACCACAACTCACAAGCTATGGGGTAATGAAGAAGAAAATGATCCATTGACTCCCCACAATTCTTACGCATATAGCACCAATCAAGAACTAGCACACGTCGTTTGCGAAGGTTACCTTTTTGTGAAAATCCTACCTAAGGAAGCAGACCATGAAAAGAAAGCTACCCTTAGAGGGACCTTTGATTGCCATATCATTCTCCAAGGGAAGAATAAGAGGGTAGGAGGGTAGAAAGAAAGATAAAATCCTCTAACCTCAAAACCTCTACACCTTCCTGGCTTCCAACAAACCCGATCAGGACCCAATCCCCTTATCGTCGAAGAGTAGACCATATCCATAAACAGATCAAAGAATTCTTGTTCCCAATCTTGTGGAGAGTACGATCTTCACACCACACATGCTTCCAAAACTTCACTCGAGTGCCATCCCCCACATCATACAGAAGGAGTTTAGAAAAATTCATCCAACCACTTCTAATATATCTCCACAAGCTAACACCATAAACACTGGTCACCTTTTTCGTGCACCAATCACCCCAATCATTCCCATATTTCACCTCAGTAACCCTCCTCCATAGTTCATCAGTCTCCATGGCATACCTCCATAACCATTTTCCTAACAAGGCTGAATTAAAACTCCTCAATCATCTGATACCTAACCCTCCAACCTGCAGCGGCTTACAAACCGTAGCCCAATTGACTAAATGTAATTTAGATTCACCACTAATACCACTCCACAAAAAGTCTCGTTGTAACTTCTCCATACGATTTGCCACCTTTTCAGGTAAAGGTAAAAGGGAAAGAAAGTACGTAGGTAAGGAGGTAAGAGAACTTTTAATAAGAGTTACCTTACCCCCCCCTTAGATAGATACCTCTTCCACTCTACTAATCTCCTCTCCATCTTCTCCAAAATCGGATTCCAAATTGACAACTCCTTAAATTTAGCATCCAACAGTAGGCCCAAATATCTCAATGGAAGAAAGGACTGCCTACAACCCAACATCCCCACCAGAACATCCATATTGTGGACCACACCAATAGGAACCAACTTAGATTTCCCCAAGTTAATCCTTAAGCCTGAGACCTCCTCAAAGCTAGCCAATATTGCTCTCAAACTAACTATTTGCGTAGGATCAGCACCGCAAAAAATAAGAGTGTCATTTTGATGATTCAGTAAATCATCAAGGCATGCTGTAATAAATAAGTTATACACCATGAAAAAATTTGCTATTTAATAGGGCTATTGGTAACTTCAGAAAAGACAAAATAAGTCAGTTAAAAAGCAAAGAGATGGTGTCATACTTCAATTATAGATAGAAAATCTCTACTGAATCATGACTTTTCTTAATGCGGAATTAAGACTTCAATATTGAAATCATAGACTTGATCTTCAGCTGAAAACAGATGCGTTTTGTCTTTCTTCCCCTCATGACTTGATTGACAATTATCATTCTTAACAGATCTTGTGAATCATTAATATTTGCTCAGTCTGTATCTTAAACTTTTTTACATGATCTCAACCAGCTTCAAACCAACCATAATAATCCACACTAGAAATCTAATGAGACTCTTTATAAAAATAAATAAATAATTACAGATTGTTAATAGATAGAACAAATCATTTAGGTTTTAGGGATTTCAATGAGAAAAAGGACTGTTTAAGAACTCATAAATATGGTTATTAGAAATATCATTTTGGTTTTATGATCATGTTGAACAGCTACTGAAGATTTGACTGATGAATATTCCAGGCCATGGAAAACTAGTTTGCTCCACATTTTCAAAGAAGTTTCTTTCACAAAAAAGATTACAAGGCAGAAATTTCCCTGCTGGGACTTGGTTTTGGGCCCGTTTGGATTAAGGGTGAAATCAGGGAGAGTGGGGGGAGTATAGTAGAGTTGGCTGAAAATAGACTAATTTTGGGCCAAATCTGCACTACTCTACTCTACTTCCCTTCAATCCAAACGGACCATAAGAGTTACAATGTCATAGTAAAATTAGCAAAATTTCATCACTTTTAAGAGAAATCACCCATGACTTGCCTCTCTCAGTCTCTCCTAAAAACCTAACTTGCTACAAGCTAAAATGTTTATAGCAACAACAAGAACAACCAATCCTAGAAGTTTTAGCATCACCTCCATGACATTGAATCAAGTCCAACAAAAGTTACTCATACAGTTTAAGTAATAACTTAAGACCTTTTTTTTCATTCAGGCACAAAAGGTTGAAATCTTAGTACCCCTTTTTTTTTTTTTGGATAAGTCCAATCTAAGTTTTGTTTAGTTAGCTTTAGCTTTAATAAAGAACACAATTAGAGTTACACTTATGTTTGAAGGGCCAAATCAGTAAGTACATGGTTGCATACTATCATGCAAATTATGGTACAATACCGCTATATCTTTCTTCTATTTTCTTTTTTTCATGAACTCTACCAATATTAAAATCTCATGTGAAAATAAATTGGAAAGGTTTAGAAAGATTTTGGTAACCATAAGCAAAAGTGCATTTTGAGATAGAAATAAACTGAAATAAGTAACACATGAGTTCTACTTCTACATGATGCTAAAGGGTCCAGCACTCAGTTTTCTAGAGCTTGATATATGCTACTTACCCTACCCAAAATGTTGGAACACTAGGAGCCTAGGGCACATGTGAACATGTCCAGTAGAGCCTTCTAAGCAATTAAAACCAGAATGTACAACACAACCCCTGCGAACAATATCCATTCCAGCCAACTCTCTGATAAAGCTGGATCTGGAGTTCTCTCCTGCACATAACTTTTACATGTCAAATCTAGATTCACCTTTTCTCTACTTTTTCTTCTTTTGACTTCTCTTTCCACAACTCAAACACGGGACATGGCAGCACTCTAAGTCTCTAAGCCTCTACCGCCAATCAACACAGCCTAAACAACTTTTGAAAACCCTAATACCTACACCCATTACAAAAGCAGGGCTGCAAAACATTCCAATGCTAATATATATATATATATATATATTAGCATTTTTCTCATAATGGGTATGGCTAAACTGTCTAATTATAACAAAACCCAGTTCAAATTCCATTTTTCTCATAATCCAATTGTTAGTGCATGTGGGGGAGGGGGAGTTGAACCTTGGTTCTCCTTATAAAGAAGACAAGGCAATGCCATTGAGCTACAAGACTCTTGGAATACAATTTTAAACTGAATAAATAAACAAATTTAGTCATGCTCAATGTTAGCAAAAATACGATAGCAAATAATCTGAGATTTCTGCAATGAAATTCAAAACCTGTATTAGGGTGACACTTCTAAGCACATATGAAAGCAGCCATTACAAAGATAAAATTGATAACTAAACACACACACACACACACAAAGGTATACAATTTTCTTAAATTCAACCAAAACTTTGGTAAATATGATGCCATTAATTGACACTCAACATGAAAATCCATAGGTGAGACATTTAAACCTTAAAAAGAATCAAATTTTGTGATGCTCAATGTTATTAAACACCAAAATAATCAATTTGATATTACTGAAAACGAAAGTTCAAACCTTTGTCAGAATGGCGTTTAGAGTGCTTATGGGATTCCTTCTCCTTCTTCTTCTCTTTCCTATCACTCTTTCTGCTCTTCCTCTCCTCATCTTCTTCTCTTCTCTGCCTCTTTCCTTTTCCCTCATCTGTACTTTCCACAAGCAAAAATGGTAATTGCAACAAAAACCCAACAACCAAAAAGCAAAATTTTAAACAAAAACCAACCCAATACTTCTGATTGGTTGCTCAGAAAGTGAAGGAGAAAAAAACCCAGAAAAAGAATTGGGTGAGAAACATTTTATTATATGTACCTTCTGAGCCTGAAGAATATGAACTTCTTTTCCTGCTGCTCTTCTTCTTGGACTTCCTATCGCTTCCCATTGTGAAAGTTTTCACTTTTCACGAAGAGAGATTTTCGTACTTTGGCTATCTAAACGGGTTGGAAATTTGGTTATGGAGCTCGAGCTCTGACAAAGGTCTGTGAAACCGAATGCATCACCCGGGTCGGGTCAAATGTCCGAATTCGATGAATAATTGACAAACGTCAGGAATGAGCAATTCTATTTTTGGGTTTTTTTTTTTTGGGCCATTAATTTTTTTTTTTAGATAAATATAGACCGAAGATGTAAGGGATGAAAAAGGGGATAGTAAGAAAACAAAACTTATAACACTAACCCTTACAAAAATGGCCTATTTTTTGTTATTCTCAAAATATATATATATATATATATATTTTTTTTTTTTTGCAAAGATGTTAAGTTATTAGACCAAAATTAAAACATATTAGTTATGTAATATATTTAAAACTCGAGTTTCATAAGGATAACTTGAATCTCAGATATTTAAATTTCATGATAAAAACCTAAGATGATATTCTTTTTTTAATTATTTAGTGGAATGCAGGTTTCAAAAACTCAAGTTGTTCACATTAGAAATCAAGGGACTGTTTGGTACATGTGTTTAAACGTATGTTTTCAATTTTTAAACAACATCACACGTATTTCAAGTTTCAACACACTTTTTCACCTATACATATTTTTTAAAAATACAAACAATATTATCAAACAGCCCGCAAGTTTCTAATACTTGAGTTCTAAATGTGGTTACATAATAGCCCTTTTGATAGTTATCCAAACCTGTATGACATGCCCTTGTAGTAAAGATGATCCTTTTTCCCTTTTCCCTTGTATTTTCAAAGGGTCAAGACACTTGCTACAATTGGATAGCCACTTCCAGCCTATGAGATAGCCTCCTCCCTACTCAATGGTCTTGATTCTTCCTATGATCCACTCGTGGCCTCTATCTCAACTCATGTGGATCCCCTAACTTTGGAAGACATTTATAGTTACCTACTTAGTTTTGAACTTAGTCTTGAGCGACACACTATTGCTGTTGAATCTACAATAGGCTCAGCCAACATGGCCACTCGCAATGACCATTCTTTCAGCCGTAATAATGGTCGCAACTCCAATCAACAGCAATCTTAGCAACCTTCTTCAAGTTGAGGTAGAAGTCGCGGTCATGGTCGTGGCTCATCTTTCTCTTCTGACCCTCGTCCAACTTGTCAATTATGCAGCAAAACAGGTCATATTGAGCCCAAATGCTTTCATCGCTTTGACATCTCCTACCAAGGTTCGTCTCCTAATATGTTAGCTTACTTTACAGCTCCTCAAAATGATCCTGATATGAATTGGTACCCTGACACTGGCTCTACAAATCACTTGACCAATGATCTTCAGAACCTCAATCTTCATGCTGAACCTTTATAATGGTCATGATAACATTTTAGTCGGCGATGGGATAGGTTTGCATATCCCTAACACTGGTTCTTCTACCACCAACAACAAGGAATTGATTTTGCAAACACTTTTAGTCTCGTAATCAAGCCCACTACCATTCGATTGGTCCTCAACCATGCTAATTCTCAAGGTTGGACCTTGCGACAAATTGACATCCAAAATGTGTTCCTGCATGGAAAGCTTTTAGAAGTTGTTTACATGAGCAAACCACAAGGCTACATCCATCCACAGTACCCAAATCATGTGTGTCGGCTTCATAAAGCATTGTATGGCCTCAAGCAAGCCCTTCGTGCTTGGTATTCTAGACTCAGTGAAAAACTCATGACTCTTGGCTTGAAACACTAAAACACAAACACTTTTCATTTTTTGATGTAATGCCATCACCATATTTGTCCTTATATGTCGACGACATCATCATCACTAGTTCATCCAACTCAGTCATCGATTCTGTTATTCAGTCTCTCAGCCATGAATTTGTTGTCAAAGACCTTGGGAAAGTTAGCTACTTTCTCAGTGTTGAGCTATTGCTGCACAAAGTTGGTCTCTTCCTAACTCAATGCTAATACATTCTAAACCTTCTCAAACGCACCAAATTGGCCGATGCTAAGCCCAATTCTTCTCCAATGTCATCCTCATCTCAACTGTCTCTTCTTGCTGGTGTGGAATTCTCTGACCCAACACTATATCTCAGCATCGTTGGTGCCTTGCAATACCTGTCTATCACAAGGCCTGATGTGTCATTTGTAGTCAACAAAGTATGCCAATTCATGCATTGTCCCACTAATATTCACTGGATTGCAGTCAAGAGTATACTCTAATACCTCAAAGACACCATCAACTATGGTTTTTATCTTTGACCCAGTTCCTCCACTCAATTGTCGGTATACTCTGAAGCAGATTGGGCTGGTTGCCCAGATGATCGCAAGTCCACCAGCGGCTATTGCATCTACTTCAGTCACAATCTAGTTTCATGGAACTCAAGAAAGCAACAAACTGTCTCAAGACCAAGTACAGAGGCAGAGTATCTGGCTGTTGCAAATGCTCTGTGGAAGTCCTATGGCTTAGGTCGCTTCTTAATGAATTGGGCATTCACGTCAAAATGCATCCAGTGTTGTGGTGTGACAATGTGGGTGCTACTTACTTGATTGCGAACCCTGTCTTTCGTTCACGAACAAAGCACATCAAAATTGATTTTCATTTTGTCAGAGAACAAGTTTGAAATGAGTTTCTACAAGTGAAATTTCTTTCAAGCAAGGATTAAATTGCAAACATTTTGACCAAACCTCTTGTCTCCACCAGGTTTCATACACTGCGAACCAAGCTCAACATTTTGTTACTGCCATTTCACTTACGGGCAGATGACAAGGATAATGTTGCAAAGCCTCATGATGATGATAAGGCTCATCACTTAGATAGATACAAAGGCAAATTGTAACTAGATAGAGATAAAGGCAAATTGTAATCTGCTATGTAAACTATCCCTTATGTGTTTGTAATTATCAGTTGTAACAAACCATTCTATATATATTACATTAACTCCTTGAACCATTCATCAAGGGAGATTCATTTACTTTTGCTTATAAACTCTTTTAGGAATCAATACAATTATATCTTGAACCATAAGAAGCACTATGGTATCCACTTTTTCCACTTCATAAAGCTATTTATCTACGTGAACCATGGAGGGTTGATTGATAGCACATTCAGCAAGTTCCAATATCATGTCATGTGCACCCTCTAATGTTACACTCCCTTGTGGAACCTTTTCTTCATCAAGGATAATGGAATCATCCTTTTGAACAATAGGCAATGTATATGACACTTAAATAGGTTGAACTAAGGGTATGTTTGTTTTAACTGAAAAACACTTTTGAAAATTGTTTTCTGTAAAATAGAGTGTTTGGTTGGTTTGGAAAATTTGGTCAAACTGAAAATGAATTCAGTTGCTATTTTCACTTCAAACTGAAACAAAACTCACACACTCCTCACACTTCAAACAGAAAAGCTCCTTCTCTCACACCCACTCCTCACACCAAGCTCTGATCCACCACCTCCAACCGCAGTAGCTCCTCGTCGGCAAGATCTCGCGCCGCACCGGGCGAGATTGAGGTGCGATCTAGATTGCGCCGGCGAGATCAATGACCCACCTATCTCTCTCTTCCACCTCCCTGTCTCACCTCCCTCTTCACAACCGAATGGGGCAATTTTTGTTTGTTTAAAAGTTGATGAATTGCAACTGTGAGAAAATGAGAGTTGAGAAATCAGTGGAAAATTTACATTTTCAGAATGTTATCAAACACTTGAAAATATTTTCCAAAATATTTTCTAAAATGCTACCAAACACCTAAAAATATTTTCCTTTCCTGAAAATATTTTCAGCTAAAATGATTTTACGCTCAGAAAATGATTTCCGTTGAGCCAAATGCAGCCTAAATTTGCTACACATGGTTCAATTATTTCACCTTGTTGTTCAGGCTCCTTAATAGGTTTTTCTTGTTCACGAATAAAGCAATATCAGTTGTCACTAAGGGATTGTGGCGGGCATCTAAAGCATTGATCCAAGGCTTCCTGAGCATTGTAGAGAGGTCTTGAACTAATTTCATGAGATTCTTGAATTTTTGTTCTATGGAAAACAGCTCTGGAGTGAAATTAGGACTAGAAATTGCACAAATATTCACCCTTGGCTTAGGACTAGAAATTGTTTGAGCGCTCATCTCATCTTCCTCAAATTGTGCCACATTGCCATTAGTGAGTCTATCCTAGTGATTGAGATTGTTTCTTCAATCTAAAAAGTCATCATGATAGGTTTTGGACAAATCTCTCTTTTTAAGAAGGACGGACTGATGGAGGAACATATTTTTCTCAGAGGTTTTCTTTCATTTCTTCCCTATCAGTTGTGGGATGCTTATCCTTTCTAATGCAAAGGTTTTCAACATCATGCCAATAATCCCTAGTTTCACGCATCCATTTCATCTTGGCAAATTTAGCCCCTTCTTTCATGTGACAAACCTATTTGTTCAAACAATCGATCCATCTCATGTAACCACTTAGTGAAGGTCCATGGATCTTGATGACCATCAAATGTAGGTGCTTCTAATATAACCATAATGCACAATAATATTAAGTCATAACAAAAAATTATAGCAAGAACCTGTAATGAGACATGGCTGGTTTCTATTAAAATCATGAGTTTGGGATGGACTGGTTTAGTCAGCCCAGATGCTTGCTGGGTTGCAGGCTCGAAAAGCTTGATTTTGTGACTGGGCTGGGTTCTGATACCAAGTTGATGTAGGAAAATAGAGTTAAAAGGGACAGAGAAGAAAAACGAAACAAATTCTAAGTTTCACCACCTAGAATCTACTTGGAAACCTTAGGCATCGCCCCCGAACGGTGTTTGGCATCACCACCAAGCAAAGATAAACTCATTCTCAAATTATAATTTTCTTATTCAAGTTCTCGTACCCCTTAAAACCCTCAACGTTAAAAACCAAATTCAAAATTCAAAAGCAAAATTAATTTCAAGTTCAAAAATATCATCTTACATGATTTTGGTGCTCCTTGCATCAAATTTCATATCTTTTCTTGTTTTGTTCGTTGCTACCAATTGTAGTAGTATGTAATTACTCTATGGTTTTCTTTGGTATTTGTGGCACTACAAGTATAACAAACCACTCCAGGCCTCTGTTCGTGCTGTGACAAGTGGAACTCTCTGGGCTTTAGAGAGAGAAAATTTTCGAGGAATTTTGAGGTTAGAGTTCTCTAATTTGTCATCCTTGAAGTTGCTTCGATCAGTTGATTTTCTTTCAAGGTTGACAATCTTACAGCCGAGTCACATTGTGGACTCCCTTCCCCAAGTTTCCTTCTTAGATGGGCAGATGATAGTTAATGAAGTAACCTTGATCTCTTATGGCCTGTTTGGAAGCTTAGAGAGGGAGGAGAGTAGAAGGGAAGAGAGTAGTAGGAAGGAGAGTAGAGGGGAATGGTTATCCTCCACCTTGTTTGAATGTTTTTAAAATTAAGTAATGGACAAGGAAGTAATTAGTCTTTTCATTTGTAATTTTGTTAATATAGTAAGGGCAAATTTGGTAATTCATTTGACTCTAACAAACTCCTAACTAACTGGCAATACAGCTGTACACATTCCATAAATATCTTGTAAGTTAAAATATTGTGTGACTGAGATTGATAATTGCTAGAATTCTGTTGCCAGAGGCAAACATGGCTAGAGACTGTGAAAAGTTCTATCGATCAAGCATTTTTATCCTCCACTCTCCCTCCAAATCTTTCCAATTTGGGAGAATTAAAAATGAGGGATTAGAGGGAGTTAAAACCCCTCCAAACCCCTCTAAATTCCTCTCCCTCCTTCCTTAAAAAACTTCCAAACAAGAATATTAAATTACTCTCCCTCCCTTTATTCTACTCCCCCTCCATTTTTAAACATCCAAACAAGCCATTAAAGAATAAATCCTTTTTATTCTGTGTTTTTTCTCATATTCCTTCAGCATCCATTTGCAGAATGAAGTCGTCTATGCATTGCACATTATCCAGAGGGAACAAGTGAGAATTACTTTTGACGCAGATTTATTGAGAAATCCAAGCGTCTCCAATCTAAAAGAGAATGATAATTCCCAGGACAGTCCAGAGTTCTCATTGGAGAAAACAGAGGGAAGCTATTTTGGTGAATAGGCACTTATTGGTGAACCTATAGGTTCCTTGAGAACAGTTGCTATGGGTGATATTGTGTGTGCTGTTTTAACTAAGGAAAATTTTGATTCAGTTATTGGCCCTTTGGCAAAACTTTCTCAGGATGATCACAAGTATGTTGCATCATGTTATCACATTCAAATTTCCATTCTAAATTTCGTTGGTAAAATTTTATAGCTACTTTTGACAAACAAGGACATTTCTTTTCCCTTTAAAACTGATTGATACCATAAAAAATGCTTCTTGTTTTAGATACAATTTACATCATTTAGGTCAAGGGACTATTCCTCTGATTTTCCCAAGGAATCTGCCAAAAGTATTGATGTTTCAGCTTTGCCAAAGTTCAGCTCTCTGATTTGGTAATGGGTGCTACATCCTGCTTGTAGTTCTCTTGCCAAGAACTAATGCCGAAAAGTAGTCTGCTTCTGAAATAATCTAATGGAGCAGGTTAGTTTTATTGTATTATATGATACCTTTTGTTTCAAATCAGCTTTTGAGGCTTGTGCTCTTGGATGCCCTACTTTTGGTTTTTTTGCTAAGTAATTAGAGAGAATAGAAGTAGATGAAGTCCATATAGGTATCCAAGCCCATCCAGAAAGGAGTATTCTAACTCCCAACTCCCAAGGTAGCCTAGGCACTTACAGAACTAACATCTAACTCCCTCCTTAACAATGTGGGGGACAAAGCCCAATGAGGACCCTTTAAAGATCCCCACCCCCCTCCAAAATCTTCCCTCAAGTAGTTAAGGAGGAGAGTAGTAGATGAAGGCTAAAATGGCCTACTTGTTAACGGATATATGCGTGAAATTAAAATAATTATGTACACGGAAATCAGCTATCCCTCCTCATGCGAGAACATGAAATCATTCCTCCTTGTACAAGAATACAAATGCAATATAGTGACTGATTATAGGAGAATAAATATGCTTGACGAATAATAATGTATACTGATGAAGTACTTTTGTACGAATCTGATTGGCTATCAGAAAAGCTTCTTAGTTTGAAAAGATTATCAGAGCAGAAGGTCAAAAGTCTGGGAAAGAAAAGCACAGGTCTTGAAAGAGGAGAAAGTGATGAAGAGTTCGAGTCCTTCAGCTTGTGTGCCACAGGTTCTTTGCACTTGTGCTGATCAAGCATATGCTGGCATACTGCTAAATGCATGCGCTGCTTGCCCTTGGCTTCCATACTCCGTAATCCACCAGTGAATCATCTGCACTGTTTTTTGCTGCCTCTGTCATTACAGCGTTAGAAAGTCTACACAAGGTCTGCTGTCTGGATATCATTCCCTTTAACCTTCTCTTCATCTTCTTTGATGAATATTCATTACTGTTTCTCCTCTGCATATATTTTTTTTATTTGATTATCAGAATGGTATTCTCTACAGAGGCGCGTCCCCTGATGTTTTATGGCCTGTTTGGGAGTTAGGAGGAGGGAGTAGAGTCTTGGTAGTTTAATTACCAGGGGGAACAGGAGGGTTTTTATTTACAGATTTGGAAGGAGAGTGGAGGCGCAAATGTACCAAATTTGCCCTTATTATATTAACAAAATTACAAATGAAAAGACTAATTACTCCCTCCCCCTTACTTAATTTTTCCAAACAAGGTGCCATTCCCCTTTACTCTCCTTCCCACTACTCTCCTCCCCTCTACTCCCCTCTACTCTCCTCCCTCTCTAAACTTCCAAACAAGCCATTAATGTTGGACCAAACAGGATATTTACAGGTTGGCGCTGTACCTATGTTTTTTGGTGCATTGTATTCATCCATATCTATCTTCATATTTGGTAGCAATCAATATCTAATTGAAGTTATGTAACATGGATTTCTTTCACCTAGAGAAAAGTATGACATGTAAAGAATCACGCATCATAATTTTAGTAGGGAAAAGGCCATGGTTTCCCGCTTACTGGTAAAATTGCAACTTTTACTTTACTGTTATGTTCATTCCAAAGCCTACACATCTCTTATCTTCTAGTCCTTCAAAAAAAACATTTGATAAGTACGAGAAATTAGCACTGCTGTTTGAAAATTTTGGGGATAATAAGTTAATAACATCAGTTTTATGAAATGAAATAGCAAATTACTTTTAAGTCTGTAAATAAGTATTATTGTTGTAAGTTATAACCACCATAGATTTTCAAGAAATCAAAGAATTTGAATTTTCATAATCATGATGATGTTCTAAATCATCATAAAGGTGCCTGAAGATGATGGGAGAAACTAAAAATATCATTACCATGTAAACAAAAAGTTCAAGGGCAATCATTACACCATTTCAAGATGCATGGATACACTTAAAAGATATCCAACAAGATGCATATTATTAGTCTTATATATATAATTTAAATACTATTGATAGTTATTCTTATTTTTTGTTAAATATTTTAAAAGTCTTGTAAGAATATTATTAGGTATAAAATGCAAATTGTCTATGTCTATTTTTATTTATTTTTTTATCACATCTTAATTTTTGTTATTGTGAAGCAGCTTTTTTTTTTTTTTCTCAAATTTTTTTTAGAGAGTTTCAACCTATGACGTCCGCTTCTGATAATGCTCTTTATCATCAGACCAAGACACCAATCAATTTTTGGTGTAGGCGGAGATTGAATTTCAGATCTCTTATTTAACCATAAAAAACTTTACTAGTTGAGCTAATTAGAATCTACAGACACATGGCTCAAAATTGCACTTTAATGTGAAATTCTAATTAGTCTTTCTCTAAGCTTTGCTTATCAATATATATATATATATATATATATATATATATATAGATGTGAGTGAATGAGGTTTCGTTTTCCTTTTATAATAATGGAATTCTAGCTTTCCAATAAAATTCTGCAATCGTGCACTGCTGATTGTGATTTAATTGGCTTGGCCAAGTAGATCTTTACTTTTCTTTCTTGTTTTTCTTTGATAGATAGGATATACATGTTTGTTTGAGCACTTGGCTTTGAAAACCTCAACACTTAGGGTCCAACACATTCTATGGCCACTGAGGTCTGATCTCAATGAACTTCTATGTAAATCATATGGTGCTCTGATACTGGAATATCTAACTATCTATGTATTTATGCTGTTTCAGTTATGGAACAAAGGTTTTTGTTAATTATCTACGCATTATCCAACAATTTAGTCAAACAAATACACAGGATGGGCTTCTAAATTCTATTGTACAAAAAACATGACCGTTGTAACGCAACAATGACCAAAATAAAGTCAGATCAAGAAACTCACAAATGTCAATTGGTTTCTCTTGGTTGGTGTGAGATTACATAGCATTTTTGGCAAGGTTGAGGGAAATATTGGGATTAGGGGTCTATACGTAAGTCAAGTTAGGTTAGGTTTGGGATATTTTTAAACCCAATTTGACCTCATCAACTTGAGAAATCTCCAACTTCACCGAACCAATTTGTGGGGATCGTATTGGGTTGTCATATGGGCATTTTGTTGGGTTTAATAAAAATTTGATTTTTCCTTCAACTATTTAAGCCTATTATTCAATAGGCGATTATAATTTACATAAATGAGCCTAGTATTTCAATTTCATTAAAACGTCTTAGAATACCAAAATAAATAAAATAATCAAATTTAAATCAAGTCCTAAAATACGTTGTGTAACTCTTTGTGATGTTCTACTACTTGAGTTTTTAGTTTTGTTTAGTTTTTTTAAATAAGTAGATAGTGGGGGAAGGAGTTTTTTTTTTTTTTTTTTTTTTTTTTTTTTTTTTTTTTTTTTCAATTAGCCTAATTTTAATAACAATTTCATTAGTTGACAAGAAAACTAAATATATTTGTTAGGTAACATCTCAAGTCACTAAGGAAGACTTGATTTGGTGCTTTGGCAGAGCCTGATGTGAAATTTTTTATCCACATGGAACTTGAGTTTCTTTGGGTTTAAATCTCCATGGATCTCTCACTCTCCAATTATCTCTCTCTCTCTCCACCCCTTCTTACTATATATACTAGTCTCTCATTCTCCTCTCACTCTACCTGTCTCTCGATCTCCTTCACACAATCTCAAAAAATCTGCATTTCAGGTAAGATTTTTTAATAAGTTTTTTTAGAGTGTGGGTCAAAATTATTTAGTCTTGTTTGTGTAAATATTGTGAATATTTATTTGCTAGGTTTTTATCATAACTTATTTAATTTTTTTCTTTTCTTTTTTCGTTGAAACTTGAATGGGTTTTGAAAGCTATGATCCTAGAAGGATTTTGAATTTTGTATTGGGTATGAAATGGATAATGGTTTATTTAGTATTGCCAGATTTTTTTATTATAACTTATTTAAGATATTTTTGTTAAAGATTTGAATGGGTTTTGAAAGCCATGGCCTTATAAGGATATGGAATTTTGTATTGCATATGAAATGGATAATGAGTTGTTATATGTAATAGGTAATGTGTGTTTTTATATGTGATATATGTGTATTGAGCATATACAAAGTTGCTTGAGATGTAGAGTTTTTGGATATGTTGGTACATAATGTCATAACCATACCAAATGTTGTAAAGAGCTCTCGTTGGCACTTCATACGTAATGTTTGTACTTTGACTGGATGGAATATTTTTAATTGACGTTGATGAAAGTGTTATATTTGTCACTAACATTTTGTAAATTACACCTCATTTTAAAAGGTTTGCAATGACTTTAATTGATATAAATCTATACTACGGAGAAGAGCCTTGCAATGAATATGAGAATCAGGGATTTCCATTTAAAGAGCCGTGTATGAAGTGCTACTATATTGAAATATATCGTAGGTTGAAGACCCTGAATAAGTTGAAGAGGATAATTATGAAAGAATTGCATGCAAACCCTATTGCACATGACATAAAAATCACTTTTCATTCTCCACTTGAAGTCCTCCCTCAACGCATTAATTACATGCATATGGAGATAGAAGAAGACAAACATGGAACGATAGACACTGAAAGAGAGATGGAGATGAGAGAAGTAGTGAGACAGAGTTGGAGAAGAGAGAGGCAATGAAAGAGAGATGGAGATGAGAGAGGAAGAGCAAGAGACAGAGAGAGTATATATCTGAGAGTGAGAGTGAGCTGTGTTACAAAGAATGAGAGTGAGAGTGAGAGTAAGAAGGAGACGTGTTATGTATTATACGAGAGAGGGAGAGGGAGACTTAGACAATTATGCTATGATATTTCCAACAAAACTCGAGTCTTAGAGACTCGGTTTTCTTTAAGGATCTTGAGTCTTTAAGACTTGAGTTCCATGCTAAGCAACTTAGGTCTCTTAGCCTCGAGTTCCATGTGGATTTAAAATTCCACATCAGCGATTGCCAACAATTAGAACTTGAGTCTATGAGACTTAAGTTCCTTCATTGAAATCGAGTCTTAGAGACTTGAAATGGTACTTAACTAATATGTTTGGTTTTGATGCTACATAACGAAATTGTTAGTAAAATCAGGCTAAATGGCAAAAATATTCGGGGAAAGGGGAGGTAGGGTTCCATAAATTTTTAATAAATAAGTATTTTGATAAATCAACTATTGAATTATATTGTCTTGTTATACTTTCCATACTTGCATATATCAAGATGATTGGAGATCAATAACTATTTCATCATAAAATGTTTAAATTTACATTCTATGTGACACATGAGTTTATGGATCATATAGTACATAACAACCAATTAACTAGATATTTGATGGGTATTTAATAAAAAAAAGAAGAAGAAAATATGTAAATTTTCAAAATATTAATCCAATAACATGTTCCTTGAACTTGAACTCGAACTCTTGTTCCTTGAACTATTAAACACGTCCTAGATCTATCAAATTATAAGTAAAGTGCATTTTGTCAAAGGATTAACCAATTATAAATGACATATGTTCCTAACATCATTCACATATGTCCTAACAGCATGTCCAACATATCACATGATGCATTAAAGAAACTAAGGCAAGAAGCAATAGATAACTATAAGCATCAAGAACCCGCTATAAAACCAAGATACATAAAGTACTAAAGAAAACTATGTTTTAAAGTAAAGTACTTGAAAGTTTTAAATAAAGAATTGTAAATAAACATATAAACTAGAAAAGCATAAAACAAAAAACTAGGCTAGCCAAATAATGGTTAGACTATCCAAAAAGTGTATGTGGTTGTAGGTTAGCTTCCTCCTTTTGAGCCCATCGATCTCCCTCTTTCTATATGCACACCTCCTTTCCATATGATTCTCTCCCCCTTACCATATGCTATAGTCAAAATATTCACATTAAGTGCTCTCCCATTTTTTGGCACAAATAGCTAAAGGCTCTTCTCTAGTTTGCGCTGAATCTCACCCAACTGTGTTTTAATGGTAGTTAGATGAATCTGATCATGATTGTTGGTAGAGTATATGACATTAGTAAGACCAAAAATGTGCTTATGCAACCCTTCAATCAAGGTCGTCAACCTATCCAGATGAGAGATAGATGGTCCTAGCTGAGTGCTAGCAAGCTAAGGCTTAAGAATGTGAGGAGATGCTGTCTCAGGTTGCTTGGGGTAGTAGAAGCAGCTGATCTACGTCCAGTAGGAGTGGCATGTTGGGAGGATTCGATCTTTGGAGGCTTAGGAGGACTTTTCCTTTCCTTCTCAGCGAATGAGTGACCCTTGCTCATTTGAAGAGAGTGCAATAGATTGGTCTTTGACGAGGCAAGGTTGTTCCTTTTTTTAGAGGACAAACACCCTTAAGAGTCATGATCTTCATGGCAAGGCTGCAGAAGGGTAGACACATTCTTGCAGCTAATCTTCCTGCTATTTTTTCCTTGGTCTGAAATATGTGAGCACAAATATCAATTTGAGCTCCCTTGATTAGATCACATAAGAATTATGCTCTTCCAAGGTTAATGAAACCTATGTTGGACAGAGGGTACAGGTTGGAAAACATGATCAAAGTGAGAGTCTTCATCTCTGGTCCAAACTTTGAAGTCCCAATGAAGGTGCCTGTGGAGGAGACTTCATGATCAGCTCCTAAAGTGTCAAGAATCTCAGCAACTGGTGCTAATCTATCATCATATGGGGAAGTATCTACATTTTCCAAATGATTGATGTGAAGAATCTTTGCTAGGTAGTCCGAAGTGATGACAAAATCCTTTCCTCGAACCCAAAACTTCAGTTCAGCTCCAGTGAACTATGCATTGAAGTAGAATTCTTTGACCAACTCTTCGATGGGATCCTCAAAGTTACCAAACAAACTTGCCCAATCCTTATCCACAAAAATCTTAGGGATGAAGATTGATCCCAAGGTGTTGAACCTCACAATCCTTTCCACCATAGTAGGTGCATTCTTGAAATTGTTTAGGAAGGATTGAGAGTCCAAAAGAATCTTAAACGTCTTGTTGTCAATGTCTCCTGTTGATTGACGAGTCCTCTTTGATATAGGAGATGATGTGAGATCAATCAAAGGTTCCTTGCCACGTGAAGATCAACAAGACATCTGTAAAATACCACACAAGCAAACAACTCATACACAAACATTGTAACAAACTTGATTAGATACAAGTTAGTCCATAAACATGAACAAATTGTCCTAAAATGGAAATAGACAAGCAAACATAGTCACAAGAACATGTTATAAGTGCTAAAAGTCTAAATAGACTGACATAGCATGAGTGAATGCAAAACATGTCAAGTAATAGAGTGTGTGCATCAAGTGTGTTTGTGCATGTAAGATGCATGAACAATGCATGATAGAGCACTAATGGGGCAAAGTATGTAAAACACACAACCAATGATCAAAACATGTTAAGCATGCATAAACATGGTAATCCCCAAAAATTTGTACTCAATGAAGTCCAAAACAACGAAAACAATACCATATAGGCATTTTATCACACACTTAGAGTGCACACATGACACTTATATATGAAACAATGCATGAACATATAAAAAACTTACCTAAATACATGTTAAAAAGCCACAAGTGGCCAACACAAACACAAACAAACACAATAGGACACAGCCTAATCAAGAAATATCAAAAGATTTGACAAGAAATTGAAAATTTCCCAATCCCTTTCAAAATAACCCCAACTCTAAAAATCCTAGAATCTAAGGCTTAATTGAAAGCTCATATTTGTGATAAAACACAAGAGCTTGTTCAAACCCCCAATTAAAAATTACGGCTAGATTGCTTTTACTCTAACTTAAACAAAGTGCGGAACAAGAGTAAATATATGCAATGAACCGATAATACTATTCTAAGCCATATTCATCCACAATCAACAATAAAAATGAAAGCTTAAAGAGTAGGAAAGAGAGATGTAAACACAAGATAACAGAAAGACATGTTATCGAAGAGGAAATCGAAGAACTCGGCAAAAAACCTCTTCGTAACACTCCAAGTTGAAATTGATCCACTAGAGAATAAAGTTGGAGTACATGAATAATAAAAGACCCTCCAAGCCTAGTCTACCCCATGTACTTGAGCCCTCCAAGCTCCTGCTACCAATGGACTTCTCGAAATCTTGTTTTCTCTAGCTTTCCAAATCTCACAATTCAGCCTGATTGCATCCACTACTAAATGACTCCTTCCAATGCTTCCCAATAACACTAAAACCTCACTTAACACTCAGATCTAGTTTGGCAAGTGTTTGGGCTAATAACCTCTCAAGGATCTAGAGATAAAAAGATAGGAGTTGAGGAAAACAATAAGGAAATGTGTAAATGATTGTGGGTATAACAATCTCTAACTCTCAAGTGTATTTGCTAGGATTTTCTCTCTAAAAAGCACTCCTTACAATTTGTGGGTAATGAGGATATTTATAGTGTGGGTAAAGAATTTGGTCAAGCAACTTAACTTTTTGTTAAACAGAATGTTTCGTGGGTACTTTGCGGGATGGTTTTTCTCGTGAAACACTTGCGAACTTGATAGTTTAGCATAACTCTTCAGCTTCCAGTCATGTGCTTCACATATGGCCTTTTCGCGGGTTGCTTCTTACAAGCTACTTGTGAGCTAATTGCGAATTGCATTGATTCATTTTTTGAAACTTATTCTTCACCGATCTCTCACACTTATCACTTACAAATAAACCCACATACATACAGGGAAAATGATTGAAAAAATTACAATCAAATTTGGCACGGAATTAAAACCAACAAAAGCTAATTGGAAATCACAACTTTACACAAATCACAAGGGTGGCATGTGTAATTTACCCTAACAAAAAAGAATAGTCATCTAAGTTGAAGGTTATCATGGTCAATTATCCCTTGAAAAAAATAGAATGAAAAATAATTATAAAGACTTATATATATATATATATATATGTATGTATGTATGTAGAGAGAGAGAGAGAGAGAGAGAGAGAGAGAGAGAGAGATTATAACTTGGTAAAGTGTCTGATGGTTGAATAAGAGATCTGAGCTTCAATTTCCGCCTACACTAAAAATTGATTGGTGTTTTAGTCTAACGACAATGATGATTATTAGAAGCGGATGTTATAGATTGTGAAACTCTCCTAAAAAAAGACTTTGAAAAAATAATAAATTTTTAATTAATAAATTAGGAGATTATATTTGGGGATTATAAGGGTAAATGATGAAAAGAACGCAAGAAAAGTATGCTTAGAGGTGTGTATGTATTCTTATTTTCAAGATACTATTTGTCTTCTACTAGAATGAGTTTGCTAAAGAGTTCAAGCAAATTTGTTTCCAAGATACATTTGAATTTGTATTGTGCTAAAAAAAGATGTCATTATCTTTTCAGGAATGGTTTTGAATGTGTGAGACACCGAGACTAAAAATAAATTTGTGGAATAGTTAAACCATATATGTAGGTTAGGGATGAAGAATATATTTTATCCTTATTTTTATTAGTAAATTACACACGCTTAATGTGATCTTGAAGGCAAGGAAGAATGAATCATATAAACTAGAACGCACTTGGGATAAAATTCCCCCTTAAATTTGATGTAACCTATTCTTAATATACGATAAAATTTGACATCTATGTGAAAGGACAATGTAATTTTCATATGTGGCGAAGCACAAACCTCCATTTTTATTGTTATTTGTTAGATGTAATAGGGTAATTCTTGCAACAATTTTAAATTGATGTAATAAATTTAAGTTACTATAACAAAAAAAATAAACCAACCCACAGATGCAATACTATATATATTACCCTAATTATTTTTGTTGTTACAATAATACTTGTTGTAACAGATCTTTTTTCTTGTAGTGTAAGGTGAATAAGGATTCTCAAATTCATCCTCTCCCACTTATAATAATTTATTAAAAAAGAAAAGAAAAACTCCATGATGAAATTGTGAACTGCAAACAACTTCTATGTACACTGAACAAACATTATTCATTTTCAAAAAGTAATATAAATAAAAGAGTCAAGTTAACGGGTGTTCTTAGGGGATTTTTTAATAAACCATTTAAGGAAGTTTTAATACTACTTTCATGGGAAATATAAAAAGTTGTTAAAAAATTCAATTTTTTTTCCTTAAAAAAAAATCCAAAAAGCATTGTTATTAAAGATATAATACTTTTCCCACTTGTAGTAATAATAATAATAATAATAATAATAATAATAATAATAATAATAATAAAAAAAATATGGTGAACAACTTTTGTTTACACTTAAATAACATTATCTGTTACTCAGGAAAAAAAAAAAAAAAACAATTATCCATTGCATGAAGAGAAAAGGTGGAGTATTTTCTATTAGGAGTGTTGTTTGTTTTATCACTTACATTTTTGAAACTCAATGTGCAATGGTGAAATCGTAGTGTAGGTGCGCCTCATAACATTCTAGACACTCGGGATGTATTATTTTGTGTATAACATTCTAGACATTTGGGATGTAATTATTGATATGGTGTAATTAAATATATTTAGTTTCTTGGTTTAATGTGGTATTGTATTTGCTATTGGAAAATATAAATTGTGGTTCATTATAGTTGTTCTAAAATAGGTATTGAAAAATATGTATTGTAGATACATTGCAGGGGAAAATAAATAAATAAATAACATAAAATAAAAAACCCTCCCATCTCATAGAGCACACCAACCTAAACTTTAGCTGCAGATTTTCTATACATATTTTATTGTAAAAATTATATTATTGGTAATTTATGCTTTTCTAGAAACTGTAATATTTAGGAATTTTATTTCGAATAAAGTAAAGGGGAGCATATTTTCATAGTTATTCCAAGGGCTTCAATGGGAAAGGATCTTTTCAACTGCTTTAATAAAAAGCTTTCTTGGGTTTCTCAAATCTTTTTCATGTTGTGCTTGGTGAGGAATCTTCCATATTGCACTACCAAAATGTATGTCTTATATATATTACCCAGTTGCATCAGTGCAGGAAACATGTCACAATTTCCATCACCTTACTATATCTAATCCTTCTTGTTTCTTCACATGTTTAACACTTATATCCGTCCAAAATTTTTAATTATAATATGTTGGGTCTTATTGACTGGAATACTTTTTTGAAATGCTCTAGAACTTGTTTCAAGACACATGGAGGAGTAAGGGCTGGAATTTCTTCATTTTGCTTTCCATTGGTTTAACTGTCTTCTAATACGAGAGGTTTGCTTTCTTCTACAAATGCGTTTTTTGTATAAGGAATTGTTGTATTCTCCTCTCTTATTATGCCACAAGTTTTGTTAAGAATGTGAGTTTACATGGTTGCGTAGAATGTATTATTTTGTTCATAACATTCTAAACACTTAGGATGTATTATTTTGTGTATAACATTCTATAGATTTGGGATGTGATTATTGATATAGTGTAATTAAATATATTTAGTTTCTTGGTTTAATATGGTATTGTATTTGCTATTGGAAAATATGAATTGTGGTTCATTACAGTTGCTATAAAATAGGTATTGGAAAATATGTATTGTAGGTACATTACAGGTGCTAAGAATTTTTTTTTTTTTTAAATGACCTATCCCATCGCTTTGAAAACTGCTAGAATAAGGTTTGAAAAGCGCCGAGACCTATCCTGGCACTTTTGAAAAGCACTGGTACAGGTTCGGCAACCCTATACCGACTATCACTATGCGGCAGTTTGAAGCGCCGGGAAAAAAAACACCGGGATAGGAATTTTGACCCTATTCTAGCACTTTCAAGGGCTATCCCAGCTGTTTTCAAAACCGTTGGGATAACCTCGTTTTTTTTTGTAGTGAAGAAGTTATTAAAGATATACTCTATAATTTGACTTGTATCGTTAAATGCATAGGAATGATAGGTTTTAACACTACAAAAAAACTTGGTATAGGAAATGCTTGTAAAACATAACAAGAAACAAAGAAAACATAGTTGTAGACACAAGTGGTCTATGCGTTTTCTATTGCAAAGGTTAAAAAGTCACTATACGACTGTCATTATAGGCTATTGCGACATTTTAAAAAATTTCAGCAAATATAACATCTTTAACAGCGTTTAAAAACCTTTAGCAACGGTTTATAAAATTTCAGTATTTAGTATGCTATTTTCGTTTTTTATTTTGAAAAATACATTTAGCAATGTTAGAAATACTTAATGAATGTTTGTATTTCTCAAGTAATAAAATGTACACAAGTGTCTTTATATAGAAGACAGAGTGTGTACTACAAGTATATGTGCTATATAAGTAAGCAATGTGAGCCTAAGGCCCACAGCCTATTACACGTTAATAGCCCCCCTCAAACTCAAAATGGGTATGAGACTAACTTGAGGTTATAAACCAAAGCGTGCATGCATCCCTTAGGATGTGACCTGGTGAAGATATCTGCAAATTGATCTTTAGAGGAGACCGAGCATAGCTTGAGAGCACTATGGACAAGATGATAACAGATAAAATGACAATCGATCTCAATATGTTTTATAAAATGGATGATATTTACAAAAGAAGAAGTACAGAGGAATGGGATGGGTATAGTTACTAAAACAACTATCATCCTTATACCTTACCCACAAAGTTTACAAATAAGATGAGAGGGGTTGAATTTTTATGATGGGTTTCCCAAGAAAAAGGAGAGAGATCGAAAAAATTTTCAGATTTTTCTAGTATTTTTCTCTCAAATTTTTCTATTTTTTCTCCCAAAAAAATTCTTCCAAACTTTCTTTTTACAAAACAATTGGGTTGCATTTATAGGGATACAAGAAAAATGGGAGGTTAAGTGATGGTGTTTTGGTGTTTTGACACCTAAGTAGACTATTTCGTCTTTTTCCTGATTTATGGTCTGATTTTTGTGCGACTTTTTAGAGGCCTTTCCAAGCTCTATTTTCTTCAAACCTTATATTCCTAGAAAAATATTGATGTCTAGTTTCCCTAGGTTCTTACTTTGTGAGATTTTGAGCTACGATCGTCGAGATATCGCATCCGGAATGGAGGTGACACTGCATACGAAATTTTGTGATATTTTTCCCTAAAAAATTTATTCCTTCCAATCCGTGGTAAATATCATTGAGCTCTTTTTGTGAGAGGTGTTCGAGGCCTCATAATTCAAGCTGGTTCAGCTGGATTGCTCCAATTCTTGCCCACTCAATACATTTTGTTGTGTGAAGTTGGTCCAAAAATAGCTTATTTTAACTTCAAAAAAGTGAAACTTTAAATTAGGGTTTTGATATTTTGTTGATATCTCATTCTATACACCTCATTTTGTATCTGGTTAATAAACTTTAATTCTTAGTCCCAATGATGAGCTTGACATGTTTACAAAGGGTAATTTAAGTTATTTTGATAGTTTGAAAGTAATCATAGCTCAAATAGCTTTGAAAACGATGTTGAAAAATGACATTTGCTCACTTTTTTGGCCATAAATTTTAATACACAAAGCACTTTTGAGTGAAGTTTGTTTCATCGGAATTTAGACATACTGAGCTTGGATTTGAACACAAATTTTACCTAATTTGGACTTAAATTGAGTGGGTTATGATTGTTTGAAGTTGGACCAACTGGGCTGCCCGATTTTCTGGGTTTTAAAACTTCATTTTAAGGGCCCAAAACATAATGTTTTGATGTGGGCCGGCCCATGGACCCTTGAGAACATCTAAAGATCATTAAAAAGTCTGAAAACCCTAATTTTAACTTATAAATACTCACCTTATGCCTCCAATCAAGACCTAGCTAGAGAGAGTGATTTCTTAGCCTTCATCTTCTCTAAAAGCCTATTTTCTCTTTTGAAAACCCTAAGGCAGCCCCTTAGCAAGTTTTTGACAAAATAAAAAGCCTCTCTTTAGTAGTTCTAAGGCAACAAACTATTTTCTAATCTCTTTCAAAAAACCTTTTTCAAACAATCTCTTCAAGAACATCTTTTTATTTTGAGTTGTGATTACTAATGAACTATTGATACATTTGATTCCTTTGATTATCGTTCAATCTTGTTGTGTAGGCACTGAGGGGTCGGTTAAATATTAATCAAGTTTGTGATCCATAGCAAGGTGAGTCTCTCTTCATGACTTTTCCTCGATTTGGCTCTTTTATAAGTTGTGTTTTTTGTTGCTCTTAGTTAATTTATATGTTATTCTTGTTTAGAAATATGTGCTATTTTTTTGTTTTTTTGTTTTTTTGTTTTTTTTGTTTTATCTCATCATTGTTTGGTTGGAAAGTTGAATGATTTGATATATTGATGAACATGTTTTGATATGGTTCTTATTTGTTGTTAGATCCAATGCATGTTTAGAAGTAGATTTTATTTTGTTTATCTTTGATACATTTGTTCTTAGTTTATGTTATTTAGATTTATATTAGAAGCATGTTAGGATGTTAGATTTATCGTTTTGAAGCTCTGTTTTACTTTCTGTATTGCTAGGGTTTCTTAATTGAAACCCACGTGCCAAAATCTTGGCTGCGTACTCAGGCTTGTTCATGCGTACGCATGATCCTACCTAGAGACCCTAATTTTTCTAATTTTGTTTTTGATTTCACATGCAATACTTTTGTCTTAAATCCTTTTTCATATATTTGTGTTTTTAATATTCGGTTTCACAGGCCTGTTATTCGCTTTCTTTTTCACATGTTTAAATTAGGGCTTGTCTTAAGTTTTCTTGTTTTAATGCCATCAGCATTCACATGTTCATGCATAAATACCATAGGTGCTGAGTTGCTGCAAGGTAAGTGAGGTAAGTCATGCATTCACATTCCCATGCATCTTTGAATATGATTTTGTCTTGATGATAGGGATAAACATGTTTGTTAGGATTGAGTTCTTCTTGAAGTATACATGCAATCACATACTTGCTTGGATCTTTCTATGCCTATGTTGCTATCTTGGATGTGATATGATGACATGATGACCAGGTTGATGAGATGCCATGATAGATGTATGTTAGGTTTGCTTGATGAGCACGATTAGATGTATGGTTAGGGTTTGGGATGAATTATGTCATGTTTTATGCTTAGATGTATGCTAGTGTGTGTGTGAGTTAAAATACGAATATTGAACATGCTTTTAATAAGGTTAAGATATGCGATATAAGATACAATGATGGGAGGCCAACCTTAGGGTTGGGCGGTCTTGGATGCCTAACACCTTCCCAAGAACGTACCTAAACTCCGAACCCATATCTCTGGTAGTAAGATCAATGGTCCTTCCTTGAAAAGATGCTATATTCATGGTTCCTAGACCATTGCAAAAACTAGGTGGCGACTCTCCCTTGTGTCCACACTCATCCGTTTTAACTCTGATTTTGGCCCGTGAAATATCTTTTGGGAAAAATATGACCTATGAGATGGTCTAAATTTCATATGGATCAGATGGTCGGATTAAAAAGTCAACTTTTTGACCATACCAAATTAAGGTTTTTAGTCTAAATTACTATCAGAGGGGTTTTGAAATGTTGTAACCCTTTGATCTGCTATCCAATCTTGTTTATTTTTTTGTTACCTTTTTAAAACTTGCAATTTGCACCTTTTTCGATTTTTTTTTCTTTTGAATTTGGCCTTTGTTTTGATGCGTGAATCAGAGTTAGACAAAATAAGGTATCGACATATATATATATATATATATATATTTCATTCTAGCCATATTAAAATACTACAAAAACCTGCTCATAAATACCACAATAACTAACACAAGCTTGTAATAGATCAAATAGACCTATTGACTATCAATATTCTACAATGACAAATGTCCAAACTAACAAATATTAATCATAGATTCATATATATATATATATATATATATTCATGTCACTATTCACTTTTACTATTCACTACTTTTTGCCTATTTAAGGGGGGTTGTCCCTTATTGAAAAACTCAGAATTTTCTTTGGGTAAGAACTCCTCTTTGTAAGCTTACTTCAAAGTTGTCTGAGAGCTACCTTTAGGATTTCCTAAACACTTAGAAATTCCAACTATTTCCCACAAAGCTTGTAACTAGATTGATGACTAGCCTTCAAGCCTTGTACTATTGATCACTGTAATCTTGTAACTACTACTGCTGTAAGTGTTTTGAACTACTTTCAATAAACACTTCTGTTTTCAATACTTTAATTATTTTGATATAACTGTTTGGCTGGCTCTGCCGCCATACGGTTCAATATAACTACTTTTATTTTCAAGTATTTTGATATAACTGCTTGGCCGGTTCTATCGCCTTATTTTGAATTATTTCTGTTTTTAGTATTTTCAATTATTTTGTTATAAACTGCTTGGCTGGCTCTGCCGCCTCATTTTACTATTATCAGTTGTGCTTCCTTCATATTTGCTACCTGGTCCCCCTCCCTTTATGGTATCAGAGCCATTCTTTCCTTGGCCGCCGGTAGAGTTGTTGTGTTTCCCTGTTTTTCCTGTATCTGTCTGACCTTGTGACCCTTCGTTGTTGTGTCGATCTTGCCGTCGTTGGCGCCACTGTAGTCGTAAAGTGAATTCCTGAGTCCGAACAGTAAGGCCCGTGTAAGCCGAGAGTGAGGCGTTGAAGGCGTGAGAGGAAAAATGGTTGATTGCGGTATGTGTTACGAAATGCAACGGTTGCGAGAAAAACATGATAACTGAGTGTTACAACTAAGATAGTTATAGAAAAAATGTGGAGATCCAATTCCTCTATTAGCTCCAGGACTGGTTGTCCTCCTGATATTGTGAATGAAGAAGATCATACTGTAGAAAAAAGTGAGTACCCTGATTTTAAAAAATGGAACATACCCAAAGTTTCTACTAAATCTGTTTACGAACTTGGTTGGTCTGAAAATACTATTTTCTCTGAATATAGAGTCAGAACTGTTGAACAAACTTTTTCTATTTCTAAGCTTCATGAAAAATGCTGTTTATTTTCCAAGAAAGATATTAACAGTTTTGTGACTAAGAAAGTTAAATATTTACACATTGGACTTGTTCAAGTGGCTGTTAAACCTTTAACAAGAAAAGGTATCAATGCTTCTGTGCTTATGTGTTTACGTGATGCTAGATTTAGACAATTTAATGATAGTATCCTTGGCATGATTACTGCTTCTTTGTATGATGGTCCTGTTTACTTTAATTGTTATCCTGATCTTGCTATTGCTTTGGATGATCCTAATATTGTTAAAGCTTTAACTTTGAACATATTGACATCTGGTTATGATATGGATGATGGAAGTAGACCTTTTGCTCTTATTTACCGTATTTACTATCGTTTGCTTGGCTCTCAATTGACTCCTTGTTCTAAAGATAGAGACCCTGCTGGTAATACTATGTTAATTCAATGTTCCACTCCTGATGCTCGAATCCGTGTTCCTAAAATGATTAAATGGGAAGAAATTACTCTTCTTAAAGAATGGACTTTGGAAAAAGAAACACCTCCTATTAAACTTTTAAAACCTGTTTTTGATGAACTTGATCTCAGTCATATTCAACAATTTGCTGATGGTACTGTTAAAATACATTTTGATGATGATACTTGTTTACCTCAAAACAAGCCTTTGAGAATCAAAGAAGGAAGACATTCCTTTGCTAGATCTGAAAGTCTTGCAAAAAGAGATCATGAAATTGATGAGTTTTTGAAAAAGAATTTTCGAAAACAAGATTTAAAGCTAAAAGGAGTTGCTAGCAACAATTCTCAAGTTAGCAATGCTTTTTATTCAACCAAAACTGATTTTTCTCTTGATGACACTCAAAATACTAATGATGATGATGATGCAAAATCTGATGCTCTTTCTGCTACTGATTTTCCTCCTATTGAAACCCCTGTTTTTCATAATTCATTACGAGTTATTAATAGACTCGAACCTTTTGAATATGATATGGTTTTTCTATATAATGAATTTATGTTGTTAAAAAATCGTCCTAAAAGGGAATATTACCAAGATACTTTTGATCAGTCTGAAAAGGACAGAGTCAAAAGAAAATGAAAAGAAAAAATGGTTGAAGAAAGAAAACATATTTTGTTTTTTGATTATCTTGAAAACTATTATGTTTCAAAAAATGATGTTCATACCAATTATTTAAATGTCATTAGAAAATCCAATTTTGTTAAACCTGACAAAACTGTTGTACGGTCTAGTCATCCCCCTCTTGAAACCGTCTTGATTACTTGTCAAAGTGGTTCTGAAAGTGTTGAGGTCAAAGCCTCCCTTTTCAAAATTGCTGATGATAAAACCCCTGTTTCTGCTATTATTGAACAAAACAATTTTGCTAATGAATCTTTGCATATCATTGGTCAACAGCTTAACCTTATTGAAGAAAAAATTGTTCAAAAAACTGTTGCTCCAAAACCTGAGATTCCTTTGATTGATTTGAGTGATCAAAGAGAAAAAATTAATTTCCAGACTTCTCAGAGTAAAATTGTTGACTTAGTTGCTTCCCAAAATTCAACTCTTGACAAAGTTGAAAAAATGCTTTCTGATTTGAAGGTTAAAACCGAGCAGGCTTCTGCATCTAAAAGTGCTGCTTGTGCTATTTCAAGAAATGAAAAAGAACCTGTTTTTGAAGAGACAACAGATTCTAAATCATCTTCTCATGTTTCCTATGAAAATTTTTTTGATGATTTGCAACCAGAAATTAAAAGATTTATTGGAAAACCCAATTCCATGTCTTTTACAAAAAACTAGTATCCAAAACCTACTCCTCCTGATATGCAGTTTGAAGAAAGATCTTTTCAAACTCAGTTTTCTGTTTCTGTTGATAAAATGTATGAATGGAATATTGATGGTTTGTCTGAACAAGAAATTATTAACAAACTTGCTCACATGTCTATGGTTGGTTTTGCATACATGAACAATCACAATGATCTTGATCATCCTGATGTTGTTAACTTGCTTGTCACTGGATTCTCTGGTACTCTTCGTGGTTGGTGGGATAAACATCTCATAGAAGAATCTAGAGAACTTATTAAACATTCTATTAAAAAAGATGATGATGGCATGCCTATTTTTGATGAAGATATTGGTCGAGGTATTCCTGATGGTGTCAATACCTTGGTCTATACTATTCTCAAACATTTTGTTGATACTCCATCTAATATTTCATCTCGCATTTCTGATTATCTGAATAATTTGAAATGTCCTACTATGTCTGACTATAGATGGTACCAAGATGTCTTTCTCTCCAGGGTTATGCTTTGGAATGATTCCCAAAAAGCTTACTGGAAAGAGAAGTTTATTGATGGCCTTCCTCCTATCTTTGCTCATAAGGTAAAACAAGAACTAATGGGTAAAAGTGATTCCATTGATTATGATAATCTAACCTATGGTGATATTTTCAGTACTATTAAAAAACTTGGTATTAACATGTGTAATGATGAAAAATATTTACGACAACAATTAAAAAATAAAAAGAAAGCTAAATATGAAATGGGTAATTTCTGTAAACAATATGGTTTACCTCTTATTGCCCCTTCCAGGCAAAAAGGAAAAAGCAAACATGATAAGGTTTACAAAAGTTATTCCCATAAAAAGCATAAAAGATACCGTTTTGTTAAACCCAATGATTTTTATTCTAAAAAGAAACCTTCTTTTAGAAAATATGTTAAACAAAGATCGGGTAAAGGTAAGTGCTTTAACTGTGGCAAATTTGGCCATTTCAGTAAAGACTGTACCCAAAAGCCTGGTAAACTGAAAAACAAATTAAAAATGTTAAACATTAATGATAATGATCAAAATGAATTGTTTCAGATTCTTGAATCTGCTGTTTCAAATGAGTCTTTTGAAGAGGACTTCTCCTCTTCATCAGATTTGTCTTATCAGTCTTGTGATTCTTCTGAAACTCCTAATATTAGATTTGGATGTAAAGGATCTTGTTGTAATGCTATGAAATCCCTTAATGTGTTAACCAAAGAGGAAGAACAAGAACATTTGCTATTAACCACTATTGCTAAAATTGAAAACTCTATGCTTCAAAAAGAACTCCTTGATAAGTTTAAGCAAAACTTAACAAGAGACAAAACTGTTAAAAAACCTAAAGCTCCTATTAACTTTGAAGAAACCTTGGAAAGATTTAATAAAAATAAATCCAAAGAAATAACTGTTAACGATCTCCAAAAGGAAATTAACACTGTTAAACAAGAGATAATTCAATTAAAAAATGATGTTAAAAATATTAAAAAAGACAATGTTGATCTTAAACAAGAACTGTTAATTCTTAAAATTGATAAAAATTTGGATAAAGATCTGTCTGATAATGATGAGCACCACGATGGAGAAGGATCTTCTCAACAAACTCCTCCTTCTGGTAATGTTTCTGACAACTTGATTCCTGATAATCTTATTACTTGGAATGATAATCAACTTGCTCTTGTTAAACAAATGATGCCTCCGAAATGGTTTACTAAAGTTAGGATTGTTGTTTCACATGATTATGCTTTTGATACTATTGCCATGATTGATTCTGGTGCTGATGTTAATTGCATTCAAGAAGGTTTGATCCCTTCTAAATATTTTGAAAAATCAACTGAAAGATTGGTATCTGCTAATGGCACACAAATGAAAATTAAATATGAATTGAGCAATGCTCATGTTTGCCATTCTGATGTTTGTTTTAAAATACCTTCTGTGCTTGTTAAAAATATGACTGATAAAGTGATACTTGGATTGCCTTTCATTGCTTCTTTGTACCCCTTTCTTGTTGAACATGATGAAATTACTACTGATCCCCTTGGACAAAAGGTGAAGTTCAAATTTTGTTCAAAACATGCTGACAATGATGTTTTTAATCTTATTCATGCTAAAGTTAAGCATCTTAATTTCCTTAAACAAGAAATTAAGCACAAGAAAATTATTGAACATCTCCCTAATAAATTGTTACATGATGTTTGCTCCAAAATTGTTAAAGAAAGCCCTGCTAGGAACCACAAGTCCCCTAGGTCAACCATATTCCCCAACAGCATTCAAAAAGCCTATTCCTCTGGGTCTACTTCTTCTTATTGCTGTCCTGCACAACGTATATATGTACCAACATATTTAAATGATAAATTTAAAGGAAAACTTTTCAAAGGTTTTAACGCTTCATATTTAAATGATAAATTTAAAGCAAAACTTTTCAAAGGTTTTAATGCTTCTTTCCTTGCCCAGCAGGAGAAAGAAAATATTCAAACCCCACGTAAGTGGAAGGTAATGACTTCTTCGGCAGAGAAGAAGAACAAGGGGAAAGCTCCTGTTCAGGACTATCCTCAAGACAAAGGACTCCCAGCGGGACAATCCTTTGTAATGCATGAAGGCGCATCTTCTGGAATAACATCCAGTTATGCAACATCCCGTTAAGAGAATGTACCGGCAGAGGTTGCATACTCCAATAGTGACATGATTATTGCTCTGGAGGAAGTTTTGTCAAAAGAATTACAATTCCACAGTGGAATCTATAGTGATTTGCCTGATTCCATAAAATTCATTCTTGACAATCTCCAAGCTGCTTTCAAAATGAACCAGAAAGAACTATTCACAAGAACCCTTCAAGCTCTTGAAATACATCTTGTTAACCTCATAGCCCAAAATGAAAATTACAATGATTACATTATTAACTATACCCTTGAGAATGAGACTCATAGAAGTCAACCTGCTCACCCTGATAACCCTAATGTTAACCTTCTTCTTGGTCAACTCCTTGGCAGGGAGGAAATCCATTCAATGGATGATCATAAGACCATAATGGGTACTGATTATGCACGATTGAGTTCTAAGTCTCAATTTGTCATAAGAAGTGCTGTTGCAAACTTGCCCCCAGAAATATGAGCCCGTATTTTTGAGAGCAAGGCTATAACCAAGGATCTTGATCTTTGGCTCAAATATTTCAAAATATTGATTCTAATTACTCCAACTCTTATGGAGCCCAATGGTCCCAACAGTGTTTACTTGAAAAAGAAATGGGAAAAGCATTTCAAACATAGTCTCAGAGTCCATGAGAAGAGTCACCATTTTCTTGGCCTTTTGATAAATTATGAGGATGATTCTAAGAGAAATATTTTTGGGGATCCCTTCTGGTTATCCCAAATGTTTGAATCTATCTTCATACGGTTCATAAAAATAACGGACCATAGCCAAATTAGTCAATTCCCTGATATCATCAAAAAAGCTATTGAAAATGAAGGCCCTATTGTTACTATTCGATGCTGGAGTACTCTTCCAAAGTGGTTAATAAATGATTGGATGAATGTTCAACCCTCCAAGCACCTTGTCCTTATTAACGGATATACTTACCAAGGCCAATGGTACGATGGTAATACTTATGTTTCCCACAAACTGCCATTTGCTCTTGCTGAATGTTGGAGCAGTTATTTCAATAATCAAATTCTAGATGTCAGCCAGGAATTATGGAAAGATTATCATTTTGTCGGCAGCACAGATAGAATTTCTGTTTTCATAAATAAACCTTATGCTTCAGCTGTCCGTCATCTTCAATGGACAAGTCATGCTGACCCAAGAATATTTCTCACAAGAGATCCTGTTTATGATCCTATGTTTTACTGTGGACTTTGCAACAAATATTGCACCTATCATGGTCACGAGTGTAATGAAGATCCCCCATGGGACCCCTGCCAGGTTTGGGATTATCCTTCGGAAGGAACTTCTACTGGATCCCATTGATTATTTGCCTAGCCAGCACAAAAGACCAACAATACTACATGCCACCAATAATGCTACATGATGCATGCAACTTCATGATGGTCTTCTTTGTTATGGTCTTCTTTGTTTACTTTATGGCAACAATTGTCACCAATAATGTCACATGGTACATGCAACTTTATGATGGTCTTCCTTGACTACTTGATGGCAACTCTACGCATGCTCATGAAAATATATTCACCAACACCAACACCAACTTTCATCCTGACTACTTTTGGCATTACACGCCAAAGATAATGCTGCTGCCTTCACCAATTGCTACTTGGAAATGATTCTCTTATTGATTTGATTCCCTTATTGACTACTTGTGACACTCCACGCCAAGATACTTTCGGCTCCTGAAAATGCGCTACTGAAGCTTTCTATTGTTTTTGATACCCCTCACGGGTCCTGATATGAATAGTAAAAATGTCACTATTCACTTTTACTATTTACTACTTTTTGCCTATTTAAGGGGGGTTGTCCCTTATTGAAAAACTCAGAATTTTCTTTGGGTAAGAACTCCTCTTTGTAAGTTTACTTCAGAGTTGTCTGAGAGCTACCTTTAGGACTTCCTAAACACTTAGAAATTCCAACTATTTCCCACAAAGCTTGTAACTAGATTGATGACTAGCCTTCAAGCCTTGTACTATTGATCACTGTAATCTTGTAATTACTACTGCTGTAAGTGTTTTGAACTACTTTCAATAAACACTTCTGTTTTCAATACTTTGATTATTTTGATATAACTGCTTGGCTGGCTCTGCCGCCATACGGTTTAATATAACTGCTTTTATTTTCAAGTATTTTGATATAACTGCTTGGCCGGTTCTACCGCCTTACTTTGAATTATTTCTGTTAGATATTTATTACCAATTCATAAAAAAATTCTAAAGTATTATGATCTTGAATTTATCAAAACAAATATCTAGCTACACATTAAAAACAACCACCCAAACTAAGACAATATCATAAGCAAAGTGTCATTTTGTTTAATATGTACAATACTTCCAAAATAATTAAATGTGATTGCTCAAAACAACTATGTAATAGTCCATGGAGACCTTAAAAAACACTGCAATTACCATAAGAAACTAGTTTCTTTATGGGATGAAGCTAGCCATTTTTGAGGAGTTGGAGATTATTGATGCAAACAGAAACCACCTTGAATACAAATTACGATTAGTTAATAAGTTCATCAAAAAATCATATTGAATAACACAATAATATTAGCCATAATTAAAAATTCTAAACACTAAATAAATTGATAAAACATTAAAATTTAATACCTGACTAGCTTCTGAAAATGATTTTGCATTTGTTACATCATGCTAGCCATTTAGGTCAATCACTCCACCAAGTTCTCATAACGAGCCATTTTCTTCGTTGAAAAAGTCACTTGACTCTTCAACTGAGTAATTTCATTAATCCTTGCTTTGATTTTTATTTGAGCACTTGCATTAGTATACTTAGTAGTTTGTCTACTTGGGGTTGGGCCAAATCCCACACCCTGAACATGAACATTGTGCTCATTACCAAACACTTGAGCAAATATATCATTTGATGCCCATGCAATACTACCAATAAGGTTAGTTGAATGTAGATGATTTGAGGGCTCACCCAATAGTTTGTTGATTGTTTTTCCTAATATTCGAAATTGAGCATAATAAATTATTAAAAATTAACAATGTTAATAGTTTCAATATTACACTTGGTAAATCATGATATTACTTACAATGTTGGTTGCTACTTCGGGGTTAACAGGAGTACCATCTTTATGAGTATGGAGTTTTGGTTATACTGTTGCACGCTCTACAGGGTGCCCAAGCATTGTTACCTACATTATGGTAATTACATTTATTTAATTAGGAATAATAATTCCACACAAACTTAAGAATAATCTACTAATTCATTTACAAGATAATAAAAGAGTCATTACCACTATTCACTGTGTAAAAGCTTTGAGGATACACTGTGCAAAAAAAAAAAAAAAAAAAAAAAAGTCATTACAATTTCTTTAGCGTATGAAACATAGCTTTTTGAACTAGGAGTATGTAAATTTTGTTGCTTGGAATGACTGCTCTTTTTCTTCAAAGCTAGATCCTACAATGAAAAAAATATTAAATATTTAAATAAATTATTAATAGTGATATTTACAGTAGAAAACAGTTTTTTATACAGCAGGAAAAAATTTTATACAGTAGAAAACAGTTTTTTATAAAGTGCGGAAACAGTTTTTTTATACAGTGCAGAAAACAGTTTTTTTATACAGTAGAAAACAGTTTTTTATTTTATTTTTTAAGAAAAAATTTAAAAAGAATTTAAAAAAACTGATTTTTTTTTTTTGGTTTTGAAATTTTGGGTTACCCCTAAAAAAGATTGTTATTTCAAAAACAGTTTTGAAAAAGACTTTGAAGGGAAGCATTTGAAAATACCTTTTTTAAGAAACTTTTGAAAAAACATGTGTATCATTCTTGAGTTTTGAGTTTCCTTTCAAAAAGATTTTTTTTTTGAAACTTTCTCTCTTGTTTTTTAGAGGTGGGAGAAACGTAAAGAAAAGATTTTGTTTTAAAAACTTTCAAAAGACATTTTTTCTTAGAAGAAAAAGACTTTATCTTTTTTAGAAAAGAACCTTTTTTTTTAAAAAAAGAAAGACTTTATTTTTTAAGAAAAGAACCTTTTTTGAGAAAGACTTTATTTATTTATTTTTTTTGTAGAAAAAAATCCTTTTTAAAAAATACTTTATTATTTTTTAGAAAAGAACCTTTTTTTGAAAAAGACTTTATTATTATTTTTTTTTATAAAAAATGGAGGAAAGAGATTTTTCAAAAAGAAATTTTATTAGAATAGGGGGAGTAGGGGAGACGTATTCCCAAGCATTTTCTTTATTGCACATTATCAACAAGAAGAAGATAAAGAGACAACAACAAGATAAAGTGCATTAAAAAAAAAAGCTTTAAAGGTAAAGACTTGAAATATAAAGACTAGGAATATAAATGACAAAGTAAATACTTGAAATGTAAATGACTTGAAAAGTAAAAGCTTGAACTGTAAATGACTTGAAATATTATAAAGTTAATTAAAAATGTTTTTTTTTTAAATATTATTTCACATATATAAGAGCAAGGAAAGTAAAGGGGGATGGGGATGTTGCAAGAAATTAAAAGGGATTGCAAATAATGCAAAGGAGATGGGGATATTGCAAGAAAACAAAAGGGATTGCAAATAATGTAAAGACAAGTAAATAAAATCCTAAATGCCTAGGTGGTATGAGATTTCTTCCCCCTAAGGGTACTTCCCATTCATGGCCTAGGATAATGGTCCAATATCCATCTAGGATGAACAAAGCAAATATGATATCCAATATTAATATTAAAAGTATTAAAGGAAAGGGGTAGAAGCAAACACAACATATACAAGAACTATAGAACAATAAAGCAACTATTTACACAAAGAAATTTTTTTTTTTAATAAATATGTAAAATGATTACAATTGTAAAAGGGAGGGATGAGTTTAGTTATTAAGGAACTGAAACCACCCCCAAATCCTTACCCACAAAGATTACGAAGAGGGAGGAAGGGTGGAGCTTTTGGTGTACGGTTTCCTAGAGAGAAAGAGAGTTCTTTTTTTTTGGGGGGGGGGGGGGGGGGGGGTTCTAGGGTTTTTTGGAATTTTGTTTTCTCTCTTTTTTTTTTTTTTTCCTCACAAATTTTCTACCTTAATTTCTACACTTTTTTTCTACTATTTTTTTCATCTATTTTTTTCATCAAGTTTCTCATGAATTTCTACATCACTTTTCTACATGATTTCTCCAAAAATAGGAGGGGAGGGAAGGGGGGGGGGGGGGGGAGGGTATTTATAGAAAAGAATGAGGGAATAGGAGGCTAGCATTAGTGTACCGTGATACACTAGTTCTAGTGCCTCGTCAGCATTTTTCATTTTTTTTTTCTCTGATTTCTGGCCCAATTTTCACACTGTTGTATGGAGGCCTTTCCAAGCTTTGTTTTCTTTAAATTTAATATGCATAGAAAGCTTGGGATGTCTAGTTTCCAAAGGTTTTGGCCTCATTCAGTTTGGAGTTATGGTCGTCAAGAAATCGCATTCGGAAGGGAGGTGATGTAAATCTAAAAAATTCTGGACGTCTGCCCTTGAAAAATTCATATTTTTTAATTTGGAGCTGATATCGTCGAGTCCTTTTGGTGAAAACTAGCTAAGACCTTATTCTTCAAGATGGTGTAGCCTATTCTTTCCAGTTCTAGCCTATTCATTCTAGTTCTTGCTTAATAGGTACAGTTTATTGTGCAAAGCCGAGCAAAAAACTGTCAGTTTTTTTGAAAAATACAGTGAATACTTTATTAAGGTTTTAGTATTTTTGTGATATCTCATCTGTTTTAGCTCCTTTGACCTGTAAATTATTATTTTGAAAGGGAAAATATGTCCTACAAGACGGTCCAAAATCCAACCGATCCAACAATCGGATCAAAAAGTCAACTTTTTTATCATACTCGATTAGGGTTTTGGTCAGATTTTCTATAAAATAATTTTTTCAAATGATGTGATTTTTTGATTCACTGTTCAAACATGTTGTATTTGTTTTTGCCCTTTTTGGCTTTGGATCTCATGTTTTTGAACCATTTCTAATTTTTTTTTGGCAATTGAATCAAGGCCAAACAAAATACGATATCGACAGCCCCCTGGTCATAACATAGTTTCATCCTTGACTAAGCTACCATTCAAATTCAATCTTAGCTTTGGTAGTTGAACGTAGACATGGTAGGTGTGGCAACATAACTCCATCGAGGGCATAACTCCATCGAGGGGCATAGCTAGGAATTTTTACATGAGGGGGCCAAATTATGCATTCATATGGTAGTCATAATTTATAAATATATTGTTTATAAAATTATCGAATTAAACAAATTATAATATTTGTAAACTCAAATGAATATATAATGAAGAATTTAGCATCCCCATCAAAGTTATGCTTGAAAATGATCTTTCATTGAATAAAATAATCCTTTATCTTCTCCTTAATCTTTAAGAAAATGATTAAACAATTAATCTAGAAAAAATCATAAACTTTTAATTTTAATTAATAATTCCTGTATGGTAGGGCTTTCACTTCCCCTATTTAACTATTCCTTTGAGCACAATAAAAAAATAAAAATGTATCTTAAGTCTTAATAACCAGTAACAAACAATTGCAAATTTAAGCTGATGAAATTTATTTTTTAATACCATGTATAGCATACCCATTTGTTAAACTTATTATACAATATACATAACTCAATCAGATTCTACTTTTTTTTTTTTTTCCTATTTTTTGCTAAGCAACCAGATTCTACTACAAAAAGGGAAATCTTAGAAAAAATATATATCTTTGTCTATGTAACAAACCCAAATTATATTCTATGAACAAATATCTATTGGAACAACTTATTTGGCACCAAAATCCAACCCAAAAGAAAAACAAATCAATTTTGAAAAAAAAAAAAAAGATTTTGATGGTGAGAGAAAATTATATCCAATTTAAAGAAAAAATTATGATGATGACGAGGAGAAGTAAAGAGTGAAGTTTAGAAGAAGAAAACTCACTAAAGCCCAGTACGATTCTTCAGAGAGTTTTTTTTTTTTTTTTTTTGGCGCCCCTCATCATCATGGGTTTTCGGTGGATTTTAGTGTGTGGGGTACATGGGCTATCAAAAAGAGAGAAACAAATCAAGTTTGTTGGTCCATATTGCACTTTTTCGCAGTTGCACACACAGGTTGGAGAAATGTTAAAAAGTAAGAAATCAAGTGATTTATGGGGGCATTTATGAGATTTATTTATTTTGTTAAATTTTAAAAAAAAAATTGTTGAAAGTACTATGAGTAAAAATTAAAATTAACTGAAATAGTATAATAAAATTTATAAATAATACTAAAACATATAGTAAAATTTATAAATAATAATAAAAATAAATTAAATAATAAAATAAGTAGGCAAAATTTTGTAAGGTAAAAAATAGATACATGGTATAACTGTTAAAGTGCTTCGGCAAACAAAATTTGCACCATGTAAATGTAAAGTTAAACCCCGGTCAAAAGATTTTTTTTTTTTTTTTTTTTTTTTGATGGGGATGGGGTGCCAGCACCCATTAAATTTTGGAGGGCCCTGCTATTAAATTTTAAGAACCTAACTAATGTTTTAGCCCGTGAAATATTTTGGACTTCCATGGTCCACAACCCAACAACGTGGCTCCTCTCCTGGCTCCATCCCTGACAAATCTGCCATTCAAATTCAATCTTAGCTTAGTTGAACGTACACATGGTAGCTGTGGCAACATAGCTCCATCCCTACAAAGCTACCATTCAACTTCAATCTTAGCTTAGGTGGTTGAACTGAACGTACGCGTAAATTGAATTTCATCCTTCATCTTCAAGTTGAAATGTTTCATACATGCTGTGAGTCTTGAAATCTGTGTCTCTCTGTTTTCATTCAATAGGTATAAATGTGAGAATGTGCGTCGTGGAGTACCCGCATCTCTGTGCCTATATAATTAAAGTAGTACTTTGTGGGTAGCATTCCCGAAACACGCCAACACTTTCCTTTTTATCCATTATAAGCTGCTCTAGCTATTTCCAATTATAACCAAACATGTCAATGACCCAAATTAAACCGGATCATGCACATGTTGCTGTTTTAGCATTCCCATTCGGCTGCCATCCTTGGCCTCTCCTTAACCTAGCCTGCAAATTAGCATGGGCAACCCCAAACGTTCGTTTTTCATTCTTCAACACTTCCAAATCCAACCAAAGGCTCTTTTCAACCTCACAAGTTGACCTCCCAGACAACCTCAAAGCCTATGATGTGGCTGATGGTGTGCCTAATGGCCATGTTTTCACTCCAGGCAATCCAATCGAGGAATTGGAGCTGTTCATTAAGGCTGCACCTGAGAGCTTTGGGAAAGCCATGGATATGGCAGTGGCTGAGTTAGGGAGGAACATCAGTTGCTTGTTGACTGATGCTTTCTTGGTGTGCGCTTGTGAGATGGCTCAGCACCTGCACGTAAAATGGATCCCTTTTTGGGTTCCCGCACCTTATTGTCTCTCAGCTCACATTTACACCGATATCATCCATAAGACCTACGCTAATGCTTGTGGTAATGGTAATGGTGGTGTAGTGGGAGGCCTAAAGCCCATTGACAAAACCTTGGATGTTATTCCAGGGCTGTCTACAATGCGCTTTTGTGACCTACCCGATGAAGTACTCCAGGGTGACTCAAATTTATCACTTTTTTCACAAACACTATACAGAATGAGTAAGGTACTTCCACAAGCAAGTGCTATTGTTATGAACTCGTTTCAAGAAATAAACTCTACCATCATCACCAATGATCTCAAGTCCAAGTTTCAAAATGTGTTCTACGTGGGTTTTCTCACATTAACACTTCCACCTCCACCTCTACCACCATCACATTCAGATACCACAGGTTGCCTTCCTTGGTTGGACAAGCAAAAACTAAGTTCGGTAGCATATATTAGCTTTGGAACTGTGGCGGCAGTGCCACCTAACGAGTTTGTAGCTTTAGCTGAGGCACTGGAAGCGAGTGGTGTTCCTTTTCTTTGGTCTCTTAGGGACAATTTCAAGCAAATTCTACCGAATGGGTTTCTTCAAAGGACAAGCTTGCAAGGAAAAATAGTTCCATGGGCACCACAGAGTCATGTCTTGGCACATAGTGCAGTAGGTGTGTATGTCACTCACTGTGGATATAACTCTGTGTTTGAGAGTATTGTTGGAGAGGTGCCGATGATTTGTAGGCCAATCTTGGGTGATAACATGATGAATGGAAGGATGGTTGAGGCCGTGTGGGGGATAGGGGTGAGAGTTGAGGGTGGAGTGTTCACAAAGAATGGAATGCTCAAAAGCTTGGAACTCGTTCTACGACATGAACAAGGAAGGAGGATGAGGGAGAAGATTAAAGAGCTTAAAGAGGTTGTAGTGAAGGCTGCTGGATCAAATGGGATTGCTTCCAAGGATTTCAAGACTTTGGTGGAGGTAATCTCTGAATAAGACATAAATCATAAAATAATTAAGAGAGGTGCTATTTGTTATTCCTGGTATTTGGATTGTCTGTTTAATTAGAGCCAAAGTTTATATCTCTATTGCTATGTTTTTCTTTATCTGTTTTTGTGGGTTTTTTTTTTTTTTTTTTAAGTGCATTGAAGTGTAACATGGAAAATAAATTTGTCGGACAGCAAAGCTATGTATAACTGAATGGAGTGTGCCTTTTTTTTTATTTCTCAAAAAATTCTTGTGCTTTTAATTTTTTTTTTTTTAAGAAATTACGTTTTGCCCACTTATGGTTTGCCTTAAAAACCATTTTCTTATCTGTGGTTTAAAAATGATATTTTACTCACTTGAGCTAAGCTCTGTTGATTTTCTATTATTAACCTTAAGTGGGTAAAGTGTCAATTTTTATCATATCATCTCTTTGATGGAGCTTTTTTTTTTTTATTTTTTTGCTGTTGACTTTTGAGTTAGTACTTGTTTGGTGTAAAAATGTTAGACTTCAACTACGTTTATGTAGCTGTTGCAATTTTAATAACAATTTCTTTGTTTCGGATGGCAAATTGTAAAATTGTCTATGTTTCTTTTCTCTCAGTTACTTTACCTAACCATATCATTATGCATTTCAAAGGGTTTTGTGATATGTTCAATTCTACACTTTGTGACCCTTTGAAAAGAAGATCTAAAATTTATGTTTTAATTTTTTACAAAACCTAGCTTTTAGATCTTTTCTCTTGATTTTTTAGTTTTTAGTTTTTTTTGTCTTTTTTTGTTTTTTTTTTTTTTTTTTTATGTTTTGAGTAGAGAGAGACAGGCAGCAAACATGCAAGTTTACCTTGCTTTCAACCAAGGTGAGTAACAGGAGACAAACAAAGATTACCTCGGGTGAATAAAGTGCCAAGTTTTAAATCATAAGTAAGAAAAGTATTTTTTGGAGAAACTACAGGTGGACAAAGTGTAATTTTTCTTATTTTTTAATTAAATAGTTATACACTTATGCAATACCGAATAGATTTTGAAGTCATGGTTTTACTAAGTTTTTTAAAAGGGGGAACTTACATCTACCACCCATATGTTATACCCTTAAAACAATGAGCTACATTGTGTTTCATTTTGTGACGCTTACCTCCCTTTGATCTTATTTGTAAGACATTTACCTCCTTGTAGTATGTTTTATAATACATTTTACTAAATTTTAATGGAACTTACCTTATAAGAAATTTTCGTTAATTTTAAAACTCATGTCTTGTAAGCATATATAAACACAAATAAGGATTGAATGACAAAGTTAGAAAGAAATTAAAAAAATGAGGGTGGAATTATATTTTTCTGTTCAATTCATTCTTTGTAAAGAAATGTCACATCATCAAATTCCATTTAAATTAGCAGAAAATGATTCATAAAGAAATAACGAGGTAAGTAAATGCATTATAAAACAAATCATAAGGGTGGCATGTGTAATTTACCCTAACAAGAAAGAATTATCATTTAAGTTGAATATTATTGTGGTCATTTATACCTTGAAAAAATAGAAAAGAAAAACAATTATAAAGACTTATATATATATATATATATACACACACACATGAGAGAGAGAGAGAGAGAGAGAGAGAGAGATATTATAGCTTGGAGGGCAAACCAAGATTTTGAAAAGACAACAAATTTTTGATTTCGTAAATTATATTTGAGGATTATTGGAGTAAATGATGGAAAGAACACAAGAATGGTATGCTTAGAGGCGCGTGTCTTGTTATTTTTAAGATACTATTTGTCTTCGTGTATTGTTATTTTTACGATTCTATTTGTCTTCTACTAGAATAAGTTTGCTAAAGAGTTGCAATCAAATTTGTTTCCAAGGTACACCTGAATTTGTATTGTGCTCAATAAAGATGTCATTATCTTTTCAGGAAAGGTTTTGAAGTGTGTGACACTGAGACTAAAAATAGATCTATGGAATAGTAAAACTATATATGTAGGTTAGGATGAAGAATATATTTTATCCCTATTTTTATTAATAAATTACACACACTTAATGTGGATCTTGAATGCAAGAAAGAATGAATTATATCAACTAGAACTCTATTTGGAAAAAACCCCCTTAAATTTGATGTACCCTATTCTTAACATACGATGCAATCTGGCATCTATGTGAAAGGCTAATGTAATTTCATATGTAGCGAAGCTGTGCACAACCTCCATTTGTATTGTTATTTGTTACAGTTCATTCAATTATAAAATTTTATTAATAAACACTAATGACTGTTGATGATGACGAAAAATCACCAGTTAGTCACACGGTTCTCACGTGCTCGAAACGATACCTGCACAACACAAAAAGAGATGACTTAACAGAGAGCACCAGTGTGGTGCTAGCCAAATACTCTCCAAAGATCAAGTTAGAACTTTACATAACTCTAGAGTGCCAGAGCTGGGATGAAGTATGTGTATCTTGTTTTCTAAGGGTCCTTGGGTTTTTGCAGTGGTATAGAATCAACCTCCGTTTCTTGCGCATGAAGGCATTTCCTTATATGGAAAATCTTCATTAATGGACGTATATTACGGAATCCTCCTCAGTTAGGATTCTATTCATATTGGGACTCTACGGGTTAAATTTAATCGTGAGACGCAAATTATTTCCATTTAGAAGTCCTTAGAGATCAATAAAACCAAATGAATGCCATGTGCCCCCTACATCTGTCCACCATTAACTGTCCGTGCACCTTGGACCCGTCCACTATTAGCAAACCAATCTAGCATCATCATGTTTATTTAAATGGATCCGTCATCCACAGTTTTACCCTCTTCAACTATGATGGGAAGAGTTTTGTAGCACAATAATATTGATTGATCTTCTTTATAAGGTGAATAAAGATTTTCAAATTCATCCTCTTCCACTTATAATAATCTATAAAAAAGAAAAGAAAGGACCATGTTGAAATTGTGCAGCGTGAATAACTTCTATGTACACTAAACTAACATTATCCATTTTCAAAAAGTATTATATATATATATATATATATATACATATATGGGTAATAGTAACAGGTGTTCTTAGGGTATTTGTTAATGGGCCATTTAATGAAATTTTAATACCACTTTCATGGGAAATATAAAATACTGTCAAAAAAATTATTTTTTTTTCTATAAAAAATTTCTGAGAATATATTCTAAATCAATTCTCTTAGGGCATCCGTTAACTTTTCTCTTAAAAACAAAAATGCTAACATCATCCATTACTTAAAAGACTGAAAATATCCATAAAGGACTTCTAAAAAACCACACACACAAAAAATCCAAAAAGCAATGTTATTAAAGACACTTTTTTCTCCCACTTATTGTAATAATAATAATAATAATAATAATAATAATAATAATAACAACTTTCTTTTACACTTAAATAACATTATCCTTTACTTTTTAAAAAAAAAATTATCCATTAAGCAATGCCAAGGGAAGAAGTTATCAAAGATAAACTATTTAATTTGACTTGTATCATTAAATGCATAAGAATGATAGGTTTTACCACTACTAAAAATACTAGGTTTAGGCAACGTTTGTAAAACGTCACAAAAAATAAAGAAAACGTTGTTGTATACACAAATGGTCTATTGTGGCATTTTCTATTATAACTACTATAAATGTCGCCATAGAACTGTCACTATAGGCTACTGCGACGTTTTCAAAAATGTCACCAAATATAATTTCTTTAACTTGAGCGGTGGTTTATAAAATGTCATTATTTAGTATGCTATTTTATTTTTTTACTTTGAAAAATACATTTAACGACATTTTTATAATGCTAAAAATGATCCATCCTACAGTGTAATTTTTAAATCGCTACTATAGCGTTGTCATCTTGCTCTTTAGCTACATTTTTAAATGTTTCTATAGGCTTAAACACTTTGCAATATTTTAAAAAAGCCACTAAAATGTCTCTCATTGTATATTCAGCATCATTTTTAAACCACTACTATATACATATATATATATATATATATATATATATATATATATATACAGGGACGGAACCAGGATTCGAACTTGGGGGGCCAAAGCTTATAACAATTTTTTTTATGAAAATAAAAAAATAACATCTATTTCATATTCAACAAAATACTACATATAAAATAAGTGTTTCTTAAACATTTGATATTATAAAAATTTCAACAAAGTATAACATACAAAAAAAGTTTTTTTTAAATATTTCAACACATTTATCAAAATGGAACTCAACGCTCTTTTAAGTCTCGAAAATTGTTTATGATTGATTCTGTACCAAATTTTGCAGCCATCTCCTTCTCAATGTACAAAATCATAGAGCCAATTAGAAAATCATCTTCCATCCTGTTGCGAAGCCTACTCTTGATAATATTCATGGCTAAAAATGCTTGCCCTGTAGTTGTAGTAGAAACTAGAAGAGTAAGCACAAGTGTAATCAATCTATAAATATATGGATAAAATAATGATTTTTTGGTTTTTACCAATTGTGAAGGAGATGGCTGCAAAATTTGGTACAGAATCAATCATAGACAATTTTCGAGACTTAAAAGAGCGTTGAGTTCCATTTTGATAAATGTGATGAAATATTTAAAAACACTTTTTTTGTATGTTATACTTTGTTGAAATTTTTATAATATCAAATGTTTAAGAAACACTTATTTATATGTAGTATTTTGTTGAATATGAAATAGATGTTATTTTTTATTTTTATAAAACACTCAATTGTGAAGTCATCTTGTTGATAAATAGCTAGACCTCCTCTCTCAACCTAACGAGTATTCATATCTGGGACATCTATGTCACGTGCCTCACAAAATGATTTCATAGTGGTAAGTAAATTATCCCACTCTTCATATCTGAATTTTTGAATAAGTGCTTTAGTGGATGAAACAAAATTCATCGCATTTAAAATGTTTTGAGACTGACACTGCAAAGCTTGACAAAGTGCAATAGTGATCTTCATAATTTCTTTCATGAGATGCAAAATGAACACAAATTCAAAAGAAATCATTGCATGATAACATGAGTATGTTGCTTCTTGTTGGGAAGTAATATTTCCTTCCTTGATGATCTTAAGTAAAATTTCACATATTGGACTAAATATATTTACCAAACTAGAAATTGATCTCAAGTGAGAACCCCAACGAGTATCTCCAACTCGTTATAATGTGCTAATCTAATTAAGTCATTTTCCAGTTTCAAGCTCACCAATTTCAACAAAATATGCAATTTGATCAGCATAAATTTTTTTTAGTTACTTAGTACACTTGCATGAAGCACCAACAATATTGACGTTAGATGATAATCTATTAAAAAACACTTTGAACAAAAATAACTTCTTTTGATGCTACCACTAATGCTAATTGCAAGCAATCTGCAAAACAATGAATGTAGTAAGCATATGGACAATCATTTGAAACCAAAGCTTTTAATTCATTCTACTCACCTTGCATATTACTTGCACCATCATATCCTTCCCCTCGAATATCTTGAATATCCAAACTATTATGTGACAAGATAGAATATATTTCATCTTTAATGGTTAATGCCGTAGTATTGGGGACATGAACTACCCCAAAAAAATGTTCTCAAACAAAACCATCTTTGTCTACAAATCTTATAACAATAGCCATTTGCTCCTTCATTGACTCATCACGAGCTTCATCAACAATTAGACAAAATTTTGCATCACCAATTTCTTCACAAATTGCCTTCTTCACCTTGCTTGAAAATACATGTAAGATTTCCTTTTGGATTTTTGGTGATTTGTAAGAGGCATTTTTGGGAGCTTTCTCTATCGCTTTTACAACATATTCATTATATGATACCACTAAATCCAATATTTCAAGAAAATTCCCATGATTAATTGAATCAGAACTTTCATCTCGTCATCTAAAAGCAAGTCCTTGAAATGCAAGCACTTTAACAACATCAATTGAGGCATTTAACCGCAATTGATTGCTTGCAATTTGATCAAAATTGAAATTTTCAAGTGCCGTTTGTATGTGTTGAGACTGGTTTATCAAATCTGTCATGACTTGCTCGGAAGCTCTATGAAAAGAGTTACGTTCTTTCCCATATAATTCAAAAAGGAACAATTATTTCCATCATTAACTTTCTTCCAATTCTGAAATCCGTCCTTAGTGAATACATGACTCCCAGAATTCCCAATTGGCTTGTCAAAGAGAAAGCATGGAAGACAAAAAGCAACATCTTTACTAGGTGAATATTCAAGTCATGTACTGAATGACTTAATTGCAAACCATGAATGTTAAAATTTACAAGAATGACTTCCAAATTTAGTTTTCTTGTACTCTTCTAGTTTAGGTTGGTATGGACCAAGCTTAATGTAAGCTTGTTGAATTTCATCCCGTTCATTAGTATCATATTGCCATATTTGCTTATGCATTCCAGGATCACGCACAAAACCTGTACTTTCATCAATCGTAACATTTGGAACTTCTGTTTGGAGATTTTCAGAAACTGGGACATCAACGCTAGAGATTAGCAATCTTGCATCATCAGCTATGACTTCAGAATTATTTAGATTTTTTCTTTTAAAAAAAATTTAATATTGTAGAGGACTTGCTCATGAGCTACAAATAAAAAAAAAAAAGTTTCATTATTTCCATATTTCGTAGTTCTATACACCAACTAAAAAAAGGGACTTCTCAACCCAAAATAATTACAAACAGGCAAGCACTAGTTTATATATATTACTAATATTAGCCACATTGCACAAAGTGACAAAGAAATTTTTTTTAATAAAACCAAAACATGAAAACAATGACCAAAGACTTTGTTCAATTGGTCTCACAAAAAAGTCTCTTATGACTCATCAAAGACTAGTCTCACAAATTCAAATTCACTCTCACAATTCTGTCAATTCAGCACTCATGTCCTACTCCTAATGGTCCCAATTTACTTTTTTATAGATAAAACCAAAAAAAAAAAAAGTTATTCAAACACATGATTGGTTCACACAATGACACAAAAAGTCTCAATTGCACATTACTCAATACAAAGTCACAACCACAAACTACTCTGCGGTCCACACACGACACAACACACCAGTGACCAATCAATAAAAACTAAAAAGCCACAGTCACAAGCACAACAATCAACAGTTCATAATAAAAAATAAAAAAAATAAAAAAAATAAAAAAAAAACCATAGAGGGCAGATTGCAAAGGACCAGCTAAGGCAGAGCAAGAAGAAAAAACAAAAATATGAACTTGAGAGAGGAGAGAAATTTCTTAGATTTACCAGACTCGTGTGTGAGGAGAAGCAGGTTGAGCAGCAACAGCAACACCAGATCTGATATGAGGAAAAGAGCAGCAGCAACAACACCCAAATCTGATTTGAAGAAAAGAATAGCAGCAGTAGTGATGGAGGCGTTAGGGTAAAAATTGAGTGGTGGAAGAGTGAGGTTAGGGTAAAAATTTGAGAATTGTAATTTAAGTTCCATATTTATTTTTTATTTTGTAGTTTTAATTTGTCGGTTATTATTATTATTATTATTATTTTTGGATGAGTTAGTCAGCTATTTTTTCAGATTGCATTCATATACCACTATACCGGTTTTTTTTTTTTTTTTTAAATTGGGGGGGGGGGTATTAGAATGAAAGTAAAAAATTTCAACACACACACATATATATATAGATTTTTTTGGGGGGTAGATTTGTAGGTTCGTCCCTGTATATATACACTCATTCTAGCCACATTTAAAAAAAAAAAAAAAAAAAAAAAAAAACTATAAAAACCTTCTTATAAATACCACAATATAACTAACACAAACTTGTAATAGATCAAATAGACATATTGATCATCAATATTCCACAATAACAAATGTCCAAACTAACACATATTAACCATAGATTTAAATAGATATACATACATAATATATATATATATATATATATATTGTACTAATACATAACAAATGTCTAAAGTATTATCATCTTGAATTTAACAAAACAAATATCTACCAACACAATACAAACAACCACCCAAACTAAGACAACATCATAACTAGAGTTTCACTTTGTTTAATCTGCACAATACTGTAAAATAGATGTGCCTGGCCAAAACAACTATTTAATAGTCAATGGAGTTGGAGCTTGTTGGTCCAAAACAAAACCACCCTCAATACAAATTAAGATTAGTTAATAAGTTCATCAAGAAATCATATTGAATAATACAATAATACTAGCCATAATTGGAAAAATGTAAACACTAAATACACTTATAAAAAATTAATATTTAATACCTAGCTAGCTTCTGAAGGTACTACTCTTGATATGTATTGTTCTTGATATCAATGTAGAACAATACCTTCATTTTTGGTAAATTCCAATACTCAGCAAGGGCTTCATAATCTTTAGGAATTACATTTTTAGGTGATTGTGCTCTATTTCCTCTTCCTAGAAAATACTTCTTCTTCAACCTAGACTTGTGGTTCCTCCAACACGTCGCAAATATTAACAATGTCAGTAGCTTCATTACCTCCAATCAAGCAGGGTCTTTAGGCAAAATCCATTTTGACTACAATCAATAGTTTAGTTAGCAAATTACAAAATTTATATCATGCTAAACACTTGTGTAAAACTTAGTACATAATAGAATAATACACCTATATATTATAAATTCCTCAATACCTAAACAATATCCCATATCTCTTCTTTAAATTCAACAAGCTTTCTTGGTCAATTCTCATATTTAATTGGGCACATATGGGGTTTTTGTGCAATTATACCCAACCAACCTATAAAGTGCCACCCCGCCTTCTTAACTGGCTAATTGCTACTATTTAGTGGCAGTTCAATCTTCTTATTATCAAGGAGATCCCAAATGTATGAGTACTTGCTAGGACCACAAGTAGCACATACAAAAGGTGGCACAATTGTAATGGGAATAAAACAATCAAAATCGATGTGATCCAATAAAAACCTATGTCAAACAATATTAAACACTATCAATATTTGATCTTAGAAATATGTAAAATTTGGTGGATTAACTATGAATGATTGGCCCACTTCTTGTTGTGACTTATGATCCATATTTTCTATTAAAGCTTGTTGTGAAGACCTTACCATAATGTCACATATAACTATACCTGTTGTTAGGTTCTAAAAATTTAGAACAATTGGTTTAAACACAAACTTGTCTAGATATAGATTCCTAAGTATAGGTTTGATTGGACAATGCTCAAGGTGTTACAAGTCAAAAAACAAGAACATTTAAGCTGCAGGAAGGAGAATTCAATTTTTGAAGAGTTCAACCGATCAAGAAACAAGTTCAACTGATGGAAAGTCATAGACATGAAATTTCTGCAGAATTCTTTTCAACCCAAACTCTGTTTAAACGTTTAGGGTTTCAAGTGAAACACTTCTAGTACATAAAGGAAACCCTAAGGCACATTTTATGAAGACTTTGGAGGTGCTCTTGTGAGATCTAAAAGGTATTGTGTCTTCTCTTTTCAAAATCACTACCGGAAATCATTCTCATATTATTAGAATCGGTAGATCTGAAGTTGTTGTAACAAGATCATATATAGCTGATGATTTAAACCTTCAAGGGTGGTCTTGAAGTCACGAACTGGAGAGTTTGTGTTGCTAAACCTTTGAGTGAAATCTCAAAGTCACAAGCATAAGAGTTTGTGTTTAGCAAATCCGAGATAAAAGAGTCCGTGAAGTCGGAGCTGCACGCGATCATGTTAGTAAGTTCTACATGAGGTAACTTTAGATTTAGAGTTTAAATCTATTGTAAACTTTCATTTTATCATAGTGGATTTGTTTACCTTGAGAATTGTTAGGTTAAATCCTTTCTTAGTTTTTACCTTGAAACAGTTGGTTTCAGTGGTTTTCCTCGGTAATCATATTACTGTCTTCTTTACTTTTCCGCACCAAGTAATATGTTTGCATGTTTTTAACCTAAATGTCATAATTAACATAAGTAAATATTTGGCTAATTCATTAGGTTAAACTAATCTGGTTTATAAAGGTCTAAGCAAAACAAACATCTCACAGTTTCATTTCTACCTTCAAGACCTAAATTAAACAAATAGGATTTATATCCATATGTACACTTAGTTTCAATTCAAATTTATATTCATATGTACAAACCATATCAATTCTACCTATATCTTCATTCACACAAAGACATGTCTTGAAACTCTTAAGAAATAAGCAAAAAACCATGCAAATAAGATTACACAACTCTAAATTATACAAAATCTAATAAAGCAATAATTTTAATGTTTGTTACAACTGTGAGTTGAGTCGCTAAGGAGAGCAAAATTAATCGTTGCGAATGCAAAGCCAAAAAGAGTATAAATGTATAACTGTTATCACCATCAAGGAGAACTCACAACCACAACATTTTTCTTGGTACAACTTTTTAAGGAAAAATGAAATTAGAGATTATTTTTATTAAATAGGTTGATCAAGCTACAAATTTGAATGATTAACGATTTCTATCTTTTTGTTGTATAATTTAAGATTTTTTTTAATAAAAGGGGTTAAGAATTATGTTTGAAGGTAATAATAAATTTTGGAGTAATTTTATTTCCACAATAATTTTACAATAAATCTTATGCAAAAAATTGTTATTAGTGGATAAAAAAATAATATCAATATTGAGCCCAAATTAGAATCGATATCAGCTTATCACATTAGATTTATTGTAAAGTTATTGTGAAAACAATGTGAATGTAGCATTACTCTTATTTTCGTTGAATTCAAAATTTTGTAATACTTAAGTCACGTGGTTACGACAAGTTAGTTTAGCATATAATATATATATATTTTTTTGCAAGTATATATATATATATATATATATATATATATACATTTTTTGCATGTTAAGATGGTCCTATGACCACCCTCGCTTGCATGCCGAGCCGAACAACAATTAATGTAACTTGTGAAGCACAACAATTATTAGGAAATAATCGAGTTAGATCTATAGCTATATATGAGTGCTATAGATGGTCCGCAAGCGGTAAATATTGTCATAAATTTCACACCTTGCATATTGTAAATGGTATTAAAATGTTAGTTGGTAGACAACTAGACATGATGGAGCTTGGAGGTGAGTAGGGCTGTCCACGGGTCGGATCGGATTGGGTTTAGGTCTAACTTGCATCTGACCCAATTCAATCAGGTGAACGGAAAATGGACCCGCAACTGACCGAACATTCGGGTCAAACTCGATGGCACAGGTCATCGATTGAGCGGGTCGGAACAAGAAGAGTGATTTCAGGTCTCAAGCACAATAACAAAGATTTCAAAACCTAGAACAATCTTCTCAAAAATAAAACCTAGAACAGTCTTCTAAAAAAAACCAAAATAGAGAAATCAAAATCCAAACCAAAAACCCCAAATCTATGAGACTAAAAAAAAAAAAAGACTAAACTAGCAGCACCACCTCCACTCCCTCTCCCACCACCAACACATCCATCACAAGATCAGTACAATTTTTTTTTAAATAACTTTTTTTATTGACCTACCATTAAACTGCACAAATCAAAGTTAGGCTTTGATTTCAAGTAAAGGATGACGAGTGCAACAACAACTTTGAATCAACGACGGCGGCATAGGGCTAACTGGGCGACATCGGCAAGGAGGCTATGGTTGGTGGTGGCGATAGGGCTTAACTTGGCCACAGAGGTAGCAAGGAGGCTAGGGTTGGGGATTTGAGAGAGATCAAAGAAAGTGAGATAGATTAGAGAAAGTGAGAAAATTTTTTATAAATTTTGAAGTGTGAAGAGAGTTGTGGTCGCAAAGTGGTCCCCTAAAACTGAATAGCTTTAAATATGAAGGACATGTTTAAGAGTTAAGACTGAGAATTTTGATTTGATGTTGTGTTTTCTGTTTGCGTGCAAGTATTAGTTTGTTAGTAGTACTTAGTAACTTTAGTAGACTTCAAGCTTAAATCATATCACTTTATCTATAGGCTATAGGCTGTATCTTATCACTTCACCTAGAAAGTAGAAACTGATGAGGATTGAAAATATAATACTTTCTTTTCTTCTAAATAACCTTTAACCTTTGGTCAGGTCGAGTATAAGGGTTTTTTTTATCCTTTAACCCGTTACCCGAACCAAATCATCGATTTTTAATAACAAACAACCCGAATCTGACTAACCATGCTCTTTGGGTCGACCCGTTGGGCTTTGGGTTAGGCGGATCTAGTTGGTTTGGTTGGGTCACTTAGCTCGCTGGATAGCCCTAGAGGTGAGAGTGGGACAAAGGGTTCTATGGTGCCGTCCGCGTTGTTGGGCAACTGTTCATGAACCTATTGCTCATAAATGGTTATTAAAATGTCAGTATATTGGCATGTTACTAGTAAATAATTTTATGTTTTCTTATAAAATTTTATTTATAATTAAAAATATATTTTATACATAAAAAATATTAGTCCAGACTTAACTTTTAATACTCTTACCAAAGTGATTGTTTGTTGTTAGGTTATTATATTTGAAAATACAATTATTATAATTATTATTTTTAGTTTAATGTTTTATCAATTATTTTAAACATTAGTATTTTTATATTATTATTTATAATTTCAATTTTTTTTCTGGATCTTTTAAGATTTTATTTATAGTTTAATTATTAGATCTTAATGTCATATTATATATATATATATATATATATATATATATCTAAAGTCAATCTTTTTTTTCCCGGCAGATCGTATGAAAATCCGCTATATATATATATATATATATCAATACAAATTAGATTAAAATTAGATTCATATGTAAGCTCAATACTATATCAATACAAAAATACATATATATTAGTATTATTCCTGTCCATTACACGTCTTGATGAAGATTCATATGTAAGCTAATTTTTTTAATGATTAAAACTAAATTATTAAATAAATATTAATAATAAATTATAAAATAAGTAAATAATTTTAATGAAAAATTACTTTAAGTTCAAAGTTTTTAGAGTTTAGACTTTATCAGTGTTTGTCTAATTTTACATTTTAAAATTATCTTTGTACTTTGTATTAATTTCTTAATATGAGATGTGATATAAGTTCGATCATTCCTATTTGGGTTATAGGTAATCTATATCATTGCCAGCACAAACAATAACAAATAAAATAGTTTCTCAATATTGATTTTTTTTCCTAATGATAGTCTAATTAAAAAAAATCAACACACTCACAAATTAAATAAAATAACCAAAACTCAAAATAAATAAAAAACACAAAAAGTTTAAAATATTAGAATATAAAAAAAAAATTAAGAACTTTCATGAGAGAACCAAGAACTTAAATGGGTGTCCACTATTTTGCTTCTTTATAATAAACCTCCTCAGGTATAATATCCTGCACGTAAATTCAGAAATAAAGAACAATAAGTAATATGAATTTATTAGATTAAAACATAAGTGTAAGTTGCATCTTGGGGGAAAAAAGGTTTAAAGAAAACAACATATGGGTGTATTGTGTGAGATTTAATTATAGGGATGGCTTATTGGTGAAGAGGGATTGCATTGAAAAGCCATAGTTGAATTCACACACACACACACACACAATTTCTGAAAATTATGATAATAGACTTTTAGTTGGAATAGAATTTAAATTTCTAATATTTAGATGATAACGTTTTATCTAAATTAAATTATTGTTAAATCTTATCTGTTAGTCAAAAGTCTTGTAGCTTGAAATCCTAATAAAATATTAAGTTAATAAGATAAAACCGAAGGAAAAAAATAAAAACAAAAATGTGGATTGTGTAGAATTTAAGTTTAGAAAATTTTATTAAGAGACTATTAGTTTGAATAGAATCCCTTAGTCAAGAGCCTTTTAGCTTAATATCCTAATAAAATATTAATTTAATAAGATGCAATTTGAGGGGAAAACAAAAACAAAACAAAAACGTGGGTTGTGTGGGATTTAAGTTTAGAAAATTTTAATAATAAGTTTTTAGTTTGAATAGAATTCAATTTTGTTGAAATTTAAATGATAAAGTTTTATCTAAATTAAATTGTTATTAAATATTATCCCTTAATTTGAGGAAATATATCCTTACAAATAATATTACAGTAATTTATTAATAAATTGTTCTTAAAATGCTCATAATAGATAGTTTGAGTAGAATTTTAATCTATAAAACTTAGATGATAAAGTTTTCTCCTTAGTCAAAATGTGGGTTATTTTTTCTTCATAAAGACAGTGAGAGAAAAACACTTGTTGAAAGAAACAAAAAATCCACTATTATTTATAGTCGCGTAAAAAAAAATTTACTTTTGGCTCTAAAATTAATATACATGGCTCCCCTCTCCCAAAAAATTTACAAGCTAACATGTTAGGGTAATATTTATTATGTATTGGCATATTCTTTGATAAAATACACTTTACTTGTAATTGGGTAAATCTAAGTTGTTTTAATGAATCAAGAAGTATGTAAAGTTTACATTACAAGCGGTATCACTAAAGACATGAAGATTGAACTAAGAAATAAGTGAAGAAAAGTTGAATCAATGAAGCTCAACACTAGCATCTATCTAGACATAATGAGAAATTCTTGACACAATCTCAATCTATCGATCACTACGATTTTAGAATTCTCATATTTGAATTGCTAGGGTTTCGTTTTCAAAAACCTTAGACTATATAAAAAGCTTATTTTAAAGTCATCAAAGACATAGAGAATCAATTAGAGAACTTATACACTCTATGAGAGAAGCCATTGCATTTTGTGTGCCTTAGAGTTTTGTGACATAGTACTTTCAACTCTTCAATGTGTTTTGAAGTAAATAACTTTGCAACCAGCAACAATCATTTAGTTGCTCAGAGTTAGTCACGTACGGAGATCTGTACAAAGGAAGAAATTCTCTACAATATCAAGTCCAATTGAGGATTAGAGTAAAGATTTAACAGTAGGTTGATATTTTGGGATAGGTTAGGATAGTGGTAAAATTTCTTATATTTATGACCGTTTGTTCTTGATTAGGAGATTCTTGGAAGTGGTGACTTGAAAATCACCCGGTGGAGTTTTTGCATTGCGAGAGGTTTTTCTCATTCATAAACAAATCACTAGGTTCATTTATTTTCTGCTTCACTTATTTTATTTGATGATTTGTTGGTGGCTCCACGATTTACATGTAATTTGGCCTAATTAATCAGCTTGGGCAATTGAATTAACTGGTTTCAATCTATAACTCAACATAACCCATGAAATCTAAAAAATAAAAAATTTATTAAATCATCCCATGTCTAGTTGTCCCAAGAATATCAAGAAAGACCTTTAGCCAAACATTTGGACAATTTACAAATTTGGACAACAATAAAATTTTAGAAAACAATTTACATATCCAGATAATAAGAAAAATCTTTGGACACAATCTAAGCAAAGAAAATTACAACAAATCAATTACAAATCCTAGCAAAACAAATGACAAAAACCCTATCATCTGTATCAACTTTCTACATTTGAGTGCTTTTTACCCCTCTCAAATGACTCCACCCCATAGTCACAGAGACAATTCCTATGCCACTAATCACTCTATCCACACACTAGTTAGTGCCACCAACAACTTGGACTGATTGGTGTTTTTAACTCGATCTATGAAAAAACAAATTAAGAGGTACTGCTCTTTAACTCAACCTATGGATAATTATTATTATTTTGAATAATAGAATTTTATTAATTTTTAATGTTTTATTAACTTTTTGACACACTTGACATGCCTGCATATGTGGTAATAAAATTGTTTTGTGCCTTACCTAAACTACCACCAGAGCATGTGTGTGATTAGTCTATTGGTAATAAAATTTTTGCCTTAGCTAAATTAATGTAATAATGGGAAATTTTTATTATTTACATAGTTAAAGACTCAAAGTTACCGTCCATGATCATGTGATTGTTTGACAAATTTCATTTTTCTTTTTTTTACTATTTTTTCAAACTTGCAATTTCTTAAAGGAAAAATATCTCACATCTTTTGCTACCTTAACCTTAGCCAAGTGATTATAAAAAAAAAAAAAAAAACCTTAACCAAGACACCAGTAATTGTCTCACCCTTTTTTTTTTGCTGAATATTAATGCTTGATGTTAATTAACCCTTATTTTAGCTATTTTATTAATGTAAGGCTTTACATGAATTTGAAATTTTAACTATAGTTTTTGTAATTTTCTAAAGAAAATTTTATATATAGCATTATGAAGTTGTTAGGTATAGAATTACGTGAAAAGAAAAAATAGATTTTTTTTTTAATTTATAATATGGATAGAATAAAGAATTGGTTTAGCCTCGGTCAAAGCTTCTATTATTGATTTTTTTTCAAAATAATAATTATAAAAAAGTTTAAAAATTAATGCTAATAATATATTGTTATCAAACTCTAGTATTAATATTCCAAAATTTAAAATTCTTGAACAAAGAACTTCATTCAGTAGGGTCATTGCGTATTCATATTTCATAAACTCAGGTTGGGTGCAGAAGGGAACCATTATGAACCCAGAGCCATTATGAACCCTTTGATCACAAGGATTCCATATCGCCCAAGCCGAAATAACCCATATCTCTACATCTTTCTTTAGCCACTATCCTTGTTTGGTTAACTATGGGGTTCGTTTGATTGGAGAAGTAGAAAAGTGGAAAGATAGAAAATGATGGAGAGTAGAAAAGTGAGATGATGGAAAAGATTTTAATTTCCCTCCTTTTTGTTTGGTTGGAAGTGAAAAAGTGAAATGATAGAAAAAGTGAGCTTGTGTAAATTTACGCATATACCATTGTTAAAAATGATGCCCAATTAAAAAATTGACAAATAAAAAAACAAAAACAAAAATGCAATCACCCAAATTATTAAAAAAAAATCACATTTAGAAAAAAAAAAAATCACGTCTAAACCAAAAAAAAAAAAAAAAAAGGGAGAAGAAGAGCAACGTTGGACAAAGCCTGCCTCCGGGAAAAAAAAGGGCAACATCCAAGAAAAAAGAATTAAAAAAAAGAACCCAACGTCCAAAAAAAAAAAAAAAAAGCAACATATTGGACTAAGCTCATGTGCAAATGTATATAGATATTTTTGTTATATATCTATCAAACTCCTCACACTCACTTTTCTCTCCATTTTGAAGAGAAAACTTTTTAACGAGCCTAAAGAGAAAATATATGAATCCTACCATCATTTTCTTCTATTCCTCTCCCAACCAAACATTTTCTCACAAGTTTTCTCTCCTCTTGCTCTTTTTTTTTTTTTTTTTTTTTCATCCTCCCTAGAATCTACTTTACCAAACACAAAAGAGTAGATATCTCTAAACCCCATTCTCCTTTTTCTTTCTTCTCACACGTCTTTGCCAAATTGATTTAGTGTGTTTCTTCTCCAAGCCTTGTTGACCCTACTAAAACGGAGCTATAGTTGCTTTGAGATCATCACACCAAGTTTTCAGCATCTTAAGACACATCATGGAATTGGCCACTAAAACAAGTTACCCAAGGTCTGTGACATTAGTTGAATTCCCGATTGACTCACATATTTCTTTTCTGACTGTAGGTGTTGTATTTTAAAAAAAAAAAATTCGTAACTTTTATTAAGAAGAAGATAAAAAAAAATTGAATAAAAAAAGACTTAATCATACTAAAGGTGTTGTATTGGTGCTTAAAAAGATCGAGTCTTATCTAAAATAACCTTTTGTCCCGAAGCATGCATTAACATACGTGGTAACCAATTGGAGTATGTTTCTACATTAATGTGCATTGGCCTGGTCCAGGAGAAGGCTATCATGTGCGAATTGAATGAAAACATAAAAATAAAAAACAAAAAAAAAAATCTATTATGTGAAGAATATTTTTTGTTAAGTCAATTATCAGTAATAAAAAAGTTCTTATTGCTAAGTGTACGGGCATCGACCCAGTCGAAGTTATCCTGCCACGCAGGCCCAATATTACGACGCCACGTGGCCGAAAGCACTCGGCCGGAACTTATGGGCGATTAATATAATGTCTGATGCACGTCTAGGCCTGTTGCGCCGTCGGGCAACAGACCCAGCCACGGATCTTGCCCCGATGCCATCACCACCACTTAACTACCCCCTGACATCCACTCCGGAACCATATTATTGGGCCTCTCTTTCCATTGCCTAGGGAGCACCCCCACCGTGCAACAGGCCCAGTTGGGGAGCTAAGCCCAATGCCATTATCCACGCCCATTGACCAACTGACATCCACTCCGGAGCGATGGTATTGGACCCCCGCCCCCACTGCCTAGGGACAACTCTGCCGTGCAACAGGCCTCGCGGCGAGCCTAGTTCTCAGGCCACTAACGTTGCCCCCCTCTCATTAATTGCCCCCACTGCGGAGAAAGGAGATTGGACCCTCACTTCCACTGACCAGAAAAATCATCATACGATCACCTCAACCTGGCCTATAAATAGGCGAAGGAAATTCAGAGAGAGGGTCTGGAAAAACCTGGGGGAAAAAGGGGGAAGAGAGAAAACTAGAGAAGGCTCTGATATTCATACTCGCTAACATAGGATTGCCCGTTGTAGGAAATTCAAAAGCCCACCCAACAAATAAATTGTGAGCCCAAACACTTGTCCGACCCAACAAGCCCAGATTTGGCACGCACAATAAGTATATACATATAAATAATGTTATTCAATTCTCTTTTAAATTCAATCTAATCTATGGCAAAAAATAATGCCCAAGGTGTTAATTCACATTTTTGAGATAATGTATTGACCCTCACATGAAAATCCAAGTGCGAGACTTGTAAACACCCTTAAAATGTATCAAATTTTGTCATGCTCAAATAAAAATTAAACTAATCAATTTGATATTTTCTGAAAATGAAATTTAACACCTTTGTCTGAATGGCGTTTGGAGTGCTTATGGGAATCACTATTTCTGCTCTTCCTCTCCTCATCTTCTTCACTTCTTTTCCTCGTCTTTTCCCTCATCTGTACTTTCCACAAGCAACAAAAGTAATTAACAACAAAAGCCCAATAACAAATAGCAAAATTTCAAACAAAACCCAATGCACGCAATACTTTTCTTGCTGCTCTTCTCCTTCGACTTCCTATTGCTTCCCATTATGCAGTTTTGTAAATAGGTTATGGAGGTTGAGCTTTAGTTATGACAAAGGTATGTGAAACTGAGTGCACTACCCGGTTCTGGGGTCAAACGCCGTATTTTATTTTACTTTTAATTTGTCTATTTTTTTCCTTATATTTTTTCCCAAAAAAAAGAAATTCCTATTGTTTACATAGTGAGCTCTTTTAGTTCCTAAAACTTCAAAAATTAGCATTAAGGTCCGTCCACCTAATTAGGTTAGCTTTCTTGTCCAAATAAGGGATGAGATGCCTTTTTTTAAATGAATTGAGATAGCTTAGTTCTTATTTTTATTTTTTAAAAATTACTCATTGTTAATCTAAATGATATTTCTCCTCTATTGCGATTGGTACTCTTACAGTCTGTTTGAAAACAATTTATTTAACTAAAACTGAAAACTTTTTGCTGAAAGTACTGTAAATAAAATTAAAAAGTAGCTAAATAGTACAATAAGATCTAGAAATAATACCAAAGAGTACAATAGAACCCATGAATTGTAGAAAAATAAGTTGAATAGCAACCCAAAAAAAAAAAAAAAACTAAATAGTAAAAAAAAGTTGGCTTTTTAAGCTAATGCCAAATGCAATCTTAGACCTATTCACTTCCATTTCTATTAATTATAACTAACAGAATATGATCATACAATGTGCATGTGAAAAATAAGTGCATAGCACATGGCTGTTTTCTGTCAATTGTAGTTAACAAAATTGAGATGAAGGGTCAATTGGGGCAATGATTAAACCTTAAGTGCTAATACTACAAAATTAATAACATAGGGGTCATTTTGCAACTTAGTGACTAACCCAAACCCTAAACAGTCTTTTCACATTTTGCCCTTATAATTATTGTACTTAATAGGGTTATGCTATGCAAAATTGTGTCAAGTACTCTGGAGTTGAAGTTGAAGAATTAAAGTTCCAAGGTTCAAGGGATAACTCATTGATAATGATCACATCCTTTGTGGTGTTATGTTTGAGATTCAAATCCCACCTCTCCCAATCCCAATGTCTATCTATGTCAAAAAAGTTTCAATTGAGTTGACGAAAGACTCACCAGAGCAAATTATTTATGTAAGAAAAAATTTTGCACTGACACTCATTCAACCCTCACTAAAGCAAGGTTATGAATACTTGATTCCAAATTTTATTAAGTCTTATTTCTACCAAACCTTACTGCATAAAAATTCTTAAAATTATTTTTAATGTAGCAAAGGCGGGAACACAAACCCAAATTAAAGAGCCTTTCCCTTCTTCTCAAACAAAAATTATTTACGTGATTTTTTAACCTTTTGAGTTTAAATATATTGTTGATTCTTTAGAATCATAGAATTAGTTTTTCGACAGTGAATTGTTGCTTCACAACCATCGAGTAATTGACCCACACCCACCCGAACTTCTAAATCGACCAAACAAACCTACGACAGCTTGAATACTCCATGTAAATATGTTTTGGCTGGGGAGTTATTAATAAATATATAATTCTAATGTTTTCAATGTTACCAAAAGTTTATTAATATATGGAGAGCTCGTAATGTAGCTACAACATCCAAATTAATTTTAATTGGGTGTTTGTGTTTCTAATGAGTTGTGGGCAATTATTTTTCATCTGAAGATGTCAGTTCATTCTTTGAGTTTGCACTTCAAAACTAGAAATTTCTACAAATCTGTGTCATGAAACAGAGGAAAAGATATGTCTATATTTTTTTCTTTTTATGATCACCAAGTTTCGATATCCAAAAAAATCACAACAAGACGCCCAACTCAGGGAACTAGACCGTGGGCCTTATGTGAATACAAATGACCCATTGTTCTATAAAGAAACTCTTTGTAAAAGAGGCTGAAGAACCATGAAGAATGGGGTAAAAGCCTATTAGTAATTAGAGAGAGAAAATGGCCTTGAATAAGGTGCAAATGATCCAAGGAAATGGTCATCAAAAAGGGTCTTTGGAAAGTCCAGCAAAAAATAGGACAAGCCCAAAGGAGCCCACCAAGGAACCAACTACCAAGATCGAGTTCCTTGGTAAGAGAAGAATGAAGGAGGTGCACTGTGCTTCAAAAGGTATTGAAACTTTGGAGTTGAAAATTGACTAATCTATAGGAAAAGATTTGAGAGACCTCGGTTCGTGGGGGATAGTAGAAGGAGAAAGATGCTTGGAAGGCTTTTGGAGTTCACCCATCTAAAAAAAAAAACATTTATACTACATTCAAGGAAAAAAGCCAACAAGAGAAGTTGCTATCAGCCTAGGGAACCTTCAAAATGTCCCTTTCTCAGCCTTGAGAATGAGCCCTTTCCTCATTGAACTCAAATGGCATCTGATACACCACATTCTATAAAGAGAAAACAATTAAAATGCTTTCAAATGCGAGTTCCCAAGAAAACAAAATAAAAATAGAAAAAGGAAAGAAGACCCAGAACTCCTTCAGAGTCATGGCAGAAAGCCATGGTTGATCTAGGCATCTCGCGAACTAAAGGCTGCTTTATTTTGAGGAACCAAAATTTACCCACTACAAAAAGAACATCAAAGTAGATCTAAAGCAAGGGGAAAACACTGAGCATCTAAGCTCTGCACAATATTAGGAAAAATAATCAAGAAACACTAGCCCATGTTTAGGACCTTGGGAAGAAATATTGTGTGAATAGAAATTTCAACTTTTAGAAATACTTGGGAGCTCCACACTGATCTAAGGTCCCAAATCTCACAAGTTTTGTAGAGTCTCAAGGACCTACTTAAGTTTGTGAAGTTTGGGATTTATAAGCTTTGTGGACTTTTTCCTCTCTCTGAGAAAAAGAAGCATTTTAGAAAAGAAAATCTGTACTTATAGAACTTGTATTTATGAAAACCTCATTGATCTAGGCTTCCAAGTCTCACAAGTCTTGTGGATCCTAAAGAGTCTATTGAAGTCTGTGGAACTTGGGATTTGAATGTCTTGTGGTTCTAAGAACTAGTATTTTTGGTTACACAGAAAATAATAAAGTTCATTGAAGCATTCACTTTATTTTAAAATTTTCTTAGTTCCTTTATTTGTATATGAGTCTGGTTAATGTGTGCACTTAGGTCACACATTAAGCTATCTATTTATGGTAAAATTTTCTCAAAAATTGAAAAAGCTGTCGTTACTTTTTCAATTCTCAATAAACTCGTTTTCAAAAATAAATAATTATTATGTGCTCTTAGGACACACATTAATAAAATCATTTGTATGTATATATTGTTGTGTCTTAGATTATGTGAATTCAAAAACTTTTAGCTCTAGGAACCAATATTTTGGGTTTCGCAAATAAATAATAAAATCAATTAAACTATTTGTTTTTCTAACTCTTTTACTTCCCTCATATGCATAAAAGTATTTTTCCCTCTTGGATTTTTGGACTACTGTTTGTGCACAGGCTTGTTCTAAGAAACAGATTTATCCTCCGTGGTGGAACCAAACCCAGCTCACCCATAACTCTATGGGTCTTGTTAACAGGTGCTGTAGAGCACCTGTTAAGAAGGAATTAAATAACAAGTATACTACACCTGGATTCACATTTATTGAGGAAAGAGAAACATTTTTGAAAAGTTAAATTTGTTACAAAAATACCCTTCTCTCTGTCTTTAACGTCTGAAGCCTTCTCTTTCTTCTTCCCATCTCTCTTGGTCTCTCCTTCTCTCCTTCTTTCTTGGTCTCTCACTCTCTCTAACGTTTCAATCCCAGTGTAAAAAAAAAAAGTCCACCAACACCACCGCAACTGCCAGATCTGTAACCCATCCACCACCACAAGATCCGTCTCACTCCCTCTCTGCTATCTCAATCCTCTCCCTCGTATCAGCCAAAGGCCAAAGCCTTGAGCTCCACCACCGTTTCTGTCAGTTGTGCTCACCGGCGCCACCATCACCACTATAGCCGTCACTCTCCTTTCTCTCTTTCTACCTTTGGTTCTAATTTTCCTTCCTTTGTTTTTGGTTGTATTTGAGTTGCTTTAGTGAATGGGTTCAATTTGGAACATGAAAAGCTTGACAATTTGGCTTGGGTTTGAAATTTGGCTATTTGGATGGTGATTTTTGTAGATCTGGAAAAAAAGGAAAAACTCAAAAAGTACCGGCTGAGGATAATACCAGCTGAGGAAAGGAAGATGAAAGAACTTAAAAAGGGTATTTTGGTCCTATTGTAAAATGCCCAATTTTTTAAGCTTTACTGACATTTTAAGTGCCACACTACTATACTTTTTTCAACTCTCAAAACGCAACTATATTTTATTAATAAAAAATTCCGCCTTAACGGGTGCTGAACAGCACCCGTTAACAAAAGCCTAACTCTATTATGGCCTTGAAGAGCCCAAGCCTTCAACATTTGGCGACTCTACTGGGGAGTTGGGATTAAGAAAGGGAAGAAGTAAATTATCTCCCTTGTAAGCACGCCTTCAAGTCCAAGAGCCAAGAAAAAGGCATCACAATACAATACCATACCATGATGAAGTTAAGCAAGCAAACGTGGGGGCTAGCAATTCTTTTTGTGTATATGCAAATCATGAAGAGGATGGAAAGTCCCTCCATGGAGCGTTCAATATCAGCACTCAAGAAGTAGAATGAAAGTTCCTCCACAAAGTAACAAGGAGAATTGTTCCCTGAAATAATGATTTTCTGGGTTCGAGCAAAACCCAGAATTCAAGCTATGACCTTTCATTGAAATACAAGAGAATTAGAGCTCAAAAGGCCAAAAGGGATTTAGTGTGCGTCTAGCATTGCTTAAAAAACCAACTTCTATTTAACTTATTTCTGCTACTATTTATGAGTTTTATTGTATTTTTTAGTACTATTTATAGGTTCCACTATATTATTTCAACTATCTTTTAACTTTATCTATGGTACTATTAGTTTTAACTAAGTAAGCTGTTCCCAAACAAACTCTTAACCAATCTTCTTTGTTTCCACCTACCCATCTGTCGATGAAGCCTCACACACAATCACAGCTTAGGGTGGAGAGAGTAAAAGACCAAATTCCCAATGCTTGGTTGTAGATTTGAGCTATTCCTGATTTTGGATTTCTCTGAACACCTCATCTGAATTGTGAACATCTGCAAAAGGAACACAAATTATTGAAAATTCCACCGAGGTGAGCTCCTGGGGAATCTCTGATGCTTAAGTCGGACATCTTAGAGATGGGGATTTTTGGAGTTAGAATTTGTGCTTGGAAACCAATAACAAATCACTACCCTAATGAGGAAAAGACAAACTCATAATGTTAGCCAGCAGAGACTCCTTAAGGCTAATCTCGGCATGTTTTTTGATCTCTTTTTTTTTTTTTTTTGCATCTTTCGGTGTTTGTAATTAAAAGGAGCGAGCCTCAATGAAACAGCAATGGAAGAAAATGTGCAAAAGTACTACTTAGGCATTGTTTTGGCCAGACCAAAAATGAGCCAAGGAAGTCCTTACAATGTGCTCTACTTGTGGAGAAGTCTCACATTAGAAATTGTAGTGCAATTCAGATATACCATCATTGGAAGCGAAGGATTTGTGGGTTTCGCTTCTTGGGTTTATCTAAAATAACAAAATAGAGATTTGAACCACCCCAAAGGACCAAATAGACCATAGGCAGAATGCATCATAAGGACTTCAATGGCTCGTTTCCACTGTAGCCTAAGCAGTAGTTCTGCACCTTTTCTTCCATAACTGCTTCATTGAGACAAACTACTTTTAATTATACACACACCAGGAGATGCAAAAATCTACACGGTGTATTCAAATTTTGAACTTCTGCAAAAGTTGCAAAAAGAATCGAAAAGTATTTGGTGATTAATTTAATCACCGTCATATACAAATGCTCCAAACAACTTGAAAACATAGCACAAACTTCTATGACTTATTGAAAAAAAAAAAAAAAGCGCATAGACGTGAATTTCTAAGATTAAAAGATTAATTTGGATGTTGCAGCTAATATACCCCTGAAATTGGAGCAAGCACTAAGAGACTTCTAGGACTCAAAAAATTGTTGAACACTTATCAAACTACTTGTTTAGACAGAAAGAAAACATAGAAGGGAAAAAGAGAGAATAAGAAACGAATCATAAATGTAGATATAGATTAGTTGGTTGTGCAAGTGATGTTATTTTTTGCTTAAAGTGGTGTAAATTTTGGCTGATGAAGAAGAAAAATCCAAGAAAAAAACAGTTTCATTCTACTATCAATGGTAAAGTAAGTCAGAGTCCAGAGAGAATGTTTATTTATTTATTAACGAATGAGCAATTTTAAAAATAGTGTTATTGACACAACATTTTCGCAATAAAATCTTCATGACAAGTTATTAAAGGTATGTAAAAAAGTGATGGCAATTATGAGTTAAAAAAAAAAAGCCAATTACAACATGTTACTTAACTTTTATTGTAAACTAATTGTGAAAATAGTATTAAGATGATCATATTTCAAGTTTATTTCAGTTGAATTTAAACAAAATTTAGGGTTAGAGTGTTCAAATTTTTATTTTTGAGGGTCAAAACAAAAAATAATATTAATTTATATATAATATTTTTTTGGGCCAAGTCAGGGGGTTCATTTGAACCCCTGAGCTGCCCCTAATTAGCACTAAGGTCGGTCCACCTAATTATGTTAATTTTCTTGTCTAAGTGAAGTAATGAGGTGTCTTTTTTAAATGACTTGAGTTATTTTTTAAAATTACTCATTAGTAATCTTTGACCAACTTGTATGTATGCCTTGCCCATCCTAAATGATACTGCTCCTCCATCGTGATTGGTATTACTAGACCTATCATTTCAATTTCTATTATCTATAACTGACAGAAAATGGTCATACGGTGTGTATGTGAAATAATAAGTGCATAACACATGACCATTTTCCATCAATTATAGTTATCAAAATTGAGATGTAGGGTCAATTGAGCAATGCTTAAACCTCAAGGGTTAGTAATGTTATTGCTAATAATGCAAAACTAATAGCATAGGGGTCATTTTGCAACTAACCCAAACCCTAGACGGCCTTTTTGCAATTTGACCTTATAATTGTTGTACTTAATTAGGGTTATGTATGTGAAATTGTGTCAAGTAACTAGAGTAATCAAGAGCGAATGCTAAAAGCTTGGATTTGTGTTAAAAACACAAAAGCTGTTCAAACCCCCAAATTAAAAGATTACGAATCGGTTGATTTTGCTCTAACTTAAACTAAGTGCGGAATAGAGTAAATGTGAGTGAACAAATAATAAAACTACTCTAAGCCATATTCATTACATCACAGCAGTAAAATAAAAGCTAAAATAGTAGGGAAGAGAAATGCAAACACAAGATACACACGTCGATGTGTTATTGAAGGAGAAACTGAAAAAGTTGGCGAAAAACCTCTTCGCCACCCTCTAAGCGGTAAATCGATCCACTAGACAATAAATTGGGATACACGAATAGCAAGAGACCCTCCAATCCTAATCTACTTAATACACCTAAGCCCTCTAAGCTTCTACTCCAACAAGGCTTCTTGAAACTGTGTCTTGTCTAGCTTTTCGGATCCTGTAATACGCCCGATTGCATCCGCCAAGCCTCACTGGCTTCTTTTGGAAAATCCCCAAACTTCCCAAGCTCCAAAACACTCTACACTCGAAAAAGGTGTGGGTTGTATTTAGATACAAATCTCCTTTCAAGATATGATAATAGGAAAGAGAAGGAGAAGAGGCTAGAATGATTTCTCACTAAAGATGAGTAGCTTTCTCTTTAAAAGATGGGTGTGTTGTGTTGTGTTGTAGAAAACCTATCTATGGTTTTTCTCTCTGAATGGCCTCTTTTACTTTTGTGGATAATAAAGGTATATATAGTATGAGTGAAGGGTAAGAAAGTCACACTTAAAAATCCTCTAGATAGAAAGTTTCGTGGGTGTTTCGAGAGAAAACCTTACTCACGAAATACTCGCGAAACTGACAGCTTGGAACAATTCTTCAGCTTTCAGCATATGCTTCTCATGTGGCTATTTCGCAGGTAAGCTTCTAGCGAAACACTCGCGAAATCCACTGATTCTTCTTTTTGTGCTTGATTCTTCACCAACTTAATACTAAACCCAATACAATAAAATCCCACAAAATACAAGGAACAAAATTAAAGTAATTACAACACTTTTTGTCATGAAATAAAGCTAACATAAAACATAGTTGTAAATCACAACTTTACAATCTTCTCATTTGGCTATTCCTTGACAAAACATCCTATAACAGACTCTAGACTTAAATGTGAGTTTGGGAATAATGACAAAACTCACTCACACCTAATTCTAGAACCTGTGATGAACTTACAACATATGTACCTATAACCTGAAACACTTGCATAAAACACATTAGACCCTCAAGGTAAATCAAGTGATAAAAGGACAAGTATAATGTAACAAGCAAATTACGATCAAGTAAACATGATAGGAAACATGTAAGCAACTTGATCGTACACCAAAACAATCATATAGTAATGACTACAATGATCACATAATAAAGTAAATGATCATCCGAACATGCAACTAATAAAGCACAATAGCATAAGGATGTATGTATGTCCAACACATAATCAATGCAAAACACAAAAGGTCTTTGCATTAAGGATACAAGTACCAATTAGAGCATAAGAGTACTGAAGAAAAATGAAAAAACATTAACTAAAAGTACTATAAAGTAACGAGAAAATAAGCATAAAGTAAAACAAACAAAAACAAGGTTTTCTCATAAAAGGATGTCTTCTCTCCTTTAGAATATGCATCTTTCCTATGGCTTTCTCCCCCTACGAATGTGCACGGGGTAGAATTTCTCCCCCTAAGAATGTGCATATGAGTCATATAGAAATGACGATACACACCGGTATATTCTCCGATACACTTTCCCCCTTTTTGTCACAAATAGACAAATGAATCAAGAGGAAGAAGGGAAAGAAAAAAAGATATGAACAAGGGTAAAAAATGATGCATGAAAGGTGCAAGATATATGAGAAAAAAAAGATCAAATAAAAGATAAAACATCTTAAAGATACAATGTTACAAAGTATAAAGTAAACATAACATACTAAGGATATGGAAACAAGATGTAGACCAAGGCATAACATAGATACAAAAACATGTTATATGTGCTAAAAGGGTCTAAAAAGACTTAAATAGCATGAGTGAATGCAAAATATGTCAAGTGTTAGAGCGTATGCAGCAAATGTGCATCTAATGTGCATGTGAGAAGCATGGCCAATGTATGAATAAGGACTCACGGGACAAAGTGTATAAAATACACCATCAATAATTAAAACATGATAAATATGAATAATTATGGTGATCCCCAAAAATTAGTACTCATCGGAGTCCAAAACAACGAGAAAATGTCATTTGAGAATTTTATCAAACACTTAGAATTCACACACTACACATGTATGTTAAACAATGCATAAATATATGAAAATCTTGCCTAAATACATGTTATTTTTACCTCAAGGGACCAAAATTTAAAGCAAATCAACATTTAAAACAAAACCCAATAAAAACGAATGACATAAATTAAGTTTTCCAACTCCCATTTGAGAAAATCTCAACTATGAATGCAAAACCCCAAAAAACATAATATAAGAATCAAAATCAATGAAAAGCGTAAAAGATTACCTTAAAGATGTTTATGGAATGTAAAACAACTGAATTTAGTTGGGTTTTGAAGTAGAAACATTAAACTAGGGGTTTGGAAAAGGATGAAAGAAGTTTAAAACAAATGTCCCACGAAATGCCCTTTAAAAAGCTGATCTAGAGATTTTCGTGGGTAACTTGCCGGTAATCTTCCCATGAAAATTTCGCTGGTAAGCCTTACTTGCGAAATAGTCGTGTAATTCTCTGTCTAAAGTTGAAAAACTTGAGAATTAGACCATTTAATTTGCGACTGAGCTTACACATGAAATATGTCACGAAAATACTAGAAAACATGTTTTTTTACTCAAAAACAACTTGAAAAATTTTGAAAAACATGGGTGATACAAATTACTTCCAAAAGCAAACAAAAAAAAAAAAACAAAAATCTTTTTGGTTTGATCCACATATGGTTGAGCACACACAAATCACATTTGACCATGTACAAACACACAAATGAAATAGGCATTCATTGAACAATTGACTCTTGTGTTGTGTGTACACATTAAATGTGGAATAGTTCTTAGTCTAGAGTGAAACTTCAATGATTAATTCAATCAAGTCATACACAATTAGTACTAAGTCAAGTGGTACATCTCAATTATATAAATGAACATATATGACCTTCCACAAGAAAATGATCACAACACTTTGAAGCTTTTCTTTTAAGTTTCACTGACAACTTATAACTTTTGATCATATAATAACATTACATCTCATTTTGAGATTGACGTTTGAAATTTTTGATATTTCAATTTTGTAAGTAAGCCTTTGGCCTTTTGAGGAACCATACATTCAACACAAGTCGCTCTCCCTTTTTTCTAGTCAAATACTAGTATGTGTGATGGCTTTTGTAGCTCATTATCTTTTTTCGAGATTTGACATTTGTTGAGGTATAGAGCAAAAGCATAAAAACGTGGGAAGATATATAGGCACAAGTCTATGCATGTATCGAAATCAACAAGACTATTGACTAATAATTCATGACAAGCTTGAAAATCGATTTACAATAGCCACATATAGATTTCAAGATTTTTCTCACAAAGATAGATGTGTATACATAACAAGCTGAGCTATTAAATGCACTACACCATTAGTACAAAGGTACTAAGTCAAACTTACATGTAATATGTGCTTAAATATATACGATCAAACTTTTTGAATTTTTCACTTTTTATGTGTTTTTAGATTTTTATACACACAAAAATAAAGACATAAAAATAAAGATCAAATGCACAAAAAAAAATGCATATAAAGAGATGCATGATGCACAAATTTACGATAATGAAACATCTAATGTATGAAGGGTCTTACAAAAATCGAAAAAACTATATTAATGACCAAAAGAGTAAAAGCTCAACTATAGGAACCCTTCTTCATCCAAATGAAACGATTTTTTAGAATGAGTATCTTATGAGAAGTGAGACGAAGGTTGGAAGAATGAGAACTAAAAATGCACATAGACAAGGAGGTAAGAACATCAAAAAATTTCTTCAACAATTTACCATTTTTTCCCAAATTCGGTTTAGCTTGCAAAGCACAACTTTCAAAAAGTTCAAGTTTATCTTTTCTTTTGATTCGTTTAAGAGCTTGAAATATAGAGCAATGAGGTCTAAGATGACCAAAGGCACCACAATGGTGACAAACAATATGTTTAGGTCCATTAGACTTTTTGAGAAGGGATCTAACAACATGGTTTTGTTTTCTCAAGTTTGGACATTGAGGTCTTATATGGCCAATCTCTAAGTTGGAACAAACTTAAATTCATCTGAAACCTTAGATTGAGACCTAAACGGAGGTTTTGGCTTAAAAGTCTTTCTCTCCACCTTTTGATTTCTTTTGTGTGGAGAAAAGTACACCAATTTGCCCTTTGAGGTAGAACATACAATAGGTACAAAATCGAGTACCACAACATGATTACAACAAATATTTTCATCCTTTTTAGCAATAGGTTCAACAATTAAGCACTTGGCATGCATGTTAAGAGATTCATTTTCACATTTTAACTCATTGAGTAGTTTGTTAGACAAAACAAGTTTAGCATCTAAGTCCATATTCAAACACACAAATTCCTTTAGTTTTTTAAGAGAATGTTCAACAAGTTTCTTGTACTTTTCAACCAATTTATTGGATTCATTGAGCTTAGCATCAAATCATCCTTTTCACAAATGAACTTATTGAAATTGTCATGAAACTTCTTAGCCTTTTTCTTTAAGATTTTGACATTTTGAATATCAATAACAACATCCATAGATTCATGTAACATGTCATCACAATTATAAGGATTAACACTCATAAAAGCATTTTCACAAACACATGGCATGTTAAGAGATTCATTTTCACATTTTAGCTCATCAACTAGTTTATTAGATAAAACAAGTTTAGCATCCAGGTCCATATTCAGTCACTCAAATTCCTTTAGTTTTTCAAGAGAATGTTCAGTAAGTTTTTTGTTCTTTTCAACAATTTATTGGATTCATTGAGCTTAGCATCAAATCATCCTTTTACAAATGAACTTGCTGAAATTGTCATGAAACTTCTTAGCTTTTTTCTTTAAGATTTTGACATTATGAATATCAGCAACAACACCCATAGATTCATGTAACATGTCATCACAATTATGAGGATTAACACTCATAGAGGCATTTTCACAAACACATGGCATGTTACAATCAACGACATCTATAGAAGCATACAAAGCACTATCTATGGCAATACAAACAAGGGGTCAATGATCACACTTAGGTAATGAAACAAAAACAAGTGTAACCACTCTAATACCAATTGAAAGATCGGATTTGTGTAAAATACACAAGAGCTATTCAAACCCAAATTAAAAGATTATGGTTCGGTTAATTTTACTTTAGCTTAAACTAAGTGCAAAATAAAGTAAATGTGAGTGAACAAACAATAAAATTACTCTAAGCCATATTCATCAAATCACAACAGTAAAATGAAAGCTAAAAGAGTAGGGAAGAGAAATGCAAACATAAGATAACACGGCAATATGTTATCGAAGAGAAAACTGAAGAACTCGACGAAAAAACTCTCCATCGCCCTCCAAGTGGTAAATTGATCCATTAAACAATAAGTTGGAATACACGAATAACAAGAAACCTTCCAAGCCTAATCTACCAATGCACATACGCCTTTTAAGCTTCCACTCCAACAAGAATTCTAGGAACCGTGTCTTGTCTAACTTTCCGGATCCTGCAATATGCTCGATTGCATCCGTCAAGCCTCACCAGTTTCTTTTGAAAAATTGCCAAAGCCTCTCAAGCTCCAAAATACTCTACACTCTGAAAAGGTGTGGGTTGTGTTTGGGTACAAATCTACTCTCAAGGTATGATAATGGGCAAGAGAAGGAGAAGAGGGAAGGAGAAGAGACTAAAATGATTTCTCACTAAGGATGAGTAGTTCTCTCTCTAAAAGATAGGTGTGTTGTGTTGTAGAAAACCTATCTATGGTTTTTCTCTCTGAATAGCCTCTTTTGCTTTTGTGAGTAATGAAGGTATATATAGTATGGGTGAAGGGTAAGAAAGTCACATCTAAAAATTCTCCGAGTGGAGAGTTTCATAAGTATCTCGCGGGAAGACTTTACTTGCGAAATACTCACAAAACTGATAGCTTGGGATGACTCTTCAGCTTCCAGCATGTGCTTCTCACATGACTATTTCATGGGTAAGCTTCTAGCAAGACACTCGCAAAATCCCCTGATTCTTCATTTCATGATCGATTCTTCACAAACTTAATACTAAACCCAATACAATAAAATCCCACAAAATTAAAGCAATTACAACACTTTTTCTCATGAAATGAAGCCAACATAAAACATAGTTGTAAATCACAACTTTACAAATGTCATAGGTTGAAACTCTTTTAATTTTTTTTTTTTTTTGAAGAATTAAAGTTTCAAGGTTCAAGAGATAACTCATTGTTAATGATCACATCCTTTGTGGTGTTATGTCTAAGATTCAAATCCCATCTCTCTCAACCCTATTGTCTATCTATGTCAAAAAAAGTTTTCAATTGAGTGGAAGCAAGACTCATCAGTGCAAATCATACATGTAGGAAAAAATTTTGCACTGACACTCGTTCAACCCTCACTCAAGCAAGGTTATGAATACTCGATTCCAAATTTCATTAAAAGTCTTATTTCTACCAAACCTTATTGTATAAAAATTCTTAAAATTATTTCAATGTAGCGAAGGTGGGAACACAAATCCAAACTACAGAGCCTTTTCCTTGTTCTCAAACAAAAATTATCCACGTGATTTATTAACCATTAAGTCTAAATATATTTTTGACTCTTGTAGTGTAAGGTGAATAAGGATTCTCAAATTCATCCTCTCCCACTTATAATAATTTATTAAAAAAGAAAAGAAAAACTCCATGATGAAATTGTGAAGTGCAAACAACTTCTATGTACACTGAACAAACATTATTCATTTTAAAAAAGTAATATAAATAAAAGGGTCATATTAACGGGTGTTCTTAGGGGATTTGTTAATAAACCACTTAAGGAAGTTTTAATACTACTTTCATGGGAAATACAAAAAGTTGTCAAAAAAGTCTTTTTTTTTCTCTCCCTTTCTTCCTTGGTCACTATCTTATTGCACCATGTGTAATTCTTTTTTCCTTGCTAGAAATGTTAGTTGCCAAAGATGCTTGTATGTTTATTTGACTAGATTGTGTGCCACATTGATCACCCTTGCTTGTTTCCTTGGCACATGACATGGAAAAATTGTGTTCAAAATGTAAGCATAAAAGATGTGATAATTCAACTAATTATGAGATATAATAATATATTGGATGATGGGATGTTTGACCACAAGCCAATCTAGTCAACTTACTAGCCTATGTTCAACTACTCTTGACCCTCTCTCTTGATGTTCTTGCACATTATTTTTACTCTAAATTAAAACACAAAGTATATTCATAAAACATTCTTCCATCAAAATAGAAATTCTAATAACTAAATTCTTAAACCATACATATGCCAACTTACATTTTGTCCTTTTTTCCCTTTGCTTTTGTTTGCACTACAAACTACATCTCCCTAGCATGTCCTCTTGTTTTGTCCAAACTTTTTGTAAGAAGTACACCTCACAGTGCATGACCTCCTTACTTCTTGTAGCCTTGGTGCACGATTACCTTGGTCTCTTTTTCTCTTCTTCTTAAATCTACCAATCAACTTTTTTCGTTTTAGAGTAAGCATGGTGTCTTGGCCTGTTTCCAACTCACCCTTAGGTAACATATTAATATCAGGCATTGGGTGAAGGATTTGGCTATGGACTCAAATGTATATGCTTGTAGAGTAGAACGGATCACAATAATCTTAAATGTCTGCCCTTTTGTATGTGATACATTTTGCTGCATGCTTGCAACGCAAGCCACTAATTTCCCAAACACCACAAGGACATTTTTTGGTCCAAAAGTTTACTGCAAAACTTTTATGACCATCTATTACTTGAAACTCATCATCGCTTACTAGTATAAGTTTAAAGACAAATCATCATTTTCAGCCAACTCAATCTTTTTCCATGCTTCTAGTGTGACTCTTGTTTCCCAATTGCATCCATTAATGTATCGCTCATTTAGCTTTTCCATTAGTTTAAGCCTCACTTGCCCCACCAATGTTAATATTGTCTTCTCACGTGACAGGCCACAAATGCGTTGACCCCTTGTGATAACTTAGATTAATTAATTAGCCCAGTTCTTAATTAATCAAATTAACATGCAATATCACGTGGCAGCACAAACAAATCACCAAACTAAGTTAAGCAGCGGAAAATAAATAACACGGTGATTTGTTCACGAATGGGGAAAACCCTTACGGCAAAAACCCCACCGGGTGATTTAAGGTCACCACTCCCGAAATTCCACTATTATCACAACAAGCAGTTACAAGTAAGGAATCCCAAGTACCTTACCAACCTACAGTTGAACTCTTACCCCAATACCCAATTGGACTTGTTCTGTAGTGACAGTTTCTCCTTTCAATGCACGGCTCCCAAGTACGTGACTAACCAGATGCGCGGATCCCAGTACGCGACTTCAAATACCAACTAGAGAGAGAGAGAGTTGGCTGCAAAGTTCTTCAAATCATCAGAGATGAACTAGGGCACGAACTTTGTCTTTCTGATCACAAATTGCATGAACAACAAGTTCTCAAAGAATGTGCAACTTGTATCTTCTGCTTCCTTGCTTGACGGCCTTTAAAATAATCCTTTTATATGTCTAGGGTTAGGAGAAAAGAAGTCCCAAAGACACACTCACGGATTAGACTTGAAATAGACCTGGAAATCTGTTTTCTTTAATTCTCGACAGATAGAGGTGTCGAGAGGTGTCGAGAAGCTGTCGAGGCTCGGGCAAAACAGCTTCTTTAAAGCTCGATAGATGCATCTGTCGAGGTATGTGTCGAGCTTTAAAAACTTGCACTTCCTAGCTTGTTTCTTGGACAGACTTTGACGGCTTCAACACTTAACCTTGAACCACTGTTTCTTGAAGTGTTAAACTCATCCTAAATCTACCCAATTACAAGTAAAGTGCGTTTTGTCTAAGGATAAGCCAATTACATAAAATAGTGACATATGTTCATAGACTTGAACTACATATGTCCTAACATCACGCAAATCGTCAACCCAACTATTAAGAGACTCTATCATGTTGTTTGTGATGAGTGGACTAACAGATCTTGGGTCAAATGCATGTCTAGCCCACTGTTACTTAGGTTTTTCATCCAACCAATCAAATGCTTCCTTTGATAATTTTTAGAGACCTTGCATAACTTTCTCAAAAAGGAATAGATTATATGCTTTTACTAGAGGCCAAAATATATCGAACTTCTAACACAAGTGTGGTCACTATTGTATACCTTAATCTAAAATGTAATACCATCAGTAGTAGAGGAAGAAAAAACATACCAGTTACAACTAAGGTCAGCAATTGCACGAACCCTAGACTTCTCATTTTTCAATCTCACAATCTCAACACCTTCACCTATCACATATAGTCCCTCAATGCTGCTTTAAAATCATACACATTCCTAAATAGCATTCCTTTTTCAAGACTTACCTTTTCGTTTTCATTTGGGACATATTGTTTACCGTACGACCCTTTCTCAACATGATTCTTTTCAACATTAGAGTCATTCAATTCTCTATCACAGTCTTCACTATCATAGTTGGACCAAGTTGTCATCAGAACCATTACTAGCATCATTATCTTCATCACTAAAAAGTCCACTACTAAGTTTATCACTATCATCACTCAAGACACTATCATCATCAGAACCATTACTCACTTGAGTCTTGAACATAGTCAATATCATCATCTTTGTCATGATACACTACATCATCATCAACCCTTACCATAGACCCAAATGCCTCACACAGAACATTAGGCGTCAAATTTTTTACAATTTGTGCTCACAAACTCAACATCTAAATGTATTAGCACAACACTAGCATGTAAATCAAACATGGTTACCATGTCAATGGCATTGGTGATCTCTAACCTTTCATTTGTCCTCGGGATGTCATACCAAACTAATATCATGTACCCCTCATGCTCATCACCAATTACACACTTACATACGTCATTTAACATTTAACATGTCCATATGACAACACCTGTCAGGGTCCACCTCTGCAATGATAGAGAATGTATCCTTCAAGTGCATAATCAAATCATGCTTAAACTCTCACATTGTGCCCTATGAAAACAGAAATGCTGGTCAGACAAGGGTAAGTTGGATAGAATTTACATAAGTGCATGTATATATGTTTATCAAACTGTTCTTGTGTTGCTATTTTTATTTCATTGCAATCTATTTTGTTAGACCATATTTTCATTAAATAGGATATCTATTTATTGATTTGTTAAATTAGTTTTAAGGCAAAAACCACATTTTCATCCCTACATTTTCAAGCGATTTTCACTTTGGTCCCTATGTTTTATTTTCACCACTTTTAGTCCTCATTTTGAAAAACGTGTTCCGTTTTAGTCCTTGCCGTTACTCATTTGACAGAATTATCCTACATGGCAAACGGTCCAATAGTAAATGCTGACGTGTCCATTAAAATAATATTAAACGTGTCCACGTCAGCAATTTCATTTTAAAAAAAAGCCACGTCAGATTAACATAAAAATTTCTAACCTAATTAAAAATTAGTTAAATTAATTTTTTCTTTTTCTTTTTGGAAGAACACGAAGAACAGAGCTATGTGTTTTTCATTTTCTTTGTGTTCTTCATTTTTCTTTGTTCTCACTTCTCTCTCTTTGTTCTCTGTTCTCGCTGAGACCCAGACCCACCAACCTAGCACCCACCGTCACCGAGGCTTGTTCTAATGTCCCTCTGTTCTCTGTTCTTGTTGTCTCTTCGTGGGTCTGCGTGGATCGCAGGAGTCGTGGGTCAGAATGTGGGTTTTTCGTTTGGAGCGTGGATCAAGTGATTTGTGAGCATGGATCGGAGGTTGGGTTTGATTGTTTGTGGGTCAGAGCATGGATCGAAGGAGTTGTAGGTCGGAGTGTGGATTTTTGGTTTGGAGCATGGATCAAAGGAGTTATGAGCGTGGATTGAAGGGTGGATCGAAGCATGGGTCCAAAAAATCAGACCCATGAACAATCAGACCCATGTCCAAAAAATTTTCTTTCAATTTGGGCGATGCTTTCTCCTCTAATGAGATCTGGTCTTAGCTCTAATACCCAGTTGACAGTGATGATATTGGAGAGAGATTGGAGCAAGGAAAGGGAAAGAAAGACAGTGGGTTTATGGGTTGAGTTTTGTTGATCTGGGTTTGTGGTGTATGAGTTGTTGAATTTAAAGTTGATCTGGGTTTTGTTGATCGGAGTTAAGTTGATCTGGGTTTTGTTGATCGGAGTTTTGTTGATCTGGGTGATCGGCGACTTCAAATCTGGGGAAGAAAACGAAGAACACACAGCTCTGTTCTTCGTGTTCTTCCAAAAAGAAAAAGAAAAAATTAATTTAACTAATTTTTAATTAGGTTAGAAATTTTTATGTTAATCTGACGTGGCTTTTTTTTTTTTTAAATGAAATTGCTGACGTGGACACGTTTAATATTATTTTAATGGACACGTTAGTATTTACTATTGGACCGTTTGCCACGTAGGATAATTTTGTCAAATGAGTAACGGCAAGGACTAAAACGGAATCCGTTTTTCAAAATGAGGACTAAAGTGAAAATAAAACATAGAGACCAAAGTGAAAATCGCTTGAAAATGTAGGGACGAAAATGTGGTTTTCGCCTAGTTTTAATTATTCAAAGTACAAGAGAAACTTTAGAAGTTCAAATCAATTATTTTTCTTCATGCAAGTTAGGTGAGGTGTCAATATCTATTGGCTTCTACTATCCAGCTCATTTTTACATTTACTTCTTTACTGCCAAGTATTGTCACTTTGGCTAAACTATTGACAAGTAACATCCACTTATTGAATTGCAAATTACCTTTTAAGCATGATAGACACAAGGAAAATAATTTGGGCTTTTTTCAAATACTTGAACTACTTCTCAAAAAACTATTTTTTTAGTTATATTAATTTCAAAGTTTTGGTCTAGGACATTCAACCAATATAAAACGTTCAAAAAAAAAAAAATGTAGAAGAAACAAGATAATAGAGCATGAGTAAACATCCAAAGCATTTTGTAACAAACAAATTGAGCATTTTCAAATAAAATCCATCAATGGAAATGTCTTTGAACTTTGAAGTATACTCTTTAACAACAACAAAAATCGAGTTTTTTCAAACAAAATTAAAAAAAAAAATGTAGAAGAAACAAGATAATAGAGCATGAGTAAATATCCAAAGCATTTTGTAACAAACAAATCAAGCATTTTCAAATAAAATCCATCAATGGAAATGTCTTTGAACTTTGAAGTATACTCATTAACAACAACAAAAATCGAGTTTTTTCAAACAAAATTAGAACTTTACAATTTTTTTGTGAATATTGTACCATTTGTGCACATTACAATCTATCTACACATAAATTCCAAACATCCATGGCTCAGTTATGCTAAAATACAAGAAATTTTGTGGGCTTTGTTGTCATTTACCTAGTTATTTAGCTTTTGTCGTATTCATTGTGGAATCATTGTTGGGCCATGGGATGGGAGGTTATAGGGGACCAACAACGGTGTATGTGTTATTGTGAATTTGTAAATTAAAGTCCTCAACATCAATTTAGGTTTTCAAAGAAGTGGGAAAGGATGGGCGAGAAGGGATGATTGTCGAAATTTTGGGTTTTGTAAAACTTTTAAGAATAAGTGGAGGGTAATTTTGGAAATATGTTCTTAATCAAAAGGTAGGTTAGTACACAACGTTTATAACATCAATTTAACAGAGTTTAGTTAAATAAATGTCAAAGGGAAAAAATTGTTTTTCCCCTTTAAGTTTAGGGGTGAGTGTCATTTTTTCAAACTTCAAGGGAGAGTAGTGTTATTTGCCCTTATTTTTATATAATAGGTGCTTACTATCTTGATATGCTAAGGTCTGAGTTTATTAACGTTATTTAATAATACGTTGTGTATATATATATATATATATATTTTTTTTTTTTTCTCACTAAATATATCTTAACAACCCTACTTTCTTCGAAAACACAAACACAGATTACCTTAGGACGTTAGTTAACAATCCATTTAAGGAAAGTTTTAATACTACTTTTATGGGAAATGGAAAAAGCTGTCAAAACATTAATTGTTTTGTTTCATTTTCACATAAAAACTTTCTTTAAATGGATTGTTAACTAATGCCCTAAGGGTATTCGTTAGCATTTCCCATTATATATATAAAGAAAAAATGTGATGAGTCTTGATTTTTAAGTCGTACCTCACCAATGCTTTGCATCAAAATTTATGAGATGAAACATGAATTTGAACTTTGAAAGGGAGGGTAATATTGGAAATCTACCTTTAACCATTTGGTAAGTTACTGAACAATATTTTTAATATATTTTTGTCAAGCAGAAGTTAAAGAGGAAAGAATTTTTTGTATTCAAGCTTGGGGTAGAATCAAGAGATGGAAGTATAAATACAAAATACCCCTTCAAATAAAGTGCAACCCTATTTTGAGGTCAAATTCGTCATTCCACAAACTCCTTTATAAGGCGTGGTGTGTGGCACCTGACTCACTTTTCATTTCATTCCCAACTTCCGTCGCTCATTTTTCCCGCTCTTTCTCCTTCCTCCTCTCACTCTCTCTCTCTCTCTCTGTCACCTCGAAGAGAAGGAAAAATGGCAGGCTCTAAGGCCTTTTGGTTCTTTGTGGTGCTTTCGATCTCAATGTTGTTATCTTGGACCAACCCAAGAGGCGAAACCCTCAAATCCTTCTATTTCTCACCTCTCTATTATTCCAATTCTTCTACACAATCAGCTTCTTCTTCCAATGACAATATCTCCGGCTCAAAGTGCGATTTCTTCTTCCATGAGACTTGTCCACAGGCAGAGTCCATTATAAGGACTTCAATGGCTCGCATCTACTCCGACCATAACAATGTCTCTGCAGCTCTCCTACGCCTTTTCTTCCACGACTGCTTCATTGAGGTACCACATACCTGTTTGCCCCTTTTCCTTGCTTAATGGGTCTTCTTTTGGCTCTATACTTGTTGTTAACATTATGGGTTTGTCTTTTTCTCATCTTGGTATTGATTTTTCTCTTCTAAACGTTGATTTCTTATGTGGGTGTATGTATGTTATCGATTTGTGATTTGTTCTTATTGTTTACATGTTGGTTTGGCAATATGGTTCTTGATTTTTTGAGCGATTCCTGGTCATTTTATTGACTACTTGTTTTTGTTTTGATATGGGTGTGTTATCTAGAATAGACGGGGAAAAAATTGACTTTTTCTTCCCCATTTTGTTGCTTTCCTGTTTTCTGATGTGGGTGTTTTATTTTCTTTACGTTGCTTGGTATATATTATAGCCCACGAAGTGTTTTTTGATTCTGAATTATGTGGGCTTTGTGAAGTTTTGTATTGATTTTCTTGTGAGTAGTGTGGTTCTTAGTGGGCATTTTAAGCTTTGTATTTATAGATTTATCAAGACAGCAAATTGTATGTTCTGATGTGCGGGAGTATCGATGTTATTCCAATTTAATATTCTTCTCGTGATTTCTTTCCATTTATTCGAAGGTATTAATTTTTTTGGTCATAATGTTGTGTGGGATTTTCTTGATCAGGGCTGTGACGCTTCTTCCTCTTGGATGACAGTAATGGTGACAAAAACCATTCGATAGAGAGGCAGGCCATGCCCAATCAGACCTTGAGGGGTTTTGATAAAATCGATTCCGTCAAGGAGGAACTTGAAAAGGCTTGTCCAGGGATAGTTTCATGTGCTGATATTGTCTCTATTGCCACTAGAGATGGCATTATGCTGGTCTGTTCTTGATCCTGAATCTTAATATGTTCTCTCTCTTTTAAGATGTTTTGCTAATCTTAGGGGTCCTTTCACTAAGGGTTTTGGTAACAGTTTAAGGTTTAGGATTTGATGATTGTTTGCGGATAATGATGCTTAAGTGAAACATGGGGAAATTGTAAGAAAAAGACTTTAAAAGAGTTGGTATCTCTCTACATTTTTAAATGTTGAAGAGCCTATCGATAAGATTTTAAAGTACATATTGATTATGGGAAAGTTTAGAAAATGAATCGAGATTATGCTTGTAGTGATCTTTTCTGTTTTGGTTTCCAAAAATTGTTACAGTCACCTTTACTTAGCCAACTAGTTGTCTGGGGCACTATTTGGTACTGGTTTTTCTGGACTAGAATTTCAAAAAATTCAAAAAAATTGAAATGCCATTCTTGTTCCAAATTCAGTAAAACTGACAACAAAGAACAGTTCTCAATTAGTAACTCTTTTTATTGGAGTTCTCTGATGTAAACTTCTGTGCTTAACATCACAGGCAGGTGGCCCTTTCTATCCAGTGTTAACAGGCCGGAAGGACAGCATTCATTCTTATTTCAACGAAGCATTGGCCAGGATTCCACGACGAGATGACAACATAGCACAGACACTTCACCTTTTTGACCTTGGAGGTTTTGATGAAAGAGATACAGTCAGCCTTCTAGGTAGTTACTAGATCTCTTCTTTTTCTCATTTGTCCCTTGTGTTTTATGGAGTTGAAAAGGTTTAAAAAGTTTTTTGGTTTGTATCGATTTCTTGATCATCTGAAGGTGCACACAACATTGGGAAGATTGGCTGTGAATTCATGCAGAAGCGTCTGTCTAACTTCAAGGGGACAGGGCAGCCAGACCCAACTATAGCTCCTGATTTCCTAGCTGAGATGAGAATGAGGTGCCAAGACAGTAATGGGACCACTACTCGGCCTTCTTCTTCATCCATGGCATCATTGTAAATCAGTAAGTCAGCAGTGGTGATGTCATACTTGCAGTCGTTGTCATCTTCAATATCATCTGGGGCAGGTTTTGATACTACTATTTTAGCTTGTTAAATGGGAGAGGACTCCTTTTTGCTGATCAGCAATTGATGGCTAATGATAAGACTGCGAGACTGGTAAGGGCCTATGCTTCAGATGATGGATCAACCTTTCGAATGGACTTTGCACAGGCAATGATGAAGATGTCAGGCCTTGATCTTCTGACTGGATCTCAAGGCCAGGTCCGGCGAAACTTCTCCTTGCCTTTGGTCAGTTCCTAAGTGAAAGTCTACCATAATGAACTGTTTGAGATCTTTATTATTTCATATTAGTTTCTCTTGAGTTCTATATTTGATTGTAGATGCAGTGAATTCCACATTTCTTTCCTGTGCTAATTTGAGTCTGTATATAAAGGCAATGGCATAGAGAAGACATTAGTCACAATGATGAAAGGCTGCTCCTCAAGCCTTTGAGTGCAGATCTTCGCTTGGGGCGGCTCCAAGGCTCTACCCTGATGGTAAAAAATGCATGTAAATATGTTTTGGCTGGGGAGTTATTAAGAAATATAGAATTCTAATATTTCAATGTTACCAAAAGTTTATTAATATATAGGGAGCTCATAATGTAGCTGCAACATCCAAATTAATTTTAATAGGGTGTTTGTGTTTCTAATGAGTTGTGGCTAATTATTCTTCATCTGAAGATAGTTCATTCTTTGAGTGTGTACTTCAGAACTAGAAATGTCTACAAATCTGTGTCATGAAACAGAGGAAAAGATTTGTCTATATTGTTTTCTTTCTATGATCACCGTGTAGAATTCAATGGTGACTCATAAGCGTGGGTTATAATCAGATGTAATCATGTTTTATGGTCATCAGTTTGTATTCAATTGCACTTATGCCTGCAGAAGGTTTTGGTATGCTTAATATGGTAATAGGTTCCACATTGCATAACTCATGGATAAGCCGGCAGTCGTTTTTTGGAATGCCACTGACAGCAATTATACATGCCATGCAGGTAGTGAAACCAACAATTACTTGTCAGTTGATTCTATTTGAGTTTGAACTTCATAAGTAGGAAAGTCTACAATTCTATGTGTCATGATACAAAGAAAGTGAGTTGTTCATTATTCTCTTTATTGCTTTGATCACCTAGTATAATTCAATAAGAAATCATTGGCATAGCTTTTAAACAAAAGGGTAATAGCAATGCCTCCAAAGGGTCGTTGGGGTTTGGTCATAGTGGTAAAGCAGCTGTGTTCTGTAGTAATCAATCTTATTCATAGGGAGAAGAGAACCATTGCATATTGCATAATGCATAATGCATGAATAGCATACAAATATACATGATGCTATATGATTTTATTTTGATACTTTACTTTTTCTACCATGTCAATTAAAAAATAAAAATAAAAATAAAAATAGGGATCAAACCAATCTTGCTTGTTTCCACCAACCCATCTGTCGCTGAAGCCACAAACACAATCACAACTTAGGGTGAGAAGTAAAAGACCAAATTTACACTGTTTAGTTATAGCTTTGAGCTATTCTCGATTTTGGATTTCTTTGAATGCTTCCTTCGAATTGCGAGCATCTGCAAAAGGGAAGCAAATTATCAAAAATCCCACCGGGGTGAGCCCCTGGGGAGTCTCCGATGCTTAAGTCAGACATTGAGAGGGAGATTTTTGGAGTTAGAATTTGTGCATGGAAACCAATAATAACAAATCACTACCCTGATGAGGAAATGATAAAACCCATAATGTTAGTCATCAGAGACTCCTTAAGGCTGATCTCGGCATGTTTTTCGGTCTTTTCTTTTTTTGCATCTTTTGGTGTTTGTAATTAAAAGGAGCGAGCCTCAATGAAACAGCCATGGAAGAAAAGGTGCATAAGTACTACTTAGGCATTGTTTTGGTCGGACCAAAAATGAGCCAAGGAAGCCCTTACAATGTGCTCTGCTTGTGGAGAAGTCTCACATTAGAAATTGTAGTGTAATTCAGAGATACCATCATTGGAAAAAACCGATTGTATAGAAAAATAGGAATAATAGAAAGAAGACGAAGCGAAGGGTTTGAGGGTTTTGCTTCTTGGGTTTATCTAAAATAACAAAATAGAGATTAAAACCACCCCAAAGGATCAAATAGACCACAGGCAGAATACATCCTAAGGACTTCAATGGGTCGTTTCTACTGTAGCCTAAACAGCAGTCCTGCACCTTTTCTTCCATAACTGCTTCATTGAGGCAAACTACTTTTAATTATACACATACTAGGAGACGCAAAAATCTACACGGCGTATTCAAATTGTGAACTTCTGCAAAAGTTGCAAAAAGAATCGAGAAGTATTAGACGATTAATTCACCATCATATACAAATGCTCCTAACAAGTAACAACTCGAAAACATAGCACAAACTTCTATGACTTCTTGAAAAAAGAAAAAAAAAAAAACATTGACGTGAATTTCCAAGATTAAAAGATTAAAGATTAAGCACAGACGTGAATCAAGATAGCAACTATCCACATCTTTCTGCAAATAAAAAGTACATGCATCAACTATCTACATCTTTACTGCAATTAAAAAAGAATAAAAACGCAAAGAAATTTACCTAGAAAGATCACTCCTACCCTTATATATCGAAGTATTGTGTTTTCTTTTATACTTTTTTCTGGGTATATTACTATTTAAATCTTAGATTTTTTGGTATGTTTGATTTAAAGCTAAGACTTTGACAATACTTTATATTACAAAAACTGTATGTAAAGATGCCTTCCTTTGATGAAAGATTACTTTTGATAGAAGTATGTGCTTGTATACAATATTTATGCATACATGATTCATCAAATTTAACACGCACACACACACACACACTCTCCTATTCTTCCATATCATTTTTTTTAAAAGCTTTTGAAGTTAAATTTTATTATTTTCTTTATAGAATGCAAACAAGAGAAGAACTATCTACATCTTAATATACATATAAAGCACTCAAGAGTGAAAAAAAGAAAGAGCTAAAGTGAAATTATTACCTGGAATCGAGGAGGAGATATTCAAGAGGAGAAAGATCCACGTAAAACCTAGAGCAAAGCCGTAGAAAGTGTTTTTTTTTTCCTAGGGTAAACAAGCGTAGGAAGTTGAGATGGAAAAATAATGTGCAATAAAGCCTTTTTATACTGTGAATGTGATTGTCTTTGGTACTCGTTAGGAGTCCGAGTCCGTGTGGAACTCGTTACGTTTTTTTTTTTAATAAATTAATCGATAATAATGGACTCCTATTAGTTGAGACCTAGTTCCTTAATTTCTCAAGAAATAAGCTGGGGCTTTATTAGTCTTTTCATTCCTTTGTCTTAACCAAAGTACTTTTATTTCCAATAGATAGATGGGAATAAAATAATAATAAAAAAGACTTTGTTGCACCCTAAATATTTCGAAGTATTGTGCTATCTTTTATACCATTTTTTTTTTGTGGGTAAATTACTATTTAAATCGTAGTGTTTTTTTGGTATGTTTCATTTATAGCTAAATTAGTTGGCCATGGATTGGACACGGATCAGGTTGAATTGGGTTTTGAACTAACTCGTGATCTAGCGCAATCATATCGGGTTGGAGATATTCGCATTCAACTCCACCCATGAAAACTATCTAGGTAAATAGGTGGATCCATGAATTCCTCGCAATGACCGCAAAACTTTATGATTCTCTTACATGAACTTTCTGCATGAATGGACCTTGTCTGCAGAACCCCAAAAATTAACAGCAAACAATCCACTGTCAAATTTAATGCTATGGGATTTTGGCTATTTTAACCTAAAAAACTCAAATTTAATGCATTATTTATAGACAACTAAATCAGCCCCAATGCTATATTACTGCTATGTTTAAATATTATTTTTTTCTCTCACCTAACATTTTTTTTTTCTCAACCGTACTTCCCTGTAACAAAATTTCTTCCCAAATTATAAGTTCACAACACCATCAATCAAACCCACGTAGATCCTAATGTGAATTATTTGGAGATCACAACATCAACAATCAAACCCAAACACCTGAAAACATAGAACCCAACCACAGATCAACAAATATATCTAAAAAAAAAAAAAAAAAAAAAAAAAAAAACCAACACAAAGCCAAATCACAACCCATGATCATGCATAAAAATCGCCGAATCGACCCACCCCCACCCCTAAATCAATGAAAAAAAACCCACAACAGCTTGAATACTCGATACCCACGATCGACTAGGCCAACCCAGCCAAATCAATGAACCCAATTTTTCTTGCAGGGGAGAGAGAGAGAGAGAGAGAGAGTAACAATGGTGTAACGAGCTATAGCAGCCTCACTTGAGGTATCTAGCAATTGTTCAAAAAACTAGTTTGATTTTGAAATTTTGTTGATTTTGATGCGTGGGTGTTTCAAGGGAAACTGGAAAAATTTGGCCTAGCAAACTCCCTGTTGAGGTTGCTATAAATGCCCTTATGTTCAGCAGATATTTAAATCTGTTGTGTGTTGGTTTATTTATTTATTGATCTGTGTTGGTTTATTTTTTAAATAGGTTTAAAGAAATATGAAACTAATATATTTTTACTTGATTTATGTATTTTATTTTATGTTTTCCCTGGTGATCTTCGGAATGGCTAACACATAGGAATTGAGTGTAAACTTCGGTTCACAGTTAAGTGATTTGCTACTGATATGGTTTTACTTAAATTTCCCGAGTGTAAACTTTTGTTCACAGTTTAGTGATTTGCTGTGACAAATGGTTTTACTTAAATTTAATGGTCATAGTTTCCCCAAACTTTGACATAGTAAAAAACATGACTTTTTGACCGGTTCAAAGATCCAAAAAGAAGAAAGGTTAAAGTTTTTTAAGGCCAAACCTAAGTTCAACTTAGATTAAACCATAATAATATTATAATTAATTTAATAGTAATAAAATACTAGTGAAGGTACTAAACTGGTATACATTAACAAAATTTTACAAAAAACATTTAAACAACTTTCAAATGAATTTTCACCAGCTTTATAAGGTTAATAGAAAATAATAAAGTATAAACAAGTGTAAACAATTTTTTGTTCAATAATCTTTCAAATAAAAAAAAACTCTAAAATTAAATCATTTTCAACATAAATTAATAAATTTTATAATCACATGTAAAAATCATAATTCTCCAAATTATCAAATACTAATAGATTGAGAAAGTGTAATATGATAAATTGAAAAAGTATAATTTAAACTTATGCAAACAAATAAAATATTGAATCCAATAATGACATATCAAATGAGCTAATTTGAAACTTAGGGATCCCAGGTTCTATTCTTTGCCCTCACATATTTGAAATTTTTTCTATTTAAAATAGCATGACACATGGGACTGAACTTCTTAGTTAAATAACATGATTTTAACCTGGTTTAAGGTTACCCGGGTCAAACCTTCTAGTCCAATCCAAGTCTGACAACCTAGGTGAGAATTAGGTAAAATTCAAAATTTCTTTCTTTATTGTTTAAAAGATTTAAAATTTTAGTTCATGGAAAAAACTTACAGTTTAAAATTGAAATTTTAAGAGGTGAAGGAGAAAAAAAATATGGTAGAGACTTTAGGATTTTTGCACCTTACAAGGATATTAAAAAAAAAAATTCCAATAAAAAAAAATGTATACAATGTAGGACCATCAATTGAAATTCCATGAAAAATAAAATAAATAAAAAATAGTATTAAAATTCTAGGGGTTCGATTCTTTAAATCTTTTTTCAATTATTATATTTACAATTAATCTAGAGATATACCAAAATTTACCACAAATATTATACTTAAATAAGGTGGCAGGTTGTCAATGGTGGATGATAAAGTAGAGTTTAATATTGGGGCCCATATGATAATAAAAAATAATATGCCTACTTAACAGTTGTAAAATTTGTTATAAAAACTATTGTGTCTATAATATTGCTCTTGTTTTTATTTTGCTAAATAAGTGTGCGAATAGTGAAAAGCATATGGGCGAGACAAACTTCTTGGGAGAATGTGCGTCAGAAAGCTTCCCCCCCCCCCCCCCCCCCCACCCACTTTTTTTTTTTTTCTTGTTTCATAAAGTCATGGAGTGCAAAGAATTGAAGACATTTCTAATACTAGTACATGTAAAATATTTTAGGATGAGTCAAAGGGTAGCCGTCCCCTCTCACGCTATGGCTTTGCTAGTGCTCAAACTTGAAGGAAAAAAATACTCCTCCCTTGAGATTTGAAGAAAATAACACTCCCCCCTTCTAGAATTTTAAAAGATTCTTTTTAGTATAGTTTAACCATGGTTAGTAGAAAGAGCATATTATAAACTAATTCAAATCGGTGTGTAAACAAAGTTGATTTAAATTGAAGACTAAGCTACACATTCAACTAATACTATTCCAATTTTTTTTAGAAGAATATTTGATTTTCCAAACACAAGTGCTCAATATCATTTATTTTATTATAAAAGTTACTTACTATCGCAATATGCTATGCTAAGAATTGGTTGCTTATTAACCTTATTTAGTAAGATGTTGTTCCTTTATAAATAAATAAAAATATTTTTTGCTAATTCTTTTTTTTTAGAAACATTTTTTTAAATATATGTTAATAACCCCTCTCCCCTCAAAATATACACACAAATTACAATTAAAAAAGAGAGAAAAAATGATGAATCTTGCTTTTTTAGTCGCACCTCTCCGACACTTTACATCAAAATTCATGAGATAAAGTATGAATTTAAACTTAAGGAGGGTATTTCTAGAAATCTACCTTTAACCAAAATGTAGGTAAGTGCACAACATTTATTTTTTACTTTTTGGTAAAAAAGGGGAAAATGTTTTTTCCACCAAAAATCAAGGGATAAGAACGCAACCTTAGAATTATTGATGGTTGTGTTTGGAAACTTGGATTTGATTTTGGATTTGGATTTTAAATTAATAGATTTGAAATCTATTAATTTTAAGAGTATATTTCAAATCCAAGCATTTATAAGATTTAAAATTCGTGGTGGATTTGTTAAATCTAAATACTTAACCCTTTTTAAACTTTCCAAACAATTTGGATTTTAATCACCCTAATCCAAATGCTCAAATCATATCATCCAAACACACCACACAAATACATACACACACACACACACACACACACACACACACACATATATATATATATATATATATATATACATATATTGCTAATTGTTTAAGGAAAAATTTTAAAATATATCTAAACAACCACTCTCCCCCCAAAATATATATACAAATTACAACTAAAAAATGGAGAAAAAAATGATGAGTCTTGTTTTTTTAGTTGCAGCTCACCAATGCTTTACATCAAAATTCTTGAGATAAAGCATAAATTTAAACTTCATTCAAGAAATTTGCCTTTAACAAAAGGGTAGGTAAGTGCACAATATTTTTAACTTCAATTTAACACACTTTGATTAAATGAAATCGAGGGTAAAAAATGTAAACATAGAATGAATTATTTTCCCTCTCAAAAAAAAATATTCAGGTTCACCGAGAAATAGAGAGGTCCAAACATTACGTCCCTTCAAAGAAAAAAAAATCAGGGATAGAATTTAATGTAAGGATGAGAATGCAAACATAGAATTTTTGACAAATACTTTTGAGCTCAAATTCGTCATTCCATCCCCAAATTCCTTTATAAGGCTTGGCGTGTTTTTTCTCTATATTCTCAAAAACAAGTTTTTGAAAATAGAAAACAAAAACTGTTACCAAACATAACTCTAGTTTATACATGAGAGTTTAGGTTGAGGCTAATGCGGATGAGACTGAGATGCAAAGGTTGTCCTTGAGATTAATGTCGATTTGCTCTCTAGGTTCATCATCGTCGGTGGTGGTTCATCATTACTGATTTGAGTTTGTTTCATTTCTTACTTTGGAGCCACTATTGGTGGTGGCGGTGGCGGTGGCATGATCTTCAGAGGTCAGCTTGTCCGATCACGGTGAGAGAGAGAGAGAGAGAGAGAGAGAGAGAGAGAGAGAGAGAGAGATCATGGTGGTTGGGTTTGGAAAATGTGGTTTTGGATTGATTGTATATCCATGGGTTTGGTCAATGGTGTTTGATTTGGGCTTTATATGGGTAGTTTTATAAGTAAATCATGGTGACTAGCAATTATAAGTGGTTTTACGTTGTGTTTGGCAGCCAAGAAACTGAAAGCAAAAAAAAAAACTATTGCAAATTGATTTTTTTTTTGTGTCAAAAATGCAAAATTCACCCTTTAGGTTTCATCATTTTTCATTTCAGTTCTAAAAGTTTGGGTTTTGTTATTTTAGTTCTTTAAGTTTTATTTTTTCCCAATTAAGTCCTCCGTTAATATGCCGTTAGTTTAGCCGTTAAATTTTATTATAGTTTGTTTTATTTATTTATTTCTTAATTTTAGAAAAAAGTTCATTAATAAAAAAAGAAAAAAAATAGAAAGCCAATACCTGAGAAACTGAGAATGAGAAAGAGGGATCTAAAAGCTGTTTGCAATGTCTTCGTGGAAAATTGGACGTGCAAGACCCAACGCCAGGAGTGGTATCAGGTAAGTCCCAATCCAATGTAGATGTAGATGTTGTCTTGGCCTTCTTAACAGGTTAGCAGCACCTCCATCACCCTGCAATTGGTCCCACCAATTCCTTCTCTTGGGAGTCGCTGCTGAAGAATCTATGGGCGGCTTTTCGGGGGTGACTTCCTCTTCAAATTGCTGCTGCTTATTCTTAGCAATGAGTTTTAAGGTCTCGTCCTTCTCTCTCTTCAACACCTCCTCTCTCATGACATCAGCGTAATTAAGTACTAACGGAAGGGTGAGGTCTTCTCATCGGTAGCGAAAGCATCATGTCTCTCGGGCGATATTTGGGTCTTGAAGTGATTTAGCGAGAGTTTGGATAGAGCTGAAAACTAAAAGTTTTCAGCAGTTGGATCTTTTATCTGGGTCTCGTGCATTGTTCACAAGACCTGCAAGTACTAAATTTAACAAATATAACTTTAAAACTAGGTTTCATAGTACTATTCACATATTTAAAAATTATTTTGTTACAGTGTTTTCAGTTTTCAGTAATAAGTGGTATCCCAACAGACCCTTATTTGAGTCTTGCATGTCCAACTTCCCACGAAGAGAGCATTGCAAACTCCTTTCATATATTTTCTTTCTTCTCGCTTTCTAAGGTTATTGGCTTTCTGTTTTTTTTTTTTAATTTATTATTTATTTTTTTATTTTATTAACGTTTTTCTAAATTTAAGAAATAAATAAAAGTTAACGGTAGAAACTAACAGCACATTAACAGAAGAATTAATTGTGAAGGAATGAAATTTAGAGGACTAAAATGACGAAACTTAAACTTATAAGACTGAAATGAAAAATGACGAAACTTAGAAAGTAAGTTTTGCATTTTTGCCTTTTTTTTTTTTTGGGATAAAGAAATGGAGATGATACTTACTAGTGACTAACGAGAGAGAGAGAGAGAGAGAGAGAGAGACACATAGATCTCTTTTATTTTCGGTTTTATTTATTTATTTTATAATCTGATGTGGTGGTATAGTGGGTAGTTGACGTGACAATTATATTTGACTATTACTCACATTAGTAATTTTCATCCAAAAGACAATGGTAAGGATTAGATCGATATAATACTAGAAAGTTATAGACCAAATTGAAACAATTAAAAGGTTGAAAACCAAATTAAATTATGGTGTAAAAGATAAGGACCAAATACATAGTTTACCCTTTATTCTATTTTAAAAAAACTCATTGGTAATCTTTGACCGACCTGTATGTATGCCTAAATAATATTGCTCTTCTACTGCAATTGATAATCTTAGATCTAATCATTTCAACTTCCACTAACTATAACTGGTCACGCGTTGTACATGTAAAGTAATAAGGGCATAGCACACAACCATTATTTTGTCAATTATAGTTAACAAAATTAAGAAAATTGAGGCATTGGTTAAATATGAAGGGATGATAATACAAAAATAATAGCATAGAGGTTATTTTGCAACTAACCCAAACCACATTTTGTCCTTATAATTATTGTACTTAATTAGGGTTATGTTATGGAAAACAAGGGCGGAGCTAGAGGGTCGAGGGGGGGCAATTTCCCCGTGGCCCGCCAAAAAAATTTTAAGATTGCTTTTAAATTTTAAGTTAGGAGAAGGTTTGTATTTGATTTTTTCTTTAAAATATATATTTTTTTATAATAAGGTTTGTATTTGGTTCGACAATATATCCATCCCAAAGTTGCATTTATTTCTTTTTTTGGTAGAAAAAGTTGCATCTCTTAAGTCTTAAGAGCAAATAATAGCCATATAGCTTTGGCTAGGGGTTGGTCATGCATATAATAACCAGGTAGCTTCGGCTGGGACTTGGTGTCAGTTCTCTACTTCACAATGCGGATCTTTATGCTATCCTTAATATAAATACTTTTTTATTAAATTAAAATTTTATCATCTTATATTTTTAAAAACTTCTTATGCCAAAATCCTTTTAAAAAAAGAAAGAAAACCATTCATGTTTTTATCTACATGATTTAGGATTTAAAATCTATAAGAAAGAGAGAGAAATTCGAGGAGAACAATGAAATTGGAGTTTTCTTTTTTATAATTTTTTTTAAAGGAACGCAGTTAGAGTTTTAGTTGAAGGGGAAAAAATTAATTGTTATCTCTCGTAAGTGTTATAGAAAATCTAATCAAACTTTTAATTCTTTAGGTAATAATTATTCTACTTCATAAAATTTTGTATAATAAACCAAAATTTTAAGATAATTATATAATAACACTAAATTAGGTTAGATGTATTTGGTGTCTACATAATTATTAACAATCCTTTCATTCATAAATGGGGCTCTGTTACTAATTTAAAAGAACAAAGTAATATAAGTTCATAGCACATGAAAAAGGTAGGAGCGAACTCTCGTGATGGATTAAACTAAAATATAAAAGCTTTTATTTTTATTTCCCTCTAACTATTGGAAATAAAAGTACTCTAGTTAAGATAAAGGAACGAAAAGACTAATAAGCCCCAGCTTATTTCTTCAAAATGAAGGAACTAGGGCTTAACTAATAGGAGTCCATTATTATCTATGAAGCATGGACGTAGCTGGGAAGGTGCCGCACTGGAGTCCGACGCGGCTCGACGTGGTTGCCTAAGTGTCGGTGCCGCGTTTGAGCTTTGTTTTTTTTTTTTTTCAAGGATTTGCCCCAACTCGACTCGACTCGATTCGCGCCAAATCGGCTTCGATTTGAGTCGAACCGCGCAGATTCGGCTGGAATCAAGCCGTATCGTCTGAATTAGCCGGCGATTGAAACGGTCGAAACTTGCCGAAATGGCTGAAACAGGCCGAAATATGCCTTGAATCACACCGGAACAGCCGAAATTGGCTTTGAATGAGGCCCAAACATCCTAAATCGGACCTTCCTTAATTTTTTTCTAAATATTTGTTGCTTCCTTTGTGTTTTCTTTTGTGTTTTGTGTTTTTTGCCTCCTTCTTTCTTTGTTTTGTGAATCAAGGTATAGTAATGTGTTCTTTTAAACTATTTTAATAGTAAAAATATATAGAAAATATAAATAAAAATATTTTTAATAATTTTTTAATCGCAGCATCCCACCGCACCCGCACCCAACTTTTTCAGAAATTGCCGAGTCCTGCACCCGCACCCGCACCCGCACTTCATAGATTATTATCAATTAATTTCTTTAAAAAAACATAACGAGTTCCACACGGACTCGGACTTGGACTCCTGATGAGTATAAAAAGGCTTTATTGCATATTATTTTTCCGCTTTCTACGCTTGTTTACCCTAGGAAAAAAAAACACCTTCTACGGCTTTGCTCTAGGTTTTGTGTGGATCTTTCTCCTCTTGAATATCTCCTCCTCGATTCCAGGTAATAATTTCACTTTAGCCCTTTCTTTTTTCACTTTTGAGTGCTTTATATGTATATTAAGATGTAGATAGTTCTTTTCTTGACCCTGACAATTCTTTTCTTGTTTATTTGTGGTTATTTGCATTCTATATATAAAGAAACTAATAAAATTAAACTTCAAACAGCTTTTAAAAAAATTGATAGGGAAGAATAGGAGAGTGTGTTTGTGCGTGTTAAATTTGATGAATCATGTATGCATAAATATTGTATACAAGCACATACTTCTATAAAAAGTAATCTTTCATCAAAGTAAGGCATCTTTACATACAGTTTTTGTAATATATATAAAGTATTGTGAAATTATTAGCTTTAAATTAAACATGCAAAAAAAAAAAAAAATCTAAGTAAATAGAAATATACCCAGAAAAAAAAGTATAAAAGAAAACACAATACTTCGACTTTATACGCTTGTTCAACGTTTTACGTGGATCTTGCATATATGTACTTTTTATTTGCATAAAGATGTAGATAGTTGCTATCTTGATTCACGTCTGTGCTTAATCTTTAATCTTTTAATCTTGAAAATTCACGTCTATGCTTTTTTTGTTTCTTTTTCAATAAGTCATAGAAGTTTGTGCTATGTCTGCGAGTTGTTTGTAGCATTTGTATGTGATAATGATTAAATTAATCACCTAATAATTTCGATCCTCTTTGCAACTTTTGCAGAAGTTCACAATCTGAATACGGCGTGCAGACTTTTGCATCTCCTAGTTTGTGTATAATTAAAAGTAGTGCTTCTCAATGAAGCAGTTATGGAAGAAAAGGTGCAGGACTGCTGCCCAGGCATTGTTTCGGAAGTCCTTATGATGTGCTCTTCGCTTGGGGTGGTTTTGATCTCTATTTTGTTATTCTAGATAAACCCAAGAGACAAAACCCTCAAATCCTCCGCTTCCTCTTCTCTCTGTTATTCCTATTTTTCTGTACAATCGGTTTCTTCCAATGATGGTATCTCCGAATTATTCTACAATTTTTAATGTGAGACTTGTCCACAAGCAGAGGACATTGTAAGGACTTCCATGACTCATTTCTTGTCTGGCCAAAACAATGCCTATGTAGCACTTATGCACCTTTTCTTCCATGGCTGTTTCATTGAGGCTCGCTCCTTTTAATTACAAACACCAGAAGTCGCAAAAACAGAAAGCATCAAAAAACTCGACGAGGTAAGCCTTGGGGAGTCTCTGACTGCTAACATTATGGGTTTGTCTTTTTCTCGTTAAGGTAGTGATTTGTTATTGGTTATTATTATTTATTTTTTATTTCCTTCGTTCTAAAGGTTGATTCCTTAAGTCTTATAAATATATAATTCTACTTCACATAAAATCTATGCACAAATTCTAACCCCAAAAATCCCCCTCTCTATGATGTCTGACTTAAGCATCGAAGACTCCTCGGGGACTGACTCTGGTGGGATTTTCGATAATTTGTTTCCCTTTTGTAGATGTTCACAATTCGGATGAGGTGTTCATAGAAATCCAAAATTAGGAATAGCTCAAAGCTATAACCAAACAATGGGAATTTGGTCTTTTATTTCTCCCCGCTGTGATTCTGTTTGTGGCTTCAGCGACAGGTGGGTTGGTAGAAACAAACAAGATTGGTTAAATCCCTTTTGGCCTTTTGAGCTCAAAGCATTTCTGGGTTTTGCTTATCCTTTGACTTCTTTTCTGAGGCAACAATTGACATGTCAATATGATAATACTTTTCCATGAAGAACCTCAAAATAGGGTTCAATGAGTAACGATGAATAACATTTAAAACTTGCCACAACATACAGGAGAAATTGATTTATATAGTAAGAATTTAGGAATAAACCATAGCAAAAGGTAACTAAAGAGCACTTTTCTCCCCCACTTATAACTAGGCATCACTAGCATAAATCTTTCATTGTAAACATATTTGAGATTGGTGGAAGAGTCATTCATGTAATTAGGCCATGATTCATGGGGAAAAAAAAATACACGAAAATAAACATTTTTATATCAAGATGGTTATCACCCACCAAAAATGGGAACATTGAGCACAGCAAACCAACAAGATATAAACAACGTTCCAATCCTCAGTTACTAAGTACATAATAGAATCGTAGTATTTAATAATCAAAATTATTGTTGGCCTATTAGGTGTCCTTTGAGCTGAAGATATTTATAATTTTAAAAGAGAAGATAATCTCTTAAATCAGAACCACTTCTCAAGAATGTATCAAAAAAGGGGTAAAAAAAAAAAATAGAATCACTACATTTTGACGATTCAGTAAATCATCAAGGCATATTGCGATAAATAAGTTATACACCATGAAAATTTTGCTATTTATTAGGGCTATTGGTATCTTCGATCGGAAAAGACGAAACAAGTCAGTTAAAAAGCAAAGAGATGGTATCATACTTCAATTATAAATATTAAATCTCTACTGAATCATGAATTTTCTGAATGCGGAATTAAGACTTCAACATTGAAAAGCATAGACTTGATCTTCAACTGAAAACAGATGTCTTTTGTGTTTCTTCCCCTCATGACTTGATTAACAATTATCATTCTTTTTTTTTTTTTTCGTCTAAATTATCATTCTTAACAGTTCTTGTGTATCATTAATATTTGCTCAGTCTGTATCTAAAACTTTTTACATGATCTCAACCAGCTTCAGACCAACCATAAAAATCGACACCATCTGAAATCTAATGACTCTTTATAAAAATATAAATAAAATAAATAATTACAGATTTCTAACTAATAGAACAAATCATTTAGATTTTAGGGATTTCAATGAGAAAAAAGGAATGTTTAAGAGCTTATACATATGGTTATTGGAAATATCATATTGGTTTTATGCTCATGTTGAAGTGCCAATAATTAAGTACATAGTTGCATACTATGCAAACCATGGTACAATCCCGCTATATCTTTCTTTTATTTTCTTTTTTTCATGAATTCTTCCAATATTAAAATCTATGTGAAAATAAATTGGAAAGTTCCAGAAAGATTTTGGTAACCATAAGCGAAAGTGCAAGTTGAGATAGAAATAAACTGAAATAAGTAACGCATGAGTTCTACTTCTACATGATGCTAAAGGGTCCAGCACTCAGTTTTCTAGAGCTTGATATATGCTACTTACCCTACCCAAAATATTGGAACACTAGGAGCCTAGGGCACATGTGAACATGTCCTGTAGAGCCTTCTAAGCAATTAAAACCAAAACGTACGCTACAACCCCAGTGAACAATATGCTTTTATTTATTTATTTATTTGTTTTTTATGGTTTAGTATTATAATGTTTAAAAATGATATATAAATAACTATTTTTATTTTGTTTTGAAGAAAGAGGTAAGGTAATGTGGAATGTAGAATAATGTTTAAAATTGAGATAGAGATAGTGTCTTGAGTTTTAGGCTAAATGGAGAAAATAAAGAAAAAATCATAAAACTTATGAACAGTAAGTAATTAACTTTTTTAGAGTTTTTTAATTTAAAATTATTTAACTAAAAGATAGGACATTTTAAAGAGTTTAAGAATTTGTGTGAGGGTATTTTACTAAGCAAAATGTTGAAACCCAAATAAGGAATCCTTTTTGTAATAGCATAGATAAATGATGCCCTTTTTAGGAGATCTAAATAAAGTTGTCTTAGTTGCTTTTGTTATGAGGTGTGGAAAAAATCTTCTTGTTGATTAAATGTTTCTTTAACATTTCTGGTATTGTTAATGACTCATAGATGGTGGTGTAGGTTTGAATTAACTGAAGCCTGAAATGTGAGGAATGAATATCGTTACTAGCTACTTACATTATAATAAGTGTTTCTAAACATTCTTCCAAGTGCAAATCACGTGCATCAAATTTTGCCTCGCTATTTGTAATTTATTAAATCTCTTTTCTACGATTTGATATATCTATGAGATTTGTCATTGTAACAAACTCATAGTCAAGACATTAGGAGGAGAGAAATTTTTTTATATATTATTCTATTTTCCAGACGGATACAAGTCTATGTAGCTGGTAAGGGAGCATTGAATAATTAAGTTTCTCTAAAGTCTGATTTAAGAACATAAAGGTTCATTTATCTTCTCCTAAATATAAATTTAGAACATAATGCTGTATATTTGACTTATTCTAATGTGTGAAGGTAATTATTGTTTCTCCTTTGACTAATGCATGTAGCATGTCACAAGATTATGGATTAGTAGTGTATAGTATGTGACTTTCTCTGTCAATGATGAATTTCTGGCTGTACTCGTATGTTATTGAGCACCAACAACAAAAAATGGTTAAATTCATGTATCCTAGTTTTGAAGAAAGAATAATTTTTTATCTAGGCAATTATAGTCTGTTATTGATGTAATATTTTTTCTCTGGGCAGTAATAGTTTATTATTGATGTACAAATTGAGTTTTAGTTTTGCTCTTTCTACTTTTTGCTATAATACTCAAAATCAGTTTTACTTATATAAGTTGAAATAAGCAATGCTTTACATATTATCTTAGTTTTTTTTCCCCTTTCTTTGTCTATTTGTCTCTGTTTGTCCCGCTAATATAGATGAAGGATTGATTTTTTATTACTATTAGAAAGAAGCTGAAGAGCTGTTAGAAGTAAAGCATAAAGAAGAACCTATGGTCAGCTTACTATTTTAGCACTTTAGTTTTATACACCTAATCCATTGTAATTCATTTCTTTATATCTACATTAACTCTCGCATCCAACCTATTAGTAAGTGCTAAAACAAACAAGTATATCAAATGCAAGACAATTAACTACACACATTTAGTAATGTAAGCAAATTAATTATAGCAAATCATTTTTTTAAACAAACATGTTTATTGCAAGAAATTTAAAAACTAAACTATGACAAATTAATTAGCATGCATATTTAAGGCAAAAACACAACTTACACCCACTAACTTTGCCCAAAAATCATTTTGATTTTTTAAATTTGAAGTTGGTCATTGTAGTATAGTAACTTTGTTCAAAAATTATTTTGGTCCTTTAAATTGGAAGGTGATCATTTTAGTCGGTAACTTTGCCCAAAAATACTAAAAAATGGTCAACTTAGAAGATTAGAATAATTTTTTAGTAATGGTACTAGAGTAAAATGATTAACTTCAAACTTAAATGACTAAAATAATTTTTGAGCACATGTATAAATTGCATTTTGCCTATATTTTAACTTGAGTACATTTTATAGGCTTGTATTTTTAATGCTAGAAAATTAACAATACAAATTTATTAATGTAAGATGAGGTAATTAGTGCAAATATTAAACAAGCTTATTTATTGCAATAATTTTAGTTCATTGTTTTTTTTGCAAGAAATTTAACATGTAAAATATAGAAAGATTCATTTTCAAATACATTTAATGAGCAAAGATATTTGATGACCATGCACATTTAATATATTAAATATTTCAAACACATTTATTGAGATTTTGTTAATGATTGACAAAAATAAAAGGTGGGAAAATTGCACCGTCTCCCCCCCCCCCTGAGGTTTACTAAAATTACATTGTTCATCCTTATATTTCTAATTGTACCAAGACCTCCTTTGGTTTTTAAAATAAACTACGATCACATTTCTTGCAACTTAACATTGTTAAATCAACTAGAGAATATCATCAAAAACCATATGGAAAACTTTTTTCCCCCTGTTTAAATAATTGGAGTATGATATGGAACTACTCACAAAACTGCAAAAAATAAAAATAAAAAAAAAAATCCATCAAATCGCACAATTTTCTTTATAATTGTATGTTAACAAAAACTAATGAAAGGCAGGGGCCAAAGGTAGTTTCAAGGAAATTTCCAAATAGAAATGTATTTTTTTTTCATTATTGCTAATTATCAATAAAATGATGATGACTATCCCACCATTTCATAAATTATTTTTGACCTACAGAAGAAAATAAAGTAAAACTAAAAATAAAGAAGTGGAAAAAAATTGCTCACTTTTGGGACCAGTAGACCCATGTTGATGCCTTGTGTAAACAAAAAGCTCATTAACACAAAGTTTTTCCTGTTGTATAATGAGGATTTCACCTTACACCATCTGTTCGCTCAAATAAAAAATTAATTAGCATTTAATTAGGGGCTACTGATTGCTCTAGCAAGTTTCTATGAGGATCTTTCATCTTATGAAAATGGTTACTAACTCTTATGTAAAATAGCAGCAATGACTCATTTTAAGAACGAATTCTACTCAATAATAGACTAGCTAATACTCAATGGCCTCTTTTGTTTTCTCCTTCATTTGTTTGGTCTTGTACTAGTTCTAACATCAATATAAAAAAGAAAGGAAGCCAGAAACCGGGGGGGGGGACGGGGTGGCGGCCAAATTAATTATAATTATCTCTAGAACTAAAACCATAACATACATATAGCTACTTAAAAGACTTGAAACCTCTCAATTCTCATTCAAGATTTATTTTATAGAACACATCGAAAGGTTGAACTGTCAAAATTAAGATTTTTCAGTACATCGCAAAAATGATTTTTTTTACCCTTTTGTGAAATTAAACGGGGTTGCAAAATGGTGTGTCAACAAAAAGAAAAGTTTTTATTTTATATTTAAGAAAAATAAAGAAAAAAACCAAGTTGATATTGATGTCATCAAGACTACCATTTCAGTTAGGTCAAAAAATCCATATAAATTTCCCCTCATAAAATCATCAATTTTATTTATTTTGATATGTAAACTTTTCACTGCTTTAAATATTTATTTGGTCCAATCATGCATCTTCACATTTTGATCCTTCTTCAAATTGTATAAGTAGAATCCATCATCTTGTGCCATCCAAATGCAATGGACTCCACCACATTGGACATTAAGCTTACCATCATCTTTATACACATCAAAAGCAGCATGGAAGTTTTCATAGAAAAAATAGCAGTAGAATTCTGTCACAGCCCAAAAAGTGGGGCGAAAAGAGAATTCCCACTCTCCATTGGGTTTAAGAGTTCTAACGCCTAAATCATCATCCCCAGATTTACAATGATAGGTAAGGAGTTTGTTGTTAAGATGGTTGACAATTCGTACGTGGCGCCTTGGTAAGTCGAATATTAACTTAGAAGAAGTACTTAGGCCAAAGGCTAGGAGAAGGATAAACACGAAACAATAAAATTGGGCTATAATCATTTGATTCATCTTAAAAAAGATATTTTGTTACACTTGAAATGCATTGCCCTCCTTATTTATAACAAGAGATTGTCAGTTTTACATTTATAAAGCATGTTTAGATGTTAAATGATTGGTAGACATAATGAATGTACTTTAATTTTAAATTGCTAAATTAAAATTGCACTGAGCTCCCCTAAGGTTTACTAAAATTATACTAACCTTTTTCTTCTCTCAAATTGAACCCAAACCTCCATATCTTTTCAAAAAGAATTAGTGCACTCACTTGCCTATTATGTAAAAAATAAATTAAATCTAATATAAAAATAAATAAATATTTTGTGTATTTTTGCTCTTACCCTTCATTGTCAAATATTCTTTTTTTCAAGATCGTGGGAAAATATTGTGATTTTTAAAATCCAAATTCAGGAAGATAGAAAAATATGAAAATGTCTAGAAATCAATGCCGCAGGATTCTTATTAGGCCATTAAAGAATTATAGGGAAGGATTTTTGGGGTATAGAGCTTCTTGCAATTGTTCACTCAATGAAAAATATTAATGCCTCTTGCAATTTTGTGGGTAGCTTCTAAACATACTTGAATTCACTAAATAGGGAAAAATAGTGCATCATAAAGTTTTTGATGATATTCTTAAGAATATTTTTTTTCATAGGGAATCTTATATTTTGATAAGATATATTGAATTTTGCGATTTTGATACATTTTCATATTTTAGTTCATTATTGACTTTTAGATAATAAAAAAGTTCTTTTTGTTTTTAAACCCATATGGATTAGAAAACGGGATATTCATTTGTAAAGGGGCATAAATGAATAAATACAAAAAATTTTCTAAATTATATTTAAAATTCCTTTAATTGATTTAATGGTTTTAATTTGCAAGAAATGTGATTTTAGTTTTTTAAAAAAGGGGTCTTTTTACAATTAGAAGTACATGGGAGGTCCATATAGTTTTAGTAAACATCAATGGTAGAAGTACAATGCATTTTTTCATTTTTTATTTTTGGCATTTATTAACAAATGTCTTCAAAAATGTGCTCTGTAATATCCAACAATAAATACACTTGCATATTAAATTTCTTAACACATTAATTGTACTTCTAAATTAAATTTTCATTATTTATATACAAAAGTTTTTGCCACGTATCAATCAAAAAAAGATAATTTAATGCAATAAATCAATAATTAATTTGTCTTATCAAATGTCTCACATTAAACCTTTTTTTTTTTTTTTGAAAATGCTAACGAATATCCTTAGGATATTGGTTAATAATCCATTTAAAGTAAGTTTTTAAGGAAAAAAAAACAATTAATATTTTAACAGTTTTTTTCATTTATCATAAAAGTGTTGTCAAAACTTTCCTAAAATGGATTGTTAACCAATGTCTTAAGAACACACGTTAGTATAACTGTTTTTTTTTTTTTTTTTATATATATAAAATGATTTGCCAGAATTAATTTCTTATATTTATTAATGAGTAGTTAAGTGTATAGCATTAAATGTACTTGTTTAGTAAATGTCTTCGCACTAATTAAATATATCCAACAATAAATTACTCCTAGTATCTTAATAAATATGTTTTCTTAATAATTAATGCAATGAATACTTTTTTTTTATTAAGATTTATAGGGGTAGTCAGGAGGTTTTTTTTTTTTTTTTTTTTTTTTGAAGGGGGGTGGAAAATGTAATTTGAAGTTAATCTATATATTATGTGGGAACCCGAGGACCGAGGAACATTAAACAATAGAAGAAAAATCCTGCTTAGGTAGGGAGCCGAGGACCGAGGAACTGTGAACAGTCATCATAGTCACCCGTGGATAGCAGTAAGCATTGAATGCTGAAGATAATATCTCCTGACCGCAATAAATAAGGACGCGACAGCCTGACTCTCAGTATTAATGAGGAAGTGACCTGAACAGTGGGAAGGATCTCTAGATATTTTTACTATCATTATCTTCTGCAAATAAGGGAACAGGTGGCGCCACAGGGGAGAGAGGAGGAACGAGATGGAGGGTGGAGATGAGAGGAACAAAGGATATAAATAGGAGGAAAAAAGGAAAAAGGAGGGAGAGAGAAAAAAGAAAAGCGTGGAGAAAGGAATTATAAGGAGTGGTAGGAATCCTCGGGACCAGTATGTTTCTCTGTTGTTTGTTCCCATCTCTATAACAATTCATTGTTTTGGGCCAAGATTCATAATGGGCCTGTGCCATTGGTAATATGGACTTAGGACCATAAGGAAAACTTGGACCTTACAATTGGCGCCGTCTGTGGGAAATAACAAAGTAGAGCATGCTGTCTGGAGGACAAATGGTGAGTGCAAATCAAGATAGGGAGGAGTCATTAGGCTCGCAGAATGAAAATCACCAGAGGAATGGTACGCCAAGTGTGGTAGTGGAATCACACCCTGGAAGACAAGCACGTAAGAGCCTGTCATCCACCGGGGACCGAGCCTCTCGTGATGATGAAATGCTGAGAATGCAGTTAGAGATAGAACGTTTACGGAGAAAGTTGAAACGGAAGCGTAAGACCAGGCCAAGTTCCCCCTCACTATCCATTGATAGTTCTGAGGCTGACGAGGAGGAAAGTGATGGCCGAGGGTCTGAATCCTCCACATACAGGTCGTCCCCTAACACCAGCGCATCTGGCCGGGTTAAGGGTAAGGGGAGCAAGCGTCCCGGGAGATGGTCATACCAAGGTACGGGGAATGATGCTATGAGTAAAGCCTTGAGGCAGATCTCCAAATCTCCATTCGCAAAGTGGATAAACAAGGCCAAGTTGCCCCGCAGGTTTTCACAGCCCACGTTCGCCATCTACAATGGAAGGACAGACCCCGTGGAACACGTAAGCCACTTTAACCAAAAGATGGCGGTTCATTCGCGCAATGAGGCGCTGATGTGCAAAGTCTTTCCGTCTAGTTTGGGACCGGTGGCCATGAGGTGGTTTGACGCATTAGAAAAGGGGTCATTAGGGTCTTTTGAGGAATTAACAAAAGCGTTTGGCGCACGGTTTATGACATGTAGCAGGGTGCCGAGGCCCTTAGATGCTTTGCTGTCAATGGCCATGAGAGAAGGCGAGACTCTCAAAACATATTCAGATAGATACTGGGAGACGTACAATGAGATTGATGGGGACGTGGAAGATGTTGCAGTGAGGACCTTCAAGGTGGGACTCCCGACCGATCATGGCTTAAGAAAATCTCTGGTGATGAAAACGGCGGTGAATATGCGCCAACTTATGGATCGCATTGATAAGTATAAACGGGTAGAGGAAGATCAGATGCGAAGTAAGAATAAGTCAAGACAGTTCCCCGAGAAGAAGGATTCGAGGGGTGGGGGTTACCAGGGCAATCAACCCAGGAGAGATTTTGTGGGACACCCACCAGCGTCTAGGGCTCCCATGGTTAACGCCTTATTCAAAGAGCCGGTGCATCAGATATTGGAAAAAATACGGGATGAACCTTATTTCCGTTGGCCGAATAGGATGAACGGAGACCCGTCCGAGCGAAACCAGAACCTCCATTGTCATTACCACCAGGATAAAGGGCATACCACAGAACAATGCAGGACATTACGTGATCATTTGAATCAGTTGGCTAGATCGGGAAAGATCAATCATTTTTTAGTACAACCAGGAAGACAGGCACAGCGCAATGGTGGGATCCGAACAGATAACATTGCTCAGCCAGCGTTGGGAACGATTAATGTGATCTTGTCGAAGCCAATGAGAGAATGCGCACCCCCTTCCCGAGTCATGTCCGTGCAGAGTAGTGTGGGTGGCGGCGCCGAGTATTTGGATAACCACGTCATTAAAAAGATGAAATTGACCCCCATTCCCACATTGGGATTCTCCGAAGAAGATAAAGAGGGAACTATTCAGCCACATGAAGACGCCTTAGTAGTTACTGTTAGAATTGGGGGATTTGACGTCAAGCGAGTCTTGGTGGATGAGGGGAGTGGGGCTGAGATTATGTACCCCGACTTGTTTAAGGGCCTGGGATTGAAAGCCGAGGATCTCAAGACATACGACTCTCCGCTAGTTGGCTTCGATGGCAAAACTGTAATCCCGCAAGGAACGATTAGCCTACCTGTTCGTGTAGGAAACAAGGAGGTACAGGTAAATTTCATAGTGGTCAGGACCTACTCGCCCTACACCGCAATACTGGCTAGACCTTGGCTTCACGCTATGGGTGCGGTATCATCTACCTTGCACGTAAGGATCAAGTATCCCACGGGTGGACGGGTAGGAGTATTGCTAGGCAATCAGTTAGTAGCAAGGCAATGCCTCATGGCAGCAATCACGAGGACGTCAGGAAGTGCCGAGGAAGGGATGGCTCAGCAGGCCTTGTAGCAATCAAAGAATATCGGCGGGCTAGAAAATCCCTACGGAGATAAGGATTCTACCGAGGACCTTCAAGAGATCATGATAGGAGAGGAAGGAAAATATTTCCGCGTGGGATCCCGGTTACCCGATGCTGAGAAATCCGAGCTAATGGACTTCTTAAAGACCAATATGGACATCTTCGCTTGGACAACCTACGAAGTTCCAGGAATTGATCCAGACTTCATTTGCCATCGTCTAAATGTTGATCCCAGAGCCATCCCCCGAAAACAACCCCCTCGGCGGATGTCTTGTGAGCATGCCGAGGTAGTGAAGGAAGAGGTGAACCAATTAAAATCGGCAGGTGCCATTCAAGAAATTTTCTATCCAGAGTGGCTCGCTAATACGGTGGTGGTGAAAAAGAAAAACGGCAAGTGGCGAGTATGCGTGGATTTTACTGATTTGAACAAGGTATGCCCAAAGGACCCTTTCCCCATTCCTAGGATTGATCAGCTAGTCGATGCAACCGTGGGGCACCCGCGAATGAGTTTCCTGGATGCGTTCCAAGGATATCATCAAATTCCTATGTCAGTGGCCGACCAAGAAAAGACAGCCTTCCGGACTCCCGTCGGTAACTATCACTATCGGGTAATGCCTTTCGGTCTTAAAAATGCAGGATCTACTTACCAGAGGATGGTGACTCGAATGTTTGAAGGGCAGATGGGACGAAATATGGAGGCTTATATCGACGACATGGTTATAAAGAGCAAAAGGATAGAGGACCACTTGGACGATTTGAGGGAGACTTTCGCGGCGTTGAGAAAGCATCAGCTACGCCTGAATGCCTCTAAATGTTCTTTTGGCGTCAGCTCTGGAAAGTTCCTCGGGTATATGATCACGCATAGGGGGATTGAAGTTAACCCCGATCAGATTAAGGCTATTATGAGCTTGCACCCACCACGGAATCCCAAGGAGGTCCAGAAATTGACCGGGATGGCGGCGGCACTAAATAGGTTCATCTCTAGATCCGCGGATAGATGCAGGCCATTTTATCAACTCTTGCACAAGTGGAAAGACTTTAAATGGACGGATGACTGTGTTCGTGCCTTCGCCGATTTGAAGCAGTACCTTGCTAGCCCACCAATATTGTCGCGACCCGAGAAGGGGGAAGTGTTGTATGCCTACTTGGCGGTCACGGAGTACGCCGTCAGCTTAGTCTTGGTGCGCAACGCGGATGGAACTCAAAAACCAGTGTATTATATTAGTAAATCCTTGCAGCCAGCAGAGTTGCACTACTTGCCTTTGGAGAAAGCAATTTTAGCGGTTGTACACGCTACAAGAAAACTCCCCCATTATTTTCAAGCTCATACCGTGATTGTCCTCACTCAGCTTCCGCTGCAAGCTCTTATGAGAAAGTCGGACTACACGGGTCGGGTAGCCAAATGGGGAACAAGATTAGGGGCGTATGATGTTAAATATATGCCTCGCACCGCTATCAAGGGCCAAGTCCTTGCCGACTTCGTGGCCGAATTTACGGATACGGGCCTATTGCCAGGGAGGGCGGTCTTAACAGTTGCGGCAGCAGAATCCAAACCAATTCCCCCATGGGAAGTCTATACCGATGGAGCATCCAATCGGAAGGGTGCCGGCATAGGTATTGTGATGATTACCCCTGAGAAATTAGTCATTGAAAGGTCATTAAGGATAGGGTTTGTAGCGACTAATAATGAGGCCGAGTACGAGGCCATCTTAGCCGGCGCCCAACTAGCCAAACACTTAGGAGCCGAGGTGGTAAGGTTCTTTTGTGACTCCCGGTTGATCGTCGGGCACATCAATGGGGATTTTGAAGCACGGGATGAAAGAATGCAGAAATATCTTGAGAAGGTGAAGGCTACGTTGTGCTTGTTTAAAACTGTTTCGGTCAAGCAAATCCCTCGAGGGCAGAATTCCCACGCCGATTCTCTGGCCATGTTGGCCACCTCTTCAGGGTCCAAGCTTCCTCGGGTAGTTTTGGTGGAAGATATGATGACCTCCAGCCTAGCTGCCACTCCGGCTGTAGGAGTTCAGCATATTCACATAGGACCAAGTTGGATGGATCCCATTGTGACTTACATAAAGCAAGGGACACTGCCCGAAGATAAAGGAGAGGCAGAAAAGGTACGACGGGCTACCCCTCGGTACTGGCTGTCCGAGGAACAGAAGCTGTATAAACGCTCGTACTCGGGACCATACCTTCTGTGTGTGCATCCGGAGGCCGTTGAGTCAATTTTGGAAGAATTACATGAGGGCGTGTGTGGGAGCCATACGGGAGGAAGGTCCTTAGCTCATCGGGCATTGACCCAAGGATACTGGTGGCCGAATATGCAGAAAACCTCCCAGGACTACGCGAAAAAATGTGACCAATGCCAGCGATACGCCCCAAACATGCATCAACCAGGTGGGGTCTTGAACCCACTTTCCAGCCCATGGCCTTTTGCACAATGGGGCTTGGATATCGTGGGGCCTTTTCCTCGGGCGACTGGGAACCGAAGATGGCTACTCGTCGGGACGGATTATTTTACCAAGTGGGTGGAGGCAGAGCCACTGGCTAATATTAGAGACGTGGACGCAAAAAAGTTTGTGTGGAAGAACATAGTGACTAGGTTTGGCATCCCACACACGTTGATCTCGGATAACGGACTTCAGTTTGACAGCAAAGCCTTCCGAAGATATTGCGGGACAATGGGTATCAGGAACGGGTATTCGACGCCAGCGTACCCGCAGGGGAACGGCCAAGCAGAGGCTACTAACAAGGTCATCCTGGCAGGAATAAAGAAAAGACTGGACGATGCCAAAGGCAGATGGGTGGAAGAGTTGCATCATGTGTTGTGGACTTATCGCACTACACCTCGGAGATCAACGGGGGAGACCCCTTTTTCGATGACTTATGGAATGGAGGCAGTCATCCCCCTGGAGTCCGTCCTGCCAACGTTAAGGTCAGAACGTTACGGCGAGGAACCAAATAACGTTTTATTGCGGGACAGTCTGGACACCATCCAAGAAAGGAGAGAAATAGCCAGTGTGAGGCTGGCTAAGTATCAGCAGAAGCTAAAACAAACATATGATAAGGGGGTGAAGCCAAGACCATTTGTGCCCGGGGACCTGGTATTAAAAAAGGTTGTTGGGACAGCAAAAAACCCAGCATGGGGAAAGCTCGGGCCGAATTGGGAAGGGCCATACAGGATTACGTCAGTTGCCGGCATCGGAGCTACCGCCTAGAAGATCTAGATGAGAAAGTAGTACCTCGTCCATGGAATGTAAATAACTTACGGCGTTATTACTACTAGTAATAAGAAATGGACTGTTTTTGTAAAAAAGATGCATATGGTTTACTTTTTGTTCGTGTTTGTGCAATAGGTAGCAAATTTATTTGAGTGTTAAACTGAACCTAGGTCGTGCCTGACTCCTCGGGTCACAAGCCTAGGGAAAATTAACATCGTGGCAAATTTACTTGAGTGTTAAACTGAACCTAGGTCTTGCCTGACTCCTCGGGTCACAATCCTAGGGAAAATTAACATCATGGCCGAATTGTTTGAGTGTTAAACTGAACCTAGGTCTTGCCTGACTCCTCGGGTCACAAGCCTAGGGAAAATTAACATCGTGGCAAAACTTGAGTGTTTGAACATCTGACTCCTGGTCACAATCCTAGGGAAAATTAACATCATGGCCGAATTGTTTGAGTGTTAAACTGAACCTAGGTCTTGCCTGACTCCTCGGGTCACAAGCCTAGGGAAAATTAACATCGTGGCCTAGTGGAAAGGTCTTGCCTGACTCCTCGGGTCACAATCCTAGGGAAAATTAACATCATGGCCGAATTGTTTGAGTGTTAAACTGAACCTAGGTCTTGCCTGACTCCTCGGGTCACAAGCCTAGGGAAAATTAACATCGTGGCAAATTTACCTGAGTGTTAAACTGAACCTAGGTCTTGCCTGACTCCTCGGGTCACAAGCCTAGGGAAAATTAACATCATGGCCGAATTGTTTGAGTGTTAAACTGAACCTAGGTCTTGCCTGACTCCTCGGGTCACAAGCCTAGGGAAAATTAACATCGTGGCAAATTTACCTGAGTGTTAAACTGAACCTAGGTCTTGCCTGACTCCTCGGGTCACAAGCCTAGGGAAAATTAACATCATGGCCGAATTGTTTGAGTGTTAAACTAAACCTAGGTCTCGCCCGGCTCCTCGGGTCACAAGCCTAGGGAAAATTAACATCGTGGCAGAATTATTTGAACGTTAAACTGAACCTAGGTTTTGCCCGGTTCCTCGGGTCACAAGCCTAGGGAAAATTGACATCGTGGCAAAATTATTTGAGTGTTAAGCTAAGCCTAAGACTTGCTTGGCTCATCGGATCACAAGCCTAGGGCGAAGTTAACAACCCAACGGGGAATGACAGGTCTTGAAGCCCAATCAAAAACCTACTTGACTTTTCAGGCTTCAAGTCTAAAGGAAATTAAAGCGACCACGGAATGGTCTAAGTAATATGTTAAAATTGGAGCAAACACCATTTTAAGTTCAAAAGTAATGGTGAAATCAGATTTTGAAAGATGATATGAGTCATCAACATTATAAGCATCAACATTGCATGTTATTTAAGCAATAACGTAAACTCAGAAAGGAATATACGCAAACTGGGTAGGGGCTGTAACAAAAGAGAAGATAGTGATATTCAAGAATAGTTAAGAGCATAAAACGAATAACAACCATGTGTAAATGGAAATATTGTTAAAATTAAATTTTTAAGTTCATGAAGTACAACCGGTGCCGATCTGTGGCTTCTCCTTCGAAACAAAAAAAAAAAAAAAAACACACAACACAAAACAAAACGCCTGCCCTAGTACAGAATTCTAAAAATGCTTGGGACAAGCCCTTCAAACGGTGAACTATTGGCCGCTGTGTTCCCTTGTTTCCTTCTCTTTCAGCCTGTCTTTTTTCTTCCTCTTCGTCAGGGCAACCTCGGCCTCCTCTTCCTCGTCCTCCACGGCAATCACGATGGACTGGGGCGGAGGGGCTTGATCCTTCTTTTTGTCCCTTGGAGAAGCAAGCTGAATGTTTTGTTCTGAAGACAACGATGGAGGAGAATGAAGGGGGCTAGGGTCCACCGGAGGCATGGGGGGAGGAGGCTCTAGTTGCAATGCAGGGGGATAGAGCACGCTGTTCGGGTCACGAAGCCCCGAATCAGCAGGAACTCCCGCTGCGTCTAAAGCATACCCCCAAACCTCCGAACAAAAAGTTCGGGCAACGCCCCGAAGTTGGGCTGTAAGGCTCTCTGCGGCTTTGTTCATTCCAGCGTCATAAGCAGCCTGTTCTGCCTCGGCCTTCTCTTGCTCCATAGTCTCCAACTTTGTTTGCACTTGCTTGAGCTCAACAACCGTTAACGCGAGACGGTTTTGAGCGTTCTTCTGCGCTTCTAGAGCCACGGTGGCTTGTTTTTCAAAGCCTTCGAGGGCAGATTCAGCATTTTTATGTGCTTTCTCTGCCTCGGTCAGCTTACCCATGACGTCCTTCAGCTTCTGCTCGGCCTCGGATTGAGCCTTGACAGCGACCTCGGTGTTATGTTCGGCTTTTCGGGTCAAATCCAGGTAATGATCGACCCACTCTTCGGCCATGAAGGACGCTTGGACGGCCTGTAATGAGCACGAGTTAGAAATGAATAAGCAAATGGCAATTGTATAACAAGGAAACGTTTAAGGAAGGAAGGGTGTGATACCTTTGCCAAGTCTTGCTTCAATGATAAAAAAACCTCCCTCTTCCGAAGAGATCGCAACTCCGCCATATCCTCGGGAAGGCATAAAGCCTTCTCCAAACATTCGGCAACCAACCTTGAGCTCCCTTTCTGCGGGTCTCTGAGGTTGGCGTCGTCGAGGACTGGGCTACCCGAACTCAAGGCGAAAGTGGGACGCCAGACAGAAGGTCTTTTTGATTGATCGGCACCTATGTCCTTGGACGTCCCCGCATGGGTTGATTTTTTGGAATGGCCCTTGCTCGATCGGGCCTCCTTGGCGGGAGGTTCGGTCACTTCCCCTTCCTCGGGCTCGGTGGTGTGTTTGCTGCCTTGCCCCTTTTTTCTCTTCTTCTCGGCACCATCGGTATGTACTGATTGAGAGATTGCGGGTGTGATGGGCCGAGGAGGAACAGTGACCGCTTGGGTTGAACCCCCGGCATGGGATTGTAGAAGGGCGAGCAAGTCTGGTTCTTTTTCCTGATAACCCATTGTGCCTGAAGATGACGGCGCAGAGGTACTGGGGGCGTCGGGTCGGTAGAAAACCTCGAAATCCTTGTCGTGTACCGTGACCTGCCGAGGTGAAGGTGAGTCCTCCCTAACTATCTCCTCGGTAGCAACAGTAGACGCCCTAGGATGGACGAGTTGAGCAGTTTGGGATGCCGAGAGCTGGGCGACTTGTACACCAGATGGGGGAGGAGCGTCTAGCAAGAATCCTGGCATGGCAACGTCTATCTTTGCCAGACGAAGATCTCTAGCCCTAATTACGTTCTTCGGACTTTGGAAGCACTTTTTGGATGGCTTGTAGCCGAGGATCACGTGAGCGGCCCTCAACTGTCCGTCCGTGTGAAGAAAAATTTCCGACCGGAGAATGCGGTTCAAGTCCTCAAAGTTCACTAAGTGTTTGGCGGGTGCGATGTGATGTTCGTCTATCATGAAGAGTAAACTTGGTCAGTGAGAAAGCCAATAAAAAAAAAAAAGAAGAAGAAGAAAGAAAAAGCCTAACGAGTTAACTTCTGCACTGTCGGGAGTACTACCTGGCTCTCCCTCTCTAGTAGGGCAGTGCAACCTGTCGTGCCAATTCCCGGACACGATGAGAAAGTCTTCATCCATGCCCTTGCTTGAATCGGGTAAACAGGAAATTAACCTAACTGAAGGGACCCTACATTTCATGTAGAATTTGGTTTTTTCCCCCTTTTGGCATATATATCCAATTGACGTCGTGCCATGTCAAATTGGTTCCCATTTTTCGGTTTAAAGCATCTACACATCCTAAAATCCTAAGGACGTTGCTAGAGCATTGATAGGGGGTCAACCTAAAATTTAGTAAGAAATCTCGGGTTACTCTACCCATAGGAATTTCCATCCCACCCTCGATGAAAGCAATCATCGGGATTATTACTGACCCGGGGGGACGGGATGATATTAACCACTCTCCCTCCTCGCAATGTTTGATGTCAACATCATCGGGGATCCTATATTGGGCTTTAAATTTGGCCTTGGCCTCGTCGGTATCGACTAGCTTAGCATATCTACCCATCGAATCGTATGAGAAATAAAAGTTAATAGCAATAAAATGAGCGACAAGGGCAAGCTAGTAAAAAAAAAAAAACTAACACACCTCTTGAAAACTCTCAATTCGCTCCTCGGGAGGTCTTTTCTTCAGAATGCAAAAATGAGCCTTCGTTAGCCCAAAGTCATGTATATATAGTGGTAAAAAAGGAAAAAAAGGGGGGGGGTGCGCGCGAACTTTCCCGCCCAGTAAAAATAAATCAGCACCGTAAATTTTCCATCACACCGTTAAACGTGGATAGACATGAAGCCGCCTGACACCATAAATGGCAAATTACGGATACCAAAGCGTCAGGAACGTGCTTTAGTATTCGAAAAGACACCCCCCACGTGGGAAGCTGACGGGCACGACCCCGTCGACTTAAATGAGTTAAAACTTATCCTTTGATCTGGAATCAATCGTACAAGTTTTAAGGGGCTATTGTGGGAACCCGAGGACCGAGGAACATTAAACAATAGAAGAAAAATCCTGCTTAGGTAGGGAGCCGAGGACCGAGGAACTGTGAACAGTCATCATAGTCACCCGTGGATAGCAGTAAGCATTGAATGCTGAAGATAATATCTCCTGACCGCAATAAATAAGGACGCGACAGCCTGACTCTCAGTATTAATGAGGAAGTGACCTGAACAGTGGGAAGGATCTCTAGATATTTTTACTATCATTATCTTCTGCAAATAAGGGAACAGGTGGCGCCACAGGGGAGAGAGGAGGAACGAGATGGAGGGTGGAGATGAGAGGAACAAAGGATATAAATAGGAGGAAAAAAGGAAAAAGGAGGGAGAGAGAAAAAAGAAAAGCGTGGAGAAAGGAATTATAAGGAGTGGTAGGAATCCTCGGGACCAGTATGTTTCTCTGTTGTTTGTTCCCATCTCTATAACAATTCATTGTTTTGGGCCAAGATTCATAATGGGCCTGTGCCATTGGTAATATGGACTTAGGACCATAAGGAAAACTTGGACCTTACATATTATATAATAATACACAAAACTTAGAGAAAGTCCAGTTAAAATTTCAAATTAGAGTCCAATTTTGTGCCATATATCCTAAATTTTTTATTTTTAGAGAGAGTTTTATTTCCTAATTTTAAAATCAAATGTGGAACCACTTCATAAATATTCATCCAAGTAAGTTATTAAGTACAAAAACCAAAGAATCTAGACTAAATGAATTGTAAAAGAAAAATGTTTCATAATAACAAAAATTAAGAAGTACTAAAAATAAATAAATAAATATGGACAATTTACATTTTATACCTAATAATATTCTTACAAGACTCAAGTTTTTTATCTTTGTGCCAAATGTAAGAAAATAAATATTCTTACAGTTGTGCCATGTGTGTGCCCACTAAAGTTTTTTTTAATCTTTGTGCCAAGTGAGTTATTAAGTGTAAAATACTAAGAATCTAATATTAATGAACTATAATTTTTTTTAAAAAAATACCAATTACATATACTCAATAAAAATTGTCGTACAACAAAAATCATCACATGTTTGATTTGATTAAAAATTAGAAAAAAAATAATCATATGTAGTGTTAAATTTAGGTAAGAATTTTAATATGTGATTAATTACATTTACTCTTAAAAAAATAATTTGGGAAAGGGGGCATTTGCCCCTTTTTTTTTTTTTTGCGCGAAACGGGCATGATTCATGATTCATAATAGTCCTATCTACTTTAGATTCAAATCCGTTCGTCTTGAATGTTGAAACCGGTAGTGGATAGATTTTTATTAGTGTTTATTTTAAGTTATTTCTCAGGCTATTTAGGACCATCAATTTATAGAATTAATTAATTTATTATGAATTTTTTTATAAATACTATAATATTTTAACCTATAGCATCTAATAATTATTTTATTTAATGACAAAACACTTTACTGGCTGTATAAGTGGAATCCACAACTTATTATGACATTTATGCTTGACATTTTGCCCAATGTTAACGATCCAGCAAAAAAGAAAAAATTGAATCCTCCCAGCATAATATGTGGAAGTTAGTAGAAGACCTTTTGAGTTTTAACACGAGTTTCACGGTGGACCATTACCTCGATAACGAACAATCTCAATACCAATATAATCTCTCATTTATTGATGTAGGACAAAATCTTCAATTAATTTTTGTAATTTTTTTATTAATTCTCAACTCTTAGATTTTTGTTTTTTGTTTTTACTATTTAAACACATTGTAGTGTCTAAAGCAATTCAAATTATTGTTAATAAAATTCGGACTTTGTCTATTTGTTATCTCTTTGGTGGATTCTAGAAAATTATCACCTTATGGATTCAAAAAACTCCTTATAGATTCAAGGTTTCTATCCCATCAAAGAGAATATTGTGTGTGTGTGTGTGTGTGTGTGTTTTTTTTTTAGGCTTCCATAACTTCAGATAGTATAAGGGCTTTGACTGGCCTGATGGCTAACTGGGGTGACAATAACCACTGATGAAACAAGAACTCGTCAGTCGAGAAAGAGTAAGTCTAGACAGAATCAAACTTGTATCTCGCCTTGGGAGCAGTCAAAAAGATGGCAGAGAGATCTGTGAATGTGGTCACCAGTGTGGTGCTTGCCAAAACACCTCCAATGCTTAAGTTAGTTTCTGGAAATTATGCTCAGAATGATAAAAAATGGGTGTGTTATGGTGTGTTTTTTCTCTTACCTCTGGCTGGCGTTTTTGGAGGGTTTATATATGCCCCTTTTGCCTTCTAGCCGTTGTAGTAGTTATTATGGTTTTAATGCTACTTTAAGTAACGCCTTCTACTTAATAGCAAGGCTTCAATTCGTCTCCAACGGGATGTACAGCTGTTTTATCCAGCCTGGGGTATTATCAGCGATACTAAATGTTCCTGCCGCTTTTTCCTGCTCTTGTATATTTTATCCTCGTCTTCACAGGTTACATCGTCTATTGTGATTTCTCATCAGTGATGCTTTTATCATCGGTATTAATTTCGTCAGTCCCGTCAACCACCACGACAATAACGATGAAATTGAAGATATAGTCCTCTTTAGGATTGAATTCCACTTTCGTGAAGAGATACAACAATTTTATAAAGAGAGACGGCAAGATATGCACGAAATTAGGCAAGTGATTTCTACTCTTCTTACTAGAAAATCATCTCCAACAACACTAATCAATATATTCAAAGACACACTCCTAAATACAAGAAAATTTCATTCTTTGATAGAGAAATGCAAAAGTTGGATTTTATTGACTGGCTTCTTGATTTGGAAGAATATTTTAATTTTTGAAAGATTTGTAATGAAGAAAAAATATAGCTTGCATATAATAAATTGGATGGTGAAGTAGAGAAATGGTAGGAAGACATTCAAACTGATAGAGAGCATCAAGATAAACATCTAATTTGCTCTTGGCAATGAATGAAAAAGGTGTTAGTTGATTTATAGTTTCCTTATGACTATTATGATGTACTAGATTATACCAATAATTATAGATTTGTAATATTCATACAAATTTTAAAAATTTATGATTTTTTAACCTTTAAAAAAATTTTGTGACCACCCTAAATTTGTTTAGGCCTAGCATAATTATACTTTGGACAAAATTTGGTAACAAATTTGATTGTAAACAAAGACTACAACTCCACTCAATATTTTTTTTTTATTGAATGTGAATTTTGAAAAATGCTTTATTGGATTATATTTTCTTCTTATATCTTTCATGTTTGCAAAATTTCATGAAGATCAAAGATCAATAGAAATATTATTAATCAAAAGTTTAAATTTCAAGTTTTTGTAATCTAGAATTATACATAAAAAAAAAAAAAAAATTATGGATTGAATAGTAAATAAAATTTTGTAAAGTTGTGTTTTACAATTATGTTTTATGTTGGTTTTATTCCATGACAAAAAATGTTATAATTGTATTAATTTATTTCCTCGAATTTTGTGAGATTTTATTGTATTGGGTTTAGTATTAAATTGGTAAAGAATCGAGTATAAAATGAAGATTAGTGTAGTTTCATGACTAGCTTACTAGAAGTTCGTGAGAAAGGTTCCAGCGAAAAGGGTACGTAAGAAGCACATGCTGAAAGCTGAAGAGTCAAGTGCCAGACTACATTTCGTGAGTACTTCACGAGATAGGCTATCTCGCGAGGTACTCGCAAAACTCTCTGCTTGGAGGATTTTAAGTGTGACTTTCTTACCTTTTACTCATACTACATATACCCTCATTACTCACAAAAGAAAAATAGGCTATTATTTAGGGAGAAAACCCTAGAGAGGTTTCTACAACACAACACACCCACCTTTTAGAGAGAGCTTCTCATTCTTTAGTGAGAAATCATTGTAGTCTCTTCTTCTTTTCCTCTCTCATTGTTATACCTTGAGAGGAGATTTTTACCCAAACACAGCCTACACCTATTAAGAGTGTAGAGAGTGTTTTAAAGCTTAAGAAGTATTTGGGATTTGCTAAAAGAAGTCTATAAGGCTTGGCAGATGCAATCGGGCAGTATTGCGGAATTCAGAAAGCTAGTGAAGAAAAGACTCTGAGAAGTCCATTGGTAGCGGGAGCTTGGAGGGCTCAAGTACATTGGGCAAACTAGGCTTAGAGGGTCTTTTGTTATTCGTGTACTCCAACTTATTCACTAGTAGATTGATTTCAACTTAGAATGTCGCGGAGAGATTTTTTGCCGAGTTCTTCAGTTTCTTCTTTGATAACATGTCTTGGTGTTATCTCGTATTTGCATCTCTCTTCCCTTAATCTTTAAGATTTATATTTATTTTTGCTTGCTTACTTATGGCTTAGAGAGTATCTAACTTAGGGGGAAAGCTAGTTTACTTTTAGTTGTATTTTTCACACATACGTTTATGTTTTTGTTTAGCATTTCAGGAATTTACAGGTTAATTCAGTCGTGACTACTATCTACTTTAGCAACTGATAGATAGTAGCTAGGTTGAATTGTATTTAGGACTTTTTAAATTTGAATGGACTATTTTTAACTTTGAGCATTTCACATTTGTGATGTGTTTTGTCACAGATTGCCAAAGGGGAAGATTGTTAGGTTCTAAGACCTAAAGAACCTTAAGGACTAATGTATTAGAACTTCAATATGAATTATGTTGGCAAACCATGATCAAAACATTTAGTCTAGGTTTAGACTTGATCAAAGTTTGGTTTAATATAAGTTCGGAATCAAGTAATTGTAGGAAATTAATGTTCTATTTCTGCAAGGCTCGATCAATCGAAGAATAGACTCGATCGATCGAGAATCGTGGATCAGGAATTTTTTGCAGAATTTTAAGTTTGGTCCAACAGCAGTTCAAGCCCATTCGGGATTAGGGTTTTAGGTCTACTTCTTCTAGTATATAAAGGAAAGCCTAAGCACATTTTTAAAGGCTTTTTAGAGAGAGAAGAGTGTGCCTCTTTTGTAGATCTAAGATTTTGTGCCCAAAAGCTCTCTAAAGTCTTTGTCAAGTTATGTGATGAATATTTTATGAGATCTGAGAAGTGTTTACCTTCATACACACACATAGAGCTATTAAGATCAAGATTCATATTAAGAATTTAATGGTTGTTTTAGTTGTTGCATAAAAAACTTTAAAGAATATCTTAAATCTTTGAGTGGAGTCTCAAAATCATAAGTTGGAGAACTTGTGGTTGCAGTAGATCAAGGAAAGAAATAGTCCGTAAACTCGGAGCTGTCACGTAGTCGTGGTAGGAAGTTTTTTACATGAGGAAGTAATAGGATGTTAGTGGTCTAAGTCTTATTGTAAAAACTTCAATTCTTTAAGATTGAATCTGTTTTTACTTTGAGGATAGTTAGGTTAAATCCTTCCAAAGTTTTTTATCAGTTAGGTTTTCCTAGGTCATTATATTGTTGCGTTCTTTATATTTCCACATTATTTACATGATATGATTTATATGTGTTAACCTAGGACTGAATAATTTATCTAAGTAATCACTGGGCTAAATAACTAGGTTAAACAACCTGTGTTTAAGAGGTCTAAAACTTTACAAGTGGTATCAGAGCAGATTAGCTCTTGTGTTAGATCTTTTAATCTAAGAGTTAATCATTGATCCCTGCTATCATGAATAATTTAAAGTGTCTTACCATTTTTTATTGTGATGTTTTGAATAAAAAGGACACTATTGTCTCTGTTAGTCTTTTTGATGCTTGTGAAACTCTTCATGAGAAATTATCTAAATTGAAAATGACAAAAATTTAGCTACAAAATTGGTTGTAGTTTTAGGTTACAACCTTACTCAATATCATTAATATTATTACATATTTCGAAAATATAACTGTTAGATTACATATTCTTTATGCTCTTAAAATACATATGAAATTTTGTGCCAGTCAGATATTATATATGATCTATTATATTATATTTTATGCTTAATTTTAAACTATAAAAATTTGCAATTTAAACAATTTCTTGATAACATAGCTATTAATCTTTAATTTTATATAAATTTTGCAAGCATGGAGAATATAAGAAGAAAATGTAATTCAATGGTAGATTTGTCAAAATTCACCTCTAATAAAAATATATTATATAAGATTGTAGTCTTAGGGCTTCAACAAATTTTATACCTGAACTTTATCCAATTGAAATATATAAGCTCGCACTGTTTCACAAACTAGCACGATCCAACATTTCCCATAAAATTTTGGCAGACTCTTGATTAATTATAGTGACGAGAAGCCTTAAAATATTGACTCTATTTACTAATTACGGTGTTAAAATTAGTCTCTAGTCTAAGCATCCCTAGGTAAAGGAATTAGAAATAGAAAAATCACTCAAAAGTCTCTATTAATAATTATGGTTAAGAGTACGAGTAATTATACAATACTTCAATATATGAGTTAAGTGGCTTGATGAATAACTTAGGCTATAGTCTTAGAATTACTAAGTAAAGGAATTAAAAATAGGAAAAGGTGCTCAATTCAAATGTAACCATTACTAAATAGCAATGTTATGAATACCGTTTCGGATCCCATTTCGGTTTGTTCATTAGAACGGAATATTTTGGTACCGGTCAATACCGGTAAATACCGGTGTACTATTTCGAAAGTACAGTAATAATATATATATTTACCATTTTGATATATATTTTTGGTCAAACCTATAAAAATTATCATGAATCTTAAAGTTATAAGCCCATATTTAATATTAAAAATAATTATTATAATAACTAACAAGTTTTTTAAAATATAATAACAATAAATTTACTAGACCAAAAAAAAAAAAAAAAAAAAATCACAGAGGATGGAAAAGACACAAAGCCTGCAATCTATTAACTCTCCTTTTGAATTGTATTATTATAATGCTAGGCATGTGGAGTGGCTCACAAAACTAAAAACTTGGGACAAATGCCAATATACAAAGCAATGAAAAGAAGTGGAGGGTAACTGAGAGGACGAAGTGCAGAAGAAAAGAAGAAAACAAAGAGGATGACATACAAAGAAAAGAAGAAAATGGAGAGGACGAAGTGCAGAAGAAAAGAAGAACCGAAGAAGGCCAAGTTGCTGAGGCTACTGATGCAGTGAGATGAATTGCTATGGGTGGGTCTATTCAGGTAATAGCTATTAAAATTTGAAAAGGTAAAATTTTTTTGCATTTATCAGTAGTTCAGTATCGGCCAAAATATGTCTATCGGCTGAAATTCCCCAAAACAGGCCGAAATGGCCGGAACGGGCCAGAACAAACCGAAATTTGGTCCGAGGTGGAACAAGAGGGTGATTCGTACCGGTTTAAGGACTGGTACAAAATTTTTCAGCCGTTTTGGCCGGAACGGAACGGTATTAATAACAATGCTAAATAGTATTAATTATATTACTAATTATATTATACAATAATTCGGAAGTAAAATAATTTTAATGATGGACAGGTTTGCGTTATTTATGTCATAAGCTTAAGGAAAACAGTTTAAAAAACCAATCGCACACTTTGACATTACTTGTGTATTTGTTAAATCACTTATATTCCTAGGCGAGATGTTCTATTCCTACCCCCCTCCCCCCCCCCCCCCCCCCCAAAAAAATCCAATAACTGATTGTAATTGATTGTTACATATCTGTATATATTAAGAAGATTCAGAAAGTTAGTTTTTTTTTTTTTTAGTCAAAAATACCTCTAAATTAATTAACCAACAACTTAAAAATGAAGTTAAAATAGTAAATTGGCAATAGAAAATTAATTATTGCTCTTTTTACGGTAAAAAATAACCCTACCTAAAACTTAAAAATTGGGTTAAAATAGTAAATTGACAAAAATAATAAATTCCTACTTCTACGTTGAAATGTCTTTTTGCTTCTAATAAACTCCTACTTTTACGTTGATTTAAATTCCTACATCTACTCACTAACTTTCTACAAAATAGGACCACTCTTTTGTTAGTTTTAAAACTCCTTCAATCTACAAAACTCACCCCACGTATTCATCATACTCTTAGATTTTTTTTTTTTTTTTTTTTTTGGTGATTAAAAAAAAGTAGAAATCCCAAATTATAATAAATACAAATTATTCATCTTCATAAAAAAAAAAATAGAAGAGCCTCTGAGCACGCACGTGAGTGCTTGCTGAGGGGTTAGTTTATACTGGGTTGAAGTGCGTGGTGTTAGATTTTAACAAAAAGGGCAATAATAGAAGTTCTTATCCGCTACAGTCCAACATGAAAAAAAAAAAAAAAAAATCCACCAATCCAAAGCCGCGATATAGCTGACCGTTATACTGATTCGCTAAACTCGTCCAATTACAACGCACTTTTATGACATTTTCCCGAACTGGCCCCAACATGCAAAGCAGTCGTTCGGAGGAGTCTTTCCCTACTTCATCCCACGTAACACCCTCCCAAGGCCCCCCCAATTACTCACTCACCAGATAGAAACAATAACTACAACTACAACTACATATTATTTATGTATTATATTATTAACATGACATTAAACATATTCATTCAACACCAGTTTATGATAATTTTATAGAGATGAGTTTAAATTATATCTAATGCAATTTCACAAGAGGTACACTTTTTGTGAACTATTGATTACTATTAAATTTAAGAGTTATTATATTATATCTATGTATTATATTACTTTTTGTCATTATTACTCTCTAAAAATTAGTGATTTAGACATTAATTCTTATTAAAAAAAAAAAAAAACCCACAGCATTAACTATGGAAAATACAAACATATATATATATATATATATATATATATATTTGTTAGGAAAAAATGGAAATACCATTATTTATTCGAAAAAGTGGGATACATTGACAATATTGGCTCCATTCTTCACTTCAGTACAATATCGCCTGTTGATTCTTTTTTCCTTCCTCGACAGGTATCTCTTTTATTCAACTTTATTGAGTTCATACTTCATAGTTCACTATTCTGGGGGCACTGCAATTTGAATAATAAAAAATTCAACTTTTCCTCTCGCCAAAACAGATCTTGAGTTCTTGACATCTCTGCTAAACCTACCTGTGTGTGTGAGAGAAGAAGAAGATGAGTGCAAAGCCAGAGGCAAAGCAGGTTCTCCCAAATCCAGAAGAGGAAAGGAATGCTTGTTTGTGAATTACAGAACTACCGGCGGACATGGTATTTTGTTGAGACTAATTATTTCTAAAACTCTCGTGACAAATTTTATTCAAGGTATTGCCAAAACTCAAATGGATGAAAAAAAAAATTTCTCTTTTTTTCAGGCCATATACTGTGATTAAGTAATGGCAAAAGGATACTCCCTTCATAATAAATGGAACAAAATTGGCTTTTGCCCTTTAAAAAAAAACAGTCCGGTATTTTGCCTCATTTCCCAAACTAATTAGGAAAATACCCCTATTTTGAAACTCAATTTTCTCAAAATCGAGTTTAAAAAACAAAAATTTTTAGAGCTCTATAGTGGTGTTTTGAGGAGCCTATAGTGACGTTTTAAAGACCTATAGTAGTGTTTTTAAACTCGATCTTCATGAAATCGAGTTACATACAATTTTTTTTTTTTACCTATAACCCGATTTTATGAAGATTAAGTTTAAAAACACCATTATGGGTCCTTAAAATGTTACTATAGGCTCCTTAAAAACGCCATTATAGGGTCTAACTCGATTTTGAGAAAATCGAGTTTCAAAAGAGGGGCATTTCCTAATTATTTTGAAAAATTGGGCAAAATGCTGGATTATTTTTTTGAAAAGGGCAAAAACCCATTTTCTCCATAATAAATGAATTTGCAAAATGGTAATCATGTTTATTAAAACAAAATAAAGATAGCTTGTATTTACAATTTAATTAATATTGAGAATTTTATGAATAGTAGAGGCCTGAAAGTATAGTGCAAAAAGAAAGACAAGAGGAAGAAGATGATGATATGGAAGAAAAAAAAAAAGTTAACGCTGTGGTTTTTTTTTTTTTTTTTTCCTTTAATAAGAAAAGTTAATGCCTAAATTACTAATTTCTAGGGTGTAATAATGACACTACTATGAGTATTTTTTGACCCTTAGATTTAATAGTAATCAATGATTTACAAAAAGTGTAACTCTTGTAAGGTTACACCAAGTATAACTTGAACCCATATCAATTTTATAACAATACTTTTATTTACCAGTGTCATTGCCTTTTGTTAAGGAGGAATCTATGGAATCTCATTACCAGGAAGTAACAAAAACAAATAAACAACTGCTTTCTTTAAGTGACTCATTTACTTTTTTTCTCAAAAAAGAAAAAGAAAAAGAGTGACTCATTTACTGCTGCACCAAAAAAGCTAATAAATTACGAGTAATTCTTGGGTACTTTTGGAGTACGGAAAATTGTGCTCCTTTCTCTAACATTCATAGTGAAGTCCACTTATTAATTAAATTTATAGTGAAATCCACTATGAATGTAAGAGGAGGGAGCATGTAATACCCCACATATTTTTTTATTTTTATTTTGAGGTTATTATTAAGTTTTCTTTTAAATATAATTGTTGGACCATAGGCATTCTTTTTCTTAATAACCACAGCCCGCTACTCCACTAAGCCCACATCTCTAATACAAACTACAGGGTAGAGGAAGAGATAGTCAAGATTTTATCAAAGAGGCTAAAATGTGTTTTCCTTAGAGTTAGAGCACATATAATTGAAGAGGCAATTAGATTGTTCAATGTATGATTTCTCACCATTAGAAATAAAGAATTAAAAGTTTATAAGGTTATCTTGGAATTAGTTGTGATGTTAGATTGTTCAAAAGTTGGATTTTGGTCCTAAAATTTTATTTATATTTTTCGGATAGTTTTGCCCCTGTGTATCCATGAACAAAAGCATGGCTATTACGTTTTCATTAGTGTATATATATATATATATATATATATATATATATATATATGTAATCCTAATTTGAGCCACGGATTGCAAGAGATTCATGATTTTGGCTTAACTCTTCCGTCGGATTTGTACATATAATATACATATAATATATATATATATATATATATATATATATATATATTATAGATATATAATAAGTCAAAGATACGGCCATTGTTTTAATTGCCATTGGGAGACATACTGCCCACCCGTTCACTGAGGTTATGCTATTAAACCATTGATGTTACATATTAAAGTTGAAATTGTTTTTTTTTTTTTTTTTTTTTTTTTTTTTTTTTTTTTTTTTGTGGGAGTATGGTTCTCACGTTGGTCTCTGTGGGTCCTTAGAACAGGTAAATATTCCCATCATGCCTTCTATTGGATTTGTATATATAGGGTCCTTTTAGTTTTGCCATTTTTTTTTTTGTGATTATATATGTTAGGATGAATTAACTTTTTGGGGTTTTATATTAAATCCTAGGTCAATGATAATTTTTGGCTACTGCCTTCCTTTTGGCAATTTGAATTTCGATTAATGCAAGGGATATTATTGGTTAGAGCATCATTGATTAGAGAAACTTTAGTTTAGTGTTAAAAGTGTTATTAATTCAGCAAAGAATAATCTTAGTGAGTCCATTTGTATAGTTCTATAAGCTTTATATTTTGTAGAAGATATAAAGTATATCTCCATGATTGTTTATAAGTCCTATTTGAGAGTATTTTGAGACTATTTGGAGGGTGTTTCAGCTGGACTTTCAGTGTGATCCAAGTATTGTAAGTAATTATGCATAATATGCACAAATTTCATTCTTTAGATTCTTAGAAGTTAAAGATTTTCAAAAGTTATATCTTTTTTAAGCTTTCATTTTTAAAAGTTTATTTAACAAGCATTTTTACATCATTGAAAGAGAAACTTTGCTTTTTTAAAAAATAATGTTTTAAAGAAAAATTTCAAATTTTAAATAACGTTTTGAATGTCGAAATTCCATTTAAAAGATGATTTCTAAACTAAACTATTTTATAAAAATAATTGAGTTCCAAAATAATGTTGTTCTTTAAATTTGTTTCAAAACAAGTGATTTTGACGCCATATTCTTGTTTTTCAAATGGTATTTAAAACGTTTCTTTTAGCAAATTAGATTTTTAAACTTACTCAAGAATTTTAAAAAAAATTTATATAAACTCTTCAGTTCCTATTCATTCCCTAAGAGAGTCAAACATCTTTTGATTCATGTTTCAAATTGATATTGTGATATACGATATGCCTTTATTGTTAAAATAATTGTGAATATTGAGAAAATTATTCTATGTTATATAAACTTTGTTTCTTTGTGATATGTGACTCAAAAAGAGTGTTTTTAGAATTGATCAGATATATGTGTAAATCCTCTCACAGGATTGTATGTGAGAATATGTGTTGATCCCTCACCAGCAAGAGTTAGATATTGGTATCCGCTCACATGATTGTATGTGAGAATATGTAATGTGTATATGTGACACTATGCTCTGATCAATTATTTGTATGTGTTTTCGAAAGACTTTAAGATTTGATTATATGTGTATTAAGTGATTCTTTACATGTTTGGAAAACTATATTGGATATTTTGAGTGAGATTGTGAAATCAAACTCGTGCTTTGCTTGACTCTATTCCGTTGTGTATTCTGTATAATTACTTACTAGATGTGTGGCTCACCCCATCAATTACTATTTTCAGATTAAAGTGTAGTTGGGAATATAGAGCTTTTGGATCGCTTTTTGAGGTGCAAGGTAGAGTGTGAAAGTTGTAAGTGACTTCAGTGTTACTTGAAGAATCATAAAATTTTAGTTACCTTTGTTTTATAATTCACGTTTTATATAGTGGAGATTATTTCCAATTTGTGAAGTTTTGAAAAGATTATTAGTTATTGTTATTATTTTTATTCCGCTTAGACTTCACAATACTTTGGAGATTATTATAAATTGTGGATTTTAGTTATTGTAAGAGATTTATATGTAGCATTGTTTATTTGGAGTTTTATTGAACTATGTATAAATAAATTATGTTTATTGAGCTAGGTAAGGTTAGCAAATTAGTCATGTATCTAAATCCATGTTCTATGGATTTGAGTTGTGACAGAGCATAATTTCTCTGTACTCCAAAAATACTCAAAAAATTTCCATAAATTACAATAGAATACTTAACAAGTCAACCTTAACCACTATATTCAGATTATTCGTTAATCGAACCCTTATAGTAAAATTGGTGTTAACTTTTACCATTTTCCATTTTTTTTATAATTGATTATGTAACATATTTGTGGTTGACACTAGTGGCGGCTTTAGAATTTTTTGCTAGTGAGTTAATAGTGTTAGAATTAGAAATTTGTTGTGGCAATAAAAAATAAATAAATTAATTTTTTTTGTATAGCTTAAAGATAGGTAAGACAACAACCAGTGATTACATAAATAAATAAAATTTAATAACTAATCATATATTTTTGTCAAATTAACAATAATTTATTATATTTAAATGTAATATCAATTAAATAAAAATATGTGACAAAAGAAGAATAATGGCACATCTAGGAGTAGAATTGGGAGTAAACATGGAAATAGAGGAACATATTTGTCTATATATTTCTTTCTTTTTTGATTGATTAATGTTTTTTTTTTTTTTTTGAGAAGGACATAATATAGTTTATTAATATTCTTTTCACTGTTATTTTCTTGGGGAAAATGGGTAGTTAATCTTAATTTTGAGAGAAATGTTGTTCACAACACTTTCACAACAATTCCTTAGTGGTAGGTTGTAATTGATTGTTATGTTTTGATAAAAAAGTAATTTAAGTTATAAATTCAAATTATTACTAATAGCAACCTGTCACCTATGATTTTCTGTTAAAGTATTGTGAAGATATTGTGAACATAGTAACACTTCTAATTTTAAATAATCTGAATTTAGAAAATAGGATTATATAGCTATATAATTTAAAAATTAAGGCTATTTAGTCATTTTTGCCTTATTTTCTCTCTACAATAATATGAGGGATTTTACCCTAGACAGCCGTCGAACCTGGGCTCAGCCCATGGGAAAGTGGGGAACATGCAGACAGCTTGGCCATTTCAAAAGATATTTGAAGTTTTATTCATCTTTTCAATAGTCAAGTAAAAGTTGAGAGATTATGATATGGGATTGCAGGAACCTAATGCTACAAGAGAAGAGGATCATTGGAAGATCCATTTGTTAAAAGAACAGTAAAGAAAAAGGGAGATGAAGAAAAGAAAAGAAAAAACAAAAACAAACAAACAAACAGACAAATGTTAGACGAATAAAAATACTAGCCTGATTTCAGAAATTCCATAATTTTCAAAGTCTTTCGAAGATCCAAATCTGTTAACAAAGTTTCAAAGTCGGTGAAACTTTAATAGAACTTAAAGTTAGTGGAACACTGAAACTTGAACAGAATTCTTAGTTGGCCGAACATGAAACACTTTTTAAAGCTTTGTTCACGTATTATTGGAGGGCTAGAGCCTAGAGATGATAAATGTAAAAAATGTAAAGCGTACAATCCAAGTAAGCGTAAATAAGGGATTAGATTGATGCTAAGGCATATATTGTGATAATGGTCCACCAAATACTTGTGTTAGAGGTCGTCTATAGTTCACTTGCACATATAATGCCAAGAGGATCCTTTTTTCCTATTTGCTGGTTCCTTCACTTTGTGCAAAACTTTTAGCATAAATGTTATAATAAGTTGTGAGTGAACAATTTGTTCAATTGTTAAAGTCCATTATATAGTCTAATAAAATCATTATAAAAAGTAGGTTAAAATACGATCTATATATATATATATATATATTAATAATATGTTAATAATTTCCATAGATTAATGGTCCTAAGTAACTATAGTCATAGCTTAAAATAAGGACAAAACTTAGGTACAGTACCTTATGTTGTTTAAAAAACTCTAAACTTAGGTACAGTATCTCATACAAAACACACAGCGGAAGCAACAAACAATGATCTATTTCATTCATGATTGACAATATGCACTATGTAAATTTCAGAATTTAAGAACAAGATAGCGTACCTTAGTGTGGAGAAATTCAAAATAAAGATTAGAAACACTTGGGAACACTTTTAATTTTCACTTCAATTCCACTTTACGCCCAAGATGTGTGGTCTCTCACTCAGTTTCCAAAGGAAGAATGAAAGTGTGTCTCACACTCTCTCTTTTTCTCTACGATTCTTTTCTTAAAAATCACACCAAAAAATTCTGTATGTTTCTTCCTTTATAACTAACTGATTGTCTAAATGGGCCGGTCTATTGGGCCTTTCCAATTGGGCTTTAGTGTGTGGCTTGGAATGGGACCAAAAGAGACCAATAAAACACTAGCTCCAATGGGTCTTGGGCTTTTCCGTCAACTCTTGACAAGTCCAAAGTTACCATTAATTATTTTTAATGCCACTATATAAATATAATTGCACTCTAGGTCTTATTAATAAATTATATCCCAAGACTTTATTTTACACACAACCCCTTCATAAAATATTCGTAGTAATACAAAGTCATAAATATAGACTACCACTTTGAAAATTACTACATCTTATCCTTGAGTACCCAGTTTAACTCTTTAAAGTTATTCATCATATATTTATGAAATCTAATTTCACAAATATATACTTTAGTAATTTCTTACCAAAGTGGTTAGGCCTAACTCTCTGAATAACCAAAACCATTAAACTTATCTCAAGGGAATATTTTGTGTCTCCATTAAGAGATTATGAATTCCATATTGAGAATATATATTCCATCAACACTAAATGTGATTGCCCAACATACTGAGGTTTTGACCGTTACATTAGATCTCACTCTTGATATATCAAAGCAACCTCTACGTCATGATCAGGTCCATTATTTTCTTAGAATTAAGAGTTCGTGCAAATAGAAGTCGTGAAATTTATTATTCATTTGACAGTCGTTAGCAAAATAATAAATCTCACAACGGTCCAGTTCAATATGTCTTAACTCTTAAAACATATCAACATATCAACTAGAAGTCTCCACTTCCATGACCAAAACAAATCATCTTAGTTGATACGTTATAGTTTTCGCAGATGAAATGCCCAATTTCATCACCGACTACGAACTATAAATTCTGAGTTTACAAAGAACTTGTGATTTATATCTTCTGTGACTAAATCACATAAATCACATACTATGCATCTCATGGACTATATGATAATGTCCAACTATTCATGTTACCATTATTTTAGATAAAAATAAACAACTTTATTAAACACAACATTAAGTCATACATAGCATCATACAATAGGATTTAAAGTCACATATCCTAACACCTTATATGCTATTTCTTAAGTTTTCCTCTTAAGATTCGGCTATGTAAATACTTAACTAAAAAATATACTTCCATTTATGAGAAAAAATTCACGCGGTAAAATTTTAAAAGAAAAACCTAAAGAACAACACCTAAGTATTGTACCTAAATCTTACCCTTAAAATAAAATATTAATAAAAATATATCCACTAAAGGTATCAATACGAGCGAATTGGAATCTAAAAGTAGATGGGATTATAATGAATACTTGTCGATCTATTCGAAGTTTTTATATTGCTGACCCGGTTAGAGAAATTATTAAAATATATTATGTTAATATAAGCCCCTTAATGGATTTTATTTATGTCAAATCTTTTATTTTTTATTGTTTAAAATATTCTTTTTCCTTACCTCGAGTAGTTAACTAATGAATTTACATAAAAACAAAATTATATCTTCTTCCGTGTACGCTAGTTAATAGAGTAACTCATATGACCATATTTAAATAAAAATTCTAAGATCACAATCAAATTTGATTATTTTCACAACTATTCCATGTAATTGACGGTAAGTGGTAGGAAAAAAAAAAAAGTTGTGGTCTATGTGAATTTTTTATTAGTTATTATTATTATTGTTTTAAAGTTTAAAATTTCAAACATATAAAAACAAAGTCAACTGGAGACACTTAAATAGCTTCAGTTTCTATATAAATTTTGAGAATAAAAGCGCGTGCGCACACACATATATATACACACACGCACATATATACTAGCCTCATCACATTCATTTCGCGCGTGCAATGAGACTTTTTTATTTTTAGTGGTCCTATTTTGTAGCAAAAAAAAAAGTGCTTTTATTTTATATATATAATTTTTATTTTGAAAATCTAATTTATAAGTGAATAAAGCAATTTGAAAATCAACGAGAGAGTGACCCTATTTTTTAGGTAATGTTTTAGTAGGAGTTAGAGTTGTATTTTTTCCGGATTCTCCTTTAGTTTTGTCTCGACTTAAACATAAGAGCGTAAGGGCATTTTAGAACCATGAAAATAAAGAATCAATAAGGGAAACCCTTTAGATAGTAGTACAGCGTTTAATGTTATTTGTTGCACTCCTGTTGAGCCACATCAGTGCCACATTATTAACCTATTTTCTTTATTTTCTCTCTCCTTTTAAATTATTTTTCTGCTTATTAATTTCCTACCTTACAATTACACATTCTTCAACATTTCCTTACTTCTACCTTTTATCTCCCTACTATTCTATACCTTAATCTTACAATTTCTCTATCTCTGCATCTTCCTTTTTATTTTGAGTCTTCTTTCTCCCCATGTTTTTTACCATAAAATTTGTGATTTTCTATTCCATTCAATCCATATTTTGCTCACACAAAAATCTGAATACTCTCTCTCTCTCTCTCTCTCTCTCTCTCTCTCTCTCTCTCTCTCTCTCTCTCTCCAAGATCATGCTTTGTCGACGATGGTGAAACCCGGTTTTTATTCGGGTCGGGCCCGTGGAGTTAGGGTTCGGATCGGATCGATTCAAATCGAATGGAATGGGTTTGGTTGCAATCTATTCAATCTGTGGTTTTTTTTTTTTTTTTTTTGTTGCAATTTGGGTTGATCTGATATTGCCATATTGGTGAGTTATTATGGTGGTTGGTTTGCAATAGAGGTGTTGTTACGGCAGTGGATATTGGTGGCTGGTGGTTGTGCTGTTGATGTTGTTGCTGTTGTTAATGATAATGGGGAGAAGATAATATATTATTTTAATGTGTAGTAAATATTATTTTAATGTATAGAATTGAATTATAAAATATAGATAAATGAGATGTTGTAAAATGATGTGGTAAAATAATAAAATAGGCTTTTGATGTGTCAAAATGACATTTTTTATGCCACATCTGCTGTGGATGCTCTTATAGGTTACCTTCACGCTTTGACCAATGAGAATTAGAGAGCTATTATTAACTAGGGTTGTATGATATATTTTTCATAGTTAGGAGGACTTGGAGACTAAAACTACAAATTTTGGAGAGAACTAGCTTTTATTATTATTATTATTATTATTATTATTATTATTATTATTATTATTATTATTATTATTATTATTATTATTATTATTATTATTCATAGTTACAATGAGGAATGAGAAATTTGTACCTTAGACCTTTCAATTATTTGGAATATTAAAAAAATGATAACTGAGCGACAAGGCATTTTTGGCTTGTAAAGAACTTAATGGAGTGAATAAGCACATAATATATGAAGAACCACTAAAAAAAAACAAACAATTTCATATATAAGTATATTTTTGTACTCATCGAAAAGTATCCTTATTGTAATTATTTGTAATCAGTCTACTAATATTTATGAAGTATTTTTTAATGAAACAATACATATAATAATCCACTATTATTTATGGCCAACCCCAAATTATTGGGATTAAGGCTTTATTAATTGTTGTTGTACGCATAATACTCCACTAAGGTCACTCAATTAAGAACAACTTCCTCATAGTCCAACCTTTTATGAACCCTGCACCAAGGCAAGAAGAACAATTAGTCAATTGGGATAACCTTCTCTCTTTGTCTTTACTGTTTTAGCTTTTTATTATTCATTTTTGGGTAAAATACGCTAAGGATCGTTTAACTTTTATGATTTTGTAGTAAGACACCTTTAGCTTTTCTTTTTTCCCCAATTTAGTTCATAAACCTTGATTCTGTAGTAAATATATCCCTTCTCTCCACTCCCTATCTATTTCACCTCGTTCTGTTTTTTTTTTTTTTTTTTTTCAAATTATTAAAATCCCAAACGATGGAAGGGCTCCATTTGCTGCACATTAGATGATTCGGTGCAAAAAATGTTAAAATAGACGGAAATGGACAAAAGGGGTCCATCTACTATTCTACTACAGTTTCAGTACTAAATTTGTGAAAAATAAAAAGTCAAGGGGGACTTAACTTAAAGTCTGCAATTACATACAAGTTTAGGCGGCCTTAGTTCATTTTATCCGTTTTTTTCTCCACCTATTTGTATTTGTGTGAGTGCTTGAGAGAGAGATAAATTTACTTGTTGCAGTCCATGCTATCAGAAATGGGGAAGCTAAGATGGGTGTGGCACATGATAGGAAGAGAATTGATACGTGAGGCAAGCAAGCCAGGTTGTGTTCCCTTTACACTAGCCTGAATGCAAAAGCAGATCGTCCGACGCCCAAGCCCGTGCTTTGCTAATTTATTTAGCTTCTCTACGTGTCGACAGCATATCTTTGTTGGTACGGAGTAGAACCCAACGAGGAAGGCCAAGCAGTCAGGGAAATACTCAAACACATGCTCACAAACAGGGTACTGAGCCAAATTTGACTGATGAGACATGTCTAGCCTAGAAACTACAAGCAAGAATATTAAGAACACAATAGGACGAGTCATTGCTGAGTTTTTTTTTTTTTTTGGTACATATAAAAGCTTAATCAGTAAATATGTATAATGTTATTGATAGTATTTATTAAAGGTGGTATTATATAAGAATTTAATTTGGTCTAAACTAAGAAATTTTTGTTGCCAATAGAACAAAAGAGAAGCAAGTTCGTTAGAGCCATGCATGCAATTTTCATGCTCCCTGAATTGCTCAAACTTGCCCCAATACTCTTGAAAAGTAGGAGGGTTGCGTGAGTAACAATTAATTAAATTGTTATGAAAAGCTTTTCATTATGCATGGTACCGTTCCGTGATATTTGGGAATTGTCTACAAAATTCACCAAAATTATTCAAAATTTATAGCATCACTCTAATTTGAAGTAGTCAGATCTAATAATTACAAATGAGGACTAAAGAAATATATATTTTAGAATTCAAGCCTTTAATATCTTATTAAACTTGACCTTTTCAGTTTGCTCCGTTGGCATGAGCCTAGCTTAAAATGATTTTAAGAAAAAAAAAAGTTACCAAGACAATGTTTTTTTCCTAATTTTTTGGGTTCTTCACAATGCATGCAAAAAAAAAAAAAAAAAAAAATTGACAACTTAATTATTTTAAGTAACATAGAAAATTAGCTCAACTGGTTGACACATTTTGATGTTTTCAATATAGACATTCAGGATTATTCAAATCTCTCCACCCCAAAATAAAAATTATTCTTAAAGTAAGGTTTTTCTTCTTTTATTTTTTTACCATAATTTTTCAAGAAATGTTTATGATACAAAAATTTTCACAATCATTTCATAAAAGATAACAAGTTGTGATTAGAATCACATCATTTCCACATGGACCCTAGCACCACTTTTGTTAATGCAAATATTAAAAAATTACATTTTTACTATTATGAGAAAGATTGTAAAAAAAGTTTTCTACCTACACTTATATTTGTAATAAAAAGATGGTAGAAAACAACCTAACACTAATTCAAAAGATTTAATAGATAATTCTCTCTAACTTCCGGAGTATCAATATGGGTGAATCCAATGCAGATAGGATATTATGGCTTTGGTTTCAATGAATACATGTAAATCTAGGATCAGTAATTGAAGCATTTAGCCTAGAGACTAGATAGCCAGGACCCAGTTCCAGGGGTTGCTTCCTTCGAATTCTTAGAGACTAGAGAGATCCTCTCTCCAATTTCTTAGAAGATCCCTCTCGTCTTCTCTGATTCATGCAGGTATAGTAAGTTTTAAATTTATTTTGCATGTTTGTTTTTGTCATTGCCATGCTTATTTTCATAGTTACCATGATTGTTTTCACATCTTTATAATAGCTATGATCGTATGTTCACAATACCATGATTAAATTGCTCACATGATAATTATCCAAATAAATTTAACATCACTCATGCATTAACATTGATTTAACTCTTGATCTAAGATTATTACATTGTTTAGATTTCATAGATCTATGTTTTATATGATTTATTTTTCAGATCAGAAATTTTCTTTGTAAAAAGCATTATATTTTCTATAGCAAAAATTATATTTGAAACCCTTTTTCAAAATCCACTTAGATTCATATCCAAACCAGATCTGAGATTCCTTTAAAAAAAAAAACATTATATTTTTCTTATCCAAGCTTGATCTGAAATCCTTTTCAAAATTCATTTATTTTTCTATATCAAAAATCAGATTTGAAAATTTCTTTTTAAAAGGCATTCTAACTTCATATAAATAAAAAATAAATAAATAAAAAATCTGATGTGAAGTTTCCTTTGCAAAAATATTTACATTTACGTACGTAATAAAAATCAGATTTAAATATATTTTCATAAAGATGTCATATATTCATGATTAAAAATCAAAACTGAGATTTCCTTCGCAAAAATGTTTCCAATTTCATAATAAAAACCAGATCTGAATATTTTTCATAAACTCATTGTTTTTCACATATTAAAAACCAGATCTGAATATTTTTCATTAACTCACCAGATCTGAATATTTTTCATAAACTCATTGTTTTTCACATAATAAAAACCAGATCTGAATATTTTTCATAAACTCATTGTTTTTCACATAATAAAAATTAAATCTGAATATTTTTCATCAAAGCATTGTTTTTTTCATGTTATAAAAACTAATCTAAATCTTTCCCATAAAAATGACATTCTTTTTCATAACTAAAATCAAATCTGAATTTATTTTCAATAAAATGATTCTTTTTCTTTTATAAAAAAGCAGATCTAAACTTTCTTTTAAAACTCATTTCCTTTAATGAAATTTAAATCTTTTGCATGGAGTAAGAAATAGATCTATAGAGATTTTAGATTTACGAAAACTAACAATTGCATATTACATTTCAAAGTTTACTGTATCATATGTCAATGATTGTGTGGGTACATAGATGGTCATCCGTAGCCTAAAAGATTGTATTTTTCCAAACAGAGTGGATGCCTAACAACTTTCCACTTTGTAACCCTAGCACCTAAATCTAGTATTTTTGGTTCAAGATTAGTGTTTTATCATTTTCTTTGGTAGAATGTAATAGGACCAAAATTTTGTAACTTTTACTTAGATTGTAATTTTTAATTTTTTTTTTTGTTTTGAGAAGGTACTTAGATTGTAATTAGGACCAAAGCGATGTAATTTCTACCAATTGTGATATTCTTGATATAATGAACATTCAATGCAATTCAATCATTCAATTTTACACTTTTAGTTTTTTTTTTTTCAATTTATAAAATAAGTAGTGACTCCACTATTAATTAACCCAATGAGGTTCCAAGTATCCACTTTTGAGAGTTTCCCAGCATGGGTCTCTCACACAATGCAATAGGATAATATTTAACCATTAAAAAAAAAAAACCCTAATAATAACAACCCAAAATCCAAAATTAAATTGCATCAACCTAAAGTATAGAACATAAAAATTCACCAATCTAAAATAGAGATGCAAGAAAAATAAATAAAAATAAATCCACCAAAAATGAGAAAAAAAAAAGTTGAGAAGAGAAAGAAAGAATTCACATTTTGTGTGTTAAAAAACTATGTATAGAATGAGAGAGAGAAAATAACAAAATCATAGTAATAGGATGAGAATGAGTATAGCCAAAATAAAGGAAGATAAAGGGATAGAGAAAGAGTGATATTAAGGTAGAGAATAGTGGAGAACTGAAAAGGTAAAAGGGAATGAGAAATGCTGTAAAAAGTGCAACAATAAGTGGAGAACTTAATAATAAGAAGAATAGTTAGAAATAAGAGAGAGATGGTAGTTTGATTGTTAAATAATAGAGTTTCTAATTCACCTTAAATGATTAGATGTTAAAAAATATATATGAAAAATTGGAAAGAAAATGGATAATAATATAGCCGCTGATGTCTCAACTAAATTGTAATAACAAAAAATGCTAAACTTCAGCTTTTAAATATACTAGATGGAAATCCGTGTGATGCATGAGAAATTTTTGCCTAAAAGTATGTTAGTCTCAAGCTTTGCATAGAATAAATAATTATATTATATTAATCTCAAATTGAAACAATAAACACGACATGAAGAATTAAATATATATATATATATATATATATTGGTGTGCATTTAACTAAAAGTTTCTATAGTCTCTAGTTTCTCTACCGAAAATATTTTTGCAATACTCTTTAAAAAAAAAAAAATTAGATTGGTGTCTACCATATGGGATACCGAAAATATTTTTGCAATACATTTCTTCTTTAAAAAAAAAAAAAATTAGAGTAGTTTTATATCTTCCTTGAGCTTACATCTTCATTAGTTTACACAGAAGGGCTAATTTAAGACTTGAAAAATGAGTAGGAATGTTAGTTTGGTTGGATGGGATCATTGAATTTAGACTGCAAAACCTTTGTTTGCAAAGAAGTTGAAGAGTGTGTGTAGTCCAAAGGGAAGCTTGTATGGAGAAAGAGAGCTTCTAAGTGAGTTAGTGTCTTGGCTTTCAAGTTTCATCTACACGTGGGGTAGGAGAAAGAGAGTTTGTAAGTGGGTTAGAGTCTTGGCTTTCATCTACACATGGAAAATGATCATGTTTGGGTCATAATATGTAAGGAAATAAGTGGGCTTGAGCTTTTCATAAGGTTTAGTTTGATTTGGTATAATTTCTAGTAGCAACCCATCTTTTAGCTAACAGTAAAAAGAATTTAATTTGATTTTTTGGGTAAAAGTAAAACAGTTAATAAGGCGAGATTAAAGAGGCTAAATGCAAAATTAAAGCACCACATGGCAAGACCTCATACACTCCCGCATGAGGTCTTTGTTTTTCTATATATATATATATATATATATATATTCAAGCCATTGCTACAAAAATATTCATCAGAGATTCTTAAATTTTTTTCTAAATATATTAAGAGAAGTCTTGATACTTCACAACATGGAATGAAACCAAATTACTACAAAAACAAACAATTTTATAAATCATATTGTTTTGAAAGGTAACAATGGTAGAACGGTGGATGATGAAGTTGAAGCGATTTCAAAAAATGATCCTGTTGATGTAAAACCAACATCCGAATGCTCAATTTTCTCACATCTTGAAAATTGAAGTTCTTCATAATATTTTGACCATTAGAAGTTTTTCGAATTCCCAGCAACTCAATTGCAAGCTACCACATTGTAGGATGTTTCCTTCCATTCAAGTGCAAACATCTTTTTGCAAGGTTAGCAACAATGATGACCTCTTCCTTATCACTTTCCTTCTTTACTCGGTCATCAAGAATATCAAATAGATGGTTCTCCTTCATTGAATGAAGGAAATATGTGGATAAACTTTTATCTACTTCTGGCCTTGTTGAAAAACAAGTTTTTCTCTAGTTAAGAGCTCAACAAGGACTACTCCAAACTATACACATCACTCTTTTCTGTGAACTAGCTTGTTTGAAAGTATTCTGAGTCCAAGTATCCAAAAGTTCCATAAACTGGGGTAGTTACATGAGTTTAGTCAACCGCTATTGACTTTGATATCCCAAAATCTGCTACTTTTGCTTTGTATTTTTTATCTAAGAGTATATTTGTAGACTTTATGTCTCTATGATACATTGGTGAGGTAGTTGCTGAGTGTAAGTAGAAAAAGAGATCCTGCAATTTCTATAGAGATCCTTAAACGCATATTCCAAGTTAATGAAAACTCTTTGTTTTCATCATGGAGATACAGGAAGAGTGTCCCATTTGGGGTGAATTCATAAACCAATAAAGAAACTTCTGTCTCCAAACAACACCCAATTAGCTTAACCACATTTCTTTGGTTAACTTTTGAAAAAATAAAAATCTCATGAATTGTTCGATATTCCCCTCTTGCACTGTGTTGCACTTTTTAATTGCAATAATTCTTCCATCACTTAACATTCCTTTGAAAACTGTACCTTGACCACCCTTACTAACTATTCTATTTTCACTAAAATGGTCCGTTGCCTTTTCCAACTCCTTCAAATTGAATAATTTTATATTTTGAATATTGTTTTCATTTGAAGATAATTGTTGTTGTAAGAATAAACCACCATTCTTTTAGAAGAATTTTTTCTTAAGCTTGGTTTCACTTCTCTTCTTTATCACAGTGAATAAAACCAATGTAATGGTTATTAGAAATAATGCTCCAAAGCTTGTACCAAGACCTGCATAAGTCAAACAAAAAAATATGAAATATCAATATTTTTATATAAAACATGAATTGTCTAAACTAGAGTTTGATAAGAAGTGCCCTACTTATTTTTAGTAGAAGTTAACTAATTCTTCCAAATTATGTTCCACTCTTGCCTAAAGTCTAAATTACTGTTAACTTCTAATTAATTTCTATAAAAAAAGGAAAATGAAATTTTTTTACTTTAATTTTCAAGTAATTAGTACATATGTGCAATGATCAAATGTGTTCCAATTATCAAAAAAAAAAACCTCTCTTGTGACAACACCACATGAGTACAATCACCTTCAGTCATCTACATTTTGAATCGACTGTTTAGAGCTTCTTGTTATCATCTTTTTTGCCTTAAACTTTTATAACAACCTGTTTAGCTTCTTCCCCGTCTCAAACTTTTGTTAACCCTAACGACCAGGTCTTCTTCCCCTTTTTTCAGCCAAATCCACTTTTCTAAGAGTCTGAACAAAATGAATAACCAATTATTGGTCTCTCCCCTTTTTTTCTTCCCTTTTTAGCCACTTTTCTTCTTGTTGAACAAGAATTTGTTCGAACTCAGAGTGTTTCTTCAGGGAGGCTAGCTCTAATAGAAGAGAAATACGAGTGTAGTGAGTTGGAGGCCTGTGATGTTGATGACTACATGGTTGACCCGTTGGTCCCATACTCCCATACAGTGTTGATGTGTTAACAAACACCACCTTTCAATGAGTACATGTTGCTAAACTGGATAAGGAAGCCATTTCTTAGTGTAATAGATCCTTCTGGAGATACTTCATAGTGTGATTGCTATTAGATGCAGGTTATTTCTTAGTTTGCCCCACGCAAAACTTAATTCAATCATGAAGCTTGGCACCAATAAGAAATGGTGAGTGTTAGGCAAACAACAAAGATTTTACATTTTCCAAGTTGAGCACATCAATGATCTTGAACACATATAATGCGAAGGCTGGCAACAAGGCGAGGAGCCAGGAATTATAGTTTGTGGGGCTAACATGGCAAGCTATACTATTTTGAACTGGAACTCAGAATACTAGCAACCAATGATTGTCTATCCGTAAGGGATAGAGAGAGTACTCCTCATGGGAGACATATATGAAGAAGATGAAACAATTCCTGCCGTAAGGAGTTTCTCCACACTAGTCTCTGAAGATGAGTCTCTTTCGCATATATAGGCTGAACAACTCGGGGCCTGGGCTGTGACTTCCATGAGGATGAAGGCCTACTTAACACAATTGGCAAGGGAGTAGTTTGTGTCCTACTTGAGCCAACAGGCCAATGCCCAGAGCCCCAATACTCAGATATTTGAATTAAAAGCCCAATGGACCCTTGTTATGATCGGTGGCTTGAATTAAGGTGAACATATGTGCCCTGGTAGGGGGAAGTCTTGTGCCTTTTATGGAGCGAATATCAAATCCTAACTAGTAAGTCTCACATTGCCTAAGTAGGGGTGGAGTCTTGCGCTTATAAGAAGGCCCTGGAGTCTAATTGGGAATTTTATTTTCAAATAACATTAAATATCAAAAAATTTAGTAAGTTGTCGCGTTTCAAAATAATTTTGAAAACTAGCATCTCGAGTTTTAAAAGCTCGAGTTCAATTTAAAACTCTTGTTGACATGGCAAAAATTCCACCTGGAAATCGAGTGTCTAAAAATCGAGTTCTAAACTCGAGTTTTACGCTCTCGCGTTCCAACATTATTTCGTCTTCCTCGCTTGCTTCTTCCTCTGTTCTTCCTCTGTTCATCATCCTTCGTTTCAGATCGTCATTTCCTCTGTTCTTCCTCTGTTCTTCATCCTTCATTTCAGATCGTCCTTCGTTTCCGTTTCCGTTTCCGTTTCAGATCGTCTTCGTCTTCATCCTTCGTTCTTCGTCTTCGTCTTCGTCTTCATCCTTCGTTCTTCGTTCTGGGTTCTTCATCTTCATCCTTCATCCTTCACCGTTCTGGGTTCGTCTTCATCCTTCACCGTTCTGGGTTCGTCTTCATCCTTCGTTCTTCGTTCTACTCTTCCGTTTCAGATCGTCGAGTTCCACCATTTATTTCTTCGTCTTCCTCGCGTGGGTTCTTCCGTTTTAGATCGTCCTCTGTTCTTCCATTTCTGGGTTCTTCCTCGCGTTCCTCTGTTCTTTGGTAGAACTCGAGTCTGAGAGACTCGAGATCCATGTGGCATTTCTTGCCATTCCTGTCCAACTCATCGGTGCAAAGCGAGTCTTGGAGACTCGAGTTCAAATGTGGATCTCGAGTTTCTAAAACTCGAGATGCTATTTTCCAATTTTATTTCAACCATTGCCTAACTTACTATATAATTACTCTTCACTAAGCTACTCTGCACATTATACTTGTGTTTTGGAAACAAAACCATGAATGTGTACTTGTGTGGAGGCACGCCGAAGAGGACAATATCATACGGACGAGGTGCAATTTTGTGCATGCTCTCCCGGTTAGGCCTTTTAACCTTCATGACAATATTTACGGGAAACTAGTCATTTGCTCCTAATTTACAAATTATGCAGCAAAATGTCCCTGTATTTAAACTCGCGTGAAAAATATAAATAAATAAATAAAGTTAAAATTGGACACAAAACAAATGAAATGACTAAATTGAAAAAAAAAATATATTAAAATTAAAGAAACAAAATGAAATAAAATTAGAGAATATCATTTGTAATATATATATATAATTTTTTATTAAAATTTTTTCCATGTAATTATCAATTTTTTTTTTGTTAAAAATAAAAATGATTTGAGAAAAAAGAAATAGAAGACATTAAACCATCTCTGATAATACCATTTCTAGCATGGTTAATTCAGACACCGAGACAATATGATTGCCACGCATTTAATGATTGCTTGCTACATGTTCAATCTACAATGACTTAGCAATTTGAATAGACAATTATATAGTCCAAAATTCAGGGTAGGTAATAATAGACGGATCCTGCAAAAATTTATGACTTCCTAAGTCTTTGCAAGTCATCTAATGGTGAAACACGTTTCTAAAGGATGAAAGAATCTGGCAGATCAATGACTTTCAAAAGAGCAGTGATATTATTTTGCAAAGTTACTAATTAAACATTTCTTTAGCTGCTACTTTGGAATACGGATGTTCCCCATCAACTTTTCTTTCCACAAATCAAATTTGATGAATGTGTGTCATTCAATTTGTGACAGGAAAGAAAGCTGTTTTTTCATGTGAGTTCTCTCTAGCGACTAGTCTTCACAGGCAATGCTCAGTAGTCACACTCTATGCAACCCAGCAATATCTTTAATAAGTTCTGTGCCACGAGTCGTGAGGCCTGGCCTCAACTTTTCTCATCTCTCTCATCGATAGGACCACTACTTGTTCTTGTTTTCTCATTGCTTCATTGCCAACATATTTTATGAAAATGTAAAATAGTTTATTGTAAAAGACTTTATTTCAACACTTCTCACTTTTTTTTTAAGGAACACTTTTCACTTATATATACACATTTTCAAAGTTTTTATTTTTCTATATAAATAAAGGAAATTTTATTTGGAAAACATTAATGGATGATGTAAGGGCATGTTTGATAGCTAGACTGTAATAAGTATTATATTGTAATAGTTATTCCTATGGTTTAATTATTCTTTAGTTTGGTTATGTTTTTATTACAAGAAATAATCATTTCATATGAATAGCTATTTTTTAAAATGAGAAATAACTATTTCTCTTTAAAAGGGTTATATTAACTATTCCTTAGCAATCACAATAATTTCAAAACCTAATATATTTCTAAATAAACAAACTTTCCATATACATCTAACAATTATAAAAATAAAAATTATAAAAAATAACACATATCTCTCTTAAATTTAAAAAATAACAATTTTTAAGGAAATATAATTGTATGAGTAAAATATTTCTTAAAATAAATCTTGTTTTATTATAATATTTTAACTCACAACCAAACTTATAAATAGGTTTAGTTATTACATTACAACAAATTTTATTCATAGTAATAAAGATTACAATTCTTGTCGTAATCATCATTCAATATATCAAACGTACCCTAAGGGTATTTTTTAATGCACTATTTTAGGAATTTTTTTATGAAAAAATAAAGAAAAACAATTAATGTTTTGACAGTATTTTTTATTTCTTATAAAAGTGGTATCAAAACTTTTGTGAAATGATTTATTATTATTTTAATGTCTTGTATGTAAATATAAAAATAGGGACGTGAGTGAGTTGTAAAATGGTATGGTAAAATAGATAAAGTAAGGTCTTAAAATGTAAAATGTGTATTTTTTTAGATACTCGGATGCGAATACTCTGAATCTTTTATAAATGTGCAAACTCACTGATGTCACTAATGACTACTGGATTGATATGATCTCTAACTGTACACGTTGTGTATACTTTGGTAACTCTTTTTCATGATTTCATAATTTTTGTTCGACTTTCTCTATCTTTGATCGTTGTATAGGATACTAATGAGTAAATTTGAGTATATCTGTAATTATAAATAAGTTTCTTAAAAAAAATTATTTGAGTAAAAAGAAAAGAAATAGAGTTACCACATGTAATTATAACATGCTTGCCACATGAACATGATAAATTGATAACATGATTGTTGGGTCAATACCCATATAACATGATTCCTGCATTTTCAGTTTGCAACTTTCCAAATTTAAAAAAACTATTTTATTACAAAAGGAAGACTATAACACTTAACTTTCCAAGTCTTTACTTCAAGGAAAAAAACGCAAATGAAAAAAAAAAATACTTTCCAAGTCTTCGGAATTCCAAACAATTATTACAAAAGACATGGTAAAACGTTATTCACGATTTTATACTTCTGTACCACATTTTTTCAAGATTGATGGAATATAGTGGATCAAAGACTAAAAAAAAGTGATGATAAATATATATATATATATATATATATTATCAAACTTTTCTTAACTGTTACTTTGACAATCTCAACTTTGTGTGTTCTATCCTATGTAAATTTTTTCCATTACAAATAGGCAAAAGGAAGAAAGGAAGACTATAACACTTGACTTTCCAAGTCCTTACTTCTAGGAAAAAAAAAACCAAACAAACAAATGAAAAAAAAACTTTCTAAGTCTTCAGAATTCCAAGCAATTATTACAAAAGACATGGTGAAACATTTTTCATGATTTTATACTTTTGTATGCACATTTTCAAGATTGAAGGAATCTAGCAAATCATAGACTAAAAACATGTAATTATAACATGCTTGCCACATGAACATGATAAATTGATAACATGATTTTTGGGTCAATACAAAGACCCATATAACATGATTCTTGCATTTTTAGTTTGTAACTTTCCAAATTTAAAAAAACTATTTTATTCCAAAAGGAAGACTATAACACTTAACTTTCCAAGTCTTTACTTCAAGGAAAAAAACACAAATGAAAAAAAAAAAAGAAAAAAAAAACTTTCCAAGTCTTTGGAATTCCAAACAATTATTACAAAAGACATGGTGAAACGTTATTTATGATTTTATACTTCTGTACCACACGTTTTCAAGATTGATGGAATATAGCGGATCAAAGACTAAAAAAAAGTGATGATAAATATATATATATATATATATATATATTATCAAACTTTTCTTAACTGTTACTTTGACAATCTCGACTTTGTGTGTTCTATCCTATGTAAATTTTTTCCATTACAAATAGGCAAAAAGAAGAAAGGAAGACTATAACACTTGACTTTCCAAGTCCTTACTTCTAGGAGAAAAAAAAAAATGAAACAAACAAATGAAAAAAAAAAAAAAACTTTCTAAGTGTTCAAAATTCCAAGCAATTATTACAAAAGACATGGTGAAACATTTTTCATGATTTTATAGTTTTGTACCACACATTTTCAAGATTGAAGGAATCTAGCAGATCAGAGACTAAAAACATGTAATTATAACATGCTTGCCACATGAACATGATAAATTGATAACATGATTGTTGGGTCAATACAAAGACTCATATAACATGATTCCTGCATTTTCAGTTTGCAACTTTCCAAATTTAAAAAAACTATTTTATTACAAAAGGAAGACTATAACACTTAACTTTCCAAGTCTTTACTTCAAGGAAAAAAAAACAAAAAAACAAAACTTTCCAAGTCTTCGGAATTCCAAACAATTATTACAAAAGACATGGTAAAATGTTATTCATGATTTTATACTTCTATACCACACGTTTTCAAGATTGATGGAATATGGCGGATCAAAGACTAAAAAAAAGTGATGATAAATATATATATATATATATATATATATATATATATTATCAAACTTTTCTTAACTGTTACTTTGACAATCTCGACTTTGTGTGTTCTATCCTATGTAAATTTTTTCCATTACAAATAGGCAAAAGGAAGAAAGGAAGACTATAACACTTGACTTTCCAAGTCCTTACTTCCAGGAAAAAAAAAACCAAACAAACAAATGAAAAAAACAACTTTCTAAGTCTTCAGAATTCCAAGCAATTATTACAAAGGACATGGTGAAACATTTTTCATGATTTTATACTTTTGTACCACACGGTTTCAAGATTGAAGGAATCTAGCAGATCAAAGACTAAAAACATGTAATTATAACATGCTTGCCACATGAACATGATAAATTGATAACATGATTGTTGGGTCAATACAAAGACCCATATAACATGATTCCTACATTTTCAGTTTGCAAGTTTCCAAATTTAAAAAAAAAAAACTATTTTATTACAAAAGGAAGACTATAACACTTAACTTTCCAAGTCTTTACTTCAAGGAAAAAAACACAAATGAAAAAAAAAAAAAAAAAAAAAAAAAAAAAAAAAAAAAAAAAAACTTTCCAAGTCTTCGAAATTCCAAACATTTATTACAAAAGACATGGTGAAACGTTATTCACGATTTTATACTTCTGTACCACACGTTTTCAAGATTGATGGAATATAGCAGATCAAAGACTAAAAGAATGTGATGATAAATATATATATATATATATATATATTATCAAACTTTTCTTCACTGTTACTTTGACAATCTCGACTTTGTGTGTTATATCCTATGTAAATTTTTTCCATTACAAAAAGGCAAAAGGAAGAAAGGAAGACTATAACACTTGAGTTTCCAAGTCCTTACTTCTAGGACAAAAAAAAACCAAACAAACAAAAAAAAAAAAAAAAAAAAAAAAAAAAAAAAAACTTTCTAAGTCTTTAGAATTCCAAGCAATTATTACAAAAGACATGGTGAAACATTTTTCATGATTTTATAGTTTTGTACCACACGTTTTCAAGATTGAAGGAATCTAGCAGATCAAAGACTAAAAACATGTAATTATAACATGCTTGCCACATGAACATGATAAATTGATAACATGATTGTTGGGTCAACACAAAGACCCATATAACATGATTCCTGCATTTTCAGTTTGCAACTTTCCAAATTTAAAAAAACTATTTTATTACAAAAGGAAGACTATAACACTTAACTTTCCAAGTCTTTACTTCAAGGAAAAAAGCACAAATGAAAAAAAAAAAAAAAAAAAAAAAAAAAAACTTTCCAAGTCTTCAGAATTCCAAACAATTATTACAAAAGACATGGTAAAACGTTATTCATGATTTTATACTTCTGTACCACACGTTTTCAAGGTTGATGGAATATAGCGGATCAAAGACTAAAAAAAAGTGATGATAAATATATATGTATATATATTATCAAACTTTTCTTAACTGTTACTTTGACAATCTCGACTTTGTGTGTTCTATCCTATGTAAATTTTTTCCATTACAAATAGGCAAAAGGAAGAAAGGAAGACTATAACACTTGACTTTCCAAGTCCTTACTTCTAGGAGAAAAAAAAAACCAAACAAACAAATAAAAAAAAAAAACTTTCTAAGTCTTCAGAATTCCAAGCAATTATTACAAAAGACATGGTGAAACATTTTTCATGATTTTATACTTTTGTACCACACGTTTTCAAGATTGATGGAATCTAGCAGATCAAAGACTAAAAACATGTAATTATAACATGCTTGCCACATGAACATGATAAATTGACAACATGATTGTTGAGTCAATACAAAGACTCATATAACATGATTCCTGCATTTTTAGTTTGCAACTTTCCAAATTTAAAAAAACTATTTTATTACAAAAGGAAGACTATAACACTTAACTTTCCAAGTCTTTACTTCAAGGAAAAAAACACAAATGAAAAAAAAAAAAAAACTTTCCAAGTCTTCAAAATTCCAAACAATTATTACAAAAGACATGGTAAAACGTTATTCATGATTTTATACTTCTATACCACACGTTTTCAAAATTGATGTAATATAGCGGATCAAAGACTAAAAAAAAGTGATGATAAATATATATATATATATATATATATATATATATATATTATCAAACTTTTCTTAACTGTTACTTTGACAATCTCGACTTTGTGTCTTTTATCCCATGTGAATTTTTTCCATTACAAATAGGCAAAAGAAAGAAAGGAAGACTATAACACTTGACTTTCCAAGTCCTTACTTCTAGGGGAAAAAAAAACCAAACAAACAAATGAAAAAAAAAACTTTCTAAGTCTTCATAATTCCAAGCAATTATTACAAAAGACATGGTGAAACATTTTTAATGATTTTATACTTTTGTACCACACATTTTCAAGATTGAAGGAATCTAGCAGATCAAAGACTGAAAACATGTAATTATAATATGCTTGCCACATGAACGTGATAAGTTGATAGCATGATTGTTGGGTCAATACAAAGGCCCATATAACATGATTCTTGCATTTTCAGTTTGCAACTTTCCAAATTTAAAAAAACTATTTTATTACAAAAGGAAGACTATAACACTTAACTTTCCAAGTCTTTTACTTCAAGGAAAAAAACACAAATGAAAAAAAAAAAAAAAAAAAAACTTTCCACGTCTTCGAAATTCCAAACAATTATTACAAAAGACATGGTAAAACGTTATTCATGATTTTATACTTCTGTACCACACGTTTTCAAGATTGATGGAATATAGCGGATCAAAGACTAAAAAAAAGTGATGATAAATATATATATATATATATATATATATATATTATCAAACTTTTCTTAACTGTTACTTTGACAATCTCAACTTTATGTGTTCTATCCTATGTAAATTTTTTCCATTACAAATAGGCAAAAGGAAGAAAGGAAGACTATAATACTTGACTTTCCAAGTCCTTACTTCTAGGAGAAAAAAAAACAAACAAACAAACAAACAAATGAAAAAAAAATGTTTTCTAAGTTTTCAGAATTCCAAGCAATTATTACAAAAGACATGGTGAAACATTTTTCATGATTTTATACTTTTGTGCCACACGTTTTCAAGATTGAAGGAATCTAGCAGATCAAAAACTAAAAACATGTAATTATAACATGCTTGCCACATGAACATGATAAATTGATAACATGATTGTTGGGTCAATACAAAGACCCATATAACATGATTTCTGCATTTTCAGTTTGCAACTTTCCAAATTTAAAAAAACTATTTTATTACAAAAGGAAGACTATAACACTTAACTTTCCAAGTCTTTACTTCAAGGAAAAAAACACAAATGAAAAAAAAAAAAAAAAAAAAAAAAAAAAAAAAAAAAAAAAAAAACTTTCCAAGTCTTCGGAATTCCAAACAATTATTACAAAAGACATGGTAAAATGTTATTCATGATTTTATACTTCTGTACCACACATTTTCAAGATTGATGGAATATAGCGGATCAAAGACTAAAAAAAAGTGATGATAAATATATATATATATATATATATATATATATATATATATATTATCAAACTTTTCTTAACTGTTACTTTGACAATCTCGACTTTGTGTGTTCTATCCTATGTAAATTTTTTCCATTACAAATAGGCAAAAGGAAGAAAGGAAGACTATAACACTTGACTTTCCAAGTCCTTACTTCTAAAAAAAAAAAAAACCACACAAACAAATGAAAAAAAAAACTTTCTAAGTCTTTAGAATTCCAAGCAATTATTACAAAAGACATGGTGAAACATTTTTCATGATTTTATGCTTTTGTACCACACGTTTTCAAGATTGAAGGAATCTAGCAGATCAAAGACTAAAAAAATAGTGGTGATAAATATATATATATATATATATATATATATATATTCTCAAACTTTTCTTAGCTGTTACTTTGACAATCTCGGCCTTGTTTGATCTGTTTTGTGTATTCTATTCTTTGCAAATTTTTTTATTACAAATAGGCAAATGGATGTGACAGAGTTTGCTCGTCCAACCGTATCTTGCATAAAATAATGTACCTATTTATTTAAGTTATCTAATGTATAATATCCTATTTATTGATTATCTTGCATATTTGTTTTCTTATCCCCTAAATACTCTCTCTTTCTCTCCACCATAGTATTATTTAATTTTATGTATACTAGTGGAAATCGTATGCCATAAATTAAAATTTTATGTAAAAGAAAGAAAACATTTTACTAATACTATTGAAACCGTTTTAATAATTAGTGAGTCATGAGTAAATTAACTATCTTAATTAATAATTAGTTAGTCACACGACAAAACTTTTTAATTTTACGTGCAAGATATCTTGAGTAACTCGGCTGTAGCAAGACATGTAACTTGTAGTTTACTGCATTTAAAAAAAAAAAAAAAAAAAAAAAAAAAAAAAAAAAAAAACTATGGTAGAAGATCAAAAAATAAGTAAAGTAGAATTTCTATCTTGTATAAAAAAAAAAAGATTAATTTTTTTTTTATTTTTTATTTTTAATAAATGAACTTTAGGTTTAATAGAATATTAAATTTATTAAAGCTTAGATAATAGAGTTTTCAAGAATAAATATCTTAAAAATTAATAAGAAACTTGATATTTTGGTAATATAGTTTCATTTAAACTAAATTATTTAAAACACAAAACTATAATAGATGATCAAAAAATAAGTATTAAATTTTTTATTTCATCTTTTAATTTTTAATAAATGAACGTTAGGTGTAATAGAATATTAAATTTATTAAAGTTTAGGTAATAGAGTTTTATATGGAATAAACATCTTAACAATTAATAAGCAACTTAATATTTTGGTAATAATTAATATATCTACTTAGAAAAAGCAAAAGATAGTCATTTGGGTGAGGGAATTTGAACTTTGGATGTCTTAAAAATACCAAGAGATAGTCAACCAATTGAACTACAAGATTCTTGAAATCTAATCCCCATTTGTTGAGTCCATTAAAACAACATCGTTTTGAAAAGTGAAAAATACAAATAAATAAATAAAGTTAAAATTGGACACTAATGAAATGACTAAATTTAAAAAAAAAAATGAAAAAAAAATAAAAAAATATTGAAAATGAAATAAAATTAAAGGATACAATTTGTAATATATATAATTTTTTATTAAAAATTTCTTCATGTAATTATCAATTTTTTTTTAAAAAAATAAAAATTATTTTTTTATAGGAAAAAATAAAAAAATAAAATAAAAATTATTTGAGCAAAATGAAATAGATGAAATTAAATAGTCCCTGATAATACCATTTCTAGTATGGTTAATTCAGACACCTAGACAATATGATTGCTACGCGTTTAGTGATTGCTTCTAACACATTCAATCTGCAACGACTCAGCAATCTGAACAAACAATTCCATAGTCCAAAATTTAGGGTAAGCAATAATAGACTGATCCTGCAAAAAAATACGACTTTCCAAGTCTTTTCAAATTAAACGTCAACAAATTATAAAACTCTTTGCCTCTTTGCCACTAGACAAGAGGTTCATTGATAGATCCATTTGTTAAAAATAAAAAATAAATAAATAAAAAAACAAACAAACAAGCAAAAACAAAAACAAATGTCAACGACATAAATTATATTATCCTGAGTGCGCAACAACGAATTCTGAATCTGTAATTTTCAATTAAACGGAGAAACCCACAAGACCATAATTTAAAGTCGGTGAAACTTTAACATTTAAAGTTAGTGGAAGACTGAAACTAATAGAATTTCTAGTCTTCCAAACAAGAAACATTTTTTTAAGTTTTGTTCACATAATAGTGGAGGTCTAAAGCCTAGAGATGATAATGTAAAAAAATGTAAAGCGTCCAATCCAAGTAGGCGTAAATGAGGGATTAGATCGGTGTTGAGACTGATTATGGTTGTAATGCTCCACCATGATACTCTTGTTAGAGGGTCGTCTATTCATTTCCACATATAATGCCAAGAGGATTCAATTTTCTTATTTGCTGGGTCCCCCAAACTAAGGCATGCACTAAAGCATTGTCCTGCTTAGATATGTGAGAGAAGGGATGGTTCCGAAGAAAACCAACAACAACATCATAGTGCATGTCTTTGACAAGGTGACGGCCTAGGTATGTTTGTCCACTTGCTGAAAGGCATTAATGACAACCTCTAAATCACCCTCAAATGTGGATTGGGGTAGACCAATCTCATGGACTAATTGAGCAGCTCTCAGAGCAGCAAGAGTCTCTAATTTCGTAGTTTCAATTTGTGTTAGTTGAATGAAGTTTCCTTTTCTATGAAAAAAATAAAATAAAATCTCCCCATTTAAGACTTTATTTCTTGAATCTGATAGTGTACAAAACATCACACCATTTATAATTTTAAATAGCATGACACTAAATAAACTTGTATAGTTCAAATACTTAGTTTGAACTATGAAATGTGGGTTCCTATTAACTTAATTAGTAAAATTTATGATAGTTGAATAAGAGATTTGAAGTTCAAGTTCCACTTACACCAAATACTGACTGGTGTCTTAGTCTAATAATAAAGAATTATCATTAAGAGCAGACGTCATAAGTTAAAACTCTCTAAAAAAAAATACTAATAATTTGAACTATGAAATGGATTCATTTTAATACATATCCTCAGATTCACATGCTCCTCAATTGGCATTGTTGTTCGTTTCCATAAACACAAAACATTTAACTAAGAAAAATTAATTTTTTTGTTATCTATTTGCTAATATTTGGGACTAAAATAATACTCTTAAAGATAAAAAGATATTTTAATTGGTTAGAATTTGGGGCTTCTTCCATTTGAGGCCTTTGGCTAACCTAGATTTGACTCAGACTGGTTTGAATATGAGTTCCCTAGCACCAAACCGTTGGGTCTTTGCATGGATTCTCTAGCGCTAGTTGTTTTCCTCCTCTTGGCATCAAGCCTTATTATCTTCACAGTAGTGTGGGATTTCTCTTCTAGATTTGGTTTTGGTGTCTTTGGGGTGGGTCAGATTGTATGTTCTTCTTGGAGAGTATAGAAATGTTTGCAAAATTATATTAGTTTTCTTGGAGAGCATTGAAATCTTTGCTAGATCATAAGGGTTTTTCTCAACTGAATTCGGATTGGTATTGTTTCTAATTTTTCTCTGCAGACACAATATTTTTTTTGGAAAAAAAAAAAAATCCCCTCTCTGCCATAAAAATATAATATGAGCTTTTCCAAGGTAAAATAGAAGAGGAATTTGAATGTAAGACAAATTATTGACTTTAAGAGCGGAGATGATAGAGATTTTTTTTTTTTTTTTTTTATTCACTTTTATTTTTTCAATACAATAACATGAGGGATTTTACCCAAGGGAAAGTGCGCAGCAAGATGTGATCTTGATTTTTGACCATTTCAAAAGATATTAATTCACCTTTTATATGGTAAAGTGAAAGTTGAGAGCATTTGATATGGGATTACAGGATCCAAAAGCCACTATACAAGAGGTTTTTTGGAAAATCCATTTATTAAAAGAAAAGTTAAAGAAAAGGGAAGAAGAAGAAAAAACGCACAAACAAACAAATGTTGACATGTATTATACTAGTCTGAGTGCACAACAAAGAATTCTGAATTCAATAATGTTTAATTAAATGGTGAGACCTATAAGACCATAATTTTCAAAGTTTTTGGAATATCCAAATCTGTTACCAAAGTCAGTGAAACGTTTAACATGATTTAAAGTTAGTGGAAGACTGAAACTTTAACAGTATTTTTAGTCTTCCAAACATGGAACATTTTTTTTTTAAGTTTTATTCACGTATTAGTGGAGGTCCTGGAGGACTAGAGCCTTTAGGCGATAATGTAAAAAAATGTAAAGCGTCCAATCCAAGTAAGCGTAAATAAGGGATGTTAGATTTGTAACAAATAAAGACATTGCTTTTTTCAATAGAGTTTACGTGGAATAAACATCTTAACCATTAATAAGGAACTTAATATTTTGGCACTACCACTGCACACATTTGGTGCGATGATTACTTTACAAGTATAAGTACTTGTGAGGTGTGGAGGCCAAGGGCCGGGGTTCAAGTCTCCAAGAGGGAGTTTCACACACAAATACACTTAGATTAGGCTAGAGAGAAATTCTATCTTATAAAAAAAAAAAAAAAACTTTGGCACTAGAGTTTCATTTAAACTAAATTATTTAAAAAACAAAACTATAATAGATGATCACTAAATAAGTATAATTTTTTTTTTTTTAATAAATGAACTTTGGCTGTAATAGAATATTAGATTTATTAAAGCTTAGGTAATAGAGTTTTAGATGGAATAAACATCTCAACAATTAATAAGCAACTTAATATTTTGGTAATAATTAATATATCTACTTAGACTACCGTACACTTTTGGGGCGATGGTCACTCCACAAGTATAAGTGTTTGTAGAGTGTGGGGAGTAAAGACTGGGGTTCAAGTCTCCAGAAGAGAGCTTTACACACATATACATTTAAATTAGGTTAGAGTAGAAATTCTATCTTGTATAAAAAAAAAAAATTAATATATCTACTTGGCATAAGCAAAAGATAGTCGCGGGTGAAGGGATTTGAATTTTAGATGTCTTAAAACTACTAAGTAGTGTCAACTAATTGAATTATAAGGCTCTTGGCATCCAATCCTCGTAGTCAAATTCATTAAAACAACATTGTTTTGGAAAGTGAAAAATATAAATAAATAAAAAATGTTAAAATTGGACACACTACTGATGACATGACTAAGTAATTTGAACAAACAATTCTGTTTAATGATTGCTTGCAACCATGGTTTTGAAACCCGAACTATTCAATGAACCGTAAAAAGAAGAGGTTTAAGATTTTTGAGGTTTGACCGAGGTCGAACCGTGATGACATCATAAGTAATTTAATAATTATTTAAAAAATAAAAAATATATTAAATTAGTGAAAATTGAAATTTTAATTAAAATAAGGATAAATAATTTATATATACACTAAACATAGTCATGACAAATCTCATTTGAGTACCCAATAATATTTATTTTCAAATTTATGAAATTGGTCTGTCTGCCCATGGCCAAGCCTATTTGACAACCCAATAAAAAAGAGTTTTATGCCCAAGTCCATTTGAATAGTCCACCATTAATGAATTAATATATATATATATATATAGGAATCCTATAAGATGCACGCCTATTCTTTTTTTGACTGAAACAAGTAGAATCATTTATTAAAAGATAAAGTAATACAAGTCCATAGGCTACAATAGTCTGATCAGCTAACTCGAGCCTGTGGACAAGACATACACCATTAAAATACAATTCAAAAAATCTACCTAGGATGCCCGCCTATTTAAAAATGGGTTAAATACAAAAGCTAGAAGTGCTTGACATTAAAGTATTGGTGGTTGACAGTAAAACAAATATTTAGTGGCTGAGTTGAAGCAGCAAAAAAGGAGACTCCATTTACCAAAAAAGAAGAAGACTCTAGCGGGAAAAATGCAAAACCAGTATCATCAAAAACACAGAGGGTGAGAGTAGAAAGAGTGCGAGCAAGACAGAGAAGAAGAACAGGAAGATAGGGGTGCGATTTCAAGTTTGATAGTGTCTCACAGTGGTTGAAGTTTCAGCCTTCAACAATAGTGGTAAGCCTGTAAGTACCAAAATTTTTTTCAAAAAAAACCTTTAACGGTCTGACCTAAAGAACCGTTTACGGTTTTGAAACTTGGAAGGTTCAACCGCAGTTGGCACGGTTCACTGACTTTCTTACATAGGCCAGTTCTTGGAGTTTAAAGAACCCTCTTGATGAATGGTTCCTGGTTATCCTGGTCGAACCTGACGGTCCGGTTCGGGTTTAACAACCTTGCTTGCAACATGTTCAATCTGCAACGACTAAGCAATTTGAACAAACATTTCTATAGTTCAAAATTTAGGGTAGGTAATAATAAACTGACCCTGTAGAAAAAATATTTCCCAAGTGTTTGCAAGTTAAACATCAACAAATTATAATCCAAAATCAGGCTTGTTAAAGTCTTGTAATGGATGAAAAAATATAGCAGATCAATGACTTTAAAACAACGATATAATTTTGTTTCATACAAATTTTAAGATAAAGGCAAAGTTACTAATTAAACATTTCTTTAGCTACTACTTTGGAAGACTTTTTTTGTTTTTTTGTTAATATACTTTGGAAGACTCTTTGCTTCCTTCCCCTGCTTAGTTATTAAAATATGGCCAAAATGACACAATAGCACTGTTTACTGAAATATATATCAAGGTGAAAATGGCCAAATACCACAATTTTTAGAAATTAGTAGCAAAAAAACATTGTTTCGGAAATAAATAGGGAAATACCACTTTTCTAGTACTCGAGTTTCTGAAACTCGAGTTCTAAATGGTACTCGAGTTTAAGAAACTCGATTACCTAGAAGTTCAGCCACCGTGGCATTGTTGACTTGGAAATTGTGCAATTTAAAAAAATAACATGGTACTCGATCTTGGTAAACTCGAGTTCCATGCAAGATAGTACTTGAGTATACCAGGCTTGAGTACCTATTATAAATAAAATTATGTTTATGTTTATGTTTATTTCTACGGTACCTTGTAAGGAACTCGAGTACCTTTTATTAATGTACCGTAGAAATAAACATAAACAGAATTTTATTTATTATAGGTACTCGAGCTTGGTATACTCGAGTACTGTGTTGCATGGAACTCGAGTTTACCAAGCTCGAGTACCATATTATTTTTTTAAATCGCATAAATTCCAGGTCAGCAGTGCCACGGTGGCTGAACTTCTAAGTACTCGAGTTTCTTAAACTCGAGTACCATTTAGGATATTATTATTATTTATTTATTTATTTATTTTTTTGATAAACAGTAGATAGTTTTATTATGATACTTGATTATAGGAAGTTTATTATATACATCTGACACAGAACCTGATTTTTTTGCCGTTCAAAGCTAGTTTTTATAAATCAATGAATCTGTATCAATTTCTACCAAAAATAAATAATTAAAAATATCTGCATCAAAGAATTCTATAGTCCACATAGTGCACGCTAGTTAATAGTTTATCAAAAATTTAATATACTGTTAATAGAGTGACTGAGTGAGCCACAAGACCTAATTTTCCAAGTCATTGGCCCAACCAATAAAATAAGCTAACACGAGGGATTACAATTGTCTATATGTGCCTCATAATCCTGGTTATGCTCCCTTCTCATAATTGTGGCCGCCTATAAATATATGTACGTGTATCTATGACACCTCAATTCCAAAATGCATATATATATATACCTTCTTCCTTCTAATTTCTCTCAAAGCCACAGTGCAAATATGGGGCGGGTACTCTTCTTTCTCATTTTCTTCCTCTTCCTTTATAGTTATATCCAATTAGAATAGACTATCTTTTCAAATAAAGCAACCTAACAATAAATAAATTTTAATTTAGGTTTGATTAAATTTCCTTGAACCAATTTTAATAAATATGTATATTCTACACTAAGAGGTCTCTAATTGACCTTTTTATTCATTAATACTTATTAAACGAAGGCTAAATTACAAATTACACCTCTAACGAAAAAGTAATGGAAGATGTAAAATCGGATATCATGATTGCTACACGTTTGATAATTGCCATACACTTAGTCTTGCAATTATACAATCTGCATCAAACAATTGTTATATAGTCAAAATTTTAAGATTATAACTTTCCAAGTCTTTGAAAGTTTCAAACAATGACCAAAAGACTTTGGAAGTTTTGAACAATGATCAAAAGACTCGGTGAGACATTAACAAGATTAAAGACTTCTAATAATGGTGTCACTTGTTTTCATGATTAAAGGTATCTGGCATATCAATGACTTAAAAAGAGTCGCGATTATTTTCTCCCAAACAAATTTTAGAAGATAAAGCTACTAATTAAACTTTTCTTACATGTTATTTTGGAAGACTCTGTCTTCACCATAAGTCCACTTCCCCCCCCCCCCCCAATAACTTATTAAAATATTACAAAATGTATGTACGCATATTTTGGAAGGCTCATACAACTGCTTAACTCTAGTAACAAAGTTCAAGTAGAGATAGGCTACATGTTATATGAGTTTTCAATGGACATTGCATTCATATTTATTTTTCTTTTTGTGAGAACTAATGAAGGCTTTAAGTGTGACTAATAGTTGATGTTGGTTCTTCCATTAGCTACGGAGATGATAGGAAAATTAAATGAAAAGAACTTAAGGAGGAAGCTGCAAAGAAAATCTAACCAAAGAGTTTTTTTTAAATCCAAAATGTTAAGACTAAATTTGAAGAATTTTTCTTTTGCAAAAATTTTAAACCTAAAATATGTTTGTGATTTTAATTTTTGTAAAGTTTTAGCTTTTTTGGTTATGTTTTTCAAAAAATTCCAAGTGGCAACTTATTTGACATAAAATAATATTTTAATATTACCATTAACGATGTTGGCATTTTTTATCCAACACTTAGTGATAATAACCATTTTAACACAATACCAAAAGGTAAGAGACCAAATTAACAAACAACCTAAAGGATAAAGACCAGCTATATATAGTTTACCCTTTTTTATATTAATGACTAACTTATATTTATATCTAAAAAAAAACTATATATATATATATATATATATATGATTTCATCTATAATTGTTTTCTTCCTCTTATTTGTTATATAAATAAATTGAATTACAATTTGTGTTATTTGAACATTATTATTTATTTTAGGAACAATATGTAATTCTTATAACATTTAATTGTTATAAGAAAGAAAAACTATAGCCAATATTAATATAATTTTTAAAAAACCATTTTTATTCTTTTATTATGATACAAAATACAAATCTGTTTTCATCAAAAAAAAAAAAAAAATACAAATCTATATTTTGACTCTATTTTGTGCTTATCTTGCCCCCTTTTTTTGGATAATAATCCATGCCCATGATTAAATTTAAGTGATAGTACATATTCCTAATTTTAGGATAAATCAGAAAACTCTACGACAAAAATAGGGGTCCCATGGATAAATTATAAAGGAACGTTAGCACTTGACCAATGACATGCTAGTGTATTTACCAAAAACAAAAAGGACATGCTAGTGTAAAACAAATAAAATAATTCAATAACGTAATACTAAGAAATTCTTTGAGCCTAAAAACTAATATACAGGTCTCTCGCAGTAAATAGTTTTGGTTTTTTTTTTTTTGTTTACCATTTTTTTCTTTTTCCAATTTTTGATTTAAGGCATGGGTTTGTATGTGTTCACAACTTGAGCTTCAGCCCTCCTCTCTCTCTCTCTCTCTCTCTCTCTCTCTCTCTCTCTCTCTCTCTCATGCACATATATACACACAATTCTAGTAAAAAAAAAAATGGTGAGTATTTGATGGAATCGTAGCTCGAAATTAAACTCTTTAACAAAGGTTTTGAAATGCATTTAAAATTAGCGTCTAAGGAGGTGGAGTTAAATAAGGGCGAAAAAGATGTTGGTGATGAGGGGTAGTTGGCTTTAGATTCAACAAAGAATGTGGGGAAAAAATTAGTGATATTAAGAAATTCTACAATGAAAGAGAAAGTGATAAGAAATTATGGAACAAAGGAGAAAGATGGGTGATAGCAACAAAGTTTAATTTGGAGTAGACCTTTTCGACTGGTTTGTCATCTTTATGACAATGTCATTGTAGGTGTTACGAATTTCAATTACAAGCTACATTTAGCAATAAGTTTCAACAGTAATCTTGTAGTCTCTATATATATATATATATATATATATATATGCACACACACATATATATTTTGAGGTAGTCAAAGAAAAATGAGATCAATCTCTTATAGCGGAGGTTTTGGATATGCCGCAAAATATATATATATATATATATATATATATATATGCAGCCCAAATCCTCTTTCTTTCTTTCTTTTCTCTATTTCTTTTTTTTTTTTTTTTTTTTTTTTCTTTTTTTTTTTGTTGTAGTGGAAGAAGAATGAGATTAGTGTTAGTTTCCTTCCTTCAAAGAAAGTATTGTGTTTGGCTCACCATAGCTATCTTATTAAAAATCTAATTCGACACTTACCAAGATAATTAATGCGATGTCTCCTAGTTCAATCTAGCATGAATCTTTAGCGAATAGTTATATTGTCCAAAAGTCATGCTAGTTAATAGTTGGACCATGATGTCATTACTTTCCAAGTCTAAATTGAACTTCTGAACACTAACCAAAGACTTATTCAATGTAATTAGGATCAAAGTCTTCTAACAAAACCATATGTTTTGAAGTCTTTTGAATAATTTGATAGTTATAACAAAGGAGGGAGGATTTGAATTATAGAGACACTAGGAGGTTTCAACTAATTGAGCTTCAAAAATCTTGGCATAGGTTTTGAAGTATATTCCCCCGTATCACAAGTTTTCAAGTTTGAATGAATTTAGAGAATTAATAACTTGATAAGAGTAGTTATATATCACTATACGATTATATAGTTCAAAAGCCATGCTAGTCGATAGTGGGACCATGTGGCCATTACTTTCCAAGTCTAAATTTATATTATGAACGTTAACCAAAGACCCATTGCAACATTATTAGGATTAAAGTCTTCTAATAGTACCACACGTTTTGAAGTTTGTTTTTTTAATTCAATAGTTATAACAGAGGATGGAAGATTGGAATCCTTGATGTCTCCATTGATAGTTATATCTAATTAGAATACACTTTTTTTCAAATAAAGCAACTTAATAGTAAATAAATTTTAATTTAGGTTTGAATAAATTTCCTTAAACAAGTTTTAATTGATAAGTATACTCTACTCTAAAAGGTCTCTAATTGACTTATTCTTTATTAATACTTATTAAACAAAGGCTAAATTACAAATTACACCTCTAATTTGATCTTGTATTACTTCCATCCAATCCATATCGGACGATATTAAGCTAATATAAAGATTGGACAATATTGACGGAATGACTAAACTAAAAACATATTTAAGTTAAAGATTATGAAACTTAAATGAATAATTTGAAAATAAGTTAAAGTTGGAGGATGTAATTTGCAGTTTAAACTTTCATATAAATATGTTTTATATAAAAATAATTTTTTTTAATCCTTACATAAGATGTTGATGAGTAGATAACTAGATATGTAATTATAGTCCATTTTTATTTTTATTTTATTTGAGGAAAAAGTAATGGATGGTGTAAAACTAACCCGAATATCATGATCGCTACACATATGATAATTGCCATGCATTTAAGGTCCGTTTGGTTAGGTGTTTTGGAAGATTAAAAGAACATTTTTTTAAAAACCCAAAATGCTATTTTGCAACCACTACTCCTCACAGCTTTTTTACAAACGCTCATTTTAAACTCAAAACACTGTTTTCTAACAATTTATACAAACACACTCTTAGTCTGTAATTATGCAATCTGCATCAAACAATTATTATGTAGTCCAAAATTTTAAGATTACGACTTTTCAAGTTTTTGAAAGTTTCAAACAATGATCAAAAGACTTTGGAAGTTAACAATGACCAAAGATTTGGTGAGACGTTAACAACATTAAAGTCTTCTAAAGGTGTCACTCATTGTCATGAGTAAAGGTTTCTGGCATATCTATGACATAAAAAGAGTTGCGATTATTTTCTCCCACACAAATTTAAAGAGATAAAGCTACTAAGTAAACTTTTCTTACCTGTTATTTTGGAAGACTATCTTCCCCATAAGTCCACTCCCCCTCTGTGTATCAATTGCTACGTACAGGGTTATGTGGTAGAAAAAAGAAAGTAAAAAGTGTTTAAGGGTCCACCTGAGTACATATGTTAGTAAAATCCAAATGAGATTAGTCTCTTATAGCGGCAGTTTTGGATACGCCGCAAAAAAGAACAAAAAAAAAAAAAAAACAACAACAACAACGCTGAAACCTAGTTTTTTTTTTTTTTTTTGGGGAGGGGGGGTAATGGAAGAAGAATGAGATTAGTGTCAATAACAATAACAACAATGTTACAAACCCATTGGTAGAACTCACCCTTGAATATCGGCTTACAAGGGGAGGGTGCCCAAGAGCTTATAAACGCGTGGTTAAGCTTACACTTAACCAATGTGGGACACAAGGATCATAACATATTATCACGCTTCGCAGCTGACGTCCACAACGACTCACTCTAGCGACACTAACTCGTTGGTAGCCCTTTCTCTTTTTTGGTGGCTCCACTCAACTATCAGTAATTTTAATCCAACCTCTAGGTTGCCCCTTTCGAGATTCGACCATAAAGTTGCAACTCATTTGATCCCATACTCAATGAGCTACACCCAACTAATCGAGTGATGGTTGGCTTTGATATCAAATGTTACAAACTCATAGATAGAACTCACCCTTGAAAATCGACTTACAAAAGGAGGGTGCCCAAGAGCTTATAAATGCATAGTTAAGCTTACACTTAACCGATATGGAATACTAGGATCATAAGAAACAACAACGCCTAAACCTAGGGTTTTTTTTTTTTTTTTTTTTTTTTTTTTGGTGGTGGAAGAAGAATGAGATTATTTTTATTTTCCTCCCTTCAAAGAAAGTATTGTGTTTGGCTCACCATATATATCTTATTAAAACACTAATTTGAAACATACCAAGATCATTAAAACAATTTCTCCTAGTTCATTCTAGCATGAATCTTTAGCAAATTGTTATATAGTCCAAAAGTCATGCTAGCTAGTAGCTAGACCATGATGCCATTACTTTCCAAGTCTAAATAGAACTTCTGAACACTAACCAAAGATTCATTCAATGTAATTAGGATTAAAGTCCTCTAATAGAACGATATGTTTTGAAATATTTTGGATAATTCAATAGTTATAACAAAGCATGGGGGCTTTGAATCATGGAGATACTAGGAGGTGTCAACTAACTGAGCTACAAAAATCTTGGCACAGGTTTTGAAGTATATTCCCTCATAACACGGGTTTTCAAGTTTGAATGAATTTAGAAAATCAATGACTTGAAAAGAGTAATTGTATATCATCAAAAAATTATATAGATGAAAAGTCACGCTAGTTGATTGTGGGACCATGTGGCCATTACTTTCCAAGTATAAATATATTTTACGAACACTAACCAAAGACTCATTGCAACATTATTAGGATTAAAGTCTTCTCTAATAGTACCACACGTTTTGAATTTTTTTTTTTAATTCAATAGTTATAACGAAAGAGGGAAGATTGGGATCCTTGATTTTTCCAATGATAGTTATATCTAATTAGAATACACTATCTTTTCAAATAAAACAATCTAACAGTAAATAAATTTTAATTTATGTTTGATTAAATTTCCTTGAACAAATTTTAATTAATATGTATATTCTACTCTAAAAAGTCTCTAATTTACAAATTACACCTCTAACTTTGACTTGTTTTTAATTCGGTTCTTTAAGTTTCACTCTTTTTCATTTCATTCCTCTAACTTTCATTTGTTTTCATTGAATTCCTTCCATCCAATCCATATTGGACGATATTAAACTAATAGCAAGATTGGACAATTATGATGGAATGACTAAATTGATAACATATTTAAGTTAAAGATTGAAAAAAAAATATGAAACTTAAATGACTAATTTGAAAATAAGTTAAAGTAGAAGGATGTAATTTGGAGTTTAAACTTAAATAAATATGTTTTATATATAAAAAAAAAAAAATCATGATCATTACATAAGATGTGGATGAGTAGAAAACTAGATATGTAATTATAGTTTGTTTTTATTTTTCTTTTTCTTTTTTGACGAAAAAGTAATGGATGACTTAAAACTGACCCAGATATCATCATTGCTATACGTTTGATAATTGCCATACACTTAGTTAGCAATTATGTAGTCTGCATCAAACAATTATTATATAGTCCAAAATTTTAAGATTATAACTTTCCAAGTTTTTGAAAGTTTCAAACAATGACCAAAAGACATTGGAAGATTTGAACAATGACCAAAGACTTGGTGAGACATTAACAAGATTAAAGTCTTCTAATGGTGTTACTCGTTTTCATAAGTTAAAGGTACTTGACATATCAATGACTTAAAAAGAGCTGCAATTATTTTCGCTCACACAAAATTTTAAGAGATAAAGTTACTAATTAAACTTTTCTTACCTGTTATTTTGGAAGACTATGTCTTTCCCATAAGTCCACTCCCCCCAGTAACTCATTAAAATATAGCAAATGTATGTATACATATTTAGAAAAAGCTAGTCCATATTAAGGAAGATCAATCCAAACAACCATGCATTATATTGTTTAAGTTGCACCAATTACATTCTTGTTATCAATTTATCATTTTTTGTAATACACTTTATTACTCTAAACAAAAATGTAGTACAATTTACAGTATCTTTAAAATTTTAGTAATAAGGGAATAAAAGATTAAGAAATATAAATAACATTAGGTATATAAGGAAAAAAAAAAAAACAGTTCTACTTAATGAAAATAGGAAAGATGATTGTTGGTTACGCCATTGTATGCATGAAATACAATACCAAATTGGATCCTCTAGAACCACATTTTTTGAAGTCTTTTGGATAATTTGATAGTTATAACAAATGAGGGAGAATTTGAATCATGGAGACTCTGAGAGGTGTCAACTCTACATTCATTTTGGCACAAGTTTTGAAGTATATTCCCCCGTAACACGAGTTTTCAAGTATGAATGAATTTAGAGAATCAATGACTTGAAGTTTGTAGTTGTATATCATCAAACAATTATACAGTTCAAAACTCATGCTAGTCGATAGTGGGACCATTCGGCCATTACTTTCCAAGTTTAATTTTTTTATTTTTTATTTATTTATTTATTTTTTATGAATGTTAACCAAAGACTCATTGCAACGATATTAGAATTAAAGTCTTCTAATAGTACCACCCGTTTTGAAGTTTTTATTATTATTTATTTTTAATTTAATAGTTATAACAGGGGAGGAAAGATTAGAATCCTTGATGTCTCCATTGACAGTTATAAATAATCATAATACAGTATCTTTTCAAATAAAGCAACCTAACAGTAAATAAATTTTAATTTAGGTTTGATTAAATTTCCTTGAACAAATTTTAATTAATAGGTACATTTTACTCTAAAAGATCTCTAATTGACTTTTTATTTATTAATACTTATTAAACGAAAGCTAAATTACAAATTACACCTCTAACTTTGACTTGTTTTAAATTCAATTCTTTAGATTTCACTCTTTTTCATTTCAATCCCTTAACTTTCATTTGTCTTCATTGTATTCCTTCTATCCAATCCACATTGGACAATATTAAGCTAATAGCAAAATTGGACAATATTGACGGAATTACTAAACTAAAAACATATTTAAGTTTAATATTGAAAAAACAAATGAAACTTAAATGACTAATTTGAAAATAAGTTCAAGTTGGAGGATGTAATTTGGAGTAGTTAAACTTAAATAAATGTCTTGCGTAAAAATAAAATTTCTTGATCATTACATGGGATGTTGATGAGTAGATAAATAGATATGTAATTATAGTCCGTTTTTGTTTTTATTTCATTTGAGGAAAAATTAATCGATGACGTAAAATTTACCTAGATATCATGATTGCTACACCTTTGATAATTGCCATACATTTAATCTGCAATTATGCATCTACATCAAACAATTATTATATAGTCCAAAATTTTAAGATTATAACTTTCCAAGTTTTTGGAAGTTTTCATGATTAAAGATATCTGGCATATCAATGACTTAAAAAGAGGCGCGATTATTTTCTCCTGTACAAAACTTTAAAAGATAAAATTACTAATTAAACTTTTCGTACCTGTTATTTTGGACGACTTTGTCTTTCCCATAAGTCCACTCCCCCCAGTAACTTATTAATATAATATTAGAAACGTATGTATACATATTTAGAAAAAGCTAGTCCATAACAATCATGTATTATATTGTTTAAGTTGCACCAATAACATTCTTGTTACCAGTTTATCATTTTTTTGCAATACACTATTATTCTAAACAAAAATGTAGTACAATTTATAGTATCATTAAAATTTTAGTAACAAGGGAACCAGAGATTAAGAAATAGAAATAACAGTGCTACTTATTGAAAATAGGAAAGATGATGTTGGCTACGCCCTTTTTTTAATAAATGCTTCCACTCTAGTAAAGTAAACTTCTCTTTAAACCAATGGCTTGAGTACTGGCTTTTTTATTTGTGCATTTGGCATGTTCCTAAATTACAATGATTTCATTAAATAATTATTATGCCAAGAGGATGCCTTTGTCTTATTTGCGGGCTCCTTGACAATGTGCTAAATGTGTAGTACAAATGTAATAATAATAAGTTAATTATTTCCATAAACTTAAAATAAAAAGATATATACATATTTATATATATATATATCCACTACAGGTATCTAAATGAGTGAATTGAAATCTGAAGTAGATAGGATTATTATTATTTTTGATAAACAAAAGATAGTTTTATTATGATACTTGATTATAAGAAGTTTTTTATATACATTTGGCTCAGATAACTTGATTATTTTACGTTCAAAGCTAGTTTTTATATATCAATGAATCTGTATCGATTTCTACCAAAAATAAAAAAAATAAAACAAAAATATCTGCATCAAAGAATTCTATAGTCCACGTAGTGCACGCTAGTTAATAGTTTATCAAAAATTTAATAGACAGTTAATAGAGGGAGCCAGAAGACCTAATTTTCCAAGTCATTGGCTGGCCCAACCCATAAAATAAGCTAACACGAGGGATTACAATTGTCTATATGTGCCTCATAATCCTGGTTATGCTCCCTTCTGATAATCGTGGCCGCCTATAAATATATGTACATCAATTCCAAAATACATATATATCCTTCTTCCTTCTAATTTCTCTCAAAGCAAATATGGGGCGGGTACTCTTCTTTCTCATTTTCTTCCTCTTCCTTTCTCTACCTAATTCATCTCTCTCTTCTTTTTCTTTTAATTCATCTACGCCTCTTTGCCTTTCCGACCAAAGCTCTGCTTTGCTCCATTTCAGAAACTCTTTTTCTGTCGGCTTTTCTCTTTGTGACGATCCTTATTATCCTCCGAAGAATTCGTGGAAAATGGGTACAGATTGTTGTGGGTGGGATGGGGTCACCTGTGATTCGATGACAGGTCATGTCATTGCTGTCGACCTCAGTTGCAGTCGCCTTCAAGGTCCCATCCATCCCAATACCACCCTTTTCTCTCTTCGCCATCTCCAAAGGCTCAACCTTGCTTACAACGATTTCCATGGCTCCACAATTTCATCTAAGTTTGGTGGCTTTGCGAACATGACGCATCTCAACCTCACTGACTGCTACTTTGCTGGTAATTTCCCATCCGAAATCTCCCACTTATCCAAACTGGTTTCACTTGATCTCTCTGTGAATTCTCGCATGCTGAGAATAGAAACGCCTAGTCTGGAAAGGCTTGTTCAAAACCTAACCCATCTAACTGAACTTGTTTTGGATGATGTTTACATGTCTTCTGTTTCACCTAGTACTTTCATGAATTTTTCATCCTCTTTGACATCTCTTCGTCTTTTTGAATGTGGATTGAAGGGGAGTACAATTCCAAACCACCTTGTTTGTTGACAAAAAATGACGTTTGGTTAGGTTATACTTGTCAAGGGTGTACGGTACATGCATTGATTATTTTCTTTCTAAGATAGAAGCCTAGAACTAAGTAGAACACCAACATAGTTCTCACACTTAAGTATATTCTGCAAAAAATGTAGGGCTACATGGAGTCTAGTTTGTGTTTGATTTGGATTATGATTCAATCCAATATAAAAGTGTAATAATTTTTAATTAGAGATTTTCTTAAGCATATCCACCTAGTAGTTAGTTTTGGAATTAATAATTATTAGCACCTAATATATAGATAATACCCTCTTTTTATTACTTTTCTTATTGTGTGCTATACTACTATCAGTGCCGTGTGCCTATGCAAGATATTTTTATAGCATTTTTCACACGAAAAGGCTTAATTGTCTGTTTGTGTTTTTATTTTTTTTATACAATATATAACTTTTACTCGAAAGACTTGAGATCCCATAAGTACTTATACTTGTAATGTAACCAAAGTATCAAGGGTGTACGATAGTAAATGTCAATTTGTTAGATGACAATTGGTTAAATTTAAAATTAATATCAACTTACCATAATTTATTATAAAATATTGTGGGCAAAATATTTTTCATTTTATTATAAAAATATCAACTTACCATAATTTATTACTAATAGTACTTTTTTCTATTTCAAGTCTGAGAATTAACTTAGGTTTATATATATTCTTTTCTTGTTGGTAGATTGCAAAAAGAAAAGGCATTGTAAGTTCGTGTGATCAAAGCAAGTGAAGTAGGTGAAAGACTTAAGGTACTCTCTCTCTCTCTCTCTATATATATATATATATGTGGTGGGTTGTTGAATTGGGGCAAGCAGGTGGCTTGCATGGAGTAATAAGGTAGTTTTAGTTGATATTGGGAGTGTTGACTATTTTGTGTAATATTAGATGATTTTTGTTGAGTTGTTCGTATTTGATTAATTCAATTTAAGGGCTTTTCTCTATCTTTTTCACACATGTGGAACACTAAAATGGAATTGCATATTTAAAGAGATGTCCATTCTTAAAGAATATTGCTAGTAATGATGTTATAGTTACCAAATGTATTGATAACTTCCCTATGCATTTAAATTCATTGTTTGATTAGGAACATAGCTAAAAGTGAATGATTAAAGATGATTTGTTTCTTAAATTAAGGTGAAATTGTGTAAATGAAATGTGTGTTAACTCTTGGTTTGTGTTTTCATGAAATCACATTATAGGTATTTTTTGTAAACCACGTTATAGCAATGGATAAGAGTTGGATGAAACTTACCAATAGAAGGTCGCAAGAATATTTAGATGGAGTTCAACAGTTTTTGAATTTTGCATCTAACCTTGCACATCTAGATGGAACGATTTCATGTCCGTGTAAAAAATGTGTGCATACAAATTCGTTGCCTATAGATGTTGTACAGACTCACTTAGTGTCAAAAGGGATTTGTAGGGGTTATAACCCTTGGATTTTTAACGGGGAATCATCGTTTGTAAAGACTTCTACTGAAACTCCTAATAGTCATGTCCAAGAAAACTCGATAGAGTATGCCGATCTTCGTGAGATGTTGCGTGACACGTTCCCCATACAAGATATGACATCTAGGCTAATGGAAGAAGTCCCTAGTGTGCACCAACCCACTGAAGGCCCTGTAGAAGGTCCTAATGAAGATGCACTTCAGTTTATGAAATTGTTTAAAGATGCTAATCAACCTTGTTATGAAGGTTGTAAGCATTTTAGCAAATTGTCAGCCATTGTGCATTTGTACCACATGAAGTGTCTTAATGGTTGGACCAACAAATCATTTAATATGTTGCTGCAATTTTTACTTGATTTTCTTCCATCAAATGCTAAGTTTCCAAAAGATTGTTATGAGGCTAAGAAGATTATTAAGGATCTGGGCTTAAGCTATGAGAAGATTCATGCTTGTCCTAAAGATTGTATTTTGTATAGTAAGGACAATGCAAACCTTGAAGCTTGTCTAAACTGTAACCTTTCAAGATGGGAAAGTAATAAGTCTAAAGGTCAACAAAGTACTAATGCTTCCTCCAAGAGAAGAAAAAAGAAAGCTGCAAAGATCCTACGGTGTCTCCCCTTAAAGCCAAGATTGAAGCGACTATTTATATCTCCTGAAATAGCCAATCATATGAAGTGGCATGCCAATGGTCGTGTGAGTGACAGGTTAATGAGGCATCCTGCTAATTCTGAAGCTTGGAAATCATTTGACTCTAAGTACATTGAGTTCTCATCTGAGCCTTATAATGTAAGGCTTGAATTAGCAGCTGATGGATTCAACCTGTATGAAAATATGAGTACTACTCATAGTACATGGCCTGTCATTTTGATTCCATACAATCTCCTTTCATGGATGTGCATGAAAAGGTCTTATTACGTGCTATCCTTATTAATTCTCGGTCCAACCTCACTCGGGAACGATATAGATGTGTACTTACAACCCCTAGTAGAAGAACTAAAGGAGTTATGGGATGTTGGAGTAGAAACGTTTGATGTGTCTTCCAAAAAGTCATTCTAAATGCATGCTGCATTATTGTGGACCATAAATGATTTTCCTGCATATGGTGATATCTCAGGTTGGAGTACCAAAGGGCGACTTGCATGTCCCTCTTGTAACTATGATAGTTAGTCTCGTTGGTTAAGATATGGAAGAAAATTTAGTTACATTGGACACAGGCGATTCTTGGATAGAGATCATAAATTTCGTAAGCAAAAAAACTCATTTGATGGGCATGATGATATGAGACTAGCTCTTATTACAGTACCCAGAGGGAAAATCATGTTACAAATGGATGCTATAGCCGATCATGTGTTTGGGAAGAAAAAAGTTAATTTGACCAATAAAATAAAAAGAGGGGAGGATTCCTTAACTTTGTGGAAGAAGAGAAGTATATTTTTCACTTTGCCTTATTAGGAAGACCATGTGTTGCGTCACAATCTTGACGTGATGCACATTGAAAAGAATATATTGGATAATATAATTGGCACATTGTTGAATTTGGATGGCAAGACAAATGATAACTTGAAGGCTTGCCAAGACTTAAAAGATATGGGTATAAGAAGTGGACTTCATTTGGAAAAGGTTGGGAATGATCAGACATGTATGCTACATGCTTGCTACCAAATGAATGCTAGTGAAAATGATGGTTTTTTGCAAGTTTTGAAAGATGTAAGAGTGCCAGATGGATATTCTTCAAACATCTCATGTTGTGTTAAACTCAAAGAAGTAAGATTAATGGGATGAAGAGCCATGATAATCACATTTTAATGCAACAAATTTTTCTAATAGCAATACGTGGGTCTTTGCCCCCTAAAATGAGCAGGAGTTTAATTGACTTATCTTGTTTCTTTAGGGAGATATGTTCCAAAGTACTAAATGTGGAGGAACTTAAGGCTCTTGAGAAGAGAATTGTAGTGACATTGTGTGAATTAAAAAGGATATTCCCTTCCTCTTTCTTTACAGTAACGGAACATCTAGTCATGCATTTGGCTAGCAAAGCCAAAGTTCCTGGCCTAGTTCATTACCATTAGATGTATCCCATAGAAAGGTAACACATATGTTAACTTGATCTATTTAGTTTTGGTTAACTTACCAATTTGCCGCTGTTGATCTTGGGTTTTCCAATAGGTACTTGTCAAGACATAAGTCTTACGTGCATAATAAAACTTATCTAGATGGCTCCATTGCAGAAGGGTATATAGCAGAAGAATGCTTAACATTCTGCTCACGCTATTTTAAATCTATTGAAATTGCATTTAATCAGCCTGTAAGGAATGTTGAGGAATCCATGGGTGCAGTGGTGAGCATTACACTAGATTCAAATTCATGAGTCCAAGCACATCGTTATGTGCTATTCAATTGTGAAGAAATCACCACATTTTCGCGAGTAAGTGATATGTCCTTGCGTATCCTTTAACGACATTCCAATACAATACTCTAGATTAACACTAATACGTTTGTCTACACAGTGTACACATAGCGGAGATCAAGGCTAGTTTCCCTTTTCACGTGGCTGATGATGTTATTCAAAAGTAGCACATAGAGGAATTCTGCAGTTGGTTAAGGGAATATGTAAGTAAAGCATATATATATATATATATATATATATTCTGTTGTATTTTTGGTTGTAACACTTTAGATAGCATACTTATAATAAAAGTCTTCCTCTATAATAGGTGATGTCAATAGATGCCTCTAAGAGAAAGGAACTCTCTGATAAAGTTAGATGATTTGCTCAATATCCAGATAATGGAGCAAAACGGTTCAAATGTTATGTCATAAATGGTTTGAAGTTTCACACCAAAGATTTTGAGACAACTAGGAAAACTCAAAATAGTGGAGTTTGTGTTGTTACGGAAGGTGGTGCTACTTATTATGGTGTACTAATCGATATTATTGAGTTAAACTACTCTGACAAGTATCGATATGTATTATTCAAATGTCAATGGGCTGACGTTATTAGTGGGAGAGGATGCAAAAAAGATGACTTTGGCTTTCCCCTTGTCAATTTTTCAAGATTGATACACAAAGGCAATCGATTGATTAATGAATCTTAGGTATTAGCATCTCAAGCTTTACAGGTATTTTACGTGGAGGATGTGAGATATAAAGATTAGGTGGTGTTGGTCCAAAAAAAGCCTAGGGGGGTGTTTGATGTTGGTATTAAAGCTATAGATGATGATGAAGAAGTGGATACATATATGGAGAATTATAATGTAACTACTGATGATGCATGTGATGATGCAAATGACAACCATGCTTGGGCTCCAGTTAATGAAGAAGGAACCATTTATGATACACCATTGATTAGTGAGGATGAATTGCTTAAACAAGACTTTATTGATGATGAAGAGCTTAGTGATGATATTTATGAGTCTAATGGTGATGAGTCCAATGATGATGGGTCCAATGATGATGGGTCTAGTGATGATGAGTCTAATGATGATGACTCCAGCTGCTTGATGTAAGTTACAACTACAATCTCACCGGTTCCCTTCCAACGTATAACTGGAGTACTCCTCTCAAGTCCTTGGACCTCTCTGAAACCGAATTCCCAATCGACTTACCTAATTTAATCAGCAATCTCAAGTCCTTAAAAAAATTGCACCTCAGTGGATGCAATTTCATAGGATCATATTCAACATTTCTTCCTAATCTCACACAAATCACTTCTTTGGCTCTCTCAGATAATAACTTTGGTGGTCAGTTTCCATGGTCCCTCCTAAACAATGTAGGACTTACTTACTTACTTAGATCTCTCAGGCAACAATTTCATAGGGCAACTTCCGGAAGTTATGACAAACTTGACCCAAATTTTCTCTTCAAATAATTCTTCTAATAGTCAACTAGTCAACAAGATTCCTTCCAATCTAGAATATCTCATCTTATCTGGTAACTTATTGAATGGGACAATACCATCTTGGGTGTATACAATACCATCTTTGCGTTTCTTACTTCTTGATTATAACCAATTCACTGGGCATATTGGTGATTTCCAGCATAACTCATTGGTTGCTCTTTTGTTGAATAATAACAACCTACATGGTCCCCTTCCATTGTCAATCTCTAAATTGGTGAGCCTTCGTTATCTACGTGTCTCCTTCAATAATTTAAGTGGCAATGTGGAGTCAAAAATATTCTTTAAGCTCAAAAATCTTTTAACTCTTGAAATGTCAAATAATCCTCTCCTGTCACTAAGCTCCATCGCCTTTGCCACCAATATCTTGCCCAAAATTGTTTCATTACAACTGTCTTCTTCCAACATATCTGAAATTCCACACTTTTTACGAACTGCAGAATATATAGAATCCTTAGACCTTTCCAAAAACCAAATCAAAGGCAATATTCCAAAGTGGTTTCTGGAGGTGGGGAACGATTCATTGTACAATTTGAATCTTTCATACAATTTCTTGACAAGTGTAGGACACCTTCCGTGGAAGAACTTGAGATATCTTGATTTTCGTTCTAACTTGCTTCAAGGACCACTTCCAGTACCTCCACTAGGCATATCTTTCTTTTCAGTCGCAAGGAATAAAATATCTGGACAGATCTCTTCCTTGATTTGCAATCTCAGTTCTATTGAGTACCTTGATTTGTCCTATAATCAATTGAGTAACATGATTCCTCCATGTTCTGGAAACTTCAGTGACAATCTCATAGATATGGATTTACAAAATAACAATCTTAATGGCACCCTCCCAATGAAATTTGCAAAGGGATGTCGCTTGAGAAGTCTTAAACTCAATGGCAACCAATTTGAAGGGTCATTGCCACAATCATTGGTCCGTTGTAGAAATTTGGAAGTTCTAGATTTTGGTCACAACAAGATTAATAGCACCTTCCCTCGTTGGTTGGAAACTCTTCCAGAGTTGCGGGTTCTTATCTTGCGATCAAACAACTTTCATGGTGCCTTAGGAAACCCCAAGACCAAATTCTCATTCCCAAATTTGCGAATCATAGACCTCTCTCACAATGAGTTCCATGGGCATTTGCCGACAAACCTTTTCAAGTATTTAAAAGCCATGATGAATGTGAGTGCGGACAAAGGTGAATTGAAATATATGGGTGATGATTATTATCAAGATTCTGTGACAGTGGTGATGAAAGGGTTTTTCATTGATTTGGTAAAAATCCAAAGTCTATTCACAACCATCGATTTCTCCAACAATAATTTCAAAGGAGAAATTCCAAAGGTAATTGGAGAGCTTCGATCATTGAAGGGGCTTAATTTTTCACACAATAATCTTACAGGTTGTATGCCTCAATCGTTGGGAAATTTAACCAATCTTGAATGGTTAGATCTCTCCTCAAACAAGCTCACAGGTGCAATTCCTATACAATTGGTAGATCTCACAATGCTAGCATTTTTAAACCTATCAGAAAATTATCTTTTTGGACATATACCCCAAGGTAAACAGTTCAATACCTTTATGAATGATTCTTATTATGGGAACCTTGGGTTATGTGGATTTCCAATGACAAAAGCTTGTGGCAATGATGAGGGACAACAACCATCACCATCATCAACCATTCAAGAAGATGATTTCGAATTTGAAAATGGGTTTCATTGGAAAGTTGTATTGTTGGGGTATGGCTGTGGATTCATGTTTGGATTGGGTTTGGGTTATTTTGTGTTCTCAAGTGGAAAACCAAAATGGCTAGTGAATATTGTTTATGGAGGAAGACGTAACAAGTTACAAAGATCCTAGAAGAATGCTTGTGGATGAACTCATTGAAGAAGAATTTAGTGGATACAAATACTGATACTAGGTATATTTTTATATACTAATATATTTGAAAATATCTATTTCATAAATTTTTGCTTCCTTAAAACTATCTTTATATTGGTAAGAAGATTCTTCATTTTTAATTTCGTTTATGCTAGTTTGGAGTGGTTGTACTTGTGTTAATGTGAGGTTTACTACTAGTGTTACTGGGTGCATAAGTTTCTATGCTTCCTTTAAAAAAAAACCTTTTATGTTTAAGGTATAGCCATACCACAGAATATATAGGCTACTACTATGTAAGCACCACATTTTAATGCTTTATTTATGTCAGACTTCATTTAATGACCCTGCTTTATTCTATAGTGTGAGAAGATATTTCTCTACTCCATTGCAATTCTAACTACATCTTGTGGTCTGGGTATTTTTTTTTTTTTTGAAAGGGGCAATTTCACTGCTTAGTTGTAGCTTCAAATAATCAGGTTATATTCTATTACATATTTCAATTATTATTATTATTACATCCTTGTAATATTACCTTCCTTTTACATATGAAAGATCTTGTTGGTTGGATTGCATGAAGAGTGGTTATTTATTTATTTATTAAAGAGAGGTGTTAATTACCCTAGTGCTACCTAGGATGCTTGGAGGAGTAGACTAATTTCCTCTATATTTTCAATTAGATAAGATTCTAAAGTTACATATTGATTGTGGGAAAAGCTTAGAAACTTAATGAATTGAATATATGTTCCTAGTAATTTTTGCTGTATTGTTTCCACAAATTGTTACATACACCTTTACTAGTTGTTTCAGGAACTTTTTGGTTATGGTTTTTCAGGTCTAAAATTTCAAAGAATTAAAGAAAAATGAAATACTTTTCTTATTCCAAATTCTGTTAAACTAACAATAAAGAACAGCTCTTAGTAATTCTTTTTGTTGGAGTGCTCTTATGTATAGGCTAGTGGCCCTTTCTATCTTTCTAACAAAATGGAGGGACAGCATTCGTTCATAATTTAGATCACTGGCTGATATTCCATGACCAGATGATGATAAAAAATTGTATGTTCTTATTGTTGGTGTCTAATTTCTTGCCATTTATTTTTAGGTACTAATTTGTTGGTCTTAATTTTTTGCGGGATTTTCTTGATCAGGGCTGTGGTGCTTCGGTCCTTTTTTATGACAGCAATTGTAATAAAAACCATTTCAGACCTTGAGGATTTTCAATAAAATTGATTTCATCAAGGAGGAGCTTGAAAAGGCTTGTCCAGGGATAGTTTCATGTGCTAATTTGTTTCTATTGCCACAAGAGATGGCATTATGCTGGTTTGTTCTTGATCCCTAATCTTCCTATTCTCTCTCTCTTTAAATATATTTTTGTTAATATCCAGAGTCCTTTAGCAACACTTTAAGGTTTAGGATTTGATGATTGTTTGTGGACAATGATTCTTGAATGAAACTTGGGTAAAATGTAAGAAACAAACTTTAAAAGAGTTGGTACCTCGTTACATTTTTTTATGTCGAGAGGAGTCTATAAAGTACATATTAGTTGTGGGGAAAGATTAGAAAGTTAATGAATTGAGAATATGTTCCTATTGATTTTTGCTGTTTTGGTTTCCACAAATTATTAGTCACCTTTAATTAGCCAACTATTTGTTTCAAGCACTTTTTTATTATGGTTTTTCAGGTCGAAAACTTCAAAAAATTCAAAAAAAAAAAAAAAAAAAAAAAGGAAAAGAAGAAGAAAAAGAAAGAAAGAAAAGAGAAATACTTTTCTTATTCCAAATTCTGTTAAACTGACAGTAAAGAACAGCTCTTGGGAAGTCTGATGATGTGCTTGGGCCCAAATGCAGTTAGCTGGCCACCTTTCATTGCGTGTGCAGCAGCTGGATGTTTGATGTGAAACAAAGATAAAAGGTTTGTTCCATATTTGTTTTTTCCTTGATTTCTCATTTCTTTTCTTCTTAGGAATTTAGCTGGAACATGGTTGTAAACTATTGTGTTGTATGATAGCCACATAGTATCATTGGGTTCTAAAGGGATTTAATTTTTTTGAATTAGTAATAGTGTGAAAAAAAGATTCATATACTTTGGAAATTATATGGGAACACAAGGTAACATTTTATATTTGCATTTTACAATATTTTTCTGTTTTGTAGCAATCATAGAGAGTAAAACATTCAATTTGTCTTAGTATAAATGTCTTTACTTCTTTTCTGGCTTTGAAGCAAGGGAACCCAAAACTGACCAACTAGTTGTTTCAGGCACTTTTTAGTTAAGGTTTTTCAAGTCTAAAAAAATGTCAAAAAAATAAAAAATTAATTAAATTAAATACTTTTCTGATTCTAATTTCTGTTAAACTAACAATCAAGAACAGCTCTATATTGATAACTCGTTTTATTAGAGTTCTCTGATGTAAACTACTATACATGACATCACAGGCTAGACAGCATTCTTTCTTCTTTCAACAGACACTTAATCTTAGTCTTCTTGGCCTCTTTGATCATCTGAGGGTGCACAGAAAACTGGTAAGATTGGCTATTAATTTATACGGAAACACCTCTCTGACTTCAAGGGGACAGGGCAGCTAGACCCAACTATAACTCCTGATTTCCTTGCTGAGATGAGAATGAGGTGCCAAGACAGTAATAGGACCACCGCTTAGCCTTCTTCTTCATCCATGGCTTCGTTGGAAATTAGTGAATCTGCAGTGGGGGATGTCATATTTGCAGGCATTGTCATCTTCAACATCATCTGGGGCAGGTTTTGGCACTCACTATTATCAGAGCTTTTTAAGGGGAAGAGGATTTCTTTTTGCCAGTCAGCAATTGATGGCTAATGAGGAGTCCTCAAGATTGGTAAGGGCTTATGCTTCAAATGACTGATTAATCTTTTGAATGGACTTTGCTCAGGTGATGTTGAAGATGTCAGGTCTTAATGTTCTGACTAGATCTCAAGGTCTGGTCCAACGAAACTGCTCCTTGGCCTTGGTCAGTTTCTAAGTGTCAGTCTGGCCATAATGAACTCTTGAGATCTCTGTTCTTTCATATTAGTTTTTCATATGTTCAATGTTTGATTGTAGATGTTGTGACTTCTAAATTTCTTGTCTGTGCTAATTTTTGAGTCTATATATAAAGGCAATGGCATAGAGTGTAGAGTCTGTAGACATTAGTTGATGCTTTTGGATGGTATGTTTGTGTTTTAGCTGGTATGGCATAGAGTGTAGACATTAGTAGAAGCAGCTTAAAGATACTGCTGGGAAAGGTTGGTATGTCTGTGTCTTAAAGAGTAGTTTCTATTCTAGCTTTTCATTATATTTTCTTATGTCTAATTGGTTTTTGATAAAAGGAAAGAGAGGAAAGCTTTGAATTTTATAAACTTTAATGCTTTTGTTTTCAAGTTAATCACTAACTCTCTCCTCAAATAGTCTTAGGTGTAAATGGGTGGAGGAATTTAGTTTTTTTTGGGTCTCAACTAATAAGATTTGTTCTTTTTTTTTTTTTTTTTCCTGCTAACAATGATTACATTCTTTTTTGGGTAAAATGTACATAGGTTTGACTTGTCTGCACAAACCATCACCCCAGAGATTCAAAAAGATCTGCATTTATTGAAGGTGTGGTGAACTCTATTTTTTTCCATGTAATTTGTTTCCACGGCACTACTTTTCAATTATGCTCAAATTATTCTCTGCAGCATTTTAATTGCTTGATTGTTTTTATTAAAAAAAAGAAAAATTGTTTCATTTTTGAGAATTTGCGTAGTGTTTCAACTTTCAACTTGTGTGCTTTAAGGAATGTGCAATTAAGCAACTTGAGTCACTGTCAAGCAGAAATGGAATTAGGGAAATTATTTAAATGCCTCTTTGTAAATTAAGGTTATAGCTTAAAGTATAATTAAATCTTACTCTTCTACTTAAGATATTGTTTGACTTTAGATAACTAACAAACTGGAAAAATAGAAATGAAGAAGATGGTAGGGGACTTCCTATTGATGTATTTAATATGTTCCATAATGTATATGCAATCATTAGCCTTTGACTGGATCCATGTTTAGCATTCGAAAATTCTTTTCTATGTATGGAATGTAAAAGTTTTACTTACCAAAAAATATTGTTCGTGTAAAATTTGAGTCTAGATGAGTAAAATTCCATATTGAAATTGAAAGCTGGTTGATTTTCCACGAGTTGAACTAGAATTGATAATATCTCTGCCAATGACGCTGACAGGGTTGCTGATCTTCTTCATGCCTTACAGGATCCTAATTTGTTTTTGTTGTGCTGTTTGTCTTTTTTCTTCTTGTTCATTATCATGAACATCTTGTACTTTCCTTCTTCTTTTTTCTCATTAATAATAGTTTTCTTTACCTATCAAAAAAAAAAGTGTAACCTGTAAGCAGCATCCTTAGTGAGAGGGATTTACCCTGCACCATACGAAGATGATTTTCTAGGGATATAAATGATATTTGTTAGTCATATACTGCCAGTTAGTTTTCTTGTAAAATGGCATTGGCATACTCAACTATAAAACTTGGGCTGGACTTGAAGTAATTATGATGGTAGTATCCTGGAATTTTTGATTTGTTGCTTTATCTGGGATATTTATAGTTTCAATTTCAAAATGTTGATTTAGAATCTCAACTTCACTCAAAAAGTTTTGTTTGCATCATATTGACCTAAATGCACATGATTCTAGCTGTTTACATGAAATATCAAGAAGCCATCAAAACACATCGTAATTTAAGACATGCCTTAAATTATGATGGGCTCTTACTTTGACCAAAGTGAGCGTTCTCTTATCATAACATGTTCCACCTATAGGACTAGACCTAATTCATCTCATGATGTCTTTGGAGTTGAACAAGTCTCACTCAAACAATCTCCCATTTATTTTTGAATTGTTCTGGAACTCATTTAGATTTTAAGTCATTATATATCTATCTAAATGATGGAAAGTTATTCAATACTCCTTTAGCAATGCTCTCTCATCTCACATGAATGATGGGGCCTACTGTGAATTTAATTCGTGGGGCCTATATGTGTCAAGAAAATAAATTTCTGTGTACTAAATAATTACAATTAAATAATCATATATAAGAACTTAATGAGAAGCTTCCCTTTTTTTTTGTGGGGTGGAAGGGGATGATAAGGTATTGTGAAGCTTGCATAAGCATGTACTGGTTATGGGTTTATCAAGATAATAAGACACTTGCTAATTGACTTTGATAGTTCATTTGCTAGGAGTTTAGATTCTATAACTTAGGCAGGTTGTTATTGATTTCTGAATTCTTGCCTGTGTTCATAATTACAGTTGAGAAGTGCCATTGATCTGAAGAGGCACTACAAGAAGGGTGATTCAAAATCCAAAACATTGTCCAAGTATTTCCTGGTAAGTCTATTTGTAATTTTTAGACTAATAGTATAGTATGTGATATCTTGGAGCTGTAACTAGGACTGTGTGTATATTCTCTTTTGGGTGGTATACATTTTGTTATTTAGGCTTGGCTAATTCATGCACCATTTGGTCTTTCCAACCAAAGCTCTGCTTTGCTCCATTTTAGAAACTCTTTTTCTGTCGATAATTTTAGGTATTTTGCTATTCAGCAAAAAAAAAAATTTAGCTATCGTGCTTGGAAAATGGGTACAGATTGTTGTGGGTGGGATGGGGTCGCCTATGATACAATGACAGGTCATGTCATTGCTGTTGACCTCAGGTCATGTCATTCTTATCCAAGGTCACATCTCAACCTCACTACGTCCTCCGTTGCTGGTAATGTTCCATCCGAAATCTCCTACTTATCCAAACTGGTTTCACTTGATCTCTCTTTTAATTATAACATGAGAATTGAAACGCCTAGTCTGAAAAGGCTTGTTCAAAACCTAACCCATCTAACTGAACTTGTTTTGGATTATGTTGACATGTCTTCGGTTTCATCTAATTCTTTCATGAATTTATCTTCCTCTTTGACATCTCTTTGTCTTTCTTTATGTGGATTGAAAGGGAGATTCCCAGATAAAATATTCCACCTCCCAAACCTCCAGCTGCTCTGGCTTGGTTACAACGACAATCTCACCTGTTTCCTTCCAATGTATAACTGGACTACTCCTCTCAAGTCCTTGGAGCTCTCTGGAACTGAATTCCCAATCGACTTAACTAATTTAATCAACAACCTCAAGTCCTTAAAAAATTTGTCTCTCAGCGAATGCAATTCCATAGGTTCATCATCTCTAACATTTCTTCCTAGCCACAAACGAATCACTTCTTTGGATCTCTCTGACAATAACCTGGGTGGTCAAATTCCCTGGTCCCTCCTAAACTTTGAAGGACTCACTGTCTTACATCTCTCATGCAACAACTTCGTAGGTCAACTTCCAAATCTTTCTACAAATCGGACACAAGTTTCTTCTTCAAACAGTTCGTCCAAGAGTTGGTTAGTTAGTCAAATTCCTTCCAATTTGGTATATCTCTCTTTATCTCATAACTTGTTGAACAGCACTATTCCATCTTGGTTGTATGACATACCATCTTTGCAGTACTTATATCTAGACAATAACCAATTCACTGGGCAGATTGAAGAATTCCAACATAATTCTTTAAATTATCTTGATTTGAGTAATAACAACCTACATGGCCACCTTCCAATCTTGATTGCTAAACTTGTGAGCCTTTACCATCTAAATATTTCCTTCAATAATATTAGTGGTCCTCTAGAGTCAAGCATGTTCTCAACGCTCAAAAGTCTTGAAATTATTGATCTTTCAGATAATCCTTTGTTATCGTTCAGCACCTATGGCATTGTAGACTATACTTTGCCCAAACTTTGGGATTTGCATTTGTCATCTTGCAACATAAGTGACATTCCAGATTTTATAAAATCCATGGAACGTTTAGGAGAGTTAGACCTTTCCAATAACCATATCAAAGGCAATATTCCGATGTGGTTGTTGGAGGTGGGGAATGATTCTTTGTCTTCCTTGAATCTTTCATACAACTCCTTGACAAGTATTAGACACCTTCCTTGGAAGAATTTGCAAATTCTTGATCTTAGTTCCAACTTGCTTCAAGGACCACTTCTAGTACCTCCGTTGGGAACTCATTTCTTTTTAGTGTCAAGGAATAATTTAACTGGAAATATACCTTCCTTGATTTGTAATATCACTTCTCTCGATGTCCTTGATTTGTCTCATAATTGCTTGAGTAACACAGTTCCTCCGTGTTTGGGAAACTTTAGTTATTTTCTTACAGTCTTAGATTTGAGAAGTAACAAACTTAATGGCACCATTCCAGCAACTTTTGCAAAGGGAAACTACTTGAGAAGTCTTAACCTCAATGACAATCAATTGGAAGGGTCATTGCCAAGATCGTTGATCAATTGCCAAAGGTTTGAAGTTCTAGATCTTGGTAACAACAAGATTAGTGGCACCTTCCCTTATTGGTTGGAAAGTCTTCCAAAGTTATGGGTTCTTGTTTTGCGATCAAACAAATTTCATGATGCCATAGCCAATCCCTCAACCAAATTCTCTTTCCCGAATTTGCGAATCATAGACCTCTCTCACAATGATTTCCATGGTCTTTTGCCAACAAAATATTTCAATCATTTCAAAGCCATGATGAACATGAATGCGAATAATGGTAAATTGAAATATATGGGTGACGACTATTATCATGATTCTGTGATGGTCACCATGAAAGGATTTGATATTGAAATGGTGAAAATCCAAAATTTCTTTACAACCATTGATTTCTCAAACAATAGTTTCAGGGGGGAGATTCCACAGTCAATTGGAAAGCTTAAGGCTCTCAAGGGGCTTAACTTTTTGCACAATAACCTTATAGGTCATATGACTCCATCACTAGGAAATTTAAGCAATCTTGAATGGTTAGATTTCTCCTCAAACATGCTCACAGGGGAAATTCCTTGACAATTGGTAGATCTTACATTTTTGGAAATTTTAAACCTATTAGAAAACCATCTTGTAGGATTGATAACTCAAGGTAGACAATTCAATAGCTTTACAAATGACTCTTACAATGGAAACCTGGGGTTATGTGGATTTCCATTGACAAAAGCTTGTCACAGTGATGATGGTCAACAAACACCGTTATCAACAACTATTCAAGAAGATGATTTTGAATTTGAAAATGAGTTTCATTGGAAAGTTGTATTGTTGGGGTACGGATGTGGATTCATGTTTGGATTGGGTTTGGGTTATCTTGTGCTATCAAGTAGAAAACCGGAATGGCTTGTTAATATTGTTTATGGAGAACGGCGTAATAGGGTTTGAAGATCCAAAATGAATGTCCGTGGAAGAACTCGTTGAATAAGAATTTGGTGGATGCAAATACTGATTTAAGGTATATTCTTATATACAAATATATTTGATTCTCAAAAAAAAAAAAAAAAAAAAACATACAAATATATTTGAAATTATTCTATTTCATCATTTTGGTTCCTTGAAAATGCTTCTTTAAATTGCTAAGACAATTTTTTTTTTTTTTGATAAGTAATAGTGATTCATTGATAAAAAAGAGGGGAACAAAACACCCCAGTATACAAGGAGTATACAGGGGAAGCAAATAAAAAACGAACACTACAAAAGTCAAGAAAATCTAAAAGAGAAGAAAAAACATGGTTTCTCCACACGGAGAGCCATTCAAGCAAGGTACGGAGAAGAAGAAGCTTGAGATCTGGCAAGGAACATTCAACATCTTCAAAGCATCTACTATTTCTCTCTTTCCAAATACACCACATCAAACAAGAAGGAACGGCCTTCCAAAAATCTCCATTACGATGACGACCAAAAGGACCTTGCCAACAAGCCAGAAGACCCACAACCGACCTAGGCATAACCCAACAAACTCCAAATAAGCCGAAAACCATATCCCACAAATCCAAAGCGACCGGGCAATGGAGGAAAAGATGATCAACACTTTCACTATTGCACTTGCACATATAACACCAATCTAAAATGCAAATCCTTCTTTTCCTTAAGTTGTCAATTGTCAGGCATTTACCCAAGGCAGCAGTCGAAACGAAGAAGGCCACTCGAGGTGGAATCTTCTGCTTCCAGATGCTTTTCCAAGGGAAAAGATGAACACTATGACCCTCTAGGAGATGGTAATAGGCACTAACCGAGAACCCCTTCCTTTTACAAGGCAGCCAATGACACTTGTCCTCCCCAAACCCCTTTACGGGAGTGCTATAAATGGAATTTATAAAGTTCCTGAAGGCTTCCAATTCACGATTATGCAACTCCCTACAAAACTGCAACTCCCAATGGAGGGTTCCATTGGTGAACCTCAAAAGATCCGCCACACTTGCCTCTTTGCTATGGCAAATCCTAAATAATTCAGGATAGCGGACAGCGAGGGAAGAGGATCCACACCAATGATGAAGCCAAAATTGCACTTTAGAGCCATCTCCAATTTCAAACATAATAAATCGAGATAAAGAATGCCACCCCCGCCTAATATTTTTCCGCAAGCTAACACCATATGGGCCAAAGCAAGAGCTAGAACACCAACCACCCCAATCAGTACCGTACTTTGCCTCTATCACTTGACGCCAAAGAGCGCCCCTTTCTTGCCCAAATCTCCATAACCACTTCCCTAATAAAGCTGCATTGAAAGATCTCAAGTTCCTAATCCCCAACCAACCTGAAGAAAGCGGAGTACAAACCGTAGACCAATCAACCAGATGAAGCTTGGGATCGTCACCAAGACCACCCCACAGAAAGTCCCGTTGCAGTCTAGCAATACGATTGGCCACAGACGCCGGAATTGTTCAATTTGAATTTCCTTTATGCTTAGTTAGGAATGATTGTATTTGTATTATGCAAGGTTTATTACTAGTGTGACTGGATGCATAAGCATCTATGTTTGAGGTATAGCTATAAAATAGAGTAAATAGGCTTCTACTATGTAACCCCCACATTTTAATGCTTTATTTAGGTCAAACTTCATTTAATGACCCTGCATTTCGTACTAGTATGAAAAGAAATTTCTCTACTCCATTGCAATTCTATACTACTCCTTGGTGAAGGAATTTTTTTTTAAGGGGCAACTTCACTGTTATTTCATCATTGTAATATTACCTTTGTTTTACAGATTAAAGATATTGTTGGTTAGATCGCTTGAAGATGGGTATTGATCCTAGTGCTACCTAAGATGCTTTAAGAAGTAGACTAATTTCCTCTATATTTTCAATTAGATGCCTTTTATTTCAATCAAGTTTCTTGTTGAGTTCCACTATTAAGCTTAGTTCCATTATTAGGCTAGGATTATCTACATTTTGTGGCTTTTCTGTTTTCTGATGTGGGTGTTTTATTTGTTTTATCTTGCTTGCTATATTTCCGAGGAAGTGGCTATTAATTCTGAATTTTGTGGGTTTGTGAATTTTTGTATTGCTATTCTTGTGAGTAGTGTGATTCCTAGTACGCATATCAAGTTTTGTATTAAAAGATTAAATAAGGCAGCAAATTGTATGTTCTGATTTTTTGGAGTATTGAATCATTATTCCAATTTAATCTTGGTGTTGTGATTTCTTGCCATTTATTTGTGGGTTTTAGTTTGTTAGTCTTAATGTTGTCTGGGATTTTCTTGATCAGGGTTGTGATGCTTCGGTCCTTTTGGATGATAGCAACAATGATAAAAAACCATTGCATACCCAATCAGACCTTGAAGGGTTTTGATAAAATTGATTTCATCAAGGAGCTTGTTCAGTGGTATTTTCATGTGCTGATATTGTTTCTATTGCCACTAGAGATGGCATTATTCCAGTCTGTTCTTGATCTAGACTTTTCAAATGTTCTCTCTCTCTTAAGATATTTTTGTTAATATTAGGGTTCCTTTCACCTAAGGGTTTTGGTAACAGTTTAAGGTTTGTGATTTGATGATTGTTTGTGGATAAGATGCTTGCATGAAACTTGGGTAAAATGTAAGAAATAGACTTTAAAAGAGTTGGTATCTCTTTACATTTTTATATGTTGAGGAGTCTATCAATTAAGATTCTAAAATACATATTAGTTATGTGGAAAGCTAGAAATTTATTGAATTGAGAATATGTTCCTAGTGATTTTTGCTCTTTGGTTTCCACAAATTTTTAGTCTCCTTTACTTAGCCAACTAGTTGTTTCAGGAAATTTTGGTTATGGTTTTTCAGGTCTAAAATGTCAAAAAATTGAAATACTTTTCTTATTCTAAATTCAGCTAAACTGACGCTAAAGATCAGCTCTTAGAAACCCCTTTTATTGGTGCTCACTACTATGCTTGACATAACAGGCTGGTGGCTCTTTCTATCTGGTTTTAACAAGATGAAGGGACAGCGCTCATTCATATTTTAATGAAGTATGGCCGACATTGCATGACCAGATGATAATATAACATAGACACTTCACCTTTTTTCCCTTAAGAGGTTTTGATTAAAAGAAAGTCTGTCTTCTAGGTACTTACTAGCTCTCTGCCCTTTCTCATTTCCCCCCTTATTTTATGGAGTTGAAAAAGGTTTAAAAAGTTATTTGGTTTGTATCGGATTCTTGATCAGTGGGAAGATTGGCTGTGAATTCATACAGAAATGCCTCTGACTTCAAGGTGACAGGGCAGCCAGACCCAACTATAGCTCCTGATTTCCTTGCTGAGATGAGAAAGAGATGCCAAGACAGTTATTGGCCCACCACTAGGCCTTCTTCACCCTTGGAAGGAATCATTGGAAATGAGTGAGTCTGCAGTGGGGATGTCATATTTGAAGGCATTGTGATCTTTGATACCATTTGGGGCAGGTTTTAGACTCACGACTTTCAGAGCTTGTTAAAGGGGAGAGGACTCCTTTTTTCTGCTCAACAATTGATGGCTAATGAGAAGACCGCGAGATTAGTAAGGGATTATGCTTCCAATGATGGATTTACTTTCTGAATAGACTTTGCTTGGGCATTGATGAAGATGTTAGGTCTTAATGTTCTGACTGGATCTCAAGGTTAGGTCCAACGAAACTGCTCCTTGGCTTTGGTTAGTTTCTAAGTGACAGTCTGACCATAATGAACTCTTGAGATCTTTGTTATTTCATATTTGTTTCTCTTATGTTCTATGTTTGATTGTAGATGCTGTGACTTTACATTTCTTGCCTGTGCTAATTTTTGAGTCTATATATAAAGGCAATGGCATGGAGTAGACATTAGTCACAACTATGAACCATAAAAAAAACTGCATATAAATGTGTTTTGGCTGTTGAGTTCTTTAGACATAGAATTTTAATGTTTTGATTCTTACCAAAAGTTAACAAATATTTGGGAAGTTCATAATGTATGCTGCAACTTCCAAATTAATATTAAGGATAGAATTCTTTAGACATATGTGGAGTTTGTGGTGCCTTTGTGTTAGAACCTTATTCCTTCTTTCTTGTGCATGTGTGTATTTGTTTCTCAAAAAAGAAGCAAACCTTATGAAAATTGTAGTGTTACATAGGGTGAATAAAAAAAAAAAAAAAAAAAAAAAAAACTTGGTCCTGGTTGATATGAGCTCATCATGTGGGGCCTTTTAGTTCTGTGGTCTCTATGCTGGGCCTTATCAATGTCAATATGACTAGCACAGTAGCCTTAGCTTTTCCAAACCCAACGAACCTTTTCTTCTTTCATGGCCTAAAAAGAAAAAAATCAGAAAAGCTTAATAACTCAGAAGTTCAGAACATTTGAACCTTAATAACTCAGTAATAACTCATTGGGGTTTTGATTGTGTTTTGTTCTCTGTGAATTGTTTAATTTTTTAGGAAGGAGCAGTCTGAGTTTTATTTTTTTCCTTTTTTGGGGGTGGGTGGATAGAATGCTAGAGAGTAAGTAAGTGATTGGTCTTTCATGGGAACCAAATCTGCAAAAATTTTCACAAGAACCCATAATGGGTCTAAGAGCAAATCTCAGAATCAGAGTGAAACTAGCGCACTTTAGTTTTAACTTGTCATTATATTTTCTTCTGTGTGATTGGTTCGGCGAGAAAAGGAAAGAGAGGAAAGCTTTGAATTTCTTAAACTTTGATGCTTTTGGTTTCAAATTAATCAACTCTCCTCAATTAGTCATTAGGTGTAAATGGATGGAGGAATTTAGTTTGTATTTGTGATCACAACTAACAAGATTTGTTCATTAAGAAGTGTTGTCATTGCTAACAATGATTACACTTTTTTTTTTTTGGTAAAATGTACATAGGTTTGACTCGCCTGCACAAACCGTCACCCCTGAGATTGAGAAAGATTTGTGTTTACTGAAGGTGTGGTGAACTCTATTTTTTGTCTATGTAATTTGTTTCTGCAGCACTACTTTTTAATTATGCTTTATTATTCTCTCTGTAACATTTTAATTGTTTAATTGTTTTTATAGATAAAATAAAAAATAAAAAATAGTTTTCATTGTTGTGAATTTTTGGTGTTTTAACTTTCAACCTTATGCGCTTAAGGGAATGTGCCATTATACAACTTGGGTCACAACCATGCAGCTATGAAACTAGAAAAATTATTGAAATGCCTGTGTCTTTGTAATTAGTATTATTATCTTAAAGTGTAATTAGATCTTACTGTTTAACTTAGGAGATTGTTCGGCTTTATATAATTCACAAATTGGAAAAATGGAAATGAAGTGGAAGGTAGGGTACTTCCTATTAATGCATTTAATATGTTCTATAATGTATGTGTAGTCATTAGCCTTTGGCTGAATTTATGTTCAGCATTCGAAAATTCATTCCTGTGTATGGAATGGAAAAGTTTTACTTACCAAAAAATAGTTTGTGTAAAATTTGACTCTAGATGGGTAAAATAACAACTTGAAACTAAAAGCTGGTTAATTTTCCACAAGTTGAATTGGAATTGATAATAGTTATACAACAGTATGGCCCTAGTAGTTGTTTTTCTACCAATGATGCTGACAATGTTGCTGATCTTCATCATGCCTCCTGTAACTTTTAAGCAACATCCTTGGTGAGTGGGATTTACCCTGCACCATACAAAGATGATTATCCAGGGATATAATTGATATCTGTTAATCATATACTGCCAGTTAGTTTTCTTGTAAAATGGCATTGGCATACTCAAGTATAAAACTTGGGCTGGACTTGAATTATTTATGAAGGTAGTATCCTGGGATCTTTGATTTGTTGTTCTATCTGGGATGTTTATAGTATCAATTTCAAAAAGTTGATCAGCAACTCAATTTCACTCAGAAAATTTTGTTATTGACCTGAATGCACATGATTCTATTTGTTTACATGAAATTCACATCAGGAACCCATCAAAACACATTGTAATTTAAGATTTGCTTTTAAATTATGATGTGCTCTTACTTTGACCAAAGTGAGCATTCTCTCATCACAACATTTTCACGATATAGGACTAGACCTAATTCATCTATTAATGTCTCTGGAGTTGAACAAGTCTTAAACAATCTCCCATTTATTTTTGATTTATGCTGGTACTCATTTAGATCATAAGTCATTTTTTTTCTTACCTATAAAAAAAAAAAAGAAAAAAAGAAAAAAGATTTTAAGTCATTATAGCTATCTAAATAATGGGAAGTTATTTTAAGACTAATAATATAGTAAGTGATATCTTGGAGCTGTAACTGGGACTGTGTGTATATTCTTCTTTGAGTGGTATGCATTTTGTTATTTAGGCTTGGCTAATTCATACACCATTTGGTCTTTGGACAATTAGATCGAGATGGTGTTAGTGTCAGCATCAGACTTCTTCACAGGTAGACTAACGAGGAAGGAGAGAAAGGGAATAATTGCAGCTGAGTTGTTATTTGATCTTACCCTTGCTGAATACAGGTGAGATATGCAACTCTACCTTGTGTTTGGGTTGAAAACCATATGACCTTATCACAACATGATGCTTTGAGTTTAAAGGGTAAAAAGAATGTGGTGTTGTCATTCATAAATATATGTTCTTTTACCTATATAGAATGGTTGATTAAGATGAATTCAGCTAAGGGAGTAATCTAAAATGTTATAAGAGCATGCTTATCTCAGTTGTCATCTCAAATGGACTTAAAAAAATAATTTAGACATACATAATTTGTTAAGAAACAGCTATGATATGAAGCATGGTCATCATATAAAACAATAATATAAAAACTTGAGAATGAGAGAGCATATACTATTTATGCTTCATATTTCTAGAAATTATTTCCAGCAGAAACTTCCATCTTAACTCATCCCCTTATAAAGTTATAGCCAAGTTGGAGTCCTCTATTGTGCAGCTTACACGGTTTTATTACTACGTTTAACCAAATTGGAATTATTTTGATTATTTTTTAGGGAGTTGTTCCTTTGTCCTCGGTTATGTGAAGAGAAAAATTATTTCTTTGATAATCTGTGTTTGTATTTGATTTACATCTTTTGGGATAGCCAGAATTTCTCTATGAAATGAAGCTTTAATTTCAGTTTGTAATGTATCTTGCTTTGTTTTGCTTTCCATGTGGAAACCCTTTTCAGGAAGCACAAGGTTTGAGAGAAAAAAGAAAAGAATCAACCAGGGAAAAATGAGAAATGGAAGATAAATGGTCAACAGTCACTGAAGCTTGCAAAGCAAAGAAGGCACCGAAATATCTTAATCATTTTTTTATCAGATATTTCTGCATTTATAGAGCACATTGGAAAGATTATTGTGTCAAGATGGACCCAGAGATGGATCTGATAAACTTGTGATACTTTAACCAAGTGACATAAGAAACAGAATCCACTGAGCTGATTTATAATTCATGGCTATATTCACATGTTCTCTTTGATGATGGCTCCTTCCCGTAGTTTTTGTTATAGAATTGATCATTATTGTTGTGAGGTATAAACGATTGCTCTAGGAAATAATAATTATTGATGGGAATTTTGGTTATGATGACATGCAGCTACTATAAAAAATTTTATGACTAAATTCATTTTGAAGATATTTAAGAGCACATAATTCGCACTTAGTGTCCCTCATTTTCTGAGGGAGGAAAAATTTAGAAGATGCATCTGGTGCTTTAATGATTGGCACACATTTTCTATCAAGAATAGAAAGTGCTCATATGGTTAAAAGTCAAAACACACATTGTTTAACTCCATCATTACTTTGCAAAGGGAGGATTTGAAATTGTAAGGACCAGCCATGCATATAGGATTGAAGAACTGTCAGATGTGGACAAGTTGCTTATTTCTTTGGGATGAAGCAAATTATTTTGAGGGGCTTTTCAAAACAACTCAATCCTTTCCCCTCTTTTCTTACGAATGAGAATTCTTTATTGAAATAAAAATGATTACGTACAAAGTAAACAACACGCTTCAACAAAACACAACATACATAAATAATTAATCTCAACATATTTCTTATATAAATGTACTCGTCAAAGGTCTTTAACGTTAAAGTTCTTTTTATTTCACATTTACTTTCAGAAAAGAGCAGGTTATTCCAATGAACTTGTAAGTTCCCTAAGTTGCTGAGCGCTTAGTACAAAGAGCAACAGGCCAACACAAAAACTTTTAGCCAGCTTCGCCACAGGGCTACACACACGGAAGAATAAAGGATGTACATGATTTTCAAACTCTCTTGGTTTCATGTTTAACTTATCAATAACTAAACGTACACACACTTGCAATATTAGAAAGGAAATAAAGGTCGTTTTAGCAAAAATGACCAACAGATGAATATTTTAGATTTTATATTTCATTAAGTATATATAACTATTAACAATAATGAGCCACTAACTCTAAATTTGTTCAATACAAACTTGGGAATGCAGTTTTTTAAAAACAATTTCCACATAAGAAAATTCAATGTCAGCTTCAAAAGTCTACCCTACTAGAATGAAGGATTTCTTTAGGAGATGAGGCCAAGGGCAGAATTTGAGATCACAGGTAAATTTGAAATAAATGATGAAGAAATATCTTTCCTCTGTAAAAAACCTTTTAAACAAGGTAATGTGGCTAGGATAAATAAGGGTAAAAGGCTTTTAAGTGAAGTTCAAGTTTCCAAATTTATGTTTCAAAACCCTCTTAGGCCTCAAGATAGATCTAAGTGTGTGTGCCTACTTATCACTGTTGTGGTGTTGTTGCTCATATGACTCGTATTAGACAAATTGTTTTAAACAGAGGTTTTAGACTGAATTCATATGAAGACCTTCACCTAGGAAGCAAAGTAGACCTAAGACTACTCATGCTCATCTGAATTATGGTGTTTTTGGACACACTCATTCCAATTATTTCAAATTATCTGAATGTAGACTAAACACATTTTCACAATTTGAAGAGTATACATCATTGGCATCATAATAACGTAAAGCTTATTTTTTAAGGGAGAAACAAATTAGAATCTGTACATATTGCCTTTAAAATTAAGTGACAAATATTTTGTGTCAAGAATAGAGGTGCTCGTATGTTAAAAAGAAGCACTGTTTGAAAAGCAGTCATTATTTCTTAAATTGAATTAAATTATTATGCGGGGCTTTTTTTTTTTTTTTTCTAAATAATTTATTATGAGGGGATTTAAAAGGGAAACTCATACTAGCTACTGCAAATACTCCTTTCTCAAAAAGAAAAAAAAAAAAAAAAAAAAGCTACTGCAAATACTCAAGTAAAATTAGGCTTGTTTTTTACTTCCTCTTTCTTACGAAGGACCCTTGTTCGTTGAAATGAAATTATAAAAAGTAAACAACACACTTAAAAAAAAAAAAAAAAAAAAAAAAAAAAAAAAAGCCACAACGCATGTAAATAATTTAACCCCAAGGTATGATGAAACCATTGCAGAGAACAATACTCTTGCATATTTCCTATAGTAAGCCAGTGGCAACTCCAGGAATTTTGTTCAGGGTGTTCCTATTCTACTTTGAAAAATTTTTGGGTCAATTTGGTCTATTTTTGGTGTTTCGGTAAATATCGGCCGAAATTCAAGATTTGGCAAGCATGAAGTTTGTACTTAAAAAAAAAAAAAAAATTCTTAAAACCAAAACAAATTTGCATTCTGTACATCGAAAAACCTCAAAAGAAAAAAAATAATAAAAAGAAAAGAAATGAACAAAGATACCTATACAATAAACTATAAGTTCATTTGAAATATTAATAAAATTATTAATTATTGTTGTTTAGTTGTTTCATAAATTTTTTTGTCTTTTATAAACTATAATTTGTTGTATTGTTGTTTCATTAATTATTAAATTATTAATTGTTGTTTAGCCTAACATAATTTGTTTTGTTTGTCTTTTATAATGTAGTAGTTAATTAAATTATTAATTATTAGTGTTTAGTTGCTTCATTCATTTTTTCAACTAACTACTAGAAGTCTAGCACACATCCCACTGTGCGTTAGCACCCACCTCATATGTGCACAAACCCTTGTCTTTGCATGGCTTTTACTTCCCCAATTCAAATATCACACCCCTGACCCCACACCACATGGCCTCATGGCCCCATCTACCCCCCACTTAACAAATAAGATTCACACAAGTGGAGTCAATAAAATAAATTCACAAATCACAATACACTAAAAGACAAACTTACCAACATCAACTAACCAACAAATAAAAAAATTTAAATTATTTTTTTTTTCAGATTCTTTGTTACAATTTTTTTTTTTTAGATTTTAGTTCAAAGTTTGTTTGGCATAAAAATTTTGAGGGTGTTCTTGATATTGCTTAAGGTTGTTCCTTTTTTTTTTTAAAGGTAAACAAATAAAAAATTTTTAAATTATTATATATATATAAAAAAATTTCATGCCAGGGTGTTCCTAGGAACACCCTGGACACTAAGTGGCGTCGCCACTGTAGAAAGCCCCTTGTAAAAATCGTTAAACTCCAAAATTTTTATTTATTAAGTACATATAACCTAGTATGAAATAATATCTCCTCAATTATATGGGTTTTCAACGAAAATGAGTTCACTTTGAATGAAAATCAAAATAGTCAAAGGCCCCAATTGGGATCAAAACTGAAATTGAGCTCAAAGAGAATAACAATGGTGGCGTTTCATTAATTGTAGACACATGTGATTACTTATCCAAACGGTGGCGTTTTACTGATGCAACTTGAAGCGGAAAATGTCAACTCACTCAAACGGTGACGTATGGGATTAGAGATGTTAATACGAATTGGTTAGAGTTCTAGAAGTTTGTCAGAGATGCGTAAAACGTGGGAATGGTTGTTAGAAGATAATTTTTTTTTTTTGGTGAAATGTTAGAAGATAATTTATCTTTGGATTTCTGCATTTACATTGTAATTGAGATATAATTAGTCTGTTTGGCATCAGCTTTAAAACCTCACTTTTTCTCTTTTTTTTTTCTTTCAAAATACAAGTATACTTTATCTCATTTTCAGCAAAAAAAATTTTAGTAAAAGGTTAGATAAACAATATTATATTATTATCACAGAATTATTCCTCACAATTCTCTCTGTTTTTCACTTCATCTTCTCCATTATATATTGCTTTCTTTCTCTTCCTCTTTCTTTGTTAATTAATCTTACTTTCATAGTTTATTCATAGCAGCTTAAGATTTCTTATACACAAGGTCCATTAAACTCAAAATTATAAGGTACTCTTAAGTACAGTGACATAACGCTCATTTATTTCATATTTATAATGAACCCCACCATAAATCTAATTAGTGGGACTCACTATGAATGTGAGAGGGAGTAGAACCACATCACCAAATTTTGGGATTACCAATAATTACTCTTGTTAAACAAGCGTTTTGGGTTTTACCAATTAGAGAATGTTTGAATTTCTTTAAAATATTGAATTTTTTATGCCTCATTCCACATCTTGCACCTCATACCAATTAAGTTCTTTGATTTTTATCCACACATCAATTTAGAGCATTCATATCACCCCATGTAAATATTCATGTCCATTTTAGCATAAAAACTTATTTTTCTACTTTACATACTTACTTTTCAAAACACCTCTCATCAGATTATCGATTTTACACTGCTATATTTCATTAAAATATCAAATTTTTTCTTATTTTTTTAATTCTTTCTCTTTCTTCGCACAAAACAACCACCATCTACTCTCTTCCTCGATCCCCTGTGATATGTAAAGAAAGAATAAAATAAATAAGTGCAAAATGAATAGTGCTAAGTGCAAATTGACACGATTACAATAGCAACCATATATTTTTATACAATTTTGTGTGGCCTGATGTGAATTAATTTTGGGTTTAATTAGCTAAAATGTGGTCCTTTTTATTATACAAACATTGATGTGAATGCTTTTACGAAAATAGGTTTGGCTTCTGAGCCTATTTGGATAAGCATATGTGAAAACATGCATTTTAAAAAGGACAAAGTTTAGCTACAAAATTAGTTATAGCTTAAGAATACAACCTTACTCAATAAAATAAACATTACTACATATTTTGAAAATCTAACCGTTGAATTGCATGTTCTTTACACTCTTTGATGTGGTATAAATGCAACTCTGAATTTGTCCATGAAGATCTTCCAGGACGAGCAAGGTGCTCAAGACGAGGTAAGCAGTCACGACATGCTCAAGATGAGGTAGGCTGTCTAGACGTGCTTAAGACGAGGTAAGCTGCCTTGACGTGCTCAAGACGAGGTAAGCTGCCTTGACGTAGTCAGGACAAGGAATTACGGACGAGATGTGAGCACTTAGAAAATTTACAGGATAAAATGTCTCCGCATAGTACGAGTAACCTCTAGGCGACCGTTGCACACAAAAAGGATAACTCCTAAACAGTTGGAAGTTACATTCAAATACAAACCTCCTCAATTCTAGAGGAGGTTACAAATCCAATAACCACTCTTAAGACACTATATAAACACTGGTTCAGATCATGAAAAGGTACGTGAAATCATTTCCTAAAAAATTGGAACTTGAAAATATAAGAGAGAAACTGACTTTATCATCGGAGGGTGATTGGCCGGCAACCCCGGTCACCTTTGATTATTTCTCTTTCTTTTTCAGGTTACCAAGGCAATCGTTAGCCCTCCCGAATCCGAAACATCCAGTCTATTGATTTTCTTTGCATCATCAGTTGGCGCCGTCTGTGGGGACTTAGAAAATAATCTTCGTTTTCTTTTCGTTATTTCGATCATTCTTTGTTCCTAGACAAAAGGCTGAATGGTTCAGACAAGATCAAGGGCTACCAGCCCAGGCCACCAGGAGAGTAGGGATGCTTCTAGTAATCCCTACCGTGATCGCCAGTCAGCGCCTGCCGTGCAGCCGCCGTCCTTTCAACAAGTGCAGTCCATGGCTACTGCTATGGTGGAACTGACCCGCCAAAATCAGGAGTTGAACCGGGAGATCAACATAAGGAGGCAACACCGTAAAGGACATGCAAAAGGACGACCCCAAGGTCAGGAAGGTAGAGGAGAAAATATCGAGTCCGAGGATCAGACAAGGGGTACTACTTCGAGAAGGGTGCCACATTTGGAGAGAGAAATGGACCAGATGAGAAAAGCCATGGAAGAAATGAAGGAGAATATGAGGCGGGCAAACCCCGTGGAAGATTTGGTTCACCGAACGGACTCCCCATTCACGGCTTCCATCAACAGCCATCCTTTACTCCCTAAGTTCAAAATGCCTTCCTTGGATTCATACGATGGAAATCGCGATCCGTGTGACCACATCGCCACCTTTAAGACGACCATGCACCTCCAAGGACTTCCAGACGAGATTATGTGCAGAGCATTTCCTACCACACTTAAGGGACCGGCGAGAGTGTGGTTCAGCAAGATACCTCCAAATTCGGTCGGGTCATTCAAGGAGTTGAGTAAGATGTTTGTTAACAACTTTATCGGAGGACAACGCCACAAGCGTTCCTCTTCCAGTTTGCTAACTATCGAACAAGGGGAGAATGAAAGTTTACGGTCTTTCATCACCCAATTCAACAGGGAGGCCTTGACAATGGACGAAATGGATGATAAGTTGTTGTTGGCTGCTTTCCATAATGGGGTCAATTCAGACTTGTTCATTCATACATTGTACAAGCAGGAACCTCAGACCATGGCTGAACTCGTCCATTCAGCCCAGAATTTCATGAATGCCGAGGACGCGATAATAGCCAAGAAGAGGAAAAGGACAGAACGCTCGGAAGCTGGTCACCGACATTCAGATCAAGCCCCTCATCCTAAGAAGGCCTAGGTAGGAGAAAAAAGGGATAGGGATGGTAGGAAGGCAAGTTCATCCTCAAGAAGTCAGCAGTACACTTCCCTGAATACCCCGCTAGAGCAGGTCCTTATGCAAATCAAGGATGATCCGTCCTTGAAGTGGCCGAAGAAAATGAAAGGAGACCCTAACAAGCGTAACAAGAATAAGTATTGTCGCTTTCACAGGGACCATGGGCACGACACGAACGAGTGTTTCAATTTAAAGCAGCAGGTAGAGAACCTCATCAGGCAGGGAAAGTTGAGGAATTTCCTTGGACGAGACCACAAGGATGAGAAGTTGAAAGCCAAGGTGGAAGAGTCCTCACGACCCCCGCTAGGAGAAATAAGAGTTATTGTAGGAGGAACCTCAGCAATGCAGTCATGTAAATCGAGGAAGACATACCTGAAGGTGGTGCAAAATGTCCAGCTGTCAGGACGATCTCCAAGGACGAGGGAAGCTGACGAGCAAGCAATCACGTTCACGGACGAGGATGCTGGAAGAATTCACCAACCCCATGACGATGCAATTGTCATTACCTTACTTATTGCCGACTATACGACCAGAAGGGTGTTGGTAGACAATGGCAGCTCGGCGGACATTTTGTATTACCCTGCTTTCCAACAAATGAGGCTAGGACGAGATCAGCTTCGTCCAGTGAGTTTGCCCTTGGTAGGATTTGGGAGAATGAAAGTACAACCGGTAGGCACCGTCACACTGCCCGTAGTGATTGGGGCATACCCACAGCAGATAGCCAGGGAGGTAAACTTCCTCATAGTTGATTGTTCATCGTCATATAACGCTATTATTGGAAGGCCTACTTTGAATAGTTGGAAGGCGGTGACCTCTACCTACCATTTGTCCGTCAAGTTTCGAATTGAGCATGGCGTGGGTCAGGTGCAAGGAGATCAGTTGGCTGCCAGAGAATGTTACCTAGCCATGTTGGCGATGGACGAGCATTTACAAACGATGAGCATAGACGATGGAAGAACCACAACGGAGCTTATGGAGGTGTTAGAAGATGTCCCCTTTGACGATAGTAGAGCTGAGAAGTTTACTAGAATAGGGGCGAGTATGGAAGAAGAGGCGAAGAATGCGTTGGTCCAGTTTTTGAAGAGAAGCCTTGATGTCTTCGCATGGAGCCATGAAGACATGCCTGGCATTGATCCGAGTGTTATTACCCATCGCCTGAATGTATGTCCCTTCACCAAACCCATACGTCAAATGAAAAGGGTATTCGCTCCTGAGCGAGACAACGCCATCAAAGAAGAAGTCCAGAAATTGATTACAGCAAAGTTTATCAGAGAAGTCTATTATCCGGATTGGTTGGCGAATGTAGTCATGGTGAAGAAAGCCAGTGGCAAGTGGCGAATGTGTGTAGACTTTACCGACTTAAACAAGGCTTGTCCCAAGGACAATTATCCACTGCCGCGTATTGACCAACTGGTAGACTCAACGACAGGCCACATGTTGCTGAGTTTCATGGACGCGTTTTCAGGCTATAATCAAATAAGGATGGACGAGGCAGACCAAGAGAAGACTTCATTCATCACCAACCAGGGATTGTTTTGTTACAAGGTAATGCATTTTGGTTTGAAGAATGCAGAGGCAACTTACCAGAGGTTGGTGAACCAAATGTTTCGTCCTCAAATTGGGAGAAATGTAGAGGTCTACGTTGATGATATGCTGGTAAAAAGTTTGGACGAGGGAAAGCATCTAGACGACCTTCAAGAGACCTTTGACACCCTACAACGGTACAACATGAAACTTAATCCAAGCAAGTGTGCCTTCGGGGTTTCATCAGGGAAGTTCTTGGGGTTCATGGTTTCACATAGAGGCATTGAGGCAAATCCAGATAAAATCCAAGCCATACTCAACATGGAACCGCTAAAAAACGTCAAAGAAGTCTAGTCCCTTACAGGATAAGTTGCAGCCCTCAACAGATTTGTTTCGAAAGCTACTGACAAGTGTTTACCGTTTTTTAAAGTCCTCAGGAAGGCATTTGACTGGACGGACGAGTGTCAAAGGGCCTTCCAAGATTTGAAGACTTACCTCACGAAGGCACCGTTGCTAGTCCATCCGTACCTGGCGAAGAGCTGTATTTGTATTTGGCGGTATCCCTGCATGCCATAAGTTCCGCACTGGTCAGGGAAGAGGAACGAGTGCAGAAACTGGTATACTATACCAGCCGGGCACTTAGAGGAGCGGAGGGACGGTACCCAATGATGGAGAAGTTAGCCTTTGCCTTGGTCACGGCTTCAAGGAAGCTGAGACACTACTTTCAAGCTCATGTCATAATTGTCTTAACGGATCATCCCCTAAAGAAAGCAATGAACAAATTGGAAGCTATAGGACGGCTAGTCCAATGGGCGGTGGAACTCAGTGAATTTGATGTCAGGTACCAGCCAAGAAATGCAGTCAAGGCGCAGGCGCTGGCAAACTTCATTGCGGAGTTCACTCCAAGCCAAGACGAGTTGGTCAAGGACGAGGGGGCAAGAAGGTGGATCATAGACATGGACGGATCATCTACAATGTACGCAGGGGGGATTGGAGTCATACTTAAGTCCCCGAAGGGAGATAAGTTGGAGTATGCAGCTCGTCTACAGTATCAAACTACCAACAATGAAGCTAAATATGAAGCACTATTCAAAAGGCTGGAATTGGCTAAGTCCTTAGGAGCAGAGTCAGTAATAGTCAGAGGAGATTCTCAGCTAATCATCAACCAGGTGAATGGAATGTGTGACGCCAAGGAAGATCGAATCAAGAGATACCTCAGCAAGGTGAGGAGGCTTGTGCAAAAGTTTTCAGAAGTGAGTTTTGTTCAACTCCCGAGGGAGGAAAACATGGAAGCAGACGCGTTGGCAAGAGCAGCGTCGGCAGGTGGAGTTATGGACGAGTATAGCAAAATCCAATACATGCCAAGCATAGACCTCCCAAAAATACAGCAAATTGGAGGGGAAAAAAATTGGATGAGTCCAATTATAATCTATCTGAAGGATGGAAAGCTTCCGGAAGACAAGAACGAAGCTAGGAAACTAAGGGTTAGGGCTGCAAAGTACGTGCTTATAAATGAAGTGCTTTACAAGTGAGGCTTATCTCAGCCCTACCTAAGGTGCCTGGCTCCGGATGAAGCGAATTATGTTTTGAGGGAGGTTCATGAAGGAGCATGTGGTAATCACTCGGGGGCAAGATCACTCGTCCATAAGATCATACGTGCCGGCTACTACTGGCCCACGGTTTAGGCAGATGCTAAGGCTTATGTCAAGGTGTGCGACCAATGTCAGCGCTACAGCAACGTCCCTAGGCAGTCGTCGGAGTACCAGACCCCGATGATGGCCCCGTGGCCATTTGCGAGTGGGGACTAGATATCCTAGGCCCTTTCCCCCCAGGAACCAAACAAATGAAGTTTTTGGTAGTAGGAATTGACTACTTTACTAAGTGAGTGGAGGCTGAACCCCTCGCAAAAATTACACAGTAAAATGTCAAGAATTTCGTTTGGAAGAATATACTATGTAGGTTCGGAGTACCGAGTGTACTGGTATCGGACAATGGATGACAGTTCAACAACACACCGTTCAGGGACTTCTGTGAGCATTTTAGAATCAGAAATCATTACTCCTCACCCTCCCACCCACAGGCAAATGGACAGGCAAAAGTAGCAAACTGATCCTTGCTGAAAATCATCAAGACTCGGCTCGAGGGGGCAAAAGGGCTATGGCCAGATGAGTTACCAGGCGTTCTTTGGGCCTACAGAACCACTGTGAGAACCCCGACAGGAGAAACTCCTTTCAAGTTAGCCTATGGAAGTGAAGCGGTCATACCGGCAGAAGTTCATATGGCTAGCCATCGAGTAATGAAGTATCAGGAGAGGGAAAATGAAGAACTGCTTCGTCTTGACCTCGATCTTATTGATGAAGTAAGGATGGAGGCGGAGCGAAGGATAGCAAGGTACAAGAATCTTATGGCCAGGCAGCATGATGCCATGGTGAAACCCAGACGCTTCAGCGTAGGGGACCTCGTTCTCAAAAGAGTATCCTTAGCAATTAGGAATCCAGCTCATGAAAAATTGGGACCCAATTGGGAAGGACCATACAGGGTAGTCAACTGCAAGAGGCAGGGATCATATTACCTGGAAGCTCTGGACGGACGAAAACTCGAGCATCCTTGGAATGTGGAGCACTTGAGAAGGTACTATCAATAATGGACTTGGACGAAGCTATTCAAGGACGAGGTCACAATGATGGACGACTCTACTACTATGTTCAGTAATGTCTACTTTTGTGTTCTTATTACTGCTACGGTGTGTACTAAGAATAAAGGTGCACTAGTTCTTAAACTTTTGCACCGTCTATAAACAAGTTTGTGAAAAACAAGGTTATGAATTTTAAGTATTTTCCTAAGTACTTGCATAAGGCGTTAGCTTCTAAGAAGGTGTCATGTTTATGAACAATGCTTATGTAATGATATAGTTTGGATTTTCAATGTATTTTATGCATAAAATCTAACTCTTATGGTCAAACCCACGAGGGGGGCCAAAATCTTAAGACGAATGAAAAATCCTTGGACACAGGGATGTAACGTTCACTAGCTTTCCTCAAGACGAGGATAAAGTGCAAAGCCAAGGAGAAAAGAAATTATTACAAGTCCATGGAGGGGCATCTGAACAAGACACAGGTGCTCTAGGACGAGTCAAACGCTAGAACGTCCCTGACAAAGGGCCAACGTAAAGCTTATGGACGAGGCAAACGGACCAAACCTATGGACGAGGGAAACGTCTAAAGTGTCATCAACTCATCTATAGAAAAACAAATGAACCAAATAACATCGTCCATAAGCAAGATATAAGGACGACCCTTTAATACTCGGGAAATTTTCAAATCTCAATCACAACAATCATAAAGGATAAGCACGTCCATACACAAACAAATAATAAAATAAAAATAGACATTCATTGAAATAGAGAAAAAGGATAGACGACCACCGTCCAAAAACCCTTGTGAATTAAGCCTTAAAGGCAATTGTTAATAAACTCGTCTATAACACTCTAGACGAGATAATTGTACTCCAATACATTTTAATAAAAGAAAAAAAGAAAAGAGAAGAATTAAATTACATCAAAGCAAGAAAAATCTTAAACGGATGGGGGGTTGGCATTTGGCTCGTCTTGAGGTGGCACGGTGATAACATCATCCTCCACGTTGATGTCTTCTGAGCTGGTCTGGACGAGGGAGCTTGTAGACGCCCCGCCAAGGTTAAGCTTGATTGAGCTGAAGTCCACTTCAAGGAATTTCTCCATCGCATCCATCCTAAAATCCTCGAAGCCAGCTGCATAGTTGGCGTCCATTGAATCAATGAATTCTTCGAACGCCTTGAACTCCACAACGGCGTCTCCTCTAGCTTTCTCCAGAAGGACGTCAAGCTCTTCATTCCTCTTTTGAAGGAAATCAAGACGAGCGTCCTTCTCGAGGATTTCAGCCTCCAGCTCAGTGACGCGGTTCTTTAAGTCCTCCGCCTCGTCCTTGGACTTAGCTGCCACCTCTGCCCACCTCTTGGACTCGTCCCTTCCTTTCTGGACCGTTTTCTCCAACAACACCCTCGTCTTGTCCAATTCAGTTGCCTGCCTAGACGCTGCAATGAACTTAGACATTGCCTGCATAGCACAAAGCTTCATTAGAATTCATGCATAAGCTAATTGCAAGACGAGACAAACATATAAAAGTTACATACCTTGAAAAGGTCATGAACGCCGGAGCGCTCAAAATCCTTCAACGACATGTTGTAGCATGCCGTTATGTCTTTGTCCGTCACAGCCTTCTCAAATTTCTCCCAAGCTAAGTTCTCGTCCTCAAGAATATTGTGAGGAACTTGGAGGGAAGTTTGAGAGGAGGTTGGAACTGTAGACGGGATGGGCGGAGAAAGCTCTGGTTCAACGTCCAAAATTTGAATTGAAGGGCTAGGAGGGACGAGAGAGCCACGTTGATCGTTAGCTTGGACGTCTTGAGGCTTAGACGACTTATGCCTAGCCTTCTTTTCCTTGCGCCTACTTGGGAGGTTTTCCAAGTCTACGCCTAGGGAGAGGCTCTTCCTCTTTTCGCCAGAAGCTGGACGAGTATAGGACTTAGCTCCAGGCCCAGCTCCCTCGTCCATCGCATCCTTGCCTTTGTTCTGCTTCATCGTCCCCATCCCTACAAGTAAAGACGTCAAAAAAAAAAAAAAAAAAAGAAAGAAGATGAGGAAAAACGAAAAGGAGAGGACGACTTACGTCTTCTGATAGTAACTTCGTGAGCAATGACCTCGTCTGAAGGCTCAGGATCTAGACCCCAAGTGGCAAGACGCCTTAAAGTAACCAAAAAATGAAAGGCCCTGTCGCTATAAGGACGAGCTTTTTGGACTCGTTCCAATTGGAGCCTATCCAAATGAGGTCGTCTAACACCTTCAAAACAAAACAAAAACAAAAACAAAAACACGTTAGACGACCATTAACAAGGACAAGTACGATAAACATAATGACAAATGCATACCTTCAGGACGAAGGTTCCCTATCTCTCCTATATAGGGAGGAAATGGATCCTGGGCAATTTCGCTTGGACGACCAGCCCAGCAACTAGAGATGAAGAAAAACTCCGTCTTCCAGTTTCTGTCTGACGTGACTAGTGACTCAATCAATCTACAATTTGTCCCTCTGGTTGTAAATTGATAAAAGCCAAGGGACTGGTTAATTTCGGAGGGTTTATAGCAGTAGAAGAACTTGTCCACGGAAAGAGGACGGTCCCCCTCAAACGCCTCCCTCCACAAAACTTGCATAGCTACTATTAGACGCCATACATTGGGGTTAAGTTGGCATATACCTATACCTAACCTAGAAAGCAACTCCCTAGCGAAGGCATTTAGGGGCAACCTCAAACCTCCTAGGAGGTAAGCCTCATAAATACTAACGCTGAAACGAGGTTGACAACACCACTCGCCACGGACGGGTAGCCTAGGGTTTAAGCTATCAGGGATTTGGTACCTAGTCTTGAGAAGGTTCAATTTCCTCTCGTCCGTCTTAGAACCAACCCCTATAGCACAAGTATAAACTACCACCTCCTCCTCGTCTTCAGCAGAAGACGAGGGAGCACTTGTATCAACCCTAGACCCTGACTTGACTCTCGTCCTAAGCTGTTCCTGAAAAACCTCTAATGGAACCCAAGGGACGCCGGACGTATACTTGTCCGTCGTATTACCATCATTACTGCTATCACTACTCCTAGAAATATTACTAGAACCACTAAAGCTACTTGGGTCTTGGTACTCGTCTATGGCTTTGACAGTGCTATCGCTAGATGAGGAAAAGAGTATAGACATTTTTAAGGAAGAAACTTAAAATCTAAGGACGAAGATTGAAGAAAGTACCTGGAACTAGACGAGAGAAGACTAACTGACGCAGGAAACTTCTAGACGAGGCACTAAGACGAGGGAGGTCGAAGAAGAAAATTTGAGAAAATGAGGAGGGTAGCGGAGGAATTCAACTATTTATAGGTATTGACCCCAGTACACGAAGCGATGCGACCAGCCAAAAAGCGACAAATGGCACGTCCCTCGAAAAACGAGCTGACATGATTGGTTTCCAGTCAAATTGTGACAAGTGGCACTTACAACAGTTGGCATAAGGACACTTGTCCAAACAACGGCGTTAGTAGATGTAGATCCTAGACGACCTATGGATAAGGGGGCAACTGATGTGGTATAAATGCAACTCTGAATTTGTCCATGAAGATCGTCTAGGACGAGCAAGGTGCTCAAGACGAGGTAGGCTGTCTAGACGAGGTAGGCTGTCTAGACGTGCTCAAGACGAGGTAGGCTGTCTTGACATGCTCAAGACGAGGTAAGTTGCCTTGACGTGCTCAAGACGAGGTAAGCTGCCTTGACGTAGTCAGGATAAGAAATTACGGACGAGACGTGAGCACTTAGAAAATTTACAGGATAAAATGTCTCCGCATAGTACGAGTAACCTTCAGGCGACCGTTGCACGCAAAAAGGATAACTCCTAAACAGTTGGAAGTTACATTCAAATACAAACCTCCTCAATTCTAGGGGAGGTTACAAATCCAATAACCGCTCTTAGGACACTATATAAACACTGGTTCAGACCAGGAAAAGGTACGTGAAATCATTTCCTAAAAAATTGGAACTTGAAAATATACGAGAGAAACTGACTTTGTCATCGGAGGGTGATTGGCCGGCAACCCCGGTCACCTTTGATTATTTCTCTTTCTTTTTCAGGCTACCAAGGCAATCGTTAGCCCTCCCGAATCCAAAGCATTCAGTCTATTAATTTTCTTTGCATCATCACTCTTAATACACATGTCAAATTTGTGTTAACTGGATATTATTTACTAAATAATCTATAAGCTTATATTTTTATGCATAATTTAAAATTATAAAAAATTTAAATTTAAACAATTTATTGATGACATAGCTATTAATCTTTAATTTTCTTGAAATTTTACAATCATGGAGGATATAAGACTAAGATGTAATTTAATGGTAGATTTGTCAAAATTCACTTCCAATAAAAAGATATTAAATAAAGCCAAATAAAATTTTTTTTTTATAATTTACATTTGTAAAAAAAGCTAACTATTTGAAATATATATATATATATATATATATATATTTGCTTCTTTAAAAACACAATATTTTTGGAAACACACATTTGGGCTACATAAAGGCCAAACAAACAAACCCTATAAGCCGAAGCCATCACTGCTTACATGACAAAACCAGCATCACTGTTGTGAGGCAGCCTATAAGCCATTGTGAATGAGAAAAAGGAAATCGCGACTATGCAAGCATTGAGTTTCTAAATTGGAAATTTGCAATAGGTTAAACTTAATACCTATTTTATATTTGTGGATGAAACAAAAAATATAAACTATCAAAGAGTAGTACTTACTACATTAACTCATTGGGCACAAAAATTAAAAAAACTTAAATTAGATAAGACACGTGACGTAAAATTAAACTTTAATTGAATTCCAATTGAATTTTCTCTTAATTTATATATATAGAGAGAGAGAGAGAGAGAGACCCAAAAGACCTTAAATTTTTTTTTTTAAGGAGACACAAGCCCCTAATTCTCCATGTCATTGGCCAAAGACATTTTGAAACATTTTACAAGGTTAAAGTCTATAAAGATCTTTCTCAAAAAAAAAAAAAAAAAAACGTCTTTAAAGATAATGAGAACACATAAGGTAATGAAAATGGTTAAGCGCCCAAACGCATAAAATATGCTTACACTGGGGATTAAAATTGTCTACATGTCCTATAAAAAATAAAATAAAAGAATTGTCTACATGTGCCTATTAATCCTGGTTATGGTCCCTTCTGATAATCGTGGCCGCCAATAAATATAGATACATCTATCTGTAACATCTCAATTCCGAAACACCCAAAATACATATATATCCTCCTTCCTTCTAAATTCTCTCAAAGCCAGAGCAAATATGGGGCGGGTACCCTTCTTTCTCATTTTTTTCCTCTTCCTTTCTCTACCTAATTCATCTCTCTCTTCTTTTTCTTTTAATTTATCTACGCCTCTTTGCCATTCAGACCAAAGCTCTGCTTTGCTCCATTTCAGAAACTCTTTTTCTGTTGGTCGTTCTAGTTATAGTTGTGATTATTATTCTCATCTGAAGAAGAAATCGTGGAAAATGGGTACAGATTGTTGTGGATGGGATGGGGTCACCTGTGATCAGATTACTGGTCATGTCATTGGTCTCGACCTTAGTTGCAATCTGCTTCAAGGTCCCATCGATCCCAATAGCACCCTTTTCTCTCTTTGCCATCTCCAGATATTCAACCTTGCTTACAACGATTTCTATGACTCCACAATTTCATCCAAGTTTGGTGGCTTTGCAAACATGACGCATCTCAACCTCACTGACTCCTCCTTTGCTGGTAATTTCCCATCCGAAATTTTTCACTTATCCAAACTGGTTTCACTTGATCTCTCTTTTAATTATGACATGAGAATAGAAACGCCTAGTTTGAAAAGACTTGTTCAAAACCTAACCCATCTAACTGAACTTGTTTTGGATGATGTTGACATGTCTTCTGTTCCACCTAATTCTTTCATGAATTTGTCTTCTTCTTTGACATATCTTAGTCTTAGTTATTGTGGATTGAAAGGGAGATTCCTAGATAAGATATTCCACCTCCCAAACCTCCAGCTGCTCTATGTAAGTTCCAACTACAATCTCACCGGTTCCCTTCCAACATATAATTGGAGTACTCCTCTTAAGTCCTTGGATCTCTCTGAAACTGGATTCCCAATTGACTTACCTAATTTAATCAGCAATCTCAACTCCTTAAAAGAATTGTACCTCAGAGGATGCAATTTCATAGGTTCATTATCTTCAGCACTTCTTCCTTACCACAGTCAAACCATTTCTTTGGATCTCTCTGATAATAACTTGGGCGGTCAGATTCCATGGTCCCTCCTAAACTTTGAAGGACTCACTCTCTTACATCTCTCGGGCAACAATTTCATAGGTCAACTTCCAAATTTTTCTTCAAATTGGACACAAGTTTCTTCTTCAAACAGTTCTTTCAATAGTCAGTTAGTTACTCAAATTCCTTCCAATTTGGTATATCTCTCTTTATCTCATAACTTATTGAACGGCACTATACCATCTTGGTTGTATGACATTCCATCTTTACATACATTATTACTAGACAATAACCATTTCATTGGACAGATTGATGAATTCCAGCGTAATTCTTTAAATTATCTTGATTTGAGTAATAACAACCTACATGGCCACCATCCAATCTCAATTGCTAAACTTGTAAACCTTTCCTATCTAGAGATTTCCTTCAATAACATTAGTGGTCATCTAGAGTCAAGCATGTTCTCAAAGCTCAAAAGTCTTCAAAGAATTGATCTTTCACATAATCCTCTGTTGTCGTTCACCACCTGTAGCATTGTAGACTATACTTTGCCCCAACTTCAAATTTTATATTTGTCATATTGCAACATAAGCGACTTTCCAGAATTTATAAAATCAATGGAAAGGTTACAAGAGTTAGATCTTTCCAATAACCAAATAGAAGGCAATATTCCGATGTGGCTGTTGGAGGTGGGGAAGGATTCTTTGTATTTATTGAATCTTTCATACAACTCCTTGACAAGTATTAGGCAACTTCGTTGGAAGAATTTGCTAGTTCTTGATCTTAGTCACAATTTTCTTCAAGGACCACTTCCAATACCTCCGTTGGGCACTACTTTCTTTTCAGTCTCAAGGAATAATTTAATTGGAAAAATACCTTCCTTGATTTGTAATGTGGCTTTCCTCAATGTCCTTGATTTGCCTCATAATCACTTGAGTAACATGGTTCCTCTTTGTTTGGGAAACTTTAGTAATTCTCTCACAATCTTAGATTTGAGAAGTAACAAACTTAATGGCACCATTCCAGCAACTTTTACAAAGGGAAATTCCTTGAGAAGTCTTAACCTCAATGACAATCAATTGGTAGGGTCATTGCCAAGATCATTGATCAATTGCCAACAGTTGGAAGTTCTAGATCTTGGCAACAACAAGATAAGTGGCACCTTCCCTCATTGGTTGGAAAGTCTTCTTGAGTTACGGGTTCTTGTTTTGCGATCAAACAAATTTCATGGTGCCATAGCCAATCCCAAAACCAAATTCTCTTTCCCTAATTTGCAAATCATAGACCTCTCTCACAATGATTTCCATGGTCTTTTGCCAACAAAATATTTCAATCATTTCAAAGCCATGATGAGCATGAATGCAAATAATGGTAAATTGAAATATATGGGTGAAAGCTATTATCACGATTCTTGTGATGGTCACCGCGAAAGGATTTTATATTGAAATGGTGAAAATCGAAAATCTCTTTACAGTCATTGATTTCTCAAACAATAGTTTCAAGGGAGAGATTCCAAATTCAATTGGAATGCTTAAGTCACTCAAGGGGCTTAACTTTTCGCACAATAACCTTATAGGTCATATGCCTCTGTCATTGGGAAATTTGATCAATCTTGAATGGTTAGATCTCTCCTCAAACATGCTCACAGGAGAAATTCTAGGACAGTTAGCAAATATTACATCACTTGAAGTTTTAAATCTATCAGAAAATCATCTCATGGGGATGATACCACAAGGTAATCAGTTTAATACGTTTGAAAATGTTTCTTACCTTGGAAACTTGGGGTTATGTGGATTTCCATGAATAAGAACTTGTGACAATCTTGATGGACAACAACCATCGCCATCATTAACCTTTCATGATGATGATTTCGAGTTTGGAAATTGGTTTCATTGGAAAGTTGTATTGTTGGGATATGGATGTGGATTCATGTTTGGATTGGGTTTGGGTTATCTTGTGTTATCAAGGGAAAAACCAAAATGGCTTGTTAACATTGTTTATGGTGAACAAGGTAACATGCCTCAAAGATCCAAAAAGAATGCTCGTTGAAGAAAAATTTGGTGGATGCACATACTGATTTTAGGTATACTCTTATATACTAATATGTTTAAAAATACTCTTTCATAATTTTGGTTTCTTAAAAATCCCTCTTTAAATTGTTAAGATGATTGTTCATTTCTATTTTCCTTTATGCTAGTTAGGAATGGTTGTACTTGTGTGAATGATGAGGCTTATTACTCGTGTTAATGGCTGCATAAGCTTCTATGTTTAAGGTATAGCTATACAAGGAGGAAATAGACTTATATTATGTAACCTCCACATTTTAATTCTATATTTAGGTGAAACTTCATTTAATGACCCTTCTTTATGCTTTAGTGAGAGTATAAATTTCTCTGCTCTGTTGCAATTCTAAACTACTCCTTCAAAGAATTTTTTGAAGGTGCAACTTCACTGCTTAGTCGCAATGTCAAATAATCAGGTTATATAATAATAATAATAATAATAATAATAATAATAATAATAATAATAATAATAATAATAATAAAGATCTTGTATTTAAACCTTCGTTCTACAGATTTAAGATCTTGTTGGTTGGATGGTTTGAAGTGTGGTGGTTTTTATATATTTATTTTTTTTCTCTTTTTGCTTGGTATTAATCATCCTTGTATTTAATCATTTTCGTAGAGTTCTATTATTAGTGTGGGATTATCTACATTTTTTAGATTTTTGTTTTCTGATGTGGGTGTTTTATTTGTTTTATGTTTCTTGATATATGACCAGGAAGTGTCTTTTGATTTTGAATTTTGTGGGCTTTGTGAATATCTGTATTGCTATTCTTGTGAGTAGTGTGATTCTTAGTAAGTGTATCAAGTTTTGTATTAAAAGATCAAACAAGACAGTAAGTTGTATGTTCTGATTTTTGAGAGTATCTGTTTGTTATTCCAATTTAATCTCAGTGTTGTGATTTTTTTTCCATCTATTTGTAGGTATTATCTTGTTGGTCTTAATGGTGTGTGGGAATTTGTTGATCAGGGCTATGATGCCCTCTTGGATGACAGCAATGGTGATAAAAACCATTCCGCTGATATTTTTCAAATGTTCTCTGACTTGTAGGTATTATCCTGAATTATCATATGTTCTCACTTTTTAAGATATTTTTTGTTAATAGTACAGGTTAGTTCACCTAAGGGTTTTAGCAACAGTTTAAGGTTTAGGATTTAATGATTGTTTGTGGATAAAGATGCCTAAATGAAACTTGGAGAAAATGTGAGAAACAAACTTTAAAAGAGTTGGTATCTCTTTACATTTTTATATGTTGAGGAGTCTATCAATAAGATTCTAAAGTACATATTGATTATGTGGAAAACTTATTAAATTAATGAATTGAGAATATGTTTCCAGTGATTTTTGTTGTTTTGGTTTCCACAAATTGTTACAGTCACCTCTACTTCACCAACTCTTTGTTTCAGGCACTTCTTGGTTATGGTTTTTCAAATCTAAAATGTCAAAAAATTCAAAATTAAATAAAGAAAATGAAATACTTTTCTTATTCCAATTTCTGTTAAAATGAAAATAAAGAACATCTCTATATTGATAACTCTTTTATTGGAGTTATTTGATGTAAGCTACTATACTTGACATCATAGGCTAGACAACATTCTTTAATATTTCAACAGACACCTAATCTTAAGCATCTTGGCCTCTTTGATTTCAGCATTCCTTGCCATTTGTGCAGCTTGACATTCTTTGAATGATCTTATTTCTTTCTCTTTCTTCTCTCCCAAATCAACAAAAAAGGAAATCTACTGAAAGGTACCAAGGGGCAGTGGCAACATTGGCCGAGATTCCACGACTGAATGAGAACATAACACAAACATTTCACCTTTTTTCCCATAGAGGTTTTGATGAAATAGAAACGGTTAGTCTTCTAGGTATTTTCTAGCTCTCTGCCTTTGTTTCATTTACCCCCCTTGTCAAATGGAGTGTGACAAGGGAAGATTGACTGAAGGTGCTCACAACGTTGGGAAGATTGACTATGAATCCATACAGAAACACCTCTCTGACTTCAAGGGGACCAGGCAGCCTAACCCAACTATAGCTTCTAATCCTCACTGAGATGAAAATGAGGTGCCAAGACAGTAATAGGACCACCACTCATCCTTTTTCTTCATCCACAGCATCATTGGAAATGAGTGAGTCTACAGTGGGGATGTAGAGACCCAAAAAGGGGGTCTTGCAATCCATGGAATCCCACATTGCCTGGGGAAGCACATGAAAATGTGCTTATAAGGAGTGACCTCCTTTTAATGTGTAGGGTCAGTTTCTAAGTGAGTCTTGACGATAATGACCTCATGAGATCTTTATTCTTTCATATTAATTTCTCTAATGTTCTGTGTTTGAATGTAGATGTTGTGACTTCTACATTTCTTGCCTGTGCTAATTTGAGTCTATATTTAAAGGCAATGGCATCATTGGTCATGGTCACAATGATGAAGTATCTAGTTAAAACTGCATGTAAATGTGTTTTGGTTGTTGAGTTCATTAGAAATATAGAATTTTAATGTTTTGAATGTTATCAAAAGTTCAGTAATATGGGGGAGCTCATAATGTATGTTGCAATAATAATATCCAAATTAATTTCAATTGGGTGTTTGTGTTACTAATGAGTTTTGGCTGATTATTCATCATCTGAAGGAGACATTAGTTGATTCATTTTGAGTTTGAACTTCAGACCTAGGAAAGTCTACATTTCTGTGTGTCTTGAAACAAAGAAATTGATTTGTCTATAATTTTCTTTATTGCTTTGACCATCAATTAGAATTCCAAAGTTGCTCATAGGAATAGCTTTTAATCAGATGCCATTATGTTTTATTGTCATCAATCATATTCAATTACCCTTCTCATGCCTATAGCAGGTTTTGGTATGCTTTTTGCTATGCACATTTAAAGACAATGCTATAGTTGGGGATCCATTTACTTGAATCTAACCCATCATCGAAAGGTTACACTTCTTCTGTGACACTGCTATGCTACAACTTGAATTTACATTTTCCTTCACCTTATTTCATTTAATGAATCTTGCATCAAATTAGCAAGTTCTCCTTAATGGCTTTAGGTGGTACCAATTATGGTTATGTTTTCCTCAAATTGGTTATAGTTCAGGGAATAGGCATTTTTAATTTATGCCTAGGAGGAGATTTTTCTTGTTATGGATGTCTTCATTCATCTCTTCGTCTGCTACTTGAGAATCTAATTTCTTTAAATTTGAAGGCTAGGAGTGCTGCTGATGCCGTCAAAAGTGTCATTTCTGCTACCTCTGATAATGTGAGAGAGCTTGTTTGATGCAAACTCAAATTTCCAAAAATTTTGAGATGCATTACTGTTGTCAGAAAACCAATTTTAGAGGTTGGGACTAAGTTTTGGATTTGCAGACTATGTGATTGATTCCATTTATCAGTAGGTCACAAAATATTATCCCTATTGTAGGAACTGGTATGACTACATATCCTTACTCTAATAGCTATTTAGCAAAATTAAATTGCTTATCTTTCCTATTTGTCATGAAGAAGGTTTGTTCCTGGAAACCTTTTCGGTTAGTAGCTTTGCTTAGAGATTTTATCATTATCTTTTCTTTTAAATGTAATTGAATTTTTGCTCTATTAATTCTTACAGTTTTGATTTGTGCTGAAATAGTGACTTGTGTCTTTTAGCAATGCATAAACTGCATTTGTGTCCATAATTTATCTTCTCCCCAAATATGTAGTTCTCATTTCTTATGTTTGTTCTTTGTGTTCTTATATTAAGTAAATATCCTATCCTGATTTGGAAGCTCCCTTCAAATGATCATTATTTTTCTCACTCCAGATATTGAAATAAGTTATGCTTAGGCACTGGTACTCTCTGTCCATAGTTAATTAAAAGTTCAAAACAGCTGTGTCTTTGGGTGTTTGTACATATAGCTCAGTAGACCAATTAAGCTTTGGTCACTGAAACAAATGAAAATAATTGAATACCTTGAAGTTTGAAACTTATAAAATATATAACATTAAAAAAATTTTAAAGGATCATATAATATCATACTTAATTAAACATACCAAAGGCTCATAAAAAACTCTTACATGGTTAAATAATCTAAAATTTCATAAAATCTCATACATAAATATACACGTATATATATTTTTTCTTTTTTGAAAAAACATCTCATACTTAACTAAACTAACTAAGAAAGTTCATAAAATCTCCTAAAAGTGGCTTTTTTCCTAAAAAAAGACTTGTAAGGAAGCCACAGAATCAGTTTCGGTAAGGAAAGCATACTGCACCCAAATTGTTAGAATTTTGACTAACATGGAATAGAGGGTTTAATACACTAGTAGTGTTTATGGACCGGAATGGAATATACCGGTTGAAATGGAATGGAATTTGAAACATTGTCTACAATCCATTCCTCTCTCTCTCTCTCTCTCCCTCATTACTTATATATATATATCTTCTTCTTCCTTTGCGCCTCCATTATATCTTTTGTTCCCAATTGATTCTTCCCTGTCCACATTATGCCAGTTTCTCAGTGTCTCTCTTTTCATTTGTTATAGAGAACAATGAAGGAGAAAAGATAAATATACAAATTCGATTTTCCTTTTTCTTGTTTTTAGCCTAGGAAATCAAGAGGCTCAACTTATTGCAGTCAACTAATTACAATTTACAATACACTTAGTTGAGTTGATTTTTTTTTTCTATGGTTTCCAAATCCTCTTCCTCCACATCTTAGCAGCCAAGCTCAACATAGCTATTTTGTGCTTTTGTCTGTTTTATTTTTTATATATATATATATATATATATATGATCTATTTTGCAATATCTATCTGCTCTTTTTATTGGAATTCTCTGATGTAAACTATTATAGTTGACATCATAGGTTGGTGGCCCTTTCTTTCCAGTGTCAACAGGCCAGAGGGACAACACTCATTCATATTTCAATGGACTGACTGAGATTCCATGACCAGCTGATAATATAACACAGACACTTCACCTTTTTGCCCTTAGAGGTTTGGATGAAAGAGCAACAGTCAGTCTTCTAGGTACTTACTAGCTAGGCCTTCTCTCATTTTATAAATTTGTTTTATACAGTTGAAAAAGGTTTGTAATGTTCTTTGGTTTGCATCAGTTTCTTGATCATCTGAAGATGCACACAATATTGGGAAGATTGGCAGTGAGTTCATACAGAAATGCCTCTCTGACTTCAAGGGGACAGGGCAGCCTGACCCAACCATAGCTTCTGATTTCGTCACTGAGATCAGAATAAGATGCCAAGACATTAATAGGAACACCACTCAGCCTTCTTCTTAACCCATGGAATCGTTGGAAATGAGTGAGTCTGCATGAATTCACAGCCAATCATTACAGGAGAGGGGACTCCTTTTTGCTAATCAGCAGTTTCTGGCTAATGAGAGACCACAAGACTTGTAAGGGCTTATGCTTCAGATGACGGATCAACTTTCCTAATGGACTTGCTTAGGCAATGATGAAGATGTTAAGGCTTAATGTTCTTACTGGATATCCAGGTTAGGTCCGACGGAACTGCTCCTTGCCTATGGTCAGTTCCTAAGTGACAGTCTTGAGTCTCTTGACTATAATGAACTCTTGACATCTTTATTTTTACATATAAGCTTCTCTTTAAGTTCGATGTTTAATTGTAGATGCAGTGACTTCTGCATTTCTTTCATGTACTAATATGAGTCTATATAATGCCAATGGCAAAGAGTAGAAATATGTTATGGCTGTTGAGTTCTTTAGAAATATAAAATTCCAATGTTTGGAATGTTACCAAAAGCTAAAAAATATTTGGGGAGCTCATAATCTATGCTGCAACATCCAAATTAATTTTTTTCATCGTCGGAAGGAGATGTCAGTAATTCTCTTTTGAGTTTGAATTTCAGAACTAGGAAAGTCTACAATTCTGTGTCATGAAACAAAGAAATAGATTTGTCTATAGTTTTATTTATTGCTTTAATCACCAAGTAGAATTTAAAAGTGGCTCATAGGCATAGCTTATAATCAGATTCCATTATGTTTTATTGTCATCATTTAGTATTCAATTACACTTATTATGCCTGCAGAAGGTTTTGGTATGCATTTAGTTATGCACATCCGAAGTCATAAGTGGCTCAATCCATGGATTGATACACACTTTCGCAACAAATTTCCTACAAGCCCAATATGCAAGTAGTAAAGTTCTTCTGTATCTTCTTGAGGCATGATTCAAGCTCAATGCCATTGTTACAGCTTCCTTGCCCATCAGTTAATTTCATAATTTGGGCAAAATATTGATGCAATTGGTGGTCTGATCCAGAGAATCCATTGACAACCAGTCTTACCTTCTACATGTGCTATCTAAATTTAGGTTTGATATATTAATTATTCTGGCCAGCATTATTATATTTATATGTTCCTTTGTGCTTCACGCATAACACCCCTCTTCCAACGTCAGATCACTCCCAAGTCCACACAATCCAATTGGAATCTTTGAGCATTCACATTAGCATCTACGCAGTTTTAGTGAAATTAACCCCAAAAAAAATTATGCTTTTACTATTTTAACAAGCATACGCCTACATTAGCCTAAATATTTTATTTCTCTAGGCTATTAAAATATTTTTTCCCTCTCTTCCTCATCCTGCTTTACAGCCTAGAACAGTTGTGTGACTTGTGTCCCATCCACCAATGGGCAGTGACAGTCAGGAGTGTTGAAATGTTTGCTAGATCGTATGGATTTTTCTCGATAGATTGCTTTACTGAAACACAATTGGACAAAACCTAACAATCAAATAAATAATTTAACTCCAAAGTCTGATGAATCAACTACAAAGATCAGTACTGTCCCATATTATAGAAACCCACTAATTGAAACTTTTAATCACTGCGTTATTATCAATTCATCATTTATTTTGAGCAAAGCATGTTACTCCAGAAATTACGAAAGGATTCACATGTACATAGAAGAATGACGGAAAGGATACACATGAACATGGCAGTTAAAATCCATGGGGTCAATGTGTAACTTAAAATAAAAGAAATGAAAAGAAAAGACAGGAAGGCTTCCAAAAATGAACGACGAATGAGTATTTCCTTGCATACATACAACTATACCGAACAAGAAGTCCAACAATGCCACTACAAGCTATATCCATTTCAATAGCGATAAACAACTTGAAACTACTTCCAACGTCACAGCAATCCTTCTATTCCTTGACAAATCAGCAATCATGTGGAGCACTGGATTTACAAATTACTTTTGCAGCGGCACTCGTGTGGAAATGGATCTGGTTCTATAGGGCCAAAATGGGCAAATGCCCTTTTCGCGCAAAAAAAAAAAAAAAAAGCATTATACCCCATTTTCCAAACTAATTAGGAAAATGCCCTTTTTTTAAACTCAATTTTCTTAAAATCGAGTTAAGCCCTATGATGGCGTTTTAAGGATTCTATAGTGACGTTTTAAGGAGTCTATAGTGGCGTTTTGGAACTCGAGCCCCATGATATCGAGTTATGGAACTCGAGTTCATGTTTCAAAACGCCACTATAGGTCTTTAAAACATCACTATAGGCTCCTTAAAACGTCATTGTAGGGCTCTGAAATTTTTTTTTTTTTTTAACTCAATTTTGAGAAAATCTAGTTTCAAAAGAGATACATTTCCCTAATTAGTTTGGAAAAATGGACATTTGCCCATTTTTTTTGCGTGAAATGATCATTTGCCCATTTTTGCCGGTTCTATAGAGATGTTGTAAATTTTTTCTGATTTTGGGTTGGCCTTTCTTTGAAAGGGAACATAATTGGGAGGTTTCGGATGTCGCACCCATCAGTATCAAACCAGCATGAAAAGATTTCCTCACTACAGATTTGTATGACATGCTTTTGACTCTTACACATCTCCTGTTAGCCTACAACATAACATAGTCAAAATCTTAGAAGAATGGCAGAATAAAATGGAACTAGTCAAATGTTAGATCAACAAATTTCATGCTCACAACTAAAAATGAAAAATTATTTGAAGAATAGAGGAAATGAAAAAAGAAATGTCCAATTTATTATTCAAATTCAACTTGGTAAAATACCCATCACTATGTTACTTTAAGCTAATAAGGAAAAAAGAATGACCATACACCACTGAGTTTTTGTTTTGGATACAAACAATGAAGAAGGGGTATATTTTATTTACTACTAGGAGCACAGAATACTCATCTGTCCCTTCATCAACAGCATCCAGTGTATCTTGAAGACTTGAAGTTGAAACAATGAGCACAACCAAATCACCTCTTCTATTGTTTCTTTAGTTTCCTTCTTGTGATTATAGGCTTCCTCCACTGTTGCCAATTGCACAAGCATAATGCCATTCTTCTAAACAAAAAAGCATTCATCATAGTTTTGTAGAGGCAAGAGGACTCATCCATCATGCAATGCAATAATTACACAGGATCCTATGTACATTTTCTTACATACCACGAAAGTTGATTCCAGTTTTCTTCACTTTGGAGATACAATTCCATCAACCAATGAATTATGGAGAAAATGAAGACCATCGCCATAACTATGTAGAGAATCATGTTCATGTTCAAATGCTACACAGTAGAGCTTCCACCATTTTTAATTTCATTGATTATGATTTTATTCTTTTATAGAATTCTGCATTGGATCATGGGGTTAGGTTCGCTTGCCTAACCATTATAGTATGAGACAACACTTGCTATGAGACCCATATGCTTCTTGAATATTTGACATCCAAAAATATTACCTTACAACAAAACTTGGTTTTTTTTTTTTTTTTTTTTTAATAATTAACACACTAAGCTCACCTAACTTTTTCCTCAATAAATTAGGCAAGGATCCTGAAAAGGGCAAGGTATGCAATTGTTACATTTAACTTTGCTAAAAAATATAACAAAACCACAAGATGTTAATAAGTTCGAACTTCAGACTGTCCCCATCTTTTATGTCCAAAGACAGTATCAAGGTAATTCTGAAAAGCAGCTGATTAATGTGCATCAATTAATAATTTTAGCATCTAAAGATAAGCCAATAATATAATTCAATGTTTTTACTTAGAAAATAAATAATAATTATCATGATAGTGAAAATATTTACAAGAGTTCCTAGAACGTAAATAACAATTATACAAATATAATAATATTTTACATGTTATTACTTCTACAAAAAAAAAAAACCATATTGCTTCAAATGGGCAATAGTTAATAAAAACTATTGAAACAGTAAATTATCTCAACCATATCTAGCACTAACATATCTACCAAAAAAAAAAAAAAAAAAAAAATATATATATATATATATATATATATATATAGCACAACCACGCCTGCTGCTAGCTTTATTGGATTGGGTATGGGGTAGCAACTGTTATGCAGGAACCAAAAATGGATCCAACTTTTCTTCTATATCATTTGGAATCATTAAACTTGAACAAAATGCTCTCCCCTTGCTATATATTCCTAATTTCAACAAATATTAGCTAGCCTTCATTTTTCAACAGAATACCAACGTCTCATAAGCCAATCATTTTTAACTACATAGAGACAGTCCTTGCAAAACTAAGATGGATAAAAAAAATTTACAAATGGGGAGACAAGCCGGTGTAAGGGCATTGGTAATTTAAGATGCACACACACACACACACACATAACTCTAAAACAAATTTTTCTTCTTGTACCGGTAAGTTACTCATACACTCAACGGAGCATTACCACAGCCTCACCTTCCATCCTAGTATTATGTGAAAAGGAAGTCCTAGTTGAGTTCTATTTCAACTGAGAATCTAAATGATGGAAAGTACACAAATTAAGAACCCTAGTTTTCCTAATAAAGGAGAGCAAGTTATGTCACCAAGCTACAAGACTCTTGGCAAATAAAGAAAATGAGAACCAAAATAATTCATCTTCCTATCGCACAAATATTACAATAACTACCAATCGCTAGTGGCAAGATTTGTGGTCGACTATGGATCCTCAACAAATTAGCCATATTCATTCACATGTATTTCTTTTCGCAATTCAATTACATTCGAAGAAATGTTTTCAAAAACATACCGTACATGTCAGTATGGCCTAACCTTTAGTACTTGTCATAAGAACGATAGAAACAACCCCACTATTCTGTCCCAGTCAAATTACAGGACTATATCGATTGGTTCCAAAAATTTAGTATTAATATATGGTCCAAAATGTTAAACAAAAAAACACTAACAAAACAAAACAATACTTGAGCTTTGTAAGGGAGGAGGACACTACTGTTGAGAAGGTGTCAAGCCATTAATGCAGTCTTGCCAAATCCACCCAACATCAAGTTGTCAAGGCATGAGGAGCCTCAACTTTTCTCATATCTCTGTTCAACAAGATTGCTACTTGTTCTTTGTTTTCTGTTCAACAAACAATGTTTCACTGCCAGCATATTTAATGAAAATGTAAAACACTAAAAGACTTAGCTTCAAAACTTTTCACTTTATATACAAACTTTGATTTCTTTTTTCATTTCTTTATGCCTTGGTTTGTAAATCACTTATCAAAAAAAAATTGTTTTATTTCATTTTGGCCATCAATAGTATTTTCATTTTAGGCCCTAGTATTTATTAAGCTCCTAAGGAATATATCATATAAGAATCACATTCTAAAAGAAATGAAGTGTACAAAGTCTACAACATACTATATCCCTTGTGGGACACAAGGTTCCCCTAAAATTAGGTTATATAAGAATTACATTCTAAAATAAATGAAGTCTACAAAGTCCACAACATAGTGCATATCTCTAGTGCCAAGAATATGAGAAAATCCAACTAATAATCTCAAAAACACATATTCAACACCAATCAAGATCTCCACTCCATTGAATAATGTGTTTATTTCCCTCCCTCCATATAACGCACAATAAGCATAAGGGGATTATATTCTGAGTAAAGGATTCTCTATGATTCCAAACCAGTTCCTCTCCACCCAAACAATAAATCTATTGTCACTTAGACATTACCTAATGGATCAATCCCAAGTATTTTTTTTTTATGAGTCCAAAGTTTTTTTTGGTTAAAACGGAAATTCATTCAACTAGTAATAGGAAGCAGTTACATCAGTGTTAGGGCAGAGCCTGACATGATAAACACCATACAAATCGGAGAGAAAAAGGTCACGCAGACAGGGGGGAGGGGAGTTATAATACAAAATATCAAAAGCTTGTTGGGATCCTAATCTGGTGAGGCCATCTGCACAGCGGTTGGTTTCCTGGTAGCAGTGCAACACTTTAACTTGGGGAACTTGGGAAATTAGGACTCTGCAGTCAGCCACAATAGCAAAATATACAGCTTTAGAAATTCCAGAATTGGTCATCAAATCTGCAACAGCTAGAGCATCTAACTCAATTTCTAAAGCATTAATCTGCAATAATACGCATAATAATTGGTAAGACCATCCCTTAAAGCCCAAAGTTCAGCCAGACACCTGGTTGTGTTTCCTATGTGTTTAGACAAAACTTGGAACCATGAACCCGAGTCATTGCAGAGGTTCCCCCCTTCACCTGCCACACCTAGGTTACCCAAGGAAGATCCATCAGTATTAAGTTTAAACCAACCACTATGTGGTCTCTCTCACTGTAAATATTTCTCAACTCGAAGCTTACTAGTTGCCATGTTCTGAGCACAGTAGGCAAACTCTGTGGCTCTTTGCACAATTTCCTTGTGGATATTCTGGTTAGGTGTGAAGTTTCTGAAAACCATTCTATTCCTGTGTTGCTATAAGATCCACACTCCAAAGGCAAACAGAGTACTCCAAGGAATTTGAAGATATCCAGTTCTTTTATCCAATTTGCAATTTTCTTCCAACCAGCTATGGATATCTAGAGAGAAGAATTCGGAGCTGAGATTCCCCATTACAAGATTCTGCTAGCAATTTGAGGCATATCCACAATCCCTAAGCAAGTGGAGGATAAGTCCAAAGTTTGTTAAAATAAGTAGAGACAGTGGCACAAAGGATGTGAACATTCCCAAATAAAAGAATAAAAATCACAAAGAGAGGAAAACTAAAAAATCAACTTAGACATCTAATGGATGCAACTCTGAGCCTGCATCTAGCTACATCTAGTTGTACAAGGATCTCAAAATTTGCTCTGTGATTACAAAGGTAGGATGTTCCACCCCATCAATGTCCCTCATATTTTGTTCATAGCACAGAACTCACATGACAGAAAGAGGCATGGCTGACTACACCTTGGATATTATGTGTTGCTAAAAGCATCCCTATCAACACTCTAATAGCTGAAGCACTGATTTTGCACCAAAATTGTAGATTGGAGGCAAATCAAAGTTGCATGGGGGCATGGATTTCCGAAACCTCTAAGCTTTTAACCTTGCTCTTTTAGCAAAACAAGGGTGGTGTCTTATGCACAACACCTGATCCTTCTCTGTAAAGTGGTCAAGGCAAAATACTTCCCGTCATGCTCATTCTTGGAAGCAAGACCAAGACATAACATATCCTTTCTTGAAGCAAAAGAAGTTATACATTTGAAGACAAAGCAGAGAGTTGGAATGAGCACCCAACGAGTAAGTGTAGGTGGAAGAACTAATTGACAAAGAAAGGAAAAGACTGAATACAGATATAATCCATGAAGCCAAAATAATAAGAAGAACACCGTTGAGTTCCAAAGTATTTTGGATTGGAAATTTGGAAATTCCACAGGTATATTAATGGTAAGGAGTGCATATAACCTAGCCCTAGAGTGTAAAAATTAGGAGCATGAGGGAGAGAGTTCCAACAACAATGGCTCAAAGATGCAATGGAAGAAAGTTTGGCAAATGAAGCTGCCAAATAAAATCAGATTCTTTACATGGTGTGCCAACCCACAAATGAAAAAGTAAACTATGCAAGGTGGGAATGTTAGCTTGCAAAAGAGGTATGAAGGATCAACCCCTTTCACTCTAAAACTGCTAGAAGCCCTAAGAAAATGGACTTTACCAAGACAGTTTGGGCAACGGTGGAACAACAAGGACAAATGGTCAAAAATTATTTTTACCATTCTCATGGACACTATGGAATCATAAATATTAGATAAGATGCAATGGGAGAAAAGAAAAACAATTGCATTGATATTTGATATGGGCAATGCAATGGAATACAAGTAATAATTTTGTTAAGTTACCATTATGGAACAGACCAGAGTTGATACACGAGGCATGCTGATACCTCCTCTACTAAGAGTGTACAAATTCAATGTAAAGCAGGAATGGAGCTGGGAGTTAGAGATGATAAATGCTTTGTGATAGCAGGCATGAGTAGAAGTGAGAATTATCATGGCCGCAATGGAGGAAATGAAAGCTTTTGTAGCAGAGGTAGCACTTGACATTGCAAAAGACATGGGGTTACAAGATCAAAATTTGGAGACGATTCCCTAACAGTTGCAAAAGCTTTGAAGTCCAAGTAGAATAACAGTGAGGCATTTGATAAATGGTGCACATCATGCTCTTAAAAAAGAAATTCAAAGGTGGAACATCACACATGATGAAAGAACAAAATCCCACTGATTGGCACATAGATTGGCACACCATACACACACAACATTTAGAGACTATGAAAGTTTTGTTAGAAGAAATAGAAACAGTAAGCATGAGTCAAAATCCTTCATCCCACTCAAAGTTTTCGACTTTAACTCTATCAATTGCAATAAGCCATATGCCTTTTTTTTTTTTTTTTTTTTTTTCATTTTAAACTTTGGTTATTTATACATGTGTGTGTGTGACAAGCTGTGATTCGTCAAGTATAAAGTGGAACACTGAAAATCGGAAAGGAGATTTTTATTTGACTAAGCATATATGTTTAAATTTTCTTTAATTGGTAATTACACATGCACCAAGTGGGTTTTGAATATTACATAGATATACAAATGTGTATAGTTTAATAATTTTAATTATGTTTCAATACTACAAACATGCTCCCATGGCTGAACGAAAAACTCATTGCCAACCAACATTACAGGCATCCACCAACAAGTTTGGCCACGACCCTTTACAATAAACCATACATAATCATCAAAATGAGTTATTTATTTATTTATTTTTAGAAAATCAAAATGAGTGAAGTTAATTATTCAACAAACTCCACCACATACACCATATTCACTTATAGAAGATCAAAGTAAACAAAACAGTTAATATAATAGTAGCCCAGCTTGTTCTCATCAACTAAAAAAAATTTAAAAATTTTGATGTAATCTAAAATGGGTCTTCAGAATTCTTCTTAATCCAAATCTAAGGAAAGCAGAATATAAGTATGTAAGTGAGAAATGGCATACTTGAAAATTGCGAAGGAATGAAGAAGAATGCTTCTTAAGGGTTTAGCTGTGAAAATACGCTGCTTCTTCGTGCATTTTCTCTTTTACTTTCAGCAACTTCTTCTTTGAACACGCGGGTTATTCTAACTAACTTAAATATATATCCCAAGAAAAATTAAGTAAATATGAATCATCAATATATGTGTCCTGCCTCTTTTTATTTATTTATTACTAACTAACTTAAATATATATCTCAAGAAAGATAAAGTAAAAATGAATTATTAATATTTTTGTCCTGTCTCTTATTTGTTATATAAATAAATTGAATTAATTTTATTGTCCTTGAATATTTCTTTAAATTCATAATTACTTTTGGTTTGGGTTTCCTTGCCCGTAGAAAGATTTGTTTTTGGAGTGGAAGATAAGGATTATCCTAGACATAAAAGGAAAAATGATTTTTATTTGAAAAAATAATTGGGTATTCTTTATCTATAAAGTAATAAAAGAAAATCCTTATATATAGGCATTGTTGAAAGAGTAATGGTACAGAGACAAATTATCTTACAATATTTTTACAAACGGTTGTTGTGACCAACTTCTTGCTACTTCTTATTTGAGCCCCAAGGGCGAAACTTTGTATACAGGTGGGGGGCCATCTCCCAAAATTTTGAAATTTCCTTTAATATATATATATATATATATATATAATTATTTTAATGTTTATAAAATTTAGCCTACAAAAATAAAAGTTGGCCCCCCCAAATATTTGAATTAGTCCAATGATGCCTTTAAAAAAAATAATTGGTCTAATAGTTATAGAGACATAATTTTACTATTCTCAATTTTATTTTTTATTGTAAAATACACTTTTATATTTGTTAAATGTTTGATAAAGTTTGGCACCAAATAGGTTTAAGTCTATCTTTTTCATTCCATTATATGGTGATTAACAAGTTATTGATTCATTAAAAAAATATTGACATTAAAACTATACATGAAATGTTTCTTTAGTTGTCACATAATAAGTTAGAGCAAGATAACTTCAAATATGTTTGAAGATTAACTTATTCTTCCAAGTTTTTAATCATTCATGTTTCTGAAAATTTCATTAGTTCAATTGAAAGATTTTTTACTTACTTTAGTGTAAAATTTCATAATTTGTATTGAAAATGAAAATTTTAAAGATTTCACTATGAAAATGGTAAAAATGAATTTATTTTATGAAAAATTACCATCAAACATAATTTTGATAGAAAATATTAAGCTTTCTTTTCTTTTGTTAGGTGTGAGTATATATAACTTATCAAATTAAAAAGTTTGTGTATACATGTGAGTGTATAATAAAAAAAGTGTGTGTGTGTAAGGTTGTCTTGATAAATATATTAGTATTGCAACTTAGCCTCCCCCAAACAAAAATTTATGGCTCCGCCACTGTTGCGCCCACCACTAATATCATTTTTTTTTATTTACCATTAACCACATGTCACATTAGTAGTGTTGGAGCATTTTAATATTAAATAATTAAAATGAATAAATATTATGTCATAAATGTAAAGATGTAGGAGTAAATATGGAAGATGAGGAGTTGTGAAAATGTTTAATCCCACATTGAAAAGGAGAGAGATTATTTTGTTCTTTTTAATTATGGTGATTAATGGGCTAATATGAATTGTCTCAAATATTGGACCAGATACGTGCGCAAGGGGGAGGTGAAGGGTGGAGGTGTAAGTCAGAGACGATCTGCACCGGTTACAAAGTTTAGCCAACCAAGAGCTTGAACTCCAAACAGTGTTGTGTAATCTCTTTTTTCAAATCAATTTTTTTTATTTACCATTAACCACATGAAACATTAGTAGTTTGTAAATTTTTTTGCAAAAAAGTATGTATCTCTAGCATTTTCCTTGTTGAAAAGGGTTTGGTGGTTTTTGCCAACAATTCCTCCTACATGGGAAGAGGAGAAAGTTCCTAGAAGAATATGCATTAGGTTTCTTCGAATAATAGTTGGTCAATTATTTGGGATTGAAAGATTACCCATTGTTATGTATTGAGAATTTGTTGTTTTGTGGGCAAGAGAGAGTTATTGGGTGTACTAGGACTTTAGGATTGTGAGTTTGTGTTTGTGAGAGGTTTTGTTTATGTTGGCGAGGCTTTGTGAGTATTTTCTTGTGAGTTGTGAGTATTAATTAATGTTGTTCTAATTCATATCATTAATAGAGAATATTTTAATTAGCGTTGCCCGTGAATGTAGGTATCACAATAATTGATATTAGAGATTTTGTTGTTGAACAATATGTGTGCTATTGAAATTTATTTAATTTATGAAAAAAAATGTAATTAATATAAGATTTTTTTTGAGAAAGTAATTAATATAAGATTTAGTTATTATAAGAAAGAAGAATTGTAATGATGTTATATACTTTTAAAATATAAGGTTGTTTCTAAAAAAAAAAAAAACTCTCTTTTATTATGATACATTCCATATCATTCACAGCAGATATTTTGGTTGGTGTTCCTCGTGAACGTATGCGTGAATTGACCAACCACATTGAATATTGTTGTCTCTTAGGAGTGCTTTATTTTTCTTGTTCAAGTGAATGTGCTTCCACTAACCCCAAATCACAGTAATCTATATTTATATCTATATAATAAGAGAGGTGATACGTCCACAACATTTTCATAACAAATATAAGTAGTTAATTGTTATTTGTTCTAATTTGAACCTACCACTGAAATTACTTTTCTACCCCACTAATAACAACTTGCCACATAAAATTTGTTGTGAAAATATTATGAAAATGTTGTGGACTTAACGTTTCTCATAAAATGTCAGGCTTTTTGTTTACTAATTCACGTAACTATAGAAATTTATCTTGTGATTACTTTTAAAAACGCCGAAAACACGTGTCTTTTTCTTTTGTGGATGGCTTTGTTTGGTTTGAAGAAGAAGAAGAAGAAGAAGAAGAAGAAGAAGAAGAAGAAAGGAATGACTTTCCTTTGTTTGGTTAGAAAAGAAAACAAATAGAAGGAAGAATGGGAGGGAAAAAGGCTTTTGTAGATTCCATTATTTTTTTTCCCTTAAAATTACCCTTATACCCTCAAAAGTCTTGCCTATTTTTGTGAAATGACATTATACCTCAATCTTTCCTTTCTGTTTCTCTTCGTATCCAAACACACCAGAGGAAATACTTTCTTTTCCCCTCTCTTTTTTCTTTTCCTTACCTTTTCTTTTCTCTTCTCTTCCCTTCCTTTCCCTTCTCTTCCACTAAATCAAATAGTCTAAGTGTGCGTTTGGTTACACTTTTAGAGCCTAAAATGTGTGTTTCTAAGCCCAAAATCTAATGTGCGTGTTTGGTAAATTATTGCTACTGTGCATTATCAAAAAGCAGCTTTTCCAAATATGAAGGAGTATCGCATTTTGAAAACGGACCTTGGAGCTGCTTTATCAAAAACGCAAATAAGTTTGTAATGTTACCGTTGGTCATTTTCAACATTATCCCTAAATTACCCTTATTTTTATTTTGAAATCCCAATTTTACCAAGATCTCTATAAATAAAAAATAAAAAAAATACCGTGATTGTTCTTCTACTGTTGCAAGCTTCTTCTTCAATTCCAACATAAACCCACTACTGTTGCAGGCTTCTTCTTCTACTGCGTGATTCTTCTTCTGTAATTGCGACTTCTTCTCTCATTTTTTTGTGTGTAATATATTTCTTTCTTCTTTTCTTTTGGGTTAGGAAGAAGAATTGTATTTTGGGTGAGGAAGAAGACCTGAAGAAGAGACAAGATAGTGAGTGGAGGAAAAGAAAGGATATTTGATGGGAATGGGGGAAGAAACGGGTGGATGAGAAGAAAGTGAAGGAAAAAAAAAAGGCAGTGAGTGGGACACGTGGATATGATGTAAGGAAATTTACTAAATAAAAATTACAATTGTGTTAAAACACAACAAAATTCACGACAGTTAAGGTATCAAATGTTTCATATGTCAAAATAAAATTAAATGAATTAATAAAATATTAGACTAGGATTGACCACAACTAAAAACAAAGAGTGTTGTAAAAATATCATGACATTTTATTATATCTCTAAACTTTTTAAATTAGTACTATTTTTTTTTTTAAAATAGTGCTATTAACAGAATATTTTTATAACAATTTTATAATAAAGTTTATACAGTAAGTTGTTTTTTATTCTCATCTAGACCTACTAGTGACATTATTTTTTTTTCCTCCCATTAACAACTTGTCATATAAACTTTATTGTGAAATTTTTGTAAAAATATTGTGTCCATAACTTGCATTAAAAGAGGTAATTAAAACTTGTGTTGTGTATCCAAGAGTTAAGCCCTTTTGAATATACATTACTGTAAGTTTATTTAAAAAACTTTCTCCCCTTCTCCCGTGTGTTTTAAAAATACTTAGTATTTAAAAAAAGAAGAAGAAGAAGAGGTAATTAAAACAAAGAATTCTCTTTATATATATCTTATCCTTTTTGATAATTTATAACTCAAACTGCCACTTTTATACGTATTAGTCAAACACTCAGCTTAAAAAAAAAAAAACACTTTTTGATAATTTTTACCAAACACTCCGCTATTTAAAAAAGCCTAATTTCATACCGCACTTTTTAAAACCCACTTTTTCAAAAAGCACATTTTGAAAAAGCTGAACCAAACTTATCCTAAGAGTGTCTCTAGTAGCTTTTCTAAAATTTTGTACTGTTTTGGAGAGACAGTTGTATTTATCTTTTACCTACTTACTTTTTTAAATAAACATTCCAACAAACTCTCTATCATTTATCTATCCTATTTAAATATTATTTTTTTCATTCTTTCTTTAATTTTCATTTATTATTATTTTAATATTTCTTTATGCATTACCAACTATTATATATTTTTCTAATTCCCAATAACTATATTTTTAAATCCCCCAATGGTAACATTTAAAATTTTTTCAACAATCATACTTTCCAATGGTTTTTTTTTTAATGATCATATTTTTCATTTATCAAATCTATATTAGTCTTGAAATTTATCAATCTATGTAATTTGGAATGATATGCATGAAAGTTTTCACAACTTATTTTTTTTAGATTATTATTATTATTGTTATTTAATAATTAAATAACTTATAATTAATTAATTAATTATCTCTTTCTATTTTTTCTCAAAAAAAAAAAAAGAATCCTATCTAATATTAAATACCATATCACACGATTACTTACCAAAAAGAAAAACCAAGGGATTAACTCAATTTTATTTCAACCTACTAATTTTAAAGACCACACATTTTTCACACCCAATTGATTACTCGACTTCAACTTCAAAGTTACACATTTATCACATCAGAGAAAATGGAAGAGAGAGAGCGAGAAAGAACGCCGCCCAGAGAGAGAGAGAGAGAGGGAGAAGGCCGGTGGTGATCAAGTCAAGAGAGCTACTGCAGCAACTCCAAAAAAAACTTGGAAAAATCTGAGGCCTTATCCCTCCGTCAGACCAGTTTTCCTCCGAAAACATTACCAGTAATTTTTTTATTTTGTTTTATAAATTTAGGGTTATGTTTGGGAGTGTTTTTCTTTTGAACGATCAGCATAGACTGATGGGTTTGGAGCCTGTGGTGGGTTTTGTAAATTTCAATCAACACTCTGTCTCCTAACTGTATCCTGTGGTGGGTTTTTCTTTTTATTTATTTATTTATTTATTTTTAATGTTAAGATAGTTTTAAATTTGTGGTTGAAATTTGGTTTTTATTTATTTATTTATTTTTATCTTGGGTCTCATACTATTTTTCTCATTGTTCAATCAAAATGCAGAATTTCAGTTTCAGGGTCATTAAAGCTGTTGTCCAATATTCTGTACTCATGGGTCCATCTGTACGGAACTTAATTGCTAGATGGGATGAAATGGTAAGTGTTTTTTTCTGAATCTTCATCTTTTTGGGTTGCTTTGAATTAACTTATTCTATAGGTTTTCTTTTGGTGTTGCATGACATATGCTTGATGAAATTCCTATTAAATTTGATGTGAGATCTTTTCATTCAACCTTTTTCCCCCCCTAATGTTGTGATAAATCTGAGTAGCTATACTTTGGTTGTAAAAAGTTAATTTTTAATGGAAATTATCAATTTTGTTGTATCAGAAAATTTTCTGATAATACTTATTTAAATCTAAAATTACATGTTCTTTTGGTGTTGCATGATATATGTTCAATGAAATTCCTTCTCAATTTGATATATGATCATAAATCTGAGTAGTTATACTATGGCTATTTAAAATCAAATTTTTATGGAAATGAATAATTTGGCTATAACTATGGAGATTAACCCAAATACTAAAAAGAAAACCAATTTTAAACATAATAGAAGAAAATCTCAACCACAAATTAAAAACTACCTTAATAAAATAAAATAAAGAGAGAGAGAGAGAGAGAGAGAGAGAGAGAGAGAGAGAGAGAGAGAAACAACGGTAATTTACGAGTTATTCTGGTTTTATTCTTGCAAAAAAATACGGTTAGGAGATGTAGTTTTGATTGAATTAATGAAATGCGAAAGAGAGAGCAATGGCCCCCATAATTGAAATTATCAAATTCTGGTGATACTTGCACAATTAGTCTTCAATATGAATGAACTGATTGACATATTCTTGATGACTTAAATTAGTATATAATTTCATAATTATAGTCTATAGAGCATGATTCTTCCTTTACATATGACATAATTAATTTATTCTGTGATTGTAGACAACTTAACTATGCTTGCTTTGTCTAATTTTGCTTATTTTTTTACTTCTTTAAAGAGCAATATTTACCAAGAAAATAAAGAGAAAGAGAGAATGAGGCTATGGGTCATAAGTTGCAGCCACATCCATTAGAATTTGAAGTTGATTTATGCTTAAATGTTTTTTAGAACAAATACACTAAGTTATGTTTGAATGTTTGCAGGGACTTCAACTCTATCCAATTTTGGGGATGTTTGGTTCTGACAGATTTGATGCTATTCTTCTTCCAGGCTAGATGAGTGATCAATAATAATAGGTAGGCTTTTTATTTCTTTAATTTGTTGTTGTGACTTGATGAGATTGTTCTGCCCCTTTGTAAATAATTAGCCATTTGCTCTAACCTCTGAATTTGGAATGATGTCTAGGGCTATATAATGGTTGTTGGGGAATCAAAGCCAGGTAGTGGCTGATGTAGATAGGTTTTCCAGTATGAAAAAGTAGAATATTGGTGAGTTTTAATTAATTTCAATTTATTTATAATGTATAAATTTTGTGCTTCACATTCTTGAGCTTATGAAGTGTTGGGTGGTGAGTATGAACTATTATTTAAGTGTTAGCTAATAGCTAAAAATTTGCTAAGTAACTCACACTTGGACTATATCGTTTAGTTTAGTGTTAAAATCAACTTAGCCATAAAACTTTGTGTTAAGGGTTCTAAATATTGTGCTAGGGTGTCTTTAGCATATTTTAGCTTCAACTTAATCACTAAATCTCTCCTCAAATAGTCTTAGGTGTAAATGGCATTAGGAATTTAGTTTTTTTTTTTTTTTTTTTTTTTGGGGGGGGGGGGGTCTCAACTAACAAGATTTGTTCATTTATAATTTTTTTTCTTATATCAATAATTGCATTTTTTTTTTTGTTGGTAAACTGTACATAGGTTTGACTTGCCTGTGCAAACTATCACCCCAGAGATTGAGAAAGATCTGCATTTACTGAAGGTGTGGTGAACTCTATTTTTGCCAATGTAATTTGTTTATTTGGCAATACTTTTCAATTATACTCAAATTATTCTCTATGTAACATTTTAATTGCTTCAAATTTGTTTTATTTTTGTGAATTTTCTTGTTATTTCAATTTTCAAACTTATGTGGTCAGGGAATATGCGATTATGCAACTTGGGTCACGGTCATGCAACAATGGAACTAGGGAAATATTTAAATGCCTGTCTCTTTGTAATTAAAATTATAGCTTAAAGTTTAATTAGATCTTACGCTTCTACTTTAGAGATTGTTCGGATTTAGATAATTCACAATCTAGAAAATTAGAAATGAAGTAGAAGGTAGGGTATTTCCTATTAATGCATTTAATATGTTCAATAATGTATGTGTAGTCATTAGCCTTTGGTTGGATCCATGTTGAGCATTCGAAAATTATTTCCTGTGTATGGATTGTAAAAAGTTTTTACTTACCAAAAAATAATGTGTATAATTTGACTCTAAATAGGTAAAATAACAAACTGAAACTGAAAGCTAGTTGATTTTCCATGAACTGGAATTGATATACAACAGTGTGGCACTATTAGTTGTTTTTCTACCAATGACTTTGACTGGGTTGCTGATTCATGCCTTTCTGTAACTTTTAAGCAACATTCTTGGCGAGAGGGGTTTACCCTACACCCTAAAAAGATGATTTTCTAGGGATATAAGTGATATCTTTTAGTCATATACTACCAATTACATTTCTTGTAAAATGGCATTGGCATAGTCAAGTGTAAAACTTGGGCTGGACTTGAAGTAATCATGATGGTAGTATCTTGGAATCTTTGATTTGTTGCTCTATCTAGGATGTTTATAGTTTCAATTTCAAAAAGATGATTTAGAAACTTAACTTCACTCAAAAAGTTTTATTTGCATTATATTGACCAGAATGCACATGATTCTATTTTCTTACATGAAATTCACATCATGAATCAATTGAACATATCATAGTTTAAGATGTGCTTTTAAATTATGATGTGCTCTTACTTTGACCAAAGTGAGCATTATCTTATGATAACATGTTCCAGATATAAGATTAGACTTAATTCATCTCAGGGTTTCTTTGGAGTTGAATAAGTTTGACTCAAAAAATCTCCCATTTACTTTTGAATTATGTTGGAACTCATATAGATATTAAGTCATTTTATATTTATCTAAATAATGGAAAGTTATGCAATACTCCTTGAGCAATGCTCTCTCCTCTCACATGAATGACAAGACCTACCAGGAATTTAATTAGTGAGACTTATTGTTCTGTGAGGGGAAGAAACATGGCTCTTGGTGTTCTGAATAATTACGATTACATAATCATATATAATAACTTATTGTGAAGCTTATTTTTCTTTTTTTTTGGATTTGGATTTTTAGGGTTGGGGGGGGGGGGGGGGGATAAGTTGTTGTGAAGCTTGGATATGCATGTAGTGGTTTATGGCTTTATCAAGTTAGTAGGACACTTTTTATTGACTTTGATGGTTCATTTGCTTGAAGGAGTTTAGATTCTGTAACTTAATTATATTCTAAATTCTTTTAAAAGAAAGTTCCATCTTGATTTCTAAATTTCTTCCTGTGTTCATGATTACAGTTGAGAAGTGCCATTGATCTGTAGAGGCACTACAAGAAGGGTGATTCAAAATCCAAAACTTTGCCCATATATTTCCAGGTAAGTCTATTTGTGATTTCTAGAATAATTGTATAGTATGTGATATCTTGGAGTTGTAAGTGGGACTCTTGTTTATTCTTCTTTGGGTGGTATACATTTTGTTATTTAGGCTTGGCTAATTCATACACCTTTTGGTCTTTTGACAATTAGATCAGGATGGTGATAGAGTTAGCATCAGACTTCTATATGAGCTTGCTTATCTTAGTTGTAATCTTCAAATGGACTTAAAAAAAATTCTGACAGACATAATTTGTGAAGAAAATGTGAAGCATGGTCATCATATATAACACAGTACTAAAAATTTGAGAGAGCATATAGCATTAGATTTTTGGGGGGGGGGGGGTTAGGGAGGAGCACCAGAAAGCTGACCTTGTTTTTGCTTTGTATTTCTGGAAATTATTTCTTGCAGAAACTTCCATCTTCACTCTACCCCTTATAATCAAAATTTGGAGTCCTCTATTGTGCAGCTTAACATTTCCATTGCTACAGTGAATGATCTGATAAACTGTGATACTCTTACCAAGTGACATGAGAAACAGAATCCACTCAGCTGATTTATGATTCATGGCTATATTCACATGTGATGTTTCTCTTTGATGTTTGCTCCTTCCCATAGTTTTCGTTATAGAATTGATCATGATTGTTGTGATGATAAACACATGCTCCAGGAAATAATAGTTATTGAATGGGTAAAGTAAACTTACAGACAAAAGGCTGCATGTATGAGAAGAAAATAAATTATTAAGTTTTATTGAATGAAACAGTATGCTTTGAGCTATAGAAGGGAAAGATGATAGAAGAGCTTAACGAATGACAAGAAAGTTTAATCTTCCAGACAACTTTTTGAAATGTTCCGTACCTATTAATCTTCTAGATTATTTTATCCTATTAATCTTCCTCTATTTTAATCTCTATGTACAGTAAAAAGAAGAAAAAAGTTCTATCCTAATGTGTCCCATATCCATATGGGTTCATTCATCTACATATGGGGATTGCGGTTGCAGGGGAATGTTTTTTAGAGTACTGAAACAGCTACAACAGGGTTTTAGCTAATTCTTCTTGCGTCTTCTGCTTATATTTCTTCAACTTATTCTTCTTCATCCGTAAAGTTGCCTTTAAGTCTATTGGTTTTGTCCATTTGGAGGCAGGAATGAGAGGGAAACAAACAAAAGACACTTCACTTGTCACCTTCTTAGTCCAAGTAGAAATTGGGAAAAAAGACTAACTGAAGAGTAAATTGGGAAACCAAACCGACTGGATTAACTAGGCCAATCCCGGTAGGTTGAGCAAGTCAGAAGTTTTTTCCCGTTCTGTGTAATACCTTAAAATTATTTAACAACATCAAATTAATTATTTTCCATATGTAATTGCTATCTAGTTTTTTTTTTTTTTTTAAATGAATAGAATTTCAATTTATGACGTCCATTCTATGATAATTACTCTTATCACTAGATAAAGATACTAATCAATTTTTAGTATAAGTGGGTTCAAATTTCTAACAAAAGATGAGAATTGAATCTCACTGTTGAGACAAAAGCCTTGTAGCATAATTAGTACTCTCTTTTGGTGTTTTTTTTACAGAATTATACATGGTTCAAATTCCTCCTTTTCCATTATAACTACCAAATTATCATAAAAAAAAAATATCACTCTTTAGTTATAAGACAAAAATGGAAAGATGTGGATCTTTCCCTCAAGATAACACATCAGAGCCAATTTAACAATATTATGGGTCACGAAATTAATTTTTCTGAAAGTATTATTAACAAACCAATGGATATCCAATAAATTAATTATTTGGTATACATTTTTATAATGATTTGATAATTAGGGGAAGCTTTGAACCCTAAATGTCTTTATTGATAACAACTAAATGTGTCAATTTTTTTTCTTCTTTTTTGAGAAGTAAAACAAAGCATTTTATTAAGACAGGCTAGTGAGGTCTGCCTAAAAGATTGATACAAGGTCCGGTGGTACATCTTCCATCTAGACGGTCATAGAAGGTAAAGATTTTGCCTTACGGGCTAAAGAATGAGCCAACTTATTACACTGTCGGCGTACAAGGGATACATTAATGGCTTGTTTGGATGTTTAAAAATGGAGGAGTAGAGTAGAGGGAGGGAGAGTAATTTAATATTCTTGTTTGGAAGTTTTTTAAGGAAGGAGGAGGAGGGGTTTGGAGGGGGAGGGGTTTCAACTCCCTTTAACCCCTCATTTTTAATTCCCCCAAATTGGAGAGATTTGGAAGGAGAGTGGTGGATAAAAATGCTTGACTAAATGAATTACCAAATTTGCCCTTACTATATTAACAAAATTACAAATGAAAAGACTAATTACTTTTCTCTCCCTTACTTAATTTTAAAAACATCCAAACAAGGTGGAGGATAATCATTCCCCTCTACTCTCCTTCCTACTACTCTCCTCCCCTCTATTCTCCTCTACTCTCTAAACTTCCAAACAGGCCATAAAAGCTGAAAAATACAAGCTGAGAAATAGAATATCCTTTATAATGCGATCGTGCTGTGCCAAGCATCTGTCTCCATACTTCGCGCTTCAAAGCTTTGGACAAAGACTCATTGTCGCCTTCTAGTACAATATTGTTGCAAGATTACTGGGTTTTTTCTTAAAAAAAAAAAAACATAATTATATTGGTTAGAATTACTAATTTTACTATCTAAACTCTAAAGCCAAAACATCAGTGCACATAATCACCGTCACGGCAATGAAATGCCTATATAAGCTACTATGAGTTAATCATCTAAATCTACGATTAGTACATTAGGGAACCATTTGCAAGCACATTGAATGTTAGCTTTCTTTCTTTTCTTCTTTTTCGTCTTTTTTATTATTACTATTTTTTCAGAAAAGAAGGCAGCTATCAATGTGTATAATATTATTCTTTTAATTAATTTCAAAACAAGTTTATTTATCTTATTAGATGCTACATTTATTTAATTAGTTAATTGAAGTTTGAATAATGGAAGAGCAATATGAAATAGAAAATCCAATTATACTAGAAATTCTAAATTATTTTTAAAACAACAGTAAAAATTAGAATTAAATTGAAAAGAGTAATGTTATACATAAAAACTATTTTGGAACATTTTTTACAAATTGTTGATGTGGCTAATTCTTACTGATTCTCATCAACACCTAACATTAACATAATTGTTTTTACTTAAATCACTTATCATATTAGCACTTTTTAAAAAATAATGTAAAATAGTTTGTAACTTTAGTATTTTTCAATTGAAAAATCCAAAATATGGGACCTATTTGGCAGATTAGCACTGGAGCTCCAAATTTCTGTGTTTTGGATATGATTTTCTCTTTCTTTCTTCTTTTATTAATTTTTGTGGGAGATAAAAATGAGATTATACTGCCAATTGCACAACTTTTGAGCACTAAAAATAATGAAAACGCATCTCTCAAGTCTCAACTTATTCAAATTAAAAGTACTCTGGGTTATCATTGGCTGTAGGATAAAAACCTCAAAAGCTTAGGTTACCAACCCATAGCCAATGTTTACATCACCCTTTCACAGCATACACAAACCACTTTATGTCAGTATATATAGGAATCATTCATAGACACCAACCCAAGTAGGTTTAGGATTTATTACATCCATCAACACCATCATTAATGCGAATATTAGTGATACGTTCCTCTCTTCTAAGAAAGTATTAGGGTAAATTACAAATTACACTCAAATTTGCATTCTTCTCAACTCAGTGATTATTTTTACTTTTGTTTTAATTTTTTTTATTTGAGTCCTTTAATTTTCATTCATTTTCAATTTAGCTCTCCCATTGGATCCACCTCATAGAATTCACTAAAACAACATTGTTTTATAAAGTAAAAATCTAAAACTTATGGTGAGATTCGAAAAAAATGACAAAATGACTAAATTAATACTAGATTACAGTTGAAAGACTAAAATGGGGGGAAATGAAATTTAAATGTCGAATTTGAAAACATATTAAAGTTATGTATTTTGTAGTTTAAACTTGAATAAATATGTATAAAAAAACTTTTATTGATTTTTCTTGATTATTGGAAAGGATCATTGCACACAGATATGAACTTATAAATTAGTCTCTCTTTTTTTTCTAATTTATTTTGAGGAAAAATAAATAGATGACATAAAATAGACCTTTTTTTTTTTTTTTTTTTTGAGAATGACATAAAACGGACCTAGACTACATGATTTCTACATATTCATTTTGGTTTGGTTTAACAAGGGACCTAGATAACATTATTGTTACATGTTCAATGACCACATGTTTAGTTTGCAATTTTGCCATTTGCATCATAAAAATTTATGTAGTCCAAAATTCTAAGACTACAACTTTCCAAGTCTTTAGAAGTTTTAAACAATGACAAGACTTGGTGAAAAACGATTGATGCTTGTTGAACGAAAGATATGTTAAAAATTATAGGATGTCTTAACCAATTAAAATATATATATTTAGAGAGAGAGAGAGAGAGAGAGAGAGAGAGAGAGAGAGAGAGAATTTAATAGTAAATTTAATCTTAAATAATATCATTATAAATAAATAATTTTTGTTGAACTCTCGATCATTGTAAGCATACCAATTTTTTTTAATAATAAAATATTTGAGGAAAGAGAAACAAATGACATAAAAGTAAAACTAACCCAAAAACTTGATTGCTACACGTTCAATCTAGCATGATTAATAGAGGGACCCGGATAACATAATATCTACACATTATTTCCGCAACTTCGCAATCAGTATCAAACAATTCTTACACAATCCAAAATTCCAAGACTATAACTTTCCAAAGTCTTTGCGAGCTTCAAACAATGACCAAAAACATGAGAAGTATTAATTGGAAATCTAACCTATACCACACGTTCAATCTAGCATGAATAATAGAGGGACCTGGATGAAATAATATCTACAAATTATCCCCACAACTCCGAAATCAGTATCAAACATTTCTTATACAGTCCAAAATTCCAAGACTATAACTTTCCAAAGTCTTTGCGAGTTCCAAACAATGACCAAAAACTTGTGAAGTATTAACTGCGAAATCTAACCTATACCATACATTCAATCTAGCATGAATAATAGAGAGACTTGGATAACATAATATCTACACATTATGCCTATAACTACGCAATCAGTATCAAACAATTCTTATACAGTCCAAAATTCCACGACTACAACTTTCCAAAGTCTTTGCAAGTTCCCAACAATGACCAAACACTTGTGAAGCATTAATTGGAAATCTAACCTACACCACATGTTTTCAATGGCTTTTAGTAAGAATAATTGTATTTTATTTTCTTCCACACAAATTGATGACATATATCTTTCATTATGCCTTATAGTAAGAATAGTTGTATCTTGTTTTCTGGCATACAAATTGATGACAGATATCTTTCATTCAACCCGTGTGCATTTCACTAAGTCTTTGGGATCTTGTCTATTAACCAGCATGAGCTTTCATGGTTGAATGAATTTAGGGGATATAGAAAGAGTAGTGCTATTTTTTTTCTCCAATACACACATTCATGAAAGATTGAGTCGAAAGCAATGAATAAGAATCTGAAGCTAAACAACAATATATAAATTTTGACACATTTATTTGAGAAGTTGCATTAGTATTTCATTTCATTATCTATAAAATAAAAAAATAAATAAAAAAAGAATAACTATAAGGCTACGTAGTACATATAAGATTTTTTTGGGAGGTAAAATGCAAAACTGATCCTCTAAATTTCTTACTTTTGTTATATGTTGTGGTTAATTTTTCAATTTTATAAAATTTTCATCAAATATTTTAAATTAAAAACTTCAATTAATGATTGAAAAATATTTTCCAGATTTTTTTTCAAAAAATTTTAACAAAAGTTAATGGAAAGATCTTAATTGAGTAAATCTGAAATTTAGAGGACTGAAGTGAATGAAAACAAAGTTAGAAGACTAAAATGAAATCTGAAGAAAGTTAGAGGGTCAGTTTTGCATTTTTGCCTTTTTTTTTTCTTGACTATATTAAGAGAGTTTTAAATATTTTAAATAGAAAAAATAAGCTTGAATATATTTTGTACGTTTTAGACCCCTTACACACAACCAGTTTAACCTAGTTATTTAGCCAAGTGATTAACTTAGATAAATTATGCAATTCTAGATTAACACATATCAATTATATTATTGTAAAGTGCAGAAAATAAAGAACACAATAATATGATTACCTAGGAAAACCAAATTGGTATAAAACTAGGGGAGGATTTAACCTAACTATCCTCAAGGTAAAACTGAATCCATTATGAAAGAATTGAAGTTTACACAATAGTGACTTAGACTACTAGCATCCTATTGCTACCTTGAGTAGGAAACTTACTACCACGACCACGTGACAGCTCCAAGTTCCTGGACTACTTCTTTCTTGAATTTTCAGCAAGCATAAGCACTCTTGCTTGTATATCTTTAAACTCTTGAATCTGCAACTGAATTGGTCACCAAGCTCTTGACATCAATCTAGATCTTGATAACCCTAAGAGTATGTGAAGGAAAACACCTTTAGATCTCAAAAAAGGTTTACACACATAACATAAAGAGCATCCATAAAACGTGGCTAGGGTTTTCCCTTTTATACCTAGGGCAAAACATAAAACCCTACACGTAAGACGGGCTTGGGTTGAGTTGGAAAATTCTGCAGAAAAATAATCTGCACGACTTTCGATCGATCAAGTCTAATTCTTGTTTGATTGAGTCAGGCAGATTTACACAGTAAATCTTGCAGCAACTTGATTCCAACTTTACATAAAAGACACATACTTTGAGCACGTCTAAACAAGACTAAATCATTTTGATCATGGTTTGCTAACATTACAAATTAGAGTTCTAATACATTTAAACCTAAAGTCTTAAAACTCAACATATTTTAAAGGTTGGAAGAGGATTTGGATGACCCCTGAACACCAAGTAGTGTGGCTTGTAGCTCGTCTAATTCAAAGGAAGGCTTTGAATTTGATAGAAGAATAGAAAAAGGAGAATAGAAAAAAAAGATTCTAACGGCTATGTTTCCAACGGTCATATTACAGCTCAGCAACAAAACGGTATCATACATGTTAGGATATATGTGGTTCAAGTTGTTTTGAACATATGTCATTATTTTATGTAATTGGTTTCTCCTTTGACAAAACGCACTTTACTTGTAATTAGGTAGAATTAGGATGTGTTTAACGTTTCAAGAAACTGTGTTTCAAGATCAAGTGTTGAAGTCATCAAGTCTACCCAAAAAACAAGTTGGAAAGTGCAAGTTACTAAAACTCGACACTTAGTCTTGACACATGCATCTATCGAGCTTTAGAAGCTGTTTCAGCCCCGAGGCTCGACAGCTTCTCGACAGATCCTCGACACCTCTACCTATCGAGATTTATGGAAAACAGATTCTAAGTTCTGTTTTGATTCCAATCCGTGAATGTGTCTTTGGGACTTCTTTTCTTCTAACCCTAGACATATAAAAAGGATTATTTTAAGGGCTGTCGAAGGATGCACAAGTACACAGGATGCACAAGTACACAAGTTACACAAGTATTGAGAAATCCTTGTTCAAGCTATTTGTGATCCAAGACAAAGTTCATGCCCTAGTTCATCTCTCTTGTGAAGAAGTTGATGTGTAATGTGCACCGTAGGGTTTTGTAACCAAGCATCTTCTTGATCTTCATCGTGTGGATGAATTGAAGAACTTTGCAGCCAATAACTCTCTCTCTAGTTGGTGAATTGAAGTCGCGTACTGGGATCCACGCAATTGGTTAGTCACGTACTGGGAGCCGTGCATCAAAAGGAGAAACTGTCACTACAGAACAAGTCCAATTGGGTATTGGGGTAAGGGTTTAACTGTAGGTTAGTAAGGTACTGGGATTCATTTACTTGTAGCCGCTTGTTATGATAATAGTGGAGTTTCGGGAGTGGTGACCTTAAATCACCTAGTGGGGTTTTTGCCGTGTAGGTTTTCCCCATTCGTAAACAAATCACCATGTCAATTTTATTTTCACTGCATATTTTAGTTTATTAGTAATTTGTTTGTGCTGTCACGTAAATTTGCATGTTAACTTGATTAATTAATAACTTGGCTAATTAATTAATTTAATTTATCACAAGGGGTCTACGCATTTGTGGCCTATCAGTATAGTTAATGTAAACGGTAATGTTTTGGTTCAATGAGGATTCATTTAAGTTGAGTGACGTTGTTTTGATAATTTTGTTAACTAAAGTTGGATGACATTATTTTGATCTTGTTTTTCTTCCTCCCAGAGCTTTAGCTTCTAATTACCGTTTGTAATTAAATGTATTATGTAAAAATGAATTTGCTTGATTATTATAGGGAAAAATGAGTATATCTAATCATAAATCATTTTTATTAATTAATTTGAGCAAAAAGAAAGGATGACATAAAACTTATTCGGATAACATGATTGCTACATGTTTAATCAGTTGCCACACGTTTTGTCTATAACTTTGCAAGTTGCATCAAACAATTCTAGTATAGTCCAAAATTCCAAGACTATAGTTATCAAAGAAAAAAAATTCCAAGACTTGAATTTTCAAAGTCTTTTGAAGTTTCAAAAAATGATCAAAGACTTGTTAAAACACAAGCAAGATTTAAGTTTTCTAATGGTATTTCCCTAAAAAAAAGACTTCCAATGGTATCACATATATTCAAAGTTGAAGGAATCTAGCGTATCAATGACTTAAAAAATGAATGATATCATTTTCTTTCATAAAATTTTTAAGAGATAAAGCAACTAATTAAACTTTTCTTAGTTGTTACCCCTAAGCCAACTTCCCCCAATTAGTTGTTATTAAAATATTAAATATGGATGTATAAACATTTAGAAAAAGGTTGTCCATAACAAATAGTAATAACTTAAGGGTATTTATGAAAGAAAATTATTTGCACTCTGACCAAAGTTATCAAAAGATGATTAGAAAGGTTAAAACAATACTAATTTATCTCTTCATAGTATTTATCAAATAACAAGAAATATGAGTTTTACATAATGAAAAAAAAAAAAACCAAAAACAAAAGATATTGAGCACCGTAGAGGTCCCCTCCTTGCTTTCTTCCCCACATCAAAGATGCATAGAGTAGGCAATGATATCTCTCCATGTTGATCAAGGGCTTTATGTTGAATTGATATCTCTCCATGTACAAAGTGCTTAGCAACATGTTGTAATTATCTCTAAAACATATACCTATATACATACATACATACATATATATATATATATATATATATAAGACGAAGTATTAAGTGTTGGTGCAAACACAATAATAATGGAAACAACACAAAGAGAAACTGAATAATACGTTGAATATTATTAAATTGAAGAGATGAACACAACACTATTTGGACTGAGGCGCGGCAATCTCTCTCTTTAAGGAGATTCAAGCCCTTGGTTAGCTAATCTTTGTAACCGGTGCAGACCTTCTCTGACTTGTCTTCCCCAGGATACAACAGCCCAACAAATGTTGTATGACTAGAACAACTTCTGCACAAAGTGTTCAAGTCCAAAGCTCCACCAGAAGAACGCCTTTCTTTGACCCGAAATCTCTCAAGTATTTAGGAATATTATTGAATTCACTCTCTCACACAATGTTCTTTGTTTTAACTATTTCTTTCCATTCACTCTCTTGATATGAAATTAGTTCAAAGCATAGCCATATATATAATCTTCCAACCCTTCACATAACTTACATATTATTTATTAAGTTAGAAAAAAATTCTCTTAATTTATTTAATCTAATTTACATACAAGCAACTCTCTCTTTTTTTAACAAAGTATAATTCATCTCTTTATTCATCTTAAGTTATTTGAGTTTCAACATATTTAATTTAAAATGTACTAACATTAAGTATAAAGGGAAACAAAACATATTTTTCAATATAAATGCCATTCTATTTGAAAGTAGCTCTTGTGGTTTAGCATGAATCAAAATAAAAGTGACAACAATTAAATTTTTGTCAATAGCTGATCTAGATTCGACTTACTAAAAAGGCTTCAAAAATGTGTTGTTGACAAGGGATGAGAATGCAACTTGAATACACAAGAATTTTATTGGCATATATAAAATTTCCTTAGCAATAGGAATGGAAAATATCTTCAAAATTCAATATGAAATTCTGTTTTTTGGATACTCTCAAAAGAATATAAGTTTACTGCTATAATAAATCAAACAATTATGAAATTTTTTCCATAACAAAAGTTATTTAAAGTTTTTTTAATTGAATCAAATTGTAAATAGTCAACCATTAATTAAATCCCCCTACTTTTTCTCCCAAAAAGAAACCGAATACGATGTTGACTTTACCACTGTATTCATGAATTGGAATTTTACCACACAAAATTAGAACTGAGTAATGATATCACAACACGTCACATGCTTTGTAATACACACTCACCTTACACATTCTACCACATGAACTAAAATTCTACTTTTAAAAAATGATTTCAATTAAATTGTAAAATAATGATTTTAAAATACGATTTCATAATTAAAAATGAAATTATGAGCTATTTAGAAAAAAAATTCAGAAGAGAAACAAAGTGTGTACAGAATGTGCAATACAGAGTGTGTAATAAGATTTTCAGATTGGACCCTCTTTTGATGTTATTACTTTATATATATTAAACTTTTATTAATCGGAGCATTCCCATGTTGGTCATGAGCGTATTTCATAGCACAATAAAAATGTGGAAAACCAGGAGGTCAAGAACATCCTTCATCAACTGCACCATATATAAGCAATGATTATCCATTATCATTATGAATGAAAACTGAGCAATTAGAAATTCTTAAAACCTCTAAGATCTTGATTGGTCTTTTTTACTTGTGAATTTGGCATGTGCCTAAATTTAAATAATTTAGGCACAAAATACTAGTTAAACAATTATGCCAGGATGATGCCTTTTTCTTATTTTGCAATGTCCTTGATAACGTGCTAAATGATGCTCTTCTATTTGAATAAGTCTACAAAAATAAAAGTTCTCCCCCCCCCCCCCCCCCCAAATATTTGAATTAGTCCAATGATGCTCTTAAAAAAGATAATTGGTCTAATAGTTATAGAGACATAACTTTATTATTCTCAATTTTTTTTATTATAAAATATGCTCTTATATTTGTTAAAAATTTGATAAAGTTTGGTACCAAATATTTTTAAATCTATCTTTTTCAACCCGTTATATGATGATTAACAAGTTATTGACTCATTAAAAATATATTGTCATTAAAACTACGCATGAAATGTCTCTTTAGTTATCACATAATAAGTTAGAGCAAGATAACTTCAAATATGTTTGGAGAATAACTTATTCTTCCAAGTTTTGAATTATTCATGTTTTTGAAAATTTCATGAGTTCAATTAAAAGATTTTTTACTTATTTTAGTGTAAAATTTGATAATTTGTGTTGAAAATGAAAATTTTAAAGATTTCACTATGAAAATGGTAAAAATGAATTTATTTTATGAAAGATTACCATCAAACATAATTTTGATTAAAAATATTAAGCTCTTTTTTTTTTTTTTGTTGGGTGTGAGTTTATATATAACTTATCATATTAAAAAGTGTGTGCATAATAAAAAAAGTGTGTGTGTGTGTGTGCGCGCGCGCAATTTTCTTGATAAATATATTAGTATCACAACTTAGCCCCCCCAAACAAAAATTTTTGGCTCTACCCTTGCTGGGCCCACCACTAACATTATTTTTTTCATTTACCAATAACCACATGTCACATTAGTAGTTTGTAAATTTTTTTTTTTTTTTTTGTAAAAAAGTATGTATCTCTAGCATTTTCCTTGTTGAAAAGGGTTTGGTGGTTTTTGCCAATGGTTCCTCCCACATGGGAAGAGGAGAAAGTTCCTAGAAGAATATGAATTAGGTTTCTTCGAATAATAGTTGGTCAATTATTTGGGATTGAAAGATTATCCGTTGTTATGTATTGAGAATTTGTTGTTTTGTGAGTGTGAGAGAGTTATTGGGGGTACTAGGGCTTTAGGATTGTGAGTTTGTGTTTGTGAGAGGTTTTGTTTATGTTGGTGAGACTTTGTGAGTATTTTCATGTGAGTTGTGAGTTTTAATTAATGTTGTTCTAATTCATATCATTGATAGTGAAAATTTAAATTAGTGTTACCTGTGAATGTAGGTATCACAATAATTGATATTAGAGATTTTGTTGTTGAACAATATGTGTGCTATATGAAAATTATTTAATTTATGAAAAAAAATGTAATTAATATAAGATTTTTTTGAGAAAGTAATTAATATAATATTTAGTTATTATAAGAAAGAAGAATTGTAACTAATGTTACATACTCTTAAATATAAGGCTGTTAAAAAAAAAAAAAAAACTCCCTTTTATTATGATGCATTCCATATCATCCATAGCGGATATTTTGGTTGGTGTTCCTCGTGGATGTATGCCTGAAATCGACCAACCACATTAAATATTGTTGTCTCTTAAGAATGTTTTATTTTTCTTGTTTGAGTGAATGCATTTCCACTAACCCTAAATTACAGTAATCTCTATTTATATCTAAATCTAAATCTATAAAATAAGAGAGGTGCTACGTCCACAATATTTTCATAACAAATCATAGGTGATTAGTTGTTATTTGTTCTAATTTGAACCTACAACTGAAATTACTTTTCTACCCCACCAATAACAACTTACCATACAGAATTTGTTGTAAAAATATTATGAAAATGTTGTAGACTTAACATTTCTCATATATAATAATATAAAAGCAAAATGTCAAGCTTTTCGTTTACTAATTCATGTAACTATACAAATTTATCTTGTGATTACTTTTAAAAACACCGAAAACACGTGCCTTTTCATTTTGTGGATTAAGGCTTTGTTTGGTTTAATGGAAGAGGAAGGAAAAAAGAAGAAGAAAGGAATGAGTTTCCTTTCTTTTTTTTTTTTGTTAGAAAAGAAACAAAAAGAAGGAAGAATGAGAGGGAAAAAGGCTTTTGTAGAATCCATTATTTTTTCCCTTAAAATTACCCTTATACCCTCAAAAGGTCTTGTCTATTTTTGTGAAATGACATTTAAACCTCACATCTTACCTTTCTGTTTCTCTTCGTATCCAAACACACTAGAGGAAATACTTTCTTTCCTCCACTCTTTTTTCTTTTTCTTTCCTTTTCTTTTCTCTTATCTTCCCTTCCACTGACCAAACAGTCTAAGAGCATCTTCAGCAGCTTCTCTAAATTTTTGTACTGTTTGGAGAGTGAACAGTTACATTTACCTTTTACCTACTTACCTTTTCAAATACACATTCCAACAAACTCTCTATCATTTCTCTATCCTATTTAAATATTATTTTTTCATTCTTTCTTTAATTTTCATTTATTCTTTTCTTAATATTTCTTTAAGCATTCCCAACTATTATATTTTTCTAATTCCCAATAACTATATTTTTAAATCCTCCAATGGTAACATTTAAACATCTTTCAATAATCATATTTCCAATGGTTTTTTTTAATGATCATATTTTTCATGCTTGCATTATTTTTCATTTATCAAATCTATATTAGTCTTGAAATTTATCAAATCTACGTAATTTGGAATGAATTTATGCATTAAATTTTTCACAACTTTTTTTTTATTATTATTATTGTTATTTGATAATTAAATAAATTATAATTAATTAATTAATTAGTCTTGAAATTTATCCCCAAAAAAAAAAAAAAAAAACCAAGGGATTAACTCAATTTTATTTCAACCTACTAATTTTAAAGACCCCCCATTTTCACACCCAATTGATTACTCAACTTCAACCGTTCTTTACTTCACGGTTACACATTTATCACATTAGAGCAAATAGAAGAGAGAGAGGGAGAAAGAACGCAACAGAGAGAGAGAGAGGGAAAAGGCCGGTGGAGATCAAGTCAAGAGCGCATTGTTCTCAACTCAGTGTTTTTTTTTTTTTTTTTAACTTTTTTTTTGTTTTATTTAATTTTTTATTTGAGTCCTTTAATTTTCATTCATTTTCAATTTAGCTCTCTCACTGGATCCACCTCATAGAATTCACTAAAACAACATCATTTCATAAAGTGAAAAATGTAAAACTTGTGGTGAGATTGGATAAAATTGACAGAATGACTAAATTGATACTAGATTACAGTTAAAAGACTAAAATGGGGGACAATTAAATTTAAATGTCTAATTTGAGAATATATTAAGGTTATGTATTTTGTAGTTTAAACCTGAATAAATATGTATAAAAACAACTTTTATTGATTTTTCTTGATTATTGCAAAGAATCATTGCACGTAGATCTGAACATATAAATTAGTTTCTTTTTTTTTTCTAATTTATTTTGAGGAAAAATAAATAGATGACATAAAACAAACCTAGACTACATGATTTCTACATGTTCATTCTGGCTTGGTTTAACAAAGGGACTTTAGATAAAATTAGTGTTACATGTTCAATGATCACACATTTAGTTTGCAATTTTGTCATTTGCATCATAAAAATTTATATAGTCCAAAATTCTAATACTACAACTTTCCAAGTCTTCAAAGTTTTAAACAATAACAAGACTTGGTGAAAACGATAGACGCTTGTTGAACGAAAGATATGTTCAAAATGAAAGGATGTCTTAACCAATTAAAATATATATTTATATTAATTTATATATATATAGAGAGAGAGAGAGAGAGAGAGAGAGAGAGAGAGAGAGAATTTAATTGTAAATTTAATCTTAAATAATATTATTATAAATAAATAATTTTTGTTGAACTTTCTTGATCATTGTAAGCATACCGATTTTTTTTTTAATAATAAAATATTTGAGGAAAGAGAAACAAATGACATAAAAGTAAAACTGACCCAAAACCTTGATTGCTACACCTTCAATCTTCCATGAATAATAGAGGGGCCTGAATAACATAATATGATTAATATCTACACATTATCTCCACAACTTCGCAATCAGTATCAAACAATTCTTATGAAGTCCAGAATTCCAAGACTATAACTTTCCAAAGTCTTTACGAATTCCAAACAATGACCAAAAACTTGTGAAGTATTAATTGGAAATCTAACCTATACCACACGTTCAATCTAGCATGAATAGGTTCTCAAAATATATATATTTTTTTAAAAAATCTAGCATGAATAATAGAGGGACCTGAATAACATAATATCTACACATTATCTCCACAACTCCGCAATCAATATCAAAAAATTCATATACAGTCCAAAATTCCAAGACTATAACTTTCCAAAGTCTTTGCGAGTTGCAAACAACGATAAAAAACTTGTGAAGTATTAACTGGAAATCTAACCTATACCACACGTTCAATCTAGCATGAATAATAGAGGGACTCGGATAACATAATATCTACACATTATGTCTGCAACTACTCAATCAGTATCAAACAATTCTTATATAGTCCCAAATTCCATAACTGCAACTTTCCAAAGTCTTTTTGAGTTCTAAACAATGACCAAAAACTTGTGAAGCATTAACTGGAAATCTAACTTATACCACATGTTTTCAATGGCTTTTAGTAAGAATAATTGTATTTTATTTTCTTCCACACAAATTGATGACAAATATCTTTCATTATGCCTTATAGTAAGAATAGTATTATTTTGTTTTCCAGCATACCAATTGATGACAGATATCTTTCATTCAACCCGCGTGCATTTCACCAAGTTTTTGGGATCTTTGTTTATTAACCAGCATGAGCTTTCATGGCTGAATGAATTTGGGGTATATAGAAAAAAGTAGTACTATTTCATTCTAGTTTCCTTTCCTTTATTTTCCATCCTCCACCCCAACCAAATGGATTAGTTTTGCAATTTCATTCTAGTTTAATTTATCTTCACTAAAGTTCTGCAAGAAATATTGAAAGCTAAATATTTTTTTCATCCTTCAATTTTGCACAGAGTTCGTTTTTCTTCCTTAAAGTTTAAACAGTTTTTTTTTTTCTTTTTCTAAAGTGGAATTTACAATTTAAGATCCATATGAAAGTTGTACGTTTAGTGTTACTATTTCCTCTTAAAAATATCACCTGATAACCCCAAACTGAACAATAGAGTAAATTAATTTATTAGGCATATCCATATCCAACAAACCATTGGACTGGCAACTAAATTTTTTTATGACTAAAATACATTTACCAAAAACGAACAACGAATGAGTATTTTATATTTTATTAAGTACAAAATAACCATACACAGTAATGAGCCACTAACTCTTCATTTGATCAATAAAAACTTAGGGTATTAGAGGCGAAAACACACTGCTGCTTCTTGCGCCTTCTCCTTCACATTGTTCAACTTCTTCTTCTTCTTCTTTTTGATCTGTGAGAGAGGGAGAGAGAGAATAAGAAAAACCGCCAACATGGATGGAACTGAAGAAGTGAAATGGGAACCAAACGAGTGGGTCAGAATAGCCGGGTCTAACCATAATTTTTTTTTTTTTAAAGAATCAATAAAGTATAAACTAAAACTTTTTTTTTAGAATGAAGTTGTAATTGGTAAATGTTATTATGAAACAGAAATGGGACATTTTTTGTCAAAGTAGTTTTAGGAATACAAATTTTTCTACAACTTTTTTTCTCACATTTTTTGTGACAGGTGGTGAGTGATTAACTATCGCTTACATATGTGCTCACTTTTTTTTTCTTCACCAATCACATTCTACTACAGTTGTGGCAAGAAATTGTCACATATTTTGTAGTCCTAGACTTTTTCTTTCTATCAACACAAGGGAACTTGTGAGTTTTGACATGACGAATATGCCTTGTAAAGTTGTTTGCCAGTTGTGAGTTGCAGAATTTTCATCCCTATGTACATGAAAAAAACAACTAACACTTGAAAAGACTGCAAAATGTTTTACATCCCCAATCAAAAGGCCAAAAGAAACCCCTGAGGAAGAGTCCACCAAGTTCCTCTAAAGATAAAGATGAGTGAGATAAGTATTACAGAAATGGTAATTCCCGTTTATTTATTTATAGTAATAACTAACTTACATTTGAACATTATAATTTATCTTAGGAAAAACATGTAATTCTTATAACATTTAATTATTATAAGAAAGAAAAACTATAGCCAATATTAATATAATTTTTAAAACAAGATTGAATTTTTTTTTATTCTTTTAGTATGATACAAAATAGAAATCTATATTTTCACTATTTTATGCTTATCTTGCCCCTTTTTTTGGGTAATAAACGCTGCCCATGATTAAATTTAAGTGATAGTATCAATATTCCTAAATTTAGGATAAATCAAAAAATGCTAAAAAATAATAGGGATCCCATGGATAAATTATAAAGGAACGTTAGCACTCTTTACCAATGACATGCTAGTGTGGAACAAATAAAATAAGTCAATAGCGTAATATTAAAAAATTCACTGTGCCTAAAAAGTACTTTTCTCTTTTACTACAATGTCAAATTTGGATTCTAAAGGCATGGGTTTGTATGTGTTCACAACTTGAGCTTCGGCCCTCCGCTTTCTCTCTCTTATGCACATTTATACACACAATTTTAGTAAAAAAAATTTGGTGAGTATTCGATGGAGTTGTAGCTTGAAACTAAAGTCTTTAACAAAGGTATAGAAATGCATTTAAAATTAGCGTCAAAGGAGGTGGAGTTAAATGAGGGTGAAAAAGATGTTGGCGACGAGGGGTTGTTGGCTTTAGATTCAATGAAGAATGTGTGGGAAATTATGGAATGAAGGAGAACGATGGGTGATAGCAACAAAGTTTAATTTGGATTGGACCTCTTCAACTTTTCTTTTTTTTTTTTTTTAGAAGGATCTTCAACGTGTTATATATATTAAGGTAGTGGAAGAAAAATGAGATTAGTCTCTTATAGTGGCAATTTTGGATACGTCAGCAAAAAAAAAAAAAAAAAGCTTAAACCTTTTTTTTTTTTTTTTAGTAGAGGAAGAAAAATGAGATTAGTTTTAGTTTCCTTCCTTCAAAGAAAGTATTGTGTTTGGCTCACTATAGATATCATATTAAAATTCTAATTTGAAACTTACCAGAATAATTAACACGATTTCTCCTAATTCAATCCAACATGAATCTTAAGCAAATAGTTATGTAGTCCAAAAGTCATGCTAGTTAATATATAGCTAGACCACGATGCCATTACTTTCCAAGTTTAAACTGAATTTATAAACACTAACTAAAGACTGATTCAATGTAATTAGGATTAAAGTCTTTTGGATAATTTGATAGTTATAACAAAGGAGAGAGGATTTGAATCATAGAGACGCTAGGAGGTAGGGGTGGCAAAATCTAACGCAACTTGGTGAACCCAACATGACTAAACCATTTATAAACAGGTCATGAGTTGAGGTTAAACAGGTTCGGGTCATATTCAGGTTGACACGGCTAACCCATTTAATAAACGGGTCGTGTTTGTGTTCAACATGCGAACCCGTCTGACCCGTATGACTTGTTTAGCTTATACAATTATTAGTTATTTTGATATTATTGCTTAATTTATGGTTGTTTTTATATGTTTATTACTATATTTATAGTTGTAATTGCATTTTAATTATAGATGTATGGGAATTGATAAAAATTAAATAGGTTATAATAGATTATTAACAGGTCATTTATATTGACTTTACATAACTTGTTAATTAAACGAGTTAAACGTGTTGTATCAAGTCAACCTGTTTAATAAATAGGTTATGTTCGGGTTGAGGATTCCTGACACATTTAGTAAATATGTCAGGTTTGTGTCAACCCATATAGCTAAATATTCATGGTTTGACACGAAACAAACCCGACCTACGAACAAAAATTCTCACCCCTACCAGGAGGTGTCAACTAATTAAGACTCAAAAATCTTGGCACAAATTTTAAAGTATATTCCCCAGTAACACAGGTTTTCAAGTTTGAATGAATTTAAAGAATTAATGACTTGAAATAAGTAGTTTTATATGATTATACAATTATATAGTTCAAAAGTTATGCAAGTCGATAGTGGGACCATGTGGCCATTACTTTAAAAGTCTAAATTTATTCAAGAACACTAACCAAAGACCCCTTGCAACATTATTAGCATTAAAGTCTTCTAATAGTAACACACATTTTGAAGTTTTTTTTTTTTTTCCGATAGTTATTACGGAGAATGGGAGAATGGAAGATTTGAATCCTTAATGCCTCCATTGATAGTTATATTTAATTAGAATACACTATCTTTTCAAATAAGGCAACCTAACATTAAATAATTTTATTTTAGGTTTGATTAAATTTCCTTAAACAAATTTTAATTAATAGGTATTTTCTACTCTAAAAGGTCTCTAATTGACTTTTCCTTTATTAATATTAATTAAATGAAGGCTAAATTATAAATTACAACTCTAACTTTGACCTTTTTTTAATTCAATTCTTTAAGTTTCACTAATTTTCATTTCATTCCTTTAACTTTCATTTGTTTTCATCATATTCCTTCCATCCAATCCATATCGAACAATATTAAACTAAGCAAGAATGGACAATATTGACAGAATGACTTAATTGGTTACATATTTAAGTTAAAGATTGAAAAAGAAATGAAACTTAAATGACTAATTTGAAAATAGTTAAAGTTGGAGGATGTAATTTGGAGTTTAAACTTAAATAAATATGTTTTATATAAATAAAAAAAATTCCTGATCATTACATAGGATGTTGATGAGTAGATAACTAGATATGTAATTATAGTCTATTTTTATTTTTATTTTATTTGAGGAAAAAGTAATGGATGACGTTAAATTGACCTAGATATCATGATTGCTACACGTTTGATAATTGCCATACACTTAGTCTACAATTATGCAATCTACATCAATCAATTATTATATAGACCAAAATTTTAAGATTATAACTTTTCAAATCTTTGAAAGTTTCAAACAATGACCAAAAGACTTTGGAAGTTTTGAACAATGACCAAAGACTCGGTGAGACGTTAACAAGATTTAAGACTTCTAATGGTGTCACTCGTTTTCATGATTAAAGGTACCTGGCATATCAATGACTTAAAAAGAGTCGCGATTATTTTCTCCCACACAAATTTTAGGAGATAAAGCCACTAATTAAACTTTTCTTAGCTTTTATTTTGGAAGACTCTGTCTTCCCCATAAGTCCGCTCCCCCCATTAACTTATTAAAATATTACAAAATGAATGTACACATATTTTGGAAGGCTTATGCAACTGCTTAACTCTAGTAAAAAATTCAAGTAGAGATAGGCTATATGTTAGATGAGTTTTCAATGGACGTTGCATTCAGATTTATTTTTCTTTTATTCTGAAAACTCATGAAGGCTTTAGGTGTGACTAATAGTTGATTTTCGTTCTTCCTTTAGCTACGGAGATGATAGGCAAATAAAATCAAAAGAACATAAGGAGGAAGCTGCAAATAGAATCTAACTGAAGAGTTCCTTTAGCTCCAAAATGTTAAGATTAAACCTAAAGAATTTTTCTTTTGGCTAAATTTTAAACCCTAAATATGTTTTTGATTTTAATTTCCATAAAGTTTTAGCTTTTTTGGTTATATTTTTCAAAAACTTCCACGTGGCAACTTATTTGACTTAAAAATAATATTTTAATATCATTGTTAACTACGTCAGCATTTTTTATCCAACACTTAATGATAATGACCATTTTGACACAATACCAAAAAGGTTGGAAACCAAATTAACAAACAACCTAAAGGATAGAGGCCAACTATATATAGTTTACCCTTTTTATATTAATAACTAACTTATATTTATATCTAAAAAAAAACTAAAGTAAATGTAAATATGATTTTATCTATAATTTTTTTTTTCCTCTTACTTGTTGTATAAATAAATTGAATTACATTTGTGTGTTATTTGAACATTATTATTTATTTAAGGAAAAAAAATGTAATTCTTATAACATTTAATTATTATAAGAAAGAAAAACTATAGCCAATATTAATATAATTTTTTTGAAAACAATTATTCTTTTATTATGATACAGAATACAAATCTATTGTCATAAAAAAAAAAAAAATACAAATCTATATTTTGACTCTATTTTGTGCTTATCTTGCCCCCCTTTTTTTTTGGATAATAAAGGAACATTAGCACTTGACGTATGACATGCTAGTGTATTTACCAAAAACAAAAAAGAGACATGCTAGTGTGAAAAAAAATTCAATAGCGTAATATTAAGAAATTCACTGTGCCTAAAAAATAATATACAGGTCTCTCGTAGTAAATACATTTGGTATATATTTTTTTGTTGAGACTACCATTACTTTTCTCTTTTACTCCAATGACAAATTTGGACTCTGAAAGCATGAGTTTGTATGTGTTCACAACTTGAGCTTCAGCCCTCCTCTCTCTCTCTCTCTCTCTCTCTCTCTCTCATGCACATATATATACACAATTTTAGTAAAAAAAAATTGGTGAGTATTTATGGAGTTGTCGCTCGAAACTAAAGTATTTCACAAAGGTTCTAAAATGCATTTAAAACTAGCGTCTAAGGAGGTGGAGTGATATTAAGAATGTGGGGAAAAATATGTTGGTGATGAGGGGTTGTTGGCTTTAGATTCAACAAAGAATGTGGGGGAAAAAATTAGTGATATTAAGAAATTCTACAATGAAAGAGAAAGTGATGAGACGATTTAATGGAATAAAGGAGAAAGATGGGTGATAGCAACAAAGTCATTGCTGGTATTATGAATTTCAGTTACAAGCTATATTGAGGTAGGCGAAGAAAAATGAGACCAATCTCTTATAGCAGCGGTTTTGGATATGCCGCAAAAAAAAAAAAAAAAAAAAAAAAAATGCAGCCTAAATCCAATTTTTTTTTTTATTGTGGAAGAAGAATGAGCTTAGTGTTAGTTTCATTCAAAGAAAGTATTGTGTCTGGCTTACCATAGATATCTTATGAAAAATCTAATTCAAAACTTACCAAGGATAATTAACGCTATTTCTCCTAGTTCAATCTAGCATAAATCTTTAGCAAATAGTTATATTGTCCAAAAGTCTTTCTAGTTAATAGCTGGACCATGGTGCCATTACTTTCCAAGTCTAAATTGAATTTCTGAATACTAACCAAAGACTTATTCAATGTAATTAGGATTAAAGTCTTCTAACAAAACCACATGTTTTGAAGTCTTTTGGATAATTCGATAGTCACAACAAAGGAGAGAGGATTTGAATCATAGAGACATTAGTAGGTGTTAACTAATTGAGCTTCAAAAATCTTGGCACAATTTTTGAAGGATATTCCCCCATAACACAAATTTTCAAGTTTGAATGAATTTAGAGAATTAATAACTTGATATGAGTAGTTGTATATCACTATACAATTATATAGTTCAAAGGTCACGCTAGTCAATAGTGGGAACATGTGGCCATTACTTTACAAGTCTAAATTTATTTTATGAACACTAACCAAAGACCCATTGCAACATTATTCAGATTAGAGTCTTCTAATAGTACCACATGTTTTGAAGTTTGTTTGTTTTTTATAATTCGATAGTTATAACGGAGGATGGAAGATTGGAATCCTTTATGTCTCCATTGATAGTTATATCTAATTAGAGTACACTCATTTCAAATAAAGCAACTTAACAGTAAATAAATTTTAATTTACGTTTGAATAAATTTCCTTAAACAAGTTTTAATTGATAAGTATATTCTACTCTAAAAGGTCTCTAATTGAATTTTTTTTAATTGATACTTATTACAAAAAAGCTAAATTACAAATTACTCCTCTAACTTTGACTTGTTTTTAATTCAGTTCTTTAAGTTTCACTCTTTTTCATTTCATTCTTTAACTTTCATTTGTTTTCATTGTATTCCTTCCATCCAATCCATATTGGACGAAATTAAGTTAATAGAAAGATTGGACAATATTGACCGAATGAGTAAACTAAAAACATATTTAAGTTAAAGATTGACAAAAAAATGAAATTTAAATGAATAATTTGAAACTAAGTTAAAGTTGGAGGATGTAATTTGTAGTTTAAAATTTTATATATATATATATTTTGATCATTACATAGGATGTTGATGAGTAGATAACTAGATATGTAATTATAGTCCTTTTTTATTTTTATTTTATTTGAGGAAAAAGTAATGGATGATGTAAAACCGACCTGCATATCGTGATAGCTACATGTTTGATAATTAATTGCCATGCATTTAGGGTTCGTTTGCGAGGTGTTTTGGGAGCTTAAAAGAGCGTTTTTTTTTAAATTCAAAACGCTATTTTGCAACCACTACTCCTCACGCTGTTTCCAAAGATTCATTCAATGTAATTAGAATTAAAGTCTTCTAATAGAAACGCATGTTTTGAAGTCTTTTGGATAATTCGATAGTTATAACAAAGCAGGGAGGCATTGAACCATAGAGACACTAGGAGGTGTCAACTAACTGAGCTACAAAATCTTGGCACTGGTTTTGAAGTATATCCCCCCGTAACACGGGTTTTCAAGTTTGAATGAATTTAGAAAATCACTGACTTGAAAAGAGTAGTTGTATATTATCAAACAATTACATAGCTCAAAAGTCACGCTAGACGATAATGGGACCACGTGGCCATTACTTTCCAAGTATAAACATATTTTATGAACACTAACCAAAGACTCATTGCAACATTATTAGGATCAAAGTCTTCGCTAATAGTACCACACGTCTTGATTTTTTTTTTTTCATTCAATAGTTATAACAAAAGAGGGAAGATTGGAATCACTGATTTTTCCATTAATAGTTATATGTAATTAGAATACACTATCTTTTCAAATAAAGCAATCTAACAGTAAATAATTTTAATTTATGTTTGATTAAATTTCCTTGAACAAATTTTAATTAATACGTATATTCTACTCTAAAAAGTCTCTAATTGACTTTTGATTTATTAATACTTATTCAAAAAATTCTAAATTACAAATTACACCTCTAACTTTGACTTGTTTTTAATTCGGTTCTTTAAGTTTCACTATTTTTCATTTCATTCTTTTAACTTTCATTTGTTTTCATTGTATTCGTTCCATCCAATCCATATTGGACAATATTAAACTAAGCAAGATTGGACAATATTGACAGAATGACTTAATTGGTAACATATTTAAGTTAAAGATTGAAAAAAAAATGAAACTTAAGTGACTAATTTGAAAATAAGTTAAAGTTGGAGGATGTAATTACGAGTTTAAACTTAAATAAATATGTTTTATATAAATAAAAAAATTCCTGGTCATTACATAGAATGTGGATGAGTAGATAACTAGATATGTAATTATTGTCATTTTTTTTTTATTATTTATGGAAAAAGTAATAGATGACATAAAATTGACCTAGATATCATGATTGCTGCATGTTTGATAATTGTCATACACTTAGTCTGCAATTATGCAATCTGCATGAATCATTTATTATATAGTCCAATTTTTTAAGATAATAACGTTCCAAGTCTTTGAAAGTTTCAAACAATGACCAAAAGACTTTGGAAGTTTTGAACAATGACCAAAGACTCGGTGAGACGTTAACAAGATTAAAGACTTCTAATGGTGTCACTCATTTTCATAATTAAAGTTATCTGGCATATCAAGGATTTAAAAAGAGTTGCGATTATTTTCTCTCACACAAATTTTAGGAGATAAAGCTACTAATTAAACTTTTCTTACCTGTTATTTTGGAAGACTTTGTCTTCCCCATAAGTCCACTCCCCCCATTAACTCATTAAAATATTACAAAATGTATGTACACATATTTTGGAAGGTTCATGCAGCTACTTAACTCTAGTAAAAAAGTTCAAGTAGAGATAGGCCATATGTTAGATGAGTTTTCAATAGACGTTGCATTCAAATTTATTTTTCTTTTATTCTGACAACTCATGAAGACTTTAGGGTTGACTAATAGTTGATTTGGATTCTTCCATTAGCTACGGAGATGATAGGCAAATAAAATGAAAAGAACATAAGGAGGAAGCTGGAAATAAAATCTAACCAAAGAGTTCCTTTAGTTCCAAATTGTTAAGATTAAATCAAAAGAATTTTTCTTTTGCTAAAATTTTTAAACCCTAAATATGTTTGTGATTATAATTTTCATAAAGTTTTAGCTTTTTTGGTTATATTTTTCAAACACTTCCATGTGGCAACTTATTTGACATAAAAATAATATTTTAATATCACTGTTAATTATATTAGCTTTTTTTATCCAACACTTAATGATAATGACCATTTTGACATAATACCAAAAGGTTAGAGACCAAATTAATAAACAACCTAAAGGAGAGAGATCATTTTGACCCTTTTTTATACTAATAACTAACATATATTTATATCTAAAAAACTAAATTAAATGTAAATATGACTTTATCTATAATTTTTTTTCTTCCTCTTATTTGTTGTATAAATAAATTGAATTAAATTTGTGTGTTATTTGAACATTATTATTTATTTTAGGTAAAACATGTAATTCTTATAACATTTAATTATTATAAGAAAGAAAGCCTATAGCCAATATTAATATACTTTTTTAAAAAATTTATTCTTTTATTATGATACGAAATACAAATCTATTTTCATAAAATAAATACAAATCTATATTTTGACTCTATTTTATGCTTATCTTCTTGCCCCTTATTTTTGGATAATAAACCATGCTTATGATTAAATTTAAGTGATAGTATCAATATTCCTAATTTTTGGATAAATCGGAAAACTCTAAGACAAAAATAGGGGTCCCATCTCCCATGGATAAAAAATAAAGGAACGTTAGCACTTGACCAATGACATGCTAGTGTTTACCAAAAACAAAAAGGACATGCAAGTGTGAAACCAAAAAAAAAAAAAAAAAATCAATAGTGTAATATTAAGAAATTCACTTTTCCTAATAAATAATATACAGGTCTCTCGTAGTAAATATTTTTGGTATATATATTTTTTGTTCAGACTACCATTTCTTTTCTCTTTTACTCCAATGACAAATTTGGACTCTGAAGGCATGAGTTTGTAGCTCGAAACTAAAGTCTTTAACAAAGGTTCTGAAATGCATTTAAAATTAGCATCTAAGGAGGTGGAGTTAAATGAGTGTAAAAAAAAAATGTTGGCGATGAGGGGTTGTTGGTTTTAGATTCAATAAAGAATGTGGGGAAAAAATTAGTCATATTAAGAAATTCTGCAATGAAAGAGAAAGTGATACAATTTTATGGAATAAAGGAGAAAGATGGGTGATAGCAACAAAGTTAAATTTCAACTAGACCTCTTCGACTTGTTCATCTTTATGATAATGTCATTGTTGGTTTTATGAATTTCAGTTACAGGCTATATTGAGGTAGTCAAAGAAAAATGAGATCAGTCTCTTATAGCAACAGTTTTGGATACGCTGCAAAAAAAAAAAAAAAAAAATGCGGCCCAAACCCTTTTTTTTTTTTTTGGTAGTGAAAGAAGAATGAGATTAGTGTTAGTTTCTTTCAAAGAAAGCATTGTGTCTGGCTCACCATAGATATCTTATTAAAAATCTAATTCGACACTTACCTGGATAATTAATGCGATTTCTCCTAGTTCTTTCCAGCATGAATCTTTAGCAAATAGTTATATTGCCCAAAAGTCATGCTAGTTAATAGCTAGACCATGATGCCATTTCTTTCCAAGTCTAAATTGAATTTTTGAACACAAACCAAAGACTTATTCAATATAATTAGGATTAAAGTCTTCTAACAAAACCACATGTTTTGAAGTCTTTTGGATAATTCAATAGCTACAACAAAGGAGGGAGGATTTGAATCATAGAGATACCAAGAGGTGTCAACTAATTGAGCTTCAAAAATCTTGGCACAGGTTTTGAATTATATTCCCCCATAACACAAATTTTTAAGTTTGAATGAATTTAGAGAATTAATAACTTGATAAGTGTAGTATATATCACTATACAATTATATAGTTCAAAAGTCACACTAGTTGATAGTGGGACCATGTGGCCGTTACTTTCCATGTCTAAATTTATTTTATGAACACTAACCAAAGACCCATTGCAAAATTATTAGGATTAGAGTCTTCTAATAGTTATAACGGAGGATGGAAGATTGGAATCCTTGATGTCTTCATTGATAGTTATATCTAATTAGATTACACTCTTTTCAAATAAAGCAACTTAACAGTAAATAAATTTTAATTTAGGTTTGAATAAATTTCCTTAAAAAAGTTTTAATTGATAAGTATATTCTACTCTAAAAGGTCTCTAATTGAATTTTTTTTAATTAATACTTATTAAACAAATGCTAAATTACAAATTACATCTCTAACTTTGACTTGTTTTTAATTATGTTATTTAAGTTTCACTCTTTTTCATTTCATTCCTTTAAATTTCATTTGTTTTCATTGTATTCCTTCCATCCAATCCATATTGGACGATATTAAGCTAATAGAAATTGGACAATATTGACAGAATGACTAAACTAAAAATATATTTAAGTTAAAGATTGAAAAAACAAATGAAACTTAAGTGAATAATGTGAAAATAAGTTAAAGTTGGAGGATGTAATTTGCAGTTTAAACTTTTATATAAATATGTTTTGCAACTAGTGCTCCTCACAGTGTTTTTACAAATGCTCATTTTAAACTCAAAACACTATTTTCCAACAGTTTATGCAAACACGCTCTTAGTATGTAATTATGCAATTCTACATCAAACAATTATTATGTAGTCCAAAATTTTAAGATTCGGACTTTCCAAGTTTTTGAAAGTTTCAAACAATGACCAAAATACTTTGGAAGTTTTGAACAATGACCAAAGACTTGGTGAGATGTTAATAACATTAAAGTCTTCTAATAGTATCACTCATTTTCATGATTAAAGGTTTCTGGCATATCGATGACATAAAAGGAGCTGCGATTATTTTATTCCACACAAACTTAAAGAGATAAAGCTACTAATTAAACTTTTCTAACCTGTTATTTTGGAAGACTATCTTCCCCATAAGTCCACTCCTCCCTATAACTTATTAAGGAAATGGTTTTCCTACATACTTGTATGTATTAATGGCTGCATACAAGGTTATGTGGTAGGAAAAAGAAAGTAATAAGTGTTTAAGGATTCACTTGAGTACATATGTTAGTAAAATCCAAATGAGATTAGTCTCCTATAGTGGCGGTTTTGGATACAGCGCAAAAATAAATAAAAAACGTAGCCTAAACCTAGTTTTTTTTTTTTTTTTGGTAGTGGAAGAAGAATGAGATTAGTGTTAGTTTCCTCCCTTCAAAGAAAGTATTTTCTTTGGCTCACCATATATATATTATTAAAACACTAATTTGAAATTTACAAGGATAATTAACATGATTTCTCCTAGTTCAATCCATGCTATTACTTTCCAAGTCTAAATAGAATCTCTAAACACTAACCAAAGATTCATTCAATGTAATTAGGATTAAAGCCTTCAAATAGAACCACATGTTTTGAAGTCTCTTGGATAATTCGATAGTTATAACAAAGGAGGGAGGCATTGAACCATAGAGACACTTGTAGGTGTCAACTAACTGAGCTACAAAATCTTGGCATAGGTTTTGAAGTATATTCCCCTGTAACATAGGATTTCAAGTTTGAATGAATTTAGAAAATCAATGACTTGAAAAGAGTAGTTGTATATTATCAAACAATTATATAGCTCAAAAGTCACGCTAGTCAATAGTGGGACCATGTGGCCATTACTTTCCTAGTATAAATATATTTTAGGTACACTAACCAAAGGCTCATTGCAACAATATTAGGATTAAAGGCTTCGCTAATAGTACCACATGTCTTGAAGTTTTTTTTTTTTTTTCATTCAATAGTTATAACGGAAGAGAGAAGATTGGAATCCTTGATTTTTCCATTGATAGTTATATCTAATTAGAATACAATGTCTTTTCAAATAAAGCAATCTAACAGTAATAAATTTTAATTTATGTTTGATTAAATTTCCTTGAACAAATTTTAATTAATATGTATTTTCTACTCTAAAAAGTCTCTAATTGACTTTTGATTTATTGATACTTATTAAAAAAAGTCTAAATTACAAATTACACCTCTAACTTTGACTTGTTTTTAATTCATTTCTTTAAGTTTCACTCTTTCATTTCATTCCTCTAACTTTCATTTGTTTGCATTGAATTCCTTCCATCCAATCCCTATTGGATGATATTAAACTAATAGCAAGATTGGACAATTATGATGGAATGACTAAATTGATAACATATTTAAGTTAAAGATTGGAAAAAAAATATGAAACTTAAATGACTAATTTGAAAATAAGTTAAAGTTGGAGGATGTAATTTTGAGTTTAAACTTAAATAAATATGTTTTATATATAAAAAAAAAAATTCATGATCATTACATGGGATGTGGATGAGTAGATAACTAGCTACGTAGTTATAGTCCATTTTATTTCTATTTTCTTTGACCCAAAAGTAATGGATGACGTAAAATTGACCCAGATATCATGATTGCTATACATTTGATAATTGCCTTACACTTAGTTTGCAATTATGCAATCTGCGTGTGTGTTTGGCAAAAATTATTTTTGTCTGTTACTATTCATTAGTCTCACGGTACTATTTCACCTAACTCTTACCTTTATCTATAACAATTTCAGCAAAAAGTTTTATGTTATAGCAAAATAAGCAGATTCCAAACAGACCCTGTATCAAACAATTATTATATAGTCTAAAATTTTAAGATTATAACTTTTCAAGTTTTTGAAAGTTTCAAACAATGACCAAAAGTGCTAAGATTATTAAGAAATTTTTGCTATCAATTTTTTTTTTTTTTTTTTTTTTGCTGAGATTATTAAGAAATTTCTGCTTTTACAATGATCTTGGATACAATATTCCTAAGGGTGTTTTTTCATAAGTGCTTCCACTCTACTAAAGTAAACTTCCCTTTAAACCAATGGCTTGAGTACTAGCCTTTTTATCTATGCATTTGGCATGTGCCTAGATTACATTGATTTAATTAGTAATTATGCCAATGCCTTTGACTTATTTGTTGGGTCCTTAACAATGTGCTAAATGTGTAGCATAAATGTCATAATAAGTTAATTATTTCCATAAACTGATGATCCTAAATAGACAAAGAGAAAACTTATAATCAAAGATAATATATATATATATATATACATATACATAATATATATTAATAAAAATCTATCCACTAGAGGTATCAGAATGAGTGGATTGAAATATAAAGTGTATAGGATTATTATTATACTTAATTATAGGGAGTTTTATATATATATATATATATAAATATATATATATATATTTATATATATCTGACCCAAATTACCTGATTTTTTGACTTTCAAAACTAGTTAATAGAGTAAGCCACATAATCCTTTCCTAGTTATGGTCCATTCTGATAATCGTTTCGTGGCCGCCTATAAATATAGATGCATGTATCTATGACACCTCAATTCCAAAACACCCAAAATATATTATATATCCTTCTCATATCTCTCGAAGCCAGAGCAACCATGGTACTCTTCTTTCTCATTTTCTTCCTCTTCCTTTCTCTACCTAATTCATCTCTCTCTGCTTTTTCTTTTAATTCATCTATGCCTCTTTGCCATTCCGACCAAAGCTCTGCTTTGCTCCATTTCAGAAACTCTTTTTCTGTTGGCGATTCGAATGGTAATTGTGATTATTATTCTTATTATCCTCCGAAGAATTCGTGGAAAATGGGTACAGATTGTTGTGGGTGGGATGGGGTCACCTGTGATTCGATGACAGGTCATGTCATTGCTGTCGACCTCAGTTGCAGTCGCCTTCAAGGTCCCATCCATCCCAATACCACCCTTTTCTCTCTTCGCCATCTCCAGCGGCTCAACCTTGCTTACAACGATTTCTATCTCTCCACAATTTCTTCTAAGTTTGGTGGCTTTGCAAACATGACGCATCTCAACCTCACTTGGTCCTACTTTGCTGGTAATTTCCCATCCGAAATCTCCTATTTATCCAAACTGGTTTCACTTGATCTCTCTTTTAATTTTTACATGAGAATAGAAACGCCTAGTTTGAAAAGACTTGTTCAAAACCTTACCCATCTAACTGAACTTGTTTTATATCAGATTGATATGTCTTCTGTTTCAACTAATTGTCTCACGAATTTGTCATCTTCTTTAACATCTCTTCGTCTTAACTATTGCCAATTGAAAGGGAAATTTCCAGATAATATATTCCACCTTCCAAACCTCCAGATACTCCGTCTAGCTTACAACTACAATCTCACTGGTTCCCTTCCAACATATAACTGGAGTACTCCTCTCAAGTCCCTGCATCTTTCTAGAACCGAATTCTCAATTGACTTACCTTATTTAATTAGCAACCTCAAGTCCTTAAAAGAATTGTTGGTCGGTGGATGCAATTTCATAGGTTCATCGTATCCAACATTTCTTTCAAATCTCACACAAATAACTTATTTGGACATCTCATATAATAACTTTGGTGGTCAGTGTCCATGGTCCCTCCTAAACAATACAGGACTGACTTACTTAGATCTCTCATACAATAATTTCATAGGGCAACTTTCGGAAGTTACGACAAACTTGACCCAAATTTTCTCTTCAAATAATTCATCTAATAGTCAACTAGTCAACAAGGTTCCTTCCAATCTAGAATATCTCGTCTTATCTGGTAACTTATTGAATGGGACAATACCATCTTGGGTGTATACAATACCATCTTTGCATTTCTTACATCTTGATGATAACCAATTCACTGGGCATATTGGTGAATTCCAGCATAACTCATTGGTTTATCTAAATGTTTCCTTCAATAATTTTAGTGGCAATGTGGAGTCAAAAATATTCTCAAAGCTCAAAAGTCTTCAATCTCTTGATATGTCAAATAATCCTCACCTATCACTACACTCCTTCACATCTGCCACCAATATTTTGTCCAAAATTCACTTATTACAATTGTCTTCTTCCAACATAACCAAAATTCCACAGTTTTTACAAACTGTGGAATATATAGAATACTTAGACCTTTCCAACAACCATATCAAAGGCAATATTCCATCCTGGGTAATGGAGGTAGGGAAGGATTCATTGTATTACTTTTCAGTCTCAAGGAATAATTTAACTGGACACATCCCTTCCTTGATTTGCAATCTCAATTCCCTCAGATTCCTTGATTTCTCTTATAATCACTTGAATAACATGATTCCTCCATGTTTGGGAAAGTTAGGTGATAATCTCAAAGACTTGAATTTACAAAGTAATAATCTTTATGGCATTTTCCCAACAACATTTGCAAAGGGATGTCAATTGAGAAGTCTACAACTCAATGGCAACCAATTGGACGGGGCATTGCCACAATCATTGGTCCATTGTAGAAACTTGGAAGTTCTAGATTTTGGTAACAACAAGATTAATGGCACCTTTCCTTGTTGGTTGGAAACTCTTCCAGAGTTGCGGGTTCTTATCTTGAGGTCAAACAATTTTCATGGTGCCATAGGCAATCCCAAGACCAAATTCCCGTTCCCAAATTTGCGAATCATAGATCTCTCTCACAATGAGTTCCATGGTCCTTTGCCAACAAAATTTTTCATGTATTTAAAAGCCATGATGAATGCGAATGCAGAAAAAGGTGAATTCAAATATATGGGTGACAGGTATTATCAAGATTCCGTGACAGTGGTGATAAAAGGGAATTTCATAGATTTGGTGAAAATCCAAAGTCTATTCACAACCATTGATTTCTCCAACAATAAATTCAAAGGAGAAATTCCAAAGGTAATTGGAGAGCTTCGATCATTGAAGGGGCTTAATTTTTCACACAATAATCTTAAAGGTTGTATGCCTCAATCGTTGGGAAATTTAACCAATCTTGAATGGTTAGATCTCTCCTCAAACAAGCTCACAGGTGAAATTTCTATACAATTGGTAGATCTCACAATGCTAGAATTTTTAAACCTATCAGAAAACTATATTTTTGGACATATACCCCAAGGTAAACAGTTCAATACCTTTATGAATGATTCTTACTATGGGAACTTTGGGTTATGTGGATTTCCAAAGACAAAAGCTTGTGGCAATCATGAGGGACAACAACCATCGCCATCATCAACCATTCAAGAAGATGATTTCGAATTTGAAAATGGGTTTCATTGGAAAGTTGTATTGTTGGGGTATGGCTGTGGATTCATGTTTGGATTGGGTTTGGGTTATCTTGTGTTCTCAAGTGGACAACCAAAATGGCTAGTGAATATTGTTTATGGAGAAAGACATGACAAGTTACAAAGATCCTAAAAGAACGCCCGAGGACGAACTCATTGAAGAAGAAATTAGTGGATACAAATACTAATTCTAGGTATATTTTTATATACTAATATATTCGAAAATATCTATTTTATAATTTTCTACTTCCTTAAAACTGTCTTTATATTGGTATGAAGATTCTTCATTTTTAATTTCCTTTATGCTACTTTGGAATGGTTGTACTTGTGTTAATGTGAGGCTTATTACTAGTGTTACTGAGTGCATAAGCTTCTATGCTTCCTTTTTTTTTTTTTTTTTTTTTAAAACCCCCTTTTATGTTTAAGGTAAAGTCATACCAGAGAGTATACAGGCTACTGCTATGTAACCACCACATTTTAATGCTTTATTATGTCGGACTTCATTTAATGACCCTGCTTTATGCTCTAGTGTGAGAAGAAATTTCTCTACTCCATTGCAATTCTAAATACATCTTGTGGTCAGGGTATTTTTTTTTTTTTTAAAGGGGCAACTTTACAGCTTAGTTGCAGCTTCAAATAATCAGGTTATATTCTATTACATATTTCAATTATTGGTTTTATACATCCTTGTAATATTACCTTCCTTTTACAAATTAAAGATCTTGTTGGTTGGATTGCATGAAGAGTGGTTATTTATTTATTTATTTATTGAAGAGCGGTGTTAATTACCCTAGTGCTACCTAGGATGCTTGGGGGAGTAGACTAATTTCCTCTATATTTTCAGTTAGATAAGATTCTAAAGTTACATATTGATTGTGGGGAAAGCTTAGAAACTTAATGAACTGAATATATGTTCCTAGTGATTTTTGTTGTATTGGTTTCCACAAATTGTTACATACAACTTTACTTGTTGTTTCAGGAACTTTTTGGTTATGGTTTTTCAGGTCTAAAATTTCAAAAAATACTTTTCTTATTCCAAATTCAGTTAAACTAACAATTTAGAACAACTCTTAGTAATTCTTTTTGTTGGAGTGCTCTTATGTACAGGCTGGTGGCCCTTTCTATCTCTCTAACAGGATGGAGGGGCATCATTCATTCATAATTTAGATCACTAGCTGACATTCCATGACCAGATGATGATAAAAAATTGTATGTTCTTATCTTTGGTGTCTAATTTCTTGCCATTAATTTTTAGGTACTAATTTGTCGGTCTTAATTTTTTTTGGGATTTTCTTGATCAGGGCTGTGGTGCTTCGGACCTTTTTTATGACAGCATTTGTAATAAAAACCATTTCAGACCTTGAGGGTTTTCAATAAAATTGATTTCATCAAGGAGGAGCTTGAAAAGGCTTGTCCAGGGGTAGTTTCATGCGCTGATATTGTTTCTATTGCCACAAGAGATGGCATTATGCTGGTCTGTTCTTGATCCTTAATCTTCCTATTCTCTCTCTCTTTAAAGATATTTTTGTTAATATCCAGAGTCTTTTAGCAACACTTTAAGGTTTAGGATTTGATGATTATTTGTGGACAATGATTCTTGAATGAAACTTTGGTAAAATGTAAGAAACAAACTTTAAAAGAGTTGGTACCTCTTTACATTTTTTTTTTTTATGTCGAGAGGAGTCTATAAAGTACATATTAGTTGTGGGGAAAGATTAGAAAGTTAATGAATTGAGAATATGTTCCTAGTGAGTTTTGCTGTTTTGGTTTCCACAAATTGTTAGTCACCTTTAATTAGCCAACTATTTATTTCAGGCACTTTTTGATTATGGTTTTTTAGGTCGAAAACTTCAAAAAATTCAAAAAAAAAAAAAAAAAAAAGGAAAAGAAGAAGAAAAAGAAAGGAAAGAGAAATAGTTTTCTTATTCCAAATTCTGTTAAATTGACAGTAAAAAATAGCTCTTGGGAAGCCTGATGATGTGCTTGGGCCCAAATGCAGTTAGCTGGCCACCTATCATTGCGTGTGCAGCAGCTGGATGTTTGGTGTGAAACAAAGACAAAAGTTTTGTTGCATATTTGTTTTTGCCTTGATTTCTCATTTCTTTTTCTTCTTAGGAATTTAGTTGGAATATGCTTGTAAACTATTGTGTTGTATGATAGCCACATATAGTATCATTGGGTCCTAGAGGGATTTAATTATGTTTGAATCAATAAAACATTCAATTTGTCTTAGTATAAATGTCTTTACTTCTTTTCTGGGTTTGAAGCAAGGGAACCCAAAACTGACCAACTAGTTGTTTCAGGCACTTTTTAGTTAAGGTTTTTTCAAATCTAAAATGTCAAAAAATTAAAAAATAAATAAAATGAAATACCTTTCTTATTCTAATTTCTATTAAACTGACAATCAAGAACAGCTCTATATTGATAACTCTTTTTATTGGAGTTCTCTGATGTAAACTACTATACATGACATCACAGGCTAGACAGCATTCTTTCATATTTCAATAAGCACCTAATCTTAGGCGTCTTGGCCTCTTTGATCATCTGAGGGTGCACGTGAGAAAACTGGGAAGATTGGCTATGAATTCATACAGAGACACCTCTCTGACTTCAAGGGAACAGGGCAGCCAGACCCAACTATAACTCCTGATTTCCTCTTTGACATGAGAATGAGGTGCCAAGACAGTATTAAGACCACCACTCAGCCTTCTTCTTCATCCATGGCTTCATTGGAAATTAGTGAATCTTCAGTGGGGGATGTCATATTTGCAGGCATTGTCATCTTCAATATCATCTGGGGTAGGTTTTGGCACTCACTACTATCAGAGTTTTTTAAGGGGGAGAGGACTCCTTTTTGCCAATCAGCAATTGATGGTTAATGAGGAGTCCTCAAGATTGGTAAGGTCTTACGCTTCAAATGCCTAATTAATCTTTCGAATGGACTTTGCTCAGGTGATTTTGAAGATGTCAGGTTTTAATGTTCTGACTAGATCTCAAGGTTTGGTCCAACGAAGCTTCTCCTTGGCCTTGGTGAGTTTCCAAGTGTCAGTTTGGCCATAATGAACTCTTGAGATCTCTGTTCTTTCTCATTAGTTTTTCATATGTTCTATGTTTGATTGTAGATGCTGTGACTTCTAAATTTCTTGTCTGTGCTAATTTATGAGTCTATATATAAAGGCAATGACATAGAGTGTAGCGTCTGTAGACATTAGTTGATGCTTTTGGTTGGTATGGTTGTGTTTTAGTTGGTATGGCATAGAGTGTAGACATCTGTTGAAGCAGCTCAAAGATACTGTTAGGAAAGGCTGGTATGTCTGTGTCTTAACGAGGAGTCTCTATTTTAGCTTTTCGTTACACTTTCTTATCTCTGATTGGTTGCTGAGAAAAGGAAGGAGAGGAAAGCTTTGAATTTTATGAACTTTAATGCTTTTGCTTTCAAGTTAATCACTAACTCTCTCTTCAAATAGTCTTAGGTGTAAATGGGTGTAGGAATTTAGTTTCTTTTTGGGTCTCAACTTGATGATACTCGAAATCGTCAGTAAGCTACACGGTCCGCCCGTGCTCCTGATTTTGTACTTGCAGAACGAAAAGAGTGAAGACCTAAGAAAGGGCACCGGTGTGGTATCAGCTGAAGACCCTCTGAAGGTCAAGTTAGAAACCTTTATTTTCAACACTAGAGTGCCAGAGTTGAGTTATTTGCACGTACCTTGCTTTGAGAGGGTCTTGGGGTATTTATAGTAGCGTTGGGCCGAAATTCATGCTTCGATCAAGGAGTTCTTTTCCTTTTAGGACAGTAATACTTGGATCTCACGAATCTCCCAAAATCCTCGCCCTTATAGGAATCTCCTTAATTAGACGTGTCGCTCAAGAATTGTTTTCGCATGCGTGTTAATCAAGCAAGGTTGTGGACGGGACCATGTCTAGCCTCGTCAGCCTTAAGTCGCCAGCTTGGCAATACACGAGACGTTGGCTTGTTGGAGAAGGTCGTCAGCTTCAGATTCTACAACTTCTAAGGTTGTCAGTTTTAGGTAACCCAAGAGATGGGGTCGTCAGCTTTTGGGGTCGTCAGCTCTAGGCTCGTCAGCTTTATATCATTAGGATGACCCTTATCAGCTGCCCCCTACTCCATAGCCTCGTCAGTTTATCCTGACGAGCTATGGAGTATATACCTAAAACTTCGCGCGGCTTCCATTAATTGCCAGGACACGTGGTTCACACTGATTCGCCTCAATCTGCGACGAGCACGTCGCTTCGTCTTCCGTGCCCTTTTTCCTATATATATACCTCCTATTCCCTTCATTTCAAACTTTCCAACATTTGCGATCTTCTGAGAGCCAAAGCGTCACGTTCACTTGCTAACTTCGTCGACCCCCGAAATCGTCAACTTTGCGAGACCGTCAGCCTCGTTAAAAGGGCTTATTACCCGTAAGTTTCTCTCCTTTTATTTTTATTCTTTAGGTACTTTCCTTTGGTGAGGTCGTCAACCTAGGTTCTTAGAATATACCCATCGTTTGTAGGAAGTCAGATGTCGAGTGAGGAGTCGTCGATCCGCGAGGGAGCGGGTTATGACGAGGTATTCCCGTTAGGTTGGGGGCCCGAGGAGGGCTTGTTCCGTTCATCAGAGAGGGAAATGTCAGCCCATACTCCTGACGAAGAGGAAGCAATAAGTAGGGGTGGTGAGATTGGAGATGGAGAGAACTCTGGTGACGGGGTTGAAGACGATAGTGACGAGACGTCCTTAGAGAGTACCTCGGGTGCTTATGACGATCGTCCTTTCATTCTCCCTAAAGAGTGGTCCGTCAACAAGTTCTCACCAACTATGACGGAGAATGTGTTTAGAAACCTTCGAGCCCGTTACCAAATACCCATTGATATCCCGATCCGTCTCCCCGAGGAGGGTGAGAGATGTTATTCGGGACGAACCGCAGACGTGGGCATGTATGATGCCATGTTCGCAGCGGGATTAAGGTTACCGCTGACGGCTTTACATCGTCAACTGGCGAATTTTTTGGGCATATCCGTCAGTCAGATCGCTCCTAATACTTGGAGAACCTTCATTGGAGCCGAGATCTTGTGGGGCCGTCTAAGTGGTGGACACCGTCAACTCACCCTAAACGAGTTTTTCTGGTGTTATAGGCCCCAACATATCTCCTCGTCAAAAGGGATATATCATTTCTCTGCGAGGAAGAAGGAGTTGAAGCTGGTATCTGATATGCCCGACTCCAATAGAAAGTGGAAAGGCAAATACTTCTTTGTGGAAGGGACGAATTGGGTATGCCGTCTAGAGGAGTGGAAATTAATGCCAAATGGCTTTTTTGACAACACTTGGGCATACGTCCGGGACTCAGGTTGATCCCGTCAGCTTCCTTTGCTTTGCAAATGTCTAATTTCTAATCCCGTCTCTTTTCTTTTTCAGCGAACGTCCGTCCGCGTGTGATGAAGGAACATGAGGACTTTATCCATCGGGTGACGTCCATTCCTTTGGAGGAGAGAAAGTGTAGGGACTTGATAACCCTCGACACTTTGCACTTGTTTTGTGGGGGCCCAGAGCCGACGGAGGAAGCTCGACGACTGAACGATCTCTCCCGTCGCCGTAAGTATTTCCTAAAGACTCCGTCAACTTTGTCCTACATTATCTTTTTCTGATTCTGTTGTTATTTCTTGACAGAAATGGAATCAGCCAAGCAAAGGATACGCGCCGCCGCTGCTGCCAAAAAGAGAGGGGAGGAGGCAAAAACCAAAGGGGAGGCGACGCCGCCGTCGACTTCCAAGCCCGTCAGGAAGAAGGGCGTTAAGAGGAAGACGGACGGGACGGACGATCGGTCCGGGAAGAAGGTGGTCCCTTCCTCTAGGGATAAAACCACTAAGAGGCCGTCGCCCCCAAGAGCTTCTCATGGGTTAGGCAAAGGCCTGATGACGGCGACTGGTGCCGTCACTCCTGATTCTGTCCGTCACCTCCTTACCCACAAGGATTATGTTGTAGAGGTGGCGGAATCCATCTTAAAGGAAGAGGAGATGGAGTTGTGTGATGAGCAGTCGACGGATGAGATAGGGTCGTCAGGGCTTTTCGACCTTACTCGGGTATACCTTTTCTCTTCATCTCGTTGTGTTGCAAGGTCGATCTCATAATGGACTGACGTTATTTTTATGCTTTGCAGGCCATGGTCCGGATGAAGTTTCTACGGGACAAATGCGCGGCTAAGGAAGCGGTGACCTCCCGTCTGCACACCCGGCTCAAGAATGCCGTTGATGCTCAGCAGCAGTATAAGGAGGCCAACGTCCACTTAGCCGGAGAGGTGAAGAGGCTGACGGACAAACTGGCGGAGGAGACCCGTCAACGGGGCCTGGCTGACGAGGCAAAGCTGATGGTGGAAAAAGAGCTTCAAGGGCTTATGGGTTAGGTGGAGACGGCCAGGAATGACGCCGTGGCGGAATTCAAGGATTCTCAATCATTCGTCGATTCCTGTGCCGTCTACTATGCTGACGGCTTCGAAGATTGCTTGAAGCAGATAAAATGTGCCCATCCTGACTTGGATTTATTTGGGATAAGCATGGATGAGCCCATACCGTCAACCCCAGCGGGTGAATCCATTCTCGAGGAGGATGACGAGGCTACCGAGCCTATGGCAGACTCGAGAGACGGCAGCTTTGTCCTTGCCCAACCGGCCTTGGAGAGGTCCGTCACTTTGGATCCGTCAGTTGGCCTTGAAGCAGGAAAATCTAATGCTGAGGATCCTTCTACTCCGGTCGTCGTCCTGTCTCCGTCAACTGCTCCTTCCGCTTCGTAAACCCTATGTTGTAAACGCTTGTTTTTGGTTTGTAATGAACCCTAATGCTTGACGCCCGTGTTTCTGGGCTTTTTGTAAAGACAATTTTATTTTATAGTGTCTAATGTTTATTGTTTCTTAAGTGTTATTTCTTTTCCGTCGCTTTCGTGCCGTTGGTTTGAATTTTATAATGTCTTTGTATTTTAACCGTGGGCTTTGCCTATTTTGATGAGGCTGCTTGCTTTGTGAGTTTTGTATATCCCTTTTTCTTTGTGGGGTCACCCACTTCGTCCATCTTATGGATTTAAGGCCGTTTAGTTTGCGAACTAAAGGTCGTCAATTCCGTGGATGTAACGTTGACCACTTTGGGGACTTCGTGGGTTTGAGGTCACCCGTTTTGTGGATTAAGTAGAGATTCCGTCAATGTCGTAGACATAAGGCCGTCAATCCTGTGGCCGTCAATTCTATGGATATTTTAGCTTCGTCTACTTTGTAGACATAAGGTTGTCCACTTCGAGGACTTTGGATTGAGATCGTCCATTTTATGGACTTCGTGGACTAGTTTTCCCTTATTCTGACGGATTTAAGGTTGTCCATTAAGGACCTTGTTGTAGGTCCGTCCACTTTGTGGACTTGAGGTGGTAGTTGTCCATTATGTGGATTCAGTAGTCGACCTGTCCTTTGTGGACTTAAGGTTGTCCCCCTTGTGGACTTAGGGGCGTCCACTTTTAGGGTCGTTTATGTTGTAGGCTAAGGGTCGTTTGGATCGTCCATTTTGTGGATTTTGTAGCTTCGTCCATCTTTGTGGACTAGTTTGTTTACTTTGCGATCTGATGGTCGTCTACTTTAGGGTCGTCCATCTTGTGGACTTAGTTGTTCCGTCTACCTAATATATGCACAAGTCGTTTCTGAATAAACTCCTCTTATTGTGTTGAAGGCATACATAAGTATAAAATTGTTCAAAAATGAATATATTGTAATGAACTAAAATAAATGACTAAAATAAATGACTAAAAAGTAGACTGGTAATGAGGAGTAGCGTTCTTTGTTTTCTACTGGTAGTATCTTCTGAGGTGCTAGGCGTTCCATGGATGGCAAAGTTTTAGTCCGTCCAAAGTCTCCAAGTGGTAAGTGCCATTCCTTAGCCATAATGCTATTTTATAGGGCCCCTCCCAGTTCGGGCCGAGTTTTCCTTGTGTAGGGTCTTTGGAGGTGCCCATCACCTTCCTTAAGACGAGGTCTCCAATTTCGAAGTTCCAATGCTTGACTCGGGAATTGTAGTGTTTTGCCATGAGGTTCTGGTATCTCGCGAGCCTCTGTTCAGCTGTCGCCCTAATTTCGTCGGTTAGGTCAAGCTCTAGACGCCTAGCTTCGTCGTTTCTTCCTTCGTCGTGGTTGTCCACTCTATAGCTTGTGAGCCCGACCTCAGCTGGTATAACAGCTTCACTGCCGTATGTTAGGCGGAATGGAGTTTCTCCTGTGAGGGTCCTGACGGTTGTCCTATATGCCCATAGCACGCTGGGTAGTTCGTCTGGCCATATGCCTTTTGCCCCTTCGAGCCGAGTTTTGATTATTCGGAGCAAGGATCGGTTCGTGACTTTGACTTGTCCATTGGCTTGGGGATGAGCGGGAGAAGAGTAATGGTTTTTTATCCCTAACTGTGAGCAGAAATCTCGGAAGGCGTTATTGTCGAACTGTTTGCCATTGTCCGAGATCAGGACCCTTGGAATTCCAAACCTACAAATGAGGTTCTTCCAGACAAAACTTCGTACGTTCTTCTTGGTGATAGTGGCCAAGGCTTCAGCTTCTACCCATTTGGTGAAGTAGTCGATTTTGACTATTAGGAACTTCAGCTGCCTTGCTGCCATTGGGAATGGGCCCATGATGTCTAACCCCCATTGGGCGAACGGCCACGGAGCAGTTATCGGGGTTAGTTCTTCAGCTGGCTGCTTGATGAAGTTACTGAACCGTTGGCAATTGTCGCATGTCTTGACATATATCTGGGCGTCCTTCTGCATGGTCGGCCAATAGTATCCAGCCCGGACTAATTTGTGGACCAACGATCGCGACCCCGAATGATTGCCACAGATTCCTTCATGTACTTCTCTCATGACATAATTCGCCTCTTCAGGTCCTAGACACCTTAAGTATGGCTGGGAGAAACTCCTTTTGTATAAGATGCCCCTTATTAAGATGAATCTTGCTGCCTGGACCTTTAGCTTTCTCGCGGCTTCCTTTTCTTCAGGTAGGATGCCCCCTTTCAGATAAGCGACCAGAGGGGTGGTCTAATCGTTTTCGGATCTTACCTCCTGCATACTGATGACATCTATAAGTGGTGCGGGTTGAGTAAAAGATAGCGCCTTGCCGGGGATGATCACGTGTTCCGCGGATGCAGCTTTTGCAAGGCGGTCGGCTTGCTCGTTGTCCCCTCTTGGAATTTGAACAACTTTTGCCTAGAGTTCGTCCACCTTTCTCTTTGCTTGTTCCAAATACATCTTCATTCTTTCTCCCTTATATTCGTAGTCACCGTTTATCTGATTGGTGATTACCTGAGAGTCGCAATGGACTACCGTATCTACGGCTCCTACGGCCTTTGCCAGATCTAAGCCCGCTATGAGGGCTTCATACTCTGCTTCGTTGTTGGTTGTAGGCAAATCAAGTCGAATCATGCATTCGATCTCGTCACCCTCCGGTGAACGAAGTACGACTCCTACTCCGCCAGCTTTTTTGTTTGACGACCCGTCGGTGAACACGTCCCATTGGGAGCTCTCCGCCCCCTGATCTTCTTGATATGTGAACTCCGCAATAAAGTTAGCGAGTACTTGCCCTTTGATGGCAGTGCAGGGGCGATATTTTATGTCAAACTCACTCAATTCTACTGCCCATAAGGCCATACGTCCCATTGGCATCAGGGCTACTCATTGCTCGTCGTATGGGCTTGTCAGTCAGTACGACCACCGTATGAGCTTGAAAGTAGGGCTTTAGCTTGCGTGCTGCCGTGACTAGAGCGAAGACCAATTTTTCTAGTGGCGAGTATCTTCCTTCTGCCCCGTGGAGTGCTCAGCTGGCGTAGTACACCGGCTTTTGTACCTTGCTGTCTTCCCTTACTAGGGCTGCGCCGACGGCGGCTGGAGAAATGACCAAATAGAGGAATAGTTCTTCGCCTGGTTGGGAGGGGGTTAACAGTGGCGGCAACGATAGGTATGTTTTGAGGTCTTCAAACGCTTGCTGGCATTCGTCCGTCCATTCGAAGGACTTCTTCAGTGTGCGGAAGAACGGGAGGCACCTATTCGTTGCCCTAGATACGAATCTGCTAAGCGCGGTGACCTTGCCGTTAAGGCTCTGTACTTCCCTCACGTTTCTGGGAGGTGTCATCTCCATTATAGCTCGGATTTTGTTTGGGTTGGCTTTGATACCTCGTTGGGACACCATGTATCCTAGGAATTTTCCGGCTGTCACTCCGAAGGCACACTTGGCTGGATTTAGCTTCATGTTGTAGGAGCGGAGGGTATCGAAGGTCTCCTTCAGGTCTTTCAAATGATCCTCCTTTCTTCGACTTTTTACTAGCATGTCGTCGACATATACCTGGACATTTCTCCCGATCTGCTCTACGAACATCTTGTTCATAAGCCTCTGGTATGTTGCACCTGCATTCTTCAAGCCGAACGGCATGACCTTGTAGCAAAAAAGGCATTGGCTTGTCACGAACGAAGTCTTTTCTCGATCGGCTTCGTCCATTAGGATCTGGTTGTATCCCGAGAACGCGTCCATGAAGCTTAACAGTTGGTGTTGGGCTGTAGAATCCACCAGGAGGTCGACCCTCGGTAGAGGATAGCTGTCCTTGGGGCACGCTTTGTTTAGATCGGTAAAATCTACGCACATCCTCCACTTTTCGCTGCTCTTTTTCACCATGACGACGTTCGCTAACCGCTCGGGATAGTGAACCTCTTGAATGAAGCCCGCCTCTTGTAATTTACGGACTTCTTCCGCTACTGCCTGATCTCTCTCCGGGGTGAAGACTCTCTTCTTTTGTCGAACCGGCGGAAAAGACGGTGATACGTTTAATTTGTGTACTATGACCGACGGGTCAATGCCCGGCATATCCTCGTGACTCCAAGCGAACACGTCTCGGTTTTCTCTGAGGAAGGCTGCAAGTTCCTGTCGTATCGTCGTGTCTGTAAGAGTGCCGATCTTGGTCGTTCGCTCTGGCTGAGAGTCGTCGAGAGGTATGTCTTCGAGTTTTTCTGTGGGCTCCGTCGATGTATGCTGTTCTATGCTCATGGTCTGTTGGTGATCGTCCATCTCCATCATTGCTATATAACATTCGCGTGCAGCCACTTGGTCTCCTCTTAGCTCTCCCACTCCATAGTCCGTTGGGAATTTTAACATTAAGTGGTAGGTTGAGGTTACAGCCTTCCACGAGTTAAGTGTGGGACGTCCTATGATGGCGTTGTAAGCTGATGAGCAGTCAACCACAAGGAATGCTACATTCTTGGTGACTTGCTGAGGGTAGTCTCCAACAGTTACTGCCAGGGTGATAACGCCGAGGGGAAAGACCTTTGTTCCTCCGAAGCCGACTAGCGGGGCGTTAGTTGGCGCCAGTCGTTCCCTATCAATTCCCATCTGTTGGAACGCAGGATAGTAGAGGATGTCCGCCGAGCTCCCATTATCGACAAGAACTCGATGCATGTTGAAGTCTCCTGCTCGTATGGTGACGACGAGCGCGTCCTCATGGGGGTGATGGAGGCGTCGTGCATCTTCTTCCGAGAATCCAATGAGGGGGTTATTAGTCCGTGGCATTTTGGGTACGGACCCCGTCAACTGGATGTTCTGCACCATTCTAAGATAAGTCTTTCGAGCTTTCTTCGACGATCCAGCGGCCGCCGTGCCCCCTACAATCATCCGGATATCGCCTAAGGGCTGTCTGGGGCGTTCGTTTTCCCGTCGGGGAGCTTGGTCCTGCGGCGGTTCTGTTCGCTCTTTGCTAACGAACCTCTGCAGCCTCCCTTGCCTAATTAGAGCTTCTATCTGTTGCTTTAGGTCGTAGCAGTCAGTCGTATCGTGTCCATGGTCTCGATGGAAGTGGCAATACTTGTCCCTCGGCCTCTTGTTGGGATCTCCCTTCATCTTGCCTGGAAAAGTCAAAGTCCCCTCGTCCTTGATTTGCATTAGGACCTGATCGATAGGGGCGGTTGGCGGTGTGAAGCTCGTGAATCTCCCCGGGGGCGGCTTGGAGCGGCGATCATCCCGTCGCTCTTCGGTCCTGGCCTTCTTTTGCCCCCTATCCGTTCGAGCGTTTTCTTGCCTTTCCCTCTTCTTAGGCTTGTCTTCCCTTGCAATCAGCGCGTCCTCCGCGTTCATGTACTTCGTTGCCCTGTAAAGCACGTCGGACATGGTCTTTGGATCGTTCTTATACAGGGAGAAGAGGAACTTACCTTTCCGCAGTCCGTTGGTGAAGGCTGCTACTTGTATCTTATCGTTCGCTTCATCTATTGAAAGAGCCTCCTTGTTGAACCGTGCTATGTAGGATCTTAGAGCCTCGTCTTCCCTCTGCCTGATGCTCATCAGGCACACTGTGGACTTCTTGTACCGGTGGCCCCCGATAAAGTGTGATATGAATTGGGCACCTAACTCTTTAAAGGTACTAATCGAGTTAGGCGTCAACATGCTATACCAGACTCTTGCGGACTCTTGCGGACCCTTTCAGTGTAGTAGGGAAAGCTCTGCACATAATCCTGCCTGGCACCCCTTGGAGGTGCATTATAGTTTTGAAGGACTCCAGGTGATCCAGGGGGTCCTTGGTTCCATCGTAGCTTTCCACCTGTGGCATACGAAACTTCGGGGGGAGAGGGCACGAAGTGACATGCGCCGTGAAAGGTGAATCAGTCCGGTGGACCAGGTCGTCGAGGTCGTTAGATACCCGTCCTTTGAGGGCGTTCATCATCACGTCTATTCGTTCTTGCATCTCCTGCATCTCTGCGGCGATGTGGGGTGGCAAGGCTTCCGAAGGGGTAGTCAGATTGGTATCCAGCCTCTCATGCGTTGTCGGAGCGTTGCTTCCTTCGGGTGCCTCGGGATCCCTTCTCTCAGCGCTTGTTTCCTCCTGATTTTCCTCTTGTATTCCAGGATGCGCGTTCTTTTGACGTAGCTGCTCCTCTAAGTCATGATTCTGTTTGGTCAAACGTTCGACCGCTGCTATGAGCGTTTGGACTTGTCTTTCCAGAACGGTAGCGCGCGGTTCATCCTCCTGAACGTTGTTGGTGGTAGCCATTGAGCGGGTGAGTACTATGCAACTTTTTGTCCGGGAAGCGATAGTGTGACGTTACTTTCGATTCCCACAGACGGCGCCAACTGATGATACTCGAAATCGTTAGTAAGCTACATGATCCGCACGTGCTCCTGATTTTGTACTTGCAGAACGAAAAAAGTGAAGACCTAAGAAAGGGCACCGGTGTGGTACCGGCCGAAGACCCTCCGAAAGTCAAGTTAGAAACCTTTATTTTCAACACTAGAGTGCCAGAGTTGAGTTATTTGCACGTACCTTGCTTTGAGAGGGTCTTGGGGTATTTATAGTAGCATTGGGCCGAAATTCATGCCTCGATCAAGGAGTTCTTTTCCTTTTAGGACAGTAATACTTGGATCTCACGAATCTCCCAAAATCCTCGCCCTTATAGGAATCTCCTTAATTAGACGTGTCGCTCAAGAATTGTTTTCGCATGCGTGTTAACTAAGCAAGGTTGTGGACGGGACCATGTCTAGCCTCGTCAGCCTTAAGTCGTCAGCTTGGCAATACACGAGACGTTGGCTTGTTGGAGAAGGTCGTCAGCTTCAGATTCTACAGCTTCTAAGGTCGTCAGTTTCAGGTAACCCAAGAGATGGGGTCGTCAGCTTTTGGGGTCGTCAGCCCTAGGCTCGTCAGCTTTATATCATTAGGATAACCCTTATCACAACTAATAAGACTTTTTTTGTTTCTTTTTTTCTTTTTTCTTTTTTTTTTTTCCTCCTGCTAACAATGATTAAATTCTTTTTTTGGTAAAATGTACATAGGTTTGACTTACCTGCACAAACCATCACCCCAGAGATTCAGAAAGATCTGCGTTTACTAAAGGTGTGGTGAACTCTTATGTAATTTGTTTCCATGGCACTACTTTTCAATTATGCTCAAATGATTCTCTGTAACATTTTAATTGCTTCATTGTTTTTATCAAAAAAAAAAAAAAATTGTTTCATTTTTGAGAATTTGCTTAGTATTTCAACTTGTGTGCTTTAGGGAACGTGCAATTGAGCAAACTTGAGTCACTGTCATGCAGAAATGGAATTAGGGAAATTATTTAAATGCCTATTTGTAAAGTAAGGTTATAGCTTAAAGTATAAGTAAATCTTACTCTTCTACTTAAGAGATTGTTTGACTTTAGATAACTAACAAACTGGAAATATAGAAATGAAGTAGATGGTAGGGGACTTCCTATTGATGCATTTAATATATTCTATAATGTATATGCAGTCATTAGCCTCTGACTGGATCCATGTTTAGCATTTGAAAATTCTTTTCTATGTATGGAATGTAAAATTTTTACTTACCAAAAAAAAAATGTGTGTAAAATTTGAGTCTAGATGGGTAAAATACCAAAGACACTAAAAGCTGGTTGATTTTCCATGAGTTGAACTGGAATTGATAATATTTCTGCCAATGATGCTGATAGGGTTGCTGATCTTCTTCATGCCTTGTGTAACTTGTAAGCAGCATCCTTAGGCTTTCCGTAACTTGTAAGCAGCATCCTTTGTGAGAGGGATTTACCCTGCACCATATGAAGATGATTTTCCAGGGATATAAATGATATTTGTTTGTCATATACTGCCAGTTAGTTTTCTTGTAAAATGGCATTGATATACTCAAGTATAAAACTTGGGGCTGCACTTGAAGTAATTATGATGGTAGTATCTTGGAATCTTTGATTTGTTGCTTTATTTGGGATATTTATAGTTTCAATTTCAAAATGTTGATTTAGCATCTCAACTTCACTCAAAAAGTTTTGTTTGCATCATATTGACCTGAATGCTCATGATTCTAGTTTTTTACATGAAATTCATATCAAGAAGCCATCAAAACACATCGTAATTTAAGACATGCTTTAAATTATGATGGGCTCTTACATTGATCAAAGTGAGCGTTCTCTTATCATAACATGTTCCAGATATAGGACTAGACCTAATTTATCTCAAGATTTCTTTGGAGTTGAACAAGTCTCACTCAAACAATCTCCCATTTATTTTTTAATTGTGTTGGAACTCATTTAGACTTTGCCATTATATATCTATCTAAATGCTAGAAAGTTATTCAATACTCCTTTAGTAATATTCTCTCATCTCACATGAATGATGGGGTCTACCGTGAATTTAATTCGTGGGACCTATTATGATGTGTCAAGAAAATAAATTTTTGTGTACTAAATAATTGCAATTAAATAATCATATATAAGAACTTAATGTGAAGCTTCCTTTTTTTTTTTTTTATTGGGGGGGGGGGGGGGGGGAGGGGGTGATAAGGTATTGTGAAGCTTGCATATGCATATACTGGTTATGGGTTTATCAAGATAATAGGAGACTTGCTAATCGACTTTGATGGTTCATTTACTTGCTAGGAGTTTAGACTCTATAAATTAGGCAGGTTATTTTTTATCTCTGAATTCTTGCCCGTGTTCATAATTACAGTTGAGAAGTGCATTGATCTGAAGAGGCACTACAAGAAGGGTGATTCAAAATCCAAAACATTGCCAAGTATTTCCTGGTAAGTCTATTTGTAATTTCTAGACTAATAGTATAGTATGTGATATCTTGGAGCTATAACTAGGACTGTGTGTATATTCTCTTTCGGGAGGTATACATTTTGTTATTTAGGCTTGACTAATTTATACACCATTTGATCTTTTGACAATTAGATCAGGACGGTGATAGAGTCAGCATCAGACTTCTTCACAGGTAGACTAACAAGGAAGGAGAGAAAAAGAACAATTGCAACTGAGTTGTTATCTGATTGTACCGTTGCTGATTACAAGTGAGATATGCAACTCTATCTTGTGTTTGGGTTGAAAACCATATGACCATATCACAACATGATGTGTTGAGTTTAAAGGGTAAAAAGAATGTGGTGGTGTTGTTGTCATTCATAAAACTTTGTTCTTTTGCCTATATAGGATAGATGGTTAAGATGAATTCAGCTAATTTTTGTCTTAAATGTCATAAGAGCATGCTTATCTCAGTTGTCATTTCAAATGATCTTAAAAAAGAACTTCAGAGTTTAGACAGACATAATTTGTTAAGAAAACAGCTATAATGTGAAGCATGGTCATCATACATAACAAAAATATAAAAACTTGAGGGAGCATATACTATTATATGGGGCAAGAGGGGGCAGGGGGGCACCCGAAAGATGACCTTGTTATTTATGATTTGTATTTCTAGAAATTATTTCCAGCAGAAACTTCCATCTTGACTCACCCCCTAATAAGCAAAAGCTAATTTGGAGTCCTCTATTGTGCACCTTACACATTTCCATTGCTACATTTAACCAAATCAGAATGATTTGATTATAGTTTAGGAATTTGTTCCTTTGTCCTTGATTATGTGAAGAGCCCAATTATTTTTATGATTATCCGTGTTTGTATTTGATTTAATTCCTTTGGGATAGCCAGAATCTCTCTATGAAATGAAGATTTAATTTCAGTTTGTAATGTATCTTGCTTTGTTTTCCTTTTCATGTGGAAACCATTTTCAGGAAGCGCAAGGTTTGAGAGATAGAAGAAAAGAATCAACCAGGGGGAAATGAGAAATGGAAGATAAAAGGTCAGCGGTCACAGAAGCGTGCAAAGCAAAGAAGGCACTGAAATATCTTCACCATTGTTAGGCATTGAAATATCTTCACCATTGTTTATCAGATATTTCGACATTTATAGAGTACATTGGAAAGAGTATAGTATCAAGATCAACCTAGAGAAATATTTGATAAACTATGATACTTTTACCGAGTGACATGAGAAACAGAATCCACTGAACTGATTTATAATTCATAGCTCTTTGATGTTGGCTCCTTCCCATAGTTTTCATTATAGAGTTGATCATTTTTGTTGTATTGTATAAGCGCATGCGCCGGGAAATATTATTTATTGATGGGAATTTTGGTTATTTATTAATCAGAACAAAGATCTTACTGGTTGATCGCTTCAAGAGTAGAGTTAAAGTTCATTTATTTCACATTTTCTTTCAGAACAAAGCTGGTTACCCCTATGAACTTATAAATTGACCAAGTCGCTGAGCGCTTAGTACAAATAGCAACAGGTCAACACAAGAACTTGTAGCCAACTTCGCCATAAGACTACACACATGGAAGAATGAAGGATGTACATGATTTTCAAACTCTCTTGGTTTCTTGTTGAACTTATCACTTATCAATAACAAAACATACACACGCAATATTAGAAAGGAAATAAAGGTTGTTTTACCAAAAATCACCAACACATGAATATTTTAGATTTAATATTTTATTAAGTACGTATAACTATTAACAATAATGAGCCACTAACTCTAAATTTGTTCAATACAAACTTGGGAACGCAGTTTTTTAAAAACAATTTCCTCATAAGAAAATTCAATGTCAGCCTCAAAAGTCTACCCTACTAGAATTTCTTTAGGAGACGAGGGCCGGGGCAGGTAAATTTGAAATGGACGGTGAAGACATATCTTTCCTCTGTAAAAGACCTTTAAGTGGAGTATAAGGTAATGTGGTTAGGATAAACAAGGGTAAAAGGCCTTTTAAGTGAAGTTCAAGTTTCAAAATCCATGTTTAGAAACCCTCTTAGGCCTCAAGATAGATCTATATAAGTGTATGTGTTTACTTGTTACCATTGTGGTGTTGTTGGTCATAAGACTCATATTAGACAAATTGTTGTAAATTGAGGTTTTAGACTGAATTCATATGAAGAACTTCAACTAGGAAGCAAAGTACACCTAAGACTAATCATGCTTATTTGAATTATGATGTTTTGGACACATTAATTCCAATTATTTCAAATTATTTGAATGTAGACTAAACACATTTTCCACATTTTGAAGAGTATACATCATTGGCATCATAATAGCGTAAAGCTTATTTTTACAGGGAGAAACAAATTAGAAAATGCACCTATTGCCTTTAAAAATTAAAGCGACAAATATTTTGTATCAAGAATAGAGGTGCTCGTATGGCAAAAAGAAGCACTATCTGGAAAGCAGTCATTATTTCTTAGATTGAGTTAAATAATTATATGGGATTTTTTTTTCTAAATAATTTATTAAGAGGGGCTTTTGAAGAGAAATTCATACCAGCTACTGCAAATACTCTAGTTCAATTAGGATTGTTTTTTACCCCTTTCTTACGAAGAACCCTTGTTTGTTGAAATGAAATTATAAAAAGTAAACAACACACTTAAAAAAATAAAAAAATAAAAAGCCACAACACAAATAAATAATTTAACCCCATGGTATGATGAAACCATTGCATATTCTCACATGTTTCCTATAGAAAGCCCCTTGTAAAAACCGTTAAACTTCAAAATTTTTATTTATCAAGTACATATAACCTAGTATGAAATAATATCTCCTCAATTATATGGGTTTTCAATGAAAATGAGTTCACTTTGAATGAAAATCAAAATAGTCAAAGGCCTCAATTGGGATCAAAACTGAAATTGAGCTCAAAGAGAAGAACAAGCAGATACACATTGAGAAATGTGAGAATGGGATGACAGAGAAAGCATTGTTCCTGCGAGCACATCATCATCATGGGACTCTAGCCTCAACAATGGTGGCTTTTCATTAATTGTAGACACATGTGACTACTTATGCAAACGGTGCCGTTTTACCGATGCCATTTGAAGAGGAAAGTCTCAACTGACTCAAACAGTGACGTATAGGATTAGACTTTAGAGATGTTAATACGAATTAGTTAGAGTTCTAACAGTCCGTTAGAGATACGTAAAACGTCAGAATGGTTGTTAGAAGATAATTTATCTTTGGATTTCAGCATTTACATTGTAATTGAGATAAAATTAGTCTGTTTGACATCAGCTTTAAAATCTCATTTTTTTCTCACTTTTTTTAAGGTACAAGTATACTTTAGCATATTTTGAACAAAAAATTTCCAGAAAAAGGTTAAATAAACAATATTATTACAGAATTATTCCTCACAATTCTCTTTGCTTTTCACTTCGTCTTCTCCATTATATATTGCTTTCTTTCTCCTCCTCTTTCTTTGTTACTCAATTAATCTTACTTTCTTAGTTTATTCATAGCAGCTTAAGATTTCTTAAACACAAGGTCCATGGAACTCAAAGTTATTAGATACTCTTAAAGTATAGTCACACAGTGCTCCTTCATCTCATATTCATGATAAACCCCACTATAAATCTAATTTGTGGGACTCACTATGAATGTGAGAGAGGGTAGAACCACATCACTAAATTTCAAGATTACATAATAATTACTCTTGTTAAACAAGCATTTTGGGTTTTACCAATTAGAGAATGTTTGAATTTCCTTTAAAATATTGAATTTTTTGTGCCTCATTCCACATCTTGCGCCTCATACCAATTAAGTTCTTTGATTTTTATCCACACATCAAATTTAGAGCATTCGTATTAGCTCGTGTAAATATTCATGTCCATTTTAGCATATAAACTTATCTTTCTATTTTACATACTCACTTTTCAAAACACCTCACATCAGATTATCAATTTTACATTGCTATATTTCACTAAAATATCATTTTTTTTCTTTTTCTTTTTCTTTTTTTAATTATTTCTCTTTCTTCACATACAACAACCACCGTTTACTCTCTTCCTCAATCCCATGTGATATGTAAAGAAAGAATAAAATAAATAAGTGCAAAATGAATAGTGCTAAGTGTAAATTGACATGATTACAGTAGCAACCATATAGGTTTATACAATTTTGCGTGGCTTGATGTGAGTTAGTTTTGGGTTTAATTAGCTAAAATGTGGTCATTTTTTATTATAAAAACATGATGTGAGTGCTTTTATGAAAATGGGTTTGGCTTATGAGCCTGTTTGGATAAGCATATGTGAAAACATGCATTTTAAAAAGGATAAAATTTATCTACAAAATTAGTTGTAGCTTAAGGGTACAACCTTACTCAATAAAATAAACATTACTACATATTTTGAAAATCTACCCGTTGAATTGCATGTTTTTGACGTTCTTAATACACATGTCAAATTTTGTATCAATCGGATATTATTTACTATATAAGCTATTGATCTTTAATTTTCTTGAAATTTTATAGTCATGGTGGATTTGTCGAAATTCACCTCTAATAAAAAGATATTAAGTAAGGCTACAACCAATTTTGTAGCTAAACTTTGTCATTTTAAAAATATGAAAATTTATTTTTGTTTATAATGTACATTTGTAAAAAAGCTAACTATTTGAAATAAATAAATAAATAAATATATATATATATATATACACATATATATATTGCTTCTTTAAAAATGCAAATTCTTTGGAAACACACATTTAGGCTCCACAAAGGCCAAACAAACGAACCCTATAAGCCGAAGCCATCACCGCATAGATGACAGAACCAGCATCGCTGTTGCGAGGCAGCCTATAAGCCACTGTGAATGAGATGAAGGATATCACGATTACGCAAGCATTGAGTTTCTAAATTGGAAATTTACAATAGGTTAAACTTAATACCTATTTTATATTTGTGGATGAAACAAAAAATATAAAGTATCAAAAAGTATACAAAATATGAAGTATCAAAAAGTAGTACTTACTCAGTGGCGGCTCTAGAAAATTTTTTTAGGGTGGTCACTAACAAAATTTAATAAAGAAATAATTTGAATATGTTAACATCACGAAAAAAACATGCAAATACATAAAATATTATAATTTTTTTTTTTTGTATTAACAAAGAGAATAAGAAAAAACATAGACTAATAAAAGATAAAATGCAAATTGAAAATACTAATATGAGAATGGTAAAATGACCACAATAATTTCATAACAAATTTTATGCAACAAGTTGTTAGCCTATTATTGGTCGGTAAAACATGTCAATATTGAACCCGAATTAGAATTAGTAATAGCTTACCACATAAGATTTATTGTGAAAATATTGTAGATGTAGCATTACTCTTATATTTATTGAACTCAAATTCTTATGAATCTCAAGTAAAAGTGTTCAACATTTTTATTAGGATGGTAAAAATATGTTAATTTAGCAAATAATATATTTTTTAAAAGTATATATATACAATATTTTCAAGTCAAGTGCTCTCAAAACATATTAATTTAATATAATTATTTATATAAAATTTTTTTGCATATATAAATTTTTTTTTTTGACAAGTGAGGGTGGTTCTAGGACCACCCTCACATATAAGTAGAGCCGCCAGTGTACTTACTACCTATCATTAATTTTATATATATATATATATATATATATATATATTAAAAGCATCGTTTTTCCGTATAAAAGAAAGTATTTTTTAATTAAATTTATTTTTTGATGTGAAGAAAAGGTACTATTTATAAAGGGAAATATCAACAGAGAAGTATGATATTTATTTACAAAAAAGAAAAGGAAAAGAAAAAGAAAAAGAAAAAAGGAAGTGGAAATCACTAATTACGGACATCAGATATAAATAGAAGGTACTTTTATCTAGGAACCAAAACAATATTTTAGTCTTAATTATCCTTTATACCAGTTTTAGTTTAGGATAAAGCACATAAAAGAGAAAAATAAAATGATAAAAAAAGGAAGGAAAAATGGATATCACATTACAAGAAAGTACATTATCAAGGGAACGGCTTGTGTCAAGTGGCCAGTTCCATTGGACAAGTTGGGATACGAACACGTGTCCAAGATTGGACACATGTCTGCATCTCAACGTGTCTAGTAAAACTGGCCACTAGATACAAGCGCCACCCTTATTACAATATGGCATTGGATACGTGTCCGCATCGCAATGTGTCTAGTAAAACTGGCCACAGGACACAAGCGCCACCCTTATTACAATATGACATCTACTTAAAATATGCTATAAAACTAAGATCATCTCCCATCATCTAAGTCAAATATTACATGGTCTCTCACACTATCGTACACCTTAGTACTTTTATTACTAGCATTATATTTGAAAGAATCTGATGTCTCACCAAGTAAGAATTTAGTTTCTTCTGAGTTGGAATCAACATTGACCCATGAATGCATCTCCACCTTTCTTAAACCCTCCAATTCAGTTGCTACTTCCTTCATAGTAGGCCTATCTTCCCCTTTCAATCTTAAGCACCTCTTTCCACTTCCTTTAGTTGCTCCGTGTTTCCTTCTTTCGCTATATGTTTCTCAATAATTTCAAATAATCTATTATCTTTCAAAAAAGATATAAAATATATAGCTAGACTTCTTTCCTTCTCTGGCCTATCAAATGAAAGAGCCTATTTTCCTGTCAATAACTCTACCAGGACTACTCCAAAGCTATAAACATCGCTTTTCTCTATCAATTGACTTGTTTGCATGTATTCAGGGTCCAAGTATCCCAAAGTTCCTTGCACCATTGTAGCTAATTGTGTTTGGTCTAGTGGAACTAATCTTGAAGCTCCAAAATTTGATACCTTTGCTATGTGAGTACTATCTAGCAATATGTTTGAAGACTTAACATCTCTATGGATTATAAGCGGAGAAGCTGCAAAGTGCAAATATGATAGTGATTCTGCAGTTTCTGCAACTATCCTAAAACGAGTCTCCCATGATATGGTGGATGCCTGGCTTTCGTGATGAATGTACTCAAAGAGAGTACCATTGGGTATGAATTCATAAACTAATAAAGGAACCTGTGTCTCCAAACAACAACCCAATAGTTTAACTATATTCCTATGGTTAATTTGGGAAAGTACAAGTACCTCGTTTATGAATTGCTCAATTTGGTTTTCATTGACAGTTTTGGACTTCTTGATGGCCACAATCCTATTATTTGGTAAAGTTCCTTTATAAACTGTACCAAACCCTCCTCGGCCAATAATTAAAGTCTCATCAAAATTGTTGGTAGCCTTTTGCAACTCTTCTTTGGTGTAAATTTTAGCTATTGCAGTTGAATTTTCTTGTTTGGAGAGTTTTTGTTGTAAAATTAAACCCCCATTTTGTTCAAAGAACCTTTGTTTAAGCTTGATTAACTTTCTTTGCTTAACTATCAAGTACAGCCAAGAGCTACAGACAATCACAACTATGAAGCTTATGCCAACACCTACATTTGAAAGAAATAGAATATTAGCTTGCTAATCGATCTCAATCAAGTACATCTACGAGCTACTAACAAGCAAAACGATGAAGCTTATGCCCATAGAAATAAACATTATTAATGGACTTTTTATACCATTCTTAGAGGGCCCAAGGGGGAGATGGATTACAATTTTGCAAAGAGTAATTTTTTATATTTTTCTTTCGGACATGATACAGGTTGCTGGTTAGATTTAAATTCATAAGAATTCTGATGACAATTCTTTTTCCCACTCTTAAAATTTGCATGAATTTCCATTTTTGTGCTAAGCTGTTAAATCTTCTTTTTTTTCTTTCTAGTAAGTATTATATTAGTTAATTTGACTTGGATCCCACAGATTAAAATTCATGATAAGATTTATCATGAATGTGAGAGAAGAGAGCATCATATCACTGTGCTCTAAAGCCTCTTATAGTTCCTAATAATTCTCCTATTAACTAATGCTTACACATATTAATTGGTGCCCCAAGTCAAATTAACTAATATAAAAATAATCATTAAATAATATCACTGGACATTCTATTAAATAAGATGGATATTTTTTTTTTCTTCGAGAAACCAGACTATGAGTCTGAAAATTTAAGATGGATAAAAAGTTAAGTAGGCTGACGAGTACAAAGTATAATATTTTTAATAGTTTGAGATGAAACCAAACTAAATGTAAGCTTAAGGAGTGAAATAATACTATTTAACTCTAAAATAAAGATAGGTTCCAATTAGCCTAACTAGTAGAATCTCTTATTTAAACACTAGATCTCAGTTTCAACTAAACAAACTGTTCTCAAGCGGACTCTAAATATACTTACCAACAAAAAGTTTAACTTGTAGTGATGGTTGATTGATAACACAGAGGTCTACTCCTGCACTTCGGTCCCAATGGTACCCCTCGATGCAAGAACATGTAAAATTCCCTAGTACGTTCAAACACTTTTTTCCTGGGCCCTTGCAGTTATCACCATTTATGCATTCATCAATATCTGTAGATGTAAAGCCCATCGTTAAGTGACTTAAAATAAATGTAGTAAATAAAAAGCAATGACATATTCAAGACCAAGATTTAAAGAAAAAAAAAATACAAAAAAAAAAACAAAAAAACAAAAAGTAAAATGTAATGAAAAAGTATTGCATCATAAGAAGTTTAAAAGAGTTTCTATCTGTTAATTTTTCGTTCAATTCGTTATTAGTTTTTTTTTTTTTTTGGTTCTTGATTCCAGTCCTTCAATATTAATCTCTTTTCAATTAAATCTTTCTTTCTAATTTCATCAATGTGTGTATAATAATAAAAATGTGTCAAATTTACACAATTAAGCCCAAAAAATTACTTGCATCATTCAATCTATAAGAGCATTTGCATCAAATAATGCAAAATAGAAAAAAGTATCAATTTTGCACATTAAAACCTCAAAATTTCCCACATCAATCAAATTAAAAATGTGTAAATTTAAAAAGTTGCTACAATAACTATGTAAATTTATACTAATACTATTTACTTTGCATTTACTGTTTTATTTTTTCTTTATGAATTATGAGAACGAAAGAAGAGAATGAATGGTGATTGTTGTGTATGAAAAGAGAAAAAAAAAATTGATTTTTAATCTAATATAGTGTAAAATAGATAATCTAATGTGTGGTGTTTGGAAAAGCGAGTATGTAAAAAAATGTAGGCTCAAAATATACAGATTTTTTTGCACGAAATAATATGAATGCTCTAAATGTGTAGATTAGATGATTTGGGAGAGTAATTAAAAATTGATAAAAAATTATATTTTAATAAAATGTAGTGTAAAATAAATAATTTGATAGGTACATTATTAAAAATTACTATACTAAAATATGCATAAATTTTTGCAAGACTGGCCTCTAAATCTGTTGGGCCGGCCTTGCCCCATCTCATCCCCTTTTCAAATAACAAGCTGGCAAGCGGAGAGCAGGAGGTTTGGGATGGAGAGGTATTTTTTTTCTCCCTAAAAAATATAAAAAATTAGAAGGCATAATTTGAAATTTAGTATTTTTTTTTTAAAAATTTAATGTAAATACGTAAATCAATACCTTGGCAACCGTGAGGAAGATATGGATTCCCTTGATAGCCGTCGTTGCACTCACAACGGTACCCAGGCTCGTTGTCAGAATCGATACATTTACTATTACCTCCACATATGTAACTGGATTTGTTCTCAACATCTTTACATGTCTCATTCCCGATTGCCCAACCAAAAACCATTGGCATCATTTTTCTGTCCCGTAGACTGCGAAGGGAGTCTATGGAGAAAGTGAAATTGCCGTTTTTGGTAATAAACGCATAGCCACAAGGATTGAAACTCCATACTTTTTTGTGATTATCAAAACTCCCGGATGTGATAGTAATGTCTCTTAACCCAATAGGAAGATCTAGCTCGCAACACCAGAGCAAGATTCATTGATTATGTACCTTGTGCTTTCACATTGGGAAATGCAGCCCGTGGAGTAATATTCATTATCTGGCTGGTAACCATTGAGGAATGCATAGGTGTCACAGCCAACTACCACAAACTTGTTTTGGGTGTTAGAGACCGTGAAAATGCGGGACAAATTGAGGCTCGGATTGTTGGAGTAATTATCATCCGGCACACCTTGTTCATCATAACAGTCATGGGCTATATACATTGATATGTCAATCTGGCCTTGTAGGGAAATGTTTGTAATAATGACGTCTCCAGGTATTACTGGTTGGGTTTTACCGAAAGAGTTGGTAGTACAACTGACAGAAAAAGAACGATTTAAGGAACAACCTTCTGTTAGGCCGAATGGATATGGAATTTTCACACCTCCACAACTGTCATTGCAGTTGGGCTGCGCTATTGGAAATTCTACTGCTGCGGCTGTCAATTCAAATAATACCTCGGCAACCCAAGTGAAATTGTATAAGAATCCCAATGAAACCCATATCTCCACAGTTTGGAAGCAAAGGAGGTAAGACTTAGGATTGTGTTTGTGCATGGCAAACTTCCGATAAAGAGCTGGCTTTTTATAGGTACATGGAAAGCTGCTCGGTCAAGTGTGACGACTATTCATTATTTTTATTTTTGGTCAAAGTAAAGCTCTTTTGGTCCCACCCCCCCTAAAAAAAAAAAAGGTTGAAATAAAAAAGAGTAATTGTTTTTCTAATATGATGGTAAAAAAGTAATTATCATAAACCAACTTCATAAATTATATAATGTGTAATATGTATAAATTAAAGGATAAATTTTAGTTACAAATTTGGTTGTAGCTTAAAGCTATAATTCTACTCAATAATATATTTTTATTGTATGTGAATTTTGACAAATCTATTATTGGATTACATTTTCTTTTTATATCATTCATACTTGTAAAATTTCTAGAATATCAAAAAAAATTAATAATTATGATATCAACCAAATATTTAATTTCACATTTTTTTAGTTTAAAATTATGCATGAAAATACGTTTATGGAACAAATAATAATAAATAACATCTTATTAGCATAAAATTTAACAAGTGTGTTAAGAATAAAAAACAAAAAAACAAAAACAAATGCAATTTAACGATTATATTTTTAAAATATATAATCATGTTACTTTTTTTAGTGGGAGTTGTAACTTTAGGCTACAATCAAGTTTATCAAACTTGGTTATAAACTAAATCACAATGTTATATTTAGTCTGATAATTACATATATTTCCTATAATTACATCTAGTCTAAAATGTAAAATGCGCTCTTTAAATTTGTGGTATTTTTTTTTTCTATAATGTCAAATTGTTTACATTAATCTAGAACTAATTCAACTAATATAATATATTAACGAGAGGGTAATAACCCTATCTTAAAAGTTACTACCACTTTTGGGTGAAAATTGTGGTGTGTCTTTGTGTTAAAATTTTATTTCCTCATTTCTATGTGTTTGTTTCTCACAAATAATAATAATAATAATAATAGGGAAAAGCATAGGCTAGGATATTTTGTATATGGGATATTCAAGGTTTATGGGTGGATTTGAAGCATGTATCGTGGAGAAAGACAATAGCACAAAGCACCAAATAAAAAAAAAAGTACTCCAACTTCAACCGATTTACATGGATGACATGCTTGTAAAGAGCAAGGAGGCAAGATCTCATCTGGATGACCTCAAGAAAATCTTTGATACTCTATGAAAATATCAGATGAAACTAAATCCAACAAAATGCGTGTTTGGAGTCTCGCCAGGGTAATTTCTCGGATTTATGGTCTCTACGAAGGATTAAAGCCAACCCAAAGAAGGTCGAAGCTATACTTGAAATGGACTCACCAAAAATTGTGAAGGAAGTACAAAGACTAACTGGACGGGTTGCAACCCTGAATAGATTTATCTCTAAAGCCACAGATAAGTGCCTTCCTTTCTTTAAGATGCTTAAGCAAGCCTTCTAGTGGACAGATGGATGTGAAGCAACTTTCTAGAGCCTTAAGGACTATCTATCCAAACCCTCGCTTCTAAGTCCGTCTATAGAAGGGGAAGACCTATTCCTTTACTTAGCTGTGTCCAAAACAGCAGTCAGTTCAGCATTGATTCAAGAGGAATTCAGGGTTCAGCTGCCAATTTATTACACTAGCTAAGCCTTCCCCGACGTTGAGGCGAAGTATCCACATATAGAAAAGATGGCCTTTTCTTTGACCAACGCGTCAAGAAAGCTCTGTCCATACTTTCAAGCCCATATCATCATGGTAATGATAGACTAGCCCATTCAAAAAGCCATGAGCAGGCCTGATGCGGTAGGACGAATGGTTCAATAAGCAATTGAGCTAAGCTAGTTCGATATTGAGTACGAACTACGAGCTGCGATCAAAGCTCAGGCGTTAGCAGATTTCGTTGCTGAGTTCACCTTGCTAGATCATGACCAAGGAGCAGAGTACTGTATGTTGTATGCAGATAGTTCATCTATTATAGGTCTCGGAAGGGTAGGTGTGACAATATTCTCTCTTGAAACAGATATCATCAAGTACAGAGTCTAGCTCGAACTCCCAACTACAAACAATGAAATAGAGTATGAAGCAATTCTCACCAGCTTGAGAGTAGTGAAAGCTCTAGGAGCCAAGAATTTGAAGCTAAAGACTAATTCTAAGTTGGTTGTTAGGCAAATAACCAATGAGTATGAAGTAAAGGAAGAAAGGATGAAAAGGTACTTGAAACAAACTACTCAGTTCATTTTTTTATTTTGATGACATTAGGTTGGAACAAGTCCCAGGAAAGGAGAATTCAAAAGCTGACGAAGTGGCCAAGTTGGCATTGTCCAACGATAACACAAAAAGGCTTGGACTATACATGGAAGTACAAAGGATCCCAATCATAGAATGGCTACTCGTCTTCTAGGTTTAGCCTAACTGGATGGATCCAATCTTATCCAATATCAGAGATGGCTAGCTCCCATCAGATCTGTCCAAAGCAAGGAAGATCAAGGTTAGGTCGTCCAGATTCACTGTCGTGAATGACGAACTTTACAAAAGGGGATTCTCACTCCCCTACCTGAAGTGTCTAAGCTCAAAGGAAGCAATGTACTTGTTGCAAGAAGTCCATGAAGGAGTGTGCGGCAACCACTCAAGCCCACGATCATTGGTGGGAAAGGTGATCCGAGCAAGATATTTTTGGCTAACCATGTAGAAAGATGCAATTGAGGTTGTCCAAAGATGTGACAAATGCCAGCAGTTTGCGAATGTGCAGCATGTTCCAACATAGCACCTGACGAGTATTTCTTCCCTTTAGCCATTCTCAATGTAAGGGATCGACATTGTTGGCCCACTACCATAAGAACCTTTGGCAGTGATCATAGAGACCAAGATACAAAAATTTGTTTGGAAGAACATCGTATGTAGATTTGGAATCCCTAGAGTGATCAACTCTAACAATGGACAATAGTTTGACAGTCATAAGTTTATCCATAAGCAAATGGTTAAACAAAAGTTACAAATCATACTTTACTTAAAATCATCATAGCTCCACTTGAGGGGCAAAAGGTGCATGGCCAGAAGAATTACCAGGTGTCTTATGGGTCTATCAGGCAACTGCAAGGACACCAATGGGAAAAACACCTTTCAAGCTCGCATTTGGTATAGAAGTAGTGATTCCCATTGAGGTTGGGTTGTCAAGCCTCAAACGAACCCATTATGATGAGAATCTCAACAATGAAGAGCTAAAGCTAGCTCTAGATTGTTTGTCCAAAATTAGAGACAATGTAACTCAAAAGATGGCTCAATACTTGCAAAAGATGTCGAAGTACCATAATCAAAGGGTAAAGCTTAGAAGATTCAATCCTAGAAATATGGTGCTACAAAAAGTTTCACAGGACACCAAGGACCCAACCAAGGGAAAGCTAAGCCCCAATTAGGAAGGCCCGTACAAAGTCATTCGTTACTCGGGAAGAGGGAGTTACTACCTAGAAGACCTCGACAGGAACTCATTGCTTCGTCCTTCGAATGTAGAGCACCTCAAGAAGTACTACTAGTAAAAAGTATTGACGCCAATAAATTCCAGCACTTGGAATACCTCGTCTTACTTATCATCAAATAAGCGAGACTTTACTTTTCATGTAAGCATTTTCTATTTTTTAAGCATTTCGTTTTGTTAAGTTCTTTCCCTTGTAAATAGGGGTGAATAAAACAATAAGGCATCCCCAAGCCATTTTTCTCTCAAGACCTAATCTTTAGTATGCATGTTTAAAAACAGAATAAAATCTAAGTAGGAAAGTTGTTGACAAAGTCTCTAAGGAAGATTTCACCAATGGTAAAAACTCTACAAATAATTGACAAGTTTAAATCATAACTATCAATGGTAAAATCTCTACTAACGAGTTTAAATCATAACTACCAACGGTAAAAACTCAACTGATAAGTGACAAGTTTAAACCATAACTATCAATGGTGAAAACTTTGTAAACGAGTTCAAATCATAAGGTTCTAAATAATCCATGATAAAAAACTCACTGATGAGTTTATATCACTGTTGATGATAAAAATTCTACTAATGAGTTTTTTATAGAAAACTCTACTGACGAGCTTAAGTCATTTTTCAGTGGTACAAACTCTATAGAAGAGTTTAAATCATGAAGAAAATTTCTAAGGAAAAATTATCAATGGTACAAACTCTATAGATGAGTTTAAATCATGAAGAAAATTCCTATGAAAAATTATCAGTGGTACAAACTCTAAAGATGAGTTTAAATTGATGCGATTGACGATATTATCACAAACGACAAAACATCACTGACGAACAACCTCAGCAGACGATAGAGCTTATGAGGACGAGGATACCATGTACGAAGGCAGGCGAAAATAGCTGGAGCATTTAGTGTCGCCCATGAAACCCCAGGCTGGACAAAACAGCTGTACCTCCCGTTGGAGAAGAATTAAAGCCTTACTATTAAGTGAAAGGCGTTACTTGAAGCAGCATTAAAACCACCATAAATGCTGCAACGGCTAGAAGGCCAAGGGGGAATATATAAACCCTCCAAAGAAACACCAGAAAAAGGTAAGAACAAAATACAGCAACATATCCACTTTTTATTATTCTAAACACAATTTCTGAAATCTGACTTAAGCATCGGAGCTGTGTTGGCAGGCACCACACCGGTGACAACGTTCCCAAGTTTGCCCGCCATTTCCATGTCGAGGACGAGGTTCAGGTTTTTTATCCGGTCTCACTGCTTCTTGACTGACGAAGCCTTGCTTCATCAGTTTGGCGCCGTCTGTGGGGAGCCAAACTCTCCTTATTTATTTATTTTTTTGTTGGGTAATTACAGGGGGATAGAACTCCCGAGCTCAAGGTTTACAATGGAATCGGATACCACTTAGACCATCGCGGGAGGACCATTTGCATCAGGATCTTTTAAGTCACTGAAGAAGGCATGCCAGAGACAAGTGAACAGCGTCCACATGATGCCCCCGGTCAAACAAAGACGGACAAACCAGGATATGTCCTTCAACGAAGCAGACGCTAGAGGAGTAAAACAACCACACAACGATCCCCTAGTTATAATGCTAACTCTAGAAGGGTTCAATACCAAGAGGATCCTCGTGGATAACGGCAGCTTGGCAGACATTATCTACCTTCCCGCTTTCCAGCAATTGAAGCTAGACCCAAAAAGGCTGCGCCCTTTTGACTCTCCACTCGTCAGTTTTAGTGGAGATCGAGTGTATCCCAAGGGCATGGTGACGTTAACGGTAACAATCGGGAATCATCCAAGGCAGTTAACTCGTCAGCTGGATTTCTTGGTGGTAGATTGTCCCTCCTCATATAATGCCATTATTGGGAGGCCAACACTCAACAAATGGAAGGCAGCAATGTCAACTTACTGTTTAAAAGTGAAGTTTCCAACGGACGAGGGAGTCGGTGAAGTGAAAGGAGATCAAGTTTTAGCTCGGGAATGCTATCAGGCCATCCTAGCTGTACGAGAAAACCATACATGGACGATAGAAGAAAAAGGAGAAGAGAAAGATAAGGAGAAAGAAGAAGCGCTGGAGGTGGTGGAATTAGCTGCCGGAGAAACAACCAAGACGACGAAAGTGGGGAAGATGTTAAGCCCAGAGATGAAGGCAAAGCTCGTCAAGTTGCTAAGGGAGAACCTGGATGTCTTCGCGTGGAGTCACGAGGACATGCCTGGGATACCCCCCGAAGTTATCCAGCACGAGTTAAGAGTGAATCCCGAGAAAAAGCCTGTCCATCAAAGACGCAGAACTTTCGCCCCAAAACGTGATCAGGCAGTGATGAACGAGGTCAACAAGCTTTTGGCAGCAGGTTTCATTCGGGAAGTACATTACCCAGAATGGCTTGCCAACGTCGTCTTAGTGAAGAAATCTAAAGGAGCATGGAGAATGTGCGTAGACTTCACGGATTTGAACAAGGCGTGCCCGAAGGATAGCTTTCCTCTGGCGAGGATAGATCAGCTGGTAGACTCAACAGCTGGAAACAAGCTACTGACGTTCATGGATGCCTTCTCCGGATACAACCAGATAAAGATGGCTGAAGAGGATCAGGAAAAAACTGCCTTCGTCACTAGCCAAGGGCTTTACTGCTACAAAGTGATGCCCTTCGGGCTGAAAAACGCTGGGGCCACGTATCAGAGGTTAGTAAACAAGATGTTCAAAAACCAAATCGGCAGGAATATGGAAGTGTACGTAGACGACATGCTCGTCAAGAGTAAGGAAGAACACTCCCATCTTGAAGATCTACAGGAGACATTCACCACACTCAGGCGATACAAGATGAAACTGAACCCAAATAAATGCGCTTTTGGTGTAGCATCGGGGAAATTCTTGGGATTCATGGTGTCCCATAGAGGAATAGAGGCTAACCCGGAGAAGGTGCAAGCCATAATCAATATGGAGTCACCTAGGACAGTGAAGGAAGTTCAGAAACTAACCGGAAGAATTGCAGCACTAAACAGATTCGTCTCCAGAGCAACAGATAAGTGCCAACCCTTCTTCAAGACCTTGAAGAAGGCCTTCGTATGGACTGACGAATGTGAGGAGGCCTTTCAAGAGCTAAAGCGCTACTTGAGTAATCCTCCCCTTCTTAGCCCTGCTAAAGAAGGAGAAACGTTACAATTATACCTGGCGGTGTCAACCTCCGCCGTGAGTGCAGCCCTAATTCGAGAAGAGAACAAGAGACAGTTGCTGGTTTATTACGTCAGTCAAGCCTTCCAAGGAGCCGAATCCAAGTACCCAATGATGGAAAAGATAGCGTTTGCGCTAATAACGGCCTCACGCAAATTAAGGCAGTATTTCCAGGCAAACCCAATTCTGGTCATGACTGACCAACCTATCAAAAAGTCCATGAACAAACCTGAAGCGGCTGGAAGAATGATCCAGTGGGCGGTCGAGCTTAGCCAGTTTGATATAGAGTATCATCCCAGAATGGCCGTCAAGGCACAGGTTCTGGCCGACTTTGTCGTCGAGTTCACTTATTCGAGTGACGATAGCCAGATCATCAACGATGATATGTGGACGATACAGACTGATGGATCATCAGCGCATAAGAAGGGCGGAGTGGGAGTAGTAATAACTACCCCTGACGGAGAAAAGCTCAAGTATGGAGTTCAATTGCAATTCCCAGCCACCAACAACGAGGCCGAATATGAAGGAATATTAACAGGGCTAAGACTAGGGAAAGCCCTTGGAGCCAAGAATCTGCTGATCCAAAGTGATTCAAAACTGGTAACCGAGCAAATAAAGGGAGAGTACGAAGCAAAAGAAGATAGAATGCAAAAGTATCTCAAACTAACGAGGCATCTTATCCAGGAGTTTGACGTAGTGAGATTTGAACAGATCCCTCGAAGCCAGAACGCTATGGCAGACGAGATATCAAAAATGTCATCGTCAGGGAAAAGTCCACCGGGAACCGGGCCGATAATTGAAGTCCAGAAACATCCCAGTATTGAAGAAATATCCACATTCCAGATCCATGGTACAAATAGCTGGATGACCCCAATTATGTCTTTTTTGCAGGATGGAAACCTCCCCTATGATGCTGACGAGGCTAAGAAGGTCAGGAAAAGAGCAGCGAGGTTCACAATCCTAAACGGCACCCTATACAAGAGGGGCTTCTCGATGCCTTACCTGAAGTGTGTCGACGAAGAGGAAGCCAAATACATCTTAAACGAAGTCCATGAAGGAATTTGTGGTGATCGTGCCGGACCCAGATCCCTGGTAAGTAAAATCATCCGAACAGGTTATTTCTGGCCAAACATGCAGGTGGATGCAGTAGAGTTCGTCAGGAAATGTGACAAGTGCCAAAGGTTCGGGAATGTCCAACGACTCCCGGCAGAGCGACTGACGACCATATCCTCTCCTTGGCCATTCGCGCAATGGGGAATTGACATCGTCGGCCCCCTACCACAAGGCAAAAGTCAGGCAAAATTCTTGTTAGTCGCGATCGATTACTTCACCAAGTGGGTAGAGGCAGAAGCTGTAGCAACCATCACGGAGTTGCGAATTCGAAGTTTCGTGTGGAGAAACATAGTGTGCAGGTTCGGGATACCACTGACGATAATTTCAGATAACGGACGACAGTTCGACAGCCAAGGATTCAGAGACTTCTGCTCAGGATTGGGCATCAAGAACAAATTCTCGTCACCGGGGCACCCACAAGCCAATGGACAAACAGAGGTCACGAACTGGATATTGCTGAATATCATAAAGACCAAGTTGGATGACGCAAAGGGCGCATGGCCAGACGAACTACCAAATGTGTTGTGGGCCTACAGAACCACTGCAAGAACCCCGACGGGAGAAACACCTTTCAGACTCACCTATGGCACTGAAGCCGTAATTCCGGTCGAGGTAGGGATCACCAGTTTCCGACGAGAGGCCTTCTACGAAGAGGACAACGACGAACAACTCAGAGTCAATCTTGACTGTCTCGACGAAGTAAGAGACCATGCATCCAGCAAGATGACCAAGTACCAGCGGAAGATGGAAGAATACTACAATAAGAGGGTGAAGCTCAGATGACTCGAAATAGGGGACCTCGTCCTACGCAAGATCAGTACAGCCACAAGAGATTCGGCACAGGGGAAGCTAGGTCCTACATGGGAAGGACCCTACTGAGTCATGCATTACTCCAGGCAAGGGAGCTATCACCTGGAAACCTTGGATGGGTAGAAACTCCCGAGACCGTGGAATATTGAGCACTTGAAGAAGTACCACCAATGAGTGTAATTGATGAATACATTACGAATTAATGAGAATATTTTGTGCTAATATTTATTGATTCCGCAGGTTCTCTCAACTAAAAAAAAAAAAAAAAATCTTTCTAAGTAACAAGATTCCGCCTCGACGGATGTAACTTACTGACGATCCAAAGAGACATTGAATCTCAAAATCTTTCTAAGTAATAAGATTCCGCCTAGACGGATGTAAGTTACTGACGATCTAAAGAGACATTGAATCTCAAAATCTTTCTAAGTAACAAGATTCCGTCTCGACGGATGTAAGTTACTGACGATCTGAAGAGACATTGAATCTCAAAATCTTTCTAAGTAACAAGATTCCGCCTCGACGGATGTAAGTTACTGACGATCTAAAGAGACATTGAATCTCTAAATCTTTCTAAGTAACAAGATTCCGCCTAGACGGATGTAAGTTACTGACGATTCAAAGAGACATTGAATCTCAAAATCTTTCTAAGTAACAAGATTCCTCCTCGACGGATGTAAGTTACTGACGATCTGAAGAGACATTGAATCTCAAAATCTTTCTAAGTAACAAGATTCCGCCTCGACGGATGTAAGTTACTGACGATCTGAAGAGACATTGAATCTCTAAATCTTTCTAAGTAACAAGATTCCGCCTCGACAGATATAAGTTACTGACGATCTAAAGAGACATCGAATCTCATAATCTTTCTAAGTAACAAGATTCCGCCTCGACGGATATAAGTTACTGACGACCTAAAGAGACATTGAATCTCAAAATATTTCTAACAAAATTCCGCCTTGACGGAGGTCTCAAATTCTTCTAAGTAAAGAGACATTTGTTACTGACGATTCAGACACCGAAGTCTCAAATTCTTCTAAGTAACAAGATCGCTTAGCTTAAAAGGAAAGTGTAAGAAGACAACGCCGCAGATGGGCTAAGAAAGGGAACAGATATATTACCAAGGTACAAAAGAAAACAAATGCATGCAATTAAAGCCCAAAAACAGAGGGCAAATTCCATTGTTCTAAGACCCATAAACACTGGGCCAAACCATCTTCCAGCCAATTGTTCACAAAAGGGGAGCAGTTTCAAAAGTAGAACTAAAAAAAAAAAAAAGAGACACATAGCAATTACAACCAAAGGGGTTTAGATCAATCGTCAGCAGGCGCGGCGTCATCAGGGGTAGGATCGTCAGCTATGGCAGCCTCGGAAGCATTGGGCTGAGCAGAGGAAGACTGAGCAGCTTCGTCGGCAGCCAACTCTTGGTCAATCTCCTCGAAGTCGAGGTTTTCCAGGTCCACTCCTGTAGGATGCTTGGCCAAGTACCTCCTCAAGAGCTCAAACCCTTTGAAGTACCAGCTAAGCAGGACTGTGTTATACTCTTCAGTAGTCTGAAACGCCTCAACTGATCTAGCCACAATCGTCTTCAACTTCTCCTTGTAAGTCGAGAGCTGATCATCCTTCTCCAGGGTCAACTGATGCTCGGCCCTAAGATCGTCATTTGCCCCATTCAGCTTCTCCCTTAGATCATTGGCATCGCCCATAGCTTGGATCAGATCTTTCTTTAATCCAGAGTTTTCTGCCTCCAAAACTCCTACCCTTGATTCTATAGAAGCAACTTTAGCTTGCTGAGTCAAATACTCTGAAGTGATATGCAAACTTTCCCCCAATACCTGAAACAAGAACCACAGTCGTCAATACAGGAATGTGGAGAAAGAATCCCAAGATCCCTACCTGTTGAAATCTTACCTGCACAATCTTTTGGACATGGCGACTCGCAATGCTAGTAAAAGGCAGTCCGGAGATAGCCTTCAAATCTTCAGCAGCCACGGCACCGTGTGCCCTCTCAACTGCCAAGCCCTCGTCGTCCCAAATCGTCGACGAACGAAGAGCACCCTTATCCTTCTCCGTGGCCAGTCGTGGCCTCTTAGAAATAGGAGTAGGAAGGTCCTCGATCGACGTCGAAGGCGAAGCCGTCCTCATCACCTCCACCCCAGAGGTGACGGGAGTGACCTGGACTGTGGGGGAAGCGGAAGAGTCTTTCACTCGAACTCCCTTTCTTCCCAGATTTGACAGAGGTTCATTTTTCTTCGACTTAATCTTAGCATACAAGTCCTTGTTAAATCTCGTAGTCATCTCTGCAAAAAAAAGGGGGATGGAGATTACGTGGATGAAGACGAAGAAGGACGAAGTTCATTCACGAACTGAGTACTTACTTTTCTTTTCTTCTATCTCGATGTTACGGAGGACGAAAGAAGAAGGCTCGGGCCCCAAACAGTAGAAGGCAAGGGTTCTGGGGCACACAAGATCGTCCCAATCCTCCACGGTTTGTGCGTATTCAATGGCTTTACGTACTCTCTCCCTATAGCGACTTTTTAGCTTCGGCCGCTTCGTAACTGCAAAAAGCAAACAAAGAAATCATCGTCAGTAAAGGCAACGATTGTAAAAAAAAAAAACAAAAACAAATTGACGAAGATAGATATTGACACACCTAAAGTCGGGGTTCCCCACCGACGGCGTAATCTCGGGAGATCACCCCATGGATCACCCGAAGGGGTTTCAAAATCGTCCCCCGACACAAAGAAAAATCGAGACTTCCAATACCTGAATGACGATGGTAATCCCTTGACAATCCTGTTTTTTCTCTCCCATGGCACCAATTCATAGTACCCGTACTCCCTAGACGGCTTCAAACGGTACAGATGAACAAGCTCGTCAATCTTGATCATTTCTCCGTCAACGGCTGCCATCCAAATACCTATACAACTGATCACTATTCTCCAAGAGTTAGGCATAAGCTGTCCAGGAGCTATGCCAAAGTGATCCAACATCACCATCAAAATGGGATGGATGGGAAACCTCAAACCACACAAAAAGGCCGCCTCGTAGAAGCAAACCTCTCTCGGGAAAAAATTACAGGCCCGATCATCCCCTCCTGGCAGACGAAGCCTAACCCGGTCTGGAAACTGAAACCTATCCCTAAATCTTCCTAAAGTGTCAGCGTCAAGACCACATTCCTCCTCGAGGGCGTGAAAAGCCCCACTCTCCCTAAGATTAGAAACAGCTGTGTCTCCACCCATAGGGTCGTCGCTAGACGAAAGCCCTGTCTCCAATTCGCTAGACCTAACCTCCGACATTATTCCTGGTTCCCCTTCCCTATTCCTATACCAGCCTCTAGATTGACGAAGCAAAAATAGCAGATCCTCCAACACTACCACCAAACGGCTACCCTCACAAATAAAACCCCCTAGACGCGGAGAGTTATCTAAAAATCCCCCTAAACGCGCAAACAAGAAGGAAATTGAAGGCCAAATTATCCTAACCTCCGAACCACTAACCATCAAAGTTTAGGAACAAAAAATAAGAGGAGCAAACGCAAGCTAAAGCCCCCATAATCAAAAAAAAAAAAAAAAAAAAAAAAAAAAAAAAGGAAAACAAGGAATCAGAGAAGTAGCCAAAGGAAAGAAAACAAAACGAAGTCGAAAGTCAGGGCAGATACCTTGAAAACAGAGGTTCCACCACACAGGGATGCCGCCGCACGGTGCTCCGGTTCGAAAAGAAAAACCCACCGGAAGAAGGATGATGGTAAAAAAAAACACCCAGAGCAAGAAAAGCAGTTTTTTTATTATAAAAAAATAGCAGAAAACAAAGAAAGAGAAGTTATAAACCCAAATAGCACAGAAACTGAAGAGAAGCAGCGGGAAAAACGAAAAGGCAAATGATGAGGGCATTAACTTCACCTATTGAGATACGCCACATGGCCACGATCGGTACGATGCCACCACCCCGCATTCAATGCGGCGCGAGAATCCAAGAGTCACCTGCCAAACTTTTCATCTTCCATGGTCGTCGTGACATGTCATGACGACTAAGTAATCCGGGGGCAACTGATGGGATTGACGATATTATCACAGACGACAAAACATCACTAACGAACAACCTCAGCAGACGATAGAGCTTATGAGGACGAGGATACCATGTATGAAGGCAGGCGAAAACAGCTGGAGCATTTAGTGTTGCCCATGAAACCCCAGGCTGGACAAAACAGCTGTACCTCCCGTTGGAGAAGAATTAAAGCCTTACTATTAAGTGAAAGGCGTTACTTGAAGCAGCATTAAAACCACCATAAATGCTGCAACGGCTAGAAGGCCAAGGGGGAATATATAAACCCTCCAAAGAAACACCAGAAAAAGGTAAGAACAAAATACAGCAACATATCCACTCTTTGTTATTCTAAACACAATTTCTGAAATCTGACTTAAGCATCGGAGCTGTGTTGGCAGGCACCACACCGGTGACCACGTTCCCAAGTTTGCCCGCCATTTCCACGTCGAGGACGAGGTTCAGGTTTTTTATCCGGTCTCACTGCTTCTTGACTGACGAAGCCTTGCTTCATCATAAATCATGAATAAAATTCCTTTGAAAAATTATCAGTGGTACAAGCGTTATAGACGAGTTTAAATCATGAAGGAAATTTCTAAGGAATAATTATGAATGGTACAAACTCTATAGACGAGTTTAAATCATAAGGAAATTTCTAAGGAAAAGTTATTAATAAGTGAAGAACTCTATTAGCGAGTTTAAATAGCATAATCTCTAAAAGAAACCATCAAAGATTAGACGAGGTATGTTTCTAAACTTATAGTTAAAAGCAGGAAAAAAAAAAAAAAAAAGGCAACCAATGTTTTCGAACAAGAAGATAAAAGCCTCAAAACAAGAAGGCAACCATTGTTCTTAAACAAATAATAAAATTTTACTAAGAAGGAGAAGCGATGGCCTCATCCCCTTGGCTCGGATCTGCTCATCCAGCATCATTAGCATCCTCTCCTCTAGCAAAAGCTTCTACTTGTTCTCTGGCCTCGTCAGGAAGAATCTTACTACCAATAGTTTCGAAATTAAGAATGGATAAGTCCACTGCCTGGTTGTGATGCTTTATCATCTGATGGGACTGACGAATATAAATACTGACGGGAAAACAACGCAAACGAAGGAAGCAGGATGGACAAATAAGCCGATGTAGACGAAGAAAAAGTAGGCAACTGCAGGCGAGAACGGCAGGATCATTTAATATCACCAATAAAGCCCCAGGCTGGCAGAAACAGCTATACAAACCGTTGGAGATGAATTGAAACCTTACTATTAAGCAGGAGAAGTTACTAACAGAGGTATTAAAACCGCAATAACTGCCACAACGGCTAGGGGCGAGAGAGGTATATATAAAGCCTCCACAAGCACGAGACAAGGGTAAGACATATACAATAACACATTCATTCTTTGTCATATTCATTCTGTAAAAAAAACCCTTAGAAATTAACTTAAGCATCAGAGGTGTTTTGGCAGGCACCACACCGGTGACCACACCGAGAGATCTCCCCCACCATTCTTGCAACTACGAGAAGGACGACCAACAGGTTTGATTCCATCTGAACCCCTCTTTTCTCAACTGATGAATTCTTGCTTCATCAGTTTGGCACCGTCTGTGGGGAAGACATTTTCGCATTTGGGAAGTGGTTCCCACCAACTTCTACATTCAGATGGAATCCAATCAAGATCTTGCAACCTTGGCTCAGCAAATCCAAGCCCTTACGGCCACCGTCGAGGAACTCACCAGGCAAAATCAAGAAATAAAGATACAACTTCAACAGGTTCAACAGGAAGAGAGTCAATCCAAGGGCACACCAGAGGATGAAGGGGATAGTCACAGAAGAACTAATACCCCCAGACCATTCACTCATGATGAACAAAGTTCAGATGTTATACAAGAAATGAGAAAAGAGATGGATGAGCTACGGAATGCCATCAAAGAATAGATAGACTGGAGTGTGGACAGAATGATAAGGGCCACAGATTCGCCTTTCACTACAGCAGTTCTCGAGCACCCAATGCAGTCCAAATTTCGTTTGCCTCAGTTGGAGTAGTTCGATGGGTTGAAAGACCCCCAAGATCACCTCAACACATTCAAAATCACACTGGGTCTTCAATGGCCCCTTGACGAGATCCTATGTTTTTCCTTCCCCACCACTCTTAAAGGAGCAGCTAGGGAATGGTTCGCCAAGTTGCCAACCTCGTCAATCGACAACTTTGAGCAGCTGAGTAGCGCTTTCTTGCGTCATTTTATTGGAGGACAATGTCCGAAGAGGCCAACAGATTATTTACTCACCGTTAGGCAAGGAGAGAAGGAAACATTAAGGTTATACGTGAAACGCTTCACCCGGGAGACCTTGGAGGTAGATGAAGCTGATGATAAAGTACAGCTGACGACCTTCAAGGCGAGGCTGAGATCCAAGGAGCTTGTAGCTTCACTCGTGAAGAGCCCCCCAAAGACGATGGCAGAGATGCTCTTAAAGGCATAGAAGTACATGAATGCCGAAGATGCGCTTACAGGCATAGGAGGTGCAGAGAGGCCTGGAAATATAGGAAGAAATGACAACGAACGCAGGGGTCAAAAGAAGGAACGTCAAGATCGTCTAGCCAATGATAGTAATAGAAGAGGAGATGATAAAAGCCCTTGAACGGTAAGATTCACCCTTCTAGTTATGCCCGTTGACAAAATTTTATCGTAGATTAAGGATGAGCACTATCTGAAGTGGCCAAGACCATTGCATTCATCGCCTAATGTTCATGATAAAAACAAGTACTGCCGATTCCATAAAGATTATGGCCACTACACGGAGGATTGCCGGGACCTCAAGGAGCAAATCGAGGAACTGATACGGAGAGGGAAACTACAGAAGTATGTGAAGAAGGGAGAATACGATAAATCCAGAGACGGGAGCAAGAATCAGCAAGAATCCTTGTCAAGAAAAGACGATCGTCATCCCCAACCTGCACAAAATGTGATTAGGGAAATAGCGACGATAGTAGGAGGACCCTTCGCTGGAGGATCGTTCAAGTCCCTTAAGAAGTCATGCTAGAGAAAAGTGAACAGTGTCTATATGGTGCCACCAATCAAACAAAGACGGATAGACCAAGATATGTCCTTCAATGAAGCAGATGCCAGAAGGGTGAAGCAGCCACATAACGACCCTTTGGTTGTAATGTTAACCATAGAAAGGTTTAACACCAACAGGATCCTCGTGGACAATGGCAGTTCAACAGACATCATCTACCTCCCTGATTTCCAGCAGTTGAAGCTGGATCCAAAAAGGCTACACCCTTTTGACTCCCCACTTGTTAGTTTCAACAGAGATCGGGTATATCCCAAAGGCGTGGTGACGTTAACAGTGACAGTTGGGGCCTACCCGAGGCAGTTAACCTGTCAGCTAGACTTCTTGGTGGTAGACTGTCCTTCATCCTACAACGCCATTATTGGAAGGCCAACACTCAACAAATAGAAGGCGGCCACGTCTACATATTGCCTAAAGGTGAAGTTCCCGACGGATGAAGGAGTCGGTGAGGTGAGAGGAGATCAAGTCTTGGCCCGAGAGTGCTACCAGGCCGTTCTATCTACGAACAAAAACCATACATGGACGAAAGAAGAGGAAAAGGAATAAGCCCTAGAAATGGTAGAGTTAGCTAAAGGAGAAACGGCCAAAACGATGCAGATAGGAAAGAAGCTAAGTCTTGGGATGAAGGCCAAGCTCGTCGAATTACTTAAAGAAAACTTAGATGTATTCGCATGGAGTCACGAGGACATGCTTGGTATATCCCCCGAAGTTATCTAGTATGAGTTAAGGGTGAATCCAAAGAGAAAGCCCGTCCACCAGAGACGCAGAACCTTTGCCCCTGAACGAGACCAGGCAGTAGCAGACGAAGTCACTAAGCTCTTGGCAGTAAGTTTCATTTGAGAAGTATACTATTCGGAATGGCTTGCAAACGTCGTTCTAGTAAAGAAGGCAAATGGGACGTGGAGAATGTGCGTGGACTTCATCGATTTGAACAAGGCATGCTCGAAGGATAGTTTCCCTCTGCCAAGGATAGACCAACTGGTAGACTCAACAGCTAGAAACAAGTTGCTAACGTTCATGGACGCCTTCTCAGGATACAACCATATAAGAATGGCTGAAGAAGATCAGGAGAAAACTGCGTTTGTCACAAGCTAAGGACTATACTACTACAAGGTGATGCCTTTTAGCTTGAAAAATGCAAGAGCCACTTATCAAAGGTTAGTGAACAAGATGTTCAGAAAACATCTTGGTAGGAATATGGAGGTATACATGGATGACATGCTCATCAAGAGTAAGGAAGAACTTTCCTATCTAGAAGACTTAAAGAAGACGTTTGCCACATGAAGAAAGTACCAGATGAAGCTAAAACCCAAACAAGTGCATTTTCGGTGTAGCTTCAGGAAAATTCTTGGGGTTCATGGTGTCCCATAGAGGGATAGAAGCAAACCCGGAGAAGGTACAAGCCATAATTAATATGGAGTCACCTAGAACTGTCAAAGAAGTTTAGAAGTTGACAAGAAAAATCGCGGCACTGAATAGGTTCGTCTCTAGAGCAATGGATAAGTGCCAACCCTTCTTCAAAACCCTGAGGCAGGCCTTCGAATGGACTAACGAATGTGAGGAAGCTTTCCAGGAACTTAAGCATTATTTGAGTAATCCACCTCTTTTAAGTCCAGCCAAAGAAGGGGAAACTCTACAATTGTATTTGGCAGTATCAGTCATGGCCGTGAGTGTCACCCTGGTTCTTGAAGAAGGTAAGAAACAGCTTCCAGTTTATTACGTCAGTCAAGCCTTCCAAGGAGCTGAGTCTAAATACCCAAGAATCGAGAAGATTGTGTTCTCATTAATAATGGCCTCGCGTAAACTAAGGCAATACTTCTAGGCAAATCCCATCTTGGTCATGACTGACCAACCCATCAGAAAGTCCATGAACAAACCTGAAGTAGCGGGGAGAATGATCTAGTGGGCAATTGAACTCAGCCAATTTGACATCGAGTACCATCCCAGGACAGCCATTAAGGCACAAGTTCTGGCAGACTTTGTGGTCGAATTCATTTTTGCAAACGAAGATAATCCTATTAACGACAATTGTCTGTGGATGATACAGACTGACGGTTCATCAACTTAAAAGAGGGGCAGAGTAGGGTTTGTTATAACGACCCCTAACGGAGAGATGCTCAAATATGGAGTCCAGTTGCAATTCCCAGCCACCAACAACGAGGTCGAATACGAGAGGATACTGACGGGCCTAAGACTTGGAGAAATTCTTAGAGCCAAGAACTTGCTAGTGCAAAGTGATTCAAAACTAGTAACTGAGCAGATAAGGGGGGAGTACGAGGCGAAAGAAGAAAGAATGCAAAGATACCTCAGGTTGACGAGGCGTCTAACTCAAGAGTTCGATATAGTCAAATTTGAGCAGATCCCCTGAAGTCAGAACACTATAGCAGACGAGGTTTCAAAAATGGTATCGTCAGAAGAAAGGTCATCAGGAAGTGGACTAGCAATAGAAGTCCAGAAACACCCTAGCATTGAAGAAGTATCAACGTTCCTAGTCCAAGGTGCAAGCAACTAGATTACCCCTATCATGTCTTTTTTGTAGGATGGACACCTCCTTCAGGACACTGAGAAGGCCAAGAAGGTCAGGAAAAGAGCAGCCAGATTTACGATCCTAAATGACACCCTATACAAGAAAGGCTTCTCTGTGCCTTACCTGAAATGTGTCGATGAAGAAGAAGCTGAGTACATCTTGAGGGAGATCCACGAGGGAATTTGTAGGGACCACGCAAGTCCTAGATCCCTAATAAGCAAAATCAACCGCACAGGTTATTTCTGGCCAACTATGCAGGTGGACGCCGTTGAGCTTGTCAAGAAATGTGACAAGTGCCAGAGGTTCGGGAACATCTAGCGACTGCCAGCAAAGCTACTGACGACTATATCATCCCCATGGCCGTTCACACAATGGGGAATCAACATCGTTGACCCACTGCCCCTAGGTAAAGGTCAGGTAAAGTTCTTATTGGTTACAATTGATTATTTTACGAAGTGGGTTGAAGCAGAAGCAGTGGCAACTATCATCGAGGCACGAATCCGGAGCTTCGTCTAGAAGAACATAGTCTGCAGATTCGGGATCTCGAAGATGATCATATCAGATAATGGTCGACAATTCGATAGCCAAGGCTTCAAGGACTTCTGTTCAGAGCTGAGCATCAAAAATCAATTCTCATCCCCTGGACACCCATAGGCCAACGGTCAAACGAAAGTGATGAACCGGACGTTGCTGAAGATTATTAAAGCCAAGCTGGACAATGCAAAAGGTGCCTGGCTAGACGAACTTTCCAATGTCTTGTGGGCATACAGAACCTCGGCAAGAACTCTGACAGGGGAAACGCCTTTCAGGCTTACTTATGGTACCGAAGCTGTAATCCCAGTCGAAGTAGGGGTCGTCAGCACCAGGCGGGAAATGTTCAACAAAGAGGACAATGACGGTCAATTCCGTGTCAATCTAGACTGTCTAGATGAAGTGCGAGACAAAGCTTCCCACAAAATGATGAAATACTAGAAGAAGATGGAAGAATATTACAATAAGAGGGTAAAGCTCAGACGACTTGAAATAGGTGACCTCGTCTTACGCAAGGTCAGCACGGCAACAAGAAACCCTGCCCAAGGAAAGCTTGGCCCCACTTGGGAAGGACCTTACCGAGTCATTCATTATTCCAGGCAAGGGAGTTATCACCTGGAAACGTTAGACGGGCGGAGACTTCCACAACCGTGGAACATTGAGCACTTGAAGATGTACCATCAATAGGTGTAGTTAGTAAATGTATTCATACTCAAATCAATAAAAGAATTATTCAACTAATGTCTCTCCATGCACAGGTTTTGTCAATTGTAAGGCAAGAAATATCCAACCTCAATCTCAAAAAATGCCTAAGTAACAAGATTCCGCCTTGACGGATGTAAGCTATTGACGAATAAAAGAAATATGGAGTCTCGAAAACGATTAAGTAACAAGATTCTGCCTTGACGGATGTAAGTTACTGACGAATAAAAGAGACATCGAGTCTCGAAAACGGTTAAGTAACAAGATTCCGCCTTGACGGATGTAAGTTTTTGACGAATAAAAGAGACATTGAGTCTCGAAAACGGTTAAGTAACAAGATTCTGCCTTGATAGATGTAAGTTACTAACGAATAAAAGAGACATTGAATCTCGAAAATAGTTAAGTAACAAGAACCCCCCTTGACGGATCTAGGTTACTGATTAACAGTGCCAAATGGAGTTAAAGATTCTTAAGCAACGAAGCACAAAAAGTATGTAAGTACAAACCACAGAAAGCATGTAAGTGCATCTAGTTAGAGCCCAAAAACAAGGGGCAAACTCCAGTATTTTTACAACTAAAGACCCATAAACACTGGGCCAAACTAATGTTCTCGAAATAGAAATTCTTACAAAATTAGAACTAAAAAAAAAAAAAAAACGGAGATAAAATTCTTTTTCAGGATCAAACAGCTGAGGCATAATCATCAGGAGCATCCAGAACATTGGTGTTCTCCGTGGTGTCAAGCTGGGCAGTGGATGATTGGGCAGCCGCGTCGACAGCCATCTCTTGGTCGACTTCTTCAAGATCTAGGCTTTCAAGGTCCACCCTAGAGGTATGCTTGACAAGTTACCTCCTTAGCAGCTCGAAGCCCTTGAAGTACCAGTTGAACAAGATCGTATTGTATTCATCCGTGGTCTGAAAGGCCTCAACGGACCTGGCAGCAATGGTCTTCAGCTTTTTGCGGGACGCCAAAAGCTGTTCATCCTTTTCAAAGGTTAATTGGCGCTCAGCCCTAAGATCGTCATTCAATCCTTTCACCTTTTCCTTCAAATTGGTGGCTTCACTCATGGATTCGATCAAGTCCTTCTTCAAGGCTGAGTTCTTTGCCTCCAAGGCCTCCACCCTCGTTGAAAGAGAAGTCACCTTAGCTTCTTGGGTCAGATACTCGGAGGTGATATGAAGACTCTCCCCCAAAACCTGAAATAAAAAAAAAATAGATTGTCAGTAAAAAAAAAAAAAAAGGAAAAAGAAGAAGGTTCATAACTAAATATCCCACCTGAACAAGCTTTTGAACGTGACGGCTCGCGACGCAGTTAAAAGACAGTCCAGAGAGAGCCTTCAAGTCTTCTGCAACCATTGCCCCATGAGCCCTTTCCACAGCTAGCCCCTCGTCATCCCAAATAGTGGATGAATAAGAGGCAACCTTCTCCTTCTCGAACAGACGCTGTCTTTTAGCGACAGGCGTGGAGAGCTCCTCGACTGAGGTCGAGGGAGAAGTAGTCCTCGTCACCTCAGCCCCGGAAGTAACGGGAGTGGTCTGTATGGCCGGAGAAGCAGGGGCACCTTTGCCGATGACGCGCACTGTTTTTCTCCCCAAATTTAACAGTGGCTTGCCCTTTTTGGATCTCATCTTTGCGTACATATCCTTGTTAATTTTGTCGTCATCCCTACAAGAGAAAAAAAGCGTTCGTAAAATATATATATATATATATATATATAAAGAAAAATCATTACAGACGAGTCTATCACTTACTCTTTTTTTCTTCAATCTTGATGCTGTAGAGAACAAAGGAAGAAGATTCTAGTCCAAGACAATAAAAAGCCAAGGTCCTGGGATCTACCAGGTCGTCCCAATTTTTAACCATTTGTGCGTACTCTACGGCTTTTTTCATCCTACCCCTGTATCGATTCTTAAGTTTTGGTCGCTTCTGAACTGCACAGAACAAAAAGTGAAAGGATCAGCTGCAATGACAATACACATAAAATAAATAAATAAATAAATAAAAACTGAAGCAACGAGGAAAAGATATTGATGCATCTAATGTCAGGATTCCCCACCGACGATGTAATCGAGGGAGATCACCCCAAGTCTCGCTCAAGGCGGTCTCAAACTCATCCCCAGACACAAAGAAAAATCTCGACTTCCAATACCTGAAAGAGGACGGTAAGCCCTTGACGATCCTATTTTTCCTTTCCCAGGATACCAATTCATAATACCCGTGCTCCTTGGACACTTTTAATCGATATAAGTAAACTAGCTCATCAATTTTGAGCATGTCGCCGTCTACAGCTGCCAGCCATATCCCCATACAGTTAATCACAATCCTCCAAGAGTTAGGCATAAGTTGCCCTGGAGCAATACCAAAATGATCCAACAACTCCATCAAGAAAGGGTGGACGGGGAACCTTAATCCACAAATGAAGGCCGCCTCATAGAAGCACACCTCCCCTGGGAAGAAGCTACATGCCCAATCGTCCTTACCAAGTAGATGAAGCCTCACTCGCTCCAGAAATTGAAATCTGTCCCTAAACCTCCCTAGCGTCTCGGCGTCTAGGCTACACTCTTCCTCAAGGGCGTGAAAAGCTCTAACCTCTTGAAGGGTTGAAGCAGCAGTGTCACCCCCCCCATTGGATCGTCACTGGGCGATAGTTCAGTCTCAAGCTCACTAGATCTGACATCAGACATTGCTCCTCACACTCTTCCCCTATTTCTAAACTAGTGAATCGACTGACAAAGCAAAGGCAGCAAGTTAGCCAACACAACTCCCAAACAGTTGCCCTAAAAAACAAAACCTTCTAGGCGCGGAGAACTACCTAAAAATCCCTTTAAAAGCGCAAACAGAAAAGAAATTGATGGGCAAACTATCCTAACCTCAGAGCCACTAACCATCACAATCTAGGAACAATGTAAGCAGAACAACACAAGCTAAAACCCCCATAAAAAGGAAAAAAGGAGAGAAGAAAGAAACGAAAAATCAGAGAAATTACGAAAAGAAGAAGGGAAAAACAGAGCCAAAAGTCGAGAAAATAAATACCTTGGAAGGAAAGCACCGCCGCACCGAAACACCGCTGCACAAAGACACCACTGCACAAAATGCCAATTCGAAAGAAAAAAAATTATTGGAGGGAGTTTTTGCAAAGAAAAGAGAAGAGAGACACCGAGCAATAAAGTCTTTTTGAAAAAGGCAAAGAACAAAGGAGAAGGGATTAAAAGCCAAAATACACAGAAACTGAAAAACAGCGAGAAAAACGAAGAGTCATATGATGGGAGCATTAACATCACCAACTGAAATACGCCATGTGGCCACGAGCAGTATGGCGCCACCACTACACATTTAATGCGGCACGAAACTCCAAGAGTCGCCTACCAAACTTTTCATTTTCCATGGTTGTCTTGACATGTCATGACGACCAAAAAATCCGGGGGCAACTGACGGGACTGACGAATATAAATACTGATGGGAAAACAACGCAGACGAAGGAAGCAGGACGGATGAACAAACCGATGTAGACGAAGAAAAAGTAGGCAAGTGCAGGCGAGAACGGCAAGATCATTTAATATCGCCAATAATGCCCCAGGCTGGCAGAAACAGCTGTACAAACCATTGGAGACGAATTGAAACCTTACCATTAAGCAGGAGGCGTTACTAAAAGAGGTATTAAAACCGCAATAACTGCCACAACGGCTAGGGGCGAGAGAGGTATATATAAAGCCTCCACAAGCACAAGTCAGGGGTAAGACATATACAATAACACATTCATTCTTTGTCATATTCATTCTGTAAAAAAAAAAAAACCCTCAGAAATTAACTTAAGCATCGAAGGTGTTTTAACAGGCACCACACTGGTGACCACACCGAGAGATCTCCCCCACCATTCTTGCAAGTACGAGAAGGACGAGCAACAGGTTTGATTCCGTCTGAACCCCTCTTTTCTCAACTGACGAATTCTTGCTTCATCATCATCCATCTATGAAGAAGCTTGAAACCTTTGTAGTAATGAATAAACTGAAGATCGAAGAAGTGTTCGGATTTCATGAACTGTTGAATGATCTTCTCACATTTAGAATTAGTCCTCAAAAGAGCAACCTGAATATCCTTGTCCTTCTGAATGACAAGCATCTTCTCCACTCTTAGTGCCTCATTAAGCTCCTTGATTTTCTCCTTCGCCTTATTGGTCTCGTCCATAGCTTCAATCAGGTCCTTCCTCAACTTCGAATTCTTAGCTTCAACAAATTTAATCTCAGAGTTGGCCACCACGACTTTCTCTTAATTGCTAAGATAGTCGGTTGTTAAGTGCAAAGATTCTCCGAGAACTTGAAAGAAAGAGTTGGAAATCAAAATAATGACTACGGTAAAACTTGGGAATAAGGTTAAAGTGGAATACCTACACCAGCTTATGGATATGGCGAGTAACTAGTTCGTGAGAACTGAGAAGGAATGGAAGTTAGGCCCTTGAGCTCATCATCTGTGATCACATTGTGAGCAAGTCCAAAGGCAGTTGTCGGGTCGTCCCAAACACTCTTCCCAATTTTGCTCTTTCCTTTCGAGTGAGTAGTAGGAGGGGTGATGGCCATAGCTTCAAGAAAAGGGGTTAGAGATGACGGGACAGACTAAATAGACGAGGAAACAACCATTTTGCTCTTCTCCTCATGAAGTTTTTGTCTCTTCGGATCCACAGCGAGTTAGGACAACAGTTCGTTCTTCATTCCTTTGATACGAGCATACTTTTCTTTGTTGTACCTGGTAGCCATTTCTACAAATAAGAAAAGCAAAGTAAGTAATCAGAGAAAGAAAAAGTACAACACGAGAAATCTTACAAGAATATACATACTTTTCTCTTCTCGATAAATTTTCTCAAGCACGTACTCAGTGGGCTGGGGTCCAAGACAACAATCAAATAAGTGATGAGGATCGACAAGGCCGTTAAAATCCTTGATCTTTCAAGCAAAGGCAAGGGCAGCCTAAATACTATCATGGTATTGACCCTCTAATTCAGGACATTCAAACACTACAAAATAGAGAGTGGAACAATGTTAACACGAGCAAACTTTAGACGACAAAATCAAGAAAAAGGATGAAAGTACACACCAAGTGACGGAACTTCCCATTTCCGCAGTAACCTCGGGACTTCATCCCATAGGTCGTCAGACATGGTTTCCCAGCCAGTTCTAGAAATAAAAAAGTATCGTGATTTCCAGTCACGATAGGAAGAAGGAAACCTAAAGATGATTCTAGACTTTCTATCCCATGGTAAAAGCTCAAAATACCAGTAATGGGTAGAAGGTTTTAGATGGTACAAATACATAAATTCATTTAAAGTTATCATGTCCCCTTCACAAACGAACATCCAGATCGACATGCAACTTATAATCGTCCTCCAAGCATTAGGAACAAGTTGCCTAGGGGAAATTTTGAAATTGAAGAAAATTTCCATTATGAATGGATGGATAGGGAAACGAAGACCATATAAAAAAACAATTTCATAGACGCACACTTCGTCGTGGGCAAAAGTGCAAGCCTTTCCATTGGAATTAGGAAGCGAATGATGGTGCTTTTTGGAAATTGGAACCTTTTTTTAAAGCCCTTGAACAAGACTCACAAAGGGCATGTAAAGGAGTTGAAGAAGAGGATGGAGGTGGCTATGGCATAGAAATATCAACCTCTTTACCCATGGACTCGGCATTTGATGATAGCCCGATTTCTAATTCACTCGACCTAACATCGTCATTTCTATATTCTATGGTGGTCATCTCTAAAGAATGTTTAATTAGAGATTGACAAATCAAAGGGTAAAGAGTGAGCAAAACGGCCTTGAAAGCAGTGAAACAGGACACAAATAAACTTGCTTGAGGGCGTCAACCAACAGAGTATTCAAGAAAGACTCCTAATCTAGCAAAGGAGATAGAAGGACACTCTTGTCTAATGAACTCAAAATCAACCATCAAGAGAGCATAAAGAAAAGAAACCTTAACAGGAAAGAGAATTTTGAAATTTGAAAATCTCCGGAGCTTCAAATGCAGAGAAAATAAGGAAGAAGAAGGGGAAAGGTTTTTTCTAAAAAGGAAAAGTTGAAATTAAGGTGCCGGGAAAATCTAGAGAAATTCGCACGCACCACAAATAGAAGAACATGTGTCCATCATTTGACGAAGGAGTCGCTTCGCATTTAATGTGATGGAAGAGGAATCTCAAGAAACGAGCAAGACCTTGAATCATCTTAACCGTTTGTATTCCTATACTCATCCAAGACCTGGACGACAAAGGAATAAAGGGGGCAACTGATAAGCAGTGATCAAATGGTTGTCCATTGAAAGGACAACCTAAAAGTACATTCAAGTGAGATATAACTCCACCATTCAAGCAAGCTATAAGTAACGGCAGTAAAGCTGTTACAAGCGCCTTCATGAGCCGCCTCCTATGCGTTACAAATCTTCTTTTAAGGAGCACTTCATTGCCATTAATGATCCAACTCAGGTGCAATGGCCAGAGCAGTTCAATAGAAAAATGCAATAACTCATGAGTTGGCTATATAAAACCAACAAAAGCAAGTATGTAACACAGACACATTACACTGTAATACACGCTATAGATTCCTTAGATGACACCAACACGGCGTCTTTCATTACTTGGTGTTTTCTCTTACACAAGAACCCCCATCGTTCAACGGCACTGACGAGGAACATACTAACAAGGCAATTTCTTGTTTTATCAATGTTAACAAGATTTAAGTCTTCTAATGGTGTCACTCGTTTTCATAGTTGAAGGGATCTAGCACATCAATAACTTAAAAAGATCCATGATTATTTTCTTCCACACAAATTTTAAGAGATAAAGCTACCAATTAAACTTTTATTACCAGTTACTCTGTAAAACTCTTTACCTTGTCCCTAAGCTCCTCCTCTAATAACTTATTAAAATATTACATGTATGTATACATGTTTAGAAAAAGCCCGTTCATATTACAAAAGAGCAATCCAAATAGTCATTTATTTTATTGTTTAAGTTGCACTTATCACATTCTTGTCATGAATTTATCAGCGTTTTGTGGTACGCTTTATTGCTCTCACCAAAATAAAAAATTGTAGTACAATTTATAGTGTCTTGGCCCCATGTTACATGTATATTTGTAACAGTGACGTTTCCCCAAAAGGTTGAAGTGCTCGGCTCAGCTATTTAGGTTGGTATTATAAGTACCGACCAGTCTTGCCCCAAAAGGGTCAAATTACGACTTTTTTATGTTATAAATTGGGTTTAGGTCGTGACATAGTCAATTTATGTTATACAAACAATCATGAAAAAATCAAATTATGAGTATTTTGTATGGTCGATTTGGACCAGTAATACAAATGCGGCTACCGCTTTCGAATCATGACAAATATTTATTTGTTTGTGGATTATTTTTCCTCCTTATTCCAATCCGATGGGCCTGATGTGGGTAATATGGATGATGTACTTGCTGCCGCTACACGTGTGGTGACTCAAGAGATGAACCATTTTTTGTTGGCTGAATTCACAAAGGAGGAGGTAGATGTTGCTTTAAAACAAATGTCACCGTTAAAGGCTCCAGGTCCTGATGGGTTGCCTCCTATTTTTTACCAACATTACTGGGATAAGATTGGTGAGGATGTGGCGAAAGCCGTTTTGTCATGGCTTAATTCAGGTTCTATTTGTCCTTCTTTTAACCACACTTATGTTACTCTAATTCCCAAAGTAAAATGCCCTCAACATGTCTCTGAGTTTCGCCCTATTGCTCTATGTAATATTATGTATAAGCTTGTGTCTAAGGTTGTGGCAAATAGGTTAAAGAAATTGTTGCCAGATATTATCTCTGATTCTCAAAGTGCCTTCCAGTCTGATAAGGCAATTTCTGATAATATTCTCGTGGCTTTCGAGACTCTCCACCACATGAAGAATAAGAAGGTGGGAAAGTCGGGTTATATGGCAATGAAGCTTGATATGAGCAAGGCTTATGACTGTGTAGAATGGAATTTTTTGTGCAGACTCATGGAAAAGATGGGGTTTGAGGATAGGTGGATTCAGTTGATATACAGTTGCATTAGCTCCGTTTCATACTCCATTCTTGTTAATGGAGAGCCTCATGGTGATATCAAACCTTCCAGGGGTCTTAGACAGGGCGATCCTTTATCTCCTTATTTATTCCTTCTGGTGTCTGAAGGTCTTAATGGTTTAATCCAACAAGCTATGGCAGCAGGTGATATTAGAGGCTTTGCCCTGTGTCGTAATGGTCCTCGGATATCTCACTTATTTTTTGCAGATGATACTCTTTTGTTCTGTAGAGCTGAGCTTAGAGAAGTCCAGACTATACAGAATATATTGCGGAAGTATGAATTGGCTTCAGGGCAAAAGATAAATCCGGGCAAGACTACGTTATTCTTTGGACAGTCTGTTTCTCTCTTGTCAAAAAATGCTATTAAAAATTTGCTTGGTGTTCCTGAGATTAAGGAATATGAACGCTACTTGGGACTTCCGGCGGTGGTGGGAAAGAATAAAAGGGCCAGCCTAAATTATATTAAAGAGAGAATTTGGGGGAAACTTCAGGGGTGGAAGGAGAAATTACTCTCTCAAGCAGGTAGGGAGGTGTTATTGAAAGCGGTTGTGCAAGCTATTCCCACTTTTGCTATGAGTTGTTTTAAACTTCCTACTGGGCTATGTAACGATATTGAAGCTATGATAAGGAAATTTTGGTGGGGTCAACGGGGTGATCGTCGAAAAATACATTGGAAAAAGTGGGATATTTTATGTCTACCAAAATCAAAAGGAGGCCTTGGTTTTCGGGAGTTGGGCAAGTTTAATGAAGCCATGTTAGCAAAGCAGGTTTGGAGATTGGTCCATGATACGGAGTCTTTATTTTATAGGGTCTTCAAGGCAAAATATTTCCCTACGAGTTCCATTTTTGATGCCAAGGCGGGGTCGGGGTCGTATGCATGGAAGAGCATTCTAAAAGCTCGTAAGGTAATTTTGTTGGGTGCTCGATGGAGGATAGGCGATGGGGCCTCGGTAAGGATCTTTAAAGACTCTTGGCTCCCTGGTACGAACTCGGGTAAGGTTCTTTCCCCTGTTTCTGTTCTGTCAGAAGAAGCAACGGTGGATCAACTTCTTGACCATGATTCTCGGTGGTGGAACACTTATTTGGTGGACTCAATTTTTTTGCCGCATGAAGCACAACTGATTAAAACCATCCCAGTTTGCCATTTTGCTCAAAAGGACTTTCTGTTTTGGCCTTCATCTCGAAATGGTATGTACCAGGTTCGGTCAGGCTATCATCTGTTATGTGAGGCGCATGATAGTGAACTGGCCTCATCGTCAGATACTACTGATCAGAAGAAGTTTTGGACCTGCTTGTGGAAGTTAAACGTCCCAAACAAGGTGAAATTTTTTCTGTGGCGGGCTTGTACTGAATCTATCCCCACCATGATGAATCTTTTTAAACGGAAAATAGTTCCCTCCCCGGTTTGTAGCAACTGCCAGTTAGGTGACGAAAATGCCTTACATGCTCTTTGGTCGTGTGGGACTATTCGCTCAGTATGGGAGTCATGCTTTCCATCTTTGCCTTCTGAATTCTCCAGGGCCAGGTCGTTTAGAGATTTGGCTGAGCTGGTGTTTTCTTCCACGCTGCATTCTGAAGTTTTTGCTATGGTTTGCTGGACTCTTTGGAATAGAAGAAACAAAGTGAGGGTTGGAGAGGTGGTCTGGCCGCTGAATAAGGTTGGTGGTGTGGCGCGTCGTCATCTGCAGGAGTTTCAGCAGGTTAGGCGCTGTCCTAGTAAGAAGGTGCGTGCACAGCGACCACGTTGGAAGCCTCCTGATGTGGGATTTGTTAAGGCAAACTTTGATGGGGCAATTTTTGAAGATTTAAGAGCAGCAGGTATTGGCGTGGCGGTGAGGAACGAGCACGGCGAGGTGGTTGCTGCCATGGCAGAACAAATCCCCATTCCTGATTCTGTCTTCACTCTGGAAACATTGGCAGCTAGGCGTGCGGCTGTGTTCGTGAGGGACCTTGGTTTGCGCAAGGTTGTCTTTGAGGGAGGCTCGGAACCTGTCATTCTAGCTATTAGTAATAGTCGTCTTTTACATTCGTCTTGTGGTCATATTATTCATGACATTTTGATGTTAGCTAGTTCTTTTCAGAGCTATTCTTTCTCTCATGTGTATAGGCAAGGTAACGCGTTAGCTGATGCCTTGGCTAAGAGAGCAAAGTTGTCTCATCCAGTGGAGGTTTGGTGGGAGTCTGTTCCACCAGAACTGTATGACTGTTATTTGTCGGATTTTTCTTTTTTTAATTAAGTAGCCTTATGGGCTGGTTTCTCAAAAAAAAAAAAAAAAAAAAAATTGATAGAATCCACTGCTTATACTGAAATTTCTGGGAAGTAACTCATGCAGTGGAATTCCATTACGGGGGAGATTTATTCAAATACAAATGAGAGCTTAGAAATAATAAGAATAATTCCAAAACCTCTCTTATTTGAAACTTGACCTTTTCACTTGCTCCATAGTCGTGACTCGTGAGCATAACTTGAAGTAATGGAAAATTCAGGTTAGTTGATAGCAGCACCCACAAGACTTTTAACTTTCATAGTCTTACAAAGTTTCGAGAAACGAACAAATATTTTATCTTATTTTTTAACATTGTGTAAATAGGATATCAGTGTTAGGACATATGTGAATTATGTTAAAAACATATGTCATCTAGAATTGGCTAATCTTTTGACAAAACGCACTTTACTTGTAATTTAATAGAGTTAAGATGTGTTTAATACTTCAAGGAACAAGAGTCCAAGTCCAAATGTTAAATCTATGCAAATCTGTCTAAGAATCAAGTGAAGGAGTGCTGCATTTTAAATCTCGACAGCTAGCTCGACAAATAGCATCTATCGTGGTTTAAAAGGGATCTTTAGTTCGATGCTCGACAACTACTCGGTAGAAAACCTATCTATTGAGATTTACAAAAATCAGTTTTTCGGATCTGATTTCACACATATCCGTATATATTTGTTTAGGCTTTCTTTTCTCACAACCCTAAACATATATAAGGATTATTTTAAGAGCCGTCACAGATGATTCAAGTGGATGAAACTTGATGCAAAGTTTTTGTTCAAGCAAATTGTGACCGGAGACAAATTTGTTCTAATTCATCTTTCTTTTGAAGAAGTTACTGCGTTTGTACACCATAGGATTTTGTACCCAAGGAGCTTCGTGATCGTCATCGTGTTGATGAATTGAAGAACTTTGTAGCCAACATCTTTTTCAAGTTAGTAGTTAGTCACGTACTTGGATCCGTGCATTGATTGGTTAGTTACTTACTGGGAGCCGTGCATTGAAAATGAGAGATTGTCACTACAGAACAAGTCCAATTGTGTATTAAGGTAAGGGGTCAACTGTAAGTTGGTATAAGGCACTGAGATTCATTTACTTCTAACCGTTTGTTGTGATAATAGTGGATTCTCGAGAGCGGTGACCTTAAAATCACCCAGTGGAGTTTTTGCCTTAGAGGTTTTCCCTATTCGTAAACAAATCACCGTGTCAACTTTATTTTCCGCTGCATATTAACTTAGTTGGTGATTTGTTTGTGCTACCACGTGTATTGCATGTTAATTCGGATTAATTAATTAACTTGGCTAATTAATTGGCTGATTCATAATAAGAGGTCAATACATTCTTGGCCTATCAATTAAGATTATGGGTTTGAATAAATAAGGTGAACCAAGGACTCATAGATTAGAGATAATTTCCTACCATCAAATGAAGTATGGTAAATTGTGTCAAATTCTGTCTGTTTATACTAATTAGAAATTTTTGGATAAAGCAACTAAATTCTAAAAAAATTTGAGTAAATAGAGTTTGATTTTTTTTTTTTAACAAATGCTAATTAAATTGAGTATTTTATTTTTTACAAATTCTCTAATTGACTCTTAATTTTTTACTTTTACATATATATATATATATATATATATATAACTTTTTTTTCCATGCACAGGTTACTAACAAGCAGATGTGTAATTTTAAAGAAGTTTTCCTTTTAATCTATTTGAGGAAAAAAAAAATTAGATAACATAAAACTGACCCAAATAACATGACAATTACATACATGTTTAATCTAACTTTTTTTTTTTTTTTTGATAATTTGATAATTACGTAAAGGGAAAAAGATTTGAATCTTAGAATTATCGGTTGAAAATACTAAAAAATACCAATTGAATTACAAAACTCTTTACATGCTCAATGTAACTTGAGTTTGCATAACTCAATAAGAATTTTTCAAATATAGACTATATATATACATATAAATATATAATTCTCCATGCACAGACAATTAACAGAGGCATGCACAAGACAATGAACAAAGACCTTTCTTGTTTTCTTTTTTCTTCTTTGAATAAAATGGCAGTAACACTTACCAAATTAAGGACTTGGTAAAATTACTGCATAGAAGTCTTCTAACAGTGTCCAAAATTCTAGTTTTATAGCTGACCATACTTTTTTGAAATAGAACATAAAAAAATCATGCCACATGCTCTCGAGGTTGAAAGTTTTTTAACCTGTTGAATGGATATTTTCCTCCGTACCACGTTTTCAAGATAGAGTGAATCTAAGTTTTATTCCTCCATGCAATACGTTTTCAAGGCTGAATAAATCGAAAAAATCAATGACTTGAAAAAAGTTGTGGTACTTTTCTCTCGCATACATAATTCTATTAATCTATTAATATTAACTATATAAAAAAGGCCAATTGGGTAAGGAATAGTGTTTTGGTTTAGTCAAGTTTTTGGACACATACTAAGAGCATCCACACCAGTGGGTGTAAAAGTTTCTAAAATACAAACTACCAATTTTACACATTTTGAGCAAAAAAATATCCACATCAATGGGTGTAAAAATGTCTAAAAATGTGCATATCCATCCACGAGCTACAATAACCGTGTATATTTACATGGCTACTGTAGCTCGTTTATCCCATTATTTTACAATTTTCCGTTTTCTCCTTTTTTTCTCTCTCCTTTCCGTGCTCAACAAACCCAGTTAAAACTCAACACAGAGATACACTTAAAAAAAAAAAAAACAGAGATACACAAACACAGATCGTGATTGACTGGATCGGAGCTCGGGGATTGTGATCGGAGCTGCGGGGATCGTGGATCGGAGTTGCGGATCATGGATTGGAGCCGCGGTTTGTGGATCAGAGCCGCGGATTGTGGATTGGAGTCACAGGGATCGTGGATCGGAGCCTCGGGGAGTGGATCGGAGCCGCGGGGATCGTGGATCGGAGTTGGGGATCGCGAATCAGAGACGCAGGGATCGTGGATCGGAGCCGTGGGGAGTGGATTGGAGAGGGAGGTTTGATCTAAGATGGTGGATTGGAGAGGGAGAGTTGATCTGAGATGGTGGATCGGAGAGGGAGAGTTGATCGAGAGGGAGAGATGGGTGTAGAGAGAGAGAGAGCAACAAATCAGAAATGAGAATGGGTAAAGAGAAAGTGTGCGTATTATATGTGGGTAGTTGGGGAAAATAATAAAAAATGTGAGGAAATTGATTATTTAATTAAAAGATGTGTAGAATAGATGAACTGATGTGGGTGTTTTGTAAAAATAGGTATGTAAAATAGAAAAAGTAGGTTTTTAGTGTAAAAATGGATGTGTAAAATGAATGAACTGGTGTGGATGCTCTAATGCTACTAAAAACCTTTCATACTTATTCAAGACATTTGGTCAATCTGGTGAGATAGATTTTTTTCATCTCAAGTACACCGGTTTGTTTTTGTTTTATATTATATTATCGATATCTATCTATATATAAATGAAGCCTATGTCTTAAAACAACAGTAGCTCTGCTGCAGTATTTTTGGTTTATTCAATTTGCATTGTTTAATTATTTTTTTTTTTAATGCGTAAAGCTACAATAGTTTTGCAATCTAGTGAGATGGATTTTTTTCGTCTCAAGTACACTGGTGTGTTTTTTTTTTTTTTTTATATTATATTATCTATATCTATATCTATATCTATATCTATCTATATATAAAAAGAGCCAATGCCTTAAAGCTACAACAACTCCGCTACAGTATTTTTGATTTGTTCAATTTGCATTGTTTCATTGACTCTTTTTTTTTTTTTTTAAATGCATAAAGCTATAGTAGTTTTGTTACATTATTTTTTATTTTTTCAATTTGCATTGTTTCACAAAATAATAAAATATTAACACAACAAATTGGCATAATATTTTTACAATTGTTAAGGTATTAATTTCTTACAAGTTCATATAAAATAATAAAACATCATTGTTAGGACATATGTAGTTCAAGTCTGTGAACTTATGTCGCTATTTTATGTAATTGGCTTATCCTTAGACAAAACGCACTTTACTTGTAATTGGGTAGATCTAGGATGTGTTAAACACTTCAAGAAACTGTGGTTCAAGATTAAGTATTGAAGCCGTCGAAGTCTGTCCAAGAAACAAGCAAGGAAGTGCAAGATTTTAAAGCTCGATAGATACCTCGACAGATACATCTATCGAGATTTAAAGAAGCTGTTTAGCCCGAGCCTCGACAGCTGTCTCGATACCTCTCGATACCTCTCGATACCTCTATCTATCGAGAATTAAAGAAAACAAAATTCCAAGTCTGTTTCAAGTCCAATCCGTGAGCATGTCTTTGGGACTTCTTTTCTCCTAACCCTAGACATATAAAAGGATTATTTTAAGGGCCGATGTTGGAGAAATATAATACGCAGCGGAAGAAAATATAATGTAAACGGATCTACTTCATACATACAAGTTAACATGGGCTATTTAAGTTTCAGAATTAGAGAACAAGAGATTGTACCTTGGAGCGGAGAATTTCAAAACTTGAAGACGAGAAGTACTTGGGAATACTTTCAATCTTCACTCCAATTCCACTAACGCCCAAGATGTGTGGTCTCTCAATCAGTTCCAAAGGGAGAATGTCCAAAAGTGTCTAACACTTTTCACCACTTCACAAGAGTATTCTTTTTCTTTCCTATGAAAAAACTCTACAGAAAAATTCTGTGTCTTTTTCCCTTTGTATCTAACTGATTATCTAATTGGGCCGGCCTTTTGGGCCTTTCCAATTGGGCTTAAGTGTGTGGCTTGGAGTGGGACCAAAAGGGACCAATAAGACATTAGCTCCAATGGGCCTTGGGCTTTTCTGTCAACTCTTGACAAGTCCAAAGTTACCATTAACTATATTTAATACCACTATATAAATATAGTTGCACTCTAGTCCTTATTAATAAATTATATCCCAAGACTTTATTATACATGCAACCCCTTCATAAAATATTCATAGTAATACAAAGTCATGAAAGAAGACTGCCACTTTGTATATTACTACATCTTAATTCCTTGAATACCCGGTTTAATCCTTTAAGTTATTCATCATATATTTATGAAATCCAATTCCATAAATATATACTTTAGTAACTCCTTACTAAAGTGGTTAGACCCAACTCTCTGAATAACAAACACATTAAACTTATCTCAAGGGAATATTTTATATCTCCGTTAAGAGACTATGAATTCCATCTTGAGAATATATGTTCCATCAACACTAAATGTGGCTGCCCAACATACTGAGATTTTGACCTTAACCATAAATCTCACTCCTGATATATCAAAACAACCTACACTTCATGATCAAGTCCATTATCCTCTCAGGATTAAGAGTTCATGCAAATATAAGTCGTGAGTTTATTATTCTATTGACAGTCGTTAGGAGAATAATAAATCTCACACCGGTCCAGTTCAATATGTCTTAACTCTTAAAACATATCAACATATCAACTAGAAATCTCCATTTCCATGATCAAGACAAATCATCTTAGTTGATATGTTATAGCCTTCGCAGATGAAATGCCCAATTTCATCACCGACTACGAACTATAATTCTGAGTTTACAAAGAACTTGTGATTTATATCTTCTGTGACTAAATCACATAAATCACATACTATTGCATCTCATGGACTATATGATAATGTCCCAATATTCATGTTACCATTATTTTCAAATAATAATACAACTTTATTAACCAAAACATTAAGTCATACATAATGTCTTACATAATAAAATACATAGCATCATACAATAGGATTTAAGGACAAATATCCCAACACATCAAAAGAGGAATCACAAGATACAAGTTGCATCTTCTCTGAGAACTCGTTGTTCATGCAAATTGTGATCTGTGAGACAAAGTTCGTGCCCTAGTTCATCTCTGATGATTTGAAGAACTTTGCAGCCAACATTCTTTCTTCCTCAAGTTGGTGAGTGAGTCACGTACTTGGATTCGTGCAAAGGAGTAAGACGCGTACTGGGATCCGCGCATCACATTGGTTAGTCACGTATTGGGAGCCGTGCATTAAACTGGAGAAATTGTCACTACAGAACAAGTCCAATTGGGTTTTGGGGTAAGAGTTCAACTGTAGGTTGGTGAGGTACTGGGATTCCTTACTTGTAACTGCTTGTTGTGATAATAGTGGAGTTTCGGGAGTGGTGACCTTAAATCACCCAGTGGGGTTTTTGCCGTAAGGGTTTTCCCCATTCGTGAACAAATCACCGTGTTATTTATTTTCCGCTGCATAACTTAGTTTGGTGATTTGTTTGTGCTACCACGTGATTGCATGTTAATTTGATTAATTAATAACTGGGCTAATTAATTAATCTAAGTTATCACAAGGGGTCAACGCGTTTGTGGCCTAACAATCATATTGGAACCAACAACAGCTAAAAATAAAGATATTGTGAAAAAGAAGTACTACATCCGCAACATTTTTCACAACACTTCATAACCAATCGTAGGTGGTAAAGCACAACACTTGCCAATGAAATTAATTTTTTGCCCATCGATAACAACATGTAACAATCTACTACTTATAATTTGTTATAAAAATGTTGTGGATATAACATTTCTGTTATGAAAATGTTAAAGCATCTTGTTGTCGTCAAAATATTTTCAAAACTATGGAGCTATCAATTCTTTATGAGTCAAAATAAGATATAACAAAATTAAAAATGTATTATGAAAATGTTATGTCATTCTATTGTGTTTCTAGATATTTTTTATTGGTTTAAACTTTATTGAACCAAAATTCACTGTTTCACGTATAATTTTCTTGGATTGACTTTTTGTATTTTTTTTCCCTTTACACACAATTTTAAGTAAAAACACATAATTTTTCACAAACACACACAAAAAAAAAAAAAAAAAACAAACAAAAAACAAAAGCAAAATCAAAAACAAAAACAAAGGATAAAAACACTTTTCTTCCTTTATATTTGGGGTAGTTTTCATCACTTAGTGTATAGCCTAATCATTAGTAAAATAACTTGATAGATGTGGTAGGATTTGAAATTTGTGATGTCCATTCTACGTTGATTGCTCTTTATTATCGTGCTTAGACACCAATGTTGTTTTTATTTATTTTTTCCCCTAAATTGCTTGTAGATTGAAACTTAAGTCAATTTTTGTGTATATAATTTGATAGTTGCAATAAGGGGGAGGAGAGACTTGACAAGAAAAATTACCAATTACTAACTAAAACATACAAAATTGATAGAATATTAGGATTATGGGATTGAATTTATAAGGTAAAAGAATGAGATTGGTGTTAGTTTCCTCCCTACAAAGAAAGTATAGTGTCTGGCTCACCATAAATATCTTATTAAAACAAGATTTCTCCAAGTTCTATCTAGCATGAATCTTTAGCAAATAGTTATAGTTAATAACTAGACCATGAGGCCATTCCTTTCGAAGTCAAAATTGAATTTCTTAACACTAACCAAAGACTTGCTCAATGTAATTAGGATTAAAGTCTTATAACAGTACCACATGTTTTAAAGTCTTTTGAATAATTCAATAATTATAATAGATAAGGGAGGATTTGAATCCTAGATGTCTCAATTGGAAATACGAAAATGTGCCAACCAATTGAGTTATAAAAATCTTAGGGCAGCGTATGAAGTTAGATTCCTTCGTGACACACGTTATCAAGTTTGAATGAATCTAGAGAATCAATTACTTCAAAATAGTAAATGTATATCATCAAAAAATTATATAGTTCAAAAAGTCACATTAGTTAATAGCGGGACCATGTGGCCATTATTATCCAAGTCTAAATTTATTTTACAAACACTAACCAAAGACTTACTGCAACATTATTAGGATTAAAGTTTTCTAATAGAAGCACACGTTTTGAAGTTTGTTTGTTCTTCTTTTTTTTTTTTTAATTCTTTATTTTTCAATAGTTGTAATGGAGGAGGGAGGATTGGAAACCTTGATGTTTCCATCGATAGTTATCTAATTAGAATACACTATCTCTTTAACTAAGGCAGCCTAACAGTAAATAAATTTTAATTTAGGTTTGATTTTGTGAATCATTTCAATTGTTTAACTTTCATTTGTTTTCATTGTATGCCTTCCATCCAATCCAAATCCTCAAGTTCACTAAAATAACGTCATTTTTGAAAATGAAAAATATTAAACTAACAACAAGATTGGACAAAATTGACGGAATGACTTGACTGAAAAAATATTTAAGTTGAAGATTGAAAAAAATGATAGTTAAATGACTGATTTGATAATAAGTTAAAGTTGGAGGATGTAATTTGGAATTTAAACTTAAATAAATCTGTTATATAAAAATAGGGGAAAGATTTTGCTGCATACAAGTATGCAGCAATTGCTGTATAATAGGTTATGTATTAGCAAAAAGAAAATAACACATGTTTATATGCACATGATTAGGTGGATCTTTAAACACTTGTCACTTTATTTTTGCCGTCACATAATCATGTATGCAGCAATTGTTGCATACGAGTATGTAGCAATACTTTTTCCTAAAAACAAATTTTATTGACAATTACATGGTATACCGATGTGTGGATAACTAGAGATGTAATTATAGTCAAATTTTATTTTTATTTTATTTAAGGAAAAAGTAATGGATGCCGTAAAATTGACTAGGATAACATGGCTGTTACACATTTGATAATTTCCCTACATTCAGTGTGCAATTATGCAATGTGCATCAAACAATTCTTTTATAGTCCAAAATTTCAAGACAATAACTTTTCAAGTTTTTGGAAGTTTTAAACAATAACCAAAAGACTTTGGAAGTTTTGAACAATGACGAAGGATTTGGTGAGACGTTAACAAGATTTAAGTCTGCTAATGGTGTTACTCGTTTTCATAGTTGAAGGAATCTGGCATATTAATAACTTAAAAAGATCCACGACTATTTTCTCCCACACAAATTTTAAGAGATAAAGCTACCACTTAAACTTTTATTACCTGTTACTTGGTAAAACTCTTTACCTTGTCCGTAAGCCCCTCCTCTAATAACTTATTAAAATATTACATGTATGTATACATGTTTAGAAAAAGCCCGTCCATATTACAAAAGAGCAATCCAAATTGTCATTTATTTTATTGTTTAAGTTGCACTTATCATATTCTTGTCACGAATTTATCAGCGTTTTGTAGAACACTTTATTGCTCTCAAGTCTCAACAAAATAAAAATTTGTAGTACAATTTATAGTGTCTTGGCCCCATGTTACATGTATGTTTGTAATAGTGACGTTTCCCCCAAAAGGTTGGAGTGCTCGGTTCACCTATTTTGGTTGGTAATATAAGTACCTACCAGTCTTGTCCCAAAAGGTCAAATTACGACTTTTTTATGTTATAAGAATAATTCCAAAGCATCCCTTATTTAAAACTTGACCTTTTCAGTTGCTCCATAGTCGTGGGCATAACTTGAAGTAATGCAAAATTCAGGTTAGTTGATAGCGGCACCCACAAGACTTTTTAACTTTCATAGTCTTGTAAAGTTTCGAGAAACGAACAAATATTTTTACTTATTTTTTAACACAGTGTAAATAGGATATTAGGATTGTGGGTTTGAATATATAAAGTGAATCCAGAACAACTAGATTAGAGATAATTTCAAGCCTTTTTGGATTTAAACCACTATAAATTTCTTTAAAACCTTCTTCCTTCTCACCGTTTGTGTGTTAAAAATATTTAGTATTCTAAAAAAAAAAAAAGATTAGAGATAATTTCCTCCCATCAAATGAAGTATGGTAAATTGTGTCAATTTCTGTTTGTTTAAACTAATTAGAATTTTTGGATAAGGCAACTAAATTCTAAAATTTTTTGAGTAAATAGAGTTTGATTTTTTTTTTAAACAAATGCTAATTAAAGTGAGTATTTTATTTTTTACAAATTCTCTAATTGACTCTTTATCTTTTAATTTTATATATATTAACTTTTTTTTCCTTGCACAGGTTACTAGCTAACAAGTAGATATGTTATTTTAAAGATGTTTTCCTTTTAATCTATTTGAGAAAAATAAATTAGATAACATAAAACTGACCCAAATAACATGATAATTACATACATGTTTAATCTTTTTTTTTTTTTTTTTTTTTTTGGTGATAGTTACGTAAAGGGAGAAAATATTTGATTCTTAGAATTATCTGTTGAAAATGCTAAGAAATACTAATTGAGTTACAAGACACTTTACAAGTTCAATGTAACTTGAGTTTGCATAACTCAATAAGCATTTTTCAAATATAGACTATATATATACATATAAATATATAATTCTACACAAACAATTACGTAGTCCAAATTTCAGGTTAATTAACAGCGGCATGCACAAGACATTACAATGAACAAAGACCTTTCTTTCTTTCTTTCTTTTTTCTTCTTTGAATAAAATGGCAGTAACACTTACCAAATTAAGGACTAGGTAAAATTATTGGATAAAAGTCTTCTAACAGTGTCCAAAATTCTAGTTTTATAGCTGACCACACTTTTTTGAAATAGGACATAAAAAAAATCAAGCCACACGCTCTCGAGGTTGAAAGTTTTTTTCCCTGTTGAATGAATATTTTCCTCCTTACCACGTTTTCAAGGTAGAATGAATCTAAGTTTTATTCCTCCATGCAACACGTTTTCAAGGCTGAATAAATCGATCAAATCTACGACTTGAAAAAAGTTGTGGTAATTTTCTCTCACGTACATATTCTATTAATTTATTAATATTAACTACATAAAAAGAGTCAATTGGGTTAGGAATAGTGTTTTGGTTTATTCAAGTTCTTGGACTCATTCTAATGCTACTAAAAACCTTTCATACTTATTCATGGCATTTGGTCAATCTGGTGAGATGGATTTTTTTCATCTTGAGTACACCGGTTTGTTTTTGTTTTATATTATATGATCTATATCTATCTATATATAAAAAGAGTCAATGCCTTAAAGCTACATTAGCTCCGCTACAGTATTTTTAGTTTGTCCAATTTGCACTTTTTCACTTTTTTATTTTTTTAAATGCGTAAAGCCACAATAGTTTTGCAATTTGGTGAGATGGATTTTTTTCATCTCAAATACACCAATTTGTTTTTTTTAATATTATATATATAGTCAATGCCTTAAAGGCTATAGTAGCTCTACTACAATATTTTTGGTTTGTTTAATTTGCATTTTTTCACTGGCATTTTTTTTTTTAAATGCATAAAGCTACAGTAGTTTTGTTACATTATTTTTGATTTGTTCAATTCGCAATGTTTCACAACCAGTAACAACATGTAACAACCTATTACTTATAATTTATTATGAAAATGTCATGGACATAACATTTATTTTGTGAAAATGTTAAGACATCTTGTTGTCGTCACAATATTTTGAAAACTGCTAGGCTATCAATTCTTTATGAGTCAAAATAAGATATAGCAAAATTAATAACGTATTATAATATGTTGTGCTATTCTATTGTGTTTCCAGAAATTTTTTATTGGTTTAGTCAACTTTATTGAACCAAATATCATTATTTCACGTACAATTTTATTGAGTTGACTTTTTGTATTTTTTTTCTTTATGCACAATTTTAAGTAAAAACACATAGTTTTACACATGCACACAAAAAAACAAAAACAAATGATGAAAACACTTTTCATCCTTTTTATTTGGGGTAGTTTTCATCACTTAGTTTATAGCCTAATTAGTAAAATAACTTGATAAATATGATAGGATTTGAAATTTGTGATTTCCATTCTATGTTGATCGCTCTTTATTATCATGCTTAAACACCAATGTTGTTTTTATTTATTTTTTCCCCTAAATTGTATGTAGATTGAAACTTAAGTCATTTTCTGTGTGGATAATTCGATAGTTGCAATAACGCAGAGGAGAAACTTGACAAGAAAATTTACCAATTATGCTAACTAAAACATACAAAATTGATAGAATATTAGGATTATGGGGTTGAATGTATAAGGTAAAAGAATGAGATTGGTGTTAGTTTCCTCCCTACAAAGAAAGTATAGTGTTAGGCTCACCATCAATATCTTATTTGAAAGCTTACTTGATGTGTAAAACACTAATGAATGTTTAGACTCCCAATTTCAAATTTAACCAACACAAGCTTATACCCAAACAATAGATGTGCCGAATAATAGGTACAAGCTAAAACCTAAACAAATAAACAACTATATACCATAATTAATCACAACACAGCAACAATTAAAGGTAGAGAGTAAGGGTTAGAGAGATACAAACACAAAAATGATACTGGTACGTGTTATCGAAGAAGAAACTAAAGAACTCAGCGAAAAACCTCTCAGCCGCCCTCCAAGCAATAAAATGATCCACTAAAGAATAAAGTAGGGATACACGAATAACAATAGACCCTCCAAGCCTAATCTACCCAATGCACCTAAGCTCTCCAAGTTTATTGCTCCAATAAGGTTAAGCCTAACCGTGTCTTCTCTAACTTTCCAGATCCCGCAATAAGCCCATTGTATCAACCAAACAAATTGGTCATCTCTAAACTACTTCTGAAGTACCAAAACACCTCCTCACTGATATGGGTATGATAAGATAAGGATTTGACTAATGAACCTCTCAATGGTATGTCAATGGAGGGGGTGAGAGAAGAGGAATTTGGAAAATCAAAAGTCTAAGATTGTGGATGAGTTAATCTTGGTTTTCTCTAGGGTTTCTCTCTCAAAATTCTCTCTAGAAGCTCTCTACATTTCCTAGGTATAAGGGTATTTATAGTAAGGTACGTGAGGAATGTGAAAAGTTATTTTTTTACAAAACAAGGCATTTTGGCAACTCACTCTCGTGACTCGTGACTGAAATGAGTCGCGAGTTTGAGTCACGAGATAATTGTTAGGCTAGACTGTACTTTTTATCCTATAATGCTCCAGCTGTCGTAATCCTTCAGCTTCCTGCATGCTTCACACGTGTGGCATTTTGACGAGTTACCAGTCGCAAGTCACTCGTGAGATCCAGTCGCGAGAATCCTTTAAATGCTCACACACTTGAACTTCTTCACACTCTCTCACACACAACCCTTACATTATTCCCACCTAAATACAGGGTATCTAATTACTGAAATTACAAGCAAATTTTGCACGGAATAAAGCCAACACATGGTTGAATAAATTCAACCTTACATTATTAAAACAAGATTTCTCCATGTTCAATCTACCATTAATCTTTAGCAAATAGTTATATTTAATAGCTAGATCATGAGGCCATTACTTTCCAAGTCAAAATTGAATTTCTTAACACTAGCCAAAGACTTGTTCAATGTAATTAGGATTAAAGTCTTCTAACAGTACCACATGTTTTGGAGTTTTTTGAATAATTCAATAATTATAACAAATAAGAGAGGATTTGAATCCTAGATGTCTCAATTGAAATACCAAAATGTGCCAACCAATTGAGCTACAAAAATCTTGGCACAGCTTATGAAGTTAGATTCCTTCGTGACACATGTTTTCAAGTTTGAATGAATCTAGAGAATCAATTACTTCAAAATAGTATTGGTAGATCATCAAACAATTATATAGTTCAAAAAGTCACGCTAGTAAATAGCGGGACCGTGTGGCCATTACTTTCCAAGTCTAAATTTATTTTACAAACACTAACCAAAGACTCATTGCAACATTACTAGGATTAAAGTTTTCTAATAGAAGCACATGTTTTGAAGTTTGTTCGTTCTTTTTTTATTTTTTATTATTTAGTAGCTATAATGGAGGAGGGAGGATTGGAATCCTTGATGTTTCCATCGACAGTTATCTAATTAGAATACACTCTCTTTTTAACTAAGGCAGCCTAACATTAAATAAACTTTAATTTAGTTTTGATTTTGTGAACAAATTCTAATTAATAGGTTTATTCTTCTCTAAAAGTTCTCTAATTGCATTTTTATTTATTAATAATTATTAAATGAAGACTAAATTACAAATCGCACCTCTAACTTTGACTTGTTTTTAATTTGGTTCTTTATGTTTTACTCTTTTTCATTTCAATTCTTTAACTTTAATTTGTTTTCATTGTATTCCTTCCATCCAATCCAAATCCTCAAGTTCACTAAAACGTCATTTTGGAAAATGAAAAATATTAAACTAACAAGAAGATTGGACAAAATTGATGAAATGACTAGACTGGAAAAATATTTAAGTTAAAGATTGAAAAAAAAATGAAACTTAAATGACTGATTTGATAATAAGTTAAAGTTGGAGGATGTAATTTGGAGTTTAAACTTAAATAAACCTGTTATATAAATAAAAGGGAAAGATTTTGCTGCATACAAGTATGCAGCAATTGCTATATAATGGGTTATGTGTCAGCAAAAAGAAAACAATATGTGTCTAGATGCACACGATCAGGTAAACTCTTAGACACTTGTCATTTTGTTTTTGCTACCACATAATCATGTATGCAACAATTGCTACATACCATTATGTAGCAAACCTTTTTCCTAAAAATAAATTTTATTGACCATTACATGGAATACCGACGTGTGGATAACTAGATATGTAATTATAGTCAAATTTTATTTTTATCTTATTTAAGGAAAAAGTAATGGATGGCGTAAGACTGACCAAGATAACATGATTGTTACATGTTTAATAATTTCCATACGTTTAGTCTGCAATTGTGCAATGTGCATCAAACAATTCTTTTATAGTCCAAAATTTCAAGATAGTAACTTTTCAAATTTTTTAAAGTTTTAAACAATGACCAAAAAACTTTGAAAGTTTTAAACACTGACAAAGGACTTGGTGAGACATTAACAAAATTTAAGTCTTCTAATGGTGTCACTCGTTTTCATAGTTGAAGGATCTAATATATCAATAACTTAAAAAGATCCATGATTATTTTCTCCCACACACATTTTAAGAGATGAAGCTACCAATTAATCTTTTATTACCTATTACTTCGTAAATCTCTTTACCTTGTCCCTAAACCCCTCCTCTAATAACTTATTAAAATATCATACGTATGTAATATGTATACATGTTTAGAAAAAGCCCGTCCATATTACAAAAGAGCAATCCAAATAGTCATTTATTTAATTGTTTCAGTTGCACTTATAACATTCTTATCACGAATTTGTCAGCGTTTTGTAGTACACTTTATTGCTCTCAAGTCTCAACAAAATAAAAATTTGTAATACAATTTATAGTGTCTAGGCCCCATGTTACACGTATGTTTGTAACAGTGACGTTTCCCCCAAAAGGTTGGAGTGCTCGGTTCACCTATTTTGGTTGCTAATATAACCGACCAGTCTTGTCCCAAAAGGTCAAATTACGACCTTTATAAAACTTGACCTTTCAGTTGCTCCATAGTCGTGAGCATAACTTGAAGTAATGCAAAATTCAGGTTAGATGATAGCGGCACCCACAAGACTTTTAACTTTCATAGTCTTACAAAGTTTCGAGAAACGAACAAATATTTTTACTTATTTTTTAACACAATGTAAATAGGATATTAGGATTATGGGTTTGAATAAATAAAGTGAATCAAGAACTTCTAGATTAGAGATAATTACCTCCCATCAAATGAAGTATGGTAAATCGTGTCAAATTCTGTTTGTTTAAACTAATTAGAATTTTTGGATAAAGCTACAAAATTCTAAAAAAAAATTGAGTAAATAGAGTTTGATTTTTTTAAAACAAGTGCTAATTAAATTGAGTATTTTATTTTTTACAAATTCTCTAATTGACTCTTTATCTTTTAATTTTATATATATTAACTTTTTTTTTCCATGCACAAGTTACTAACAAGTAGATATGTAATTTTAAAGAAGTTTTCCTTTTAATCTATTTGAGGAAAAAAAATTTAGATAACATAAAACTGACCCAAATAACATGATAATTACATACATGTTTAATCTAAATTTTCTGTTTTTGATAATTTGATAATTACGTAAAGGGAGAAAAGATTTGAATCTCAGAATTATCTGTTGAAACTTGAAAACACTAAAAAATATCCATTGAGTTACAAGACTCTTTACATGTTTAATGTAACTTGAGTTTGCATAACTCAATACACATTTTTCAAATATAGACTATATATATATACATAAAAATATATAATTCTACATAAACAATTATATAGTCCAAATTTCAGGTTAATTAACAGCGGCATGCATAAGACATTACAATGAACAAAGACCTTTCTTTTTTTCTTTTGTCTTCTTTGAATAAAATGGCAGTAACACTTACCAAATTAAGGACTTGGTAAAATTAATAGATAAAAGTCTTCTAACAGTGTCCAAAATTCTAGTTTTATAGTTGACCACACTTGTTTGTAATAGAAAATAAGAAAAAATCTTGCCACACGTTCTCAAGGTTGAATATTTTATTCCCTGTTGAATGAATCTTTTCCTCCGTGGTACGTTTTCAAGGTGGAATGAATCGAAGTTTTATTCCTCCATGCCATTCGTTTTCAAGGCTAAATAAATCGAACAAATTAATGACTTGAAAAAAGTTGTGGTAATTTTCTCTTCCATGCATACAAATATAAAGAGATAAAGCTACCATATTAGTCAGTTCTTTGTTCTTAGTTTTTACTTTGGACCTCAGGTTGGCTCTATAGCTTAAATCATTTTTAGGAAATTGTTTAAAACACTACTAAACAACACTCCAAAATTATGGCAATAATTGGTTTTACCAGGGAGGAAAAATACCGTAGGTAGGCTGTGCACTTTCCTTCTATCCTCAAGGCGGTCCTATGATTGTAGGTTAATAGAAATCCATCCTAAATAAAAATCTTATGCTATGTCAAATCATTATTGATGACCAATGTACCTTAACTTCAATTTCTATAGACCATGTTATCAAAAAAAAAAAAACTTCAATAGATCAACCTTCCATATGGTATATTGTCGTCACACGCCACATTCTAAATAACTTCTCTCTCCCTTAAAACTAAAATCAAATTAGAAAGTATTAACTTACTTTCGCAATGCATTACTTTACTCAAGGTAAAGTATAGCTCTTCTTTTTTAATTAAATACTTTTCATCTTGTTGGATGTAGATCCCTGTCAGATCTGATTAGGGGTGTCCACATGTTTGGCCGGGTTGGGTTTGTGCCCGACCCGACCTGACCCAACCCAAAACTTTCGGGTGGGTGAAAACGGAAACCGAATTCGACCCAGAATGCTACTCGGATCTGGCGGTTTGGGTCCCGTTGAGTTTCAGGTTGAACGATCGGGTTTCGGGTATATCGCCGATGATGTTATTTTGGCAAGATTTGTCAAGATCTGGCCAGATCACGACGAGATCGCGCCGGATCTCGATGAGATCACGCCGGATCTCGACGATATCGCGCCATTTCTCAACGAGATTGTGTTGGATTTTGTCGAAACTAATGGTATTTCAAGTAACTTTCGTCGGAGAACTCCAATACTACCGGTCTTTGTAAGTTTTCATCGATAATCCTTCGAATATCGCTGGAGGTTTCTAGGTTTATGATCGGGTCAGGTTGCTCAGGTTTTGGGGGAGGAAACCAGCCAACGAACCCGAAGGTGCCGGGTTCCGTGGGCACCCACCACCAGCTGTCGGAGTGTCGGTTCGGGCCGTTTTCGGTTTAGGCTCGGGTGGGTTGCTCAGGTATATGAGTTGGGTGGACAGTCCTAGATCTGATTATTAACCAATTTTAAGGCCAAGTTGATTATCAAATTTATTATGAAGAACCTTAGATTAAGTAGATAAATTTCAATATCATGCAAGTGTAGAATAGTAAATAATACATGATATAATGACTCAAGAAACTGGATTTTTTTTTTTTAAATAACTATAAAATTCAAACTATTTTATTAGTTAGCAACGTTTCCAAACTATTTACGTATCTAACAATTTGAGTATGTTAGACTCGATTTTACTGCAGCAAATTGAGTTTTAAAGACTCGATTTCTGTGTTGACAAAGCTAACGTGGAATAAAAGACCCATGTGGAAATCCACGTGGAAGTCGAGTCTTTAAGACTCGATTTCCTATTCACTTTCTTCCTTTCCTTTTTTCTCTCTTTTTTTTTTTTTTTTTCCTCCATCTGTCGTGCCCCCAAAATCCCAAGCCAGTTCTTCCTCCTTTTCATCTAAATCCGTTTCTCAAAATCCCAGCCCAAATCACGATCACGATCACAATCCCAGCAAAAATCCAAAATCAAAAATCACGATTTCAGTACCAGAGCGCCATTGGTTTATCTCTTGATTTGTTTTCTGTTTTTTCTGGGTCCGTCTGTCTCAAATGGAATATTTTCTGCTACGGGTTTTGTGTTTTCTGGGTCTGTTAGTGTTTTATGGGTTGATTAACTGGGTTTTTTTCTTTTCTGGTTGGTTTGCTTGTGATTTTTTGGGTTGCTGTTCTAGTTTTCTGCGTGGGTCTGTGTTGAGTTTTTTTTTTTTTGGGTTGCTGCATTTTTTAGTTGTTGCGCATTTTCTAGTTGCTGTATTTTTTCTGGTTTCTGGGTTTCTAATTTTTTGCATGGGTTTGTGTTGAGTTTTCTTTTCTGGGTTGCTGCATTTTCTGGTTTCTGGGTTGCTACATTTTCTGGTTGTTGTGCATTTTCTGGTTGTTGCATTTTTTCTAGTTTCTGGGTTGCTGGTTGCTGCACATTTTCCAGTTTCTGGTTGTTGCATTTTCTTGTTACTGGGTCGCATATTCTGGTTGGGGAACTCGAGTCCACGTGAATTTGAGTCTTTAGAATTTGAGTCTTTATCCACATCAGCTACACACCTAATAGAAATTGAGTCTTTAAAACTCGATTTGTTACAGTGAAATCGAGTCTCCCAGACTCGAATGGTTGGATATCTAAATAGTTTGAAAACGTTGCTAACTAATAAAATAGTTTGAATTTTCTAATTATTTAAAAAAAAAAATCCCGAGAAACTAGTGAAAGAAGTTATTTTCTCAAGAAAAAAATGGGAGGACTTGACCTTATTGATCCCTAGATAAAGAAATCCACTATTAAATAAAGGTTCACAGACTGAATAACTATATTCTTCGTAAACTTAACTAAAGTTACCGTACTTAGCTCTAAGATCCATAGACTTCTTTGATAGCAACCTACTATAACATGAACCTCCAATCCATGACTTCAATATCCCCTTGAGAATTAAATCCAACACCCTTGATATCTGGAGTGCAACAACTTTAGATCCACTGGTTCAAATTGTATGAGAACAAACACCAGTAGTGACTTTATGAGTAGTAGGCACAAAAAATTTTAGATCTCAAAAGAGCAACTCCAAAGTCTTATAAAAACGTGCATTATGGTTTACTTATATAGTAGAGCAAGTAGGAACAAAACCCTAATCACATAGTGGGCTAATGGATCGTAGTTTGATAGGTTGAGCTTAAGTTTCAATTGGTCGAAACTGTAAATTCCTAAACAACTTAAAAGAATCGAATTCTTGTTTTTGCACACCAAAAATCAGAAGTTTGAGCATTTTTCTTGACATTCATATAGACTATAACAAGATAAGTTTTGATTCATGTACTTGCCAACACAAATCTAGTTATTTTAAACCTAACACAATTATTTTTATTACAATTTATGCCAAAACTGTAATTTTTATTTTTTAGATGAAATTAATTTTTGGTTGGTTAATATTAATTCATCAAGTTATGCATTGACCTATCTTTGATTAAGAAGGTTGATACTTTTGAGTGATTGTATTGCTAATTGAAGTTACTTTCGCGCATTTAATCATTTAGATACTATTATTGTACACTTTAAATTTTATTTTATTCTTTTTATATTTTAATTTCATATAGAGTGTTTCTTTTTTTTCTTTTTTCTTTTTTGATGAGATAGAGTGTTTCTTTTATCAGGAATACAATAGTCCACAACTAATTTTTCTAGGAGAAACAATTTAGAATATACACCTAGTGACAATAATATTTTCAGTCAAGTAGAGAACTGCATCATTACTTGGGCAATTGGACCATCTATATTACCAAGGCCTGCCTTATAGATTGAAAAACTGTCAAATGTGGGCGAATTGCTTATTTCATTGCCGGAAAGAAATATTAAGTAATATCACCTACTGAAATTTTTAACTTGCTAGAATGAGCATAATGAGTTAATGACCTCCTTACTAGAGCACCCTGAAGATTTTCATTATCCTGCATAGAACAATTACGACTTTCTTTTGCCTCTTAATAATAACAATAATTGTAAACTAAAAAGGCCTTGATGCACGATATACAAGCAAGTATATTGCCAAACCGTGGCCAAGCAATGAACAAAAAGTGAATTCAGGAAAAAAAGAAAAGAAAAAAAAAAAAAAAAAAAAGAACAAAACAGTGATCAATGGTCATCTGGTGTCTGAAACCCATTCTTAAGCAATAAATAAGGCCAAAGGAGACTTTTGAACAAAGAAAAATTCAAAGGAATGTCCCATTGCCGTATGCTTGCACGGAATACACCACGTCAGTGGTATAAAACCTATAAAGGCAATCCATGGATCCAACTATATGTGGAATAATGGAAGGTCTACATAAGAGAAGGCCAAAATATTATCATCAGGGTACACAACTCAAAATACAGATGACGGTTGTGTTTTTCAAAGTAATGGAAGGCTTATGAAGAGCCAAATTTAATCAGCTATTCTGCAAAGGGCTTCTGATAAGTCATGTGATTAAATGATTTTTGGGATGTTGATAATTGTTGTAGATGTTAGTCAGACAAATTAATTGTTCCCATGAATCCCCTTACTACTGTATGGAACAGTCAGAGTGGATAAAATAAGAATACTAGCTGGAATTTTTTACAGGAATAGTACAGGAACATACACCTTCATGACAAATTAGAAAAATGATTAATTTAATTTCCTTGATAGCCAAGGGTCAACAATATGTTAGTCGTACTGGTTCCACTTATAGTGACAATATTCTGTGAACTACTCCAGTATTAGAAAGCACAGTACCAAGCACATTTGGCACATGAGGATTAAGATCCAACTGGTGTAATTGCCCGTGAATGGAAGCAATCATATATTCTGAATATACAAAATTAAGTTTCCAACCTATAAATATGGGTTTTTTTTTTTTTTTTCCTCAATACAACAGTCATGCATCACAAAATCCTAGGAAAATTAAGTTTGCCTTTAATCAGAGAGGACACTTCAGAAAGCATGAGTAACACTCCTTACCTTCAAATTTGGAGAAATCTAATTCTCAAGCAACAGATTAATAGATGGATTAAGAAATCCATAACAAGCAAATCACCTCCAAGGCATAAATTAAAGATTCCCATTCCCTAAAACCTGTTAGAGGAAAACAAAAGTGCTATTACCAGTACTACCTAAATCCACTAGGGAGAGAACCTGCGAAATTGGTGCAAGATTCTCTTAGCCATATAAGTTTAATAATATAAATTTCCTGTTGTAGCATAGCAGTGTCACAGAAGAAGTGAAACCTAAAATCTTCATGTTCACCATGACATTATTTATGTACTACTAGAAGATCCCGCACTGCAGGGGAAAGATACACTCCTAAGATTCTACCAACATAATAAAAAAATTGACTCCATAAATATATATATATATATATATATATATATTTTGTAATGTTACTGATACTTAAATACTAACAAAATGAGTAAGTTTAATTAATTGCAAGCAATTAATCCTGTGCTTGATGAATTAGGGAGAGAAATAAGGGTTCTTAAGCATTTTTCAAAGGAAGTAAATTACTTTTTCAAATGATAATGAATATTAAAATTTAGTTGCCTTGATAAAACAGTATATAATTTTAGGTTGAATGGCCTGGAAAAATCAGACCAACTGATCCAATTACTAAAATGACAATTCTTCTAACGTTTTCTTCCACACATAATGACTCATGCACCTTCTTCCACATTATTTTATCTTATTAATCTTTCTCTGTTTTAATCTCTATTTATAGTAAGAAGAAGAAAAAAGTTCTATCCCAATGTGTCCCTGTTCCATATGGGTTCCTTCATCTACATATGAGGATTGCAGTTGCACAGGACTGTTTCTTAGAGTACTGAAACGGCCAAAATGGCCAAATACCACAAATTTCAAAACTTAGTAGCAAAAAAACACTGTTTCGGAAATAAATAGGGAAGTACCACTTTTCTGGTACTCGAGTTTCTTAAACTCGAGTTCTAAATGGTACTCGAGCTTAAGAAACTCGAGTACCAAGAAGTTTAGCCACTGTGGCACTGCTGACATGGAATTTGTGCTATTTAAAAAAATAATATGGTACTCGAGCTTGGTAAACTCAAGTTCCATGCAACACAGTACTCGAGTATACCAAACTCGAGTACCAATTAGAAAAAAAAATTATGTTTATTTTTATTTCTAAGGCACTCGAGCTTGGTGAGCTCGAGTACCTTGTAAGGAACTCGAGTTCCTTATAACTTTTTTTTTTTTTTTTTGATAATGGGCCAATAAACAAAAACATAAACATAAACATAAACATATTTTTAAGTTTTTATTAATTTAAATAGAAGCATTGTAAAATAGATTTTAATTTCAAAATATGAATTAATTTCTACATTAATTAAAACTGTTCACTGTTTTCTCATAAAAATTGTTCACTGTTTTCTCTTTAGCATTATTTAAAAAATTGTTCACTCTCTTTTTTGCGTAAATTATTTTATGTTCACTATTTAAAAAATTATTAACTGTTTTTTCATAAAACACCAACTAAAATCGTGTTTTATAAATTTAAACGCCAGATCAGAATGCTTTTTCGTGCTTAAATTTCACAATAATCGAATTTGGTTTTCTGCATCAATGAAATCTATTTCTACATTAATAAAATTTTCTCTCTGTACATCACGTTTACTGTACATTCGAATCTGCTTACTACATTCATAAAATCTATTTTCTGTATTAATTAAAACCGTTCATTGTTTTCTCATAAAAATTGGTCACTGTTTTCTACAAAATTTATTTCTATGATTTTGCATAAAATTATTTTCTCTTTAATGTTATTTAAAAAATTGTTCACTGCCTTTTTTGCGTAAATTATTTTACGTTCACTATTTAAAAAATTAATAACTGTTTTTTCATAAAACACCTACTAAAATTGTGTTTTATAAATTTAAACGCCAAATCAGAATGCTTTTTCATGCTTAAATTTCATAATAATCGAATTTGTTTTTCTGCATTGATGAAATCTATTTCTACATTAATAAAATTTTCTCTCTATACATCACATTTACTGTATATTCGAATCTGCTTATTGCCTTCATAAAATCTGTTTTCTGTATTAATTAAAACTGCTTATTGTTTTCTCATAAAAATTGTTCACTGTTTTCTGCAAAATCTATTTTTATGATTTTGCATAAAATTATTTTCTCTTTAGCGTTATTTAAAAAATTGTTCACTCTCTTTTTTGCGTAAATTATTTTATGTTTACTATTTGAAAAATTGTTAACTGTTTTTTCATAAAACACCACCTAAAATCATGTTTTATAAATTTAAACGTCAAATCAGAATGCTTTTTCGTGCTTAAATTTCACAATAATCGAATTTATTTTTCTGCATTGATGAAATCTATTTCTACATTAATAAAAGTTGCTCTCTGCACATCACGTTTACTGTATATTCGAATCTGCTTATTGCATTCATAAAATATGTTTTCTGTATTAATTAAAACCGCTCATTGTTTTCTCATAAAAATTGTTCATTGTTTTCTGCAAAATCTATTTCTATGATTTTGCATAAAATTATTTTCTCTTTAGCGTTATTTAAAAAATTGTTCACTCTCTCTTTTCCGTAAATTATTTTATGTTCACTATTTAAAAATTTGTTAACTGTTTTTTCATAAAACACATACTAAAATCGTGTTTTATAAATTTAAACACCAAATCAGAATGCTTTTTCGTTCTTAAATTTCACAATAATCGAATTTGTTTTTATGCATTGATGAAATCTATTTCTACATTAATAAAAGTTGCTCTCTGCACATTACATTTACTGTATATTCGAATCTACTTATTGCATTCATAAAATATGTTTTCTGTATTAATTAAAACCGCTCATTGTTTTTTCATAAAAATTGTTCACTGTTTTCTACAAAATCTATTTTTATGATTTTGCATAAAATTATTTTCTCTTTAGCGTTATTTAAAAAATTGTTCACTCTCTTTTTTCCGTAAATTATTTTATGTTCACTATTTAAAAAATTGTTAACTGTTTTTTCATAAAACACCAACTAAAATTGTGTTTTATAAATTTAAACGCCAGATCAGAGTGCTTTTTCGTGCTTAAATTTCACAATAATCGAATTTGGTTTTCTGTATCGATGAAATCTATTTCTACATTAATAAAATTTTCTCTCTGTACATCACGTTTACTGTATATTCGAATCTGCTTACTGCATTCATAAAATCTGTTTTCTGTATTAATTAAAACCGTTCATTGTTTTCTCATAAAAATTGTTCACTGTTTTCTGCAAAATTTATTTCTATGATTTTTCATAAAATTATTTTCTCTTTAGTGTTATTTAAAAAATTGTTCACTCCCTTTTTTGCGTAAATTATTTTACGTTTACTATTTAAAAAATTAATAACTGTTTTTTCATAAAACACTTACTAAAATTGTGTTTTATAAATTTAAACGCCAAATCAGAATGCTTTTTCGTGCTTAAATTTCATAATAATCGAATTTGTTTTTCTGCATTGATGAAATCTATTTCTACATTAATAAAATTTTCTCTCTGTACATCACATTTACTGTATATTCGAATCTGCTTATTGCATTCATAAAATCTGTTTTCTGTATTAATTAAAACTGTTCATTTTTTCTCATAAAAATTGTTCACTGTTTTCTGCAAAATCTATTTTTATGATTTTGTATAAAATTATTTTCTCTTTAGCGTTATTTAAAAAAATTTTCACACTCTTTTTTGCGTAAATTATTTTATGTTTACTATTTGAAAAATTGTTAACTGTTTTTTCATAAAACACCTACTAAAATCATGTTTTATAAATTTAAACGCCAAATCAGAATGCTTTTTCGTGCTTAAATTTCACAATAATCGAATTTATTTTTCTGCATTGATAAAATCTATTTCTACATTAATAAAAGTTGCTCTCTGCACATCACGTTTAGTGTATATTCGAATCTACTTATTGCATTCATAAAATATGTTTTCTGTATTAATTAAAACCGCTCATTGTTTTCTCATAAAAATTGTTCACTGTTTTCTGCAAAATCTATTTCTATGATTTTGCATAAAATTATTTTCTCTTTAGCGTTATTTAAAAAATTGTTCACTCTCTTTTTTCCGTAAATTATTTTATGTTCACTATTTAAAAAATTGTTAACTGTTTTTTCATAAAACACATACTAAAATCGTGTTTTATAAATTTAAACGCCAAATCAGAATGCTTTTTCGTGCTTAAATTTCACAATAATCGAATTTATTTTTCTGCATTGATGAAATCTATTTCTACATTAATAAAAGTTGCTCTCTGCACATCACGTTTACTGTATATTCGAATCTGCTTATTGTATTCATAAAATATGTTTTTTGTATTAATTAAAACCGCTCATTGTTTTCTCATAAAAAATTTTCACTGTTTTCTGCAAAATCTATTTCTATGATTTTGCATAAAATTATTTTCTCTTTAGCGTTATTTAAAAAATTGTTCACTCTCTTTTTTCCGTAAATTATTTTATGTTCACTATTTAAAAAATTGTTAACTGTTTTTTCATAAAACACATACTAAAATCGTGTTTTATAAATTTAAACGCCAGATCAGAATGCTTTTTTGTGCTTAAATTTCACAATAATCGAACAAGAGAACAATAATTCGATTATTGTGAAATTTAAGCACGAAAAAGCATTCTGATTTGGCGTTTAAATTTATAAAACACAATTTTAGGAGGTGTTTTATGAAAAAACAGTTAATAATTTTTTAAATAGTAAACGTAAAATAATTTACGTAAAAAGGGAGTGAACAATTTTTTAAATAACACTAAAGAGAAAATAATTTTATACAAAATCATAGAAATAAATTTTGCAGAAAACAGTGAACAATTTTTATGAGAAAATAATGAACGGTTTTAATTAATACAGAAAACAAATTTTATGCATGCAGTAAGCAGATTCGAATATACAGTAAACATGATGTACAGAGAGAAAATTTTATTAATGCAGAAATAGATTTCATCGATGCAGAAAAACAAATTTGATTATTGTGAAATTTAAGCACGAAAAAGCATTCTGATCTGGCGTTCAAATTTATAAAACACGATTTTAGTTGGTGTTTTATGAAAAAACAGTTAATAATTTTTTAAATAGTGAACGTAAAATAATTTACGCAAAAAGGGAGTGAACAATTTTTTAAATAACACTAAAGAGAAAATAATTTTATGAAAAATCATAGAAATAAATTTTGCAAAAAACAGTGAACAATTTTTATGAGAAAACAATGAACGGTTTTAATTAATACAGAAAACAGATTTTATGAATGCAGTAAGCAGATTCGAATATACAGTAAACGTGATGTACAGTAAAAATTTTATTAATGTAGAAATAGATTTCATCGATGCAGAAAAACAAATTCGATTATTGTGAAATTTAAGCACGAAAAAGCATTCTGATTTGGCGTTTAAATTTATAAAACATGATTTTAGTAGGTGTTTTATGAAAAAACAGTTAACAACTTTTCAAATAGTAAACATAAAATAATTTACGCAAAAAAGAGAGTGAACAATTTTTTTAATAACGCTAAAGAGAAAATAATTTTATGCAAAATCATAAAAATAGATTTTGCAGAAAACAGTGAACAATTTTTATGAGAAAACAATGAACAGTTTTAATTAATACAGAAAACAGATTTTATGAATGCAATAAGCAGATTCGAATATACAGTAAATGTGATGTACAGAGAGAAAATTTTATTAATGTAGAAATAGATTTCATCAATGCAGAAAAACAAATTCGATTATTATGAAATTTAAGCACGAAAAAGCATTCTGATTTGGCGTTTAAATTTATAAAACACAATTTTAGTAGGTGTTTTATGAAAAAACAGTTAATAATTTTTTAAATATTGAACGTAAAATAATTTACGCAAAAAAGGGAGTGAACAATTTTTTAAATAACACTAAAGAGAAAATAATTTTATGCAAAATCATAGAAATAAATTTTGTAGAAAACAGTGAACAATTTTTATGAGAAAACAATGAACGGTTTTAATTAATACAGAAAATAGATTTTATGAATGTAGTAAGCAAATTAGAATATACAGTAAACGTGATGTACCATCGATGCAGAAAACCAAATTCGATTATTGTGAAATTTAAGCACGTAAAAGCATTCTGATCTGGCGTTTAAATTTATAAAACACGATTTTAGTTGGTGTTTTATGAAAAAACAGTTAATAATTTTTTAAATAGTGAACATAAAATAATTTACGCAAAAAAGAAAGTGAACAATTTTTTAAATAATGCTAAAGAGAAAACAGTGAACAATTTTTATGAGAAAACAATGAACAGTTTTAATTAATGTAAAAATTAATTCATATTTTAAAATTAAAATCTATTTTACAATGCTTCTATTTAAATTAATAAAAACTTAAAAATATGTTTATGTTTATGTTTATGTTTATGTTTATGTTTATGTGTATTTGCCCATTATCAAAAAAAAAAAGTTATAAGGAACTCGAGTTTCCTAAACTCGAGTTCCTTACAAGGTACTCGAGTTCACCAAGCTCGAGTACCTTAGAAATAAAAATAAACATAATTTTTTTTTCTAATTGGTACTCGAGTTTGGTATACTCGAGTACTGTGTTGCATGGAGCTCGAGTTTACCAATCTTGAGTACCATATTATTTTTTTAAATCGCACAAATTCCATGTCAGCAGTGCCACGGTGGCTAAACTTCTTGGTACTCGAGTTTCTTAAGCTCGAGTACCATTTAGAACTCGAGTTTAAGAAACTCAAGTACCAGAAAAGTGGTACTTCCCTATTTATTTCAGAAACAGTGTTTTTTTGCTACTAAGTTTTGAAATTTGTGGTATTTGGCCATTTTGGCCGTACTGAAACAGCTACATACAGTTGGGTTTTAGCCGATTCTTCTGCTTTTATTTTTTCAACTTATTCTCCTTCATCCGTGAACTTGCCCATAAGTAATTCTATCGGTTTTGTCCATTTGAAGGAATAACAAAGACAGTGAACGTAGAAGTAGAAATTGGGAAACCAAACGGACTGGAATAAATAAGTCCAAACCCAGTGGGATGAACGGGCCAGAAGTTTTTTTTTTTTTTTTTTTTTTTTTTGAGGGAACCATTTTTGTAATACCTGAAAATTAATTAACGACATCAAATTCATTATTTCCTTCTGTAATTGCAACCTAGAGTTTTTTTTTTTTTTGGATAAATGGAATAAAAAGGGTTCACTTCATAATAATTGCTTTTATCATCACACTACAACATCAATCAATTTTTTGTGTAAAAAGTTTAAATTTCAATTCTCTTATTCAATTATTAAACAAAATTTTACCAGTTAAGTTAATAGTAAGTAATAATCTTAACTCAATAATACGATAATTTGTTTTTTACTTTGGGGATCAATAATACTTACTATTAAGGAAGCCAAATTCAGAAGTATAAAGATGGGAATTGAATCACTTTATTAAGCCAAGATTCTTGGAGTACCATTGGTATTTTGTGGTGTTTCCTACAAAGCTATCTAAGGTTCAAATTCCTCATTTTCCATTATAACTACCAAATTATCAAGAAAAAGAAAAATTCAGAGTTTTGAGAAAATGTGGATATTTACCTTACGATTACACACAAGCACCAATTTAACAATTTTATGGGCCACAAAATTGAGTTTTCAAAGTATAACTAACCAATACTATGGATATACAATGAATTAATTATTTATATACATTTTTTTATGACACTAGAAAAAAAACTGGACAACCCACATTTTTTGAGGATTAACAGAAAAGTGTGAAAATAATCACTAAAAAATGGCATCTTTTAACTTTTAATAGTCTCGTGAAAAATTGTTTGAAAAGCTTTTATTTCGAAATAAACCCATATAACCCTCCAAATAAGCTTTAAAAAATAACTCGTGTCAGTTTCAACACTCCAGCAAGAATTTTGCCTCCAAATTTAAACATTTTTCGAGGCAACCTATCACAACCCTTGATAGAAGATATCCCAACCAAAAATCAGAGCTCATCTCATCTCCTACGGGCTGATGTGCAGTTGTCGGCGATCTCATCTATGGTGATGAGCCAGCCATAGATAGGCAGAGCCCTCCACCACCCCCATTATCCGAGTGTATGCCTATTTGTCACCATTGTGATGTTGTCGGTCATATTAGATCAAAAAGTTTTAAGCTTAGTTTTCAGTTTGAATTCATATGAAAACCTCCACCTAGATTGCTAAGTAGACCTATATATGACTACTAATGCTTGTCTCCATTGTGGTGTTATTGGAAATACACTTACCAAAAATGAACAACGAATGAGTATTTTATATTTTTTTTTAAGTGCAAAATAACCACACACAATAATGAGCCACTAACTCTACATATTTGATCAATAAAAACTTGGGAATGCAATTTCTTGGAACACATTAGAAAATTCAATATTGTAGGAATCAAGAGTTTACCCTACAGGATATGAAGGAATTCTTAAGGAGATAAGGGCCAGGGAAGAATTTGAGATCAAAGGTAAAATTGAAATGGACGGTGAAGACATACCTTTCCACTGCAAAGAGTAGTAAACATCAACTAAAAGAAACAATGTAAGATCATTACTCTACTACTTTAAGCTAATAAGGAAAAAAGAATGATGATGCATCACTGGGTTTTTGTTTTGAATGCAAACAACCAAGAAGAATAACAACTTAATACCTAGCATTTATTGTGAAAAATATTGTGAAAGTAACACTTCTAAAAAAAAAATACACAAAAAAAATGCACAACAAATTTCACAATAGTTGAGTTGGTGAACTTACTATTATCAATCTACTGCATTAATAGATGTGAAAAGTTTTGTCAAATTTTTTGTGTCTATAGACTTTTTAAAAACAAAAATCTGTCTGATTTATGTTAATTAGTAAAAATCATGCCCAATGTACTCGGTTTGTGCCCCCATAGTACATCCCCAATGTACTCGGTTTGGCAATCTCTTTATTATTAATAATACTCTTACGTTATTTATCAAAAAAAAATTAGTAAAAATCATGCATCTAAAATAAGATAATAGAGTTTAAGTAATATTTGTTTTTTTAAGTCATATTTAAATATATAAAAGGCCTCAATTTCAATTTTCGCCTTAAAGCCCCTAAATATATTAAGTCGCCCCTAATCCAGGGTATCTTGTGCTTATAGGCTTCCTCCACTTTTGCAAATGCCAAAATACCATTCGTCAAAACAGAATAGCATTCATCGGTTGGCAGAGGCAAGAATTCTTGTTCATCATGCAATGCAATACTTAAAAATGATCCTATGTTCATTTTCGAACATACCACAGAACCTAATTCCAATTTGCTTCATTTTGGAGATACAATTCCATCAGCGGCTAGGAGTTATGGAGAAAAGTGAAAATCGTCACTATAACTATTCTAAGCATCATTTTCATGTTCCAATGCAAAAAATTGGAGCTTCTACTATTTTAATTTCATCGATTATAATATTATAACTTTACAAAAATCTGCATTGGATCATGGGGCTAGTTGGCTTGCCTAATAAATCGGTTTATGATCTTGTAATTCATGTTGAGCCCCATATGCCTCTTGAATATATGTATCATCCAAAACTATTATGTTACAATAACAATAAATTTTCTCGTAAGCTAGAACGCACTAACCTCATCAAATTAGCTTAGCTATTTTTCCCAAGTAAAAATTAGGCAAGATCCTGAAAGCGACAAAGGTATGTTACATCTAACTTTTTCTTTTATATAGGTTATTTGATCAAACATCTAACAAAACCACAAAATACAAATAATTATGACTTTCAGGCTGCATCCATCTAATAGGTCCAAAATAGAGCACAAAAGAACTTCTGGAAAGCAGCTGATTAGTTTGCATCAATTAATAATTTTAGTAAATTGTTATAGCTGATCAGTAATCAATTAGTGCTTCGAAATTAAATAATTATAATAATACTGAGAATTATTTTAAAGATTTTCTGGAAAGTAAATAATAATTACATCTTATTACTTCTAAGACATAATAAAAACATATTCCTTCACGTGGACAGTAGTTGATAAAATCTATTCAGGCAGTAAACTACGACAACTACATCTAGCACTAGCAAGCATGCTGTTAGCTCTATTGGAGAAAGTATGTGATGTTTCAGGAACGCCACCTCAGCATCTAGTTGGTTTTTCTAAATCCAATAAGAAATTGACATCTGTCCCAAAAAGAGAAACATCAGCCTATTGAATCATTTAAAAGGAAAAGACGAAATTGACCCTGAAAAATTCAAAGACCCGCCCTTTCTTGTAGAGAGATACTATGTCCACAACATTTTTACAACAATTTACAGGTGATTAGTTGTTATTGGTTCAAATTTAAACCTAACATGAAGATTACTTTTTTGTCCCAACAATAACAACTAAAATAACTTGCCACTTAGAATTTGTTATAAAAATGTTGTGAAAATATTGTGAACATATCATTTCTCTTTCTTGTATTTCCACTTTTTGCAAAATCAAAATGTTCATCTCTCTCTCTCTCTCTCTCTCCGTTTTTCTCTCCACCACCACAACACACCAGCACCTCCATGACTCCATCTTTTCTCTCTCAACTCCAAACCAAAAACCACTTTACTTTTCCTCTTTTCAAAATCAAATCTCAATGTCTCTCTCCCCAATCCACACGCCACCATAGCCTTTATTCTCTCTCAACCCCAAATCCCAACAGCCAATGCCCAACAGTAGTGTCTCCGTTGGCACAACACTGCCTTTTTTCTTAAACTATAATCAATCAATAGAATATACAATATATAGTAATGATTAATCTTATTTTTTTTAATGTTCTTTCGGATCAAATTAAATTTTTTTTTTTTTCACTTTTTTGTTATAGTTTCAAACGTAGAAACATAAAGCTTTTTTTTTTTGTTTGACAAATAGCTTGTTGCCTTTATTTTGCTGATAAAATGCTTTGTTGATACGTTTATTGAAATCTTGGTCTTGAACAACTTCATTTTTGTGTGTGAAGGTTGTTAATAGCAGCATATTTGGTTGCCCCAATTCTAAACTTTGTTTTTCCACTTATGAGTTTATTGATGATAACATACACACTATAGTCTGTTTGGGCTCATATTAATAAGTAAAGAAAATTTGGCATACACAAACTAAATGCTAAGTTGAGTTTTTATGGTGCTGGATTTGGCACCATATGGATGCTAAGTTGAGTTTTTATTAGGTCTGTTGCTCTTCTTTAGTTTACATTTATACAAATATAATTGTTTATGTTGTTCTCATGTCATTGGCTTGATTAAGTTGTTGGGTTCTAAGATCTTTGGATTTAAATGTATTAGAACTCTAATTTGTAATGTTGGCAAACCATGATCAAAATGTTTTAGTCTTTTTTAGACGTGCTCAAAATACGTGTCTTTTATGTAAAGTTGGAATCGAGTTGCTGCAAGATTTACTGTGCAATTCTGCCAGGCTCAATCGATCGAGAATTAGACTCGACCGATCGAGAGTCGTGCAGATTATTTTTCTGTAGAAGTTTCCAACTTAGCCCAAGCCCGGTTTTGACGTGTAGGATGTTCTGTTTTGCCCTAGGTATAAAAGAGAAAACCCTAGCCACATTTTGAAATTGTTGCTGTGGCTCTTTATATTGTGTGTGAATCTCTTGTGAGATCTAGAGGTGTTTGCCTTCACATATACTTAGGGTTATCAAGATCTAGATTGATGTCAAGAGCTTGGTGATCAATTCAATTGCAGATTCAAGAGCTTAAAGATATACAAGCGGGATTGCTTGTACCTGCTGATAATTTAAGAAAGAAGTAGTTTATGAACTCGAAACTGTCACGTGATCATGGTAATAAATTTCCTACTCAAGGTAACAATAAAATGTTAGTGATCTAAGTCGTTATTGTATAAATTTCAATTTTTTCATAGTAGATTCAGTTTTACCTTGAAGATAGCTAAGTTAAATCTTCCCCAAGTTTTTTACCAATTTGGTTTTCTTGAATCATCATATCATTGTGTTCTTTATATTTTCGCTGCTTTATATGATATGATTTATATGTATTAACCTAGATCTGTATAATTTATCTAAGTTAATCACTTAGCTAAATAACTAAGTTAAACTGGTAGTTTTAAAGGGTCTAAAAACGTACACAAGTTATAAGTATTGGATTGAAAGTTATATAATGAAAAACAAAAAGGGACAAAAATAAAGGTTTGAAATTTGTCTATTTGCTACCACAACCATGTGCCTTTGGTATTCAATTTTTTTTTTTAATAAGCAGCTCCCAACTTAGTTTTGGTGGAAATAGTATATTATATTGAGTGAATTTGAAGGATAGATTTATAGTAATCCCAAATTTTTTATTTTCACTTCTTTTGTGGTTATTCTTAACCTTTTATTTTGGTTAGTTTATTTAAAAGTAAAAATCTATCAACTAGTATCTAGATTCAATATTGTCTATTGTTAGTGTGTGTGTTTTCCATTAAATTTTAATTTAATTTGCTTTAGTATTGGAGTAAAGTGACCAACTAACCAACCTTGAATTGGTTTTGCAGATTGCCTAAAATTGCTTATTTATAATGGCTGTTAGAAAACAAGGTTATGTTTGGATAGCGTTCAACGTTTCAGAGTTTCAGTGTTTCACATTTACTACATTTTTTTTTTTTTCCGTTTCTGCTGCTGGGGGGACAGTGCGCATTGTGCACGTACTGTGCGCGCACTGTTCACACGCACTCTTTTAGCAAATTTTTATTAAAAATAGATTCCACAGGACTATTCACACATTTAAAAATTATTTTGCTACAGTGTTTTCAGTTTTCAGTTTCCAACAAAACACTCTATCCAAACGGACTCTAAATTTCAGTAGCATATAGCAATATCGGAGCAGCCACACATAAGCAATTGCTTGAGGAGTATACACTACAAAAAAAAATGTGGCTATAGCTCATAAAAACGTGATTGTAGGACAGTTTGGCCTATAGCCGCGTTTTTTAGGCCGCGTTTACAATCATGGTCTAAAACCCTGGACTAAGTTGAGGGATCTATGGCCGCATTTTTACAAATGGGGCTATAGGCCAAGACCTATGGCCGCGTTTTTATAAACGCAACTATAGGATGAACTTTAGTCGCGTTTATAAAACGCGGCTATAGGGGACAAACTCTGGCCACATTTCCTGGGTTTTTTTTTTGTTTTTTGTTTTTCCCAAGCCAGATGGCTTGGTCTTGCTCCTTTGTTATTCAGCAGCCTTTTGAAAGTAGGCTCATGCCCTCCTTTCAACAAATTGGGCTCCAAGGTCTAGGACATCAATACTACATTAAAGCCACAACTTTGTACAACTCCACACCACAGTTCCAAATTTAGAAATCTAGTGCTCAATCTACAAATTCTACCAACAATACCTCCAACACCACTACCCCAACCAACACCAAGACAGACTTTTTGTAGGACCACCACCACCACATAAACAACTTCATCACCACAAATAGCATAACCAGTACCATCACAACCACCACCTTCCCTTTCAAAGACATGATCAAATTCTACCCACTTTTCATTATACAACTGCAAAAGCTTCGTAGCTGCAAAAAAGAATACACACATTCCTTACAAACCATTTACCTGTTGCAACAATCTCTACTAGCTCATTCAAGTACACTGATTCCTCGAGACTTCTTTCCAAGCCATCCTACAGAAGAACACATATGCGTCTTAGAAGATAGCTAAGGCAACGACACTAATAATATTTTGCCTAAATTACCTTCGCCCACTATATCACACTTTCAGCTACATCCTTTAGCAAGCCTCCTTGAAATGGTGTTTTTAGACCAGTCTTAGGAACCTATGAAATAAAAGTTTAATTTAGAATTGTCATCTCAGATCCATAAAAAGACGTAATAAAACTAATGCATTTTTTTTCTCTAAAAAACAATTAAGTAGGGAATATAAAGCATCATGTGTATCAACGTATCCAAGTTATAAATGATGGTTTCACTATGATGTGATTGTTAGAAGTACGAAACGCAACCAGAGGCTTACCTTGTCAAAATTATGCTACTTTGATAATCTTCAAACACTGCCCGTTATGTACGAAAATATCACGTTTGTTGAGACGTGAAAAATAACAGTTGATGGCCTTTTTATATAACTAGATTCATGAAACAGGTTAAAATTTCCGAGACTTTAACCCCTCATATTTGGTTCTGTCTTTACAGTCTTCATAACAGTAGAACACTAATATTTGCAATAAAAAACCAAACTATCCCAACATGCCAAAAGTATACATGTATACAGTATACCACTATTTTTTTTTTTTTTTTTGAACGCTATGCCTTTTCTTCTAAAATTTGGGATTTAGTCGGCATTCTAAATTCTACTGTTAGTACTTTTTTATGGTTAAGCAAAATTAGAAGGGGAAATTCAAAATTTTCACCAAACTTTTTGGTTCAAATTGTTGAGTCAAAATCCCAGCTACAAATTCCATCTAGATAGACATCTTTTCCATAATTCCATCTTCTCTCAGTCTCACTCTCTTCCTTCTCCTTTAAATAACATCCCTCTCTCATCCTTGAGCGCTCGAAATCATTTCTTCTTTCAAAATGCCAATTACACATTGTTTTATAAGTTTTGTATTATTTGCATGCTAATTACTCATGCAAAATGCAAAATAAGACAAAATAAAAGAATATCTACAAAATAAAGAATATTTTACAGTACTTGCATTACCATATCCCTTAACATCTGTCTTTCTTCCAAGGTCCAATCAGATATCATTTCTAGAACATTTTGTAGTGAAACCTCATCATACAATAAACCTACCTGAAATTTAACAAATATCTAAAATTAGAAAGTTGTTGGGATATTAGTTGATAATAATATTAGTATAGGCACAAACACTTTGAGATTTAACGCAATAGCCACCGTGAAATTGTTTTGTAAAGGCTGAGATCGAAATTTCTGACCATGTCAAGTTCTGAGCTGTATTCCAGATTAACCTATACAATTTCAAAGTGAGCTCAAGTGAATATCAATTTCTATTATGAATTTTTAATCTGAAACAAAAGTCTTTCCACCAAATCAATGAATGCCTTTTTGAATTTTGAAAATTTGCTAACTTTTGAACTTTATCACCACAACTACTAAATTCATTCTCCTAAACAGTACATGTTCTATGCATCACATCTAGTGCAAGTGAGCCACGCTTGGAAAAGAACTTCCTTGCAATCCCAAATCTTGCCTGAGCAAAATTGCTTGGTCAATTTAATATAATAATAATAATAATAAGGTTAACAAAGAACTATGGAGTAATTTTTTTATTTATATAAGATAGAAATTCTATTATAACTTAATTAAATGTGTTCTAGTTCCTCTATAATGTCTGAGGTGTTAAGTGGTCTAGGAGGAGAAGGATCGAATTCCTTCCCTAATTCATTAAGGTCCTAATAAAGATTCTTATTCATCCACCACCAAAAAAAGGGGAAAAAGAAAATTAAGTGATAATGACATCCTTTGTTATGTTTTATGCCTATGCTTTAAACTTTCCTTCCTCTATCTAACTGTTCAAAAAGAAAAAAGAATTGAGTAAGGTTGTCCTATTTAAAAAAAAAAAAAAAAAAGCTGAAGTTTAAGAGCATTAGACGAATGTGGAATTTCATGGAAAAACTAAAAGTGATAACTTTTGAAAGTAAAATTTATGATTTAGATGTAATTGGAGTTTTGCTAACGAACATGCATGGTTTAACTGTGAGGGGTTCCCATGTAATTATTGGTTTTAATCCAATTAGAGCTGTTGGAAGGAGCAATATACAATACCATTGGTAACAAAGGCGTGTCTGTCTTCCCATTTGGGCTGGAAACCAATTGCCAGGAATCCAATTAACGCAAGACAATCAGAACAAAACTGAAACAACATTAAAATAAATTGATATAACCTAAGGGTGTGTTTGTTTGGAGGTGAAACAGGGAGGATGGAAAACTTTGGAGAGAAAATATGAAAGAAAAATTTTTTGAGGTGTGTTTGGTTGGGTAGAGAGAAAGGAAAATAAATTGTGGAGCCCAAAGATTTTCTCTCCTGGTCCACCAAAATGTTTTCTCTCCAAAATAGAGAGAAAACTGATTGAGAATAAATTTTTTCTTGATTGACAAAAATGCCCAGTACATATACAAACATTTATTTAAATTGTCTTTATTTTATTCTCTTCTCACGTTGCTTTGCCTTTATGTGTTTTTTTTTTTTCCCTTCTGGGCAACTACGTTGCCTTCCTCCTTTTTTTTTTTTTTTTTTTTTTTTTTTTTCAGGCTGGGCTATAGTAACGTTGCTTTGCCTCTTTTTTTTTTTTTTTTCCTTCTGGGCAGCTACGTTGCCTTCTTCTTTCTTTTTTTTTTCAGGCCTAGGCTACTTGCCTTTTCTTTTCCTTTTTTTTCCTATTCTTTTTTTCTTCTTTTGATTTTCTAGGCCTGGGCATGATAGTTTTTTTTTTAACTAGTTATGATTTTATTTTGACAAGATTTTTTTTTTTTAATAAATTTAGGTGATTTTTTTTGTGTGGTTATTTGTCACTTTTTTGTTTTAATTATCGTTCTTTAATAAGGGTATATGAGTAAATTTATACAAACCCATTTTTTCCATCCCTCCACTTTTTCACCCCCAACCAAACAAATAGGAGAGAAAATAAAATCTTTTCTATCCTCTCACTTTTCCACTCTCCCACCATTTTCTATCCTTCCACTTTTCCACTCTTCCAACCAAATGGACCCTAAGAGTCAACACCTAGGCCTTGCTTGGAGTCAGCACAAAGCGGAAAAACCACTAGGAGTTGACACCTAAGGTAGACCTGGAGTCAGCACCAGACCAAAAGAAAGACCAAACGGCCATTTTATTATTCATTAAAATATCAACTAACTACTCAAAGAGTACAATAGATTGCTTATAAAGGATTGCTAAACCCTAATTTTAATTGGCTAGGAAACCCTAACTGCCTTATTACAAAAATAACCTTACTTCCAAATTAAAATACTAATAGCCCAATAAACTAATAGGACCTAAAATACAAAAATACAATTGATTTGCAAACATAAATAACACTAAATAATATTCTTGCGTCTCCTGCATCATTCTCCTCTGGTTGGAGAAAACTTGACCTCGAGTTTTAAAACATTGAAGGATTAGGATGCTCACAAGTACCACTTGCTTCGAGTCTGGAATCACCTTAGAGAGCACAGGGAAAAGAAAAACCTTGAATTCCACCACATTAAACTCATGTGAAATAACAAAATCAATGTGTGGAATCATTATAATCTTATCTTGAACCTTATGAACCATTGGAAGCACTGTGACTTTAACCTCGTCGACTTCATCAAGATATAGATCTTCAAGGACTGTGGAGGGTTGATCAGAAGCATGCTCAACAACTTTGACTTTCACATCATGTGCACCCTCAAGCTTGCTGGGTAGTTTTTAAGTGGGTGTCATTATCTTTTCTAGCTAGGCATTAATCCTAGTGATTATTTGCTCCCCCAATGTCCACGAAATAGATGAAATATTCTGATTTGCCTTTCTTACAACAGCAAAAAGTGAACTGAGAAGATCCAAGGAAATGTCTTCACTTTCATCTATGACCAAATTCATAATTGTTTTCATGGCTAAAAGTACAGCAGGTGGATAGTTGGACCTAATTATCTTTAAGAAACTTTGAAACATCTCAACAACCAATGAATCACACTCAAGATCCAGCATCACCAAGCATAACTTGACCTTTGCAATGGTATTAAGAATTGAAACCACCTTATAAGAGCGAGTAGACACATGAGACATATTTTCAAATGCTGCCACAATAAACTGAAATATTTCTTTCATTTGCTCATCCTTATATGGGGCATCTAGTGCTGTTATCCTTGCAATCTCAATAAAGCAAGATACAACTGAACCCTTTACATCCATTTCAGCATGTCTCAAAAGTTTATTAGTGATTAATGCCTTCACTGAGGGTAAAAGTGCATCTCGCATTGATTTGGATGATTCTTGCTCCACGTATGCTAACAAATTTTCAACTTTATCAAGAAGAGTGAGAAGATCATCAATAGAGGAAGAAGGGTTAAGGAGTCTATTCCTAGCCTCCTTAATTTGCTTCTCAAATTCGCTATCTTTAAGCTGCTTCTCAAGCTTTCTATCCAAGGAAGCCATTTTCCAACTCCAACTTAGAGGCACAATATGCAAAGACTAAAACTTAATTTTCTGCCTTGTTATTTTTGGTCAGGCAAGGTTTTATGGGTTGGTACAGGACTGGGTTGTCAAACAATAGGCTTAGGCTTGCGTTTGTTAGGAAATGGGGCTGATGGATGGACTTTTAAAGGGAAAATTGGGCCAAGTAAAGATACATATATATATATATATTTAACGGGTTTGTGCTGGGCTTAATGGATTGGTCACAAGTTATGTATCGCGTGAGGTCATATGGATTGAGTATTGTAAAGATAAGTGTGCTAGGATTGTAGGACTTTAACACAGGCTATTTACAAGTTATCTTACAGGATCAGGTTGAGCTTGGTATCGCAGTTGGGTTCGGTGAAGTCTCGACCACAACTCTCATGAGTCTGGTGGGCTTGCGGTGGCACAGAACAGAGGTGATGGTGGTGGTGTGCTTGTCTTGGATCTCGGCAGCGGCAGCAGCTTGTCAATCGCAGCAGCGGCAGTTGTTCGTCACTCTTAGCAGTGGCAGCTGTTCATCACTCTAAGCAACGGTGGGTCAACAGTGGGTTTCGGTGGCTGGTGGCTGATGGGTCTTACAGCGATGAGTGTTGGTTTGTGGGTCCCAGCGGCTGGCGGCTGATGGGTCTTTCGTGGGTTACTTTTTTTTTTTTTTTTTTTTTGGTCAACGGTGGCCAAGATTGACAGATGGGGTTTGTTGGTTTTTGGGTCAAAAGGGCTTTGGTTGTCTTCTGGTGGCTTGATATGTATGGGTGTTGAGAGATGGTTTTCTATTGTTGGTTTGGCAAAGATGTTGTGAAGGGATTGTGAAGGTGGTGTGGTGGCTGGGTTTCTGGTGGTGGAAAATATACGGTGAAAGCTTTTTTTTTTTTTTGGTTCTGGATTGACTGCAATGATGCTTCAAACAAATCAGTGTTTGCTCTGATACCAAAATTGACGCAAGACAACTAGAACAAAACTGAAACAATAATAAAATAAATAGATATGACCTAAGAGTTTGTACCTAGGTCTTGCTTAAAGTCAACACCTAACAGGAAAACCACTAAGAATCAGCACCTAGGGTGGACCTGGAGTCAGCACCTAGGGTGAACCTGGAGTCAGTACCAAACCAAAAGAAAGACCAAACGGCCATTTTTTCATTCATCTAAATATCAACTAACTACTCAAGGAGTACAATAAGTTGCTTATAAAGGATTGCTAAACCCTAGTTCTAATTGACTAAGAAACCCTAATTGCCTTATTACAAAAATAACCTAACTTCCAAATTAAAATACTAATTTCCCAATAAACTAATAGGACCTAAAATACAAAAATACAATTGATTTGCAAACATAAATAACACTAAATAATAATCTTCTTGCGTCTCCTACATCACCAATCCCCAATAGATTAAAAAAAATTTCAAAAAGAGGTTATATTTTGATCAAATAAAAAGATAAACATGCATGACTATGTAAAGTCATATAGAAAATGAATCCCCCCAAAATACTAATGCCAAAATGACCAATCACCCATGGGCCCCAAACTAAATGAAAATAAACTTTAGACTATTAATTGCAACAAGTTTTCCTATGGCTTCAAAAACAACTTAATTACCTATCAAAGGTGTGAGTTAATCTCAGCACAAGTTTGATGCAAAGTTTCCAGAGGTGCCCCACTTAGCTCAAGCTGACCACCAGGTACCAATGTTACCTTTTGCTTTCCCTGGCTCATTAAAGAAGGGGGAAAAAAGGATTTGTTGTGAGTGCATTCGTATTGCCAAGCTAAATTGGTAATGTTGCTTCCCTCATTTTTTTTTCTTCTATCATATACCTTTCCCCAAAGACAAAAAAGCTGCCAAGTGCATGCAAAAAGTAACATTTTACACGGGCATGGTTTAGACACTTCAGCCACTGGGAGTGCTTCCATAGAATTAGTACTCCTTATTGAAGAAAAAGCAACCATGAAAAATTCAATAATATACTTCGCTTAATTTTTTTAAAGTCCAATTCAAAATATAGAATTCAAAGAATGGAACCAATATAGTCTTTGAACATAGACTATACTTGACTGTTTTTAAGTATATTTTCCTAATCAATACAACCACAAAATGAGAGGGTCTTTGGCAAATTTAGCTTTGCTATTTTAATCTAGAAAGCCCAGTGTAATAGACAGAAACCAACATAGAATAACTTCTAGAAAATGCAAAAAGAATTTGAGGCTAATATTAATGAAAAAACCATTACAGATTTCAAACAATCCAGGGGAAAGCAAGCTTAACGGTATGTATTATGGCAAGTATACAAACGGGGATGCCACAACAGCACGGCATTGTTTTCTAGTACAACATGATAGTGGCAAATTGGCAAGTTTTGTAACACGGCCATCCTGGAGGTTGTGTTTTTAAAATATTTCCATGAAAAGTTGGAGTGTTGAGATAAAATGATCAAAAAACACGTGCTACAAAATTACAAGATACAAATAGAATGATTACTTATAATCAGCAAGAATGGCAAAAATTGGATTAATGATCAAAAAGGTTACAAATCAAATAAGCTCAATAAAAATAAAATAGTAATTTCTTTCTACAGGACAAAATGGCATGATATACTATTGATTAAATTGAGATTTGTGGACAAGGATTTAATAAGTGCAAGAATTCTACAATACACGCTTGTTTCTTTGTATGTATTATACAAATCTAATCCAAACCGTTAATATAGGGTATGGTACATACAAAAAAAGTGTGTAATATAAAATGACCCAAAAAAATGAAGCCAAATGTATTCTGGATAGAAATATAGATATTTTATATAATAAAACACACACACACACACACACACACACACAACCAGCAGATTGCGCTTCAATTTAATGATCATGGTTCTGAAGTACCAACTAAAAGATATAGATAATGGAGCTTGAATACTAAAAAATATGTAAAGCTCAATCCCAATACAATGCATTACATCATAAGAATAGGTAAATGGATTGATCTAAGCTTCATAAAGGTCACAATATAAATAAATAATAAATAATTAAAGGTCACAATATAAAGAAGAGGGCATCAGGTGCCAAGCTAGCAGCCTCTGGGAAAACATTAAGCACTTCCTCAACTTGAGGGGCCTCTCATCATTTCACAATTTATACAACCCATGCCATTCCATTGTCATTCCTAATTATGAACTTTCCTAGCAACTACCCAGATGCTAAAAAAAAAAAAACACTAACTAATCTATATAATAAAATAAAGCCAAACTACAATAAAGGATCCAAATTAGGTTTTAACTGTACTCTAATTTTTTGCCACATTCCAATTAGATTTTACACACTTTTGTGCCAAACTACATTTTTTTCTTACTAAAAGGGAGCAAAATTTAATGAGCAATTTGCATACTTTCACAAATAAAATTTTATTTCATGAATTGGCAAAAAAAAAAGATCAGTAGTACTAAACTCAGTACAAACAATTTATATGTATCTAATTGTAATTATTATTAAGTGCACTGTGCATATGCCAGGGTTACATTCTAGTGTTCCATGAAGAGCAAATTGCCTGTTAACATTTTGACATAGACCCAGCAAGGAATCTAAATCAATTTAAATCTGTGTAATTCTTAGTCTATGAAAATCATATTTCCTCTTACAAAGTGCACGTGCTACTTTTCCAAGAAGAGCATATTGCCTTTTGACATTTTGACAAATACCCGACAAGGAATCAAAATCTATTTAATTCAAATTAATTCTTAGTTCATCAAACACAATACCAACAGATAAGAGCAAAATTTAAATACAAACTTAAGCACTCATTTGATACCATTTCTTTTTCTTTTTCTTTTTCTTTTTCTTTTTCTAGGTTCACTACTTTGCAAACCCTCATATCTTTTTTTCTTTAATAATTAAAATTAGACCCACTAATAGCATGAGATTTATTAGCTATACCCAGATGACAAAAACATAAAAGACACAAATTTTGAGAGAAAAAACAAGTTGGGCAGTGAAGAATTAAAGAGATCAGAGGCCTAACAAAAATGAAAAAGGTAGAAAGTTTGAAAGAATAATTGTACCTGAAAAGAGGGATCTTAAGTATGATTAAGAAGAAGAAGATGCGAGCTGCTATTGATGAGATATTGCTCACCCCATTCCTTTGACGAAGAAAAAGAAGAAGAAGGACTTGCCATTATTGACAGGAAGGATCTGGCGGTTCTATACCAGCTGGGACCCCAACAAAGACTATATTTAATGGGATGTTTCGGCTATCTTTCATTTGTGTTCATCCACTACCAAACTACCCCATCTAAACATTCAAGACACAAAAATGAATACCAATTCAATTTTCTCAGTACAGTTCAAAACACAAACTGACTACCATTATCTATCAACATAAATCCCAGCCAACTCAAGCAATCCAATAAAGTAAAAATCAAAGCAGAACCACCAAATAATAAATTCTAAACAAATCTAATCAAATACAACTTTCAAAGCTTAAAAAAACTAATCTTTAACAAACCCCATAACAAAAATGCTTTAAAGATTATAGTATAAAGAGAACCACCAGACACAGCCACCAAAACCCAGCACCGATCTCACAACCAGAATCACGCCGAATCAGCAACCACCAGACCCATGCCGATCTCGCAACCACCAGACACCATCACGGCAACAACCCACCCCACCACCACGGAAACACCATCAGAACCCACCCAAAATCAAACTCATTCCAAAAATCCAACCCAAACCCATCGAAACCCAGCCACAACTACAGCCCCACGCCATCACTGCACCTCCACAACCAAAACCCTCATGCCACCACAACCCACCACGGCCCAGACCCGCCGCAACCCACCATCCCAAAACCCACTCCCACACAAATCAAAACCCCACACCCACACTACCAAACCACATCAAAGACCACCAAACAACCTAGATCAACCCACACCGCAAACTGTCACAATCCCAGATCAACCCAAACCATCACACACCACAAACTCAGATAGACCCCACCATCACAGACCACCCCAAAACCACCGACCAGAGTGAGAGAGAAGAGAAGGAAACATTGAGAGATATACCTTGAATAGTTAGCAGATCAGTGGCAGGACACGCTTCGTCAGCGGCGGCACATTGAGCTTGATGGCGGCGCAAAAGGCACAACGATCGGCGGTGAAAGAGACTAGGAAGGGTTGAGCTATGGCCAGCGGCGGATGAAGAGCTTCGTCGGCAGCGGTACCTGAGAGGATCGGCGGCACGTGGAAGCCACGGGCTTCGTCGGCGGCAGCGGCGGCACGCGATTGCAGATAGTGAGAGAGAGAGAGAGAGAGAGAGAGTGAGAGAGGGATTAGATCGAAGAGAGGATGAGGGGAGGGAGGGAGTGAGACAGAAGGGGAGAGAGTGAGGGAGAGAAATATAAGGTTTCTGACTTTTTTTTTTTTTTTTTTTTTAATCTGAGGGTTTTATCTGTTGCGTTTTGCGATTGCCTTCTTTTTCTTTTTTTCTTTTTTTTTTCAGCACACGTTAGGGTTAGTGTTTACGGTTTATGTTACTGTTTATAAATAGTAACGATATATTGTTGACTTTTTAGCTCTTTTGTCAATATACTGATAGGTCCCGTGCACTGTTTATAAGACTTATAAATTTTATTTTTTAGTAATTTTTTTATTAAAAATGAATCTCATGATACTATTTATACATTTAAAAATTATTTTATTACAGTATTTTTAGTTTTCAATTTTTAGCACTAAGTGTACCTATGGCCGTGTTTTTTAAACGCGGTTGTAGGACTTCTTTTTTTAAAAAAAAAAGAAAGTCCAAGTTGGGCTGGACCTTTAGCTGCATTTTTCAAACGTGGCCACAGGCCCTACCCAATAAAACGTGGCTGCAAACACTAAAAATGCGGCTACAAAACTGTCCTATAGCTACGTTTTATAAAACACGACTATAGATTCATAATTTTAGTTGCATTTATAACAAATGGGGCTATAGGGTGTCTATAGCCACGTTTTTATAAACGCGGCCTAAGACCTGCGTGTTTTGTAATACTTGAAGAAGTGCTAAACTTAACAAATGAGATTGACCAAGTTTCATTTGGGGCATGAGAGATGTAAATCAAGCAACTCGTGAGCTTACTAAATGGGGCTTTGTTAACAATTGGAATGGTTTTGTAAATTGTGGCCTCATCGGATCATCTGATATATGTGATCAAGAAGGATGCTTTGGATTGTACAATTTCAATTTAGTTCTTTTCAATAAAGCTTGGTTTATTGTAAAAAAAAATATATATATATATATATATATATATATATATATAATGGTTGATTTGGTCACATGTCCAAAATATCTTTATGCAACTTTAAGAAAGAAAAAAAAAAAAAAAAAAACACACAAACATTGATAAGATTAAAAAAAAAAAGAAGAAGAAATAAATAGTGGTAATTCATTTCTTGGCTTGGCGATATAGGGACAATAATTCTCCATTGTGAACTTGTGAGCTTAAAACTATTGTAAGATTTGAGTAAAAAGGCAACTTGTGGTGAAAATGACCAAATGCCACCATTTTTAGAAATTTGTAGCAATTAAGCACTGTTCGGGAACTAAATAGGAATGTACCACTTTTTATGTACTCGAGCTCACTAAACTCGAGTTCTAAATGGTACTCGAGTTTAGTAAACTGAGTTCCTAGTTTCATTCCACTGTGGCGCTGCTGACTTGGAATTTGTGCAATTAAAAAAAAATATTGTACTCGAGCTTAGTAAACTCGAGTTCCATGCAATACAATGCTCGAGCATACCAGGCTCGAGTTCTTTGTAAATAAACATAAACATTTTTTTCTACGGTACTTGAGCTCTGTAAACTCGAGTTCCTTATAACTTTTTTTTGGATAATTGACAAATAAACATAAACATAAACATAAGTAAGTTTTTTTTTATGTTTTTATTTATTTAAATAGAAGCATTGTAAAATATAGAGATTTTAATTTCAAAATATGAATTTTTAGGCCACTCATACCCCTTGTTCATTCATTTTTAACACACTCGTCAATTTCTTACTTCTCGGAAACGTTATGGTCAAATTGGTTGAAATATTAGGATTACAATGAGAAATTAGAACATGTAAAAGAAAAACCTCACTCCGTTTTTAGCCATGGAGTGGCTAAAAATAATTGATAAATATTGCAGAAAGAGTGGACCACTCGGATATAAAGAAGAACTTAAGCTTTACCACATTTGGATATATAAGTTCTTGACTTGCAGTGTTTCTAAGAGGAATGTGAAACATTTTTTTTATGTATATTTAAATATTTCGCTAATAATATGAAAGTCACTTTGGCAATATTTTTTCTTGGCGAGTTGTAGCACCCCATATTTAGATGTTGTTCACTATTTTCTCGTAAAAGACCTCCAAAAATTGTGTACTCTAAATTTAAATGCCAAATCTGTATGCCTTTTCATGTTTAAATTTTACAATAATCGAATCTATTTATCTGTATTGATAAAATCTGTTTCTACTTTAATAAATTTTGCTCTTTGTACATCATGTTTACTGTATATTCAAATATGTTTACTGCATTCATAAAATCTGTTTTTTGTATTAATTAAAATTGTTCATTGTTTTCTCATAAAATTGTTCATTGTTTTCTGCATAAACTGTTTTTAGCATTGACGTGGTTATTGCACTTAAATGGTTTTTGTGTTTTTTTAAAGATGTAACCATATGAATAATGGACAAACTCCTTGAAAGAAAAGTGAATAATTCATATAAATCACCTAATGGTAAATGCCTCAAATAAATTCAAAGAGTAACTAATAATCCTACTATATAGACAAAAGTAGTTATTATGCCTTTTTTGGACGAATCATATAGCCCTAAGGTTCTATGTAAACATGTTTGTTGTATGTAAACATGCAATAAACAATGAATAATTTATGCAAGAAAAAACAGTGAACAATTTTTCAAATAATACTAAACAAAAAATAATTTTATGCAGAATGTTAAAATAGTTTATGCAAAAAACAGTGAACAATTTTAACTAATGCAGGAAATAGATTTTATGAATACAGTAAATAAATTTGAATATACTGTAAATATGATGTAACACCAATTGTGGCATGAGTAATTTTTTGAAGGCATGTCACTAGCCCACTGCTGTAGCACCAACTGTAGCTATACGAACCACATGCCACTACAACAAAATGTATTTTTAGTAACGAAAATTAGTGAGGAAATATTTTTCGTCGCTAAAAATACAGCTTTAGTGACGAAATATGCATTTCGTCACTAATAATGAAAAAAATTATAACATTTACTGATGAATAATAAATTTTGTCACTATTGTGATCTGAAAAATGGGTGCCAATGGAAGGAAACTTTGGCGCGAATTTAATTAATCTATAGCGACGAAATATTTCGTCACTAAAAATTGAAACTTTTAGTGACGATATATTTCATCACTGTAGGTATTGCTGTGGATAGTATTAGTGATGAAAAGATTTTCGTCACTATAAGGAATAATTAGCGACGAAAAATATTCGTCACTAAAAACAATAAGAGTTTTACACTTAATGCTTTTAGTGACGAAATCACAATTCATCACTAAAAGCATACTTTAGCGACGAAATATAAATTTCGTTACTAAAAACCTTAACAAAGCTGGGTTCTTTAGTAACGAAACTAACATTCGTCACTAAAAACTTAAAAAACCTTATGCCATTCCCTTGGAAACAGCCTATTCTTTCTTTTATTTCAGCCTATTCTTTCTTTTATCAACACAGTACAAAACTATTCCCAATGACTATTCTTTCAGCCTATTCCCATCGCATATTCACCGTTAACGATCCAGACCGCGACGATCCAGACCATCGCCGATCCAGACCGTCGTCGATCCAGACTGTGACGATCCAGACCGTCGCCTCTTCGAACCTCAACGATCCAGACCGTCGCCTCTTTGAACCTCGAATATCCAGACCGCGACGATCCAGACCGTCGCCTCTTCGAACCTCGACAATCCAAACCGTCGCCGATCTAGACCGTCGCCTTTTCGAACTCGTTCATCGCCGGTTTGAACCAGTTCGTCGCCTTTTCGAACTCATTCGTCGTCGGTTTGAACCAGACCGTCGCGTTTTCGAACCCATTCGCAACGGCTTGTCAGCTCCCAACGTCATTGGCGATTCGGACTTGGTCGCGACGATCTAGACCATTCGCGGCGACGATCCGAACCATTCACCAGTGGTAAGGTTTTTTGTTTTGTATTTTTTTTTTTTTTTGTTTCATTTTCTCTGCTACATAGTTCTTCATTAATAAATTTTGGTACCAATGGTTTGCTTTTTTTTTTTACCATTCTTCTTGTTAAGATTTAAGGAAAGTATATGATTTTGACTTTGTTTATATTTGTTATGTTTTAAATCATAACACTTGTGCTGCTATTGATTGGTGTAGAAACAAAAACAGAGTAGCTGATTTCGTTGCAAGGAAAAACTAATTTCTTCGAGTACCAGAAGGCTTCTGTGATGTCAAGTTTGAATGCAAATGGAGGTAACACTCATGTTCAAGTTGGACGAGGATATCTAATTTAGTTTCTTTGTTTGTTCAATTTCTTGTTTAGAAATGATAAAAAGAAAATTTCGTTCACTTTTGATGTGTATGTTAATGTGTCATCCATTTTTTTTAAGTTGTGTCATACAAAGAATATATGGTGCTTAACATTATCATTGTGATTTTTATTTTATTTTATATTTATCTTTGTAATTGGTTAATGTTAGTTTCTTACAAATTATGATTAATATTTTATGACTCAATAAATTTTGAATTATGATTGAAGCAAGATCATTGTTTAGGGTTATGAGATTGATCGTTCGTACCAATTTTTTTTAGAAAAGGTTTGAGAAACAGATGAGATTAAACATTGGTAAAAAAATAAAAAGTGATGAAAAAGCGTTGTCAGTTTTGATGGACCACTTTAAGTGCTGCTATTCATTAATAAATATTTTTATTTTTTTGGGTTTAGTTTGCAGAAATTTTGTTGGGATTCTATTTGATTTTGATTTGTTTAAGGGTTTGTGAGTAACACTTTCTGGATGAGTTTGTTGTGGGTCTCAGTCAATGACCAACTTTTGAGTTTTAAGTGCTTTGGGATAGTGAGAGTGAATTATTGATAGTGAGGGAGTGAATTTTGAATTCATCACTTTTCTGATAGGTGTAAGCACTACGTGTATTATATGTGTAAGCTATAAGTTTGTGTAGTAATTTATGAGAGGATAATTTTCAAGACGAAAGTACTTATAAATTGAACTTTTCTTTTGCAGGCTAAATACACATTGTTTGCAATAGCTTTGGATTTTTTCTAAAAGTTGTAAGCTTAGCTTGAGCAAAGTAAGTAAATTTTAGTTAAAAATCTTATAAAACTCTATACTTGTGATGTTGGAAATTTGATTTGTGGTGGTATGTTGTGTTGGAGCAAGTAGGTGGCTTGCATGGTGTTATAAAGTGGGTTAAACTAATATTAAGAGTGTTTTTCATTTTCTTGCAAAAGTTAATGAGTATTGTTGATTAGATGTGATGAATAATATTTTATTTGATTTCAATACTTGTGCATTCATGAATGAGATAGAACTTTATTTAAGTAGCTTATATACTTAGATGTTAGAATACATTATGCATAAATTGTTCTTATTTTACTAAAGTAGCATTTACCTTATTGTAGTCAAACATGGATAAAAGTTGGATGCCAATGGCTAAAACACCTGATGGCAGATTAAGTCATCCATATATTGAAAGGGTCAATACATTTATTAATTTTGCAAAATCGGTTGTAGACTTGAGTGGTAATATTCCGTGCCCGTGTATTCACTGTGTGAATTGCTATCGACAATCTCTTCAAATTGTGCGTATCCATTTGCTTCATCGTGGGATTATGTAATCTTACATTAATTGGTATAATCATGGAGAACTTCGTGTATTGAACGAGAACATTCATGAGAATGAAATGTCGGATGGTGATCGTATGGATGGTATCGATACCTTGGTAGGTGACCGAATTAAAGGGGAACCAAGAAATGCAACCGAAGATGAGGAGGTGCATCATTTTGACAAACTTGAGGAAGATGCAAAGCCTGAGTTGTATCCGAGTTACACTGATTATAGTATCTTGAAATTTGTTACTAAGATGTTGAATGTAAAGGTAATGACCAACTTGAGTAATAAGGGACTTGATATGATGCTAGAATTGCTGACAAAGGTTTTACCGAAAGATAACTTGGTTCCAAGGTCAACTTATAAAGCAAAGAAGATATTATGTGACTTGGACATGTCATATGAGTATATAGATGCATGCAAATATGATTGTGCACTATTTTGGAAGGAAAATGAAAACCTTGATAAATGTCCGATGTGTGAGACGCCTAGGTACAAGGATACACGTGCTTAAGGTAAGAAGATTCCTCATAAGGTATTGCGTTACTTTCCATTAACATCGAGACTGAGGAGATTGTACATGTCAGGCCAAAGAGCTAAGGACATGAGATGGTATATAGACAAACGAGTGGATGATGAAATAATGAGGCATCCGGCTGATAGTGAGGAGTGGAAGAAGTTTGATTTGCAATATCCTGATTTTGCCCTCGAACCTCGCAATGTAAGGTTGGGGTTGGCTATAGATGGATTTAACCCTTTTGGGAATATGAACAATAACTATAGTATGTGGCATGTCATACTTATCCCCTATAACCTACCTCTTTGGCTGGTTATGAAGGAGCCATATTTCATGTTGTCCTTGCTTATTCCTGGTCCCCATCAACCAGGAAATGAGATTGATATTTACTTGAAACCATTGGTTGACGAGTTGAAGGAGTTGTGGGAAGAAGGTGTAGAAATTTATGATGCTTATAGTAAAGAGCATTTTCAGATGCGTGCAACTTTGTTGTGGACAATATATGACTATCTTGAATTTGGTAACGTGTTTGGGTGGAGGACAAAAGGTTATCATTCTTGTTACACTTGCAACGATGAACCATATTCAGAAGCTTTAGAAAGTAAAATTGGATTCATTAACCATTGAGCTTATTTGCCTATGGAACATCGTTAGGGACATAGTCAGTTGCATAATGGTTTATCGGAGAAACGGAAGAGATCTTTAGAGTTACAAGTGGGAAAGATCCAAAAGCAGTTAGATAGAATGCCAAATATAATTTTAGGAAAGTATCCAAGTAATAAGAAGAGACAACTCATTGGGGAGCCAAATTGGTCAAAGGTAAGTATTTTGTATAAGCTTCCATATTGGAAGAATAAGAAGCTTAAGAACAACATTGATGTCATGCATGTGGAAAAGAACATTAGTGAGAGTACTTATGGTACTTTGTTAGGCATTGAGGGGAGAAACAAGGATACTGACAAGGCACGAATAGACTTGCAAAATATGAACTTTAGGTATGCGTTGCATTTGAAACAACGTCCTGATGGATCATGTGACAAGCCTCGTGCTTTTTTTTTCATTAAGCCCAAATAAAAGGGATGGTTTCTATGACTTTTTGAAATCAGTCAAGTATCCGAATGACTATACAGCCAACATATCAAGGTTAGTGAATGCAAAAAATGGTAAATTATTTGGTTTGAAAAGCCACGACTGTCATGTGCTACTACAACGAATTCTTCCAATTGGGTTGCGAGGGTTTGCACATAAAGATATTAGTATTGTATTGTTTGAGTTGGGCAACTTCTTTCAAGACTTATGCTCAAGGACCCTAAAGCGGAGTGAATTGGAGAAACTAGAAGAACGTATAGTTCTTATACTATGCAAGCTTGAGAGGTTCTTTCCTCCAGCATTCTTTGATGTTATGGTTCACCTTGCTGTTCACTTGCCTCGAGAAGCAATTCTAGGAGGCCCGGTACAATATCGGTGGATGTACCCAATTGAAAGATAATTAGACCCTTTGATGCATCCATCAATTGTATCTTTTTCACGTGGTATAAAATCACATAATGTGTGTATTTTTTCCTCGTAGGTACCTTGGAAAATTAAAAAGATACGTTTCAAACCGAGCTTGACCACAAGGTTCGATTGCAAAGGCTTACATTCTCAAAGAGTATATTAACAACTGGTCTTTGTATATTGATGGGATCGAAACTGTGCATAATCGAAGAGAAAGAAATGAAGATTTTGGTGAATTTAGTGAAGGATTGATAGTTTTTTCACAGACTGCCCGACCTACTGGCAGAATGATGGCAACCTGGTCTTTGTAAATTGATGGGATCGAAACTGTGCATAATCGAAGAGAAAGAAATGAAGATTTTGGTGAATTTAGTGAAGGATTGATAGTTTTTTCACAGACTGCCCGACCTACTGGCAGAATGATGGCAACTTGTCTCGTGCATTGCTTGATACTGCTCATTGGTACTTGTTGTACAATAGTCCTGAGCTAGAGCCTTATTTAAAGTATGTGATCTCATATGCATGTATTGTTTGATCAAGTTTTGAATATTATTTGCAATGCTTAGCTGAAAATAAATCACCTTATTTTTAACAGTAAACATAAAAGTATATTGCATAATCCTACTAGAGAAGCCATAACTCAAATCCAACGACAAGAGTTTCCCAAGTAGTTTAAAGAATGTGTAAGACATTTGAAATTTAATCACACACTAATAAAAATTAAACATTTAAATAATTTCGTCATTACTTATTATTAATTAATATTATTTGTTGTATGTCATTATAGATGAATAGATTGAAAGTTAACGAGTCACCAGAAGCTACTAAAGAGTTATAGTCATTAGCAAATGGTCCTAAGCCGCATGTGAAGAAGTACACAGTTTGTATGGTCAATGGTGTAAAGTTCCATACAAGAGACCTAGAAAATCGTCGTGTAACCCAAAATAGTGGTGTATGCACTGAAGGGGACCATGAGGGAGAAATGCACGACTTCTATGGTCATGTGTGCAAAATTTGAGAATTGGAGTATGTGTTTCGCCATAAAGTTGTTTTGTTCCAGTGTGAATGGTACAATACTGGTACTAATGGTCGAAGGAGAACGATAAGAACCAATGCACACTGCACAAGTATTGATGTTACAAGTCGGTGGTATGAAAATGACCCTTTTATACTTCCTAGTCAAGCGAGACAAGTTTTTTACTTTCAAGATACCAAATTGGGTGAACATTGAAAAATTGTGCAATCCATCCAACATAGGGGAGTGTTTGATGTTCCGAAAGTCTGGGGTGGAGAATCTAATGATAATACAGAAGATATTGATGCATTCCAACAACAAGCGATTGTTGATGTTGTCTCTATCAATGTTGAGGACAATATTATTGACTATTGTATGGGTGATGTTGAAACTGAGGTTCTTGAAGGTGGAATTTCAAGAGTTGCTAATCAAAATGAAGAGCATAACATACCTAATGTTGATCTTGATATGGATTATGATATGTAGAGTTCATAACAATTGTCTTAAATGTTGTGTGATTATTTTAAAGTTTTATACTTGTCTAAGTAGCAATTGTTTTGTACTTATCTTGAATTTGATATGAATATTAATGTGGCCATTTGTTGTGTTGAGTTAGTAGTAATTGTGTTGAAATTTTGCACTTGTGAATTACTTAATATGGATAATGGTGTAGATTATAATATGTAAAGTTAGTAGTAATTGTTATTGAAATGTTTTGTACTTATCTTGAACTTGATATGGATATTGATGTGGTAATTTGTTGTGTTGAGTTAATAGCAATTGTATTCAAATTTTGCACTTGTGAATTGCTTGGTATGAATAATGGCATAGACTATGATATGTAAAGTTAGTAGTAATTGTTATTGAGATGTTTTGTACTTATCTTGAACTTGATGGTATTAATACATAATTTCAAAAAATGCCCAAAAAGGCCAAATACACATATCGAGGTATGAGATGGCAAGATTGGATAAAATGAGGCAAAATCAAGAGAGAATTGATGCTTTGGGATTAAAGTACATCTCAACTTCTCTAAAGGATACTGCTCAGTCCAATTGTGCAAAAGAGAAAAGAAGTAGAGCTAGTGTTGTGGTAGATGATGATTATGTACCACCTATTGGTGACGATGACAATGATGATGAGTCATCTAATTTTGTAATCCATAAGGTACAATAGATGTTCCATAGGATACAATAGATAATAATTTTATTATTCCATTACTTGTAATGACTTTATTGTTCTATTATAAGTATGTTTGTTAGTTACAGATGGCACCAGAATGACTTACACGCTCGCGAGGTGAGGCATCTATCCCGGTGGTCCAATCTACGGTCTAATCTACGGAAACATCTCTTGAAGCAAATCCTCTCATCTAAAGTTCTTCTAGTGCAGAGGCGCAAACTACTGGTGCATTAACTAGCACGACTGGTAATTACATAAAACATAATTACAACTGCACCCTGTTTTTACTATTGAGATTATATTTCACTTAATTTAGCTATAATATACATGAAATGTATAATTTCTTAACATTAATAATGTTTAAATAGGATCTGCTAGCAGAAATACCTGTGGAACAACATGTGGTATAGCAGTACGGGCACTTGTTGAAAAAAGTGGTAAGTTGCCAGTACGTATAGCTGCAGAATATGATGCTCCCGTTGGGAAGAATGCGTACAAGCTTGTCAATCAAATTGGCTTAAAAGTGCGAAGTAATTTATCCAGTTACAACGTAAAAAATTGGAAAAATGTTGATGCTGTTACTAAAGATGTGGTGCTTCAAAATATTGCGGTAAATTTATATTGATAACGTCTAACTCGTTTTTGTTGTAGCTAAGCATATTGAATTCAAATAATGGTATTTTTATAATACATATACATTTCATTTTACAGGATCAATTTGAGCTACAAGGGGATTCCAACTTGGTAACGAAAACATTAAATACAAAATGTGAAAGATTATTGAGTTCCAGCTCCCACAAGTTGCATCAAGCTTATAAAAAGCTCGTACAATCTCATGGTGCTAACTATGCAAGAAGCCACCCGCCAAAGAATGTCAAACTTGAGCTGTGGACTGAACTCATTGATGGGAGATGGACCAATGAGGATTGACTGGTAAATTATTTATGCATATATTATTATTATCCAATGTTTACTATATTATGTTGTAAACTGATTAGATTAATACTTAGATAAGTAAATGTATACTGTTTTATTCATGATCTAATAAATATCTTGAATGTTGTTTATTAGAAAAAATAAAAAAAGAACTCTGAAAATAGGAAGAAAACTTCAGGCAAACATAGATGCGGGACAAAGGCACTTGCTATTAGGGTTGATGAGGAGGTGCGTGTTTTTTCATTTTCTTAAACTTTAGTATATTACATGTTGTGATTAATTAAGTATATCTATCTAACACTTGAATGTTAATTAATCAGATAAATAGTAATGACGGTCAAGTTCCTAAATTGACAAAAATCTTCAAAGATGTTTATTTCAATCCAAATATAAATATGTGGATATACCATGAGGATGAAGCGACATATGTATGTATATCATTCCATCCCTATCATGTTTGTAAAGCTATAACATATGTATTATTAATGTTGTGATTGTTTGTTTCTTTCTCTTTTCAAATGATAGGAAAATATTCTCAAAGTGCAAGAGGATCATTGTTAAGATCCTAATGCAATTCCCCTTACACAAAAGGAGATCTCAAACTTGGTTTTTAAGAAGAAGTTCGGTATTGTGAAAGGACTTGGCATGAGACCTTCCTCTTCTCTAGTAACTACCACCTCATCTAATTCCTCGGTGGAATATATTCAACGGTTAGAAAATGAGATCATTAAGCTCAAAGAGGCAAGAGCTAGGGATCAAGAGGAGCGAGATAGAGATCAAGAGGCATGAGCTAGGGATCAAGAGGCACGAGTTAAGCAAGAAGAGGTCCAAAAGAATATTCTTAACTTTTTAAGGAGGAATGGATATGATGACGCTCTTACCTATGGAGGTGGTTCAACTTCAAGTTAAAACATTTTTTGGTTAGTACTTTTTTTTAGCAATTGACCTACATTACATGGTGTGACTACTCTTAATGCATTGTTAGAAATGTTTCATATAACACAATTAATGTTTTTACTTTACGATTTTAATGTAGCATTGTTTTTATATTTGTGCAGATTTTTTATTGGTGGCTATTAGGAGATTTACTTATGACATTACTTGAAAACATATGAGGACATCTTCCGTTATTGTATATATTGCAAACAATTACATCTTGAGTTATTGTATATGTTGCAAACAATTATTGTATGGAAGGAGTTTGAATTAGATACTTGTTTTATTTTTTACTTGTAGAATGTATGGATCTTTTTTTATAAATGTATTGTTGAAATAAATGTATTATTCAAATGTGAGGTTTTAGTAATGTAATAACAGGTTACAGGTTAGTATCAAAGTTATGAAAAAAATAAAAACAAAAAATAAGTTTTAGTAACGAAATATTTCGTCACTAAATGTAGTAGAATTTTGTAAAAAATGGTTTTAGTGATGAAAATTTTCGTCACTGTATGTGCATGGATTTTCTTAAAAATAGTTTTAGTGACAAACTTTTTCGTCACTATATGTACCCGAAAATAGTTTTAGTGAGGAAATTATTCGTCACTAAATATGATTTAATAAACTAAAGTGTTTTTAGTGACAAAATATTTTTGTCACTGAATGGTGTTTTTAGCGAAGAAAACATTTAGTGATGAAAGGTTTTCGTCACTAAAAGTTTTTAAAAAAAAAATCAAATCGGACTTTTAGTGAGGAAATTTTTCGTTACTAGGACTTTTAGTGACGGGGTTTCAGCAACGAAATGAGTTTCGTCACTAAAAGTCTGATTTTGTCACTAAAAGTCTGATTTTGTCTCTAAAGGTTCTTAGTGACGAAAACTGGACTTTTAGTGACGAATATTTTCGTCACTGAAAATACATTTTGTTGTAGTGTGCGCCAACAAATGCCACTGTTTTACATGTGCTGCTCAACAGTTCGGCACTACTTCACACATTGTCCAGTCATATCATCCACATTCACGTGAATACTTAAATATATGAATAATCATACCTTGGTGCCAAGGACTTAGCACTGTGTCAATTAAATATAATGCTCTGTTCAAGAACACTGCAACTACCACCCAAATCTTCAAATCTCACTGTGACATTGGGAACATTTAAAATCCTATTTATGTTGTGTTTTTCCAGCCTGTATTGACATGACAAGCCCTAATAACTAAAATTATAATGTTTGGAACATGAAATGGGATTATAAATGCACCACAATAATGATCTTATTTCTACCCCACTAACTTCGTAGATTGACTCAGCTATGAGTCGCAATGCCTCAACATCAAATCGTACAATTTGAAACAAGTTTGGATCTACTTCAACAAATAGATTATCACAAGTTCTAGCAGATCAATGACTGCAGATCAATGACTACAGATATATGTTAGGACATATGTAGTTCAAGTGGTTGTTGACATATGTCGCTATTTTATGTAGTTGGCTTATCCTTAGACAAAACACACTTTACTTGTAATTGGGTAGATTTAGGATGTGTTTAACACTCCAAGAAACAGTGTTTCAAGATTCAGTGTTGAAGTCATCAAGTCTGTCTAAGAAATAAGCTGAAAAAGTGCAAGTTACTAAAGCTCGACACCTATCTCGACACATGCATCTATCGAGTTTTAAGAAGCTGTTTTAGCCCGAGTCTCGACAGCTTCTCGACACCTCTATCTGTCAAGAATTAAAGAAAACAGATTTTCAGTTCTGTTTTAAGTCCAATCCATGAATGTGTTTTTGAGACTTCTTTTCTCCTAACCCTAGACATATAAAAAGATTATTTTAAGGGCCGTTAAACAAGATGCAAGTTGCACAAGCATTGAGAAATCCTTGTTCATGCAATTTGTGATCTAAAAGACAAAGTTCATGCCCTAGTTCATCCTTTGTGAAGAAGATTTCTGTGTAATGTGCACCGTAGGGTTTTGTAACCAAGCATCTTCCTGATATTCATTGTGTGGATGACTTGAAGAACTTTGCAGCCAATAACTCTTTCTCTAGTTGGTGTTTGAAGTCGCATATTGGGATCCGCGTATCTGGTTAGTCACGTACTTGGGAGCTGTGTATTGAAATGAGAAACTATCACTACAGAGCAAGTCCAATTGGGTATTGGGGTAAGGGTTCAACTGTAAGTCGGTAAGGTACTTGGCATTCCTTACTTGTAACCGCTTGTTGTGATAATAGTAGAGTTTCGGGAGTGGTGACCTTAAATCACCCAGTGGGGTTTTTGCCATCAAGTTTTCCCCATTCGTAAACAAATCACTGTGTCTTTTATTTTTCGTTGCATACTTTAGTTTTGGTGATTTGTTTGTGCTGTCACGTGATATTGCATGTTAATTTGATTAATTAATAACTAGGCTACTTAATCAATTTAATTTATCACAAGGTGTTAACGCGTTTGTGGCCTGTCAAGTGGTATCAGAGCAAGCACACTCTGATTAGAATTTAATCTTTGTGTGTGATCCATTGACCCCTGCTGTCATGGATAGAGGTCAATCTCTTATTATACCTCCATTATTTGATGGCACTAACTATGCATACTAGAAAGTACACATGAGAGCTTTCTTGCAGTCTTTAGATGAGAAAGTGTGGCAAGCTGTGGAGATAGGCTGGACTAAGCCTACAGAAGCGCCAGCCAACTAGGATGATGCCAAGATCAAGGCGGCAAACTTCAACAGCAAAGCATTGAATGCCCTATTCAGTGCAGTCACCAATGAAGAGTTCAAGAAAATTTTCTCAACAGAAACTACTAAGGAAGCATGAACCATTCTCCAGACAACTTATGAGGGAACCAAGGCTGTTAAAGATTCAAAACTACAGAGGCTCACTACAAGCTTTGAAGAAATTAAGATGGAGAAGGGTGAGTCATTTGATGAGTTCTATGCAAAGCTCAAAGACATAGTGAACTCAACTTTCAATCTTGAGGAAACCATTCCTGAACCCAAGATAATGAGGAAAGTGCTCAGATCGTTGCCCGAAAGATTCCATGCTAAGATCACGGCGATAGAGGAATCGAAGGATATTGACAGAATTCCTCTAACTCAGCTGGTCGGAAACTTACAAACCTACGAGTTAGGGCTGACTAGGATTGGCAAATCAAGTAAGGGCAAGAGCATGGCACTAAAGGCCAAGTGCAGTGATACAGACGATTCTTCCGACGATGAAGATTCTAAAATGAAGTCCTACATTATAAGGCAATTCAAGAAATTCATGAAGAATGCCAATGGAAAGGGCTTCAACAAAGACCAAAGGCAATCCAGTTCTTCTCAATTCAAGAATTCAGATAAAGGGAAAAAGGATGTCAAGGATGGCGATCAGTATACTGTTCCCGTTGGACCGAAATGCTTTGGGTGTCAAGGCTTCGGACACATGAAACAAGAGTGTCCAACGTACCTTAAGAGCATAGGGAAGAGCAAGGCACTTGCTGTTACCTTAAGCAACACGGAGCCCGAGGATGATTCCAAAAATGAAGATGATGGAATCTTGAATGCATTCACTGCCAATGTTAATCCCACTGATGGGGTTATTGAAGAAGTGGATAAAGAAGGAGAATTGGTGGATACCAAGTGTGAGACTATAGATGATCAAGATGATATCCATACCGCCTATGAGAAACTGTACAAGCTTTCTAAGAAGCATGAGAAACTCTATAGGCTGGCCACCAAGAAACTCAGTGATGTGGAACTTGATCGTGAAGAGCTTTCCATTAAGGTTGATGAAGCAAATCAGACCATTGGGGCATTGAGGTTCGAGAACAATTTCTTGGCTGAGAGGACCAAGAAGCTTGAAGCGGAGCTATTTCAAGTTAGACACAATTGGAGAGGACATCAAGTGCAAAGCTGGATGAGATGCTAAGTATTCAGAAATCTTCTTCAGATCGTACTGGATTGGGGTATGAATTTTCTCTTTCTAATACTCTTTCTACTAGTACTACTGTTTTTGTTCCACCTGCTAATAACATTAAAACTGAAGATAAGAATGTTAAAACTAATTTAGCTAATGAGAACTTAGACAAGGGCAAGTCCATCCTAGGAGCACCTCCTAAAGTTGAGAAAAGGGAAACTAGACACCCTAGGACTAAGAAGGCTATCTCTCAAAAGCCCAAACAGAAGAAGCCATATCTCTGTTACCATTGTGGTGTTGCCGGTTATACTCAACCAAATTACTACAAGTGGCTAGCCACTTAACAAAGCAATGAGATAATAGCATCTAGGAACCAGAATTAGCTTCAGACCTCTCTCGCTCCTCTTGGAGACATTATTAAAGCCCTCATGATCCTTTCGAAATTGAACAGTTCATATTCTTCTCACTCTTCACCGGATCAAGGGTTGACTAAAAGGAAAGGTTCTTCCAAGGTGTGGAAGGAAAAGGGTTCTAAGTGATTTTAGTCACTTCTTCTTCTTTCTCCTTGTTTTATTGTGTTGCATTACTTGAGTGTTTCTTTACTGTTTTAAGTCAGTCTAGTTTTATGCATTGTTTTGCTTTCTTTCACTTGTTTTTGTTTGTGTGTTTTCAGTTTTGTGTTTTATTTTTGCTTTTCTAATAAAAATAAAAAAAAATCGAAAAATTAAAAAAATACAAAAACAGTGTGTGTTTGTGTGCATTGGTTCATGTGAACCTTTGAAATGGTTATTAAAACAGAGTTTTCTAAATTTTGTATCACCTGTAGCTTAGATGAGCATTCTTCTGCACAATTAAGCAAGTGAACTTTGTAGCTCTCTGTTTGTGATGAGTAAGATTAAGTGATCTCTTCTACTTAACACTCGTATCATCCTTTTTGACGGGTAGGACTAGAAAATCCTAAGAGAAAGGCATAAATAACCATCTCATCACTGTTACTCGCCAATCATGATATGACATCTGTATGCTTCGGCATAGCAAAAGTGCAATGTCAATGACATCTGTATGTTTCGGCATAGCAAAAGTGCAATGTCAAAAGCTTAACATAATTGGGTATTTCTTTTCTTTCTCTTGTATGCCCATGCATGATATGCTTAATAAAAGAAAATATGCAAAGAAATAAAAAGCAAAAAGATCAAAATGCTTTAAAATATGGTTGTAAGCGTGTTTTCTAAGAGATGTGGGAGTTATAGGATGTACCTCAAAAGTGAAAGTCCCTATCAAATAGTTATGATTGTGTGTGAGTTAAAGTGATTTTCTCATATCTCAAATCGTCATAACTTTGAGACACTTATGCAATCTTGCGATGTTTTCACACATAACACGCAATACTCTTTACTATTCTTGATACATGTGCAGGTACAATGTGATTTGACCATCACAAGGTTTACATGCGTTAATGTATGCTCGCTAAACTGTCTTAACTTATTTTTGAAATATAAAATTAGTTAGAGTTGTTTAGTGTGTGTGTGCATGTTTTGGGATACATGTGCTTTATATTTCTTGTTGAGAGATAATTTTGAGAGCTAAATGTGTTGCTTGGATCTTTGGTTGAGTTGCATGCATGATTGCATTCGTGTCTGTGTTTTTCCTTTTCTAAAAAACTGTTTTTAAAGACATCTCGACACCTCCTCGACACCTCTCGATACCTAACTGTCTGTCGAGCTTCTTAGACTTTTTCTAAACGCAGTCTCGACACATCCTCGATACTTGGTGGATCGATCGAGAAACTTTCTGTCTGCTCGATAGCTTCTCGACAGCTTCTCGACAGCTTTTGGATCGATCGAGGTTCCTTCATGCTTGATCCTTCTTTCTTGACACATGACCTTGATAGCTGCATCTGTCGAAGTGCTTTTTCTCGACACCTATCTTGATAGCTATCTCGACACCTGCATCTATCGAGAATTACTGAAGGTCTATAAAAGGATTCCTCGCGATTTTCTCTCATTTCGCTCGATCTCTCTCACTTGATAGAACGTGTTTTCCCTCCCAAAACCTTTCTCACTCCCTCCAAACCTCTTCCTAAGGATTCTTCAAGTGATTTTCTTGATCTTCTTCACTTGGTAAGCATCTTTTCACTCATTTTCATGCATTTCATGTTTTAAAACCCTAGGTTTTGAGATTTTTGAAAATTTTTGGGATTTTTCAAAATTGTTGAGGTTTTCATGAAATTTTTGGGTTGGTTTTATAGATTTGATCTTTAAAACTACATGCATTGTATCACATTAGCATTCTAATTGTATTTTCATGCATTTAGATGTGTGCAAACCTGTTGTGTGCTGTTAGGTTTGGATTGGGTTGAGCCCATGATGTTTTTATATTGCATGTCACATGTTCATGCATTTCCCACGCATACGTTCTTCTTTTCAATATATTCTTCCTATATTGAACTGCTTTGGACTTTTCTGTTTGTCTCCTCTTCTTCCCACTCTCTATGTTTGCGTTAGTAGTGTCTATGGCACCTAAACGTAAGTCTATTCCATCCCAGGACCCTCTGTGTTCTAAGGGATCTTCCTCTTTGGATTCCACTCCATTATCTGTCCGGTTCCGTGATGAGAAAGCCCATAAGGACTTCTCGGAGAACTTCTTTAAACGAGGTGTTCATTCGAAACGTCACGTTGTCCTGGCAGACTTTGCCGATATTGACCTACCCGATGTCATTCACAGTTGGGCTTGGGAGTCACTGTGAGACGTCCCGGTCACATGTCCTCTCGTGTTGATATAAGAGTTCTACTCCAACATCCATGAGACCGATTCTTCAGTACCTCTCTTTTACTCTAGCGTTCGAGGTACGCGCTTTGCTGTCACTCCGGAGTTAGTCTCTGAGGTGCTTCATGTTCCTAGGGTGGATTGTCCTGATTACCCTAGTTGTGAGCGTCTATGGACTGTGTCCAAAGACGAGATGATCTTGGCGTTTTGTGAGCGTCCTTCCTCTTGGGAAGATCATCAGTACATACCATGTAGGCCTTTTGCTAAAGGTCCTCGTTTCCTTAACATGGTGATGACTTTTGTTTTGCACCCATTTTCTCGCTATAACTCTATCACAGAGCCTCGTGCTCGATTTTTGTTGTCCCTCCTAGAGGATCTCTCTATAAACTTTTCTTCACACTTTATTTTCTCCATCATAGATGTCTATAGAGATACAGCCAACCGTGATAAGCTCATTTTTTCTTCTGCTATCACGAGGATTCTTCACCGTTTTTCCATCCCTTTCCCTTCGTCCAATCCTTACCATGTCATATCTACCATAGATGCCGCTACCGTAAAACATAGCGAGGCACGGTTTAGATCGAGACAGTCAGATGGTGCTACTCTTTCCTCCCGTCCAACTACCTCCAGATCTGCTCAAGCGACATCTGCTTCTTCTTCGAGCGACATCACACTCAGAGACATCATGGAGCAGCTTCAGCGCATGGATGCTCGCCTCGATACACTCTCCACGGAGTTGTATCAAGTGAACGTTCGTGTTGGTCGCATCGCCAAGCAACAGGCGACCTTGGGCGGCTTTGCTCTAGAGGCTTCTCCTCCGCCACTTCATGTTTCCTCTGAGACTGAGGCTGATGATGACAGTGATGACAATGATGCTTCCGATGATGATGATGATGGAGATGCGAGCTCTTCTGACGAGATGTCTACTTGACATTTTACCCTTTGTCACTCGTGACAAAAAAGGGGGAGTAGTTTTGGTATAAGAGTAGTCATACTTAGGGGGAGAGTTAGTATAAGACATTTTTGATAGGGGGAGTGTGGATTTGAGGGATGTAGTAAGGATCATATGTATTTTTTTCTTTTCTATCTTCTTAGAGATACATTGATCATGTATTGACATACATTGTATTTATTTCTTGATATATATGATGATGTATGTTTTCTTTCATCTACCTTTCCATGTGTTGTTTCTTTTCTGTCTCTATACACATATTTCTTTTACTTGTACGCAATCTATTATTTTTGCTTCACACAAAGATGCATTGATGTGTTTTGTTTATAAGTGTTTCATATATACAGGTTGTCAAAATCTACTTGCCATAAACTCTCTTCTTGCAAAATTTTTCAAGAGTTTGTGTTAGGATAGATTTTATTGTATGCAACAAGTGAATATGAGTTAAAGTGTTTTATGACTTCTCTCATATCTTCATTTGTTTATTGTGGTTTTGTCACGGATTGCCAAAGGAGGAGATTGTTAGGACATATGTAGTTCAAGTGGTTGTTGACATATGTCGCTATTTTATGTAGTTGGCTTATCCTTAGACAAAACGCACTATACTTGTAATTGGGTAGATTTAGGATGTGTTTAACACTCCAAGAAATAGTGTTTCAAGATTCAGTGTTAAAGTCATCAAGTCTGTCCAAGAAACAAGCTAAAAAAGTGCAAGTTACTAAAACTCAACACGTATCTCGACACATGCATCTATCAAGCTTTAAGAAGCTGTTTTAGCCTGAGCCTCGACAGCTTCTCGACAGATCCTCGACACCTCTATCTGTCGAGAATTAAAGAAAAAGGATTTTCAGTTCTGTTTTAAGTCCAATCTGTGAATGTGTCTTTGGGACTTCTTTTCTCCTAACCCTAGACATATAAAAAGATTATTTTAAGGGCCGTTAAACAAGATGTAAGTTGCACAAGTATTGAGAAATCCTTGTTTATGCAATTTGTGATCTAAAAGACAAAGTTCATGCCCTAGTTCATCCTTTGTGAAGAAGATTGCTGTGTAATGTGCACCGTAGGGTTTTGTAACCAAGCATCTTCCTGATGTTCATCGTGTGGATGATTTGAAGAACTTTGCAGCCAACAACTCTCTCTCTAGTTGGTGTTTGAAGTCGTGTACTGGGATCCGCGCATTTGGTTAGTCACGTACTTGGGAGCCATGCATTGAAAGGAGAAACTATCACTACAGAGCAAGTTCAATTGGGTATTGGGGTAAGGGTTCAACTGTAGGTTGGTAAGGTACTTGGGATTCCTTGCTTGTAACCGCTTGTTGTGATAATAGTGGAGTTTTGGGAGTGGTGACCTTAAATCACCTGGTGGGATTTTTACCGTCAGGTTTTCTCCATTCGTAAACAAATCACCGTGTCTTTTATTTTTCGCTGCATACTTTAGTTTTGGTGATTTGTTTGTGCTGTCACGTGATATTGCACGTTAATTTGATTAATTAATAACTAGGCTACTTAATCAATCTAATTTATCACAAGGGGTCAACGCGTTTGTGGCCTGTCAATATACACAGACCACTATGGAGGGAAATGGGTTGGAAAGAAGAGAGATTTTGTTAATATGCCAGTATACACATACGAGAGTCTTGGAAGTGTCGGACACATCATGTACGATAAACCTACAAAACTAAGTATAGATACCACCGCAATAGAGTTCATTGTAATAGAACTACTATGGTCAACCCTATACGAGAAGAGGTGATTGGAGATGTATTGTCAATAGTACAAGTTATGAGTTCCTAAGGCACGCTTAGCTGAGTTACCTAGAGATGAACCTACCAACATACTTACTCATCTTGAACAAGAGAACAATCAAATGCAAAGGTGATTAGATCGTTTTCATGCAATTTAAAAAGCTAGGGAGCATTTAAAGGAGAATGAGCAAGAGCAAGCCATCAAGTCTATTACTAAAGTTACTATGTTAGATGATGAAAGAGATATTTCAGACTTCTCAAATTTAAGCAATGATGATTTTCAAAAATTTCTATCTACGAATATTAAACGTTGTTGTTAATGTCTACACGTTCTGTGCAACATAGAATGTTGTTTCTAATGTCTGACAATTGATGATTATGTACATTCAACTTTTGTAAATCTAAAGATTAACTATTCATTAGTTTTGGCTAAGTTTATATGAAATCACTTGCTCATTTTTTACTTGCTATTCTTTGTTGCTACATATAATTCTTGTGCTTTGATTTGACAATGTCCTCTGCTTTGTAATGTAGGAAACACCTTAGGAAGTGAAATACCTCAAGTTAGATATGTTGATGTTTCCAATATTCTGTTTGTATAATTTGAAATGTCAAACACATAACACTTATCACCTAAATTAGATTTATTGTACATTACTTGTAGTAAAATTTAATAGATTCGATACATACAGACTCATCCAAACCACACAGACCAATCACTCTTTCACAAAAAAACCATGTAGCTCATTAAGCAAGGACTCGCCACGTGAATACACAAATATGCAACCCAATGCAACCCTTTACAGATTTGATTTTTAAATTTAGAAAACACGATTTCACTAGGAGTTTTATGAGAAAATAATGAACAATTTATACAGTGAATAGAGAATAATTTATGCAAAAAAAGAGAGTGAACAACTTTTTAAATAATGTTTAATAGAAAATAATAATTTGTAGAATGATAGAAATAGTTTATGCAGAAAACAGTGAACAATTTTTATGAGAAAACAAAAAACAGTTTTAATTAATGCATAAAACAGATTTTAAGAATGCAATAAACAAATTTGAATATACAGTAAACATGATATGCAGAGAGCAAATTTTATTAATGTAGAAACATATTTTATCAATGCAGAAAAAAAAATTGATTATAGTGAAATTTAAACATGAAAAAGCATATAGATTTGATTTTTAAATTTAGAAAACACGATTTTGCTAGGAATTTTAACAGAAAACAATGAACAATTTATATAGTGTATAGAGAATAATTTATGCTGAAAAAAGAGTGAACTATTTTTTAATAAATGCTGAACAAAAAATAATTTTATGCAGAATGCTAGAAATAGTTTATGTAGAAAACAGTGAACAATTTTTATGAGAAAACGATAAACAATTTTAATTAATGTAGAAAACGAATTTTATGAAAATAGTAAACAGATTTGAATATAAAGTAAACATGATGTGTACAGAGCAAATTTTATTAATGTAGAAACGGATTTTATCAATGGAGAAAAACATATTCAATCATTGTGAAATTTAAACATGAAAAAGTATACATATTTGGCTTTTAAATTTAGAAAATATGATTTCACTAGGAGTTTTATGAGAAAATAGTGAATAATTTATACAACAAACAGAGAATAATTAATATAGAAAAGAGAGCGAAAATTTTTTTAAATAATACTGAACAGTAAATAATTTTATGCAGAATGCTAAAAATAGTTTATGCAGAAAATAATGAACAATTTTTATGAGAAAATAATGAGCAGTTTTAATTAATACAAAAAACATATTTTATAAATGCAATAAGCAAATTCGAATATACAGTAAACATGATATGCAGAGAGCAAATTTTATTAATGTAGAAACAGATTTTATCAATGCAAAAAAATAGATTCGATTATTGTTAAAATTTAAACATGAAAAAGCATACAAATTTGACTTTTAAATTTAGAAAACACAATTTCACAAGGAATTTTATGAGAAAACAATGAATAATTTATGCAGTGAACAGAGAATAATTTATGCAAAAAAGAGAGTGAACAATTTTATAAAGAATGCTAAACAGAAAATAATTTTATGCAGAATGCTAGAAATAATTTATGCAGAAAACAGTGAAAAATTTTTATAAGAGAACAATGAACAATTTTAATCAATGTAGAAAACAAATTTTATGAATGCAGTAAGCAGATTTGAATATAAAGTAAACATGATGTGCAGAGAGCAAATTTTATTAATGTAGAAGCAGTTTTTATCAATGGAGAAAAATAGATTCGATTATTGTAAAATTTAAAGATGAAAAACATAAAGATTTGACTTTTAAATTTAGAAAACATGATTTCACTTGGAGTTTTATAAGAAAATAGTGAACAGTTAATGTAGTAAATATAGATTAATTTATGCAAAAAAGAGAGAACGGTTTTTTAAATAATACTGAACAGAAAATAATTTTATGCAGAATGCTAAAAATAGTTTATGAAGAAAACAGTGAATAATTTTTATGAGAAAACAATGAACAGTTTTAATAAATGCAAAAAACAAATTTTATGAATGCAGTAAGTAAATTTGAATATACAGTAAACAAGATTTGCAAAGAGTAAATTTTATTAATGTAGAAACAGATTCTATCAATGTAGAAAAATAGATTCGATTATTGTGAAACTTAAACATGAAAAAGCATACAGATTTGAATTTTAAATTTAGAAAACACAATTTCACTAAAAATTTCATGAGAAAATAGCGAATAATTTATGCAGTGACCAGAGAATAATTTATGCAGAAAAGTGAGTAAATAATTTTTTAAATAATGTTGAATAGAAAATAATTTTATACAGAATGCTTGAAATAGTTTATGCAGAAAACAATGAACAATTTTTATAAGAGAACAATGAACAATTTTAACTAATGTAGAAAACAAATTTTATAAATGCAGTAAGCAAATTTGAATATAAGGTAAACATGATGTGCAGAGAGCAAATTTGATTAATGTAGAAATAGATTTTATCAATGCAAAAAAAACAGATTCGATTACTATGAAATTTAAACAGAAAAAGCATACAAATTCAGCTTTTAAATTTAGAAAACACAATTTCGCTAGGAGTTTTATGAGAAAATAGTGAACAATTTATGGAGTGAACAGAAAATAATTTATGCAGAAAAGAGAGTGAACAATTTTTTGAATAATGTTGAACAGAAAATAATTTTATTGAGAATGCTAGAAAAAGATTTTATCAGCGCGAGAAAACATATTCGATTATTGTGAAATTTAAACATGAAAAAGCATACAGATTTTGCTTTTAAATTTAGATAACACAATTTCAGGAGGTGTTCTATGAAAAAACAGTGAACAATTTTTTAAATACAGAACAAAAAATAATTTTTGCAAAAAAGAGAGTAAACAAATTTTTAAATAATGTTTAAGAGAAAATAATTTTATGTAGAATGCTAGAAATAGTTTATGCAGAAAAGAGTGAACAATTTTTATAAGAGAACAGCAAACAATTTTAATTAATGTGGAACTCAAATTTTATGAATGCAGTAAGCAGATTTGAATGTACAGTAAATATGATGTGCAGAGAGCAAATTTTATTAATGTCAAAACAGATTTTATCAATACAAAAACCGATTCGATTATTATGAAATTTAAACAAGAAAAAACATATAAATTTGGCTTTTAAATTTAGAGAACACAATTTTAGGAGATGATTTATGAAAACATAGTGAATAATTTTTTAAATAGTGAACATAAAATAATTTATGCAAAAAAGAGCATGAACAATTTTTTAAATAATGCTGAACATAAAATAATTTTATGCAGAATGCTTGAAATAGTTTATGCAGAAAACAATGAACAATTTTTATGAGAGAATAATGAACAATAATTAATGTAGAAAATAATTTTATGAATTCAGTAAGCAGATTTGAATATACAATAAATATGATGTGTAGAGAGCAAATTTTATTAATGTAGAAACATACTTTATCAATGCAGAAAAATAGATTTGATTATTGTTAAATTTAAACATGAAAAAACATATAGATTTGGCTTTTCAATTTAGAGAACACAATTTTAGGAGGTGTTTTATGAGAAGACAATGAATTATTTTTTAAATAGTGAACAAAAAATAACTTATGCAAAAAAGAAGTGAACAATTTTTTAAATAATACTGAATAGAAAATAATTTTGTGCAAAATGCTAGAAATAGTTTATATAGAAAATAATGAATAATTTTTATGAGAGAACAATGAACAATTTCAATCAATGTAGAAAACAAATTTTATGAATGCAGTAAGCAAATTTAAATATACAGTAAACATGATGTGCAGAGGACAAATTTTATTAATGTAGAAACAGATTTTATCAATGCAGAAAAATAGATTCGATTATTGTGAAATTTAAACATGAAAAGATATATAGATTTGACTTTTAAATTTAGAGAACACAATTTTAGGAGGTGTTTTATGAGATGACAGTGAATAATTTTTTAAATAATGCTGAATAGAAAATAATTTTGTGCATAATGCTAGAAATATTTTATGCAGAAAACAGTGAATAATTTTTTTGAGAGAACAATGAATAATTTTAACTAATGTAGAAAACAAGTTTTATGAATGCAGTAAGCAGATTTGAATATACAGTAAACATGATGTGCAGAGGGCAAATTTTGTTAATGTAAAAACAGATTTTATCAATGCAGAAAAATAGATTCGATTATTATCAAATTTAAACATGAAAAACCATATAAATTTGGTTTTTAAATTTAGAGAACACAATTTTAGGAGGTGTTTAATGAGAAGACAGTGAATAATTTTTTAAATAGTGAACAAAAAAGAATTTATTCAAAAAAGAGAGTGAACAATTTTTTAAATAATACTAAACAGAAAATAATTTTGTGCAGAATGCTAGAAATAATTTATGCAGAAAACAGTGAATAATTTTTATGACAGAAAATAATTTATGCAAAAAAGAGAGTGAACAATTTTTTCAATAATACTAAACAGAAAATAATTTTGTGCAGAATGCTAGAAATAATTTATGCAGAAAACAGTGAATAATTTTTATGAGAGAACAATGAACAACTTTAATTAATGTAGAAAATAAATTTTATGAATGCAGTAAGCAGATTTGAATATACAGTAAACATGATGTGCAGAGGGCAAATTTGGTTAATGTAGAAACAAATTTTATCAATGCAGAAAAAAATATTCGATTATTGTGAAATTTAAACATGAAAAAGCATACAAATTTGGCTTTTAACACAATTTTAGGAGGTGTTTTATGAGAAGGCAGTGAATAATTTTTTAAATAGTGAACAGAAAATAATTTATGCAAAAAAAAAAAAGTGAACAATTTTTTAAATAATGCTGAATAGAAAATAATTTTGTGTAGAATGCTAGAAATAATTTATGCAAAAAACAGTGAATAATTTTTATGAGAGAACAATGAACAACTTTAATTAATGTAGAAAATAAATTTTATGAATGCAGTAAGCAGATTTGAATATACAGTAAACATGATGTGCAGAGGGCAAATTTTGTTAATGTAGAAACAAATTTTATCAATGCAGAAAAAAATATTCGATTATTGTGAAATTTAAACATGAAAAAGCATACAAATTTGGCTTTTAACACAATTTTAGGAGGTGTTTTATGAGAAGGCAGTGAATAATTTTTTAAATAGTGAACAGAAAATAATTTATGCAAAAAAAAAAGTGAACAATTTTTTAAATAATGCTGAATAGAAAATAATTTTGTGTAGAATGCTAGAAATAATTTATGCAAAAAACAGTGAACAATTTCTATGAGAGAATAATGAACAATTTTAATTAGTGTAGAAAACAAATTTCATGAATGCAGTAAGCAGATTTGAATATACAGTAAACATGATGTGCAGAGGGCAAATTTTGTTAATGTAGAAACAGATTTTATCAATGTAAAAAAACAGATTCGATTATTGTGAAATTTAAACATGAAAAAGCATACAAATTTGGCTTTTAAAATTAGGGAACAGAATTTTAGGAGGTGTTTTATGAGAAGGCGGTGAATAATTTTTTAAATAGTGAATAGAAAATAATTTATGCAAAATAGAGTGTACAATTTTTTAAATAATGCTGAACAGAAAATAATTTTGTGCAGAATGCTAAAAATAGTTTATGCAGAAAACAATGAACAATTTTTATGAGAGAACAATGAACAATTTTAATTAATGTAGAAAACAAATTTTATGAATGCAGTAAGTAGATTTGAATATACAGCAAACATGATGTGCAGAGGGCAAATTTTGTTAATGTAGAAACAGATTTTATCAATGCAGAAAAACAGATTCGATTATTGTGAAATTTAAATATGAAAAAGCATACAGATTTGGCTTTTAAATTTAGGGAACACAATTTTAGGAGGTGTTTTATGAGAAGGCGGTAAATAATTTTTTAAACAGTGAACAGAAAATAATTTATGCAAAATAGAGTGTACAATTTTTTAAATAATGCTGAACAGAAAATAATTTTGTGCAGAATGCTAAAAATAGTTTATGCAGAAAACAATGAACAATTTTATGAGAGAACAATGAACAATTTTAATTAATGTAGAAAACAAATTTTATGAATGCAGTAAGCAGATTTGAATATACAGTAAACATGATGTGTAGAGGGCAAATTTTATTAATGTAGGTACCAATTTGATTAATGCAGAAAAATAGATTCAATTATTATGAAATTTAAACATGAAAAAGCATACAAATTTGGCTTTTAACACAATTTTAGGAGGTGTTTATGAGAAGGCAGTGAATAATTTTTTAAATAGTGAACAGAAAATAATTTATGTAAAAAAGTGAATGAACAATTTTTTAAATAATGCTGAACAGAAAATAATTTTGTGCAGAATGCTAGAAATAGTTTATGCAGAAAATAGTGAACAATTTTTATGAGAGAACAATGAACAATTTTAATTAATGTAGGAAACAAATTTTATGAATGCAGTAAGCAGATTTGAATATACAGTAAACATGATGTGCAGAGGGCAAATTTTGTTAATGTAGAAACAGATTTTATCAATGCAGAAAAACAAATTCGATTATTGTGAAATTTAAATATGAAAAAGCATACAGATTTGGCTTTTAAATTTAGGGAACACAATTTTAGGAGATATTTTATGAGAAGACAGTGAATAATTTTTTAAATAGTGAACAAAAAATAATTTATGCAAAATAGAGGGTGTACAATTTTTTAAATAATGCTGAACAGAAAATAATTTTGTGCAGAATGCAAAAAATAGTTTATGTAGAAAATAATGAACAATTTTTATGAGAGAACAATGAACAATTTTAATTGATGTAGAAAACAAATTTTATGAATGCAGTAAGCAGATTTGAATATACAGTAAACATGATGTGCAGAGGGCAAATTTTATTAATGTAGGTACAAATTTGATTAATGCAGAAAAACAAATTCAGTTATTGTGAAATTTAAACATGAAAAAACATACAAATTTGGCTTTTAACACAATTTTAGGAGGTGTTTATGAGAAGGCAGTGAATAATTTTTTAAATAGTTAACTAAAAATAATATATGTAAAAAAGAGAATAAATAATTTTTTAAATAATGCTGAACAGAAAATAATTTTGTGCAGAATGCTAGAAATAGTTTATACAGAAAACAGTGAATAATTTTTATGAGAGAACAATGAACAATTTTAATTAATGTAGAAAACAAATTTTTTGAATGTAGTAAGTAGATTTGAATATACTATAAACAAGATGTGTAGAAGGTAAATTTTATTAATGTAGAAACAGATTTGATCAATGCAGAAAAATAGATTTGATCACTGTGAAATTTAAACAGGAAAAAGCATACAGATTTGGCTTTTAAATTTAGAGAATACAATTTCAAGATGTGTTTTATGAGAAAAGAGTGAACAATTTTTTAAATAGTGAACAGAAAATAATTTATGCAGAAAAGACAGTGAACTGTTAGGACATATGTAGTTCAAGTTTGTGAACATATGTCGCTATTTTATATAATTGGCTTATCCTTAGACAAAACGCACTTTACTTGTAATTGGGTAGATCTAGGATGTGTTTAACACCTCAAGAAATAATGTTTCAAAATTCAGTGTTGAAGCCATCAAAGTCTGTCCAAGAAACAAGCAAGGAAGTGCAAGTTACTAAAGCTCGACACCTACCTCGACACATGCATCTATCGAGCTTTAAGAAGCTATTTTGCGCCGAGCCTCGACAGCTTCTTAACAGATCCTCGACACCTCTATCTGTCGAGAATTAAAGAAAACAGATTTTCAGTTCTGTTTCAAGTCCAGTCCGTGAATGTGTCTTTAGGACTTCTTTTCTCCTAACCCTAGACATATAAAATGATTTTTTTAAGGGCCGTAAAAGATGATGCAAGTTGCACAATCATTGAGAACTTCTTGTTCATGCAATTTGTGATTTGAACGACAAAGTTCGTGCCCTAGTTCATCTCTGATAATTTGAAGAACTTTGCAGCCAACAACTCTCTCTCTCTAGTTGGTGTTTGAAGTCGCGTATTGGGATCCGCGCATCTGGTTAGTCATGTACTTGGGAGCCGTGCATTGAAAAGGAGAAACTGTCACTACAAAGCAAGTCCAATTGGGTATTAGGGTAAGGGTTCAACTGTAGGTTGGTAAAGTACTTGGGATTCCTTACTTGTAATCGCTTGCTGTGATAATAGTGGAGTTTCGGGAGTGGTGACCTTAAATCACCCGGTGGGGTTTTTGCCATCAGGTTTTCCCCATTCGTAAACAAATCACCATGTCATTTATTTTTCTCTTCATAACTTAGTTTTGGTGATTTGTTTGTGTTGCCACGTGATATTGCATGTTAATTTGATTAATTAATAACTGGGCTAATTAATTAATCTAAGTTATCACAAGGGGTCAACGCGTTTGTGGCCTGTCATGAACAATTGTTTAAATAATATTGAACAAAAGATAATTTTATGCAGTATGCTAGAAATAGTTTATGCAAAAAGTAGTGAACAATTTTTTTAAGAGAACAGTGAACAATTTTGATTAATGTAGAAAAAAAATTATATGAATGCAATAGGCAGATTTTAATATATAATAAACATGATGTGCAAAAAGCAAATTTAATTAATGTAGAAATAGATTTTATCAATGCAAAAAAACAAATTCAATTATTGTGAAATTTAAACATGAAAAAGCATACAGATTTAGCTTTTAAATTTAAAGAACACAATTTTATGAGAAAAAAAAATGAACAATATCTAAACATGGGGTGCTACAACTTGCCAAGAAAAAAAGTTGCCAAAGCGACTTTCACTTCATCAGCCAAACATTTAGATATACATAAAAAAATGTTTCACATTCCTCTTAAAAGTACTGCAAGTCAAGAACTTACATATCTAGATGTGGTAAAACTTAAGTTTTTCTTTATATCTGAGTGGTCCACTCTTTTTGCAATATTTATCAATCATTTTTAGCCAATCCATGGCTAAAAAATGAGTGAGATTTTTCTTTTACATGTTGTTCTAATTTCTCATTGCAACCCCAATATTTTAACCAATTTGACCATAACGCTTTTGAGAAGTAAGAAATTGATGAGTGTGTTAAAAATTAATGAACAAGGGGTATGAGTGGCCTAAAAATTCACATTTTGAAATTAAAATCTCTATATTTACAATTTTTTATTTGAATAAATAAAAACATAAAAAACTACTTTTTTTTATGTTTATTTGTCGATTATCCAAAAAAAAAAAAAAAAGTCTTAAAGAACTCGAGTTTACCAAGCTCGAGTTTCATATTACAAGGAACTCGAGCTTGGTGAGCTCGAGTACCATAGGAAAAAATGTTTATGTTTATTTACAAAGAACTCGAGCTTGGTATGCTCGAGTATTGTGTTAAATGGAACTCGAGTTTACCAAGCTCAAGTACCATATTAGTTTTATTAATTGCACAAATTTCAGGTCAACAGCACCACGGTGGAATGAAACTAAGAACTCGAGTTTACTAAACTTGAGTACCATTTAGAACTCGAGTTTAGTGAGCTCGAGTACATAAAAAGTGGTACATTCCCATTTAGTTTCGAAACAATGCTTCATTGCTTCAAATTTCTGAAAATAGTGGTATTTGGCCATTTTCACTGGCAACTTGTAGCATTCACTGTATCATCAAAATAACAAAAAAGAAATAGTCTAACACCAAAATATTGCCATTCACTATATCATCCCCCTTAATTGGAACTTTTCATGAGTGCTATCATTCATCCCTCAATAGCATCACCACAATATAGCACCCGCAACAATCTAGCATTGCAATTCCCCCACCATGCACATATAGAAATTAATATATAAGAATAAAATCTACTGTTGCTTTAAAAACTTTCATCATTTGCATATAATTAGTCTTTAACTAGAAGCTACTCAAACATACACAAAATCTATCATGTTTGAGTAACTTCATTAGTCACAAAAGTTTTCCAAAATGATAGCTATAAATAGTGTTTGGCTATACAATCACTTGTCCAAAATACTATCCAAAATAGCTTTTCATCATACTTCATAATTTTTTAGCAAAGCCCTAGAAAGAAAGAGAACATTATTAGGGGAAAAAACAATAAACAAAACCACATATTAGAGTAATAACAACATTGTATGATGATGAAGTTTTCTGCTGAAATGAAAGATGGTGAACAACAGACAGTTATGACATAAGGTTGTGACAATGCCTTTGCCTTTGAATAAATGAGATCATCTCATGCTTTATCCAATGCTTTTGCACTCAAAAGCATTGCACAGAAAAGAAATTGTGGGAGATAGGTAATCAAAAAATGCTCCATATTTGAAATCAATTTTGAGATAATTAGAGAAGGAGGAGGGGGGTGGGGGGTGGGGGGAGGATTGGAAACATAAAAGAACTAAAGCAAATGATAATGGTTGTCAACAAGGCCACATCCAATTTTGAGTGTACTTCTCAAATACAAACCATAATAAGTATATATGCTTCTAGTATTTTAAAAAAAATACCACAAAAATCAACTAACACAGCCATATTTCTCTTGCAAAGGCTATCATGCATATGCAAGGACAACCTGATAGGGGATCATATATGTAGATCAGAAGTTTGTTTACATGAAAGGTTACTTAGCCATAGCCATTAAGTGCTTCACCATACACATATTTGATTTAGCTAGCTTTAACTTGAAGTTCATGTTGAACTCATGATATACTATAGTTTATGTAACCTCATCAGTTTGTCAACAAGACTTAGAATAATTGGTCAACATTTGAAACTTTTAATTCCATATTTTGAAGTGAGATTTTACTTTGGAGTTGATAGTTAAAATTTTAACCTACCAATATCTCTTTTTTGGGTAAACACTACATTTTAAAATTTGTGAGAAACTTTGAACTTGGAATTTTTATGCATCCAAGCCCCAGGTTCAAATTTCATTTGAATGGTATCATTAAGCAAATTCAACAAATAAACATTTTCATACTACCAATATTACTCTTCACATTGTCACCACCATTGTTCCTTTTTATTCCCTTTACATGTCTAACTGATAAGGTCTTAACATCACCAAACACCAATTTCTTAAAATCTATGTTGTACAAATTATTATAAGATTTGTTGCGATAGCAACATGGCTAATCACATTGTAGCTATACTGAGTGTCCAATATATAAGTGACTGCAAAATTTATGCTAAAGATTGCAATTAGAATATATCACAGTACTTTGGTTTAATCCATAAGAAAATGATAACAAAGAATTGATTTAAGTTCCCAAACAACAAATAACATCTGTCCTGTTTATCAATGTACACCACTTATAACTATGTCAAGGAAAACCAGCAAGTAAATTTTATCCTATTGATTCTTGAGAATTTGTAGAAAGAAAATAAATGTGTAAATTTGAATTTAAATAACATATTATTTTTCAGTTTTTTTAAAAAACAGGATTGTTTTATACGTTAAAAAAGTGAACTTTGAAATCATTTTGGCTAAGCCTAATGTGATACCTGAAAAAATCCAACTAATAAATAATACCTGAAAATCAAGCACAACCACCAAATACATTAAATCAACTAATAAACAAAGAAAGGGCATTATTTCTCTATTTATTAAACTACATAATACTAAACACTTTTAATCTAATCCAACATAACATTTTCTACATATGAATGTATACGTCAATTTATAAAATCAAAACAAAACAAAATAAAACACATATGTAAACAGAAAAATTCATAAAATAAATTCAAAAAGAGAGAAGAAAACCTTCTTGCAAAGTCAAGTGTTAGAAGTGGTGAGAAAACTTTTGACGTCGGTGGTTGGAAACAACAAGAGAGAGAGAGAGAGAGAGAGAGAGAGAGAGAGAGAGTTTTGGGTGTTTTCTGACAAGAAAAAGGTCGGTCTCGTTGGAACCGTTGATGATCGATAGCGTATCTCTATCTTCGGCGGAGATCTTAGGTAGCGGCTGTCAAGGTATGGAGTTGAGTGAATAAGGATGCAGTCATGGAGTTGCTGGTGTGCTTTGGTGGTAAAGAGAGAGAGAGAGAGAGAGAGAGAGAGAGAGAGAGAGAGAAAGAGAGAGAGAAATGAACATATTGATTTTGTAAAAAAGGGAAAAGCAAGAGAGGGCAAGAGAGGGCAGGTCTTTGAATTTTTCAGGGTCAATTTCATATTTTTTATTTAAATGATTCAGTATACTAAGGGTGTATTTGGATACCACTTATTTTGCTGAAACTAAAAAATTATAACTAAAAGTACTGTAAATAAAGGTAAAATTTAATTGAAATAGTACAGTGGAGCTCATAAATAGTGCCAAAAAGTGCAGTGGAGCCCATGAATAGAGACAAAAATAAGCTAAATAGTTAAATAATTTTAATTTTTCATTTCAATCCAAACGCACACTGATATGTCTCTTTTAAAAAAGACGTCAATATCTTATTGGGCTTAGAAACACCTAGATGCTGAGGTGGAGTTCCTGAAACATCATATACTTTGCTGCAGCAGTTATACATGAGCCTTCCACCCACCATCAAACCCACCCCCCACTGTTCTTTCTATATCTTTTGGAATCAACAAACTTGAACAAAATGCTACCCCATTGAAATATATTTACAATATCAATAAAGTATTAGCCAGCCTCCGCTTTTCAATAGAATAACAAGACCCCATAAGCCAATCATATTTGGTACATGGGGGACAAGACATTATGAAAGGAATTGATTATTTAAGATGCACATACAAACAAATATAGTAGCTTCTTTACATAGGCTTTGTGCACCTTCAAAGACATTTTTTGCCTAAAAAAAAAAAATGAAAACATGCAAATTTCAAATCTAGGAAACCTGCTCCAATTAGTGTGCTAAATGAGAAACTTATGGAATTTGGTGATGGATGGATAGGAGGTGATAGGCCAAGAATGTATTGACCACTTATGGTAAATTAACCAATTAATTAGCTAAGTGAATTAATTAAGTCAATTAACATGCAACACGCATGGTGGTACAAAAAAAAAAAGACCAAATAACTAAATACAACGAAAAATAAATTTAACATGATGATTTGTTTACGATTGGGGAAAACCTCCAAGACAAAAACCCTACCAGGTGAATTTAAGGTCACCACTCTAAGAATCCACTATTATCAAAACAAGCGGTTACAAGTAAAGGAATCCTAGTAACTTATACCAACCTACAGTTGAATCCTTACTCCAATACACAATTGAACTTGTAATGTAATGACAATCTCTATTTTTCAATGCATGGCTCCAAGTACATAACTAACATCAATGCACGGATTGTTAGGATGTGTGCTCTTAAATCCTATTGTATGATACTATGTATGACATTATGTATGATATAAATAAAGTTTTTTTATTATTTTTATCTAAAATGATGGCAGCATGAATATTGGACATTATCATATAGTCTATGAGATGCATAGTATGTGATTTATATGAAAAGTCACAGAAGATATAAATCACAAGTTCTTTGTAAACTCAGAATTATAGTTTGTAGTTGGTGATAAAATTGGGCATTTCATCTGCGAAGACTATAGCATATCAATTAAGATGATTTGTCTTGATCATGGAAGTGGAGATTTCTAGTTGATATGTTGATATGTTTTAAAAGTTAAGACATTAAACTAGACTGCTTTGAGATTTATTATTCTTCTAATGACTGTCAAATGAATAATAAGCTCATGACTTCTATTTACATGAACTCTTAATCATAAGAGAATAATGGACTTGATCATGAAGTGTAGGTTGTTTTGATATATCAAGAGCGAGGTTTAAAGTAACGATCAAAATCTCAGTATGTTAGGCAGTCACATTTAATGTTGATGGAACATATATTCGTAAGATGAAATTCAGAGTCTCTTAATGGAGATATTAAATATTCCCTTGAAATAAGTTTAATGGGTTCAGTTATTCAAAGAGTTGAGTCTAACCACTTTGGTAAGAAGTTACTAAAGTATATATTTATGAAATTGGATTTCATAAATATTTACTGAATAACTTAAAGGATTAAACCAGGTACTCAAGGAATTAAGATGTAGTAACCTTCAAAGTGACAGTCTACATCTATGACTTTGAATTACTACGAATATTTTATGAATGAATTGTATGTATAATAAAGTCTTGAGATATAATTTATTAATAAGGCCTAGAGTACAATTATATTTATATAGTGATATTAAATATAATTAATGGTAACTTTAGACTTGTCAAGAATTGACAAAAAAGCTCAAGGCCCATTGGAGCTAATGTTTTATTGGTCCATTTTGGTCTCACTTCAAGCTACACACTTAAGCCCAATTGGAAAGGTCCAAAAGGCCAGCCCAATTAGAAAGGTTCAAAAGGTCAGCCCAATTAGATAATCAGTTGGATATTAAGGGAGAAACATACAGAATTTGGTAAGAATGTATGAAATAGTGTGTATGTGAGTGTAAGATACTCTCTAATTTTCTCCTTCAGAAACTAATTGAGAGACCACACTTCTTGGAAGTAAAGTGGAATTGGAGTAAAGATTAAAAGTGTTCCCAAGTATTTTTGATATTTTTTTTGAAATTCACCACACCAAGGTACGCTCTCTGTTGGGGTATTTGTCCTTAAATCCTATTGTATGATGCTATGTATTTTATTATGTAAGACATTATGTATGACTTAATGTTTTGGTTAATAAAGTTGTATTATTATTTGAAAATAATGGTAACATGAATATTGGGACATTATCATATAGTCCATGAGATGCAATAGTATGTGATTTATGTGATTTAGTCACAGAAGATATAAATCACAAGTTCTTTGTAAACTCAGAATTATAGTTCGTAGTCGGTGATGAAATTGGGCATTTCATCTGCGAAGGCTATAACATATCAACTAAGATGATTTGTCTTGATCATGGAAATGGAGATTTCTAGTTGATATGTTGATATGTTTTAAGAGTTAAGACATATTGAACTGGACCGGTGTGAGATTTATTATTCTCCTAAAGACTGTCAATAGAATAATAAACTCACGACTTATATTTGCATGAACTCTTAATCCTGAGAGGATAATGGACCTGATCATGAAGTGTAGGTTGCTTTGATATATCAGGAGTGAGATCTATGGTTAAGGTCAAAATCTCAGTATGTTGGGCAGCCACATTTAGTGTTGATGGAACATATATTCTCAAGATGGAATTCATAGTCTCTTAACGGAGATATAAAATATTCTCTTGAGATAAGTTTAATGTGTTTGTTATTTAGAGAGTTGGGCCTAACCACTTTAGTAAGGAGTTACTAAAGTATATATTTATGGAATTGGATTTCATAAATATATGATGAATAACTTAAAGGATTAAACCGGGTACTCAAGGAATTAAGATGTAGTAATATACAAAGTGGCAGTCTTCTTTCATGACTTTGTATTACTATGAATATTTTATGAAGGGGTTGCATGTATAATAAAGTCTTGGGATATAATTTATTAATAAGGCCTAGAGTGCAAGTATATTTATATAGTGGTATTAAATATAGTTAATGGTAACTTTGGACTTGTCAAGAGTTGACAGAAAAGCCCAAGGCCCATTGGAGCTAGTGTCTTATTGGTCCCTTTTGGTCCCACTCCAAGCCACATACTTAAGCCCAATTGGAAAGGCCCAAAAGGCCAGCCCAATTAGATAATCAGTTAGATACAAAGGGAGAAACATACAGAATTTTCGGTAGAGATTCTGAAGATAATTGAGAGAGTTTGAAAGAACACTCGTGTGAAGTGGTGTAAAGTGTTAGACACTTTTGGACATTCTCCCTTTGGAACTGGTTGAGAGACCACACATCTTGGGCGTTAGTGGAATTGGAGTGAAGATTGAAAGTATTCCCAAGTGCCTTTCATCTTTAAGTTTTGAAATTCACCGCTGCAAGGTACAATCTTTTGTTCTCTAATTCTGAAACTTAAATAACCCATGTTAACTTGTATGTATGAAGTAGATCCGTTTACATTATATTTTCTTCCACTGCGTATTATATTTTTCCAACACTCTCTTGTTCTTAAATTCTAAAAATTACATAGAGCATGTTATTGATTGCAAGTGAAATAGATCCGTTAAATTTCCACTGCGTATGTTTTGCATACGATACGAACATGTGATTTTCCAGCAATTGGTAACAGAGAAGTCTTCATTTTCAAATCTGTATAATATGTTTAGTGAGTTTTAGAATTAAAGAAAACTATTTTCATAGTTGTGAAAATTTTGTAGTCATTTTTCTGCATATTATAGTTTTTGAAACTATTGTTTGATTAAAACTGATTTTGATTTTATGATGTTGTTTAAGTTTGATTTTAACCATGTAAAATTGAATTTTAACACTTTAACATCAATGAAATTCTAGTTTTAATCTTAATCTCATCGTTTTTGATCATTAAGAATATGTTTTGTTCATTGGAAACGTAAAAAATGGTTAAAAGAAAAATGGTTGTTTTTGGGTGTTTTTGCGACTAGCGAGTCAAGAAATGAGTCGCAAGTGAGTTGCGAGAGTTTTTGGATGAACTTGTGACTAGGGTTTCATGAATGGGTGAGTCGCCAAAACGAGTAGCCAAAACTCATTACTCGCGTGAGTAGCCAGAAATTCTGACACCTGTTTATTACATGTATAAAGAGCAAGGCTATGTGTAATTAGTTTATGTATGTATTAAACAATTAAAACCTTTTTTTTTAAAACATCTAGTAGGAGAGAGATACAAGGGTTACATCTCATGGCCTCCATTGTTGATTCATAGTAGTGTGAAATATATACTTTGTCTTTGCTTCGAGCTTAACATTCCATGTGGAGAATATTTATTTCATGGTCCTATAAGGTTGAATTTCCTGGTTTATAGTGGTTTGATTAAACACCTTGTCTTAGCCTTGAGTTTTGCATTCCATGCGGAGGGTGTTTTGTATCATGATACAATAAAATAAGTCTGTTAAAGGGATGAAATATGGCTACACATGATTCTAGACAATGGTATACACTAGACTAAGTATTATAGTATCCTCAATGCTGAATTCTTACTATTATTACTTAGAGGCTAAATGTAAAACGGCATATTACTAGTGTTTGATAAGAGTTATCATAATAGCACTAATAATGAAAATAGTTCTCAATCAATCATAGTATTTAATGTTCACTCTATGCTGAGGGATATTGAATATGGGATTGGGTCATCGTTGCATATATTATGTTATAGTTTTATTAAGATTCCATACTATATGTTTATATGATAAATTGTTAATGCTCAGTTTACTTATTATATTCATGTTTATTATTTTCAGATTTGATCATGGCATCATTTAGCTCACTTGTTACTATTCTTAATCAAAACAAACTGACTGGATCCAACTATGTTGACTGGAAAAGAAATTTGGACATTGTTCTTACAGTTGAAAAGCACAAATATGTGCTTAATCAACTGTGTTCGAGCTTTCCTTCATTAGATGCTCCTTTTGAGGAAAAACAACAATATAATTGTTGGCAGAAATCTAATGAGATGGCCAAATGCTACATCCTAGCATCTATCTCAAATGTTCTACAGTTGCAAATGTAGGATGTAGAATTAGCTTCAAACATTATGCTAAGTTTGAATGAGATGTTTGGTGAGCAAGGTCATTCTGCAAGGCAAGAAACCATGAGGTAAATTTATAATACCAAAATGACTAAAGGCAGTCTAGTGAGGGAGCATTGTTTTACAATGATCTCTAATTTGAATACATTGGAGGTTTTAGGTGCCAATATTGATAGTGAATCCCAAGTGGATATAATACTCCAATCACTACCGGAATCATTCAAGGAATTTAGACTTAATTATAATATGAACAAAAAGATTTATTCATTGTCTGAATTAATGAATGAGTTGGTAGTGGCAAAAGGCATCCTTGATACATCTAACGTTGAAGCCAATATGGGTGAAGCTTTTACTTCTTAACCTAAGTCGAAAGGCAAGGGTAAGAAGAAGAAGAAGAAGAAGAAGAAGAAGAAGAAGAAGAAGAAGAAGAATGACTTCACTAAGAAAGATGGCAAAAAAAATTGCCTTAGGGGTTGCCAACAAAGGAAAGAAAGCCAAAGGAAAATGTTTCCATTGTAGTAAGAAAGGACATTGGAAGAGGAATTGTCCAAAGTTTAAAGCTGCCAACAATAAGGGTATGAAAGTTCTTTTCTTCTTGAAATATGTTTGGTACAGAATCCCACGGATTTCTAGTGTGTGGATTCAGGTTTTACTAATCATATATGCAATTCTTTGCAAGTGTTTCAGGAGACTAGAAAGCTGAATGAAGGGGAATTATTTCTTACTTTGGCTGATGGGAGCAGGATTCCGGTTGCAACTGTTGGAGTTGTTAATTTATGCTTTGAGTCTAGGATTTTAATATTGGAAGACTATCTTTATGTACCTAATGTTCATAGGAATTTAATTTCTACAACTTATTTAGGTAAACATGGATATTGTGTTATCCTTAAAGACAATGTTGTAATAAAGTGTTTATCTGTTCTGGCAATATTGTAGATGGTCTTTATATTTTAACTCTTGATAAGCATGAATTATATAATTTTGAATTAGATAATAATTCACATGTGAAATCATTAAAGAGAAAGTTTCTTTCTACTAATAAAGCATATCTTTGGCACTTGCGTTTGAGTCATATTAATTCAAACAAAAACTTATCAAAGATGGACTCTTAGGGCCCATGGACTTTGATGGTTTTCCAGTTTGCGAATCTTGTTTGGAAGTTGAAATGACCAAACGACCTTTTAATGCAAAAGGTAGAAGAGCTCAAGATTTGCTAGAACTAGTTCATTCAGATGTATGTGGTCCTATGTCAATCCAAGTAAGAGGTGGCTATGAGTATTTTATTACTTTTACTGATGATTACTCTAGATTTGGTTATGTGTACTTAATGAACCAGAAGTCCGAAACTTTTGAAAAGTTCAAAGAGTTTAGTGCTGAAGTTAAGGATCAATTAGGTAAATACATAAAGGCCATTCGATCTGATTGAGGTGGCGAATACCTTTTTGGTGATTTCAAGGATTACTTGACTGAAAATGAGATTATATTCCAGTTGACTGCACTTGGAACTCCACAACAAAATGGTATAACAAAAAGAATGAATAGGATTCTTTTAGATATGGTTAGATCCATGTTGAGTTATTCGACTCTATCAATTTCCTTTTGGGGATATACCTTAAGTACTGTAATGTATCTTCTGAATTTAGTACCTTTGAAGTCTGTTCCTAAAACACCTGTAGAGTTGTGGAATAGGTGTAAGCCTAATAAGAGTCATCTCCATATTTGGGGTTGTCCAACACATGTGTTAAAAGGAAAGTCTGATAAGTTACAGTCTAAAACAGTAGTGGTATTTTTTGTAGAGTATCTAAAAGGAACTGTTGAAGGTTTATTCTATAGTCATAAGGATAATAAAGTGTTTGTTAGTACAAATGCCAAATTCTTGGAAAATGACTATATGAATAATTTTATCCCTAGAAGTAGAGTTGTATTGGTTGAAATGAAAGAACTTGTAGTTGAACAACCAATGGATGAAACTAGGGATGATATGATTGTATTAGATACACCATAAGATACTACTCATAAGATATCTAGTATATAGGTGTCTCGACGTAGTGGGAGAATTGTTCAGCCTCCTATAAGATTCATAAGTTTGGGAGAAACTTATAAAGCTATCTTAGAAGAGGCTGAATCGGATCCCTACACTTATGAGGAGGCAATGAATGATAGATACACATCATTGGGTCAAAGTTATGAAATCTGAATTAGATTCGATATATTCCAATCAAGTTTGAGATCTTGTAGAAGCGCCTAACGGCATTAAACTTGTTGGTTGCAAATGGTTTTACAAGAGGAAGAGAGGGGTAGATGGAAAGATTGAAACCTTTAAATCAAGTCTAGTGACGAAAGGGTATACACAAAAAGAAGGAATTGACTATGATGAAACTTTTTTGCCAGTAGTCATGCTTAAGTCTATCAAAATTCTCTTATCCATTGCTGCTCATTACGATTATGAGATTTGAAAAATGAATGTTAAGACTGCATTTCTTAATGGAAATCTTAAAGAAGAAATCTACATGATGCAACCGAAATGTTTCATAGCAAAGAACCAAGAGCATATGGTATGCAAGTTGAAAAGGTTCATTTATGGACCTAAATAAGCATCTAGGTCATGGAATATTAGATTTGATCAAGCAATCAAGCCATTTAGTTTTGAACAAAATCTTGATGAATTATGTGTGTACAAAAGACATCGAGATAAAGTAGTAATGTTCTTAGTGCTTTATGTTAATGATATTCTACTCATTGGGAATGATGTAGAGGTAATGTCATCGGTAAAGGCTTGGTTGTCAAGCTAATTTGATATGAAGGACTTAGGTGAGGCTAACTTTATTCTAGGGATCAAGTTTTGGTGAGATCGCAAGAATAAAATGTTAGGCTTATCACAATCTGAATATATAGATAAGGTTCTAGAACGATTTAGCATGCAAAACTCCAAGAAAGGATTGCTTCCTTTTAGACATGGAGTTCCTTTGTCTGATGATCAAAGGCCTAAGACTCAAGAGGAAGAAAATATGATGAGACAAGTTCCTTATGTTTTTGTAGTGGGAAGTCTCATGTATGCCATGCTTTGTACTAGACTGGATATTTGTTATTCAGTTGGCATGGTCAGCCGATATCAATTAAATCCAGGACCAAAACATTGGCAAGCTATAAAACATATTCTTAAGTATTTAAGGAGAACAAGAGATTATATGCTTGTTTATCGTTGTAAGGATTTGATTTCCATTGGCTATACAGATTTAGATTTTCAATCAGATTTTGATTTCAGAAAATCCATTTCAGGTTATGTGTTCACCTTGGGAGGTGGAGCCATAAGTTAGAGGAGTGTAAAGTAATCTTGTATTGTTGACTTCACCATGGAAGCTGAATATGTTTCTACTTGTGAAATGGCAAAGGAAGCAGTTTGACTCAAGAAAATCCTTTCTAATTTTGGTGTTGTGAGAATTGAGCAAGTTCCTATTACATTGTTCTGTGACAATAGTGGAGCGGTTGCACAATCTAAGGATCCAAGGAATCACAAGAAAGGAAAGCACACAGAAAGAAAATACCACATTATTTGAGACATTATTGCTCATAGAGATGTAGTAGTAACAAAGATTGAAAGTGTAAAGAATCTAGCAGATCCTTTTACCAAAACCTTGCCCCAAAAGACTTTTGAGTCACATTTGGAGGAGATGGGGGTTAGATTAGTGCACACAAATCTTTAGGGCAAGTGGGAGATTGTTAGAATGTGTGTCCTTAAATCCTATTGTATGATACTATGTATAACATTATGTTGTAATTAATAAAGTTGTTTTATTATTATCTAAAATGATGGTAACATGAATATTGGACATTATCATATAGTCCATGAAATACATAGTATGTAATTTATGTAAAAAGTCATAGAAGATATAAATCACAAGTTCTTTGTAAACTTAGAATTATAGTTTGTAATCGGTGATGAAATTAGGCATTTTATTTGCGAAGACTGTAGCATATCAACTAAGATGATTTGTCTTGATCATGGAAGTAGAGACTTCTAGTTGATATGTTGATATGTTTTAAGAGTTAAGACATATTGGACTGGATCACTGTGAGACTTATTATTCTTCTAAAGACTGTCAAATGAATAATAAACTCATGACTTCTAGTTACATGAACTCTTAATTCTAAAAGGATAATGGATCTGATCATGAAGTGTAGGTTGCTTTGATATATCAGGAGTGAGGTCTAAAGTAACAATCAAAATCTCAGTATGTTGGGCAGCCACATTTAATGTTGATGGAACATGTATTCTCAAGATGGAATTCATAGTCTCTTAATGGAGATATAAAATTTTCCTTTAAGATAAGTTTAAAGGGTTCAGTTATTCAGAGAGTTTGGCTTAACCACTTTGGTAAGAAGTTACTAAAATATATATTTATGAAATTAGATTTCATAAATATATGATGAATAACTTAAAGGATTAAATCGGGTACTCAAGGAATTAAGATGTAGTGATCTTAAAAATGACAGTCTATATCTATGACTTTGAATTACTACGAATATTTTATGAAGGGGTTGCATTTATAATAAAGTCTTGGGATATAATTTATTAATAAGGTCTAGAGTGCAATTATATTTATATAATTTATATAGTAGTATTAAATACAATTAATGATAACTTTGGACTTGTCAAGAATTGACAGAAAAGCCGAAGGCCCATTAGAGCTAGTATTTTATTGGTCCCTTTTGGTCTCACTCCAAGCCACACACTTAAACCCAATTGGAAAGGTCCAAAAGGCTAGCCCAATTAGATAATCAGTTAAATATTAAGGGAGAAATATATAGAATTTGGTAATAATGTATGAAATGGTGTGTATGTGAGTGTGAGACACTCTCTAATTTCTTCTTTTGAAATTGATTGAGAAACCATACTTCTTGGGAGTGAAGATTAAAAGTGTTCCCAAGTACTTCTGATATTTGTTTTGAAATTTACCACACCAAGGTATGCTCTTTTATCTTTAAATCCTGAAACTTACGTAGTGCATGTTGTCGATTGCGAGTGAAGTAGATCCATTAAATTTTCGTTACGTATATTTTGTATGCGAAACAAACATGTGATTTTTCAACACAGATCCCAGTACGTGACTAATACACCAACTTGAGAAAGATGTTGGCTGCAAAGTTCTTCAATTCATCTACATGAAGATCAAGAAGCTCCTTAGTTATAAAACCTTATGGTGTACAAACAAAGTAGCTTCTTCAAGAGACGGATGAACTAGGAATATGTCTCCGGTCATAATATGCTTGCAACAACAAGTGCAACCACTTATGACGACGCTACAATTAATTCTTATATATGTTTAGGGTTGCGAGAAAATAAAAACTATACACATAGCTTGGATATACGTGAAAAATAGATTTGAAAAACTGTTGGGGACATATTTTTATGTAATTGGCATATTCTTTGACAAAACGCACTTTACTTGTATTTGGGTAAGTCTAAGTAGGCTCAAGATGATCATTACAAGTGGTTAAATTGAAGACATGAAGATTACTCAAAGAACTGCTCAAGAAAAGTGCAAACTGCAAGTCTCGATACCTCCTCGATAGAATCTCGATCTGTCGAGATTCATTAAAGCTCGACAGATGTCCCGATCGATCGAGCTTACGGGTTTCAGATTATAGCCAGCAACGTTTTTATTCTAAAAGGCTAATTGTTTATGGGTTTATATAATTCTTATTGGACTAGGAAAACCCAAGGTTTGTGTAAACCTATTTGGAATAGGAGAGCCCATTAAGCTCCTATTTAAAAGGAGGTGGAAATAGAAAAACCTAACCCTAGAGAGCTTCATAAGGTTTTCTTTTTGAAACCCTAGCCTCCTTCTACAGAAGAAATAGTTCTTGCTGTGTTTCTTGTACGTCTTAGGGTTTTGTAACCAAGCAAAGTCTCTTGCACTAACATTGAAGATCTTATTGGTGTTTCTATGTGAAGCTGCTGCAAATCAACTACAACAATCAAAGGGTTGCTGTGGAGTTAGTCACGTATTGGGATTCGTGCAAAGGATTAAGCCGCGTACTGGAATCCGTGCATCAAATTGGTTAGTCACGTACTTGGGAGCCGTGCATTGAAAGGAGAAACTGTCACTACAGAACAAGTCCAATTAGGTATTGGGGTAAGAGTTCAACTGTAGGTTGGTGAGGTACTTGAGATTCCTTACTTGTAACTGCTTGTTGTGATAATAGTGAAGTTTCGGGAGTGGTGACCTTAAATCACGCAGTGGGGTTTTTGCTGTAAGGTTTTCCCCATTCGTGAACAAATCACCGTGTTATTTACTTTCCGCTGCTTTACTTAGTTTTGGTGATTTGTTTGTGCTACCACGTGATATTGCATGTTAATTTGATTAATTAAGAACTGGGCTAATAAATTAATCTAAGTTATCACAAGGGGTCAACGCGTTTGTGGCCTGTCAAAAACTAATTTTCGTAATTCTCAATAGATACAACTGTCGAGCTTCACATTTTAAAAGTTTGATAGATACATCTATCAAGCAATTTGTTAAACTTTAAAGAACAACACTTCTTCACTTGATTCTTGAATAGATTTGCATGGCTTTAATACTTAATCTTGAACTCTTGTTCTTTGAAGTATTAAACACATTCGAGATCTACCTAATTACAAGTAAAGTGTGTTTTGTCAAAGGATTAACCAATTCTAAATGGCATATGTTTTTAACATGATCCATATATGTCTCAAGAATCTCCCCCTTTGGCAATCCATGAAAAAACCACATCAAACAAATGAAGTATGAGAGAAGTCATAAATCACTCAACTCATATTCGCTTGTTGAATACAAAAAAATCTACCCTAACACAAACTCTTAAAAAACTTTGCAAAAAGAGAGTTCATGACATGGAAGATTTTGACAACTTGTATTTCTGAAACACTTTAAACAAAACTCATCACAGCATCTTAATGTAAAAAAAAAAAAAAAGATTGCATACAATAAATAAGAAGTATGTGTATAAAAAGAGAAAAGAAACAGCACATGGAGAGATAGGTGAAACTGTGATATCAACCTCAATATATATATATATATATATATATATATCAATAATGAGTATAATAGTTTTGTATCACCAAATGTACAAGAACAATGTATCCAAAAGATAAAGAAAAGAAAAGATAAAAAAGTTCTCACTACATCCCTCATAAAAATAAACGCTCCCCCTAACAAAAATGTCCTATGCTAACTCTCACACTAAGTACATGACTACTCTCATACCCAAAACTACTCCCCTTTTTTGTCATATATGACAAACTGCAAGTCATTGAGAAGCAGTCATCCCATCGTCATCGAAAGAGCTAGCATCCTCATTTGTAGTAGCTTTATCGTCACTACCAGAGCCATCATCGACGTCCTCGTCCTTAGAAGCCTCAGGAGAAGGTGAAGGAGATGGAGATGCTACGAAGCCACCTATGCGAGCTTGATGTCATGCAATACGACATACACAGGTGTGCACTTGACACAACTCATCACTAAGAGTGTCAAGGCGAGCATCCATGCGCTCAAGTTGCACCACGATGGTTGTTAATGTCACACCACCACGCAAAGAGGAAGGTGTGGAGGTAGATAGAGTGGAAGAGGCTGGAGGAGTTGCCGTCTCGGTCCATGGCCGCTCTGGTTAAAGTTGGGCCTCACTCCATCTAACGGACGCGCCGCTGATGGCACCCATAATAGAGAAGTAAGAAGATTTTGGATAGGAGACAGACGCATGGCAAAGAATCTGCATGATAGCAAAAGGGAAAATAAGCTTATTATGGGTCACCGTATCCTTATAGACATCTATAAGGGAGAGCATGAAGTGAGAAGGAAAGTCTATGGTAAGCCCCTCAAGAAGGGATAACAAAAATTGAGCACGAGGCTTAGTAATTGAATTATAATGAGACAAAGGATGTAAAACAAATGTCATCACCAAGAGGAGGGTGTCTCATAGAATAGGGACATGAGTTCGTCTTTAGACACAGTCTTAAGACGACGACAGCCGGGGTAGTCAGCAAACTCTACCCTTGGAACGTGTAGCACCTTGGATATAAGATCTAGAGTGACTACAAGACGGATACCTCAAACATGAGTGATGAAGGGAGGTATGGAGTAATCAAAGCTATACATGTTGAAGTAAAACTCCCATATGATCACAGCAGGACAGCTGGCCAGGAAGTCATAACGGGACTTCCAACCCTACTGTGAATGACAGTAGGTAAGTTAGTATCTAGAAAATCTGAAAGGATAACCTAGCATTTTGAATGAATGCTACGTCTAGAAAAATTTTCCAAGAAGTTCGTTTGGGCCTTCTCATCACGAAACCTGACATGAAGAGGAGTAGAATCAGAAGAAGATGATGCCCTGGAACGAAGGGGGTTCCGAGACGAAGTAGATTTTCGCTTGGGTGCCATACGCAGACTATCTAAGAGAGAGAGAGAGAGAGAGAGATAGAGAGACGTAGAAGAGTACTAATAAAAAATAAGATAAAAAAGAAAGAAAAGAAAGGCACATATGCATGAAAAATGCATGAACATATGACATGCAACTAAATAAGTATCATGGACTCAGCCCAATCCAAACCTACCAACATACAAGATTTCAACATATAAAAATCACATCTAAATGCATGAAACATAGTGAAAATGTAAATGTGATACAATGCATGAGCATATAGGATCATTTAAATATAACCCAATCCAAAAATTTCACAAAAACCTCATCAATTTTGAAAACCCCTAAAAATTTTCAAAAAACCCCCCCAAAAAACTAGGTCTAAAAGTATGAAATGCATGATAAAAGAAAGAAAGAAGATCATACCAGATGAAGAACACAAGATATGGGCCAAAAATCAAGTGGGGAAGGTGAAGAGGTTGAGTGAGAAGTGTTTGGGAGAGAAAAAAGAGTGTTTCTATAGAAAGAGATCAGAGAGAAATGAAGAAAAAATCACGTTAAAGCTATATATAGAAACACGAATCTTGATGGATCGAGAGCTAATTCTCGACAAATTTATTTGTCAAGGTGCTAATGAGAGCTGTCAATGATAAAGAAACTTTGATGGATCAGACAACTATTGAGCAGACAGAAAGTTTCTTGATGGATCGAGAATCTGTTGAGAAGCTATCGAGAGAAATTCAAAAAAGCTTCGATGGATTGAGATCGCGTTAACTTCTGTCGAGAAAGGAAGATCAAAGGTCTCGATAGATAGCTATCTGTTGAGAGCTGTAGAGATGTGCAAAAATAGTTTTTCAAAGAATGCAATTAAGCAAGCTATTCAACCAAATATCCAAACAACATTTTAAGGTCTCAAATACATCTCTCAACACTAAGAATGTCAAGCATTTAGATCAAAAACACACACACACACACACACACACACACACACACATAAAACAAGTCTAACTAATTTTATATTTCAAAAATAAGTCAAGATAGTTTAGTGAGCATACATTAGCACATGTATTCCTTGTAATGGTCAAATCATATTGTACCTGCACATATATCAAAAGTAATAAAGAATTTGCGTATTGTGTGTGAAAACATTACAAGATTGCATAAGTGTCTCAAGTTATGATGATCTGAGATATGAGAAAATCAATTTAACTCACACACAATCATAACTGCTTAATAGGGACTATCACCTTCAAGGTACATCTTATAACTCTCACATCTCTTAGAAACACGCTTGCAATCATATATAAAGCGTTTTGATTCTTTTTGCCTTTATTTTTTTTTGTATATTTTTCTTTTGAACATATCCTGCATGGACATATAAGACAGAGAAAAGAAAATACCCAATTATGTTAAGTTTTTAACATTGCACTTTTACTATGCTGAAGCATACAGATGTCATTGACATTGCACTTTTGCTATGTCAAAGCATACAAATGTCATTTCATGATTGGCATGCAACAGTGATGAGATGATTATTTATGCCTTTCTCTTTGGATTTTCTAGTAATTCCTGTCAAAAAGAGTGATACGAGTGTTAAGTACAAGAGATTACTTAATCTTACTCATCATAAACACGAGCCATAAAGCTCACTTGCTTAATTGTGCATAGAGATGCTCATCTAAGCTACAAAAGATATAAACTTTAGAAAACTTTGTTTCAATGGCCATTCAAGGTACACAAGTACCAATGTACACAAAACACATATTGTTTTTGTATTTTTCTGATTTTTCAATTCTTAGCCCTAGGGTTTTTAGTCTCTTTCTTATCAAGCTTAGGGGGTGCTCAAATAGATTCACCCTTGTCTATGTTCTCACTAGTTAAAACAGTTTTCACATCATTGTTCTCAGAATCAACATTATTAGTAGGTGGAACAAACACAATAGTACTAGACGAAGCAATATTAGAGGAAGAAAAGTCATACCCCAAATCGGTTCTATCAGAAGTAGATTTCTAAAAGCTAAGCATTTCATCAAGCTTTGCACTCAAGGTCCTTTCCAATTGAGCTCTAACTTAAAAAAACTTCACTTCAAGCTTCTTGGTCTTCTCAACCAAGAAATTATTCTCAAACCACAGTGCTTTAATGGTCTGATTAGCTTCATCAAAATTTGTGGAGATATCTTCTTGTTCAAGTTCTACATCATTGAGCTTCTTGGTGGCCAACTTATACAATTTCTCATGCTTTTTAGAAGCCTTGTATAATTGCATGGGTTGTATGGATGTCATCCTATTCATCCATCTTCTCAAACTTAGACTCCACCAAGTCCTCTTCTTCATCTACTTCTTCAACAATCCCTTTAGTAAGATTTACAGTGGCAATGAAGGCATTTAGGATTCCATCATCCTCATTATTCGAATCATCCTCAGGCTCGGTGTTACTCAAGGTAGCAGCAAGGGCCTTGCTTTTTCCAATGGTCTTGAGATAGGTTGGACATTCTTGTTTCATGTGTCCAAAACTTTGACATTCGAAGCACTTTTGTCCAAAGGGAATAGTGAACTGACTGCCATCCCTAGTATCCTTCTTCTCTTTGTTATGGCTCTTGAACTATGAAGAATTGGATTGCTTTCGATCCTTGTCAAATCCTTTCGCATTGGCATTCTTCATGAACTTATTGAATTGCCTTGTGATATAGGATTTCATCTTAAACTCTTCATCGTCCAAAGATTCATCAGTGTCACTAGTTTTGGCCTTTAGTGCCATGCTCTTACCTTTGCTCGATTTCCCAATTCTTGTCAAACCCAACTCATAGGTCTGCAAGTTGCCAACCAACTCCATTAAAGGAATTTTGTCAATGTCCTTTGATTCCTTAATGGCGATGTTCTTGGCATGAAATCTCTCTAGAAGAGATTTGTGCACCTTTCTAACAATCTTGGGTTCGGGAATGGTTTCCCCAAGATTAAATGCAGAGTTCACTATGTCCTTAAGCTTGGCATAGAACTCATCGAACGACTCATCCTTCTCCATCTTAATCTCTTCAAAGCTTGTAGTAAGCCTTTGAAGTAAGCCTTTGAAGTTTTAAATCCTTAACAGCCTTAGTTCCTTCATAGGTTGTCTGGAGGATGGTCCATGCTTCCTTTTCAGTTTCAGTGGAAGATATCTTCTTTACCTCCTCATTCGTGACTACACTAAATAAGACATTTAATGCTTTGCTATTGAAGTTAGCCGCTTTGATTTTTGCATCATTCCAATCAGCCGGCACCTTTTTTGGTTTAGTCTAACCAATCTCCACAGCTTATGAAAGGCCACAAACGCGTTGACCCCTAGTGATAAATTAAATTGATTAATTAGCCAGGTTATTAATTAATCAAGTTAACATGCAAAAGCACGTGACAGCACAAACAAATCACCAAAACTAAAGTATGCAGCGGAAAAATAAAAGACACGGTGATTTGTTTACGAATGGGGAAAACCTGACGGCAAAAACCCCACCGGGTGATTTAAGGTCACCACTCCCGAAACTCCACTCTTATCACAGCAAGTGATTACAAGTAAGGAATTCCAAGTATCTTACCAACCTACAGTTGAACCCTTACCCCAATACCCAATTGGACTTTCTCTGTAGTGACAGTTTCTCCTTCCAATGCACGGCTCCCAAGTACGTGACTAACCAATTGCACGGATCCCAGTACGCGACTTCAATTCACCAACTAGAGAGAGAGTTATTGGCTGCAAAGTTCTTCAAATCATCCACACGATAAAGATAAGGAAGATGCTTGGTTACAAAACCCTATGGTGCACATTATACAGCAACTTCTTCACAAAAGATGAACTAGGGCATGAATTTTGTCTTTTTGATCACAAATTGCATGAACAAAAATTACTCAATGCTTGTGCAACTTGCATCTGTTTGACGGCCCTTAAAACAATCCTTTTATATGTCTAGGGTTAGGAGAAAAGAAGTCCCAAAGACACATTCATGGATTGGAATTAAAACAGAACTGAAAATCTGTTTTCTTTAAATTTCGACAGATAAAGGTGTCGAGGATCTATCGAGAAGCTGTCAAGTTTCGGGACTAAAACAGCTTCTAAAACTCGATAGATGCATGTGTCGAGACCAGGTGTCGAGCTTTAGTAACTTGCACTTCTTTGCTTGTTTCTTGGACAGACGTGATAACTTCAACACTAAATCTTGAAACACTGTTTCTTGAAGTGTTAAACACATCCTAACTCTACCCAATTACAACTAAAGTGCGTTTGTCTAAGAATAAACCAATTACATAAAATAGTGACATATGTCAACAACTTGAACTACATATGTCCTAACAACTTACCACACCTCTTCATCTGAAGACTGCAAGAAAGTTCTCATGCATACTGGAAAGTATGCATAGTTAGTGCCATCAAATAAAGGAGGTATAATTAAAGATTGTCCTCTATCCATGACAATATGGGTTAATGGATCACACAGCAAAGATTAACCTTAATTTGAGTGTGTCCGCTCTGATACCACTTGATAAGCTAAGAATGTATTGACCCTTTATGGTAAATTAACCAATTAATTAGCCAAGTGAATTAATTAAGTCAATTAACATGCAACACGCATGGTAGCACAAACAAACTACCAAATAACTAAATGCAGTGGAAAATAAATTTAATACGGTGATTTGTTTACGAATAGGGAAAACCTCCAAGGCAAAAACCGCACCAGGTGAATTTAAGGTCACCATTCCTGAAAATCACTATTATCAAAACAAGTAGTTACAAATAAAGCAATCTTAGTACCTTATACCAACCTATAGTTGAACCCTTATCCCAATACACAATTGGACTTATAATGTAGGACAATCTCTCATTTTCAATACACGACTCTAAGCACATGACTAACCAATTGACGCACGGATTCCAGTACATAACTAACATACCAACTTGAGAAGGATGTTGGTTGCAAAATTCTTCAGTTCATCTATACGATGAAGATCAAGAAGCTCCTTGGTTACAAAACCCTACAATGTACAAACGTAGCAGCATCTTCAAGAGAAAGATGAACTAGGACATATGTCTTCGGTCACAATATGCTTGCAACAAGAAGTTCAACCACCTATGATTGCCCTTAAAATAATCCTTATATATATTTACGGTTGTGAGAAAAGAAAACCCAAACACATAGCTTGGATATGCGTGAAAAATAAATCTGAAAAAACTGATTTTCGTAATTCTCTATAGATATAGCTATTGAGCTTATCTGTCAAACTTCACATTTTAAATCTCGATAGATATATTTGTTAAGCTATCTGTTGAGCCTTAAAGAACAACACTTCTTCACTTGATTCTTGGACAAATTTGCATAGTTTCAATACTTGATCTTGAACTCTTGTTCCTTGAAGTATTAAACAAATCCTAGATTTATCTAATATAAGTAAAGTGTGTATTGTCCAAAGATTAGCCAATTCTAAATGACATATGTTCTTAACATGATCCACATATGTTCTAACAGGTGGCTGAGTTCAAGAACAAGTAACCTCCAAAAGAAAGGAGATGATAGGAAAGAGACCAAAAGGAACAAGTTGATTCGTATTGCTTGATTACAATTCTCAAAGGAATAGTGCCTCATATGCAAGCCATTCTAACTAAATTACAAGACTAACTAATCTCTACCAAGAGTAATTGACCATAACTCCCTGACTGCAATCTAACTACATTCTTTTGCAATACATATAACAGATAATAGTGCTAATTGAACTACCAATACAATCTAATGCAGTACACCTCAATGCCATATCACTACAGTGCCTATTACAGAGTAGTTGCAGTTACAGTGCACTATGACTCTTTTACTTCCTCCTGTACAACTCCATTCCCCTTTGATGCAGCTAGGCAAGTCAAGGTAGCTCAATCTTTACTTACAGCTGTTTCGATCTCTCTTGCAGAATAGCCAATGGCTCAGGTGAGAGCTGATTGTCCACGTTAAGAGGGGGTAAGGTAGGTGTAGGTGAATTATGCTTGAACGGCTACAACCACAAAAGTACCATTCTCCTACTACAAAAACTCTCTCCCTCCAATGACAAGTCAACTTGAAAAGGAAAACAAAATTAGAAGAGAGAAGGCTGAAGTATGCAAGAGAGTCAACCACACATCGTGTGAATGTGAGCTTACGAAAGAGGTACCGAGGATCAACCCCTTCCACTTTCAAACTACTGGAAGCTTTGAGCAAACGGACTTTAACATGACAGTTTGGCAATGGTGGAACAACATGTAGAGGATGATCTAAAATTAATTTTAACATTGTCGTGGGCACTATGGAATCATAAATATTAGATAAGATGCAATGGAGAAAGAAAAATAACCATATTGATAATGACGAATGCAGTGGAATACAAGTAGAAGTTTTGTCCAGCTAACAGCCTAGCATTATGGAGCAAACAAAAGGGGAAATACCTAAGGCACACTGATGCCTACTCCATTGATGGTGTACAAAGTCAATGTGAATGGGGAAATTTCTAAAAATTTGAAAAAAGAAGCAAGAATGAGGGTGGAGGAATAGGATGACATGTGTTTTCTGATAGCAGCTATGAGTTGAAGTGAGAGATGGTGACCAACATAGAGGAAATAAATGTTTTTGCAGCAGAGACAGCACTTGAGATTGCGAAAGACATGGGTTACAAGATATAAGTCTGGAGATGACTCCCTAATGTCTTCTCCTTCACATTGTTCAACTTTTTCTTCTTCTTTTTCACCCGTGAGAGAAAGAGAGAGAATATAAAAAAACTGCCAACAAGGATTGAACAGAAGAAGTGAAATGGGAACCAAATGAATGGATCAGATTAATTAGTTCTAACCTGCTAGGTTAAACAGGTTAGACATTAATTTATTACGAATAAAAAAAAAAAAGCAAATTACAATTTACTCACTTGGGGTTTGACCGAAATTTTTTAAAAAAATAAAAGGTAAAAATGACATATTTAGCCCCTTTTTTATATTATACTGAGCTAATCTCAAGTAGTTAAAGTGTCAAATTTCAAACTACAAGTAGCCAACTTCAATTTTGGCCAAACCACGAGTAAGTTGTAAATTTCCTGAAAAACAAAATTATAAACTAAAACTTTTTATTTTTTTTTTATTTTTATGATGAAGTTGTAATATGTAAATGTTATTATGAAACAAAAATGGGACATTTTCTATAAGAGTAGTTTTAGAATCACAAATTTTTCTACAATTTTTTTGTTTCAATTTTGACATGACAGATTGTGAATGGTTAACTATAGCTTACATATGAACTCACTTTTTTTTTTCACCAATCACATTCTACCACAGTTGTGGCAAGAAGTTGTCACAAATTTTGTAGTCCTAAACTTTTTCTTTCTATCAACTTTGGGGAACTTGTGAGTTGTGACATGACGGATATGCCTAGTAATGTTGTTTGCTAGCTGTGAGTTGCCAAATTTCAATCCTTATGTACATGAAAAAAACTAACTCTATGTAAAGATTTTGCAAAATTTTTTACATCTCCAATCAAAAGGCCAAAAGAAACCCCGGAGGAGAGTCCACAAGGTTCCTCTAAAGACAAGGATAAGTGAGATAAGTATTACAGAAATGGTAATTCCTATTTATTTTTCAATAGCCATAACTAACTTACATTTGTGTGTTATTTGAACATTATTATTCTCTAAAAAAAATTATTATTTATTTTAGGAAAAATGTGTAATTCTTATAACATTTAATTATTATAAGAAAGAAAAACTATAGCCAATATTAATATACTTTTAAAAAACAAGATTGAAAAAAAAGTATGATACAAAATAAAAATCTATATTTTGACTCTATATTGTGCTTATCTCATCCCTACTTTTTGGATAATAAACCTTGCCCATGATCAAATTTAAGTTATAGTATCAATATTCCTAAATTTAGGATAAATAAAAAAAACTCTATGACAAAAATAGGGATCCCATGGATAAATTATAAAAGAACATTAGCACTCTTGACCAATGATATGGTAGTGTATTTACCAAAAAAAAAAAAAAGGACATGGTAGTTTGAAACAAACAAATAAGTCAATAGTGTAATATTAAGATATTCATTGTGCCTAAAAAATAATATACAGGTCTCTCGCAGTTAGAAAATTTGGTACATTTTTTTTGTTAAGACTACCATTACTTTTCACTTTTACTCCAATGATAAAATTTGATTCTTAAGGCTTAGGTTTGTATGTGTTCACAACTTGAGCTTAGCTATTTCTCCTCTTTCTCTCTTTCTCATGCACATATATATTCACAATTTTAGTAAACAAAAACTGTAGCTCGAAACTAAAGTTTTTAACAAACATTCTGAAATGCATTTGAAATTAGCATCTAAGGAGGTGGAGTTAAATGAGGGCGAAAAAGGTGTTGGTGATTAGGGGTTTTTGGCTTTAGATTCAACGAAGAATGTGGGGAAAAAAAATTAGTGATATGAAGAAATTTTGGAATTGAAGAGAAAGTGAGAAGAAATTGTGGAATGAAGGAGAAAGTTGGGTGATAGCAACAAACTTTAATTTGGACTAGACCTCTTCGACTTGTTTGTCATCTTTATGACAATGTCATTGTTGGTATTATGAATTTTAGTTACAAGCTACATTCAGCAATTAGTTTCAATAGTAATCTTGCAATCTTAAATATATACGTGAAAGAGATCGGCTCTTCAAAAGAGACAGCATCAACACCTCTATTTTGGGGTTTATGTGGAGTCGCCACTTATTTTTATATTACAAAAAAAAAAAAAAAAAAAAAAAACTATGAGAAGAGTTCAAAATATTTGAATAATACAAATTCTCATTAACTTGAATGAAGTAGAATTTGATAAAAAGAAATATGCATAGCTTTGTTTCCTAGCTTACAAGCTAGTAGAAAAATGGTTACAAGACTTTGTTTCCTAGTTACAATCTATCAAAAGAAAAGATAAAGCACTATTCTACAAACCAAAATCTATGGTTTGAGGGCTAGGTTACTGAATGGGAAGGTGTTAGGCACAGAGTCCAATCTTCTAGACTTTAAATGATCATCAAGTACCCATATTCAAAATGTTAAATGATATGCAATAAATGTCATGTCAACTTTTAGATCTAGGGTTAAGATACTATTTAAGAATCCTAGATCTGCAATTTTATATTGTATGAAATAGGTTTTATCAGATGGCTTGATTAAAAATTTATATCTGAGTTTCCATGGTGATAAAGAGTGAGTTTTTAATAAAAATTCAGATCTGGTTTTATTTTTTTAAATGTAAGAGAAACAGATTTTTATGAAAATGCTGATTTTTGTAGAAAAATACAAATCTGGTCTTGTTTATGGAAAATATAGATCAGAGTTACATGAAAAGCATAGATCTGATTTGTGTTTTGAAAAATACAGATCAGATTTTTATGAAAAATACAGATATAGTTTTTGTAAAAGAAATTAAATAAGATTTTATGAAAAATACAGATTTGGTTTTTAGAAGAAGAAAAGAATGAAATTTTTATGATAGATTTTCTTGCAGATCTAAGATCTTAAAGAGAAATTTAACTTTCGATCTATGCATATCAATCAATCAACACCTAAAAATCTAAACTAATCACGTGAATTTTTTTTAAGGAAAAGCATGCAATAAATTAACATCTTAAGAACACAATTCTATATGTAAGGTTGAATTTATTCAAATATGTGTTGGCTTTATTTCGAGCCAAATTTGCTTGTAATTCAGCATTTAGAAACCTTGTATTTAGGTGGGAATAATGTAAGAGTTGTGTATGAGAGAGTATGAAGAATTGATCAAGTGTGTGCAATCAAGAGCATTCTCATGACTGGAACTTGCACACATGTGAAGCATGCAGGAAGTTGAAGGGTCAGGACAGCTAGATCACTATAGGACAAAAAGTACAGTCTGACCATTCTGTTAACTGGTGACTAGAACTCGCAACTTGTCCCAATTGCGAGTGACTCGCTAGTGCACCCTATTTTGCAGAAAAATGAATTTTCAAATTCCTTTTCATACCCTACTATAAATACCCTTATACCCACGAAATGTAGAGAGCTTCCAGAGAGAATTTTGAGAGATAAACCCTAGAGAACAACAAGATTGATTCATCCACAATCTTATACATTTGATTCTCCAAATTCCTCTACTCTCACCCTCTCCATTGTCATACCCTTAAGAGGATCTTTAACCAATTCCCTACCTCACTACATTTATATCAGTGAGAAGGTTTTTGGTGCTTAGGAAGTAGTTTGAGAGAGAAACAATTCACTTTGGTTGATGCAATGGGCTTATTGCGGGATCCAGAAAGCTAGAGACGACACGGTTAGGCTTAACCTTGTTAGAGCAAGAAGCTTGGAGGGCTTAGATGCATTGGGTAGATTAGGCTTGGAGGGTATATTGCTCTTTATGTATCTCAACTGATTTTCTAGTGGATCATTTTACCGCTTGGAGGGCGGCGAAGAGGTTTTTCGCCGAGTTCTTCAGTTTCCTCTTCGATAACACGTCTTGGTGTTATCCTTGTTTCTGCTTCTCTCTTCTCTCCTCTATTCCTTTTAATTTTTGTTGTGTTTGTGATTGATTATGGTTTAGAGTGTTTTGCCAATTTGGGTATTGCTTATATTTATCATTCCGTACATCAATTGTTTGAATATAAGCTTGCGTTGGTAATTTTGTAATTGGGGGGTCTAAACATTTACTAGGGTTTTACACACTAAGTGAGCTTTCAATTGGTATCAGAGTGGGTACACTTTAATAGATTTCTATATCCTAAGTGTGATCCTTGACCCTAGGATGGATAGGTCTCAATCCCTTAATGCATCTACCTTCTTTGATGGGAGTATTTACGCCTTTTAAAAGTGCGTATGCGTGCATTTTTGTGCTCTATTGATGAGAGCATATGGGATGCTGTTGAAAATGGTTGGACTAGGCCAGAGGTTGCAAAATCTACTTGGGATAAGGCAACCCTTGCAGCGGCTAATGCTAATAGTAAAGCTCTTAATGCTATATTTTGTGGTGTCTCACCCGATGAATTTCACTGGATTTCTCATGTGACAATTACCAAAGAGGTATGTCAAATTTTGGAGACCACCTATGAAGGCACCAAGAAGGTGAAAGATACAAAGCTACAAATGCTTGCCACTTCTTTGAAGAATTAAAGATGAGTGAATATGAATCATTCGACTCCTTCTATGGAAAGTTGAATGAAGTGGTAATTGGCAAATTCAACTTGGGCGAGAAGATGAAGGACTCCAAAGTTGTTAGGAAGATCCTACGATAATTTCCAGAGAGCTTCCGTGCCAAAGTGACCACCATTGAAGAAAGTAAGGACCTTGATGAGATAAAGGTTCAAGAACTCATCGATTCTTTTTAAACATATGAGCTATCTCTACCATCATAAAGGAAGAGCAAATCTCTTGCTCTCAAGATGATCAATGAGAGAATTGAAGCTCAAGATTTCTTGGATGAGGATGAGGTTGAAAAAGAGGTGGCATACCTTGCAAAGAACTTTCGCAAGTTCTTAAAATTTAAAAAGGATGGGAAGTCATTTAAGAAATGAAAATTCTCAAACTTCAAAAAGGATAAGAAAGACTTCAAGAAGAAGGATTCCAAAGACTATTCTCCATCTCAAGTAGTCACTTGCTATGAGTGCAAAGGGCATAATCATGTGAAGAAAGAATGCCCCACTTATTTGAAGGCAAATGGTAGAGTCTTCGCTACAACCCTAAATGACTCGGATAGCTTCAACTCCAACTCGAAAGAAAGCTATAATGGGGAAGGAAACTACTCTGTTTTTATGACCATTGCGCTCGTTGACTCTTTGGAAGATTTGAGCACTCTAGTGGAAGAGCTCGGAGAGCATACCAAAATGGAGTTTATGGGGGTTGGAGAGGAATCTAATGATGAAGATGAAGAATGCAGCTATGAAGAAGCAAAGGAATTGCAAGAATCCTACAATGCCCTTCTTGAGAAGACTGGAGAGTATGCTAGAGTGGCTAAGGAAGCCATTAGAAAAATGAAGAAAGCAGAACAAGATTATAAAAGCATTCTCGTGAGGTATAAAGAGACAAAATGTGAAGTTGAAAAGCTGAATGAAGAGCTAACAAATGCCTATTCTAGGATAAAGTTTCTTGAGTTTAAGGTTATTAAAGCTAATGCCAAAGTGAAGCATGTTGCTTCAAAGAAACTTGATAAGGTGCTTGCCTATCAAAAGCCCTCTTCCGATAGATGTGACTTAGGATATATCGGAGAAAGTAGCTTAAGTGCTAATATGTCTAAGGAGATGAAGTTTGTTAAAGCCAAGGAACCATCGATATCAACTCCACTTGTTGAGAATGTGAAGGTTGAAAAGAAGCCAAATGTAGTGATTCAAAAGGCTTTGACAAAGCCTCCCAATCCATTTGTGGCCAAGCCCAAGGCAAAAGGGAAGTCTCTTTCGAAGGCACAAAGAGGTCCTTAAACACAACACTTTGGCCATCATTATGTAATTCGAGGACACAGTTGGCCAAATTGCCATAAGCTTCAAGAATTGAAGAATGCGGGTCCTCAAAGGCCAAGAAGGCAAGGAAAGGGCAATTGGAACCCCAAGCAATCAAAAGGGCTAGAAGTAGAACCTGGTATTGGTGATGTGATGAAGATGATAGACACCATCACCTCTTGTTTGGCCAACTTCACCCTAAGGTTTGAGAATCATAACTCAAGTACCCAATCCTCTAAGGATATTACTCCAAATGGACGTGCTGTGTGGGTGAAGAAGGGTAATCATGCATAAACATTATAACATGTCCATGCATTAATTCTTTCGATATGTTGTGACATTGTTGTTTGTTTGCTTATGTTTTTATTATTATTATTAAATTTTTTTTTTTGTAGTTTAAAAAGCTCTGAATGTTTTTTTGTTTTTTATCAATCTTTACTTACATTGTGTCAAAAATCCAAAAACACATAAAATGTAGAAAATCCAAAAAATTTAATCGGCATTATTTTGTATTGTCACACGCATGTTTGGCCTTGTACCTCCGTACTAATGGCTTTGTGCATTTACGAGATTAGCTTGTTCTTTATACACTTGTATCTTTGTAGAAAACATCTTGACATCTATGTGATTGTTGTAAATCAATCTTCAAACTTGGTATGAATGATTAGTCAATAGTTTTAATGATCTTGAGACAAGCATAGATTTGTGCCTATATATCTTCTCATTTTTTATGTTTTTGTTTAATAGCTCAACTAATGTCAAATCTTGAAAAGAGATAATGACCTGCAAAAGCTGTCGCACATACTAGTAATTGATGACACTCGTTTCAAATCATATGCCACATATCAAGCATATTTGAACTGCTTCAAGGATACCCCTATGTTGATTGAAAGGATTGTTGAGCAAGCCTCTCTTCTCGATGCAAACATTCCCAAATGGTTTGCCTCCAAGGATTGGAACTACCTTCTATCCAATCTTGAAGATCCTTATGAAGAAATTGTCAAGGAATTCTATGCAAATGCCCTTTTCGATGGGGATGAGCTAAGATGTTGGGTAAGAGGAAAGGACCTCACTGTAATGCCTTCCTATCTTGCTGTCATTCTGAACGTCAACCGACCTGTGTTTGTCAAACCACCGATGTATGATGAGTTGGAACCAGATCTAGACATCCTTCGGGATGCTTTGAGAGAAATCTTGGAGATATCCTCAAATGGGAAAGCAATCAGTGTGTCATCATTATCTCCCGAATTGAGGTTGCTCAAAACAATAATGTTCCATAATCTCTATCCTCTTTTAGGCACCAGATACATGAATCTTGGTTAGGCTTTATTTCTTCATGACTTGATTATTAATGAAGAAATTGATATATGTTCTCATATCTTTCATATTTTGGGCAAAACTACTGAGAAGACGGCTTCTAGGAATTATCTTCCATTTTGTTGCCTCATCTCAAAGATATTAAAGCTCAAAGGAGTATGCACATTGGAAGATGAGTACCCTCATCTTATGCAAAGCCCAATCAACATTCGTACTCTCAATGCTATCATAGGCCACAGCCAAAAGAATGTTAAGTAAGAGAGTAATGCTCCTCAAGGTGATACAAGCTCTAACTCACACTCCTATGATGAGAAGTTGGACAACATAATGGTATCTGTGCAAGACATCAGCACCAAATTGTCCGGCCTTGCATCTATCATGCACTCTCAGCACACCCAATTTGAGACTAAGTTCACCTCTCTCCAAACTCAATAGGATCAAATCCAAAGGAAGCTAGAAGAAGATGATGACTAGCTATTCCATGACAAAAAGGGGGAGATGGTTCACGATAAGGGGAGATCAATGATAGGGGAAAAGAGAGCTAGATCAAAGGGGGAGCAATACAATGCAATGAAGAGCAAGAAAAGCAAACTACAATAAGCCTTTCCAATTTTCTTCTTTTGATGCTACTACTAGTCTATGTTCATATTTCATAGTTTAAAGCTTATGTTGTGTACTTGACAATTTGCTTATGTAGCGTAGTACTTTTAGTTAATGTTTTAGATTTACTTTAGTACTCTTGTGCCCTTATTGGATCTTGTATTCTTGATGCAATTGCTTTAGTGGTATTGCATCGGTTGAGTGTTAGACATGAAAATGATACTTTGCTTTGAGTTTATTAGCTTGCATGTCCGGATGTTCATTCACCGTGTGAATGTTCATTGTAGTCACTATTTTTAGTGATTGGTCTTATTTGGTCAAGCTATGCTTTATTGTTATATTCATACTTGCTTGATCTTATTGTGCTTACTCCATATGCATTCTAAGATTTCTGCTTACAATAAACTTTTTGTGATATTGTTTTCAAGAAACTTGTCTGAATGGTTTAAGAGCTTCACAAATCTAGAGTTAGGTGTGAGTGAGTTATGGCAACAATTCCCAACTCACATTTTTAAGTCTAGAGTCTGTTTAGGGTTTTGTCATGGAATAGCCAAAGGGGGAGATTGTAAGGTTGAATTTATTCAACTATGTGTTAGCTTTATTCCATGCTAAATTTGCTTGTAATTCAGCATTTAGAAATCCTGTATTTAGATGGGAATAATGTAAGGGTTGTGTGTGAAAGAGTATGAAGAATTAATCAAATGTGTGTAATCAAAAGCATTCTCACGACTGGAACTCACAACTAACTCGTGAGTGATGACTCGCCAAAGTCTAGTACACGTGTGAAGCATGTAGGAAGTTGAAGGGTTACAATAGCTGGATCACTACAGGACAAAAAGTATAGTCTAGCCATTTTATTAACTGGTGACTGGAACTCGCGACTTGTTCCAGTCGCAAGTGACTTACCAGTGCACCTCGTTTTGCAGAAAAATGACTTTTTACATCCCTTCTTATACCATACTATAAATACCCTTATACCCACGAAATGTAGAGAGCTTTCAGAGAGAATTTTGAGAGATAAATAAGATTGAATCATCCACAATCTTATACATTTGATTCTCCAAATTCCTCTACTCTCACCCTTTCTATTGTCATACCCTTGAGAGGATCTTTAACCAAATCCCTACATCACCACATTCATATCAGTGAGAAGGTTTTTGGTGCTTGGGAAGCAAATCGAGAGAGAACCAATTCACTTTAGTTGATGCCATGGGCTTATTGTAGGATTTAGAAAGCTAAAGAAGACACAGTTAGGCTTAACCTTGTTAGAGCAAGAAGCTTGGAAGGCTTAGGTGCATTGGGTAAATTAGACTTGGAGGGTCTGTTGCTATTCATGTATCCCAACTGATTTTTCTAATGGATCATTTTACTGCTTGGAGGGTAGCAGAGAGATTTTTCACCGAGTTCTTCAGTTTCTTCTTTGATAAAACGTCTCAGTGTTATCCTTGTGTTTGCTTCTCTCTCTCCCTACTCTATTCCTTTTAATTGCTGCTGTGTTTGTGATTAATTATGATTTAGAGTGTTTTGCCAATTTGGACATTGCTTATATTTATCATTCCGCACATCAATTGTTTGAATATAAGCTTGCTTTAGTAATTTTGTAATTGGGGGTCTAAACATTCACTAGTGTTTTACACACTAAGTGAGCTTTCAATAAGGATCGCCTCATCTCAGATAATATTATGGTTGCCTTTGAAACTCTCCATCATATGAAGAACCACAACTCGGGTAGACATGGATTTATGGCCCTTAAACTTGACATGAGTAAGGCCTATGATAGGGTTGAATGGGTTTATTTGGAAAAGCTTATGGAATGTATGGGTTTTTGTTCTAGGTGGACTGCACTAGTGATGAGTTGTGTTAAAACAGTGACTTACTCTGTTTTGGTGAATGGTGAACCTATGGGAATGATTCTTCCAAAACGAGGAATAAGACAAGGGGATCCTCTCTCCCCTTTCCTGTTTCTCCTCTGCACTGAAGGTCTACATGCTCTAATAAAACACTCGGCAAGTATTGGTGATCTTAAGGGTTTCTCTTTATGTAAGAGGGGCCCAAAATTAACCCACTTGTTTTTTACAGACGATAGCTTGCTTTTTTGCAGGGCAACTTATGAGGATTGTCATAATATTTTGAATTTGTTAGCTGAGTATGAGTCTTTCTCGGGGCAAAAAATCAACAAAGACAAAACTGCAATCTATTTTAGCAAGTCTACTTCGGATGAAGCAAAAGCAACTATCAAGAACCTCCTTCAACTTCAAGAAGTTAGATCTTATGAGAAGTATTTGGGGCTGCCATCTTTTGTAGGTAGAGGGAAAAAGGCAAGCTTTGATTATATAAAAGAAAGGGTATGGAGAAAGCTTCAAGCGTGGGAAAGCAAATTGCTATTGCAAGCCGGAAGAGAGGTGCTCATAAAATCTGTTATTCAAGCTATCCCTACCTTTACCATGGGTTGCTTTAAAATTCCAATTGGGCTTTGTGAAGATATAGAGGCTATGATTAGGAGATATTGGTGGGGTCAAAGGGGAGATCGAAGAAAAATTCATTGGCTACCATGGAGTGAATTAACAAAATCTAAGATGATCTTAGGTTTAGGATTCCGTGAGTTATCCCAATTTAATGATGCTCTCCTAGCCAAGCAAGCATGGCGCCTTATCCATAACACGGATTCTCTCTTTTATAAAGTCTTCAAGGCGAAGTTCTTCCCCATTGGTTCTCTCTTAGAGGCGAAAGAATCATCTTCAGGTTCATATGCTTGGAAAAGTATTTTGAGGGGCCGAGATGTTATTTTACAAGGAGCTTGTTGGAGGGTAAGGAATGGGAGATCTATAAAAATTTGGCAACATCATTGGCTGCCACGCAAACACCCAACAAAGGTTGCTTCTCCAATAGTAGAATCTATGGAGGAAGCCACAGTGGACTGCTTGAAAGATTAAGAGACACGTACATGGAATGCTGACTTGGTTGATGGTATTTTTGCTCCACAAGAAGCAGCAAAAATTAAGAAAATCCCTTTGGCTCGTACTGCTACAGAAGACTCACTGTATTGGCCGTTGGCACAGGATGGGAGGTTCAATTGTAAGCTGGGTTATCGGTTCTTGAAGGAAGCAGAAGAAGACCCTCAAATGGAGGCTAGGCCGGTGCATGAGGAAGGATTATGGAAGAAAATTTGGGCAATGAGGTGTCCAAATAAGGTAAAGAGCTTAATGTGGAGGGCATGCCGTAACTCCCTTCCATCAAAAAACAATCTCGTGAAAAGGAGGATCATAACTGACCAGACCTATGACCGGTGTAGGTGCGAAGTGGAGGATACGATTCATGCAGTTTGGAGTTGTAAACATCTAGACTGTGTGTGGAACAAGGATATCACATGGAATTTTCGTGATCAGAGGACGTTCTCGAGCTTCAGTGAATTAACGGCTTGGGTGTTTGAACATCATCGGAAGCCAGACCTTTTTGCCTTCACGATATGGACGATTTGGACACAGAGGAACCAGGTCCGGTCCAGACAGCCATGTTGTTCTTTAAATCATCTGTCACAGTTTGCAGTTGTGAAACATGAGGAATTTCATGCGCTTCTGCCATCAACTCCACCTAGTCGGCCAAGTTTAAGAGCACGTTGGAAGCCTCCTCAGTTGAATGTCTTCAAAATCAACTTTGATGGAGCTGTCTTTTCGGAGGTAAACTGTTCTGGTGTGGGTGTCATTATTCGGAACAGTGAGGGTATGGTGATTGCAGCCATGTCAGAAAAAATTCCACAGCTCCTCCAACTAGTAGAAATTGAGGCCATGGCTGCCACTAAAGCTCTGGAGTTTGCTAGAAAGGTGGGTATTTCAGATGCTGTTCTGGAGGGAGATTCGAAGCTGGTGATTAAGTCATTAGCAACAATGGAATTTGGCCTTGCCCCTTTTGGTCTATTGTTACAGGATGCTTATAGGTTCACATTCACCTTTTCTTTATTGTCTTACTCTCATACAAGGAGAGAAGGCAACCAAGTAGCGCACGATTTGGCGAAGCTAGCTGTTACTTTCCAAAATTGTGTAATATGGATAGAAGATATTCCATCGGATGTTTTTGCTTCTTATCAGGTTGATTTGGTCGGAGTTCCTTAATAAAAGTTCGCATTATTCATTCTCAAAAAAAAAGTGAGCTTTCAATATAAATAATGAAAGAAACAAACACATGTTCATGAGAGATATAGCAAAAACAAAAGCATGTTTATGAGAAATAGGATTAAAAAAATACCTGCATGAATGAAAGGGAATGAATCTCTTTAAGATCTAAAATAGGGTCACTTAACAGAAAAGAAATTCTTAAAGTAGAGCTTCCAAAATTTCTTAAATGTAAGGGGAGAGAGGGGTGTTGGATGTTGGATGTTGGGAGGCTTCCTCTATTTATAGAGGTGTTAGTTGCTTAAAAAATAAGCTAGGGTTGCTTAAAAATTAAGTTAGATCAGCTTAAAATATAAGCAAAAAACGTGCAGGGAAAATCCTAAAAAAAGGATATTTCGTTAAGAGTAAGTTGATTTTTTAGATCAGTACACATTTCAGTATTTTGATTGTATCTCTTTACTCAAATTTCCTATTAAGCTGAAATTTGAACAGTTGAAGGGAAATTTGATTCGCTACAACTTTGCCAGAAATACCCTACTCCGAATTTCAAGTTTTACTATACTAAAAGTGCCCTAGAACATGAATCTGAAATCTGCTACTTGATTAGCACGTATTTGGACAAATTTTAGAGTTATTTTCATGATAAACCTCATCCAAAAGTGATAATTAGGATTTTTAAAATAATTATTTCGAATATAATTATCCTAAAAGTCTAATTCTCTACAGACTACAGTCTTTAAATATTATCAACTTAACTATTTTAATTCCATGCAATAAATCTCACTTTAAGAAAAATAATTAACCAATCAAAAAAATTATTTAATCAATTTTAATTATTAACCAAACAAAATTAATTTCAATTAATCACATGTGATCAATTCCACCCAAATGAATGCATGCAGACTATGAAAACTCGATCTCATGATATCATTCAATCCGATGGTCCGATTTAGGAACCGGACATATTGTCGCAATTTTTAGACTCTCAAGATCATTTTTATGAAATGTGATGAAAAATTTAATGCATGAAATTTAATTATGATTTTTTGGTACTTGGAATAATTATTTTGGTCATCTGCCAAGGTTAAATTATGGTGCAAAATTGAGGTGGTGGCAATTTTGGATACCAAAAAAAAAGCTTAAACCCAATTTTTTTTGTAGAGGAAGAAGAATGAGATTAGTTTTAGTTTCCTCCTTCAAAGAAAGTATTGTGTTTAGGTCACTATAGATATCTTATTAAAATACTAATTTGAAACTTACTAGGATAATTAACAAGATTTCTAATAATTCAATCCAACATGAGTCTTTAGCAAATAGTTATGTAGTCCAAAAGTCATGCTAGTTAATATATAGCTGGACCACGATGCCATTACTTTCCAAGTTTAAACTGAATTTTTGAACCTTAACTAAAGACTGATTCAATGTAATTAGGATTAAAGTCTTCTTACAACATATTTGAAGTCTTTTGGATAATTTGATAGTTATAACAAAGGAGAGAGAATTTGAATCATAGAAACAACAGGAGCCAGGAGGTGTCAACTAATTGAGCTTCAAAGATCTTCGCACAAGTTTTAAAGTATATTCTGCAGTAACACAAGTTTTCAAGTTTGAATGAATTTAAAGAATTAATGACTTGAAAAGAGTAGTTGTATATCATTATACTATTATATAGTTCAAAAGTCATGCTAGTCGATAGTGGGCCATGTGGCCATTACTTTCCAAGTCTAAATTTATTTTAAGAACACTAACCAAAGACTCATTGCAACAATATTAGGATTAAAATCTTTTAATAGTACCACATGTTTTGAAGTTTATTTATTTATTTATTTTTCAATAGTTATAATAGAGGATGGAAGATTGGAATCCTTGATGTCTCCATTGATAGTTACATCTTTTTTTTTTTTCTTTTTTTTTGAGAAACTCATTGATAGTTATATCTAGTTAGAATACACTATCTTTTCAAATAAAGCAACCTAACAGTAAATAATTTTATTTTAGGTTTGATTAAATTTCCTTAAACAAATTTTAAATAATATGTATTTTCTACTCTAAAAGGTCTCTAATTGACTTTTCCTTTATTAATACTTATTAAATGAAGGTTAAATTACAAATTACATCTCTCACTTTGACATTTTTTAATTCGGTTCTTTAAGCTTCACTATTTTTCATTTCATTCCTTTAACTTTCATTTGTTTTCATTTTATTCCTTCCATCAAATCAATATTGGACAATATTAAACTAATAGCAGGATTGGACAATATTGACAGAATGACTAAATTGATAACGTATTTAAGTTAATGATTAAAAAAAATATGAAACTTAAATGACTAATTTGAAAATAAGTTAAAGTTGGAGGATGTAATTTGGAGTTTAAACTTAAATAAATATGTTTTATATAAATAAAAAAAATTCCTGATCATTACATAGGATGTGGATGAGTAGATAACAAGATATGTGATTATATTCCTTTTTGTTTTTTTAATTTTGTTTGGGGAAAAAGTTATGGATGACGTAAAGTTGACCCATATATCACGATTGCAATACATTTGATAATTGCCATACACTTAGTCTTGCAATTATGCAATCTACATCAAACAATTGTGATATATTTCAAAATTTTAAGATTATAACTTTCCAAGTCTTTGAAAGTTTCAAACAATGACCAAAAGGCTTTGGAATTTATGAACAATGACCAAAGACTCGATGAGACATCAACAAGATTAAAGACTTCTAATAATGGTGTCACTTTTTTTCATGATTAAAGGTATTTGGCATATCAATGACTTAAAAAGAGTTGCAATTATTTTCTCCCAAACAAAATTTAATTAGGAGATAAAGCTACTAATTAAACTTTTCTTACCTGTTATTTTGGAAGACTCTGTCTTCCCCATAAGTCCACTCCCCCCATTAACTTATTCAAATATTACAAAATGTATGTACACATATTTTGGAAGGCTCATACAGTTGCATAACTCTAGTAATAGAGTTCAAGTAGAGCTAGGCTATATGTTAGATGAGTTTTCAATGGACGCTGCATTTAGATTTATTTTTCTTTTATTTTGAGAGCTCATTAAGGCTGTAGGTATGACTAATAGTTGATTTTGGTTCTTCTATTAGCTATGGAGATGATAGGAAAATTAAATGAAAAGAACTTGAGGAAGCTGCAAAGAAAATCTAACCGAAGACGAAGAGTTCCTTTAGCTCCAAAATGTTAAGATTAAATCTAAAGAATTTTTCTTTTGCTAAAATTTTAAACCCAAAATATGTTTGTGATTTTAATTTTCGTAAATTTTTAGCTTTTTAGCTTTTATTTTTCAAAAAATTCCAAGTGGCAACTTATTTGACATAAAAATAATATTTTAATATCACCATTAACAATGTCAGCATTTTTTATCCAACACTTAATGATAATGACCATTTTGACACAATACCGAAAGGTTCGAGACTAAATTAACAAACAACCTAAAGGATAGAGACCAACTATATATAGTTTTCCCTTTTTTATATTAATAACTAACTTATATTTATATCTAAAAAACTAAATTAAATAAAAATATGATTTCATCTATAATTTTTTCCTTCCTCTTATTTTTTATATAAATAAATTGAATTACATTGGTGTGCATTTACCAAAAACAAAAAGGACATGTAGTTGTAAAACAAATAAAATAATTCAATAGCGTAATACGAAGAAATTCATTGTGCCTAAAAAAATAATATTGGGATCTCGCAATAAATACTTTTGGTGTGTGTGTATATATATATATATATATATATATATATTTGTTAAGACTACCATTACTTTTCTCTTTTACACCAATGACAAATTTGGATTTTGAAGGCATGGGTTTGTATGTGTTCACAACTTGAGCTTCAACCCGCCTCTTTCTCTCTCTCATGCACATATACAAACACAGTTTTAGTAAAAGAAATTGGTGAGTATATGATGGAGTTGTAGCTCGAAACTAAAGTCTTTAACAAAGGTTCTAAAATGCATTTAAAATTAGCATCTAAGGAGGTGGAGTTGAATGAGGGTGAAAAAGATGTTGGTGATGAGGGGCTGTTGGCTTTAGATTCATTCAATGAAGAATGTGGGGGAAAAAAATTAGTGATACTAAGAAATTCTGCAATTAAAGAGAAAGTGAGAAGAAATTGTGGAATGAAGGAGAAAGATGGGTGATAGCAACAAACTTTAATTTGGACTAGACCTCTTCGACTTGTTTGTCATCTTTATGACAATGTCATTGTTGGTATTATGAATTTTAGTTACAAGCTACATTCAACAATAAGTTTCTACAATAATCTGGTAGTCTCATATATATATATATATATATATATATATATATATACACAGAGAGAGAGGTTCAAGTTACATCTGGTGTAATTCTAAAGAGTCACACATTTCTAAACCATTTAATTTAGGTAGATCTAACTGTCAAAAAAGGTATTCATTAATGTTGATATTCTAATTAGGATCTCATTTATTATCCCTTACTTATAACATTATATATATATATATATATATTGCGGTAGTGGAAGAAAAATGAGATAAGTCTCTTATAGTGGCAGATTTGGATATGTCGCAAAAAAAAAAAAAAAAAAAAAAAAAAAAAAAAAAAAAAAAAAGCTTAAACCCAATTTTTTTTTCTTTCTTTCTTTGTAGAGGCAAAAGAATGAGATTAGTTTTAGTTTCCTTCCTTCAAAGAAAGTATTGTGCTTGTCTCACTATAGATATCTCATTAAAATACTAATTTGAAACTTTCCAGGATAATTAACACAATTTCTTCTAATTCCATCCTGCATGAATCATTAGCAAATAAATATAGAGTCCAAAAGTCATGCCAATTAATATATAGTTGGACTACAAAGCCATTACTTTCAAAGTTTAAATTGAATTTCTGAATCTTAACTAAAGACTGATTCAATGCAATTAGGATTAAAGTCTTCTAACAAAACCACATGCTTTGAAGTCTTTTGGATAATTTTATAGTTATAACAAAGGAGAGAGGATTTGAATCATAAAGACACCAAGAGGTGTCCACTAATTGAGCTTAAAAAACCTTGGCACAAATTTTAAAGTATATTCCTCAGAGTTTTTCAAGTTTGAATGAATTTAAAGAATTAATGACTTGAAAAGAGTAGTTGTTACCAAAGACCCATTTATTTGATGAACACTAACCAAAGACCCATTGCAACATTATTGGGATTAAAGGCTTCTAATTGTACCACATGTTTTGAAGTTTGTTTGTTTTTTTTTTTTGAATTTGATAGTTATAATGAAGGATGGAAGATTGGAACCCTTGATGTCTCCATTAATAGATATATCTAATTAGAATACACTATATTTTCAAATAAAGCAACCTAATAGTAAATGATTTTATTTTAGGTTTGATTAAATTTCCTTAAACAAATTTTAATTAATAGCTATTTTCTACTCTAAAAGGTCCCTAATTGACTTTTCATTTATTAATACTTATTAAACGAAGGCTAACTTACAAATTACACCTCTAACTTTAACTTGTTTTTAATTTGGTTTTTTAAGTTTCTCTATTTTTCTTTTCATTCGTTTAACTTTCATTTGTTTTCATTGTATTCCTTCCATCCAATCCATATTGAACAATATTAAACTAATAGCAAGATTGGACATTATTGACAAAATGAATAAATTGATAACATATTTAAGTTAAAGATTGAAAAAAAAATGAAACTTAGATGACTGATTTGAACATAAGTTAAAGTTGGATGATGTAATTTGGAATTTAAACTTAAATAAATATGTTTTATATAAATAAATAAAAAATCCTGATCATTACATAGGATGTGGATGAGTAGATAACTAGATATGCAATTATAGTCCTTTTTTTTTTTATTAGAGGAAAAGGTAATGGATGACGTAAAATTGACCCGAATATCATGATTGCTACGCGTTTGATAATTACCATACACTTAGTCTGCAATTATGCAATTTTCATCAAACAATTATTATATAGTTCAAATTTTTAAGATTATAACTTTCCAAGTCTTCGAAAGTTTCAAACAATGGCCAAAAGACTTTGGAAGTTTTGAACAATGACCAAAGACTTAGTGAGACTAACAATTTTAAAGACATCTAATGGTGTCACTCATTTTCATGATTAAAGGTATTTGGCACATCAATGACTTAAAAAGAGTTGCAATTATTTTCTCCTACACAAATTTTAGAAGATAAAGCTACTAATTAAACTTTTCTTACCTATTATTTTGGAAAACTCTGTCGTCCCCGTAAGTCCACTCCCCCCATTAACTTATTAAAATATTACAATTATATGTATGTACACATATTTTGGAAGGCTCATACAGTTGCTTAACTCTAGTAACAAAGTTCAAGTAGAGATAGACCATATGTTAGATGGTTTTTCAGTTGACGTTGCATTCAAATTAATTTTTCTTTTATTCTAAGAATTCATGAAGGCTTTAGGTGTGGCTAATAGTTGATTGTAGTTCTTCCATTAGCTACAGAGATGATAGGCAAATTAAATGAAAAGAACTTAAAGAGGAAGCTGCAAAGAAAATCTAACCGAAGAGTTCCTTCAGCTCCAAAATGTTAAAATTAAATCTAATGGGATGACAGAGAAAGCATTGTTCCTGCAAGCACATCATCATGGGACTCAAAGCCTCAACAATGGTGGCGTTTCATGAATTGTAGACACATGTGATTACTTATGCAAACCATGGCGTTTTATTAATGCCACTTGAAGAGGAAAGTGTCAACTCACTCAGACGGTGACGTATGGGATTGGAGAGTTAATACGAATTAGTTAGAGTTCTAAAAGTCCGTGAGAGATGCATAAAACAAGGGAATGGTTGTTAGAAGATAATTTATCTTTGGATTTCCGCATTTACATGTAATTGAGATATAATTAGTCTATTTGGCATCAGCTTTAAAACCTCACTTTTTCTCAAAGTACCAGTATACTTTAACACATTTTTAGCAAAAAAATTTCAGTAAAAAGTTAGATAAATAATATTATCACAAAATTATTCCTCACAATTCTCTCTGTTTTGTCACTTCATCTTCTCCATTATATATTGTTTTCTTTCTCTTCCTTTTTCTTTGTTACTCAATTAATCTTAATTTCTTAGATTATTCATAGTAGCTTAATATTTCTTAAACACAAGGTCCATTGAACTCAAAATTATTAGGTACTCTTGAAGTACAGTGACATAGTGCTCCTTCATCTCATATTCATGATGGACTCCACAAAAAATCTAATTAGTGAGACTCACTATGAATTTGAGAGGAGGTAGAACCACATTACCAAATTTCAGGAGTACCTAATAATTACTCTTGCTAAACAAGCTTTTTGGGTTAGATGATTAAAAAAAAGGACAAATGGACATCACATAGCGAGAATGTACATCATTACAATATGGCATCTACTAAAAATATGCTATAAAACTAAGATCATCTCCCATCATCTAAGTCAAATACTACATGGTCTCTCACACTATCGTACACATGAGTACTTTTATTACTTGCATTATATTTGTAAGAATCTGATGTCTCACCAAGTAAGAATATGGTTTCTTCTGAGTTGGAATCAACATTGACCCATGAATGCATCTGCACCTTTCTTAAACCCTCCAATTCAGCTGCTACTTCCTTCATAGTAGGCCTATCTTCCCCTTTCAATCTTAAGCACCTCTTTGCAAGATTTGCCACTTCCTTCAGTTGCTCTGCCTTTCCTTCTTTCGCTATATGTTCCTCAAGAATTTCAAGTAATCTATTATCTTTCAAAAAAGATATAAAATATATAGCTAGACTTCTCTCCTTCTCTGGTCTATCAAATGAAAGAGCCTTTTTTCCAGTTAATAACTCTACAAGGACCACTCCAAAGCTATAAACATCGCTTTTTTCTGTCAATTGACTTGTTTGCATGTATTCAGGATCCAAGTATCCCAAAGTTCCTTGCACCATTGTAGCTAATTGTGTTTGGTCTAGTGGAACCAATCTTGAAGCTCCAAAATCTGATACCTTTGCTGTGTGAGTACTATCTAGCAATATGTTTGAAGACTTAACATCTCTATGGATTATAGGCGGAGAAGCGGCAAAGTGCAAATATGATAGTGCTTCTGCAGTTTCTGCAGCTATCCTAAGACGAGTCTCCCAAGATATGGTGGATGCCTTGCTTTCATGATGAATGTACTCAAAGAGAGAACCATTGGGTATGAATTCATAAACTAGTAAAGGAACCTGTGTCTCTAAACAACAACCCAATAGTTTAACTACATTCCTATGGTTAATTTGGGAAAGTACAAGTACCTCATTTATGAATTGCTCAATTTGGTTTTCATCGACAGTTTTGGACTTCTTGATGGCCACAATCCTATTATCTGGTAAAATTCCTTTATAAACTGTACCAAACCCTCCTCTGCCAATAATTAAAGTCTCATCATAATTGCTGGTAGCCTTTTGCAACTCTTCTTTGGTGAAAATTTTGGCTATTGCAGTTGAATTTTCTTGTTTGGAGAGTTTTTGTTTTAAAATTAAACCCCCATTTTGTTCAAAGAACCTTTGTTTAAGCTTGATTAACTTTCTTTGCTTAACTATCAAGTACAGCCAAGAGCTACCGACAAGCACAACTATGAAGCTTATGCCAACACCTACATTTGAAAGAAATAGAATATTAGCTTGCTAATCTCTATCAAGTACATCTACGTGCTACTAAGGAGTAAAACGATGAAGCTTATGCCCATAGAAATAAGCATTATTAATGGACTTTTTATACCATTCTTAGAGGGCCCAAGGGGAAGACGGATTACAATTTTGCAAAGAGTCAATTTTATATTTTTCTTTTGGACATGATACAGGTTGCTGGTTAGATTTAAATTCATAAGAATTTTGATGGAAATTCTTTTTTCCACTCTTAAAATTTGCATGAATTTCCATTTTTGTGCTAAGCTGTTAAAACTTCTTTTTTTTTTTTTTTTTTTTCTTTTCTTTCAAGTAAGTATTATATTAGTTAATTTGACTTGGATTCCACAAATTAAAATACATGGTGGGATTCATCATAAATATGAGAGAAGAGAGCACCATATCATTGTAGTCTAAAGCCTCTAATAGCTCCTAATAATTCTCCTATTAACTAATGCTTACATGTATTAATGGTGCTCCAAGTTAGATTAACTAATATGAAATAATCATTAAATAATATCACTAGACATTATATTAAATGAGATAAATAAAAGGTTTTTTTTTTTTTTTTTTTTTGAGAAACCAGACTATGAGTCTGGAAATTTAAAATGGGTAAAAAGTTATGTAGACCAAAGAGTACAAAAAATGGCATTTTTAATAGCTTTGAGATGAAACCAAATTAAATGTAAGCTTAAGGAGTGAAATAATACTATTTAACTTTAAAAGTTAAAGATAGGTTCCAATTAGCCTAATTAATAAAGTCATTTATTTAAACACTAGATCTCAGTTTCAGTTAAATAAGTTGTTCTCAAACGAACTTTGAGTATACTCACCAACAAAAAGTTTAACTTGTAGCGATGGTTGATTAATAACACAAAGGATGTCTACTCCTGCACTTCGGTCCAAATGGTACCCCTCGATGCAAGAACACGTAAAATTCCCTAGTACGTTCGTACACTGTTCTCCCGGGCCCTTACATTTATCTTCATTTTCACACTCGTCAATGTCTGTAGATGTAAAGCCCATCGTTAAGTGACTTAAAATAAATACAGTAAACAAAAAGCAATGGCATATTCAAGACCAAGATTTAAACACAGAAATAAACAAAAAAACAAAAGACAAAAACAAACAAAAAGTAAAAAAATTAAACAAGGACTTTATTCTTTTTGCTGAGAGAAAAGCAGTAACATATTATTAAAATGAAATGAAAAAGTCTTGCAACATAAGAAGTTTTGAAGAGTTTCTATCTGTTAATTTTCAGTTCAATTCGTTAAATTTTATTTTGTTTCTTCATTTCAGTCCTTCAATATTAATCTCTTTTCAATTTAATCTTTCTTTCTAATTCCATCCAATCATGTCATTGTTTCTGAGTTTTTTTCACTTTCCAAAACCACATTTCTTTGACGATTAAATAGTCCAATACAGAGGTGGTCAAAAGAATTACATTATATATTAATTAATAGAATTTAAATGACTAAGTTGAAATATATATATATATATATATATATATATATATTAAAGGACTAATTGAAATTAGGTTTAACTAGAAGAAATTATTATTATTATTATTATTATTATTCGTAAAATTTACATAGATACATAAATTATTACCTTGGCAACCATGGGGGAGGTATGGATTCCCATTGTAGCCATCTTTGCACTTGCAACGGTACCCAGACACGATGTCGGAATCAATACATATGCTATTACCTCCACATACGTAACTTGATTTGTTGGTGACATCATTACATGTCTCAGTACCGATCGCCCAATCAAGAACCATTGGCATCACTTCTATATCCCGTAGAGTGCGAAGGGAATCAATGGAGAAAGTGAACGTGCCTTGTTTGCTAATAAACGCATGGCCACAAGGATTGAAACTCTCTACTTTTGTGTAATTATTGAAAGTATTGAGACTGAAACTAACATTCCTTAACCCATTAGGAATATCTACCTCGCAACACCCAACACCAGAGCAAGAGCTGTTGACTATGTACTTTGTGCTTTCACATGCGGAAGCACAGCCGGTGTATACATATTCACCATCTTGCTGGTAACCATAAAGATCACCGTAAGTGTCACAGCCGACGACCACGAACTTGTTTTGGTTGCTAGAGACGGGGAAATTTTGGGGCGAGTGGAGCCACGGTGCATTCGAGGTCCTCGACACGCCCTGTACATAACAGTCATGGGCTACATACATTGACATGTCAATCTGGCCTTGGAGGGAAATGTTTGTAATATTGAAGTCTTCAGGGATTACTGGTTGGGATTTGCCAAAAGAGTTAGTAGTACAATTGACATAAAAATTATCATCTATGTAACAACCTTCTTTTAGGCCGAATGGATATGGAATTTCCACATCTCCACATCTGTCCGGGCAGTGGGGCAGCGCTATTGGAAATGCTACTGCTGCGGCTGTCAATTCAAATAATACAACAGCAACCAAAGTAACTTGTATAAGAATCCCAATGAAACCCATATCTCCACAATTTGGGAGAAAAGGAGGTAAGACTTGGAGATTGTGTTTGTGCATGGCAAAATTCCCTAAAAAAGCTGGCTTATTATAGGCACATGGAAAGCTGCTCGGTCAAGTGTGACGACTATTCATTATTTTTATTTTTATTTTTGGTCAAAGTCAAGCTTTTTTGGTTGTCCAATTTCCCCTCTTCCCGTTAAAAGAGTAATTGGTTTCCTAATATAATGGTAAAAAACTGATTACCGTAAACCAACTTCATAAATCATATAATGTGTAATTTGTATAAATTAAAGGACAAATTTTAGTTACAAATTTGATTGTAACTTAAAGCTAAAATTCTACTCGATAGTATATTTTTATTGTAAGTGAATTTTGACAAATCTATCATTGAATTACATTTTCTTTTTATATCTTTCATATTTGCAAAAATTCTAGAATATCAAAAATTAATAACTATGATATCAATCAAATATTTAATTTCACGTTTTTTTTTTAAATTTAGATTTATGCATGAAAATACATTTATGAAACAAATAATAATAAATAATATCCTATTGACATAAAATTTGACAAAACTGTTAAAAATATAGAAAAAATAATTGCAATTTAACAGTTATATTTTTAAAATATATAATCATGTTAATTTTAGTGGAAGTTGTAACCTTAGGCTACAACCAAGTTTGTCAAACTAGGCTATAAACTAAATCACAATGTTAAATTTAGTCTGATAATTACATATATTTCCTATAATTACATCTAGTCTAAAATGTAAATTGCAATCTTTAAATTTGCAGTATTTATTTTTTTTTCTATAACGTTAAATTGTTTACATTAATCTAGAACTAATTCAACTAATTTAATATATTAACGAGAGGGGAATACTACAAATTTTGTGTGAAGTTTGTGACGGGTCTTTGTGTTAAAATCTTTTTTTTTTTTCATTTCTATAGAGATAATACAAATTTAAATAAATAGGTCTTACAAATAGAGGTGTTACTACTTACAAGTAATTCAAATAGGAAAATGTTAAAAATACTATAAATTTTACTGCATAACTTTTATAATTTGATGTGACAATGAATATGATAAGTGAACTTCAACAAACTATTAAATGCATTTTTGAAAGAATTTTTGTGATTAGTGATATATTTTTGTAATTCTCATGTTGTAAATTTTATAATATCTCTAGCATTTTTGTTAGCCTCATGTCACTGATCACATCTTTTACAACATTAGTTTATATTAAAATTTGTTATAACATTGGCATTTTCTCAAAAAATAATCATATTAAAAAGTTAAAAGAATGGATTTTTTAAAAAAAAAAAAAATTATTATTTACAATGCTAGTTAAATATTATTTAAGTGATAATATAAAGACCCTATATGAAGATTTTCCCTTAGGCCTCAGAAACATTTGGGCCAGCTCTCACAAATAATAATAATAATAATAATAATAATAATAATAATAATAATAATAATAATAATATGTGTTGGGCTAGAGGCCCAATCCGAGGACACTGAATGGTCCGAGGATGTGGGAATATCAGCCCAAGAGGCACTGCTAATGGATAAAGAGGCGAGGTCTGATCAAGGTTGTCCAAGAAGGTGGTTCGAGGAAAAGTATGTCCTCGGCTAGGTAAAGCCGAGGTAGGAAAGGGTCGTCTGACGTCCAAAGGCAATGTTCTAGGAGATCCTATAAGTAAGGGTAGGCATGGTGAATGTACAAGATAAGAAAAAGGGCTATGAAATATCTAAGATAAAGTTGTTACCACCACATTAAATACTCTGCAGCTACCTCTCTGGCCGCATTAATGGGAAAGTGATGCCTAAGTATCAAGGTTCAGCCTTACAGTTGCCTCTAAAGACTTCACGGATGGGCTAATGGGACAAGTATCTAAACTAGTAATTTGATCCATTCGTGGAGGATGAGGAAAAGGAGGGTAATATAAGAGGGGAAGAGGACGTTCATGAGAGGGGGATCGAAAGGAGCAAAGAAGAAACATTGTAGACATTAAGATCAAAAACTGTAATCTATTTCAGTCCAAGTCCAAAAGGAAATATAAGATCCAGTTTCCTCGGCTTGAGTCTGAGGACAATTTATGGTATATAAACCATCCTAAGTGTATGATGTTGCAATCTAGCTCATCATCTTTATTATTAAAAATCACTAGAACTTAAATTTCAAACTAACTCTCTACAAATTCATAGTACTGGGCTTTTTGGGCCAATCCCAATCTTACTTTTGGGTTTGGGTGCAAATTGTGACCTTACAATAATAATAATAGAGCGCAAATTACATCATAGGCTAGGATATTTTGTATGTGGGATATTCAAGGTTTATGGGTGGATTTGAAGCATGTATCATGGGGAAAGATAATAGCACAAAGCACCAAATAAAAGAAAAGTGCTCCATCTTCAACCGATTTTTATTTTCTTGCAAAGAGACTTGATAAATTTTTACACAGGAATCATTTTTGAATTTGTTTTCGATGAAATATTATTGAATATACTATGTTATCTAGAACTATTTTTTTTTTAGACTTTTGAAGGCACCATGGTTTTAATTGTAAACTTTGAATTGAAGGATTATATTTTATTTTTCTCTTGTCGCCGTCATTCTTCGGGTTCATCTTATTTAAGGGTAGCAAAATTAGACATGACCCGCGAAGCTAGCATGATACAACACGAAATTAGTAAACTATGGGTTGAGACTTAATGAGTTTGTATCATATTCCGGTTGACACAGCAGATCCATTAAATAAATGGGATGAGTTAGTGTCCATCATATGGAATCCGTTTAACCTGTCTGACAGTTTAATTAAATGACATTTACCCCTTAAACCCAAGGTATATAAACTTATTAGTTGTTGCGATTTATTTTCTTTGACATATTATGACTGATTATTTGTGATATTGAGATATGTTTTAGTTTTGAATGATTATTTGTAATGCAGTTACTCATTAGTGCTGATAAACAAGTTGACATGACTGACCCATTTAATAAATGGATTGTATTAGGGTTGACGAATCTTGACTCATTTAATAAACATGTAGGGTTAGAGTTAACCCATATAGTCGAATACTAATGAGTCAACACAATACGAACCCGACATGCAAACAAAAATTGTCACCCCTAATCATATTAATTGGTTTTATTTTTGGTGATTTTGACTTTTGTGTGCTCTTTTGACTTATATGAGTTTGGCAATTTATGTACAGATGAGTCTACTCACGTGCCTGAAAAACTCAAATTACTAGTATTTTTGCCGAAACATGACAAATGCTTCTTTTTCAAATTGATGGAATCCAGTGCTTATACTTCGCGACCTGCTGAAAATTCTGGGAAGATAACTCGTGTGGTGGAATTTCATTATGAGTGAGATCTGTTCAAATACAAATGAGGACTGAGGAATAATAAGAATAATCACAAGGCCTCTCTTATATATATTAGACTTGTCTTTTTAGTTGCTCCGAAGTCGCGAGCAATGAGCATAGCTTGAAGGATGTGAGAAAGGAAAAATTGCCAAGACGACTTTTCCTCATTCGAAGGTTCCTTCTCAATGCGCAAACTTTCTAACGTTGAAAATGTCATAAATATTTGTCAAGCAATGTTTGAGAATTGAGACACAAGAATTTTCACAATTTTTGTCATAAGAGGAGATAAATTATGATTTAAACATCACTTTCATATTAACCATGTTTAACATGACTTTTATTAATACAAACTACACAACATGACAATTCTACAAAGAATTAAAAATAAAAATAAAATTGTGTCCAACATGACAACATTACTTTCAATATTATTTTTTTCTTTTCATGAAAATGTTACATATTATCAGATATCATATATTATATAATAAAAATTAGATCGAAACAAACATGATTACACCAACTAACTATTTTCTCTTTGTAATAAGTAGTTGTGGGGGTAAAAAATAGCAAAACACAAATATGGGCCTTGGGCTTTGTCCGAGGACGCTGACTTCAACAAAGGGCTTCAATGCGGAGACAAGGACACCTAAATTAAGGGCCCAGGAGCCCATCGATCAAGGCGCTGGCCGATTGGGGAGAGTCTGAGGAGAAGATCTCCTCGAACAACAGAAACGAGGACCAAAGGGTGCGAAGTGACACCTAGGGAAGAGCTCTTGAAGCTCAATAAGCCATGTCACACTTCAACAGGACGCCGAGGAGGAGAACAAGTGGGAAGTGCTCTGCATAAAGCTGCGACCACTGCATTAATTATTTTCCACCTACCTACCTGGCCGCATTAATGGGGAAGTGACCCCTGAGGGGACGGTGATCAGCCTTATGGCCAGCAGGGGAAGTTTCCAAGAAGAGTATGGATGGGAAATGGATCTGCATTTATAGCTTTGCAAATAGGAACAAGAGGAGGGGGAGTATAAAAGAAGAAGGGGAGGCCATTGGAAGGGGATCCAGACTTGGAAAGGGAGAAGATCTTTCTCTAGCATAGCGCAAGGGAAGTAAGGACAGAGACTCCTCGGCTCACGTCCGAGGAAAGCCAAAGTCACTCCTCCATCTCATTGCATGCCACTGTGAACCTAGCCCAAACTCCATTGCTTGCCACTGTCCAAGAAGCCTAAGCTTTAAGTCTACTCTCTACAAATTCTATTGTATAGGTCATTTAAGGCCGGCCCATCGCGCATTTGGGTCTAGGCTTGATTTATGCCCCTACAATTGGCGCCGTCTATGGGAAGCCTTAAGAAAGAGGGACGTGTGGCATCATGGAAGGCTCAAGTTCGCGTCGTGCAGAGGCCATGGGATCCCAGCACGAGGATCACTTCTTGCAGCTAGAGTGGGAGAAAGACTACGAAGACAGCGTGTGCACAGGACATACGCGCGGGAGGAGTCACGCGCTGGACGGAAGCAGAACCTCCCGTGAAAAAAGTGTCAAGACCTTGCAAAGGGAGATTGATCATCTGAAAAAGAAGCTGCGACAGGAGAAACGACAGCGCACGCCCTCTCCCTCAAATCAGTCCTCAGCAGACACTCACAGTAGCATTGGTAGTTCCAAGTCAAGGACCCCCCTAGCGAGTCCTCTTCTCATGAGGACGAGTGCCATCGCGACCCTAAGGTTAAGAGGACCTCCTTTAGGGGTTTGGCCAACAATGCCTTGAGCAAGGCTCTCTACCAGATCTCCAAGTCACCCTTCACTTGGAGGATTGAGAAGGGAAAACTCCTGAGGTGGTTCACCCAACCGACCTTTACCATTTACAATGGAAGAACGGATCCAGTGGAACACGTGAGCCATTTCAGCCAGAGGATGGCAATGCACTCAAAGAATGAGACCCTGATGTGCAAAGTCTTCCCCTCCAATCTGGGACCTGTTGTGATGAGGTGGTTCAATGGCCTGAAGGCAGGTTCTGTCGATCCATTCATGGGGCTCACCAAGGCATTTGGCTCGTGGTTCATCACATGTAGTAAGGTACCTCGGCCCCTAGATTCACTGTTGTCCATGGCCATGAGAGAAGGGGAGACCCTCAGGGCATATACCGACAGGTATTGGGAAATGTACAATAAGATCGATGGGGACTACGACGAAGTCGCCATAAGCACCTTCAAGGTCGGCCTTCCAAACGAGCACGACCTGAGGAAGTCACTGACCAAAAGGCCTGTCAAGAGCGTGCGTCGGCTCAAGGACCGCATTGACGAATACACACGGGTTGAGGAGGATCAGATACAAGGGAAGGGTAAGGCGAAGGTTATCCCTCAGGAAAGGAGGGATTTTAGGTCGGACCGGTATGGCAACAGTAGGCCGAGGAGAGAGTTCGTTGGGTAGCCTAGTCCGACACCTGCGCAGGTGGTTAGCACCGTGTTCTGCAAACCCATACAACGGGTGTTCAAGAAAATCCGTCACGAACCCTACTTTAGGTGGCCCAGCAAAATGATAGGTGATCCCACGAAGCGTAACCAGAATCTCCATTGCCAGTACCACTAAGAAAATGGCCACGCAACAGAGAACTGCAGGAATTTACGAAATTACCTAGAACAATTGGCGAAGGAGGGGAAGTTGAAACAATTTTTGTATCGGCCTGCCGGGCAAAAAGAACATCCTGGACCAACAAGTCAGGGCCATCACACCTCGAGGCCCCGTTTAGGAACCATCAATGTCATCCTCGCTGCCCCTAGGAGGACTGGTTCCCGCCTTTCTAGGGTGCTGTCTGTGGCACGAGCCCTTGCCGAGGACCCTAGCTTCGAGCCGAAGAAGTTTAAGGGTAACGAACCTCCAATGTTGGGATTCTTGGACGAGGATAAGGTGGGAACCATCCAGCCGCACGATGACGCCTTAGTCATAATGTTAAGAATCGGAGGTTACGATGTGAAAAGGGTAATGGTAAACCAAGGAAATGGTGCAGACATCATATACCCCGATCTGTTCAAGGAGCTGAACCTAAGGGAAGAGGATCTTTCGGCCTACAACTCACCACTAATAAGCTTTGAGGGAAAGGCAGTCGTCCCAAAGGGGCAGACCAGGTTGCCCGTGCAGTTAGGACCAGCAATAGTTGAAGTGGATTTCATCGTGGTTGATGCCTACTCTCCTTACACGGCCATTGTGAGGAGACCCTGGCTGCACGCTTTAGGGGCTGTCTCCTCTACTCTCCACGCCAAGGTGAAGTTGCCCTTTGGCAGCCAGGTCGAAGAAATCCTTGGGAGCCAAACTGCGGCGAGACAGTGCCTGACAGCCGCAGTTCTACGCGTGCCGGAACTTGAGTCCTCGGCCTTGGCTGCACCAACCCCATAGCAATTAGCCTCTTCTGTCACAACTGGAGAGACAGTGGTAGAAGAGCCTGCGTGTGAAGGGTTAGATAAGGTTCTCGTGGATAGTGACCCAGAGAGGTTCTTCCAGATAAGAGCCCAACTGTCAGCCAAAGAAAGAGAAGAGTTAGTCGCGTTCTTGAAGGGGAACCTTGATGTGTTTTCATGGGATGCGTATGAGGTGCTAGGGGTTGACCCGAATTTCATTTGTCACCACTTGAATGTCAGCCCGGCTGCCATGCCAAAGAGGTAACCCCTCGGCGCTCTTCCAAGGAACATTCCGACACCATTAAAGAAGAAGTCATCAGACTCAAGAGGGTTGAGGCTATCAAGGAAGTATTCTATCCAGAGTGGTTGGCGCACATAGTCGTTGTAAAGAAGAAAAGTGGGAAATGGAGGGTCTACGTGGACTTTACGGACTTAAACAAGGCTTACCCAAAGGACTCCTTCCCGATGCCCCGCATAGATCAGCTGGTGGATGCGACGGTCGGCCACCCTTAGATGGGCTTTCTAGACGCCTTTCAGGGGTACCACCAGATACCTTTGGCTTTCGAGGACCAAGAGAAAACAGCTTTTGTCACCCCTACCAACAACTACCATTACAAGGTGATTCCTTTCGGCTTGAAGAATGCAGGGGCTACCTACCAAAGAATGATGACCAGGATGTTCGAGGCACAGTTAGGGAAAACCATTAAAGTGTACGTGTATGACATGGTTGTAAAGAGCAGGACAATAATGGGGCATGTGGCCAACCTAAACAGCACCTTCCAGACTTTGAGGGAGCACAAATTATGTTTGAACGCCTCCAAATGCTCCTTTGGTGTAGGATCTGGCAAATTTCTGGGTTATAGGCTTACTCATAAAGGTATGGAGGCCAACCTTGCCCAGATCACCGCAATCTGCAATCTGCAACCTCCTCGGAACCTGAAGGAGGTCCAAAGGCTGGCAGGGATGATGGCTGGCCTCAACAGGTTTATTTCCCGGTCTGTGGACAGGTGCTGACCCTTCTTCCAACTATTGAACAAGTGGAAGGGATTCGAATGGACCGAGGAATGTTCTCTGGCCTTTTAGCAACTAAAGAAATATCTCTCTCGGCCACCCATTATGTCCCGCCCCGATTTGGATGAAGTACTGTTCGCATACATAGCTGTGGCTACCCACGCCGTCAGCCTGATTCTAATACGGGATGACGACGGTACACAGAGACCAATCTATTATGTGAGCAAGTCTCTGCAGGAAGCCGAGGTTCGGTATCTACCGTTAGAGAAGGCGATTATAGCTATGGTGCATGCGACGCGCCGGCTCCCACACTACTTTCAATCCCACACCGTTGTCGTACTGACCCAACTCCCACTTAAGTCTGTGCTGCGGATTGCTGACTACTCCAGCAGAATCGCTAAATGGGAAATTGTCTTGGGAGGCTTTGAAATTAAGTACATGCCTCACACCTCTGTGAAGGGGCAAGTCCTGGCCGACCTGGTGGCGAAATTCGCTGAGCCTTCCGTAGAGGAAAACCTAGAGGGATGGGGGCATGGATGGAAAACCAGTTGGCGTAATCTCGTGCGAGAAACCTCCGGTGTGGAAGGTTTTTGTGGACGGAGCCTTCAACCAGAGAGGTTCAGGCGTAGGAATAGTTTTGTTATCCCCGGATGGAATTGTCTTGGAAAAGTCTTTAAGGATAACGTTTTCGGCTACCAATAATGAGGCCGAGTACGAAGCTTTGCTAGTGGAAATAGACATGGTTTGAAAAATGGGGGGAAAAATGGTGAAGGCATTCTCAAACTCGCAGCTAGTGTTCGGCCAGGTGGAAGGGAAATTGGAAGCCAGGGAACCGAGAATGCGAGAGTATTTAGCCCGCACCAAGCACTTGCAGTCCAAATTCGAGTCTTTTGCACTGTCTCTTGTCTCTAGGAATGGCAATACCCACGCCGACTCGCTGACCACACTCGTAACTTCCTCAGCTCAGGGCCTCCCTCGGGTCATTCTCGTTGAGGACCTGTTTAAGCTAGTTGGGCCAGATTGTCATACCCTTCGGATCCACCAGGTCAGAGCGGGACCTAGTTGGATGGACCCTATAATGTCTTTCCTTAAACATGACGCTCTGCCAGAAGAGAAGTCTGAGGCTGACAAGATCCACAGAAAGGCTCTGCGGTTTTGGCTATCCGAGGACAAGAAGCTCTATAAATGCTCCTTTTCGGGGCCCTACGTACTGTGTGTGCATCCAGAAGGAACGGAGCAGCTCTTGGAGGAGTTGTATGAAGGAATATGTGGTAGCCACATAAGCGGAAGGTCACTAGCCCATAAAGCCCTTACACAGGGGTACTGGTGGCTAAATATGCAAAGAAAGGCGCATGATTACGCGAGAAAATGTGATTAGTGTCAGAGATTCACTCCCAACATCCACCAGCCTGGTGGTGTCCTTAACCCTTTGGTCAGCCCTTGGCCATTTGCACAGTGGAGCTTAGACATAGTGGGACCATTTTCGAGGGCAGCAGGCAACAAGAGGTAGTTGCTCGTTGGGACAAACTATTTCACCAAATGGGTAGAAGCCGAGCCCCTCTCGAATATATGAGACGTGGATGGAAAGAAATTCGTCTAGAAAACATCATCACTAGGTTTGGGATCCCACGTACTCTCATCTCGAACAACGGACTACAGTTTGGCAGCAAAACCTTTAGAAAGTATTGTAGAGACTTTGGCATTGCAAATAGATACTCCACCCAAGCCTACCTGCAGGGGAACGGCCAAGCTGAGGCGATCAACAAGTCAATAGTCAATGGGCTCAAGAAAAGACTAGACGGAGCGAAAGGCAGATGGGGTGGATGAGGTGCCACATGTGCTTTGGACTTATCGAACTATGCCACGAAGGTCCACAGGGGAGACACCTTTCGCGATAGGTATGGCGCCAAGGCTGTGATCCTTTTGGAAATGGGGTTCCCGACGATGAGGGCGCAGTCTTTCACCCCAGACGCCAATGATGACATGCTGCTGAAAAGGCTAGACTTGGTAAAAGAAAGGCGGGAAAACGCTATGGTCCGGCTAGCTTGCTACCAATAAAAGCTCAAGCGGGGGTACGACTCTCGTGTAAGATCCAGGCCCCTTGCTCCTGGAGACTTAGTCCTGAAAAAAGTTGTCGAAACTGCAAAGGATCCGGCATGGGGAAAATTAGGACCAAACTGGGACCGGCCCTACCGTATAACCTCAGTGGCCGACATAGGGTCCTATTATCTCGCCGACTTAGAAGACAAACCTGTAAAACGTCCCTGGAATGTAAATAACCTCTGAAGATACTACAATTAAAGAAAGGCGTGCACGCCATGCGCTATGATATAATCGATTTGTGTTCATATGTCAATCTTTAATGTCAAGGAAAGGTTCAATGCTAAACTAAGTGTTAATGTCAACCTAGGCTATGCCAGGTCCTTGGACTTTCTGCCTTGGGAAAATTTAACATACACTTCATTTTCATTAAGTGTTAATGTCAACCTAGGCTATGCCAAGTCCTCGGACTTTCTGCCTTGAGAAAATTTAACATACAATTCATTTTTATTAAGTGTTAATGTCAACCTAGGCTATGCCAGGTCCTCGGACCTTCTGCCTTGGGAACATTTAACATATAGTTTATTTTCATTAAGTGTTAATGTCAACCTAGGCTATGCCAGGTCCTCGGACTTTCTGCCTTGGGAAAATTTAACATACACTCCATTTTCATTAAGTGTTAATGTCAACCTAGGCTATACCAGATCTGCCTTGGGAAAATTTAACATACACTCCATTTTCATTAAGTGTTAATGTCAACCTAGGCTATGCCAGGTCCTCGAACCTTCTGCCTTGGGAAAATTTAACATACACTCCATTTTCATTAAGTGTTAATGTCAACCTAGGCTATGCTAGGTCCCCGGACCTTCTGCCTTGGGAAAATTTAACATACACTTCATTTTCGTTAAGTGTTAATGTCAACCTAGGCTATGCCAGGTCCTCAGACCTTCTGCATTGGAAAAATTTAACATACACTTCATTTTCACAAAGTGTTAATGTCAACCTAGGCTATGCCAGGTCCTCGGACCTTTTACCTTGGGAAAATTTAACATACAGTTCATTTTTATTAAGTGTTAATGTCAATCTAGGCTATGCTAGGTTCTTGGACTTTCTGCCTTGGGAAAATTTAACAATACAGTTCATTTTCATTTAGTGTTAATGTCAACTTAGGTTATGCTAGGTCCTCGGACTTTCTGCCTTGGGAAAATCTAACATACAATTCATTTTCATTAACTGTTAATGTTAACCTAGGCTATGCCAGGTCCTCGGACGTTCTGCCTTTGGAAATTTTAACATCCAAATTAACTACACATGATCAAATTTTACACGCACTTCGCTTCTTAAGTAATCGTTAAACTACGCATGATCTAATTGCTCTTATGGAAAGGCCACTCCTACCTTGACTTTCGAGCACGCTTATGCACAATTAGCTATTTATTTGTTAACCCAATTATACAGCAATAAACATAGCCCACCACAAAAGTTATGTTATCAGAAGCAAAACACTAAAATTCATTAAAACTGTTTACAACAAAGCTGAAAGAAAGGAATTACAAGGAAGGACACTGAAAAATTTACAAAAACAAAGCTGTGAGAGAAGGGGGCCCGAGATGACTATCCCTTTATCTTTAAAGGGGGGTCCTTTCCCGACTTAGTTGAGGGCTCTTTGGTTCAACCTTCCACCTCAGTTTGCTTTGGTTCAGCCTCGGACGGGTCCTAGACTTCCTTCCCCTTGTCCTTTGTCTTGGGCAGAGATACAACTTCGCCAGTTGGCTCGCCCGACCCCTTCTCGGCCCCTTCATTAAAGGTAGTAACCTCTTCGGGAGGCGGGACTTGCTCTTGGGAGGAGGGAGGCAGCGTCGGGGCTGGGGCCTCAAGAGCAACCGAAACGACCGGGGCGTCATCGATGAACTTGATATCCTCGAGATACCAGACCTTTTCAACTCCCCTTCACTCGGAGCTGGCAGGGACTCCCACAGCCTTTAGGGCTTTTGCCCAAACTTGCTGGCAGTATTCCCTGCACAGCTCGGCCAACTCCTCGGTTAGGCGATTCTCCGTCGCCTCGACCCTTTCACTACAGGCGGCTTTGGTGGAGGCCTCCACGGTCTCTCTTATGGTGTGAGCCACTTCTTTGGCCTGTGCCAGCTCTCTTCTTAAATTCGAGATCTTTTACCCTGCTTTGGATAGTGCCTTGTCCTTTTGGTGCAAGAGCTTACGTTGGCTTTCCACCTAGGCCTCTGCCGTCTTTAAACCTGCGTCTAGGCTCCTTCTCTCAGTCTGCTCCTGGGTCAACTTGGCGGCCAGGTCAGCCTTTTCAGCCACGACGCGACCCAAGTTTTTCTTAATCTCAGCCTTGGTCAATTGCTCGGCCCCTACCTAGTTCTAGTAGTGCCCCACTAGCTCCTCGGCAGCGAAAACCTCCTGGATGGCCTGTAGAGAGAAATTCCGACAGATACACAGTAAATGTGAAAGTGACATACACAAAAGCCAAAATAAAAACCACAAACTAGAAGGATAGTGCATACCAGGCCCAGGTTCCTCTTGAGGGAAAGAAAGAGGCGCGTCTGACCCACCTTCCCCAACTCCTCTATGTCCCTTGGTAGGAGTAGCATTCGCTAGATGAGGGGTGTGACCCTTCTAGAAGTCCCTGATGCTCGCTTGAAGAGGTATTAGAGCCCCGTCCACCTCTAGGGCAGGGGACCAGCTGGACTCCCCTCGGCGGACCTCGGCTAGCCCGCCGATCTCCTCGCTCTTGACGAACGAGGCTCGCCCCCCGCCTTTAGCAACTTGCTGTTACTGTTGCTGTTGCTGCTTTTGGTACTTTTGCTTCTTCTCCCTCTCCCTATCCACCTCCTCATTCTCGTTCCTCCTCTTCTTTGGGATGATAGGGGCAGGAGGGAGTGGGTCCGATGGAGGGGGAGGGGGAGGCGGAGGCAACTTTGGCTGGGACCCAGAGGCATCCACTTTAGAGACTTGGGCGCTCCTCTTCCTTGCAGAAAGTGTTCTCAAACTCGCCATGTCGTCGTCGTCCCCTGAACTGTCTTTTGGTTAGGCGATCACAAGGCCTTTAACGCCCGAGCATCTGTCCGAGGTGTCCTCCTCGTTCGAGATCTCAACTATTGTATCCTTCAAAAGCCTCTCAGCCTCCTCTAGATGGAACCGGTCAATCTCTTCATCGAGGGATGAGAGAGATGATGCGGATTCTCCTCGGACAAAACGGTCTTCCCACTTCACTACCAAAGGAATGGCCTCAATGATCCGACCGTAGAGGATGGTGGATGGTGCGTCGGTTATAGCTCACGGGGCAAGGAATTCGGGGTAGCGGACGTCTATCCTCACGCGTCTCCGGTCACCTGCGAGGATAGTGTCATCAACCTCGCCAAAACCCTTCGATATAGGTTCGTACCCCAATATGAGGTGGGCGGCTCTCACCTGCAGGTCTCCGTTTACAAAGACCTCGGATCTCAGAACCTTGTTAAGGTCCGAGATATTGACGTCGCCCAAGCAAGGAGACGTATGCTGTTTGTCTGCAAGAAAGACAGCAGAGGAGCCAAACATGGTTAGATACTAACGACGAATCAAGTAAAGAAAACATCAAATAGAAGTAAATCTACCAAGGGGAGCAAAAAGGGGCAAAACTTTAAAAACCAAAAACTCCTAAATCCTAGGGAATCACACCTGGCTGCCCTTCCCTCATTAGGCAATGGAGACCGTCATACCACCTCCTAGTGGCGATGAGATAATCATCCTTCATGCCTTTATTGGACTTGGGCAGACAGGAAATGAGCCTGACGGCGTTAGACCTCGACTTGAGATAATAGCCTACATCTCTCAACCAGTGGCACTAGTACAAATAAACGATATCGCGCCATGTGAGGCGCAGACCCATCTGCTCGTTCAGAGCATTAACGCAAACTAATATCCTAAACATATTGGGTGTGCATTGATCGGGACACAACCTATGGTTACGAAGGTACTCGCTAGTCACATCCCTCATGAGGAATGTCATCCCATCCTCTAAGAAGGCGATTATAGGGATGACAACTTGCCCTTGTTTCCTAGAATCTACTACGGCCTCTGAGGGGCAGTATTCTAAACCCACATCCGAAGGAATGTGATATTTGGCCCGAAATCCTTCCATGCCAGAAGCCGTATCAACTGGACACTTAAATCTACCCATTGTGCTGAAAATCAAGGTGAAGAGTTACGAAGAAAAGGAAGAAGGGTTGACAGCCGAGAAGAACGTTCGAAAAGAAGAAAAACTTACAGGAGAAAGGTGTGTGAAATTTTGAGAGCTTCTTGAAGGAGAGAGAGAGATTGAATAAACTCCAGAGTATGTTTGCTCTTTGGAAGAAATGGTGAAAATCACGACTACCGAATCGTTTTGAATGATTGAAGGGCGGGGGTTCGCGAAGAATGTCCCGCTCGAATTTTTGGGAATGGACCTGAGCCTTTGGATCCACATCTCACCGTTGAACGTGGGCGACAGGGAGTTACTCAGCGCAATTAATGCAAGCCTTGCGCATCATGAAGCGACAGGAGCCCATCTAGAAAGCGCGGGGGGACTTCGCACGTGCAACTTTTGAGGGATCACGTGAAGATGATATTCACAGGTCAAAACTCATTCCCCTCCTCGGATGGGAGACAAATAAATTTTTGGGGGGCTATTGTGGGGGTAAAAAATAGCAAAACACTAATATGGGCCTTAGGCCTTATCCAAGGATGCTGACTTCAACAAAAGGCTTCAATGCGGAAACAAGGACACCTAAATTAAGGGCCCAGGAGCCCATCGATCAGGGCGCTGGCCAATTGGGGAGAGTCCAAGGAGAAGGTCTCCTCGGACAACAGAAACGAGGACCAAAGGGTGCGACATGACGCCTAGGGAAGAACTCTTGAAGCTCAATAAGCCATTTCACACTTCAACGGGACGCCGAGAAGGAGAACAAGTGGGAAGTGCTCTGCATAAAGCTGCCACCACCGCATTAATTGTTTCCCACCTACCCGCCTGATCGCATTAATGGGGAAGTGACCCCTGAGGGGACGGTGATCAGCCTTATGACCAGCAGGGGGAGTTTCCAAGAAGAGTATGGATGGGAAAGGGATTTGCATTTATAGCTCTACAAATAGGAACAAGAGGAAGGGGAGTATAAAAGAATAAGGGGAGGCCATTGGAAGGGGATCTGGACTTGGAAAGGGAGAAGATCTTTCTCTAGCATAGCGCAAGGGAAGTAAGGACAGAGATTCTTCGGCTCACATCCGAGAAAAGCCAAAGTCACTTCTCCATCTCATTGCACGCCACTGTGAACCTAGCCCAAACTCTATTGCTTGCCACTGCTCAAGAAGCTTAGGCTTCAAGCCCACTCTCTATAAATTCTATTGTATAGGCCATTTAAGGCCGGCCCATCGTGCATTTGGGTCTAGGCTTGATTTGTGCCCCTACAGTAGCTACTTTGATTAATTGTAAAATTAATTTATTTTATTAATATCTAGGCTAGTTTCAATAAATTAAAAATTATATTTCAACTTAAATTCTATTTATCTTTTTTTTTTTCAATTTTATTGTCTAAGGATTTTTTATATATAAAGATGACAAAAAATAAGATTTTAAATTTATCTTTTTGACTACTTATTTCAAGATTAAAAGCAATAAACATAGAATCACATATTTAAAAGTGGAAACTTAAATAAATGTATGGTGATTTTGACTTTTGAGTGCTCTTTTCACATATATGAGTTCGGCAATTTATGTACAGATAAGTCTACTCACGTGCCTGAAAAACTCATATTTTTGCCGAACCATGACAAATGCTTCTTTTTCAAATTGATGGAATCCAGTGCTTATACTTCGCGACCTGCTGAAAATTCTGGGAAGATAACTCGTGTGGTGGAATTTCATTATGAGTGAGATCTGTTCAAATACAAATGAGGACTGAGGAATAATAAGAATAATCCCAAGGCCTCTCTTATATATATTAGACTTTTCTTTTTAGTTGCTCCGAAGTCGTGAGCAATGAGCATAGCTTGAAGTGATGTGAGAAAGGATAAATTGCCACGATGACTTTTCCTCATTTGAAGGTTCCTTCTCAATGCGCAAACTTTCTAACGTTAAAAATGTCATAAATATTTGTCAAGCAATGTTTGAGAATTGAGACGCAAGAATTTTCACAATTTTTGTCATAAGAGGAGGAGATAAATTATGATTTAAACATCACTTTCATATTAACCATGTTTAACATGACTTTTATTAATACAAACCACACAACATGACAATTCTACAAAGAATTAAAAATATAAATAAAATTGTGTCCAACATGACAACATTACTTTCAATATTTTTTGTTTTTTGTTTTCATGAAAATGTTACATATTATCGGATATCATATATTATATAATAAAAATTAGATCGAAACAAACATGATTACACCAACTAACTATTTTCTCTTTGTAATAAGTAGCTACTTTGATTAATTGTAAAATTAATTTATTTTATTAATATCTAGGCTAGTTTCAATAAATTAAAAATTATATTTCAACTTAAATTCTGTTTATCTTTTTTTTTTTTCAATTTTATTGTCTAAGGATTTTTTATATATAAAGATGACGAAAAATAAGATTGTAAATTTATCTTTTTGACTATTTATTTCAAGATTAAAAGCAATAAACATAGAATCACATATTTAAAAGTGGAAAATTAAATAAAAGTATGGTGATTTTGACTTTTGAGTGCTCTTTTCACTTATGAGTTTGGCAATTTATGTACAGATAAGTCTACTCACGTGCCTGAAGAACTCATATTTTTGCCGAACCATGACAAATGCTTCTTTTTCAAATTGATGGAATCCAGTGCTTATACTTCGCGACCTGCTGAAAATTCTGGGAAGATAACTCGTGTGGTGGAATTTCATTATGAGTGAGATCTGTTCAAATACAAATGAGGACTGAGGAATAATAAGAATAATCCCAAGGCCTCTCTTATATATATTAGACTAGTCTTTTTAGTTGCTCCGTAGTCGTGAGCAATGAGCATATATAGCTTGAAGTGATGTGAGAAAGGAAAAATTGCCAAGATGACTTTTCCTCATTCGAAGGTTCCTTCTCAATGCGCAAACTTTCTAACGTTAATAGTGTCATAAATATTTGTCAAGCAATGTTTGAGAATTGAGACACAAGAATTTTCACAATTTTTGTCATAAGAGGAGATAAATTATGATTTAAACATCACTTTCATATTAACCATGTTTAACATGACTTTTATTAATCCAAACTACACAACATGACAATTCTACAAAGAATTCAAAATAAAAATAAAATTGTGTCCAACATGACAACATTACTTTCAATATTTTTTGTTTTCTTTTTTTTTTTCATGAAAATGTTACATATTATCAGATATCATATATTATATAATAAAAATTAGATCGAAACAAACATGATTACACCAACTAACTACATGATTACACCAACTAACTATTTTCTCTTTGTAATAAGTAGCTATTTTGATTAAATGTAAAATTAATTTATTTTATTAATATCTAGACTAGTTTCAATAAATTAAAGGCGAAAACCACATTTTCATCGCTATATTTTCACCTGATTCCCACTTTGGTCTCTAACTTTTATTTCCACCACTTTTAGTCTCTATTCTGGGTCTCTATTCTGGAAAACGCGTCTCGTTTTTGTCCCTGCCGTTACATCAGAAACGGAAAATGCACACGTGGTAAATAGAGTGCACTGTTGAGCTGACATGGCCATTAAAATAATAATAAAAAATGCCACGTCAGCATCTAAATTAAAAAAAAATTAATTTATTAATTTTAACTAAATAAGAAAAATTATAAACAGAGCTAAAAACAAAAAATCACATGAATTAAAATCTAAGTGTGTCTTAAACAAAAACACAAACCCAGACCCAAACCCAATATCACAAACCCAGAAATTTAAAAAAAAAAATCCACTAGCAAAAATTTACAGACCCAAAAAAAAAAAAAAAAAAAAAAAAACGAAGCGTTCAGTTACCAAGTCAAAGAACCGAAGATCATTGTGAATCAAGAACGGCGATCAAAGAGCTCCGAATCCGAAACGGAGAGCAGAAATTAAGCGGCGGTGGAGGCAGATCGGTGGTAGAGCTTGCCGAAGATGTGGAGCACGGTGATTTTTGGTTTTTAATTTTTTTTATTTAGTTAAAATTAATAAATTAATTTTTTTAATTTAGATGCTGATGTGGCATTTTTTATTATTATTTTAATGGTCACGTCAGCTTAACAGTGCATTCCGTTTGTCACATGTGCATTTTCCATTTCTGATATAACAACTGGGACAAAAATAAGACGCGTTTTCCAGATTAGGGACTAAAAGTTGTGAAAATAAAAGTTATAGACAAAAATGAAAATTGGATAAAAATGTAGAGACGAAAATGTGGTTTTTGCCAAAACTAAAAATTATATTTCAACTTAAATTTTTTTTATCTTTTTTTTTTTCAATTTTATTGTCTAAGGATTTTTTATATATAAAAATGACGAAAAATAAGATTTTAAATTTATCTTTTTGACTACTTATTTCAAGATTAAAAGCAATAAACATAGAATCACATAATTAAAAGCGGAAAATTAAATAAAAGTATGGTTATTTCATCAAAATAACACAAGATCAAAATGCCAGACTGTTTGAAAAAAATTGTACGATTGGTATTATTCTAGAAAGCTGCCACTTTCTAACAGTTTAATTGTTTTTTATTTGTTTATGTAAATCCATGATTTGCTTCATACAGCTGGCCCAAAACTATGTACGGTTTTCTGGTTTGACAATTTAATCATGAATTCAACATATTCTTTATTACATTCCTTTGTTAGGACGTAATGCGTATCATTGAGCCATTTTTTTTCATATGTAAATAATTTCATTGATAAAAAAGACAAGTAGAATGCAAATATGCAACTATAAATGGACAGAACCATGCATAAAATCCCACTAATTAAGTTAAGGTCACTTTGTTGAGGATGCCAGGTCCGTTACTCACAGATGCCTATTATGCCTTGAAATTTACTTTTAAATCAAAATGCAAACCTATTTTACTCTATCAGTTTACGGATCACCAAATCATTTTTGCAAAGAAACGCACACAACAAAATTTAGGTGGTGTTTGGATTGCGTTTTGACCATAGCGTTTTGCGTTTTGTGTTTTGCATTTTTTTTTTTTTTCTAGTGCCTCTTGCACTGTTCATGGGACATGAATAGTGCAAATAGGCAAATGAACAGTATTTTCATTTATGAATAGTACTCAAAAAAAATTTTTTTTTAATTGTTTTCAATTTTCAGCAAAATAAACGGTATCCAAATAGAACCTTATTGTATTGTATTTCTTGCATACGGAAATATCCATTGGTTTGTTAGCAGGTGAATTAAGTCATTGCAGGCAAAGGCCTAATTCTTGTATGTCAGGAAATTTATACATTTCAGCTTGATCACTGGTCTTCAGATCTTCTTCAACTAACGATGAGTGAGAACTCGATTATGAAACCCTAGGCATACAATATTCAGAAAATTAATATTATGTATGATATTTGAGCTTAAAAAAATAGAGGATAAAGAATGAGATTAGTTTTAGTTTCCTTACTTCAAAGAAAGTATTGTGGTTGGCTCACTATAGATATCTTATTAAAATACTAATTTGAAACTTACCAAGATAATTACCACGATTTCTCCTAATTCAATCTAGCATGAATCTTTAGAAAATAGTTATGTAATCCAAAAGTCAGGTGAAAATGTCCAAATACCACAAATTTCAGAAATTAGTAGCAAAAAAACACTGTTTCGGAAATAAATAGGGAAATACCACTTTTCTAGTACTCGAGTTTCTTAAACTCGAGTACTAAATGGTACTCGAGTTTAAGAAACTTGAGTACCTAGAAGTTCAGCCACCATGGTACTGCTGACTTGGAATTTGTGCGATTTAAAAAAATAATATGGTACTCGAGCTTGGTAAACTCTAGTTCCATGCAACACAATACTCGAGTATACTAGGCTCGAATACCTATTATAAATAAAATTATGTTTATGTTTATTTCTACGATACTCGAGCTCACCAGGCCTGAGTACCTTGTAAGGAACTCGAGTTCCTTATAAACTTTTTTTTTTGGGATAATCGACTAATAAACATAAACATAAACATAAATATAAGTAGCTTTTTTATGTTTTTATTTATTTAAATAGAAGCATTGTAAAATAGATTTTAATTTCAAAATATGAATTAATTTATACATTAATTAAATTGTTCATTGTTTTCTCATAAAAATTGTTTACTATTTTCTGCAAAATCTATTTCTAAAATTTTGTATAAATTATTTTTTATTCAGCACTATTTAAAAAATTGTTCACTCTCTTTTCTGCGTAAATTATTTTCTGTTCACTATTTTAAAAAAATTTCAATGTTTTCTCATAAAACACGTACTGAAGTCGTGTTTTCTAAATTTAAACGCCAAATCAAAATGCTTTTTCATGCTTAAATTTCATAATAATCAAATTTGTTCTTCTGCATTGATAAAATCTATTTCTACATTAATAAAATTTGCTTTCTGCACATCATGTTTATTGTATATTTGAATCTGCTTACTGCATTCATAAAATCTGTTTTCTGTATTAATTAAAACTATTTATTGTTTTCTCATAAAAATTGTTCACTGTTTTCTGCAAAATCTATTTCTATGATTTTGCATAAAATTATTTTCTGTTTAGCATTATTTGAAAATTTGTTCACTCTCTTTTTTGCGTAAATTATTTTTAATTCACTATTTAAAAAATTGTTAACTATTTTTTCATAAAACACCTACTAAAATCGTGTTTTATAAATTTAAACGCCAAATCTGAATGCTTTTTCGAACTTAAATCTCACAATAATCGAATTTGTTTTTTTTTTGCATTGATAAAATCTATTTCTACATTAATAAAATTTGCTCTCTACACATCATGTTTACTATATATTCGAATCTACTTACTGCATTCATAAAATCTGTTTTCTGCATTAATTAAAACTGTTCATTGTTTAAAAATTATTCACTGTTTTTTGCAAAAACTATTTCTAGGATATTGCATAAAATTATTTTCTGTTTAACTTTATTTAAAAAATTGTTCACTCTCTTTTCTGCGTAAATTATTTTATATTCACTATTTAAAAAATTGTTCACTGTTTTCTCATAAAACACCTACTGAAATCGTGTTTTCTAAATTTAAACACCAAATCTGAATGATTTTTCATGCTTAAATTTCACAATAATTGAATTTGTTTTTCTGCATTGATGAAATCTATTTCTACATTAATAAAATTTGCTCTCTGCACATCATGTTTACTGATGCTGCCGAAAAAACACTAGTAAGCTGCATGGACCTCACAAGACTGAAATAAAAACCTACACAACAAAAAGAAAGAACCTAACAGAGAGCACCAGTGTGGTGCCGGCCAAAAACCCCCCGAAGGTTAAGTTAGAAATCTTTTCTTCAACACTAGAGTGCTAAAGTTGAGTTAATTATGCGTACCTTGATTTGTGAGAGTTTTGGAGTATTTATAGTAGTGTAAAGCCGAAATCCATGCCTTGGTTAAGAAGTACTTTCCTTCTAGGAGAGTAACTCGTGGTCAATCCTTTTCCTTATAGCAATCTCCTTTATTAGGGTTAGGCGTGTAGGTCAAGTAAAACCATGGTAGCTCTTAACGTAAGCCGCAAGTTTAACTTTCTTTAAAAGACCTTGTAGCCCAGCCCCTGCCATGGGTCACATACGTCCGTCCACAAAGGGTCTGTCCTCCTTATATCCGTCATATCATATTTTTTTTCTCTTCAGTTGCCCCCCATTCCATGAATCCGTCACCTATTCTTGCCGGGTTCATGGAATGACAGTTGCTTCGACCCCACGAATCCGTCATGTATTTTCCATGGACGCATATTGATCACTAGGCTGGATTAGGGTCATAAATGTACTGAGGACACGTGGCGAACCTTGATTGATGGTTTACTGCAATCGAGGCGTCCTTTCGTTTGTCGCGCCGTTCTCACTATATATATGTCACCTATCCCTTTCACTTTTGCATTTTGGAAAGAATTTTTGCTGACTAGAGTGCAACCGTCCTCTCTCTATGACCATCACCTTGCGAAGCTACTCCACCGTTTACTCAGTTTTTATTCGTTGCTTCTTCGCTCCGTCCAACTGTGAGTATCTTTCCTCACTCTTTTCCTTCCCTTTTACTTTGTATGTTGGTCCGTCGTCCGTGTAGAACTAGAGTCTTAGGTTTCCTCTACCGTCATTTGTAGGTGTCCGATGTCTAGTAAGACTTCCAGCGGTCAGTCTTTTGTCCGTGGGGGAGCGGGCTATAAGGAGGTGTACCGGTCAGGTCTGGCAGACCAGGGCACCTCTGTTGAGGAGAGGGAGCCGTCATCCAACTCTCCTTCCTATGTGGAAGATGAAGGGTAAGGTGAAGACGGGTCAGAGTATGAATAGAATGACGATGTAGATGGTGTAGATCCCCCCGTCCAGTCCATGATAGGTGAAGATGGGTTAAGAGAATTCGTCTTGCTCCCTATGTAGATGGTGAACGACTTCACTTCGTCCATCAAACCACAACATTTCAACACCCTTAGGGAGAAATATCAAATACCTAACACCATACCCATCCGTCTACCATTCAAGTCTGAGAAGTGCTGCTATAGGGGTCTTGAAGATGTTGGTGTGTACAAGCAGATGCTTAAAGCGGGCCTTCGCTTTCCTTTAAGTGCCTTGCACTGTCGCCTTCTTCAATACTTGGGTTTGGCCGTCACCCAAATCTCACCAAACCCCTAGAGAGTTTTCCTAACGTTGAGGTTTTATACGGCGTCATGTCTCATGGGACGAGACGGTTAACAGTGGGGGAGTTCTTCAACTATTACCCTCCGTCCGAGATCATTAAGTCGAAGGGTATGTATATCTTTGCACCGAGGAGTCCGGTACTTAGGTTAGTGTTCGAGACCCCAAACTCCAATCGTAACTGGAAAAGTAGATATTTCTTCCTCCAAGGGGATGATTGGATGGGCCGTCCTGACGATCATGAGTATATGCCCGTTGATAAGACATGGGGCATATTGTCACCATCCGGTATGTGTCCGTCCTTGTTTGTTTTGTTGTCTAGTGTGTGTCCGTCCTGACTTACTCCTTTTTTTTTTTTTTTTATTGCTGATGTCATTCTAACCGTCCGTTTTTGGTAGCGCGTAGCCGTCCAGATATTACCACTGAGCAGTTTGGTTTCCTTGAAATAATCTTCCAGAAAACCGACTTGTCAGAGAGGACGTGCGCGAAGCTCGTCACTTTGGACACCCCCTATTGGTACTACGACAATCTTGAGCCTTCTGCTGCTGCACTTAAATACGACTTGGGAATATGCAAATGTAAGTCTCTTTTGATTAAGTGTTGTTATATGCCTTGTTACGTTCTTAATGTCTCCTTACCGTCTACTTTTCTGTAGAAATGGACGACGCTAAGAGGAGAGCCCTTATCAAGCAACAGGCCGCTAACAAGAAAAAGCTTGAGGGTGATCTTCCACCTAAGACGGGATTGTCCCACCCGTTTACAAAAAGAGGTCTAGAAAAGGCGGACCGTCCTAGCAAAAAGCAAAGACTGGTGACAGGTCTACCAGCCATCTAGGCTACAACAAAGCTACCCCCCAAGCTAGGAATGGGTAAGGGTAAAGGTCTCATGACCAACCTTGACCCCGTCAAGGAGAAGGCTCCCGTCCTGCTTAGAGAGGACCCTCAGTATGCCCTTACTCAGTTGACATCTATCATCAAAGAGGAGGACTACGAGGACATTGGCAACCACGCGACAGAAGCCATGGGGGAGACGGCTTTATTTAGCCTTGCTCAAGTAATATTCCCGTCGACTACTTACTCTGCGAGGATTCATCATACTTATGTGCTAATTTGTTTGTTTGCTGATGCAGACGGTTCTAATGGCAAAAGGGCTGATGGACCACTGTCTGGCTCACGAGAAGTCCCTGGAGTGCGTTCGTGCCTAGGCTAGGACGACGGGGGAGGAGCTTGACGAGCTGAAGCTTTGGAGGCTCTGTCATGAGGAGAAATTAAAATTGTCCAAGCAAGCTCTTGAAAACTTGGAGAAAGAGGTTGAGTACCTGAGGGAGACGATGAAGGCCAATGACGACAACGTCCGTCGGGCGAAGGTTGAGGCCGTCCAGGAGTATCAAGACTCAGATGCTCTTTTGACGGAACTGGGTATATCCTTTGCCAATGGTTTTAACAAATGTATCCGCCAGGTAAAGGCGTCATTCCTGGACCTCAACCTTTCTCACATCAACATTGATGCCAGAGGCTAGACACCAGCTCACCTGGTCGACTCTGAGGGGACTGCTGAACTTTTTGGTGAAGTTTCTGATGAAGATGAGGCCCTAGGAGACGGTGAGAGTGGACCCGTCCATGATGATATCCGTCCACCTACTCCTAACGGTCCTAGCACCTCAACTGATGCCCCCCAAGTTGAAGAATAGTTCTTTTTTTTTTCTCTTTTTTTTTTAATTTTTTTTTATGGGAGAACAATTGGTTATGTAATTTTTAACCGTTATATGCATCTTTTGTAAACAATCTATTTAAGTAATTTCATCCGTCGCATGTTTTTCACATGAATGCCTTAATTGCTTTTCATTGTTTTTATAATCCGTTCACCCTATAGGTTCTGTAAATATCATCCTTTTTTTGGATTATCCGTCCCCCTTGTGGACTACTAAAATTTCATCCTTCTTTTAGATGCTCCATCCACTTTGTGGACTTGTTAAATATCACCCTTCCTTGGGATGATCCGTCCACCTTGTGGACTTTACAAATATCATCCTTTTGGGATGATCCGTCCACCCTGTGGATTACTTAAATATCATCCTTCTTTGGGATGATCCGTCCACTTTGTGGACTAAAATATCATCCTTCTTTTGGATGCTCTGTCCACTTTGTGGACTTGGCAAATGTCATCCTTCTTTTGGATGATCCATCTACTTTGTGGACTTTGTAAATATCATCCTTCTTTTGGATGATCTGTCTAATTTTTGGACTAAAATATCATCCTTCTTTTGGATGCTCCGTCCACTTTGTGGACTTGGCAAATGTCATCCTTCTCTTGGATGATCCGTCCACTTTATGGACTTTGTAAATATCATCCTTCTTTTGGATGATTTGTCCATTTTTGGACTTGGCAAATGTCATCCTTCTCTTAGATGATCCGTCCACTTTGTGGACTTTGTAAATATCATGGAAGTTGGTGAAAATACATTCTGTATGAAAAACTCCTCTTATTATAATGGATACGTAGAACATTGTTCATAAAAATAAGAAAGTCGCCCTTAGGTTTTTAAAAGTATTGTAGAAAATAAGAACTATAATTAATTATATTCTAGAAAAGATAAACTGGATGTAAGGAGTGTAGTGCTGCTGCTGTTGTTTTCGACCATATTTTATTGATAGTACTTCTTCAGATGCTCTGAGTTCCATGGGTGACTTAGCTTCTTTCCGCTCATGGTCTCTAGGTAGTATGTTATTTTCCTATGCCATGATGTGATTCTATATGGTCCTTCCCAGTTCGGTCCAAACTTCCCTTGGAAGGCATCCTTTGTAGCGTCGAGTACTCTCCTCAGGACAAAATCTCCAACCTGGAAGTCTCTGTGCCTAACTCTAGAGTTGTAATGCTTCGCCATTAGGTCCTGGTACCGTGCTAATCTTTGTTCTACAGCTGCCCTGACTTCGTCCACTAAATCAAGTTGCATATGCATGGCTTCGTCGTTCCTATGCTCATCGTGGTTTTCATCACAGTAGCTTATAAGTCCAAATTCTACCGGTATGACTGCCTCACTACCATATGCCAAACGGAACGGAGTTTCTCCCGTCGATGTTCTTGCCGTTGTCCTGTACGCCCACAAGACACTTGGTAACTCCTCTGGCCATATACCTTTTTCCCCCTCAAGACGAGTCTTGATGATTTTGAGCAAGGATCGGTTTGTGACCTCAACTTGTCCATTGGCTTGTGGATGAGCAGGTGATAAGTAGTGGTTCTTTATCCCTAGCTGGGAGCAGAAATCTCTGAATGTGTCGTTGTCGAATTGCTTGCCATTATTTGAAACCAGCACCCTTGGTATGCCATACCTGCAATAATATTTCTCCATACAAAGCTACGGATATTCTTCTCCGTGATAGTGGCCAAAGCCTCAGCCTCTACCCATTTGGTGAAGTAATCAATGCCAACCACTAAGAATTTCAGCTGCCTGACCGCTGTTGGGAATGAGCCCATGATGTCCAGTCCCCATTGTGCGAATGGCTATGGGGCCGTCATGGGCGTGAGCTCTTCTGTAGGATTCCTTATGAGGTTGCTAAAGCGCTAGCATTAGTCACAAGATCTAACGTATATGTTGGCATCCTTCTGCATTATTAGCCAGTAGTATCCTGCCCTGAGAAGCTTGTGCACTAAAGATCTTGATCCCGAGTGATTTCTACAGACCCCTTCATGGACCTCTCTCATGACATAGTCTGCCTCTTCAGGAGCTAGACATCTTAGATAGGGTCGAGAGAAACCCCTCTTGTATAGGACGTTTTTCATTATGATGAACCGGGAGGCTTTAACTCTCAGTTTCCTTGTAGCTTCCTTGTCGTTCGGTAGATGGCCGTCCTTTAAGTACACTGCTATGGGAGTCATCCAACAATGCTCACTACTTACCTCCTGCACACCAGTACCATCTATTAGTGGTGAAATTTGAACGAAGGATAATACTTGGTCGAGAACGGTCATTGGCTCTGTGGAAGCTGCCTTTGCAAGCTAATCAGCCTCTTGGTTTTCCTGCCTTGGAACTTGAATCAATTCGGTCTGGAGGTTACTCATTCGACTTTTTACCTTGTCGAGATACCTTTTCATTCTTTCACTTCTGCATTCGTAACTTCCCTTGATCTGGCTGGTGATGACTTGGGACTCAAAGTAGACAACCACTCTTTCAGCTCCTGTAGCAATGACAAGGTCCAATCCTGCTACTAGGGTTTCATATTCTACTTTATTATTTGTTATTGAAAAGCACAAACAGATCATGCACTTAATCTTGTCCCTCTCGGGTGTGCGGATTACCACACCGATTCCACCTGCATGCTTGTTAGAGGATTTGTCTGTATAAACACTCCATACGGGAAGCTCACCTGCCCCCTGGTCCTCTATGTTGGTAAACTCCGCAATGAAGTCTGCCAGGATTTGGCCTTTTACTGCTGGTCGAGGTCGATAGTGAATGTCGTACTCACTTAGCTCGATCGCCCACAATGCCATCCGTCCTGCTGCTTCGGGATTGCTCATCGCTTTTCTTAGGGGTTGGTTGGTCATGACGTTTATGATGTGTTCTTGAAAATCAGTGGGTACCTCTCTTCTGCCCCTCTGAGCGCTCTGCTTGTAAAGTATACAGGTTTCTGTATTCTATCTTCTTCTCTTATGAGTGCCACGCTAACAGCCGCTGGGAGACGGCTACATATAGAAACAGTTCTTCACCTTGCTTAGACAGGCTAAGTAACGATAGAGAGGAGAGGTATGTCTTCAAATCTTCGAAAGCCTTTTGGCATTCGTCCGTCCATTCAAATGATTTCCTTAATGTGCAAAAGAATAGAAGGCATCTGTCCGTTGCCCTTGAAATGAATCTGTTTAGGGCGGCTATCTTGCCATTCAAGCTTTGGACCTCCTTCAGTGTCTTTAGGGGAGCAAAGACCATTATCGCCTTTACCTTCTCTAGGTTGACCTCGATACCTCTTTGGGACACCATAAAACCCAAGAATTTTCATGCCGTGACCCCAAATACGCATTTTCTGGGGTTTAGCTTCATGTTGTAGGACCGAAAGGTGTTGAAAGTTTCTTAGAGGCCGCTAAGATGGTTGCATTCGCGAACACTTTTTACCAGCATGTCGTCCACGTAAACTTGAACATTCCTTTCAATCTGATGTGCAAACATTTTATTCATCAACCTCTGGTACGTGGCCCCAGCATTTTTAAGTCCAAAGGGCATTACTTTATAGCAAAAAAGCCCTTGACTGGTAATAAACGATGTTTTCTCCTGATCAACTTCATCCAGTTTAATCTAATTGTAGCGAGAGAACGTGTCCATGAAACTTAAAAGCTCATGTCTTGCAATTGAATCTACTAGGGTATCAATACGCGATAGAGGATAACTGTCTTTTGGACAAGCCTTGTTTAGATCCGTGAAGTCAATGCACATTCTCCACTTCCCATTCGCCTTCTTGACCATCACTACGTTTTCTAACCAATCTGGATAGTGTACTTCATGTATGAAGCCTGCTTCCTATAGTTTTTGGACTTCCTTAGCGATAGCCTGGTCCCTTTCTAGAGCGAACACTCATTTCTTCTATCAGATGGGAGAGGATGAAAGTGACACGTTCAGCTTATGTACTGTCACAGTCGGATCGATTCCCGGCATGTCCTCATGACTCCATGCAAAGACGTCCCGATTTTCCCTTAGGAACGCAGTAAGGCTTTGTCATACCGATTGACTGGCCATTGTACCGATTCTCGTGGTCCGTCCGGGCCTTGAGTGGTCAAGTGGTACTTCTTCCAATTCTTCCATTGCTCCAGCCATAGCCCATTGTCCTTCGACGTTTAGTGTTTGTAAGTGGTCATCCATATCCGTCATGGCAACATAGCATTCATGTGCTGCGGCCTGATTCCCGCGTAGCTCCCCGACTCCACATTCAATAGGGAACTTTATCATCAAATGGTAAGTCAAAGTTATAGCTTTCCATGCATTAAGAGTAGGCCGTCCAAGGATTGCATTATAGGCAGAAAAGCAATCAACTACCAGAAAAACCACATCCTTAGTAATTTGTTGCGGGTGATCTCCCACCGTTACGGGTAATGTGACGGCACCAAGGGGGTAGACTCTTGTCCCTCCAAATCCGACAAGGGGAGTATTGGTTGGAACCAGTCGCTCTCTACTAATCCCCATCTGTTGAAACACAGGGTAATAAAGAATATCTACTGAACTTCCGTTATCAACTAGTACCCGATGCAAGTTGTAATCCCCAGCCTGTATGCTGACCATGAGCACATCATTATGTGGATGGTGAAGACGTCAGGCATCCTCTTCTAAAAAGTTGATGGTTGGGGTATCGATTCGTGCCATCTTTGGTGTCGAGCCCATCATCTGGACGTTCTGTACTATTCGTTAGTAAGTTTTACGAGCCCTTTTGGATGACCTTATGTTAACGTTACCCCCAACGATCATCCTTATATCTGCAATTGGTGGTCTTGGGCGCACGTTCTCCAGTTGGAGGGGCTAGTCTTGTGGCGAATTCATACCTTCCTTACTGACAAATCTCTGCAGCTTCCCTTGCCTTATAAGTGCCTCGATTTGTTGCTTCAGGTCATAGCAGTCAGATGTGTCGTGGCCGTGGTCACGATGGAAGTGGCAGTACTTGCTTTTTGACCTTTTATTGGGATCCCCCTTCAGCTTACCGGGGAATATTAAGGCTTCTTCATCCTTTATTTACATCAACACTTGGTCGATCGGGGCCATCAGAGGGGTGAAGCTTGTGAATTTTCCCGTGGGCAGTTTCGAGCGTCTATCCTCCTTTCGCTCTCCCGTCCTTGCCATCTTTCGTCCCCCCTCTAATTGTGCATCTTCCTGCCTTTCCCTTTTCTTAGGCTTATCTTCCCTTGCCATCAGCACGTCTTCCGCGTTCATGTACTTTGTCGCCCAGTAAAGCACTTCGGACATAGTCTTTGGATTATTCTTATACAAGAAGAAGAGGAACTTACCTTTTCGCAGCCCGTTGGTAAATGCTGCTACTAGTATCTTATCGTTAGCTTTGTCTATCGAAAGAGCCTCTTTGTTGAATTGTGTTATATACGCCCTCAGTGTCTCATCTTCCCGTTGTCTTATGCTCATCAGACATGCCGTGGACTTCTTGTACCGATGACCCCTGATGAAGTGTGACACGAATTGGGCGCCTAGCTCTTTAAAGGTGCTGATTGAATTTGGTGTCAGCCTGCTATACCAAACCTTTGCAAATTCCTTCAACGTGGCAGGAAAGGCCCTGCACATAATCTCGTCCGGAATCCCTTAAAGGTGCATTATAGTCTTAAAGGACTCTAGATGGTCCAAGGGGTCCTTGGTTCCATTGTAGCTCTCCACCTGAGGCATACGGAACTTCAAGGGAAGAGGACACGAAGTGACATGTGCCATGAAAGGTGAATCAATTCGCTGGACTAGGTCGTCAAGGTCACTAGATACTCACTCTCTGAGGGTGCTCATCATCACGTCCATTCGCTCCCTCATCTCCTGCATCTCTGCGGTGATGTGGGGTGGTAAGTTCTCTGAAATAGCTACTCGGTTGGTATCTCGTCTCTCCGATCTGCTCAGAGTGCTGCTTCCCTTGGGTCCTTCGAGATTCCTCCTTTCAGCGCTCGTTCCCTCCTAGTCTTCCTCTTGCGTTCCAGGATGTGCGTTCTTCTGTCGTAACTGTTCCTCTAAATCATGGTTCTGTTTGGTTAGACGTTCGACAGCTGTCGCGAGTGTTTGAACTTGTCTCTCCAACGCCGTCGCGTGCGGTTCGTCACCCTGTTTATTGGTTGTTGCCATCGATCTAGTGAGTGCTATGCAATTCTTTGTCTTAAGAATAAGGCAATGTTTGATCACCCGTTATTTTTCCCACAGACGGCGCCAACTAATGATGCCGGAAAAACACAAGTAAGTTGTGTGGATCTCACAAGACTGAAATAAAAACCTACACAACAAAAAGAAAGAACCTAATAGAGAGCACCGGTGTGGTGCCAGCCAAAAACCCTCCGAAGGTCAAGTTAGAAATCTTTTCTTCAACACTAGAGTGTTAGAGTTGAGTTAATTATGCGTACCTTGATTTATGAGAGTTTTGGAGTATTTATAGTAGTGTAAAGCCAAAATCCATGCCTTGGTTAAGAAGTCTTTTCCTTCTAGAAGAGTAACTTGTGGTCAATCCTTTTCCTTATAGGAGTCTCCTTTATTAAGGCTAGGCATGTAGGTCAAGTAAAACCATGGTAGTTCCTAACGTAAGCTGCAAGTTTAACTTTCTTTAAAAGACCTTGTAGCCCAACCCCTATCATGGGTCACATACGTCCGTCCACAAAGGGTTCATCCTCCTTATATCCATCATATCATATTTTTTCCTCTTCATTTACTATATATTCAAATATGCTTACTACATTAATAAAATCTGTTTTCTGCATTAATTAAAACTGTTTATTGTTTTCTCATATAAAATTTTTCACTATTTTCTCGGGAGTGGTGACCTTAAAATCACTCGGTGGGGTTTTTATCGTGTTAGTTTTCTCCATTCAAAAACAAAATCACCATGTCAATTTAATTTCCGCTGCACTTAGTTTAATTGGTGATTTGTTTGTGCTACCACGCGCTTTACATGTTAATTTAATTAATTAATAAACTTGGCTAATTAATCACGTGGGGTTAATACGTTTTTGGCCTATCAAATTTTGTTGAAAGTACAAAATCATGAAAATTCAAGAGAGAATTGTGTATATTAGATGTACAAATTGTTCGAATATGTAAAAAACAAAATTTATTCGTTGAATGTATAAAATCTTGAAAGCACAAAATAAAATTGTGTAAATTAGATGTACAAATAGTCTGAATTTGTTGAAAAGTTTGGATTCGTTAAATGTACAAAATCGTGAAAATTAAATGGAAAACTATGTACTAATGTATTGATCATCCGAATTTGTTGAAAACTTCAAAATCGTTGAATGAACAAAATCGTGTAAACTCAATGAAAAATCAAAGAATGTACAAAATCGTTGAGCAGCACATGCAGCACTGTGAACATCAGTGTAGCAATGGTGGAAATTAACAACAACGTCTAATGTTTGTAGGTAGAAATATTTGGAAATCATCATTACTTGAATCTGAGAAGTCTAAAATATCTCTTTCATCATCTAATGCAGTAACTTCATTAATAGACTTGATGGCTCACTCTTGCGCCTTCCCCTTTAGATGTTTCCTAGCTTTTTGGATTGCATGAAAACGATCTAATCGTCTTTGCATTTGATTGTTCTTTTTTCAAGATGAGCAAGTATGTTGGCAAGTTCATTTCTAGGAAACTCGACTGAGTGTGCCTTAGGAACTCATAACCCATGCCATCGACAATACACCTCCAACTCACACATTTTCTCGTATAAGGTTGACCATGGTGGTTTTTCTATGGTGAACTCTATTGCAGTGGTATCTGTACTCAGTTTTGTAGGTTTGTCGACCATGATGTGCCCGACGCTTCCAAGACTCTCATACGTGTATATTGGCATATTAAGAAAATCTCTCTTCTTTCCAACCCATTTCCCTTCATAGTGGTCTGTGTATGTCTGTAGTTGTTGATCTGCTAGAACTTGTGATAATCCATTTGTTGAAGTAGATCCAAACTTGTTTCGCATTGTACGATTTGATGTTGAGACGTTGCGACTCATAGCTTAGTCAATCTACAAAGTTAGTGGGTAGAAATAAGATCATTATTGTGGTGCATTTATAACCTCGTTTCATGTTCCAAGCATTATAATTTCAGTGTTCTTGAACAAAGCATCATATTTAATTGACACAGTGTTATGTCCCTAGCATCAGGGTACTATTATTCATATATTTAATTATTCACATGAATGTGGACAACATGACTGGACAGTGTGTGAAATCATGCCGAGCTATTGAGTAGCACGTGTGAAACAGTGGCATTTGTTGGCGCATGTGGTTCGTATGACTACAGTTGGTGCTATAGCAGCGGGTTGGTGACGTATCTTCAAAAAACTACTCATGCCACAGTTGGTGCTACATCATGTTTACTGTATATTCAAATCAGCTTACTGCATTCATAAAATCTTTTTTCTGCATTAATTAAAATTGTTCACTGTTTTCTCATAAAAATTGTGCACTGTTTTCTGCATAAACTATTTTTAGTGTTCTAAATAAAATTATTTTCTCTTCAGCATTATTTGAAAAATTGTTCATTATTTTTTCTGCATAAATTATTCATTGTTCATTAGGTGTTTTATGATCTAGATACTTAGGAGAGAGCACAGTTGTAATATGGAAGCATAAACAATGATAAAATAGATAATAGAGTAAATAGAAAAATAGATATATTCAAAATAAAGTTAGAATGGAGAATGGAATATGAAAACAAAAACTAGTAAAATCTTGAATAAAAACTTTAGTCTTTGATAAACTTGAAAACAAACTGCTATCTTTGATACAAGCTAGAAAATAAAACTTTCTGAAGAGAAAGGTTACAAGATTACAAGAGGGGGAGAGAGTACAAAAGTCATTCTGAGGGGGAAGGAAGGCTATTTGGGGGATTTTTCAAATCTTGGGAATCTATAAAATCTCTTTTTACGCATGCTAGTAAATAGTAGTAACTTTTGAACATCTGTCTGTATCTGTCTGGACTACTAGTAAATAGTAGTAAATAGAAGCCTCTGTCTAACTCTTTTTGTATCTCATAAATCTTATTACTCATGAAATTACACCATTCTTGAGCCAGAGCATTCGGATACCAGTTGTATTCAAAGATACAACCCCAATCATGAATAAGAACCAAAATGTGTGCTGGCCAAGCTTCCATATAATAACTATTATCCCAAGCTGGAAGACTACTCCAAATAGTGATCTTCATATAATTAAGTCCTCCAATCTGTGCGGCTACTTCTTGGATGACTTTGGGAAATAAACTAATCTAAATTCCAGAAGTTATGATTAATTTGTTGATAAACACTGCTTCTAGCATTTCATATAACCATAAACTATCACAAATTACTGAATCTTCTGTCTCCGTATTGATAAGTAATCCCAGATAGGGATTTTATCTGTCTCCTGTCCCTTCATAAACTCTGTCTGCTTCTCTAAATCTTTCATACCATATAGCTTTATGAGATAGCCATATGTCGTCAGTCATGTATTCTGTTCTGATAAATGCTGTAGATACTAATACTTTGAAAAGGTACATTCATCTATCATAAGAACTTGTTATGACTTTATGGGTTAGTATATTCTGTTGGATTTCAGGGCGTAAGGTTCTAATGGCAAGTCTCGCTTTTTGCTGAATCTCAGGGTGGAGCTTTGAAAAGCTTGTTCCCATAAGATAGCTTTTAGGAGACTATAATTCTGTCTTTGTGGAGCTTGAACCTCCAATCTCCTTGCCAGGGAGTTGACAACCAGATGCTTCAATAAATGCACTGGTGTTAACAAGATGTAATTCCAAAGCCTTTCTGTCAATGTCTTTTTGTAAAGTCCTTTTAAAATGTTTTATAAGAAAATCATCTTTAAAATTTAAAGCATATATAATAAAACAAATTTTTTCTGTACACCTTTGTGCTCTTGCTGAGTAGTGGTATAAGAGTAGCCATGATGATCAGGGTGACTGGAATTCAAAAACTATATGAATTTTACCATGATTCTATCTATGTGACAGTGAACAATTTATGCAGTAAACAGAGAATAATTTACGTAGAAAAGAGAGTGAACAATTTTTTAAATAATGCTAAACAAAAACTAATTTTATGCAGAATGCTAGAAAAAGATTATGTACAAAATAGTGAATAATTTTTATGAGAAAGAGCACAAAAGATTTTATGAATGTAAAAAATAGATTTTATGAATGCAGTAGGCAGATTCGAATATACAATAAACATGATGTGCAGAGAGCAAATTTTATTAATATAGAAATAGATTTTATCAATACATAAAAATAGAATCGATTATTGTGAAATTTAAAATACTAAAAAAGCATTCAGATTTAGTGTTTAAATTTACAAATCATGATTTCACTAGGTGTTTTATGAGAAAACAACGAACAATTTTTTAAATAGTAAACAGAAAATAATTTATTTAGAAAAGAAAGTGAACAATTTTTTAAATAATGCCGAATAGAAAATAATTTATGTGAAATCATAGAAATAGTTTTTGCAGAAAACAGTGAATAATTTTTATGAGAAAATAATGAACAGTTTTAATTAATGCAAAAAAGAGATTTTATGAATGCAGTACGCAGATTCGAATATATAGTAAACATGATGTGTAGAGAGCAAATTTTATTAATGTATAAATAGATTTTATCAATGCAGAAAAATAGATTCGATTATTGTGAAATTCAAAATACTAAAAAAGCATTCAAATTTGGTGTTTAAATTTAGAAAACACGATTTCACTAGGTGTTTTATGAGAAAAAAATGAACAATTTTTTTAATAGTGAATAGAAAATAATTTACTCATAAAAGAAAGTGAACAATTTTTTAAATAATGCCGAATAGAAAATAATTTTATGCAAAATCGTAGAAATAGTTTACGCAGAAAATAATGAACAATTTTTATGAGAAAACAATTAATAGTTTTAATTAATGTAGAAAAGATATTTTATGAATGTAGTAAGCAGATTCGAATATACAATAAACATGAAGTGTAAAGAGCAAATTTTATTAATGTAGAAATAAATTTTATCAGTGCAGAAAAATAGATTCGATTATTGTGAAATACAATATGCTGAAAAAGGATTCAGATTTGACGTTTAAATTTAGAAAACACAATTTCACTAGGTGTTTTATGGGAAAATAGTGAGCAATTTTTTAAATAGTGAACAGAAAATAATTTACACAGAAAAGAGAGTAAAATTTTTTTAAAAAAATGCAGAACATAAAATAATTTTATGCAAAATCATAGAATTAGTTTATGCAGAAAACAGATTTTATGAATGCAGTAAGCAGATTCAAATATACAGTAAACATGATGTGCGGAGAGCAAATTTTATTAATGTAGAAACAGATTTTATCAATGCAAAAAAAAAAATCGATTATTATGAAATTTAAGTACAAAAAAGCATTTAGATTTGGCGTTTAAATTTATAAAACATTTTAGTAGGTGTTTTATGAAAAAACAGTTAACAATTTGTTAAATAGTGAATAGAAAATAATTTACGCAAAAAAAGAATGAAAAATTTTTTAAATAATGCTAAACAAAAAATAATTTTATGCAAAATCATGAAATTAGATTTTGCAAAAAACAGTGAACAATTTTTATGAGAAAACAATGAACAGTTTTAATTAATACCGAAAACAGATTTTATGAATACAGTAAGCAGATTCAAATATACAGCAAACATGACGTGCAGAGAGCAAATTTTATTAACGTATAAATTGGTTTTATCAATGCAAAAGAACAAATTCGATTATTGTGAAATTTAAGCATGAAAAAGCATTTTGATTTGACGTTTAAATTTAGAAAACACAATTTCACTAGGTGTTTTATGAGAAAACAGTGAACAATCTTTTAAATAGTGAACAGAAAATAATTTACACAGAAAAGTGAGTGAACAATTTTTTAAATAATGCTGAACAAAAAATAATTTTATGCAAAATTGTAGAAATATATTTTGTAGAAAATAGTGAACAATTTTTATGAGAAAATAATGAACAATTTTAATTAATGTAAAAATTAATTCATATTTTGAAATTAAAATCTATTTCACAATGCTTCTATTTAAATAAATTAAAACATAAAAAAGCTACTTATGTTTATGTTTAAAAAAACTCGAGTTTACTAAACTCGAGTTCCTTACAAGGTACTCAAGCTTTGTGAGCTCGAGTACCATAGAAAAAAACATAAACACAATTTTATTTATAATAGGTACTCGAGGCTGATATACTCGAGTACTATGTTGCATGGAACTCGAGTTTACTAAGCTCGAGCACCATATTATTTTTTTACATTGCACAAATTCCAGGTCAGCAGTGCCACTATGGCTGAACTTCTAGGTACTCGAGTTTCTTAAACTCGAGTACCATTTAGAACTCGAGTTTAAGAAACTCGAGTACTAGAAAAGTGGTATTTCCCTATATATTTCCGAAACAGTGTTTTTTTGCTACTAATTTCTGAAAATTGTGGTATTGGCCATTTTCACCCCAATAGTCATGTTAGTTAATATATAGCTGGATCATGATGCCATTACTTTCCACGTTTAAATTGAATTTCTGAACACTAATTAACTAAAGACTGATTCAATGCAATTAGGATTAAAGTCCTCTAACAAAACCACATGTTTTGAAGTCTTTTGGATAATTTGATAGTTATAACAAAGGAGAGAGGATTTGAACTTAAAAAGAGTAGTTGTATGTCATTATACAATTATATAGTTCAAAAGACACACTAGTCAATAGTGGGACCACATGGCCATTACTTTCCGAGTCTAAATTTATTTGATGAACACTAACCAAAGACCCATTGCAACATTATTAGGATTAAAGTCTTCTAATAGTACCACACGTTTTGAAGTTTGTTTTTTTAATTCAATTGTTATAAGAAGGATGGAAGATTGGAATCCTTGATGTCTTCATTGATAGTTATATCTTATTAAAATACACTATCTTTTCAAATAAAGCAACCTAACAGTAAATAATTTTATTTTAGGTTTGATTGAATTTCCTTAAACAAATTTTAATTAATAGGTATTTTCTACTCTAAAAGGTCTCTAATTGACTTTCATTTATTAATATATATTAAACGAAGGCTAAATTACAAATTACACCTCTAACTTTGATTTGTTTTTAATTCGGTTCTTTAAGTGTGCGTTTGGCTCCAAATTAAAAAGTCAGCTTATTCTACTATTCAGCTTATTTTGCTTTTATTTATGGGCATCATTGCACTTTTTGATATTATTTATGAGTCTCACTGTACTATTTTAGCTAATTTTTACCTTTATCTATAGTACTTTTAGTAAAAAATATTTAGTTTTAGCAAAATAAGCGATTCCTTTAGTTTCACTATTTTTCATTTCATTCCTTTAACTTTCATTTGTTTTCATTGTATTCCATCCATCCAATCCATATTGGACAATATTAAACTAATAGCAAGATTGGAAAATATTGACAGAATGACTAAATTGATAACATATTTAAGTTAAAGATTGAAAAAATATATATATGAAACTTAAATGACTAATTAGGAAATAAGTTAAAGTTGGAGGATGTAATTTGGAGTTTAAACTTAAATAAATATGTTTTATATAAATAAAAGAATTTGTGATCATTACATAGGATGTGGATGAGTAGATAACTAGATATGTAATTATAGTCCATTTTATTTTTAATTTATTTGAGAAAAAAGTAATGGATGACCTAAAATTGACTAGGATATCATGATTGCTATATGTTTGATAATTGCCACATACTTAGTCTGCTATTATGCAATCTACATCCAACAATTGTTATATAGTTCAAAATTTTAAGATTATAACTTTCCAAGTCTTTGAAAGTTTCAAGCAATGACCAAAAGACTTTGGTAGTTTTGAACAACAACCAAAAACTTAATGAGACGTTAACAAAATTAAAGACTTCTAATGGTGTCACTTTTTTTCATGATTAAAGGTATCTGGCATATCAATGACTTAAAAAGGGTCACAATTATTTTCTCCCACAGAACTTTTAGGAGATAAAGCTACTAATTAAACTTTTCTTTCTTGTTATTTTGGAAGACTCTGTCTTCCCCGTAAGTCCACTCTCCCCAGTAACTTATCAAAATATTACAAAATGTATGTATACATATTTTGGTAGGCTCATATAGCTACTTAACTCTAGTAACAAAGTTCAAGTATAGATAGGCTATATGTTAGATGAGTTTTCAATGGACATTGCATTTAGATTTATTTTTCTATTACTCTGATAACTTATTAAGGCTTTAGGTGTGCTAATAGTAAATTTTGGTTCTTCTATTATGTTGTATAAAGATAGCTTAACCTCAATTAATTAATTCAATTACTCAAATTGATTAATTAGGTTAAATTGCATGCAAATTGTGGAGACGCTAAAAAATCACCAAAAATACTATATGCAATGGAAAATATATTAGACACGATGATTTGTTGACAAATGGGGTAAACCTCTCACAAGACAAAAACTTCACCAGGTGATTTTAAGGTCACCACTTTCATAAATCCACTAATCAATAATCAAGCGGTTACAAATATAAGGAATCTTACCAACTACCCTGTTCTATCCCAAAATACCAACCTTGTAGACACCGCATTTTGTACCTCTTACAACTCGGGCCCCCGTTCCCTAATAATGCTTAAACTCTAGGGCCTAAGGCCAATTTATAGCCTAATTAGATATTAAATTGACTTAAGGAGTGTTAAAATGGAAAATATAACCCTTTAAATAAGCAAAAATATATTTTTAGAAATAAAGACCAAAGTGGCCCTCTACCCACGTACATGGGTAGCAGCCTGCGTATGTGCCCTAAAGCATACATACACAGGCACATTCCAGCATACACAGCTAGAGTTTCAGAAGTATGGAAAATGCAAGTTTTCTACAATAATGGCTGAGGTTTGGAATGAATCTCACATCTTTTAGGAGTCGTTCTAAACCCCATTTTTTCCACTATGAAAAGCCTTACATGGAACATTTTCAAAATGCACAGAAATCTCATGAGAAAAACCTAAGATTCACTAGAAAATAGCAAATCAAAATGGATTTTTTTACAAAATAGCCTCAAGTTAATTTTATTTGATTGGGACCTTTTTTGGCCCCAATCCTTTTAGTTTAACGTTGCTGATCGCTTGTTTAATGACTTGTGATAGATTTGACTGAGGGGAACGATCAAAATCAAAGCTTGATAACTCCTTTTTGAGGTATCAAGCTTCAACCTTTCTTTTCTCTTTTTAATCTTTCTTTTGTTGTTTAATTTTTTTTTCTTGTTTTGTTTGTGTTATAACATGTTTGCTTGTTTTATAATTGGTCGATGTTTATAAGCATGCTAGGTTGTTAGAATTAGGGTTTTCTTTTATGCTCTATTTTTCTGTTTTGTATTTCTAGGTTAGGGTTTTTGAACAAGTCCTATGCACACATGGCATAAGCATGTGTATGAAGATTAAACCCTGTGTATGCAAGTCTTTAGCTGCATACGTAGGCACTTGCCCAGAAACCCTAATTCAAATCTCTTGTGTTGTTTGGTTTGCTTACTTCACATGTCTTGCCTCTGTTTAAACCTTTTTCATATGTATATACATATCTGAGTCTTTGGTCCACATGCCTTATTTGTTGGTATCTCTCATATGCTAGATTATGGTTTGTCTTCTTGTTTGCCAATCTTAATACCATGCTATTCATTCACATGTCCAGGCACTGATGCCATAGGTGCTGAGTTGCTGCAAGGTAAGTAATGATAGGTCATGAATTGAACATGCATATTTTGTGATGAATATGCTTGGATAATGTTTGGTTTTGAGTATGGATGTTTACATGATCTTGTGATTGCCATGATTAAGTTGCTGCCTTACTTTAGATGTGTGATAGAGTTTTCACATGCTAGATGAATGATAAGGTTTGTATATGTGTGTGGCTTGGCTCTTTATTGCTTTATGGATAGATACGTATTTTGGGATAATGATACCATGTTGTATGTTAGATGCATACTAGCGTATGTGTGAGTTAGAATACAAGTGTTGAATTTGTTTTAATAAGGTTAAGACATAAGACATAATGATGGGAGGTCAACCTTAGGGTTGGGCGATCTTAGGTGCCTAACACTTCCCAAGAACGTACCTAAACTTTGAATCCATAATTTGGTAGTAAGATCTACTAAGGACATATTTTATGTAGTTGGCTAATCCTTTGACAAAATGCACTTTACTTGTATTTGGGTAGATCTAGGATGTACTTAATACTTCAAAGAACATGTTGTTTGAGTATAGTATTAAATCCATGAAGATTGGACCAAGAAACAAATTAAGAAAATGTGTTTACTAAAGCTGGACAGATAGCTAGACACTTGTGGACACCTGCGGACAGCTGCTCGACACCTGCTCGATACCTCTATCTATCAAGGTTTAATGAAGCTCGACAGCTTCTCGATCGATCGAGGTATCTATCGAGGTTTTGGGAATTCAAATTTCCAGATCTGATTTTCGGCTTATGTTTATGTATTTGTGTAGGGTTTCTTTTCTCACAACCCTAGGCATATATAAGGCATATTTTTAAGGCCGTCACATAAGAGAATACAAGGTGAACACATGCAAAAGGTGACCGAAGCCTAATTCTCTCTGAAAGAAGCTACTGCGTCTTTACGCCTTAGGGTTTTGTAACCAAGTGCTTCTTGATCTTCATCGTGTGTATGAAGTGAAGAACTTTGCAGCCAACATTCTTCTTCCTCAAGTTGGTGAGTGAGTCACGTACTGGGATTCGTGCAAAGGAGTAAGCCGCGTACTGGGATCCGCGCATCAAATTGGTTAGTCACGTACTTGGGAGCCGTGCATTGAAAGGAGAAACTGTCACTACAGAACAAGTCCAATTGGGTATTGGGGTAAGAGTTCAACTGTAGGTTGGTAAGGTACTGGGATTCCTTGCTTGTAACTACTTGTTGTGATAATAGTGGAGTTTCGGGAGTGGTGACCTTAAATCACCCGGTGGAGTTTTTGCCGTAAGGGTTTTCCCCATTCGTGAACAAATCACCGTGTTATTTATTTTTCGCTGCATAACTTAGTTTCGGTGATTTGTTTGTGCTGCCACGTGATATTGCATGTTAATTTGATTAATTAAAAACTAGGCTAATTAATTAATTTAAGTTATCACAAGGGGTCAACGCATTTGTAGCCTGACAACAATGTTTGGAATGGTACCAAAAGCTAACTAATATTTGGGAAGATCATAATCTATGCTACAACATCCAAATTAATTTTAATTGGGTGTTAGTATTTCTAACAAGTTTTGGCTGATTATTTGTCATTGGAAGGAGATGTCAGTTAATTCTTTTTTGAGTTTGAATTTCAGAACTACGTAAATCTACAATTCTGCATCATGAAACAAAGAAATAGATTTGTCTATAATTTTATTTATTGCTTTAATCACCAAGTAGAATTTAGAAGTGGCTCATAGGCATAGCTTTTAATCAGATTCCATTATGTTTTATTGTCATCAGTTAGTAATCAATTACACTTATCATGCCTGCAGAAGGTTTTGGTATGCTTTTGGTTATGCACATCAGAAGTCATGAGTGCCTCAATCCATGTGTTGATACACACTTTCGCTACAAATTTCTAAGAAGCCCAATATGCAAGTAGTGAAGTTCTTCTTTATCTTCTCGAGGCATGACTCAAGCTCAATGTCATAGTTACAGCTTCCTTGCCCATCAGTTAGTTTCATAATTTGGACAAAATATTGATGCCATTGGTGGTCTGATCCAGAGAATCCATTGACAACTAGTCCTTCCTTCTACATGTGCTATCTCAATTTAGGTTTGATATATTAGTTAATCTGGCTAGCATTATTATATGTTCCTTTGTGCTTCACGCATAACACTCCTCCTCCAACGTCAGTTCACTCCAAACCATGCGCTAGAGTTGTTTTCTAAAAATCGGTTTATAACGAGGTCCACAATCCAATTGAAGCCTTGGAGCATTCACCTTGGCATCTACACAGTTTTAGCGAAATTAACCCAAAAAAATTATACTTTTACTATTTTAACAAGAATATACCTATATTAGCCTAAATATTTTATTTCTCTAGGCTATTTTTTTTTTTTTTCTCTCTTCCTCATCCTGCTTCTCAGTCTAGATCAGTTGTGTGACTTGTTTGTGTCCCATCCACCAATGGGCAGTGAAAGACAGGAGCGTTGGAATGTTTGCTAGATCGTATGGACTTTTCTTGATAGATTTCTTTATTGAAACACAATTGGACAAAACATAAAAATCGAATAAATAATTAACTCCAAGGTCTGATGAATCAACTACAAAGATCAGTACTGTCCCATATTATAAAAAACCCACTCATTGAAACTTTTAATCGCTGAAGTTATTTTCAATTCATCATTTCTTTTGAGCAAAGCATGTTAATCTAGGAAATTACGAAAGGATACACATGAACATGATTGACAAAATCCATGCTCACAACTAAAAATGAAAATTTTTTTGAAAAATAGAGGAAATGAAAAAAGAAATGTCCAATTTATTATTCAAATTAAACTTGGTAAAATACCCATCACAATGTTACTTTAAGCTAATAAGGAAAAAAGAATGACCATACACCCCTGGGTTTTTGTTTGAATATAAACAATGAAGAAGGGCTATATTTTATACACTGCCAGGAGCAAAGAATACCCATCTGTCCCTTCATCAACAGCATCCAGGGTATCTTAAACAGTGAGCACAACCAAATCACTTCTTCTATTGTTTCTTTAGTTTCCTTCTTGTGCTTTTAGTCTTTCTCCACTGTTGCCAATTGCACAATGCCATTCTCCAAAACAAAAACAAAAAAATTCATCATAGGTTGGCAGAGGCAAGAGGACTCATCAATTATGCAATGCAATACTTAAACATGATCCTATGTACATTTTCCAATATACCACGGAAGTTGATTCCAGTTTTCTTCATTTGGAGATATAATCATATAATTCCATCAACCAATGAATAATGGAGAAAATGAATACCATCGTCATAACTATGTAGATAATCATGCTCATGTTCAAATGCAACACAGTAGAGCTTCTACCATTTTAATTTCGCTTGCCTAATCATTATAATAATGATCTTGTAATTCATGTTGATAACTCTTTCTATGAGAACGTATGCTTCTTGAATATTTGACATCCAAAAATATTACCTTACAACAACACTAGATTTTTTGATAATTAACAACAGCACTAAGTACTAAGCTCACCTAACTTTTTCCTAGGTAAATTAGGTAAGGATCCTGAAAAGGGCAATGTATGCATTTGTTACATCTAACTTTTCTTTTATATAGGTTATTTGATCAAACATAAAAAATAAAAAATAAAAATAAAAAAATCACAAGATACTAATAAGTATGAATTTCAGACTGCCCATCTTATAGGTCCAAAAGACAGTATCAAGGAAATTCTGAAAAGTAGCTGATTAATATGCATCAATTAATAATTTTAGCATATAAAGATACGTCAATACTTCAATAAGATAATTCAATGTTTTTACTTAGAAAATAAATAATAATTATCATGATAGTGAAAATATTTACAAGAGTTTCTAGAACGTAAATAACAATTATACAAATATAATAATATTTTAGATGTTATTACTTCTACAGCAAAACAAAACCATGTTACTTGAAATGGGAAATAGTCCATAAAATCTCTTGAAACAGTAAATTACCTCAACCATATCTAGCACTACCGTATCTCCCACTAAAATATAGCACAACCAAACCTGTTGCTCGCTTTATCGGATTGTGTATGGGAGCAGAAACTGTATTAATGAACCGGCAATGGATCCAGCTTTTCCTCTATATCTTTCGGAATCATTAAACTTGAACAAAATGCTCTCCCATTGCTATATATTCCCAATGTCAACAAAATATTAGCCAGCCTTCATTTTTCAGCAGAATATTATCATCTCATAAGCCAATCATTTATAACTACATAGAGATAGTCCTACCAAAACTAAGAAGGAATAAATGTCACACATGGGGAGACTGTAAAGCCAGAAGAGTCCAAGGCAGAGTCTAAACGACCTATAGCTTAACTATGAGATTATGAACTACATGTAGTATAGGATTTGTTATAGTTAAGAGTCCAAGTGTAAGCATCCTATGCTATTGTCCACGTGTCAGCATCCTATGCTATGTTAGTTACAGTAGTTAAGCTATTCCACATTATACGGAAGTGGTTCGTACCCATATATTGGGGGTTTTGTAATCAGATTGATTCATTGTGATAAGAACTGAAATTTCTACATAGTTCTCTCTTCCTCTTTCTTTTTCTCTGTGCTTTTCTTCTTCCTTGTATTGTTCTTGATTTCTCTTCATGGTATCAGAGCTCCATTAATGGCTTCTGCTCCAAGCTCTAATTCCGCTACAACCCCTTCCACTACCACAGCCACTTCCATCACTCCGATTGTAAATCCATCATTGTTACTTTTATCAAACATGGCGAGTATGATGACAGTCAAGCTCGATTTTACCAACTATATGGTATGGAAGCATCAGATTGTTATGATTCTGGAAGCATACTCCATGATCGGTTTTGTGAATGAGTCCTGTGAAGATCCTGATCCATTCTTGAAAGATAGTGCTGGAAATTTCACAAAGGAACCAAATCCTGAGTTTGTCAATTGGAGAAACAGAGAGCAAGCACTGTTTACCTTCATCAATTCTACCCTATCTCCCTCAGTTCTAGCCATCACTGTGGTTCAGAAATTTGCTAAGGGAATCTGGCAAGTTCTTGAAAAGAGGTTTGCTTCTGTATCTCGATCTCATGTTTTAAGCCTAAGGAATGAATTGCTAAGCATTAAGAAAGGTTCTGAGAGCATTGATACTTTCTTTCAAAGATTTAAGGAAGCTAGAGATAAACTTAGTTCTGTTACTATTTTCATTGATGAAGAAGAACTTATACATTTAGTTTTAGAAGCTTTGCCTCGTGAATATGATGCTTTTGGTTCTACAATTAGAACTTGTAATGATGTGATTTCACTGGAAGAATTAAATACTTTACTAAATGCTGAAGAACGAGCTATTAAGAAGAAGTTTGAGTCCAGAGAGACTACTATGGCTATGATGCTTCAGAGTGGGTTTAATCAGAATAATAATAGAGGGAGAGGTAGAAATGGTAATCCTAGAGGTCGTGGTAGAGGATTCAACAATTTTGGTCCTCATTTTGGATTTAATAATGGTCAGTCTTCTAGCAATTCTAATTTTGGGTTTGCTAACCATTCACTTGGGAATACCTCTAGTTCTTCTCAATTTCCTGGATCTCGTTCTTCTCAATTTCCTGGATTTCAGCCCAAGCCCGGTTCTGGTACTCCTATCAATCAAGCTCCAGGGAAAAATTTCTCTAATTCAAGACCTACATGTCAGATTTGTGGCAAGAATGGTCACACTGCCTTGGATTGCTATCATCGCATGAATTTTGCCTATCAAGGGAGACATGCTCCAGCCAAGTTAGCCTCTATGGCAGCTAGTTCAATGGTTGCTACTGTAACACCCCATAAAATTTTTTACATATTTAATTATTATACGTAAATCAAATAGGAGGCCCACAATTAAGTGGATTTAATTGGTTTGGGCCTAAGATATTAAAAAATAATATAAAACCCAAGTGAGGTGGCATAAGTAAATACGTAGGCCTTAATAAGTTTAATTGAAAAAAAAAAAAAAAGGGATGGGGAGGGGGAAAACCCTAGCCTTTTATTTGACTTATACGTAGGAAAAGGAATATATATAAAAATACGGAACTCCTCTCTTTAAGCAGCACCAAGCGGTCTCTTTTTTTGTTTTACTCTTCTCTGCGGCTGTGTAGGAGTATCAGGTCAGCTCTCCTCTTTGTTTGAGTTCTTGTATTTATGTGATACCTAGCATGTGTCTATCTAGTTTAAGGTCTATTTTGATATATATATATATATATATATATATATCACACACCTAGGATGGAGGATTCTAGGTATATCACTCTTTGTGCCGCACAGTATATAGGGGTAGGTGTGGACGTGAAAAATCAATGTTGTCATCATGAAAAAAAAAAATGATTATGGCTAGAAGATCGTCCCACACCTTCAGGAAGGAGTTGTGCATGAAACTACCTTACTAGCTAATAGGACAAATGGGCATGAATATAGGGGTAGGTGTGGACTTGAAAAATCAATGTTGTCATCAAAAAAAAAAAAAAGATTATGGCTGGAAAATCGTCCTATACTTTCAGCAAGGAGTTATGCATGAAACTACCTTACAAGCTAATAGGACAAATGGGCATGACTTCATAAAACCTAACCTATCAATATAGTCAAGGAAAAAGGACTTCTAGGCTTCTAGGCATATGTTCTGATCTCAACAATTATCCTTATATCATGGGAAATGATGTCCTATGGTTACTATTATATTAGACTAGGAGTGATGGATATAGCTACATGACAAGAAAGGATGTGAATTGTAGATTGAGGAGTTTTTCCTTATTCGGCCATTATGAGGTTCTTAAATATCCATGACTATATCAACGGAAAAATTAGTTTTGGGCAGTAATATTTTTTTAGTGAATAAATGAAAATTTTTGGATTTATCAGTAATGACTTGGATAAAACCGTTTAAGCGTGAAAATAGATTTTTTTTTCTTTTAGGTGGGAAATTGTGTATTGATGAACCTATTTTTGGTGTTACTAGGTTCTAATTCGACTGAATTGTTGTGATTCAAGGAAGGTTGATTTCCTTTATATTTGCAACTAAGAGGTAAGTGGCGTTTGCTAATTTTGGGGGTTTTTCCCAAACAGTGTTGATTTATTTAAACTATTTTATATAAAAGGAATATGTTGTTATTCTATGTATATGGATATTTTATAATTGCTTGGTGTGCATATTAATTATTCATTTTATGAAAAACCTGTAGGACAACCTAAATTTATTTAAATTTGCATGTGTGAATATATTCTTGTATTTTTTAGAATTATGAATGTGATATTTTATGTGAGCATCTTGAAAATGTGTTTTGAAAACCTATGGCAAATCGTGATTAAAAGCTTAGTATTGTGTTAGTCTTTAGTAAGGGACAATCATACTGTAGCTAGTCCTTAGCAAGAGACGGTCCTAGAAAAGAGGACAGTGCACATTTGGTAACTCCTTAGCAAGGGAGTATAATAATGAGGATCCAGAAAGGAAGCTCCTTAGCAAGGGAGTGCACCTTTAGGTTCCAAAGGAACCATCCTTAAGAAAGGGGATGAAAAGGAGGTTCCAGTCCCAGAAAAGGGGATAGCACAACCCTGTCAACGAGGCGTAAACGTTGACCACGCGTAAGGCCTAGGAATTGTGTTTGTGATGGTATTGATATATATACACTATGATGGCTCACTACATAAAAATTATTATTTCTTTTATATGAAATATTGATGAGGTATGAGTAATGAATTGTTTGTAAGAATTACTTTTTTTAAAGGTTGTTCCCACACCCTAACATTAGTGAATACCACTTATTGAGTTATCTCACCCCCCTTTATTTCCCCTTACAGATACATTAGATGGATTATTGGAGTAGAGATTCCCGGAAGTCAACAATTACAATTGTTTTGTGCAACTGAAGATTTTATTTTTATTTTTATGGTATTGAACATTGTATTGGAGAAATATTTTGAGGATGTTTTAATTTTTGGTGGATTAGAGCTCTGACATTTGTGATGAAATTTTTAGGTTGTTGGATTTTTTTTATTTAATATTTTTATGGATTTTTCAGATTAAATAGAATTTTATTGCTTACAATTTTTGGGGCGTTACAGCTACTGCAAATTCTGCTTCAGCATCTACTTCTAATTGGCTCGCTGATACAGGGTGTTCAGATCATGTGACTCCTGATCTGTCTCAGCTTTCATTACTTTCTCAAGCTACTTCAGGTCATGATACTGTCATTGTTGGCAATGGGCAAGAATTACCTGTCAATCGTGTTGGAAATGGTAAGCTTGTTACTCTTTCTCATCAATTCCGTTTAGATAATATCCTTAGGCTTCCTACTTTAACTTCAAACTTGTTGTCTGTCCATTAACTTTGTTTACAAAACAATGCCTTTTGTTATTTTGATGCAAATCAGTTCTTAATTATGGATTTACCTATGAAGAAGGTTCTTTATCAAGGCCTAAGTAAAGATGGTGTCTACCCAATCCCAATTTCCTCTCCACTCCCAGCTGTTCCTAATTTTCCTTCATCCCTTGCTCTCAACTCTTCAGTTAAACATGTTGTTTCCAGTCAAGCAATGTTGTGGCATCAAAGACTTGGTCACCCTTGTTCCAAACTTCTTCAGTCAGCTTTAGCTTCTTTTCCTAATAATGTTTCAATTTTTGTAAATGATGACATTTGTTCTCAATGTAAATACTGCATAAGTGCTAAAATGCACAAACTTCCTTTTTCAAGGCATGAAATGTCCACTACTTCATCTTTAGAACTTGTTCACAGTGATATTTAGGGTCCTGCCCCTGTGACTTCTGTACTTGGCTATAGATTCTATGTCATTTTTGTTGATGACTTCACTAGATTTACTTGGTTGTTCCTTCTTAAAAATAAATCAGAAGTGTTTACAGTCTTTCTACACTTTAAAGCTCTTGTTGAAACACAATTTGGGTCTAAAATTAAAACTCTTAGATCTCATGGTGGTGGTGAATACACCACTAATCAATTTAAGTCTTTTTGTTTGGACCATGGTATTCAACATCAGTTGTCTTGCCCTTATACACCTCAGCAGAATGGTGTAGCTAAGAGGAAGCATAGACAAATTGTTGAAAGTGGTCTTTCTATGCTTTATCAGTCTAAGTTTCCTTTTTCTTACTGGTGTTATGCCTTTAGTACTGCCACTTATCCCCTCAATAGGGTTCCTTCTTTTGTGATTCAGTTTAAGTCTTCTTGGGAAAAGTTGTTTCACACTCCACCTTCTCTACAGTCCTTGAAAACATTTGGTTGTGCTTGTTTCCCCTCATTAGGCCTTATTCAGACCATAAACTTTAACCTAGGTCTACTCAATGTATCTTCCTAGGCTACCTTCCTTTAACCAAAGGTTATATCTGTCTTGACCTTCAGTCACACAAAATTTATATCAGTCCTCATGTCATTTTCCATGAATCTAACTTTCCAGGCTTACCTCCTTCTTTACCCACCTCTTCCAACAATTTTGATGTTCCTTGTCCTTCCTTTGACCTTTGGTTGTCCACCCTTTTACCTAGTTCTTCCTCTGATCCTTTATCTGCTGTGTCTGCTGTTCTTCCTTCTTTTCATACATCTGTTTCTGTGCCTGTTGTGTCTTCTGATGTGTCTAGTGCTGCCTCTTCTTCCAATCCCATTCCTGATGTGTCTAGTGCTGCTTTTACTGACCCCATGCCTTTGTCCTCTAGTCCTCTAAATCAGCCTGTGTCTACCTCTAATCCTAATACCCATCCTATGCTTACCAAATCCAAACATAGCATTTTTAAGCCTAAAGCTTACACAGTTGTGAAGGATTATACTCAGATTGAACCTCCTACTTTCAGTGTTGCTTCTTTGCATCTACAATGGATAGCAGCTATGGACTCTGAATATGCTTCTCTATTGAAGCATAAAACTTGGACTTTGGTCCCTCTTCCACCTGGTAAAAATGTGGTTTCTTGTAAATGGGTTTATAAAGTTAAGAGGGATAGTGATGGTGCTATTGCTAGGTATAAGGCCAGACTTGAAGCCAAAGGGTTCTTGCAGCAATATGGGTTGGATTATGAGGAGACTTTCAGTCCTGTGGTGAAACCAGCTACTGTGAGGATCATTTTGGCTTTGGTTGTACAATACAACTGGTCTTTGAAGCAACATGATGTTTCCAATGCTTTTCTTCATGGGGTGCTTCATGAGGAGGTGTTTATGTCTTAACCTCCAGGATATGTTGATCCTATCCATCCTTCTCATGTCTGCCTTCTTCATAAAGCCATTTATGGACTGAAACAGGCCTCCAAAGCCTGGTCTGAGAGCTTCACTACTTAGCTGTTTCACATTGGTTTTCATGCCTCTTCTGCTGACAGTAATCTCTTTATCTTGCATCATGGTTCCATTGTGGTTTATCTTCTACTTTATGTTGATGATATAATTGTTACTGGGAGTGATGCTTCTTTCATTGATCAGCTTGTCACCAATCTTAGTTCTGTTTTTGATTTGAAGGATCTTGGTCCTCTTAGATTCTTTCTTGGTCTTCAGATTGAATACACACCTCAGGGTCTGTTTGTGCATCAATCTAAATATGCTACGAATTTGCTTACCAAGTTTAATATGTTGGATTGTAAGCCTTATCTCACTCCTTGTTCCCCCACTATGCATGTGAATTCTCACACTAGTCCCTTGCTTGCTGATCCAACCTCCTATAGGAGCATGGTTGAAGCTTTGCAGTATTTGACTTTTACTAGGCCTGATCTCTCCTATTTTGTCCAGCAAGCCTGTCAATTCATGAGTCAGCCTACCCAACATCATTTCATGGCTGCTAAGAGGATTCTTAGGTACCTTAAGGGTACTTTTCACCTTGGTATTAATTTCCATCCTGGTTCCTTGGCTCTCTCAGCTTATTGTGATGCTGACTAGGCTGGTGATCCCCTTGACAAAAAGTCTATCACTGGTATGGTCGTATTTTTAGGCAATTCCCCTGTCACTTGGTCAACTAAGAAGTAGTTGACAGTAGCTAGATCATCCACTGAAGCTGAGTATAGGGCTTTGGCCTCTACTACTGCCGAGCTGTCTTGGATTAGGCAGATTCTTAAAGATTTGGGTGTTTATTTGTCTTTGCCTTCTCTATTATGGTGTGATAATGTCTCGGCTTTGGCCTTGGCTTCCAATCCTGTTTTCCATGCTCGTACCAAGCATATTGAGGTGGATTACCATTATATCCGAGAGAAGGTTATGGCTAAGGAGTTGCAGGTCCAATTCATTTCTACTCAAGATCAATTGGCTGACATCTTCACTAAGGCTCTTTCCTCTCCTAAGTTTCAATTTCTTGTTTCCAACCTGATGGGAGCTCCTCCCCTCAGTTTAAGGGGGGATGTAAAGCCAGAAGAGTCCAAGACAGAGTCTAAACGACCTGTAGCTTAACTATGAGATTATGAACTACATGTAGTATAGGATTGTTATAGTTAAGAGTCCAAGTGTAAGCATCCTATGCTATTGTCCACGTGTCAGCATCCTATGCTATGTTAGTTACAGTAGTTAAGCTATTCCACATTATACGGAAGTGGTTAGTACCCATATATTGGGGGTTTTGTAATTAGATTGATTCATTGTGATAAGAACTGAAATTTCTACATAGTTCTCTCTTCCTCTTTCTTTTTCTCTGTGCTTTTCTTCTTCCTTGTATTGTTCTTGATTTCTCTTCAGAGACAAGCCAGTGTAAAGGCATTGATAATTTAAGATGCACACACGCAAACATATAAATATATACAAAAAACTCAAACAAATTTGTTTTCTTGTACTGTTAAGTTACTCAAACATTCAGTGGAGCATTACCACAACCTCACCTTCCATCCTAGTATTATTTGAAAAGGAAGGGCTAGTTGAGTTTTATTTCAACTGAGAATCTAAGTGATGGAAAGTACACAAATTAAGAACCCTAGTTTTCCTAATAAATGAGAGCAAGCTATGTCCCCAAGCTACAAGACTATTGACAAATAATGGAAATGAGAACCAAAATAATTAATCTTTTTATCGCAGAAATATTACAATAACAACCAATCGTTAGCCCCAAGATTTGCTCTCGGCTATGGATCCTCAACAAATTAGTCAAATTCAGCCACATGTATTTCTTTTCTCCATTCGATTCTATTCGAAGAAATGTTTTCAAAAACATACTGTACATGTCGATATAACCTGACTTTTTGTACCAGTCACAAGAACGGTACAAAAAAACCCCCACAATTCTGTCCTAGTCAAATTATCTATAGGACTGTATCGAATGGTTCTAAAAATTCCGTATTATGTTGGCCATTCTGGCCGAATTATATATTTGGATCAAAATGTTCAACAAAAAAACATAAACAAAACAAAACAAAACATTACTCGGGCTTTGTAAGGGAGGAGGACACTGCTATCGAGAAGGTGTCAAGCCATTAATGAAGTCTTGCCAGATCCACCCATCAACAAGACTGCAACTTGTTCTTCGTTTTCTGCGCAACAAACAATGCTTCACTGCCAGCATATTCTATGAAAATGTAAAACTGTAAAAGACTTGCTTCAAAACTTTTCACTTTATGTACACACTTTTGATTTGTTTTTCTCTTTTCTTTATGCCTTTGTCTGTAAATCATTGATAAAAAAAAAAAAAAATTGTTTTATTTCGTTTTGGCCATCAATTGTATTTTCAGACCCTAGTATTTATGAAGCTCCTGTAAAGAATATAACATATAAGAAGCACATTCTAAAAGAAATGGAGTGCACAAAGACTATGACATACTACACGTCACTTGTGGGATACAAAATTCCCCTAAAAATTAGGTTATATAAGAATTACATTCTAAAATAAATGGAGTCTACAAAGTCCACAGCATAGTGCATATCGCTAGCGCCAAGAATACGAGACCATCCAACTAATAATCTCAAAAATACATGTTCAACTCACCAATCAAGATCTCCACTCCATTGAATAATGTGTTTATTTCCCTCCCTCCATATACCACACAATATGCATAAGGGGATTACATGCCGAGTAAAAAATTCTCTATGTTTCCACCAGTTCCTCTCCACCCAAACAATAAATCTACTTCTCATATAGACATTACCCAATGGATCCGAAATATTTTTTTGATGAGTCCAAAGTTTATTAAAAAGAGGAGAGAGAGTGGCACAAAGGATGTGAACATTCCCAAATCAAAGAATACAAATCACAAAGAGAGGAAAACTAAGAAATCAACTTGTAAATCAAATTGATGCAACTCTGAACCTGCATCTAGTTGTACAAGGATCTCAAAATTTGCTCTTTAATTAAAAGGTAGGATGTTCCACTCCATCAAAGTACCTCATGTTTAGTTCATAATAACACAGAATCCACATGACGGAAAGAGGCGTGGCTGACCACACCTTGGATATTATGTGTTGTTGAAAGCATCCCTACCAACACTCTAATAGATGAAGCACTGATTTTTTACCAAAATTGTAGACTTGAGGCAATCAAAGTTGCATGGGGGCATGGATTTCTGAAACCTCTAAGCTTTTAACCTTGGTTTTTTTTTTTTTTTTTGATGAATTAACCTTGCTCTTTTAGAAAAACAAGGATGGTGTCTTATGAAAAACAAAATCCATAAAAAAATTTCATCAAAATTGTTGACTAGAAGCAAATCAAAGTTGCATGGGGGCATGGATTTCCAAAACCTCTAAGCTTTTTACTTTGCTCTTTCAGTGGTGTCTTATGCACAACACCTGATCCTTCTCTATAAAGTGTTTAAGGAAAAATACTTCCTCACATGCTCATTCTTGGAAACGAAGACCAAGACATAACAAATCCTTTGGATGGATAAGCAATCTTGAAGTGAAAGAAGTTATACATTTGGGGACAAAGCGGAGAGCTGGACAAATGAGCTCCCAACAAGTATGTGTGCGTGAAAGAACTAATTGATAAAGTAAGGAAAAGACAAAATACAGATAGAATCCATGGAAGCCGAAATAATAAGGAGTGCATATAACCTGGCCCTAGAGCATAAAAATTAGGAGAATGAAGGAGAGAGTTCCAATAGCAATGGCTCAAAGATGCTATGGAAGAAAGTTTGGCAAATGAAGCCGCCAATTAAAATCAGATTCTTTGCATGGTGTGCCAACCCACCAAAGGAAATTTGGTAAGGAGAAATCTTACAAGAGAAAAGATTGAAGTATGCAAGAAGTCCAATGAAACAGTAAACTATGCATTGTGGGAATGTTAGCTTGCAAAAGAGGTATGAAGGATCAACCCTTTTCACTCTAAAACTACTGGAAGCCCTAAGAAAATGTACTTTACCAAGACAGTTTGGGCAATAGTGGAATAACAAGGAGAGGATGATCAAAAATTATTTTTAACATTCTCATGGACACTATAAAATCAAAAATATTGGATAAGATGCAGTGGGAAAAAGAAAAACAACTGCATAGATATTTGATAAAAGGCAATGCAGTGGAATACAAGTAAGAATTTTGTCAAGTTACCATTATGGAACCGAACAGAGTTAATACACGAGGCATGTTGATACCTCCTCTACTGAGGGTGTACAAATTCCATGTAAAGCGGGAATGGGGCTAGGGGTTGAGATGATAAGTGCTTTGTGATAGCAGGTATGAGAAGAAGTGAGAATTATCATGGCCGTGATGGAGGAAATGAAAGCTTTTGTAGCAGAGGTAGCACTTGACATTGCAAAAGTCGCAGGGTTACAAGATAAAAATCTGGAGACGGTTCCCTAACCGTTGCGAAAGCTTTGAAGTCCAAAGAGAATAACGTTGAGGCATTTGATAAATGGTGCACTTCATGCTCTTAAAAAGAAATTCAAAGGTGGAACATCACACATGATGAAAGAACAAAAACACATGGAAGCACACAAATTGGCACACCATACACACACAACATTTAGAAACTATGAAATTTTTGTTAGAAGAAATAGAAATAGTAAGCATGAATAAAAATCCTTTGTACCACTCAAAATGTTCGACTTTATGCTCTATCAATTGCAATAAGCCACATGATTTTTTTTTTCATTTTAAATTTTGGTTATTTATACATGTGTGTGTGACAAATTGTGATCCATGAAGTATAAAATGGAACACTGAAATTTGTACAGGAGATTTTTATTTGACAAAGCATATATGTTCAAATTTTCTTTAATTGGTAATTACGCATGCACCAAGTGGGTTTTGAATATTGCATAGATATACAAATGTGTATAGTTTAATAATTTTAATTATGTTTCAATACTGCATAGATATACAAATGTGTATAGTTTAAAAGTGTAGGGCCAATGGGCCCAAGGTATGTATTGAGCTAGCCCAAGAGTGCCTGTAAGATTGAAAACTGACAATCCAACAGTATAAGTGGTCCGAGAATATAAGAAGGTTCACCAATGAGATAGCGTAAAAAAAGGAAGAAGTCATGTCCAACTAAAACATTCAACGGCAAGATGTCTGAGGACGGGGATGTCCTCGACCACCAATGGCCGAGGACAAGAAGAGTGATCTGACAGTTCAAAGGCATTATTACTGAAAATCTTAAGCACGAGGGCAAAGGAAGTGAAGGCGAAAGATAAGGAATGAGGATGTAAAATATCTAGGATAAAGCTGCCACCACCACATTGAAAGCTCTACAACTACTTCTCTAGTTGCATTAATGGGGAAATGACACCTGAGTGTTAGAATTCAGCCGTATAGCCACCGCCAAGGACTTTGGGAAAAGGGGGTGATAGGACAAGTATCTAAAGGGAGCATCTAATCCACACGTGGAAAAAGGAAGAGAGAGAAGAGGGAGATATAAAAGGTGAACAATAGGGAATAAGGAAGAGGGAGAAAAAACCCCCAGGAAAGAGAACGGTAAGAAAAAGACCCAATGACTATCCTCGGCAGTTATATACAAAAAGAACTTTCAATTACGTAAAGGTGTGATACATGCATTTGTGATTTGGCCTCAAGTTCATGTTATCCAACGTTTATAGACCTAGATTCAAAACTCACTCTCTATAAATTCATTGTTTTGGGCTCTTTGAGCTGGTTCCCTGGATACAATCGAGGTCTAGTTTAACTTGTGTCCTTACAAATAGTTTTAATTATGTTTCAATACTACAAACAGGCCCACAAGATTGAACCAAAAACTCGTTGTTCAACCCTTGCTCAACAGCAACCAACATTATAGGCTTTTTTTTAGAAAATCAAAATGAGTGAAGTTAATTATTCAACAAACTCCACCCCATACACCATATTCACTTATGGAAAATCAAAGTAAACAAAGCAGTTAATATAATAGTAGCCCAGCTATTCTCATCAACTAAAAAAATTTAAAAATTTTGATGTACTCTAAAATGGATGTTGAGAATTCTTCTTAATTCAAATCTAAAGAATGAAGAATATAAGTATGTAAATGAGAAATGGCATACTTGAAAATTGTGAAGGAATGAAGAAGAATGTTTCTTAAGGCTTTAGCCGTGAAAATACGCTGCTTCTTTGTGCATTTTATCCTTTACTTTTAGCAACTTCTTCTCTGAACACATGAGTTATTCTATCTATTTCATTCACTTGGAGGCTCTGACGAGGGACAGAAGATGAAGAAATTGCGAACTTGAGAGAAGAATATGGGAACCAAAAAAGAACGGGTCGGAATAATCGGTTCTAACCCAGTGGGTTGAACTGGTTGGAAATTAATTTATTATTACGAGAAAGATAAACCAAAGCTTTTAAATTTATTTTTTTTTTAAATCCAATAAACTATTACTTGAATCACACTATCTATGAGATTTATGTATAATAGATATGATAATTCCCCCTTTTTTTTTATTACTAACTAACTTAAATATATATATATATATATATATATATCTCAAGAAAAATAAAGTAAATATGAATTGTCAATATTTATGTGTCCTGCCTCTTTTTTTTTTTTTTGTTTATTTATTACTAAATAACTTATATATATATATATATATATATATATATATATATATCAAGAAAAATAAAGTAAATATGAATTATCAATATTTGTGTCTTGCCTCTTATAGTTTTATTTGTTATTTAAATAAATTGAATTAATTTATTGTCCTTGAATATTGCTTTAAATTCCTAATTAAATTTGGTTTGGGTTTCCTTGGCGTAGAAGGAAAGATTTGTTTTTGGAGTGGAAGATAAAGATTATCCTTGACATAAAAGGAAAAATGACTTTTAGTTGAAAAACTAATTGGGTATTCTTTATCCATTAAATAATAAAAGAAAATCCTTATATATAGGCATTGTTGAAGGAGTAATAGTACATAGACAAATTATTTTGTAACATTTTTACAAAATGTTGTTGTGACCAACTTTTTACTAATTCTTATCTGAGCCCAAAGGGTGTAACTATGTATACAGGTGGGGGGCCATCCCCCAAAATTTTGAAATTTCCTTTAATATATATAAATAATTATTTTAATGTTTTCAAAATTTAGCCTACAAAAATAAAAGTCCCCCCCCCCCCCAAATATTTGAATTAGTACAATGATGCTCTTAAGAAAAAAAAAATTGATTTAATAGTTATAGAGACATAACTTTATTATTCTCAATTTTATTTTTTGTTGTAAAATATGCTCTTATATTTGTTAAATATTTGATAAAGTTTGGCACCGAACATGTTTAAATCTTTTTTTTTTTTTTCAATCCGTTATATGGTGATTCACAAGTTATTGACTCATTAAAAAATATTGTCATTAAAACTACACATGAAATGTCTCTTTAGTTATTACATAAAACGTTAGAGCAAGATAACTTCAAATATGTTTCGAGATTAACTTAATCCTTCAAGTTTTGAATTATTCATGTTTTTGACAATTTAATTAGTTTAATTGAAAGATTTTTTACTTACTTTAATGTAAAATTTAATAATTTGTATTGAAAATGAAAATTTTAAAGATTTCACTATGATAATGGTAAAAATGAATTTTTTTTATGAAAGATTACCATCAAACATAATTTTGATAGAAAATATTAAGCTTTTTTTTTTTTAATTTTTTTGTTGGGTGTGAGTATATATATAACTTATCAAATTAAAAAGTGTGTGTATATATGTGAGTGTATAATAAAAAAAGTGCGTGTGTATATATATATATGTGTGTGTGTGTGTGTGTGTGTGTGTGAGAAATTGTCTTGATAAATATATTAGTATCGTAACTTAGCCCCTGAAACAAAAATTTATGGCTTCACCCCTGTTGGGCCCACCACTAACTTCATTTTTTCATTTACCAATAATCACACGTCACATTAGTAGTCTGTAAATTTTTTTTGTAAAAAAGTATGTATCTCTAGCATTTTCCTTGTTGAAAAGGGTTTGGTGGTTTTTGATACTGGTTCCTCCCACATAGGAAGAGGAGAAAGTTCCTAGAAGAATATGAATTAGGTTTCTTCGAATAATAGTTGGTCAGTTAATTGGGATTGAAAGATTACCCGTTGTTATGTATTGAGAATTTGTTGTTTTGTGGGCGTGAGAGAGTTATTGGGTGTACTATGGCTTTAGGATTGTGAGTTTGTGTTTGTGAGAGGTTTTGTTTATGTTGGTGAGGCTTTGTGAGTATTTTCATATGAGTTGTGAGTATTAAGTACTGTCGTTCTAATTCATATCATTGATAGTGAATATTTTAATCAGTGTTGCCTTTGAATCTAGGTATCACAATAATTGACATTAGAGATTTTGTTGTTGAACAATATGTGTGCTATTTGAAAATTATTTAATTATGAAAAAATGTAACTAATATAAGATTTTTTTTTTGAGAAAGTAATTAATATAAGATTTATTTATTATAAGAAAGAAGAATTGTAACTAATGTTATATACTCTTAAAATATAAGGTTGTTTAAAAAAAAAACTCTCTTTTATTATGATACATTTCATATCATTCATAGTGGATATTTTGGTTGGTGTTCCTCGTGGATGTATGTGTGAAATCGACCAACCATATTAAATATTGTTGTCTCTTGGGAATGTTTTATTTTTCTTGTTCAAGTGAATACGCTTTCACTAACCCCAAATTATAGTAATCTATATCTATATCTATATCTAAATCTAAATCTATATAATAAGAGAGGTCTTATGTCCACAACATTTTCACAACAAATCATATGTGGTTAGTTGTTATTTATTCTAATTTGAACCTACCATTAAAATTACTTTTCTACCCCACCGATAACAACTTGTCACGTAGAATTTGTTGTGAAAATATTATAAAAATGTTGTGGACTTAACATTTCTCATATATAATAATATAAAAGCGAAATGTCAGACTTTTCGTTTACTAATTCACGTACGTAACTATACAAATTTATCTTGTGATTACTTTTAAAAACACCGAAAACACATGCCTTTTCATTTTGTGGATTAAGGTTTTGTTTGGTTTGATGAAAGAGGAAGGAAAAAAGAAGAAGAAGAAAGGAATGACTTTCCTTTGTTTGGTTAGAAAAGAAAACAAAAGGAAGGAAGAATGGGAGGGAAAAAGGATTTTGTAGATTCCATTATTTTTTCCCTTAAAGTTACCCTTATACTCTCAAAAGGTCTTGTCTATTTTTGTGAAATGACATTTATACCTCACATCTTTCCTTTTTGTTTCTCTTCCTATCCAAACACACTAGAGGAAATACTTTCTTTCCCCCACTCTTTTTTCTTTTCCTTACCTTTTCTTTTCTCTTCTCTTCCCTTCCCTTCCCTTTCACTGAACTGAACAATCTAAGAGCATCTTCAGCAATTTCTCTAAATTTTTGTACTGTTTGGAGAGTGAACAGTTGTATTTATCTTTTACCTACTTATTTTTTTAAATACACATTTCGACAAACTCTCTATCATTTTTCTATCCCATTTAAATATTAGTTTTTATTCTTTCTTTAATTTTCATTAATTCTTTTTTTAATATTTCTTTATGCATTCCCAACTATTATCTTTTTATAATTGCTAATAACTATATTTTTAAATCCCCCAATGGTGATATTTTAAAATTTTTCAACAATCATACTTTCCAATGGTTTTTTTAATGATCATATTTTTCATTCTTGCATTATTTTTCATTTATCAAAACTATGTTAGTCTTGAATTTTATCAAATCTATGTAATTTTGGAATGAATTTATGCATTAAATTTTTCACAACTTATTTTTTTTAGATTATTATTATTATTTTTATTATTATTATTGTTGTTGTTGTCGTCGTCGTCGTTATTTAATAATTAAACAACTTATAATTAATTAATTAATTATATCTTTCTATTTTTTCTCAAAAAAAAAAAAAAAAGAAACCTATCTAATATTAAATACCATATCACACGATTACTTACCCAAAAAAAAAAAACTAAGGGATTTCAATTTTATTTCAACTAGGGGTGGCAAAATTGGATACGACCCGCGAACCCGACACGACACGACTCGAAATTAGCAGGTTATGGGTTGAGGCTTAATGGGTTCGTGTCATATTCGGGTTGACACGACGAACCCGTTTGATAAACGGGTTGGGTTAAGGTTCAACTTATGAAACCTGTTTGACCCGTCTGACCTGTTTAATTAAATGAAATTTTACCAATATACCATTCAAACTAGAGGTATATAAACTTATTAGTTGTTGTAGTTTTTTTTTTTTTTGACATATTGTGATTGATTATTTATGATATTGAGATATGCTTTAGTTTTGAATGATTATTTATGATATAATTACTCATTAGTTCTGAATTTTACATTTAAAATATTAATTTGCTTGTTTTTCCATAAGTGTTTTTCTTCATTTTGATAAAATCAGATAAACAGGTCGACACGACTGACCCGTTTAATAAATGGGTCGTGTTAGGGTTGAGGAATCTTGACCCGTTTAGTAAACGTCGGGTTAGTGTTGACCTATATAGTCGAATACGTATGAGTTGACACGACACGAACCCGACATGCGAACACGAATTGCCACCCCTAATTTCAACCTACTAATTTTAAAGACGACACATTTTCATACCCAATTGATTACTCAACGTCAACTTCACAGTTACACATTTATCACATCAGAGAAAATAGAAGAGAGAGAGAGGGAGAAGGCCGGTGGAGATCAAGTCAAGAGAGCTACTGTAGTAACTCCAAAAAATTTTTGGAGAAATTTGAGGGCCTATACCACCGTCAGACTAGTTTTCCTCCGAAAACATCACCGGTAAATTTTTTTATTTTGTTTTATAAATTTTCCCGTTAAATATGATTTAGGGTTGTGTTTTGGAGTGTTTTTCTTTTAAACGATCAGCATAGACTGATGGGTTTGGAGCCTGTGGCGGGTTTTGTCAATTTCAATCAAAACTCTGTCTCCTAACTGTATCCTGTGGTGGGTTTTTCTTTTATTTTTATTTTTAATGTTAAGATAGTTTTAAATTTGTGGTTGAAATTTGGTTTTTATTTATTTATTTTTATCTTGGGTCTCATACTATTTTTCTCATTGTTCAATCAAAATGCAGAATTTCATTTTCAAGGTCATCAAAGCTGTTGTCCAATATTCTGTACTCATGGGTCCATCTGTTGGGAACTTAATTGCTAGATGGGATGAAATGGTAAGTGCTTTTTTCTGAATCTTCATCTTTTTGGGTTGCTTTGAATTAACTTATTTTATAGGTGTTCTTTTGGTGTTGCATGACCAATGCTTGATGAAATTCCTATTAAATTTGATGTGAGATCTTTTTACTCAACCTTTTTTTCCCCTTATGTTGTGATAAATCTGAGTAGCTATACTATGGTTGTAAAAAATTAATTTTTTAAGGGAAATTATTAATTTGGTTATAACAGAAAATTTGCTGATAATATTTATTTAAATCTAAAATTACATGTTCTTTTGGTGTTGCATGATATATGTTCGATGATATTCCTTTTAAATTTGATATATGATCATAAATCTGAGTAGTTATACTATGAATAATTTGGTTATAAATATGGAGATTAACCCAAATACTCAAAAGAAAACCAATTCTAAAAAGAATAGAAGAAGAAGACTAAGCCAAAACTACCCTACTCTCCTCTATTCCCCCCTCCTTCCCCTTCCATCCAAACTCAAGAAAGAAAATCTCAACCACAAACGAAAAACTACCTTAACTGAATAAAATATAATAAAATAAAAGAGAGAGAGAGAGAGAGAGAGAGAGAGAGAGAGAGAGAGAGAGAAACAACAGTAATTTACGAGTTATTCTGGTTATATTCTTGCAGTTAGGAGATGTAATTTTGATTGAATTATTGAAATACGAAAGAGAGAGCAATGCCCCCATAATTGAAATTATTAAATTCTAGTGATACTTGCACAATTAGTCTTCAATATGAACGAACTGATTCACATATTCTTGATGACTTAAATTAGTAGATAATCTCATAATTATAGTCTATAGAGCATGATTCTTCCTTTAACATATGACATAATTAATTTATTCTGTGATTGTATACAACTTAACTAGTTGTATGACTCCATGAATTGACTAATATGTCATTTTCTTTGATATACAACAAATTTTGTGTGCGTGTATTGTTTATAGGTTTAATTCCTTTCTTGCTTTCTTTGCACTTCCTACTCATGTTTTAAAATTTTTGTTTCCTTGCTTGCTGTGTCTAATTTTGCTTATTGTTGACTTCTTCAAAGAGCAGTATTTACCAAGAAAATTAAGAAAAATAGAGAAAGGAAGAATGAGGCTGTGGGTCATAAGCTGCAGCCACATCCATTAGAATTTGAAGTTGATTTATGCTTAAATGTTTTTTAGAACAGATAGCCCTGAGTTATGTTTGAATTATTTGTAGGGACTTCCACTCTATCCAATTTTGGGGATGTTTGGAGCGGACAGATTTGATGCTATTCTTCTTCCAGGCTAGGTGAGTGATCAATAATAATAGGTAGGCTTTTATTTCTTTAATTTTTATTTTTTAATTTATTTTTGTGATTTGATGAGATTGTTCTGCCCTTTTGTAAATAATTAACCATTTGCTCTAACCTCTGAATTTGGAATGATGTTTGGGGCTACATAATGGTTGTTGGAGCATCAAAGCCAACTGTAGTGGCTAATTTAGATAGGTTTTCCAATATGAAAAAGTAGAATATTGATGAGTTTTAATTAATTTCAATTTATTTATATTGTATAAATTTTGTGCTTCACATTTTCGAGCTTATGAAGTGTTGTGTAGTGCTTATGAACCATTAGTTAAGTGTTAGCTAATAGCTAGAAATTTGCTAAGTAACTCACACTTGGACTATATTGTTTAGTTTAGTGTTAAAATCGACTTAACCATAAAACTTTGTGTTAAGGGTTCTAAATATTGTGCTAGGGTGTATTTAGCATGTTTTAGTTTGAACTTAATCATTAAATCTCTACTCAAATAGTCTTAGGTGTAAATGGCTAGAGGAATTTAGTTTTGTTTTTTTTTTTTGGGTCTCAACTAACAAGATTTGTTCATTTATAATTTTTATAATTTTTTTTCCTGCTATCAATAATTACATTTTTTTTTTTGTTGGTAAAATGTACACGGGTTTGACTTGCTTGCACAAACCATCACCCCAGAGATTGAGATTGATCTGTATTTACTGAAGGTGTGGTGAACTCTATATTTGTCTATGTAATTTGTTTATGTGGCACTACTTTTCAATTATACCCAAATTATTTTCTATGTAACATAATTTCTTCAAATTTGTTTCATTTTTGTGAATATTCTTATTATTTCAATTTTCAAACTTATGTGGTTAGGGAAAATGCCATTACGCAACAATGGAACTAGGTAAATATTTAAATGCCCATCTCTTTGTAATTAAAATTATAGCTTAAAGTTTAATTAGATCTTAAGCTTCTACCTAAGAGATTGTTCAGATTTAGATAATTCACAATCTAGAAAATTAGAAATGAAGTAGAAGGTAGGGTATTTCATATTAATGCATTTGATATGTTCAATGTGTAGTCATTAGACTTTGGTTGGATCCATGTTGAGCATTTGAAAATTATTTCCTGTGTATGGAATGTAAAAAGTTTTTACTTGCCAAAAAATATTGTTTGTGTATAATTTGACTCTAAATGGGTAAAATAACAAACTGAAATTGAAAGCTGGTTGATTTTCCACGAACTAGAATTGATATACGATAGTATGGCACTAGTAGCTGTTTTTCTACCAATGACTTTGACTGGGTTGCTGATTCATGCCTTTTTGTAACTTTTAAGCAACAATCTTGGTGAGAGGGGTTTACACTACACCCTAAAAAGATGATTTTCTAGGGATATAAGTGATATCTTTTAGTCATATCCTGCCAACTACGTTTCTTGTAAAATGGCATTGGCATGGTCAAGTGTAAAACTTGGGCTGGACTTATGAAGTAATTATGTTGGTAGTACCTTGGAATCTTTTATTTGTTGCTCTATCTAGGATGTTTATAGTTTCAATTTCAAAAAGATGATTTAGAAACTCAACTTCACTCAAAAAGGTTTGTTTGCATTATATTGACCTGAATGCACATTATTCTATTTTCTTACATGAAATTCACATCAAGAATCAATCGAACATATCATAATTAATTTAAGATGTGCTTTTAAATTATGACGTGCGCTTACTTTGACCAAAGTGAGCGTTATCTTATGATAACATGTTCCAGATATAAGATTAGACTTAATTCATCTCAGGATTTCTTTGGAGTTGAATAAGTTTGACTCAAACAATCTCCCATTTACTTTCGAATTATGCTGGAACTCATTTAGATTTTAAGTCATTATATATCTACCTAAATAATGGAAAGTTATACAATACTCCTTGAGCAATGCTCTCTCCTCTCACATCAATGAGAAGACCTACCGTGAATTTAATTAGTAAGACTTATTGTTATGTGAGGGGAAGAAATGTGGCTCCTGGTGTACTGAATAATTACAATTAAATAATCATATATAATAACTTATTGTGAAGCTTCTTTTTTTTTTTTTTTTTTTTTTTTTTTTGGATTTGGATTTTGTGGGTTTGGGGGGATAAGTTGCTGTGAAGCTTGGATATGCATGTAGTGGTTTATGGCTTTATCAAGTTAATAGGACACTTTTTATTGACTTCGATGGTTCATTTGCTTGCTAGGAGTTTAGATTCTGTAACTTAATTATATTCTAAATTCTTTTAAAAGAAAGTTCCATCTTGATTTCTGAATTTCTTCATGTTCATGATTACAGTTGAGAAGTTGCCATTGATTTGTAGAGGCACTACAAGAAGGGTGATTCAAAATCCAAAACTTTGCCCGTGTAATTCCAGGCAAGTCTATTAGTAATTTCTAGAATAATAGTATAGTATGTGATATCTTGGAGCTGTAAGTGGGACTCTTGTTTATTCTCCTTTGGGTGGTATACATTTTGTTATTTAGGCTTGGCTAATTCATACACCTTTTGGTCTTTTGACAATTAGATCAGGACGGTGATAGAGTCAGCCTCAGACTTCTTCACAGGTAGACTAACAAAGAAGGAGAGAAAGGGAACAATTGCATCTGAGGTGTTATTTGATCTCTCCCTTGCTGACTACAGGTGAGATATGCAACTCTATTGAAAACCATATGACCATATCATGACTTGATGTGTTGAGTTCAAAGGGTAAAAGGAATGTGGTGTTGCCACTCGTAAAAATATGTTATTTTGCCTATATATAATGCTTGATTAAGATGAATTCAGCAAAGGGAGATCTAAATTCTATATGAGCTTGCTTATCTTAGTTGTAATCTTCAAATGGACTTAAACAAAAATTCAGACAGACATAATTTGTGAAGAAAACGTGAAGCATGGTCATCATATATAACACAGTAATAAAAACTTGAGAGAACATATAGCATTAGATTTTTTTTGGGGGGGGGGGGGGTGAGGAGCACCAAAAAGCTGACCTTGTTATTTTTGCTTTGTATTTCTGGAAATTATTTCCCATAGAAACTTCCATCTTCACTCACCCCCTCATGATCAAAATTTGGAGTCCTCTATTGTGCAGCTTAACATTTCCATTGCTACAGTGAATGATCTGATAAACTGTGATACTCTTACCAAGTGACATGAGAAACAGAATGCGCTGAGCTGATTTATAATTCATAGCTATATTTGCATGTGCTGTTTCTCTTTGATGTTTGCTCCTTCCCATAGTTTTCATTATAGAATTGATCTTGATTGTTGTGATGATAAATGCATGCTCCATGAAATTATAATTATTGAATGAATAAAGCAAACTTACAGACAAAAGGCTTCACGTATGAGAAGAAAATAAATTATTAAGTTTTATTGAATGAAACAATATGCTTTGAGGTATAGAAGGGAAAGATGATAGAAGAGCTTAACGAAAGACAAAAAGTTTAGGGGAGAAATCTTTTTGAAATGTTCAATACCTAATGGATCTGTCTGGACTTTGGACAAATCCTGAGAAGCCTTTCAGACAAATTCATTATGCCAAGAACATTCAAGTCCTGCATCAAACTCCTGAGTCGCTGTACTACAAATATCAAACTAGTAACAAAGCATAATGAAACCCATTCTATCAAGATTTTCAAAAAGAGTTGAGAAGATAAGTTTCCTTCTGTCTCTCAACAACGTTTGCCTAGGTTGTTATCTAATCACTTCCCGATTGTTCTTGAGGGTGGTTCCTTTCAGAGAGGTAGGAGGCCGTTTAGATTTAAGAATATGTGGCTTAATGATGAGGGTTTCGTGGAAAGGGTGCGATCTTGGAGTGTATCTTATAATGTCTTAGGAGCTTCGAGTTTTGTTTTGGCCAATAAATTGAAGCTCTTGAAAAATGATTTCAAGAAATGGAATGTGGAGGTTTTTGGAAATGTTGAAGATCGGGTGAGAAAATTGTGGCAAAAGCTTAGTGATTTAGAGATGTTTGAGGACAGTCAAGCTTTATTTGAGGAGGAAAGGCTAGAGTTGGAGAGAGGTCGAGGTGAATTAGAAAAAGTTACTTTGATGGAGAAAATCTGTTGGAGGCAAAAGTCTAGAGTCCTTTGTATTAGAGAAGGAGACAGGAATACCAGATTCTTTCATCGTATAGCTAACTCTCACAGAAGATTTAATTCCATTGATAGGCTTATGGTGGATGGAGAATTGTCTTCTGATCCGAAGGCTATAGCAGGTTGTATTTCCCATTTTTATAGACAGCTATATGTTGAAACTGTGGCTCATAGACCTTTATTAGATGATGTGGAGTTCTCTTGTATCTCGGAGGAAGATACAATTTGGCTAGATAGGCTAAATGGATAATGTGTTGCATCTCTACTGTTAAATTCTCCATTCTGATCAATGGTAGTCCTTGTGATTTTTTTTGTAGTTCTAGGGGGATTCGGCAAGGGGACCCCTTGTCTTCATTGCTTTTTGATATTGTTATGGAGTGTTTGAGTTGAATGTTGGATGTGGCTGCTACTACTAGTCAGTTCTCAGGCTTCTCTGTAGGCAATACGGCTGGTAACTTGGTGATGGTGTTTCATCTTTTATTTGCTGATGACACGCTTATTTTTTGTGATGCTGATCCTACGCAAATTGCTTATTTGAGAGCAATTCTGGCTAGATTTAAGGAGGTCTCAGGTTTAAGGATTAACTTAGGGAAATCTGAGTTGGTTCCTATAGGGGTGGTCTACAATATGGATGTTCTGGTGGGGATGTTGGGTTGTAGGCAATCCTCTCTTCCATTGAGATATTTGGGGCTACCGTTAGGAGCTAAATTTAAGGAGTTATCAATTTGGAATCCTATTTTGGAGAAGATGGAAAGGAGTTTAGCAGGGTGGAAGAGGTTATATCTATCTAAGAGGGGCAAGGTAACTCTTATTAAAAGTATTCTTTCCTCCTTACCTACATACATCCTCTCCCTTTTACCTTTACTTGAGAAGGTGGCAAATCGTATGGAGAAGTTACAACGAGATTTTCTGTGGAGTGGTATTAATGGTGACTCTAAATTACACTTAGTTAGTTGGGCTTAGGTTTATAAGCCGCTGCAGGTTGGAGGGTTGGGTATTAGATGATTGAGGAGTTTTAATTCTGCCTTGTTAGGAAAATGGTTATGGAGGTATGGCATGGAGACTGAGGATCTATGGTGGAGGGTTATTGAGGTGAAATATGGGAATGATTGGGGTGGTTAGTGCACAAAAAAGGTGATCATTGCTTATAGTATTAGTTTGTGGAGATATATTAGGAGTGGTTGGATGAGTTTTTCTAAACTACTTCTGTATGATGTGGGGGATGGTACTCGAGTGAAGTTTTGGAAGCATGTGTGGTGTGGAGATCGTACTCTCCAAGAGGCTTTTCCAGAACTTTATTGTATTAGTAGAACAAAGGATTCTTCAGTAGCGGAGGTAATGTGTTGGTCTGGTGGGAGGATTCATTAGGATGCTAAATTTCGTCGTCCTTCTCAAGATTGGGAGCAAGAATCCTTTGATCTGTTTATGGATATGGTCTACTCTTCGACGATTCGGGGATTGGGTCCGGATCGAGTGTGTTGGAAGCCAGCAAGGAGTAGAGGTTTTGAGGTTAGAGGATTCTATCTTTCTTTCTACCCTCCTACCTTCTTATCCTTCCCTTGGAAGATGATTTGGAAATCAAAGGTTCCTCCAAGGGTTGCTTTCTTTTCATGGTCTACCTCCTTACGTAAGATTTTAACAACTGATAACCTTCGCAAACAACGTGTGCTAGTTCTTGATTGGTGCTATATGTGTAAGGTTTGTGGGGAGTCAATGGATCATCTTCTTCTTCATTGCCCCATTGCTTGTGAGTTGTGGTCATTGGTGTTTTGTTTGTTTGGAATTCATTGGGTTATGTCTCAGAAGGTTATTGAGTTGTTTAAGTCTTAGCAGGGTATGTTTGGTCAACATATAAATATAGAGTTGTGGAGAATTGTGCCTCATTGCTTGTTATGGTGTATCTGGCGCAACGAAATTCTAGAAGGTTTGAGGGATGTGAACGCTCTATGTTAGAGATTAAGTATTTTTTTTTACACACTCTCCTCGGTTGGAGTGTGGTCTTTTGTCATTTTTCTTGTTCTTCCCTTCCTGTTTTACTTTATTGTTGTAATCTTGGTTTTTGATTTATGCCCCCTTTGTACATTCCCAATGTACTCGGGTTGGCTGTTTTCCTTTTTTTAATAAAACGTTCGTTACTTATCAAAAAAAAAAAAAAAAAAAACCATATACCAGCAAACAAACCAAATCTCCACTTCACTTGTTCACCAAGCAGTCAAAATCATTTGAAAAGACTAAAGAAGAAACACTAGGTTAGGCATAATATTGAAGAAATTAAAATACATCACAAAACGAAAGGCATATATAAACCACAAATTTGTATTACATTTCTCTATCAGCACTATCCTTATTTTTCAAAGGAAGTAAATTACTTTCAAATGATAGAGAATATTAAAATTTAGTTGCCTTGATAAAACAGTATATAATTTTCTGATGAATGGCATGGAAAAATCAGATCAACTGATCCAATTACTAAAATGACAATTCTTCTAATGTGTCTTTCATACATAGGGGCGCATGCACCTTCTTCCAGATTATTTTATCCTATTAATCTTCCTCTATTATTAATCTCTATGTACAGTAAGAATAAGAAAAAAGTTCTATCCCAATGTGTTTGTCCCATATGGGTTCATTCATCTACATATGGGGTTTGTAATTGCAGAGGAATGTTTCTTAGTGTACTGAAACAGCTACAGTAGGGTTTTAGCTGATTCTTCTTGCGTCTTTTGCTTATATTTCTCCAAATTATTCTTCTTCATCTGTGAACTTGCCGTTAATTCTATTGGTTTTGTCCATTTGGAGGCAGGAATGAGAGGGAAATGAAATAACATAGACAGTGAGCGTAGAAGTAGAAATTGGGAAACTAAACTGACTGGAGTAACAAGGCCAAACCCAGTGGGTTAAGCGAGTCAGAAGTTTTTTCCCTTCTAAGTAATAGCTTCAAATTATTTAACGACATCAAATTAATTATTTTCCACATGTAATTGCTGTTGTTTTTTTTTTTCTTTTAATAAATAGAATTTCAACTTATAATGTCCATTATATGATAATTGCTCTTATCATAAAGTTAAGACATTCACTACAACAAACTTGAGTTTTTTCAACATTTTTTTATCTACAGTTACTAAAATATGTTAATAAAACCCCTAAGTTTCTACAGTTGTACTCAACAGTTGATCAAAATAAGGAAATTAACCTACTTATTTCCACAGTTGTGCGTTGAACAAGTGTTTAAAAAATTAAATAAAAGTTTTATACACGGGCTTAATGAATGTAGAAGATAAACTACATCTTTTACCTACAGTTGTCCGTGTTGAAAATTAGAAACACAGAATTTATATAAAGCTACAGAACAAATCAAAGTGTTGTAGATAGCTCTTACAGTTTCTCATTTTCTCTCTAGTAGCTCAAATCTCTCTCACACAACTTAGAAATTTCAAAGCCAATTTTGTGGCTCTCAATCATGGAAATTTCAAAGCTCTAGGTCATCGCAATCGCATAGGTATTGGTCTCTCAGCACAGTGGCTCTGTGACGTAGAACAACCACAATAAATAGAAAATAATAAGAAAAATCCTAGGAGTCAGCACCTAAGGGTTGCTTGGAGTCAGCATCAAGCAAACTGGAGTCGGCACCAGTGTAAAAGAAAACACACGTTTTGTTTATAATTCTCAAAAGCTGTCTTACAATAATCAGAAAAAGTGTTTAAATAGCTAATAACATAAAGCACAAAGAAACCCTAATTATTAAATGCTCGGGCTTGCTCAATCTTAAGCCCGATAACTAACAGGCCACATCCATAAGGCCACTGGTTGGGCCGTCTTCTTTTTGCTCTTCCTCCCATACATGCGTATAATTAGGGGCTTATATCTTGTGTCCACACCAACTCCTCCCAGGTGAGAAGAACTCGACCTCGTCGAGTGGAAATCTGAAGAGCTCTGGTAGTACTCCAGCAAGTCAGGATCCAATCGCTGTAGCTCATCCCTAGTAATCCATGTGCAATCAGAATCTGGTTGCCCTAGCCACCGAACTAGGAAACGATGAACTCCTCCATCCCTGGTAGAAACAATCTGCTCATCTAAAATAGCATCAATAGATTCTTTATGTGCATAGGGCAAATTTAAGGGTAAAGGGGTAGGAATAGGGGCATCAATAGGATCAGGTAAAGGCTCATCAAAAGGAGTATCAGGAAAAGCTGTAGGGCTTTTATAAGCAACGAGATCCTCAATATTAAAGGAGGAGCTAATACCATAATCATGAGGAAGGTCAATGACATATGCATTTAGGCCCATTCGTTTCAATACCTTGAATGGATCGGCACTACGAGCCTGCAATTTCTTAATGGTCCTAGAGGGAAACCGTTCAGGTCGGATCCGAATCATGACATAATCCCCTACCTGAAACTCTGCATGATGACGATGAGTGTCAGCATGAATTTTATATTGAGAATTACTTACCTGAATTTTTTTGCGAATCTCATTATGCAAATCATGAATATGTCGTGCAAATGCCTTAGTAGATTCAGAAATCCTAATATATGGGGACATGGGCAACAAATCTAAGGGCTTCCTAGGTGTAAATCCATGCACAACCTCAAAAGGACTAGCGCCTATAGACCTATTGACAGAGCTATTATATGCAAGTTGGGCTACAGGAAGAATTGAACCCCAATTTCGATTGGCTTCACCCACTAGACACCGAAGAAGGTTGCCTAGACTACGATTGACCACCTCAGTTTGACCATCAGTTTGAGGATGAAATGCTGTGGAAAATTTCAATTTGGTGCCTACTAAGTGCCACAAGGTCTTCCAAAAATAACTCATGAAGCGAACATCCCTATTAGACACTATGGTTTTGGGAAGACCATAAAGCTTGACAATCTTATCAAAGTAGAGTTTTGCAATTTTAGAAGCATCAGAAGTCTAAGAACATGGTAGGAAATGAGCCATCTTAGAGAAGCGATCAACAACTACTAGGATAGAATCATGCTTCCTAAAGGTGCGGGGCAAGCCTAGCATGAAGTCCATACTCACATCCTGCCACGGGCAATCTGGCACAGGTAGAGGTGTATACAGGCCAGTGTTTTACTTGCGATGTTTGGCTAGTTGACATGTACGACACTGACCAACTATCTTGGCAATGCTCCTCTTAAGACTAGGCCAATAGAATTGACGTTCCACTTCCTCAATTGTCTTATCTCGACCAAAATGACCTGTAAGACCTCCCGCATGTATCTCCCAAACTAGAAAGTCTCTCACTGATGACCGAGGGATACATAGCTTGTTGGCCTTGAACAAGTAACCATCCCGAAGGGTATAATCATCCAGGACTGGCTGTGAGGCATTACTTAGGCTAGTGTAGAGCTCCCCAAAATCTGGGCATGATTCATAGTCATCATTGAGTCATTCAAACCCAGTAACTTTAACACTCATGACTGACAGCAAAGAAACCCTTCGACTTAATGCATCAGCAGCCTTATTCTCAACTCCCGCCCTATGTTTCACCACAAAGTAGTAGCGTTGCAGAAACTCAACCCAACTACCGTGCCTAAAATTCAACTTCTTTTGGGAATGAAGGTAGCGTAAAGCTTCATGATCAGAGTAGATAATAAACTCTCGCGATAACAAGTAATGGCGCCAATGCCAAAGAGCTTGCACAATGGCATAGAATTCTTTGTCATATGTGGAGTACTTTTGCTTAGCATCATTCAACTTCTCACTAAAATAAGCAATTGGGTGGTGCTCATGACTAAGTACTCCCCCTATACCAATACCTGAGGCATCACATTTCACTTCAAAAGGCTTGTTAAAATCAGGGAGACGCATGACAGGTGCCTCCGTCATCTTTTGCTTTACTTCATTAAAAGCCTTAGTAGCAGATTTTGTCCAAATAAACTCTCATTTTTTCATGCAATCAGTGATGGGGGACATAATGGTACTAAACCCTTTGATGAATCGGCGATAAAAGGAAGCGAGCCCATGAAAGCTTCGAATTTCATGGGTATTTTTGGGCTTGGGCCAATCCACAATCGCTTGAACCTTTTGGAGGTCAGCAGAAACTCCTTCAGAAGATACTATGAAGCCTAGGAAGACAACTCTATCGGTAAAGAAAGAGCACTTATTGAGGTTACCATATAAGCTCTCATTCCTAAGGGTCGTACAAACTTAAGTGAGATGGTCTAAGTGTTTCTCCCTAGACTTACTATAGATGAGGATGTCATCAAAGTACACAACAAGGAATTTCCCCATAAAAGGCTTGAGCACTTGAGTCATCACTCTCATAAAGGTACTAGGAGCATTGGACAATCCAAAAGGCATGACCATCTACTAATATAAACCATCTTTCGTCTTGAAGGCAGTTTTCCACTCATCACCTGGACGAACCCTAATTTGATGATAGCCACTTTTCAAGTCTATCTTGGAAAAGATCGTTGCTCCAGCCATCATATCCAACATGTCATCCAATCGAGGGATAGGAAAACGATACTTCACAATGATCTTGTTGATGGCACGGCTATCAATACACATCCTCCAAGTCCCATCTTGTTTTGGAGTTAAGAGTGTAGGGATTGCACAAGGACTCATGCTTTCACGAACAAAACCCTTCTTAAGTAGTTCTTCTACTTGCCTTTGCAACTTGGCATGTTCTGCAGGACTCATCCTATAGTGAGGCAAGTTAGGTAGGGTTGCTCCGGGCATAAAATCTATGGTGTGTTGTATGTCACGCATGGGCGGCAAATGATCGGGGAGTTCCTTAGGGAAAACATCCTTAAATTCCTGGAGCACGAACCTCACTTCTTCAGGTTGCTTCTCATGGGTGTCTCCATGAAGTTCCCTGGCAACTAAGACAAACACAATGGATTCCTGAACTGCTACCCTCTCAAATGCCTTTGGGCTTATGATGTTCAGACCTTTCGCCTTTGGTGCTTCTGGCTTCTTGCTGACGTCGATTGGCTTGGGTTTCAAAGGATTGTGCACAATTTTCTTACCCTCAAACATAAATGAGCAAGAATTGGAACGCCCATGAAGGGTGACATCCAAATCATAAAGCCAAGGTCTACCTAAGATAATATGCCCTACATCCATGGGAATTACGACACACCATATTTCAGCCTTGTAGGTGAGGAATTGAAGTGGGACAACACATCTTTCTTTTATGGATATGGAGGAAGTATCCACGCAAGAAACTTTATATGGGTTAGGGTGTGGGATCAATTTCAAGCCTAGGTGGGAAACAACATTAGAGGACATTGCATTAATGCAACTCCCACTATCTATAATAACCTTGCAAGTTTTGTCTCCACACTTAGTGTAAGTCTGGAAAATGGCACTTCTTCGCCAATCATCAGTGTCTCTTTGTTCAGTCAAAGCACACCTTACCACATTCACTCTAGGGACACCAAAAATAACATTGGAATCATCAACCTGGGGAGAAAGGGTTCTAATGTACGCGAGGTAGTTAGGTTCATCTTCCCATCCAGCCTCAATATCTTGGACTTCTTCAACATTTGGATCATACACTAGCTCCTCAACATTTTCGACCTTTTCATCACCTTCTTGAATGACAAGGGTCCTAGAGGGACATCTAACTGCAACATATCCAATCCCATTGTATTTGAAGCATTGGAGGCGAGAGCCTAATCTTGAGGGCTCATTGATTACACCTTTTCCCTTGTCCTCTTTTTCTATTGGAATGCTATTGGGGTTGGCCTTTGGGGGTAAGGCAAGTCTAGATTTACTACCAAAAGGTTGAGGGTTGGTAGGAACACTCCGAAGCTCAAAACGTCGCAAAAAGATAGATTTGGATGCTAACTCACAATTCCTAGCAAGGTCATAAGCTTCTCCCAAGATAGTGACTCCTCGGGTGATAATCTCGCCTAGTAGGTTAGCATTTAAACCTTTCTTGAACCTATTGAGTGTGACAACCTCTTCCTCAACTATTCGGATTCACCTCTTAAATTCCTTGAACTTCTCTATGTATTCGGCCACAGGAGCAATGCCCTGTTTTAGGCAATCCCATTCCTCAAGGAGGGAACTCCTATAAGTTAGAGGAAGGTAATTCCTCGAGAGTGCCTCCTTCATCTCAATCCAATCAATAATGGGGGGCTCACGTCTACGCCTAAGGGTTTCCTCAAGGTCCTCCCAAAAAAGGTCGGCTCTCCCAATTAACTTCATCTTAGCATACCTCACTTTCCTATTATCAGCCCAATGGTAATAGTCAAAGAATATCTCCATTTGACGTAACCAATCAGTGAAAATCCATGGATCTAGGCAGCCATAAAAGGTGGGTGCTTCTACTTCTCCTTAGACATCCTATCATCATAGTCCCTAGGTCCATAATGATTATAGTGATCATGTTCAAGGTTTGGAGCCCTATTAAAGTAACCATGGTTATTTTGCCTAAGCATGTTATCTCCTTCCTAGTTAATGGTCTCTTTTTGGGATGCTTCAATTCGATCTACCCTAACCAATAAATCACGGACACTTTTTGCTAGGTCTCCTATAGTTTGCTCTAAAGAGGGACTAGACTCGGAAGTAGATTGGATTTCGAGGTTTGACATAATGCGACCACTACGTAGATGCATGCAACACTATATTTATGAATGCAGTTGAGATTCCAAAATATTCAAGTAATCAATTCTCAATGTAAAATTAAAGGTCAAGCAAGAGTGCATGTAGAGACTAGATCAATGAATCAAAGGAATAAATTGCAATCAAATAGTGACAGTGTTCACAATATTGAAAGATAGCCCAAATAACAGTCAAATTCCACTAAGCTTCTCAATTAATAATGAGAGTCTGATATTTCAAGAAATTGGGTTATGTTTTTTTTTTTTTTTTTTTTGGGGGGGGGGGGGAATGTTAGAGTGGGCATTGAAAGAAAACACAAATAATAAAACAGCTAATTTGAGCACAAAATAGATAGGCCAATGGAGTATGGTGGGATATGCACATAAAAAATATAAAGATAATATTTTTTTTAATGAGACAAAATTGAATCCACCAAAAAAAAAGAGTAAGAATTGTACCCTACTCAGCGGCCAACTTATTGCACTAGATGGTCATGGGTTTGGCTTCTCAGGTAAATGGATATGGAGTGGACCTCTGCATAAGAACTCAAGCCCAATACATGCAATTGGGCTGTCATAATGTCACAGTAACACTAATATCTTCTTCTTCTTTTCTCTCTTTTTTTTTTTTTTTTTTGGGCTGTGTGGGCTGTGGGTTCTGTGATTAGAGGCGTGCACGAATGGCTGTCACCGGCTTGGGTGGCGCTGCTGGCTTCTCTGTTGGCTTGGTGGTGAGAAACTCGTGTGGGGCTTGAGGGAAGAAACGGATTGCAGGGGCTGGCTTGGGCTTGTTCATGATCTCATGGGGCAAAAACTTGAAAGGTACAGTCATGGTTGTCTACGGTTGTGTTGTATGGATCGGAAGTCTGCTCTGATACCAAAACTGATGTAGAACAACCACAATAAACAAAAAATAATAAGAAAAATCCTAGGAGTCAGCACCTAAGGGTTGCTTGGAGTCAGCACCAAGCAAACTGGAGTCAGCACCAGTGTAAAAGAAAACACACGTTTTGTTTATAATTCTCAAAAGCTGTCTTACAATAATCAGAAAAAGTGTTTAAATAGCTAACAACATAAAGCACAAAGAAGCCCTAATTATTAAATGCTCAGGCTTGCTCAATCTCAAGCCCGATAACTAGCAGGCCCCATCCATAAGGCCACTAGTTGGGCCGTCTTCTTTTTGCTCTTCCTCCCTTACATGCGTATAATTGGGGGCTTATATCTTGTGTCCGCACCACTCTGTTTCATCATCACTCACAAAGTCAAAGTCAAAGTCGAAGTCTTCCGTCAACTCCTCTACTCTTCACCTACCTCATCTAATCTCCCCCAATTTTCTAGGGTTTCAAGCTTAGTCACCACTTCGACATGAAGATCATTTTGCTTGATTCGTTTCGATTCTTCAATGGAGGCAAATTCGGTGCGTTTTCTTGTTTTGTTTATAAATTACAATGTTTGGTTCCTGGGAAAATTTTAGGGTGAAAATTTGAATTCTCCCCCACTTCCTCTCTCTACCCAAACCCCCAAGGTTCCCTCTCTCTCTCTCTCTCCCCCTCTTCCTGTGTATATTCCTATATGTAGGTTTTTGTATCTTTCTTAGATGGCTTTGTGTTTTGTTTCAGAGTCTACTAGAAAGGATGGTCAAGCTAATAAAGCAAGTTTCTTCTAATTTTTTTTCTTTGTTCCATAACTAATCCCAAGTTTCAATTATTCTTATTATTATTAATTGGAATTCTATAGCGGTCACTTATTTTCTGCTGAATCAGTGATCATAGTACTTTTTTGTTGTTGTTAATTTATTGTGATTGGTTGATAGTAGGGTGCGCTTTACTGCTTGTTTTTGTTCCTATCAAATGTGCTTTAATAATGAATTTTGTTAATTTTTATGAAATAATTCTTGAGATTGAATATGTAGAAGGATATTCTTACCATTTAATTATCAGCATATGTGCAATATATGGTACTGAACATTGAGGATGAAACTGACTTGCATTTTTTTTTTTATTAGATACTCTGTTTTTTGTTGGCTGAATCACGAATTCATGTTTCCGATGGCAATGATAGTTGTAGAATGTAAACTTGTATCTTGAGTTGGATGATGGTTCAAACTGTGAGAGATTTATGATAAGTTTTTGTTTAGAAAACATGGGTGTGATACTTCCCTTGAGAGTTAAATCCTTTTTAGGCACTTTATTAATCCTTGGAAGCTTCATTGCTTATGCAAGAATCTAATAACCCCATTTTGAATAGCAGGTTATTGATGACTAACTATCTATTTTGATTGGTAAGTTACATGCACACACACCCAGTGGGTCTCAAACCCAGTATTTAGGACCTCATCCTCTGTCCCTTTATTATGAGAGGAGGAAGTGCCAATTGAGCTATAACTAATTTGTTGATGATTGACTATCTTTTATAATTGAAAACTTAATAGAAAAGTTACAATTGAGCTTGGCTTAAAAGTAGTTCAGTTTGACGTATTACTTTTAATTTTTATCGAAAGTTGACACTAGGGGTGCCTAGCTTGATAAGCTAACAACTATTTATTTTAATTGTGTTACAACTCTTGCAAACATAATCGATTTCTTCTGCTCCCCCCCCCCCCCCCCTCCTCCTTTTTGGCCTCTTATTCTTGTTAATTTTTCTCCATGGGGAAATAGATTTTATGTAACATATGCTTGAGTTGTAACAATATAATCAATGGATGATTGACTTATTCTTTTTTTATTATTATTATGGGGACCCCGTTATTTATTCCCTAAGCCCCTAGTAGTTTTCCTATCAATTCTAATTCATCTTATCAAGCTTTTAGTTCTTCAGAAAAAATCAGATTTTGTCCTGATTAGTTATTTTTGATAAATTTACAAAAACCCCATCCAAAGGATAGATTTGACTCAAAAACTAATGTGATGAATGATGGAGGTAATGATGCCGCTTTGATTGTTTTTAGCAGGTGAGGTTGAATTTATTAATGTAATTGTTCCAGCAGTTTTTTGACAATACTCATTTTGGTAATGGCATTATGACATGCCCTCCGTGCAAAGACTTTAATGTGATTCTTAAAATTTTGGACCTCCACAATGCTGACCAAAAATGGTTTCTTTTTGTTGCCTATTATTTTAGCCTCACTAGCCACACTGTATGCACAATTAAACGTGAACCTACCATGTGGTGTGAAACTCCGTATTATTTTATCTCTTGCTAAGAGGAATATCCAAATTTGCATCTATGTCTTCGCTTGAAAATAAGTTGCTGATAAGTTTAGTGTTCCAGCATCTTTTTTTCGTATCAATTGCATGACTAATTTGGATAAACTACAGCCTGCAATCAACTCTTTTTGACTGCTTCAAGTCTATGGCCGGTTGCCTTGTTTTTCATGTTTCCATAAAGTAATTTAAATTTTTTATTAGAATTCATAGGTTTGTCATTTGTGTTTGGTCAGCCTTGTCACTGGGAATTCCTTGTTGAACAATGTACTGAGAGCATACCAAAATTCTAAGACTACCACTTTCCAAGTCTTCAGAAGTTTTGAACAACGACATGACTTGGTGAAAACGATAGATGCTTGTTGAACGAAAGATATGTTAAAAATTATAAGATGTCTTAACCAATTAAATATATATATATATATATATATTAATTTATGGAGAGAGAGAGAGAGAGAGAGATAATTTAATTGTAAATTTAATCTTAAATAATATTATTATAAATAAATAATTTTTGTTGAACTTTCTTGATCATTGTAAGCATACCAATTTTTTTTAATAATAAAATATTTGAGGAAAGAGAAACAAATGACATAAAAATAAAATTGTCCCAAAACCTTGATTGCTACACGTTCAATCTAGCATGAATAATAGAGGGACCTGAATAACATAATATCTATTCATCATCTCCACAACTCCACAGTCAGTATCAAACAATTCTTATACAGTCCAAAATTCCAAGACTATAACTTTCTAAAGTCTTTATGAATTCCAAAAAATGACCAAAAACTTTTGAAATATTAACTGGAAATCTAACCTATACCACACATTCAATCTAGCATGAATAGGTTCTTAAAAAAAAAAAAAAAAAAAAATCTAGCATGAATAATAGAAGGACCCAGATAACATAATATCTACACATTATCTCCACAATTTCGCAATCAGTATCAAAAAATTCTTATATAGTCCAAAATTCCAAGACTATAACTTTCCAAAGTCTTTGCGAGTTCCAAACAGTGATAAAAAACTTGTGAAGTATTAACTGGAAATCTAACCTACACCACACGTTCAATCTAGCGAGAATAATAAAAGGACTCGGATAACATAATATCTACACATTATGTCCTCAACTACGCAATCAGTATCAAACAATTCTTATACAGTCCCAAATTCCATAACTACAACTTTCCAAAGTCTTTGTGAGTTCCAAACAATGACCAAAAACAAGTGAAGCATTAACTGGAAATCTAACCTATACCACATGTTTCAATGGCTTTTAGTAAGAATAATTGTATTTTATTTTCTTCCACACAAATTGATGACAAATATCTTTCATTATGCCTTACGGTAAGAATAGTATTATTTCGTTTTCCGCCATACAAATTGATGATAGATATCTTTCATACAATCCGCGTGCATTTCACCAAGTCTTTGGGATGTTTGTCTATTAACCAGTATGAGCTTTCATGGTTGAATGAATTTGGAATATATAGAAAGAGTGGTGCTATTTCATTCTAGTTTTCTTTCCTTTATTTTCCATCCTCCACCCCAACCAAATGGATTAGTTTTGCAATTTCATTCTAGTTTAATTTATCTTCACTAAAGTTCTGCAAGAAATATTGAAAGCTAAATATTTTTTTTTCATTCTTCAATTTTGCACAGAGTTCTTTTTTCTTCCTTAAAGTTTAAAAAGTTTTGGGTAAACTACATATTTAGTCCTTATTCTATACATCATATTTCAATTTGATCATTAACCTTTCAATTGTGTCAATTTGGTCCTTGACCTTTCAGTACCGTGTCAATTTGGTCCTAGCAATTATTTTTCAGAAGAAAGTGTCAATTTAGTCCTCGCAATTATTTTTCAGAAGAAAATTGATGACGATTCTAATGAGCAAAATAAAAAAGTAGCTTTTGTTAATACGACAATACGCTGAAATTTTATTTTAATCGTTCGTTATGTCATCAATTTTCATCTAAGATATAATGATAGAGACTAAATTGACATGATACTAAAAGGGTAGGAACCAAATCAACACAATTGAAAAGTTAGGGACTAAATTAAAATATGGTGTAAAGAATAAGGATTAAATATGTAGTTTACCCAAAAGTTTTTTTCTTTTTCTAAAGTCGAATTTACAATTTATGACCCATATGAAAGTTGTACGTTTAGTGTTACTATTTCCTCTTAAAAATATCACCTGATTCCCCAAACCGAACAAGGGAGTAAATTAATTTATTAGGCATATCCATATCCAACAAACCATTGGACTTAGGGGTGTCAATTCGGGTTAGCGTGGCGGGTTCGTGTCGTGTCGAGGTAGGGGTATTCGACTTAATGAGTCAACTCTAACCCGGCCTATTTAATAATCGTGTCATGATCGTTCAGCCCTAACCCGACCTGTTAATAAGGTAGGTTGACTTGACTCAACTCATTTGACACACTTATAAATGAGTCGTGTTGGGTTAACACGAATGTAACATAACTCATTTCAACCTGCATAATATTAGACATAACATCCATCTAAAAATAATTTATTTTATATGCCAAAAGCAATGCATACACTTCAAGTCTTTAACTCACATTGTTGTAAACTTTAAAAGCATTACCCATCAAATCTAGTTTATAAACTATCTCAATAAACCCACTTGCAAGATATGCAGACGGTATCCAACACTAATACAAACACCAAAAAAAACACACGACACAAGACAAAAGCAACAACTGTGGCCTTAAGCAACAATTAATATATCTCGTATATTAATAACAACACATGGGTTCAAAGTTTATAAAAAAAAGTATTATACAGAAAAAATAAACACATGAGAGAGAGAGAGAGAGAGAGAGAGAGAAAGAGAGAGAGAGAGAGCAATAACCGGTTTGAGACTTTGAGTTTGAAAATTGGGTGTGAAACTATAAGATAGTAGAGTGAGTAGTATAGTTGAAATTTAAAAAAAGAAGATATTTATAAGAAGGTTTAGAGATTTAGGGTTTGTAGAGTTTAGAGATCTAGGGTTTGTAAAGTTTTAATTTCCGATTATATCGATTGTAAGTTTTTGTAATTACTCACTTTTCTTTTTAAATTTAAAATATATGTCGAATATAAAAGGTATTTGACAAATCTAAAATAAAATAAATATTTATTTGTTATTTGAGTTAAATGGATTGTGTTAAGTGGGTCATTTCAGGTTAACACAAATAAATTGGCGTGTCAAACGTCTCTATTACAGGTTACACGGGTTGACCTACTTATGACACATTTCTTATCGTGTTGCTTTCGGGTCGACCCGTTTATGACCTAAACCTATTAAGGCCCAACCCTATCTCGAAAAAACTCGTGTCGGGTTCGTGTCGTATTCACAGGTTGGGTCGAACATTGACACCCCTATTTGGATTGGCAACTAAATTTTTTTATGACTAAAATACATTTACCAAAAATTCTCAAAAAAAAAAAAAAAAAAAGGAGAAAAGAACAACGAATGAGTATTTTATATTTTATTAAGTACAAAATAACCATACACAGTAACAAGCCACTAACTCTTCATTTGATCAATAAAAACTTAGGGTATTAGAGGCAAAAACATGCTGCTGCTTCTTGTGTCTTCTCCTTCACATTGTTCAACTTCTTCTTCTTTATTTTTCATCTGTGAGAGACAGAGAGAGAATATGAAAAACCGCCAACATGGATGGAACTGAAGAAGTGAAATGGGAACCAAACGAGTGGGTCAGATTAACCAGGTCTAACCCGCTGGGTTGAACGGGTTATAAATTAATTTATTACGAAAAAACATAATTTTGTTTTTAAAGAATCAATAAAGTATAAACTAAAACCTTTTTTTAGAATGAAGTTGTAATTTGTAAATGTTATTATGAAACAGAAATGGGACATTTTCTGTGAGAGTAGTTTTAGGACCATAAATTTTTCAAAAACTTTTTTTGTCACATTTTTTATGTGACAGGCAATGAGTGGTTAATTATCGCTTATATATAAACTTATTTTTTTTCCTTCACTAATCACATTCTACCACAGTTGTGGCAAGAAATTGTCACAAATTTTGTAGTCCTAGACTTTTTCTTTCTATCAACACAAGGGAACTTGTGAGTTGTGACATGACGAATATGCCTAGTAAGTTGTTTACCAGTTGTGAGTTGCAGACTTTTCATCCCTATGTACATGAAAAAAACAACTAACACTATGAAAAGATTGCAAAATGTTTTATTTGAAGATTATAATTTATTTTAGCAAAAACATGTAATTCTAATAAAATTTAATTATTATAAGAAAGAAAAACTATAGCCAATATTAATATACTTTTTAAAAACAAGATTGAAAAAAAAAATTTATTCATTTACTATGATTCAAAATAAAATTCTATATTTTCACTCTATTTTATGCTTATCTTGCCCATTGTTTGGGTAATAAACCTTGCCCATGATTAAATTTATGTGATAGTATCAATATTCCTAAATTTAGGATAAATTAAAAAACTCTATGAAAAAAATAGAAATCCCATGGGTAAATTATAAAGGAATGTTAGCACTCTTGACCAATGACATGCTAGTGTGAAACAAATAAAATAAGTCAATAGCATAATATCAAAAAATTCACTGTGCCTAAAAAATAATATACAGGTCTCTTGCAATAAAAAAATTTGGTAATTTTTTTTTGGGTTAAGATTGACATTACCTTTCTCTTTTACTACAATGACAAATTTGGATTTTGAAGGCATGGGTTTGTATGTGTTCATAACTTGAGTTTCAATCCTCCTCTTTCTCTCTCTCATGCACATATATACACACAATTTTAGTAAAAAAAAAAAAAAAAAAGAAAGTTGGTGAGTATTTGATGGAGTTGTAGCTCGAACCTAAAGTCTTTAACAAAGGTTCTGATATGCATTTAAAATTAGCGTCTAAGGAGGTGGAGTTAAATGAGGGTGAAAAAGATGTTGGTGATGAGGGGTTGTTGGCTTTAGATTCAACAAAGAATGTGTGGAAATTATGGAATGAAGGAGAACAATGGGTGATAGCAACAATGTTTAATTTGGACCAAACCTCCTTGAATTTTTTTTTTCTTGAGAAGGATCTTCAACTTGTTATATATACATACATACATATATGTGTGTGTGTATATATATGTTGAGGTAGTGGAAGAAAAAAGAGATGAGTTTTATTTTTTCTTTTTGTAGAGGAAGAAGAATTAAATTAGTTTTAGTTTCGTTCCTTCAAAGAAAGTATTGTGTTTGGTTCACTATAGATATCTTATTAAAATACTAATTTGAAACTTTCCAGAATAATTAACACGATTTCTTCTAATTCAATATAGCATGAATCTTTAGCAAATAGTTATGGGGGATATTAGGCATTTGCCCTTATTTTGCAAAAATAACAGCAATATGTCTCTGTTTTAAAACTATTTAGGTTCGTGTTCCTGTTTTTGAAATTCAATTTTTAAAAAATCGAGTTCAATTTAAAACTCGATATCCTCAAAATTGAGTTATATGTAAATTTTTAATTGAAACTTGACTTTAGCAAAGTCGAGTTTCATTTAATTTTTTTTTTATATATATATAAAATTAAGTGGTAAAATATGCATAAAACTCAACATTACTAATGTCGAGTTTCACTTGTAACTCGATTTTGTTAAAATAGAGTTTCAGAACAGGGACGCGAAACTAAATAGTTTCAAAACAAGGACATATTGCTATTATTTTTGCAAAATAAGAGCAAAAGCCCAATATCCCCAATAGTTATGTAGTCCAAAAGTCATGCTAGTTAATATATAGCTGGACCACAATGCCATTACTTTCCAAGTTTAAAATGAATTTCTAAACACTAGCTAAAGACTGATTCAATGTAATTAGGACTAAAGTCTTCTAACAGAACCACATATTTTGAAGTCTTTTGGATAATTTGATAGTTATAACAAAGGAGAAAGGATTTGAATCATAGAGACACCAGGAGGTAGGGATGGCCAAATCTGACGCGACCAGCGAACCTAACATGACTAATCCATTTATAAACAGGTCATATGTTGAGGCTAAACGGGTTCGGGTCATATTTGAGTTAACAAGGCTAACTCGTTTAATAAACGGGTTGTGTTCGTGTTCAAGATGAGAACTCGTCTGATCCGTTTGATCCATTTAGCTTATAAAATTATTAATTATTTTGATATTATTGCTTAATTTATGGTTGTTTTTATATGTTTATTATTATATTTATAGTTGTAATTGGGTGAAAATGGCCATATTTATTATTCTAACTAACTTAAATATATATCTCAAGAAAAATTAAGTAAATATGAATTATCAATATTTGTGTCCTGCCTCTTTTTTATTTATTAATTACTAACTAACTTAAATATATATCTCAAGAAAGATAAAGTAAATATGAATTATCAATATTTTTGTCTTGCTTCTTATTTGTTATATAAATAAATGGAATTAATTTATTGTCATTGAATATTGCTTTAAATTCAAAATTACTTTTGGTTTGGGTTTCCTTGCCGTAGAAGGAAAGATTTGTTTTTGAAGTGGAAGATAAGGATTATCCTAGACATAAAAGGAAAAATGATTTTTAGTTAAAAAATATTTGGGTATTCTTTATCCATTAAATAATAAAAGAAAATCCTTATATATAGGCATTGTTGAAAGAGGAATGGTACAGAGAAAAATTATTTTACAATATTTTTACAAACGGTTGTTGTGACCAACTTCTTGCTAGTTCTTATTTGAGCCCCAAGGGCAGAACTTTGTATACAGGTGGGGGGCCATCTCCCAAAATTTTGAAATTTCCTTTAATATATATATAATTATTTTAATGTTTTTAAAATTTAGCCTACAAAAATAAAAGTTGGCCCCCCAAATATTTGAATTAGTCCAATGATGCTAAAAAAATAATTGGTCTAATAGTTATAGAGACATAACTTTATTATTCTCAATTTTATTTTTTATTGTAAAATACACTTTTATATTTGTTAAATATTTGATAAAGTTAGGCACCAAACATGTTTAAATCTATCTTTTTCAACCCGTTATATGGTGATTAACAAGTTATTGACTCATTAAAAAAATATTGTCGTTAAAACTACACATGAAATGTCTCTTTAGTTGTCACATAATAGGTTAGAGTAAGATAACTTCAAATATATTTGAAGATTAACTTATTTATCCAAGTTTTGAATCATTCATGTTTCTAAAAATTTCATTAGTTCAATTGAAAGATTTTTTACTTACTTTAGTGTAAGATTTGATAATTTGTATTGAAAATGAAAATTTTAAAGATTTCACTATGAAAATGGTAAAAATGAATTTATTTTATGAAAGATTACCATCAAACATAATTTTGATAGAAAATATTAAGCTCTTTTTTTTTGTTAGGTGTGAGTATATATATAACTTATCAAATTAAAAAGTTTGTGTATAATAAAAAAATTGTGTGTGTGAGAGAGAGAGAGAGAGAAGTTGTCTTGATAAATATATTACTATCGCAACTTAGCCTCCCCCAAACAAAAATTTATGGCTCCACCCTTGTTGGGCCCATCACTAACATCATTTTTTTTAACCACATGTCACATTAGTAGTTTGTAAATTTTTTTGTAAAAAAGTATCTCTAGCATTTTCCTTGTTGAAGAGAGTTTGGTAGTTTTTGCCAACGATTCCTCCCACATGGGAAGAGGAGAAAGTTCCTAGAAGAATATGAATTAGGTTTCTTCAAATAATAGTTGGTCAATTATTTGGGATTGAAAGATTACCCGTTGTTATGTATTGAGAATTTGTTGTTTTGTGGGCATGAGAGAGTTATTGGGTGTACTAGGGCTTTAGGATTGTGAGTTTGTGTTTGTGAGAGGTTTTGTTTAAGTTGGTGAGGCTTTGTGAGTATTTTCGTGTGAGTTGTGAGTATTGATTAATGTCATTCTATTTCATATCATTGATAGTGAATATTTTAATTAGCGTTGCCTGTGAATGTAGGTATCATAATAACTGACATTAGAAATTTTGTTATTGAACAATATGTGTGCTATTGAAAATTATTTAATTTATGAAAAAAAATGTAATTAATATAAGATTTTTTTTGAGAAAGTAATTAATATAAGATTTAGTTATTATAAGAAAGAAGAATTGTAACAATGTTATATACTTTTAAAATATAAGGTTGTTTTAAAAAAAAAAAAAAAAAAACTCTCTTTTATTATGATACATTCCATTTTTTTTTTTGAGAAAGTAATTAATATAAGATTTAGTTATTATAAGAAAGAAGAATTGTAACAATGTTATATACTTTCAAAATATAAGTTTGTTTAAAAAAAAAAAAAAAAAACTCTCTTTTATTATGATACATTCCATATCATTCATAGCGAATATTTTGGTTGGTGTTCCTCGTGGATGTATGCGTGAAATCGACCAAATAAATCTTGTTGTCTCTTGGGAATGTTTTATTTTTCTTGTTCAAGTAAATGCGCTTCCACTAACCCCAAATTACAGTAATCTATATCTATATCTAAATTTAAATCTATATAACAAGAGAGTTGCTACATCTACAACATTTTCATAACAAATCGTAGGTGGTTAGTTGTTATTTGTTCTAATTTCAACCTATCATTGAAATTACTTTTCTACCCCACCAATAATAACTTGTTACATAAAATTTATTGTGAAAATATTATAAAAATGTTGTAAACTTAACATTTCTCATATATAATAATATAAAAGCAAAATGTCAGGCTTTTCGTTTACTAATTCACATAACTATAGAAATTTATCTTGTGATTACTTTTAAAAACACCGAAAACATGTGTCTTTTTCTTTTGTGGATTAAGGCATTGTTTGGTTTGACGGAAGAGAAGCGCGGGGGCGGGGGAGGGGGGGGGGGGGGAAGAAGAAGAAGAAGAAAGGAATGACTTTCCTTTGTTTGGTTAGAAAAGAAAGCAAAAAGAAGGAAGAATGGGAGGGAAAAAGGCTTTTGTAGATTCCATTATTTTTTTTCCTTAAAATTACCCTTATACCCTTAAAAAGTCTTGTTTATTTTTGTGAAATGACATTTATATCCCACATCTTTCCTTTCTATTTCTCTTTGTATCCAAACACAACTAAGGAAATACTTTCTTTTCCCCACTCTTTTTTCTTTTCCTTATCTTTTCTTTTCTCTTCTCTTCCCTTCCCTTCCCTTCCCTTCCCTTCCACTAAACCAAATAGTCTAAGTGTGCATTTGTTTACACTTTTAGAGCCTAAAATGTGCGTTTCTAAGCCCGAAATCTAAAATGTGCGTTTGGTAAATTATTGCTACCGCACGTTATCAAAAAGCAGCTTTTTCCAAATACGAAGGAGTATCGCGTTTTGAAAACAGACCTAGGAGCTACTTTACCAAAAACGTAAATAAGTTTGAAATGTTACTGTTGGTCATTTTCAGCATTATCCCTAAACTACCCTTATTTTTATTTTGAAATCCCAATTTTACCAAGATTTATATAAAAATAAAAAAAAATACCGTGATTCTTCTTCTACTGTTGCAAACTTCTTCTTCAATTCCAACATAAACCCATAAACCCACTACTGCTACAGGCTTCTTCTTCTACTGCGTGATTCTTCTTTTGCAGTTGTGGCTTCATCTCTCATTTTTTTTGTGTGTAATATATTTCTTTCTTCTTGTCTTTTGGGTGAGGAAGAAGAACTGTATTTTGGGTGAGGAAGAAGACTTGAAGAAGAGACAAGATAGTGAGTGGAGGAAAAGAAAAGATATTTGATGGGAATGGGGGAAGAAACGGGTGGATGAGAAAAAAAGTGAAGGAAAAAAAAAAAATATATATATATATATATATAGTGAGTGGGACATGTGGATATGATGTAAGGAAATTTACTAAATAAAAATTACAATTATGTTAAAACATAACAAATTTTCACAACAGTTAAGGTATCAAATATTTCATATGTAAAAATAAAATTAAATAAATTAATAAAATATTAGACTAGGATTGACCATAACTAAAAACAAAGAGTATTGTAAAAATATTGTGACATTTTATCATATCTCTAAACTTTTTAAATTAGTACTATTTTTCTTTAGAAAAAAAAAATAGTGTTATTAACATAATATTTTTATAACAATTTCATAATAAAGTTTACATAGTAAGTTACCACCGTATACCCTTGGTGCGACGGTCACTCCACAAGTATAAATGCTTGCGGGGTGTGGGGGGCAAGGGCCGAAGTTCAAGTCTTCAGGAGGGAGCTTCACACATATATACACTTAGATTAGGCTAGAGTAGAATTCTATCTTGTATTAAAAAAAAAAATTGTACATAGTAAATTGTTATTGGTTCTCATTTAGACCTATTAGTGACATTATTTTTTTTTTCCTCCCATTAACAGCTTGTCATATAAACTTTATTATGAAATTTTTGTGAAAATATTGTATCCATAACTTGCATTAAGAGAGGTAATTAAAACATGTGCTGTGTGTCTAAGAGTTAGACCATTTTGAATATACATCACTGTAAATTTCTTTAAAAAACCTTTTCCCCCTCTCCCCGTATTTATTAAAAATACTTAGTATTTTCAAAAAAAAAAAAAAAGTAATTAAAACAAAGAATTCTCTTTATATATATATATATATATATCTTATCATTTTTTGTAATTTATAACTCAAACTGTCACTTTTATAAGTATTAGCCAAACACTCACATTTTTCTAAAGCATTTTTTGATAGTTTTTACCAAACACTCTACTTTTTTAAAAACTCTAATTTCATATCGCACTTTTTAGAATCGCCACTTTTTCAAAAAGCATATTTTGAAAAAGTTGAACCAAACTTACCCTAAGAGCATCTTCAGCAGCGTTTTTAAATTTTTGTACTGTTTGGAGGGTAAACAATTGCATTTACCTTTTACCTACTTATTTTTTTACATACACATTCCAAAAAACTCTCGATCATTTCTCTATCATATTTAAATATTATTTTTTCATTCATTCTTTAATTTTAATTTACTCTTTTTTTAATATTTCTTTATGCATTCCCAACTATTATATATTTTTCTAATTCCTAATAACTATATTTTTGAATCCCCCAATGATAACATTTAAAATTTTTTCAACAGTCATACTTTCCATTGGTTTTTTTTTTTTTAATGATCATATTTTTCATGCTTACATTATTTTTCATTTATCAAATCTATATTAGTCTTGAAATTTATCGATCTATATAATTTGGAATGAATTTATGCATTAAATTTTTCGTAACTTATTTTTTTAGATTATTATTATTATTGTTATTTAATAATTAAATAACTTATAATTAATTAATTAATTATCTCTTTCTCTTTTTCCCAAAAAAAGAAAGAAAAAAGAAACCCATCTAATATTAAATACCATATCACACGATTAGTTACCAAAAAAAAAAACCAAGGGATTAACTCAATTTTATTTCAACCTACTCATTTTAAAGACCACACATTTTCACACCCAATTGATTACTCAACTTCAATGTCACGGTTACACATTTATCACATAAGAGAAAATAGAAGAGAGAGAGGGGGAGAAGGCCGGTGGAGATCAAGTCAAGATAGCTACTGTAGCAATTCCAAAAAAAAAAAAAAAAAAAAAGAGGAAAAATCTAAGGCCCTACCCACCATCAGACCAGTTTTCCTATGAAAACATTACTGGTAATCTTTTAATTTTCCCGTTAAATTTGATTTAGGGTTGTGTTTGGGAGTTTTTTTCTTTTGAACGATCAGCATTGACTGATGGGTTTGGAGCTTGTGGTGGGTTTTGTCAATTTCAATCAAAACTCTCTCCTAACTGTCTCCTGTGGTGGGTTTATCTTTTTGTTTTTGTTTTTAATGTTAAGATAGTTTTAAATTTGTGGTTGAAATTCGGTTTTTATTTATTTATTTATATCTTGGGTCTCATACTATTTTTCTCTCTGTTCAATCAAAATGCAGAATTTCAGTTTCAGGGTCATCAAAGCTGTTGGCCAATATTCTATATGGGATGAAATGGTAAGTGCTTTTTCTGAATCATCATCTTTTTGGGTTGCTTTGAATTAACTTATTCTATAGGTGTTCTTTTGGAGTTGCATGACACATGCTTGATGAAATTCCTATTAAATTTTATGTGAGATCTTTTCACTCAACCTTTTTTTCCCCTTATTTTCTAAGTAGCTATATTATGGTTGTAAAAAATTAATTTTTTTAATGGACATTATTAATTTGGTTATAACAGAAAATTTTGTGATAATATTTATTTAAATTTAAAATTACATTTTCTTTTGGTGTTGCATGATATATGTTCGATGAAATTCCTTTTCAATTTGATATATGATCATAAATCTGAGTAGTTATACTGTGGCTATTTAAAATCAAAATTTTATGGAAATGAATAATTTGATTATAAATATGGAGAATAACCCAAATACTGAAAAGAAAACCAATTCTAAATAGGATAGAAAAAGAAGAAGACTAAGCTAAAACTACTCTACTCTCGACTATTCCCCCTCCATACAAACTTAAGAAAGAAAATCTCAACCACAAATGAAAAACAAAACAAAATAAAATAAAATAAGAGAGAGAGAGAGAGAGAGAGAGAGAGAGAGAGAGAGAGAGAAACAACGGTAATTTTCTAGTTATTCTAATTATATTCTTGCAAAAACATATGGTTAGGAGATGTAGTTTCGATTGAATTATTGAAATATGAAAGAGAGAGCAATGCCCCCAATAGTTGAAATGATCAAATTCTGGTTATACTTGCACAATTAGTCTTCAATATGAACGAACTAATTGACGTATTCTTGATGACTTAAATTAGTATATAATTTCATAATTATAGTCCAAAGAGCATGATTCTTCCTTTAACATATGACATAATTAATCTATTCTGTGATTGTAGACAACTTAACTACTTGTATGACTCCATGAACTAACTAATATGTCATTTTCTTTGATATACAACAAATTTTGTGTGCATGTATTGTTTGTAGGTTTAATTTCCTTTCTCGCTTTCTTTGCACTTCCTACTCATGTTTAAATTTTTTTTTTTCCTTGGTTGCTTTGTCTAATTTTGCGTATTGTTGACTTCTTCAAAGAGCAGTATTTACCAAGAAAATAAAGAAAAAAAGATAAAGGGAGAATGAGGCTGTGGGTCATAAGCTTCAGCCACATCCATTAGAATTTGAAGTTGATTTATGCTTAAATGTTTTTTTAGAACAAATAGAACTAAGTTATGTTTGAATTATTTGTAGGGACTTCCACTCTATCCAATTTTGGGGATGTTTGGAGCAGACAGATTTGATGCTATTCTTCTTCCAGGCTAGATGAGTGATCAATAATAATAGGTAGGCTTTTTATTTCTTTAATTTTAATATTTTGTTGACTTGATAAGATTGTTCTGCCCCTTTGTAAATAATTAGCCATTTGCTTTAACTTCTGAATTTGGAATGATGTCTGGGGCTATATAATGGTTATTGGAGCATCAAAGCCAACTGTAGTGACTAATGTAGATAGGTTTTCCAGTATGAAAAGGCAGAATATTGGTGAGTTTTAATTAATTTCAATTTATTTATAATGTCTAAATTTTGTGCATCACATTCTTGAGCTTATGAAGTGTTGGGTAGTGCTTAAGAACTATTAGTTAAGTGTTAGCTAATAGCTAGAAATTTGCTAACTAAATCACACTTGGACTATATTGTTTAATTTAGTGATAAAATTAACTTAGCCATAAAACTTTGTGTTAAGGGTTCTAAATGTTGTGCTAGGGTGTATTTAGCATATTTCAGTTTCAATTTAATCACTAAATCTCTCCTCAAATAGTCTTAGGTGTAAATGGCTGGAGGAATTTAGTTTTCTTTTTTGGGTCTCAACTAACAAGATTTGTTCATTTATAATTTTTGTAATTTTTTTTTTCTTGCTATCAATAATTACTTTTTTTTTTTTTTGTTAGTAAAATGTCCATAAGGTTTGACTTGCCTGCACAAACCATCACCCCAGAGATTGAGAAAGATTTGCATCTATTGAAGGTGTGGTGAACTCTATTTTTGTCTATGTAGTTTGTTTATGTGGCACTACTTTTCAATTATGCACAAATTATTCCCTATGTAACATTTTAATTGCTTCAAATTTGTTTCATTTTTGTCAATTTTCTTATTATTTCAATTTAAAACTTATGCAGTTAGGGAATATGTCATTATGCAACTTGGGTCATGGTCATGCAGCAATGGAACTTGGGAAATATGTAAATGCCTGTCTCTTTGTAATTAAAATTATAGCTTAAAGTTTAATTAGATCTTGCGCTTCTACTTAGGAGATTGTTCGGATTCAGTTAATTCACAATCTAGAAAATTAGAAATGAAGTAGAAGGTAGGGTCTTTCCTATTAATGCATTTGATATGTTTAATAATGTATGTGTAGTCATTAGCCTTTGGTTGGATCCATATTGAGCATTCGAAAATTATTTCTTGTGTATGGAATGTAAAAAGTTTTTACTTACCAAAAAATAATGTTTGTGTATAATTTGACTCTGAATGGGTAAAATAACAAACTGAAACTGAAAGCCGGTTGATTTTCCACGAAGTGGAAGTGATATACGACAGTATGGCACTAGTAGTTGTTTTTCTACCAATGACTTTGATTGGGTTGCTGATTCATGCCTTTCTGTAACTTTTAAGCAACATTCTTGGTGAGAGGGGTTTACCCTACACCCTTGAAAGTTGATTTTCCAGGGATATAAGTGATATCTTTTAGTCATATACTGCCAACTACGTTTCTTGTAAAATGGCATCGGCATAGTCAAGTGTAAAACTTGGGCTGGACTTGAAGTAATTATGATGGTAGTATCTTGGAGTCTTTGATTTGGTGCTCTATCTAGGATATTTATAGTTTCAATTTCAAAAGATGATTAAGAAACTCAACTTGTTTGGGATATTAGTTTCTTTAGGGGTGTGCATGCTCGAGAATTAAAGGCTATGTCAGTTTCTTTAAGGTTAATGACTATTATAGAATTTTAGTGGGCTCTACTGACTTCTATTTTCCTTGGAAGAGCATTTGGAAATAGAAGATTCCTTCTCAAGTAGCTTTCTTTGTTTAGACTGCTGCTTTAGGGAAATGCTTAACAATTGACAATTTACGAAAAAGGAAGGTTTGGATATTGGATTGGTGTTACATGTGCAAGTGTAATGGTGAATCAGTTGACCATCTCTTCCTTTATTGTCTGGTTGCTATCGATCTGTGGGCTATGGTTTTGGGTTTATTTGGAGTAAGCTGGGTTATGCCACAATCTGTTTTGGGGCTCTTAGAGTGTTGGCAAGACAGATTTGGTCGTCATCGAAATGGTTTTATTTGGTTAATTTTACCCCATTGCTTAATGTAGTGTCTTTGGAGAGAAAGAAATAGTAGGTGTTTTGAGGATATTGAGAGATTCATACTAGACCTCAAGTCATTTTTCTTTAACACTTTATTGGATTGGTTGGTTGCTATGCAAAACCAATCATTCCCTTCTTATTTTGATTTCCTTGATTCTTGTAAATTTTGGCTTTGAGTTGTTGACCTCTTGTACACTCCGTGTGTACTAGGGTGGTCCTATTTTGATATCAATAAAACTTATTACTTATCTAAAAAAGAAACTCAACTTCACTCAAAAAGTTTTGTTTGCATTATATTGACCTGAATGCACATGATTCTATTTTCTTACGTGAAATTCACAACAAGAATCGATCGAACATATCATAATTTAAGATGTGCTTTTAAATTATTATTTTTTTGATAGGTAAGAAAAAATATATTCAAGAAAACTGCTAGATGCAAAAAAAATCAGCATATCAGAAATACAAAAAGAAAGGAAAGCAAAAACATAAAAAAAACCTAAATTACAAAGAAAGAGAGCTAAGGAAAAGAGGAAGAGAGTAACTAGATGTGAGTCTCCAAGCCCTAGCCCAATCAAAAAGGGAGCCAGAGAAGAGAGCAAGCATTTGGTCCTCGGATCTATCCGAATCCTCAAACGTTCGCCGATTGCGTTCCTTCCAAATACACCACATCAAACACAATGGAACTAAGTTCCAGATGTAAGAAGAATGCTTCCCCAACCAATTCCACCAACAAAAAAAGAAAATCTGACACCGTACATGAGGGAACCCATGAAATCCCAAAAATCCTAAAAACAAAGCACCACAGGCGATGAGCCTTTCCGCAATGTAACAACAAATAATCCACTGTCTCATTATAGTTACGACACATAATGCACCAGTCGACGAAGTCAAAACCCCTAAGCCGCAGGTTATCTCCCGTGAGGATCCTATTACATGCAGCTGTCCAAAGACTCCAAACAAAGAAAGAAGATCCGACGGGGTGCCTTAACCTTCTTACTTTGACCAAAGTGAGTGTTATCTTATGATATCATGTCCATATATAAGATTAGACTTAATTCATCTCAAGATTTCTTTGGAGTTGAATAAGTTTGACCCACACAATCTCCCATTTACTTTTGAATTATGCTGGAAGTCATTTTATATCTATCTAAATAATGGAAAGTTATACAATACTCCTTGAGCAATGCTCTCTCCTCTCACATGAATGACAAGACCTACCATGAATTTAATTAGTGAGACTTATTGTTATGTGAGGGGAAGAAACGTGGCTCCTGATGCATTTAATAATTGCAATTAAATAATCATATATAATAACTTATTGTGAAGCTTCGATTTTTTTTTTTGGGATTTGGATTTTGTGGTTGGGGAGATAAGCTGTTGTGAAGCTTGGATATGCATGTAGTGGTTTATGGCTTTATCAAGTTAATAGGACACTTATTATTGACTTTGATGGTTCATTTGCTTGCTAGGAGTTTAGATTCTGTAACTTAATTATATTCTAAATTCCTTTAAAAGAAAGTTCCATCTTGATTTCTGAATTTCTTCCTGTAATCCTGTGTTCATGATTACAGTTGAGAAGTGCCATTGATCTAAAGAAGCACTACAAGAAGGGTGATTCAAAATCCAAAACTTTGCCCATGTATTTCTAGGCAAGTCTATTTGTAATTTCTAGAATAATGGTATAGTATGTGATATCTTGGAGCTGTAAGTGGGGCTCTTGTTTATTCTCCTTTGGGTGGTATACATTTTGTTATTTAGGCTTGGCTAATTCATACACCTTTTGGTCTTTTGACAATTAGATCAGGACTGTGATAGAGTGAGCATCAGACTTCTTCACAGATAGACTAACAAAGAAGGAGAGAAAGGGAACAATTTTATCTAAGGTGTTATCTGATCTCTCCCTTGCTGACTACAGGTGAGATATGCAACTCTATCAAAAACCATTTGACCATATCATGACGTGATGTGTTGAGTTCAAAGGGTAAAAGGAATGTGGTGTTGCCATTCGTAAAAATATGTTATTTTGCCTATATATAATGGTTGATTAAGATGAATTTGGCAAAGGGAGATCTAAATTCTATATGAGCTTGCTTATCTTAGTTATAATCTTCAAATGGACTTAAAAAAAAAATCAGACAGACATAATTTGTGAAGAAAATGTGAAGCATGGTCATCATATGTAACATAGTAATAAAAACTTGAGAGAGCATTTAGCTTTTTTTGGGGGGGGGGGGGGGGGGGTGGGTTGGTGAGGAGCACCAAAAAGCTGACCTTGTTATTTTTGCTTTGTATTTCTAGGAATTATTTCCTACAGAAACTTCCATCTTTTCTCCCCCCCTTATAATCAAAATTTGGAGTCCTCTATTGTGCAATTTAACATTTCCATTGCTACAGTGAATGATCTGATAAACTGTGATACTCTTACCAAGTGACATGAGAAACAGAATGCACTGAGCTGATTTATAATTCATGGCTATATTCACATGTGCTGTTTCTCTTTGATGTTTGCTCCTTCCCATAGTTTTCATTATAGAATTGATTGTGATTGTTGTGATGATAAACGCATGCTCGGGGAAATAATAGTTATTGAATGAGTAAAGTAAACTTACAGGCAAAAGGCTGCATGTATGAGAAGAAAATAAATTATTAAGGTTTATTGAATGAAACAGTATGCTTTGAGGTATAGAAGGGATAGATGATAGAAGAGCTTAACAAAGACAAAATGTTTAGGGGAGAAAACTTTTTGAAATGTTCTGTACCTAATGGACCTGTCTGGACTGATCCCGAGAAGCCTTCCAGACAGATTCATTATGCTGAGAACATTCAAGTCCTGCATCAAACTCCTGAGTCACTGTACCACAGATATCAAACTAGTAACAGAGCATAATGAAACCCATTAGATTCTACCAAGATTTTCAAAAAGAGTTGAGAAGATAAAAGTATAAAACCATCTAGCAGCAAAAAAACCAAATCTCCACTTCGCTTGTTCTCCAAACAGTCAAAATCATTTAAAAAGACTAAGAAGAAACACCAGGTTATGCATAATACCGAAGAAATTAAAATACATCACATAACGAAAGGCATATGTAAACCACAAATTTGTATTTCATTTCTCTATCTGCGCTATCCTTATTTTTCTAAGGAAGTAAATTACTTTCAAATGATAATGAATATAAAAATTTAGTTGCCTTTATAAAATAGTATATAATTTTCCGTTGAATGGCATGCACCTTCTTCCGCGTTATTTTATCCTATTAATTTTCCTCTATTTTAATCTCTATGTACCATTAGAAGAAGAAAAAAGTCCTATCCCAATGTGTCTCTGTCCCATATGGGTTCATTCATCTACGTATGGGGATTGCAGTTGCAGGGGAATGTTTCTTAGTGTATTCAAACAGCTACAGTTGGGTTTTAGCTGATTCTTCGTGTGTCTTTTTCTTATATTTCTTCAACTTATTCTTCTTCATCCATAAACTTGCCATTAATTCTATCGGTTTTGTCCATTTGGAGGTAGAAATGAGAGGGAAATGGAATAGCATAGACAATGAACGTAGAAGTAGAAATTTGGAAACTAAACTGATTGGATTAACCTGGCCAAACCCAGTGGGTTGAGCTTGTCAGAAGTTTTTTTTCCTTCTATGTAATACCTTAAAATTATTTGATGACATCAAATTAATTATTTTCCATATGTAATTGCTATCTAGGTTTTTTTTTTTTTTTTTTTTTTTTTTTTTTTAAATGAATAGAATTTCAACTTATGACATCTATGGTATGATAATTGCTCTTCTCATTAGGCTAAAACATCAATTGATTTTTGGTATAAGTGGGTTCAAATTTTAGATCTCTAATTCAATGACAAAATCATAAGTACAAAGACGGGAATTGAATCCCACTGTTGAGCCAAAAGTCTTGTAGCATAATTGGTACTATCTTGTGGTGTTTTTTTTTTTTTTTTTATAGAACTATACATGGTTCAAATTCCCCACTTCCCATTACCACTACCAAATTATCATGAAAAAAAAAAAATTTCATACTCTTGAGTTATTAGACAAAAATGGAAAGATGTGGGTCTTTCCCTTAAAATAACACATAAGAGCCAATTTAACAATATTATGGATCACAAAATAATTTTTCTAGAAGTATGATTAACAAACCGATGGATCCAATGAATTAATTATTTGGTATACAATTTTGTAATGATTTGATAGTTGGGGGAAGCTTTAAACCCTTAAATATCTTTATTGATAACAACCAAATGTGTCAATTGAGTTGCAAAATTGTTGGTTTTTTTATTTATTTATTTTTTAATTTAAAAAAAAAAACATAATTATATTGGTTAGGATTACTAATTTTACTATCCAAACTACGAAGCCAAAACATCAGTGTACATAATCACCATCATGGCTATTAAATGCCTATGAGAGTTAATCATCTAAATATATGATTAGTCCATTAGGTAACCATTCACAAACACATTGAATGGTAGCTTTCTTTCTTTCTTTCTTTCTTCTTTTTTATTAATACTATTTTTTATAGAAAAAATTTAGAAAATGAGGCAACTATTAATGTGTATAATATTATACTTTCAATTAATTTCAAAAGAACTTTCTTTATCTTATTAAATGTTATATTTATTTAACTAGTCACCCGTGCGATGCACGGAAGAGTCGAACAAAAATTGTAAATTTTCACTTATAAAAGTTACAACTTAAGAGAGAAAAAAAAAAAAAAAAAATACAAAGACCAATAGTGATAACTCCAACACCAATAATGTTATATAGTCTCAACTTTCAGATGAATAAAATGATTTCGTTAGAGAGTGAAGACAAATAAATGTACCAAATATTAAGTAAAGGTTGCTTTAGTCATTTGGCTTAAATAGTTATAGTAGAATTATTTCCTTTGACAATTCAACTTTGCTTAAATAGTAATTTGGCTTAAATAGTTATAGTAGAATTATTTCCTTTGACAATTCAACTTTGCTTAAATAGTAATTTGGCTTAAATAGTTATAGTAAAGCAATTTTGTATAATTTAAAAGTTACCAATTAACAATTCAACTTTGTTTTAAACTTTAACTTTACTAAAACTGTTAGTGATCCAAATCCCGAAACCAATAAATATATTTTTTTTAATTTTTAATAAAGCGTAATGCAACGAATACATATATGAGTATTTAGTTTTCAAAACATTTTTTTGTTTGGGAAGTATCACAACAATAGAACTTTATTGAACTCCAACGAGAATATTAATCTATAGAAAAAGAGAGGCAAAACTTCATGGGTTTTTATTCTTTGAAATTTTTGTTATAGAATTTTGGGTAAGTTGCAAACTACACCTAAAGTTTGGGGGTGATTGAATTTTACACCCTAAAATTTCAAATTTTGAATTTTACTTCCTGAAGTTTGGTGATGTTTGGATTTTACATTTTGACGTTTCAAAATTTGAATTTTACCCTCTATATTTTAGAAATGTTTGGATTTTACTCCTTAAAGTTTTGGGGTGTTTGGATTTTACATCATAAAGTTTCGGAATTTGAGGGTGTAAAATCTAAACTCCTAAACTTTAGGAGGTAAAATCCAAATTTTGAAATGTCAGAGTGTAAAATCTAAACACCTCAAACTTTAAGGGGTAAAATCAAAATTTTGAAATTTCAGGGTGTAAAATCTAATCACTCTCAAATTTTAGGGGTGTAATTTGCTATTTACCATTGAATTTTAGTTGAAGTAGAATTTTCAAGCGCTTGAAACATATATCTAATAGAGTTTTACTTAAAGTAAATTATTGTAAGACTTGATTAGATAATTACACGTTGAAGAGAAATAATAAATATATAAGATATAAAACCTAAAATAAAAAGAAAAAGAAAATTGTGGTGACGTGGAAATTTGTGGGAGTTTCACAGGTTTGGGTTATATATATATATATATATATAGATTGAACCCGACCTATTTTGTGGGTCGGGTTCTTGTCGTGTCGAGTTATGAGTATTTGGCTATATAGGTTAATCCGAACTCGACCTATTTAATAAACGTGTGTTAGGAATCATCAACCCGAACATGACTTGTTTATTAAACAGGTCAACCCGACTCGATACATTTAACTCATTTAATTAACAAGTTATGTAAAAGTTAATACAAATGATCTGTTTTATAATTTATTAAATTAATAGGTTATACTTAACCAATATAATCTTTATCAATTCTCATGTATATAAAATTAAAATACAATTACAACTATAAATATAGTAATAAACATATAAAATCAACCATAAATTAAGTAATAATATCAAAATAACTAATAACTTTATAAGCTAAATGGGTCAGACGGGTTCGCATGCTGAACATGAACCTGACTTGTTTATTAAACAGGTTAGCTGTGTCAACTCAAATATGACCCGAAACCGTTTAGCTTCAACCCATGACTTGTTTATAAACGGGCTAACTGTGTCGGGTTCATGGGTCGTGTCAGATTTTGACACCTCTAATTTGAATTATGGAAGAACATGATGAAAAAGAAAATCCAAAAATGCTAGAAATTCTAAAATTATTTTTTTAAACAACAGTAAAAATTAGAATTACATTGAATATAATACTGTTACACATAAAAACTATTTTACAACATTTTTATAAATTGTTGATATGACTAATTCTGATTTATTCTCATCTACACCTACCATTGACGTAATTTTTTTTACTTAATCACTTACTATATCTACTGTTTGTAAAAAATAATGTAAAATAGTCGGTAATTTTAGCATTTTGCAATTGAAAAATCTAGAAAGTGGGACCTATTGGACAGATTAGCACTCCACTAATTCTACCAAAGTGTTGATTTGTAGGCTCTTAGTGCTAATTGAACGGCAGTGGAGCTCCAAACTAGAGAAATTTATGTGTTTTGGATATGATTTTCTCTTTTTTTTTTTTAATTAATTAATTTTCATGGGAGATAATATGAGATTATACTACCAATTGCACAACTTTTTAGCACTAAAAATAAGGAAAACGTCTCTCTCAAGTCTCAACTTAGTATTCGAATTAAAAGGGATCTGGATTTTCATTGGCTGTAGGCTAAAAGCCTCTAAAGCTTAGGTTACCAACCCCCACCCATGGTCACAAAATGCACTTTCTTTTTTTTCCATATTTTTATATACTTTCATAGCGTGCGAAGATTAGTGATACTTTCCTCTCTTCAAAGACACCAACCCAAGTAGTTAGGATTTATTACATCCATCAACACCATCATTAGTGCGAAGACTAGTGAAATTATGTTAATTTGAATAAATTATAATTCACGGCTTTTTTTAAGATAATGCAGCAATACACAAAACATACTGTATGTAGTTTGGATTAACTTAGGTTTGATTTTCTCTAAATAAATTCTAATTGAATTAGGTTTATTACTTACCATATCTACCGTTTGTAATTTTTAGCCTACCATTGACGTAGTTTTTTTACTTAATCACTTACCATATCTACCGTTTGTAAAAAGTAATGTAAAATAGTCTGTAATTTTAATTTTGCAATTGAAAATTCTAGAAAGTGGGACCTATTGGATAGATTAGCACTCCACTAATTGTACCAAAGTGGTGATTTGTAGGCTCTTAGTGCTAATTGAACGGCACTGGAGCTCCAAACTAGAGAAATTTATGTGTTTTGGATATGATTTTCTCTTCTTCTTTTTTTTTTAATTAATTAATTTTCGTGGGAGATAAATATGAGATTATACTACCAATTGCACAACTTTTTAGCACTAAAAATAAGGAAAACGTCTCTCTCAAGTCTCAACTTAGTATTCGCATTAAAAGGGATCTGGATTTTCATTGGCTATAGGCTAAAAACCTCTAAAGCTTAGGTTACCAACCCCCACCCATGGTCACAAAATGCACTTTCTTTTTTTCCATATTTTTATAAACTTTCACAGTGTGCGAAGATTAGTGATACTTTCCTCTCTTCAAAGACACCAACCCAAGTAGTTAGGATTTATTACATCCATCAACACCATCATTGGTGCGAAGACTATTGAAATTATGTTAATTTGAACAAATTATAATTCACGGCTTTTTTTAAGATAATGTAGCAATACACAAAACATACTGTATGTAGTTTGGATTAACTTTGGTTTGATTTTCTCTAAATAAATTTTAATTGAATTAGGTTTACCGTTTTCTGTAAATTATCTAATTGATATGTTGATTAACACCCACGAAATAAAGGCTAAATTACTCATTATACTCAAATTTTGCATTGTTCTCAACTCAGTGCTTTTTTCACTTTTTTTTTTTTTTTTTTTTGGTTTTGTTTTAATTTATTTTATTTGAGTCCATTCATTTTCAATTTAGCTTGCCCTTTCAATCCACCTCATAGAATTCACTAAAACAACATCGTTTTATAAAGTGAAAAATCTAAAACTTATGGTGAGATTGGACAAAATTCACAAAATGACTAAATTGATACTAGATTACAGTTGAAAGGCTAAAATGGGGGGAAATAAAATTTAAATGTCTAATTTTAAAATATATTAAATTTATGTATTTTGTAGTTTAAACTTGAATAAATATGTATAAAAACAACATTTTATTGATTTTTCTTGATTATTGCAAATGCAAAGGATCGTTGCACGTAAATAACTAAATATGAACTTATAAATCAGTCTCTCTCTCTCTCTCTCTCTCTCTCTCTCTCTCTCTCTCTCCTAACTTATTTGAAGAAAAATATATCGATGACATAAGCCCTGAGTTTGGGTTGATGATCAAGAAAGTGAAAAGGAAGTGCTTTGGAAGATATTAGCAAGCTAATTAGAGATTGAGTATATCTAACCATAAATCATATTTTTAATTAATTTAAGCAAAAAGAAAGGGCTGACGTCAAATTTATTCAGATAACATGATTGCTACATGTTTAATCGGTTGCCACGTGTTTTGTCAATAACTTTGCAATTTGTATCAAACAATTATAATATTGTCCAAAATTCCATGACTAGTGATCAAAGGAAAAAATGTGGATAGTGCAGTGTTTGCGGCTCAAAAGGCATTGAGGGTGGGGGTGATGATAAGAGATGATATGGGGAGAGTGATTGTAACTTTGATTAAGAAGATCCATGCCCCATTGGGTGCTTTGGGGGCTGAGGCAAAAGCATTTGGAGGGTGATTCTTTAATCATCTCTAATCCTTTATGTGATCTGTCTCCACCACCTTCCTTTGTTGCTCCAATACTCTATGGTATTTTTTCTTCTACTATACTTTATGTAGATTTGTATTCTCTCATATTAGACAACAGGTAATAGGCTTGCTCATTGATTAGCTAAACATGCCTCAAACATTAATGATTTATTTGTTTTGGATTGAAGAGAGTCATTATTTTGTAGAACAAGTTTTTCTCCATGATGTAATTTCTTTTTCTAGTTCTTAATGAGTTAATGTAACGCTAACAGGATTAAAGTCTTCTAATGGTGTTTTCCTAAAAAAAATTACTTCTACTTGTGTCACATGTTTTCAAGGTTGAAGGAATCTGGTATATAAGCTCATTTATTAGCTAAACATGCCTCAGACATTAATGATTTATTTGTTTTGGATTGAAGAGAGTCATTATTTTGCAGAACAAGTTTTTCTCCATGATGTAATTTCTTTTTCTAGTTCTTAATGACTTAATGTAACGCTAACAGGATTAAAGTCTTCTAATGGTGTTTTCCTAAAAAAAATTACTTCTACTTGTGTCACATGTTTTCAAGGTTGAAGGAATCTGGTATATAAGCTCATTTATTAGCTAAACATGCCTCAGGCATTAATGATTTATTTGTTTTGGATTGAAGAGAGTCATTATTTTGTAGAACAAGTTTTTCTCCATGATGTAATTTCTTTTTCTAGTTCTTAATGACTTAATGTAACGCTAATAGGATTAAAGTCTTCTAATGGCGTTTTCCTAAAAAAAATTACTTCTACTTGTGTCACATGTTTTCAAGGTTGAAGGAATATAGTATATAAATCACATAAAACTTATTCAAATAACACGATCATTACTTGTTAATTGGTTTCTACACATTTTTTCGATAAATATACAATTTGTATCAAACAATAGGCCAAAATTCCAAAACTACAGCAAACAAAGAAATAAAAATACAAGACTTCAATTTTCAAAGTCTTTGGAAGCTCCAAACAGTGATCAAAGACTTGTTGAAACTTACAACGCTAACATGATTAAAGTCTTCTAGTGGGGGTTCCCTTAAAAAAAGGACTTCTAATGATGTCACACGGTTTCAAGGTTGAAGAAATCTAGCATATGGATGACATAAAACTTATTCAAATAACATGACTGCCACATGTTAATTGGTTTCTACACATTTCATCTATAATTCTAAAATTGCATCAAACAATAGTCCAAAATTCCAAAACTACAGTGGACAAAGAAAAAAAAATTTTCCAGGAGTGAATTTTCAAAATCTTTGGAAGTTCCAAACAATGATCAAAGACTTATTGAAACTTGAAACACTAACAAGATTAAAGTCTTCTAATGGTGTTTCCCTAAAAAATAGAAGAAAGGACTTCTAATGATGTCACATGTTTTCAAGGTTAAAAGAATCTGGCATATGAATGACATAAAACTTATTCAAATAATATGATTGCTACATGTTTGTTAATTGGTTTCTACAAAATTTCTCTATAAATCTGCCATTTGCATCAAACAATTCTTCTATAGTCTGAAATTCCAACACTACAGCAAACAAAGAAAAAAATTCCTATAGTTGAATTTATAGTCTTTGGATGTTCCAAACAATGATCAAAGACTTGTTGAAACTTGAAACGCTAACATGATTAAAGTCTTCTAATAGTGTTTCCCTCAACAACAAAAAAAGGACTTGTAATAGTGTCACATGTTTTCAAGTTGAAGGAATTTGGCTTATTTAGATAACATGATTACTACATGTTAATCGGTTTCCACACATTTGTCTATAACTCTGCATTTACATCAAACAATTTTTATATAATCCAAAATTCCAAGACTATAGCGAACAAAGAAAAAAATTCCAAGACTTGAATTTTCAAAGTCTTTGGAAGTTCCAAACAATGATCAAAGACTTGTTAAAATACTAATATGATTAAAGTCTTCTAATAATGTTTTGTAAATGATGGTGATCTAAAAAAATTAAACCAACCCTAATTCGTCCATAAGAGACGTCTAGAGTAGAAAGGACATCCCACATAAGAAGGTCATCCATAGAAGAATAATTGTCCATAGAAGAATAATTGTCCGTGGGCATGAGGGTCTTCCATCAGGAAGGCTCTTGGATGACCTCCTAATACTTAGGAAATTCACAAATGTGGATTTTCCTACAAGAGCTGGCGATGGAACTACATGTTATTATTCAAAGGCACGAGCGAGATCCAGTTTTATTGCTACAACTCCTTATTAAATACTTAACTTCCAATGACAGTTATATAAAAAATATAGCTCCTATAGCAGTTTTGGAAGTTATCTTTCAACCCTCTGACCTCCTCAAATACAAGGAAAGTTATAAATCTAATAACCGTTTTTAGGGCGCACTATATAAATACCCATTCAGACTAGGTAAAGGTAAGTTTTTACAAATCTTGAAAAGTTGGAACTCCAGACTTTGAGAGAGAAACTAACTTTGCCATCGGAGGGTTCTTGGCCGATCCACCTGGTCACCTTTGATCGTTTGTTCTTTCTTCAATCAGCTCTTTGAAGCTCAGAGCATCCAGCCTACTGATTTTCTTTGCATCATCAGTAAATAATTAAAAAAAAAGACTCCTAATAGTGTCACGCATTTTCAAAGTTGAAGGAATCTGCCATATCAATGACTTAAAAAATAAATGATATCATTTTCTCTCATACGAACTTTAAGAGATAAAGCTACCAATTAAACTTATCTTAGATGTTACCCCTAAGCCAACTCCCCCCATTTAGTTGTTATTAAAATATTACTTTTGGATGTATACATATTTAGAAAATGACAAAGTTTAGTTATAAAATTGGTTATAGCCTAAAGCTACAACCTTACTTCATAAAATAAATATTATTACATATTTTAAAATCTAATTGTTAAACTGCATGTTCTTTAAGCTCTTAATATGCGTCAAATTTTGAGCCAATCGGATATTATTTACAATATAATGTATAAACTTATATTTTATGCATAATTTCAAATTACAAAAACTTGTAATTTAAATAATTCATTGATGACATAGTTATTGATCTTTAATTTTCTAGAAATTTTGCAAACATGGAGGATATAAAAAAATGTAATTCAATGGTGGATTTATTAAAACTCGTCTCTAATAAAAAGATACTGAGTAAGTTTGTAGCTTTAGGCTACAACCAATTTTGTAGCTAAATTTTGTCCTTTAGAAACTAAATTATGAAAGTAAATTATAACAAAAGTTTGAAGAATATAGTCCACTTTAAAAAAGAATAATATCAATCAAACATACCTAAGTTTCTCAATTAAAAAAGAAAAACCTAAAATAATAGAATATATGTGTGTAGAGATAGAAAAGAAAAGAAAAAAAAAAAAAAAACACTTTTAGAAAGAGTTCAATTTTTATGGAGAACAAATTATATTAAATAAATTTTAAAGAATAATTAATCTCTTATTGATCCCTTTTCATATCTCAGTTATTTTTCCCTAGGTTTATTATTGTTTTCTTGTGTTTGTTGGGTCATTGTCAAAAATATTGTAAGCAAAGTTGTTATTGCCCAGTTCAGGACGTACAACCCTAGTGGCACCCTTTTAGTTACCGCTTCGGTCCAAGGTCACAACACAAATCTTTCAAAATAATGTTTGGACAATCTCATTGTTAGGACATATGTAGCTCAAGTTTGTGAACATATATCGCTATTTTATGTAATTGGCTTATCCTTAGACAAAACGCACTTTACTTGTATTTGGGTAGATCTAGGATGTGTTTAACACCTCAAGAAACAGTGTTTCAAGATTCAGTGTTGAAGCCATCAAAGTCTGTCCAAGAAACAAGCAAGAAAGTGCAAGTTACTAAAGCTCGACACCTACCTCGACATATGCATCTATCGAGCTTTAAGAAGCTGTTTTGCCCCGAGCCTCGATAGCTTCTCGACAGATCCTTGACACCTCTATCTGTCGAGAATTAAAAAAAAAAACAGATTTTCAGTTCTGTTTTAAGTCCAATCCGTGAATGTGTCTTTGGGACTTCTTTTCTCATAACCCTAGACATATAAAAGGATTGTTTTAAGGGCCGTAAAAGATGATGCAAGTTGCACAAGCATTGAGAACTTCTTGTTCATGCAATTTGTGATCTAAAAGACAAAGTTTGTGTCCTAGTTCATCTTTGATAATTTGAAGAACTTTGTAGCCAACAACTCTCTCTCTCTCTAGTTGGTGTTTGAAGTCGCGTACTAGGATCCGCGCATCTGGTTAGTCACGTACTTGGGAGCCGTGCGTTGAAAGGAGAAACTGTCACTACAGAGCAAGTCCAATTGGGTATTGGGGTAAGGGTTCAACTGTAGGTTGGTAAGGTACTTGGGATTTCTTGCTTGTAATCACTTGCTGTGATAATAGTGGAGTTTCGGGAGTGGTGATCTCAAATCACCCAGTGGGGTTTTTGCCACCAGGTTTTCCCCATTCGTAAACAAATCACCGTGTCATTTAATTTCCGCTGCATTATATGGTTTTGGTGATTTGTTTGTGCTGCCACGAGATATTGCATGTTAATTTGATTAATTAATAACTAGGGTAATTAATCAATCTAATTTATCACAAGGGGTGAACGCGTTTATGGCCTGTCAAGTGGTATCAGAGCAAATACACTCTGATTAGGGTTTAATCTTTGTGTGTGATCCATTGACCCTTACTGTCATGGATAGAGGTCAATCTCTTATTATACCTCCTTTATTTGATGGCACTAACTATGCATACTGGAAAGTACGCATGAGAGCTTTCTTGCAGTCTTTAGATGAGAAAGTGTAGCAAGCTGTGGAGATAGGCTGGACCAAGCCTACTGAAGCGCCGGCCGACTGGGATGATGCCAAGATCAAGGCGGCAAACTTCAACAGCAGAGCATTGAATGCCCTATTCAGTGCAGTCACCAATGAGGAGTTCAAGAAAATTTCCTCAATTGAAACTGCTAAGGAAGCATGGACTATTCTCCAGACAACCTATGAGGGCACCAAGGCTGTCAAAGATTCAAAGTTACAGAGGCTCACCACATGCTTTGAAGAAATTAAGATGGAGGAGGATGAGTCGTTTGATGAGTTCTATGTCAAGCTCAAAGACATAGTAAACTCAGCCTTCAATTTTGGAGAAATCATTCCCGAACCCAAGATAGTAAGGAAAGTGCTCAGGTCGCTGCCTGAGAGATTCCATGCTAAGATCACGGCGATTGAAGAATCGAAAGATATTGACAGAATTCTTCTGACTGAGCTGGTTGGAAGCCTGCAAACCTATGAGTTAGGGCTAACTAGGTTAGGCAAGTCAAGCAAGGGCAAGAGTTTGGCACTGAAGGCCAAGAGCAGTGATACAGATGATTCTTCACATGATGAAAATTCCAAGATGAAGTCCTACATCACAAGGCAATTCAAGAAATTCATGAAGAATGCCAATGGAAAGGGCTTCAATAAAGACCACAGACAATCCAGTTCTTCACAATTCAAGAATTCGGATAAAGGGAAGAAGGATGTCAAGGATGGCGGTTAGTACACTGTTCCTGCCGGGCCAAAATGCTTTGGGTGTCAAGGCTTCAGACACATGAAACAAGAGTGTCTTACGTACCTTAAGAGCATAGGAAAGAGCAAGGCACTTGCTGTTACCTTAAGCGACACGGAGCCCGAGGATGATTCCGAAGATGAAGATGACGGAATCTTGAATGCCTTCACTGCCACTATTAATCCTACCGATGGGGTTACTGAAGAAGTGGATGAAGAGAAGGAACTGGTGGATTCTAAGTGTGAGATTATGGATGATCAAGATGATACCCATACCGCCTATGAGAAACTATACAAGCTTTCAGAGAAGCATGAGAAACTCTATAGGCTGGCCACCAAGAAACTCAGTGATGTGGAACTCGACCGTGAGGAGCTGTCCACGAAAGTTGATGAAGCAAATCAGACCATTGGAGCACTAAGGTTCGAAAATAATTTCTTGGCTGAGAGGACTAAGAAGCTTGAAGCAGAGCTGTTTCAAGTCAGAGCACAATTGGAGAGGATGTCAAGTACAAAGCTGGACGAGATGTTGAGTGCTTAGAAATCTTCTTCAGATCGTACTGGATTGGGGTATGAATTCTCTCTCTCTAATACTCCTACTGCTAGTACTACTGTGTTTGTTCCACCTACTAATAACATTAAAACTGAGGATAAAATTGTTAAAACTGAATTAGCTAGTGAGGGCGTAGACAAGGGCAAGTCCATCCTAGGAGCACCCCCTAAAGTTGAGAAAAAGGGAAACTAGAAACCCTAGGACCAAGAAGACTATCTCTCAAAAGCCTAAACAGAAGAAGCCGCATCTCTGCTATCATTGTGGTGTTGCCGGTCATACTCGACCAAATTGCTATAAGTGGCTTGCCACTCAATAAAGCAATGGAATGATAGCATCCGGGAGCCAAAATTAGCTTCAGACTTCTCTCGCGCCTCTTGGAGACATTCTTAAAGCCCTCATGTTCATTTCGAACTTGAACGGTTCATATTCTTCTCCCTCTTCACCAGTTCAAGGGTCGACGAAAAGGAAAGGTTCTTCCAAGGTGTGGAAGGCAAAGGGATCTAAATGATAGCAGTCACTTCTTTTTCTCTCTCCCTGTTTTTTTGTGTTGCATTACTTGTGTGTTTCTTTATTGCTTTGAGTCAGTCTAGTTTTATGCTTTGTTTTACTTTCTTTAGCTTGTTTTTGTTTGTGTGTTTTCAGTTTTGTCTTTTATTTTTGCTCTTTTGACAAAAATAAAAAAAAATTGAAAAATACAAAAACAGTGTGTGTTTGTGTGCATTGGTTCATGTGAACTTTTGAAATGGTCATTGAAACAGAGTTTTCTAAACTTTGTATCAGTTGTAGCTTAGATGAGCATTCTTCTGTACAACTAAGTAAGTGAGCTTTGTAGCTCTTTGATTGTGATGAGTAAGGTTAAGTGATCTCTTCTTTTTAACACTCGTATCACTCTTTTTGACGGGTTGAACTAGAAAATCCTAAGAGAAAGGCATAAATAACCATCTCACCACTGTTACTCGCCAATTATAATATGACATATGTGTGCTTCTGCATAGCAAAAGTGCAATGTCATAAGCTTAACATAATTGGGTATTTCTTTTCTTTCTCTTGTATGCCCATGCATGATATGCTTAATAAAAAAAAATATGCAAAAAAAATAAAAAGCAAAAAGATAAAAAAATGCTTTAAAATATGGTTGCAAGCGTGTTTTCTAGGAGATGTGGAAGTTATTGGATGTACCTCAAAGGTGATAGTCCCCATCAAGCAGTTATGATTGTATGTGAGTTAAAGTGATTGTCTCATATCTCAAATCGTATAACATTGAGACACTTATGCAATCTTGCGATGTTTTCACACACACAACACGCAATATTCTTTGCTATTCTTAATACATGTGTAGGTACAATGTGATTTGGCCATCACAAGGTTTACATGCGTTAATGTATACTCATTAAACTGTCTAGACTTATTTTTGAAATATAAAATTGGTTAGACTTGTTTAGTGTGTGTGTGCGTGTTTTGGGATACATGTGCTTTAAAATTGTTGTTGAGAGATGATTTTGAGAGCTTTATGTGTTGCTTGGATCTTTGGTTGAGTTGCATGCATGATTGCATTTATGTCTGTGTTTTTCTTCTTTTGAAAAACTATTTTTAAAGGCATCTCGACACCTCCTCGATACCTCTTGATACCTAGCTGTCTGTTGAGCTTCTTGGACTTTTTCTAAATGCAGTCTCGACACATCCTCGACACCTGGTAGATCGATCGAGAAACTTTATGTCTGCTCGATAGCTTCTCGACAGCTTCTGGATCGATCGAGATTCCTTCATGTTTGATCCTTCTTTCTCGACACATGACCTCGATAGCTTCATCTGTCGAAGTGCTATTTCTCGATAGCTGTCTCGATAGCAGGCTCGATACCTCTCGATACCTGCAGCTGTCGAGAATTACTGAGAGTGTATAAAAAGGTTCTTCGCGATTTCTCAATCACTTTGCTCGATCTCTCTTCCTCGACAGAACTTGCTCTCTCTCCCAAAACACTTCTCTCTCCCTCCAAACCTCTTCCCAAGGCTATCTCAAGTGTTTTTCTCGATCCTCATCACTTGGTAAGCATCTTTTCCCTCATTTTCATGCATTTCATGTTTTTAAAACCTTAGGTTTTGTGTTTTTGAAAATTTTTGGGATTTTTCAAAATTATTGAGGTTTTCATGAAAATTTTGGGTTGGTTTTTTAGATTTGATCTTCAAAACCACATGCATTGCATCACATTAGCATTCTAATTGTATTTTCATGCATTTAGATGTGTGCCTATTTGTTGTGTGTTGTTAGGTTTGGATTGGGCTGAGCCCATGATATTTTTTTTTGTTGCATGTCACATGTTCATGTATTTTTCATGCATACGTTCTTTCCTTTCAATATTTATCTTCCAATATTGAATTGCTTGAGACTTTTCTGTTTGTCTCTTCTTCTTCCCCCTCTCTATGGTTGCATTAGTAGTGTCTATGGCACCTAAACGTAAGTCCATTCCATCCCAGAACCTTTTGCGTTCTAAGGGATCGTCTTCTTCCGATTCTACTCCTCTTTCTATCCAGTTCCGTGATGAGAAAGCCCATAAGGACTTCTCGGAGAACTTTTCTAAACAATGTGTTCATTCGAAACGCCACGTTGTCCTGGCAGACTTGCTGACACCGACCTTCCCGATGTCATTCACAGTCAGGCTTGGGAGTCACTGTGTGACGTCCCGGTCACATGTCCACTCGTGTTGATACAAGAGTTTTACTCCAACATCCACGGGATTGATTCTTCAATACCTCTTTTCTACTCTAGCGTTCGAGGTACGCGCTTTGCTGTCACTCCGGAGTTAGTCTCCGAGGTGCTTTATGTCCCTAGGGTGGATCATCCTGATTACCCTAGCTGTGAGCGTCTATGGACTGTGTCCAAAGACGAGATGATCTCGGCGTTCTGTGAGCGTCCTTCCACTTGGGGAGATCATCAGTATACACCATGTCGACCTTTTGCTAAAGGTCCTCGTTTCCTTAACATGGTGATGACTTTTGTTTTGCACCCACTTTCTCACTACAACTCTATCACAGAGCCTCGTGCTCAGTTTTTATTGTCCCTCCTAGAGGATCTTTCTATAAACTTTCCTTCACACTTTATCTTTTCTATGATAGATGTCTATAGAGATACGGCCACCCGTGATAAGCTCATTTTCCCTTTTGCTATCACGAGGATTCTTCGTCGTTTTTCCATCCCATTCCCTTCGTCCGATCCTTACCATGTCATGTCTGCCATAGACGCCGCTCCCGTAAAACGTAGCGAGGCACAGTTTCCATCGAGACAGTCTAATGGAGCCACTCCTTCCTCCCGTTCGACTACCTCCAGATCAGCTCGAGCATCTGCTGCTTCTTCTTCGAGCGATGTCACCTTAGGAGACATCATGACGCAACTTCAGCGCATGGATGCTCGCCTAGATACACTCTCCACGGAGTTGTATCAGGTGAACGTTCGTGTTGCTTACATCGCCAGGCGATAGTCGACTATGGGCGGCTTTGCTCTAGAGGCTTCTCCTCCGCCACCTCATGTGTTGACTGAGACTGAGGCTGATGATGATGGTGATGACGATGATGCTTCTGAGGATGATGATGATGGAGATGCAAGCTCTTCTGCTGAGATGTCTACATGACACTCTACCCTTTGTCACTCGTGACAAAAAGGGGGAGTAGTTTTGGTATGAGAGTAGTCATGCTTAGGAGGAGTGTTAGCATATGACATTTTTGTTAGGGGGAGTGTGTATTGAGGGATGTAGTGAGGTGATCATATGTATTTTTTTTCTTTTCGATCTTCATAGAGATACATTGATCATGTATTGACATACATTGTACTTATTTCTTGATATATATGATGATGTATGTTGTTCTTTCACCTATCTTTCCATGTGTTGTTTCTTTTATGTCTTTATACACATGTTTCTTTACTTGTACGCAATCTATTATTTCTGCTTCACACAAAGATGCCTTGATGTGTTTTGTTTATAAGTGTTTCAGAAATACAAGTTGTCAAAGTCTACTTGCCATAAACTCTCTTCTTGCAAAATTTTTCAAGAGTTTGTATTAGGATAGATTTTACTGTATGTAACATTTGAAGTATGCGTTAAAGTGTTTTATGACTTCTCTCATATCTTCATTTGTTTGTTGTGGTTTTGTCACGGATTGCCAAAGGGGGAGATTGTTAGGACATATGTAGTTCAAGTTTGTGAACATATGTCGCTATTTTATGTAATTGGCTTATCCTTAGACAAAACGCACCTTACTTGTATTTGGGTAGATCTAGGATGTGTTTAACACCTCAAGAAACAGTGTTTCAAGATTTAGTGTTGAAGCCATTAAAGTCTGTCCAAGAAACAAGTAAGGAAGTGCAAGTTACTAAAGCTCGACATCTACCTCGACACATGCATCTATCGAGTTTTAACAAGCTGTTTTGCCCCGAGTCCCGACAGCTTCTCGACAGATCCTTGACACCTGTATCTGTCGAGAATTAAAGAAAATAGATTTTCAATTCTGTTTCAAGTTCAATCCGTGAATGTGTTTTTGGGACTTCTTTTCTCATAACCCTAGACATATAAAAAGATTGTTTTTAGGGCCGTAAAAGATGATGGAAGTTGCACAAGCATTGAGAACTTCTTGTTCATGCAATTTGTGATCTAAAAGACAAAGTTCGTGCCCTAGTTCATTTCTGATGATTTGAAGAATTTTGCAGCCAACAACTCTCTCTTTCTCTAGTTGGTGTTTGAAGTCGCATACTGGGATCCGCGCATCTGGTTAGTCACGTACTTGGGAGCCGTGCAGTAAAAGGAAAAACTGTCACTACAGAGCAAGTCCAATTGGGTATTGGGGTAAGGGTTCAACTGTAGGTTGGTAAGGTACTTGGGACTCCTTGCTTGTAATCGCTTGCTGTGATAATAGTGGAGTTTCAGGAGTGGTGACCTTAAATCACCCGGTGGGGTTTTTGCCGTCAGATTTTTCCCATTCGTAAACAAATCACTGTGTCATTTAATTTTCGCTGCATTATATAGTTCTGGTGATTTTTTTGTGCTGCCACGAGATATTGCATGTTAATTTGATTAATTAATAACTAGAGTAATTAATCAATCTAATTTATCACAAGGGGTCAATGCGTTTGTGGCCTGTCACTCATAAACTCTGCAATTTGCATCTGATGCTGCTGCATCTTATGTACATCTTTATAGGCTACAATGTGGTTTTACATATGCAGTAAGTGTCAGGATAATTCCTCCATGGTTCCTTTATGAACATGTCGTTGTTATTATTGTCAACAATAACAACTGGATTATGATTATCTCAACAAGGGGACAAGCCATTTGTTTGCTATAAATCTTTTGAGAGGATCAATAATTTATTTCTAGAAAAAATTCTGCTATGGTATGTTGAACAACATATATATTGCAAGATGAGCTTAAAATATCATTAGAAAAAAGCTTTCACATGCTCAAGTGAATCATTTAAAAGCTTAAGAGAATAATTTCTCTATAACTTAGAAATTGGTATTCAAATTCAAATTATAACCTATCAAAACACTAAAATTGTGTAATTGACTCAAAAACAAAAATATTAATATCAGCTAAGGAGGGAAAAAAGAACATAAAGAGAGATATTACCACAAATCATTAAGTTAAACAATTAAAATATAGTATTACTTTTGTCATCTATATTTTTAATAAATTATGATTTAGAATAGGTACCCTCAACCAAACCTGTCTTTTCTCGTTTTTATTTAAGTGTGCCGAAATGGACAGAAGTGTGCCGAAATTGACCAAAATGGATCGAATCATCGGACTTGTTTCTCTGAGGATACAACAACCCAACAAATGTCATATTATTAGATACCTCCTTCCTTCACCTCTCCCTTACCCACGTATCAAGCTCAATATCTGCTCCAATACATTTTAGTTCATTAATCATCACACTTAAAAACAATAAACCAGCATCTCTTATTTTCAATGTAAGATTAAATATTTCACTAAATCTTTATCTTTTATATTATCTTTATATTTATTCAATTTAATTAGATAATATTAAAATACTACAACAAATAATATGCTTCAATTTTTAGATATATATAAATATAGATTTGTGGCATACTTTCCATTAGAAACGTTGTAATGAGGTAGAAGTCACAGTCGTTGATAGAAATATATTTATGTTTGCTTTCAGACACGAAGCACCATCCCTAAGTATCAATATGAGCAGATCCAAGATGAAATAGATGATGAATTTTAATGTCTAGCAGATCAACGAATTGAAGAGCAGAGATAATAGCTTTTTTTTTTTTTCTTTTTTCTTTTTACGCAAAAATTACACTATATATGGAACCTGAGCTCAACCCATAGAAAGTGAAAGTAGAAGAGATTTGACATGTAATTACAAGTCATCACCAAATGCCACTAGGCAAGAGGTTCGTTCATTGGAAAATCTAATTTGTTAGGAAAAAAAAAAATCAAACATGCGTTGAGTGGTTGAGTCGGCTGATCAAGTGCGCATCAAACAATTTTGTAGTTTTCAATTCACAATGCTTAACGAGGGGACCCACGTGACCATAATTTTCAAAAGTCATTGGAAAATCAATTTCTGTAACCAAAGTCAGTGAAAGTTTAACAGAATTTGTTCGGCACTTTTCCAAGTTTTGTTCGGCACTTCCACTGTTCCACATATCAGTGGAGGACTAGAGATGATATAGTGAAGTAATATGTAAAGCGTCCAATCCAAGTAAAGCGTAAATGAGGGATTAGAATCATTAGATTGAGGGACTAGAGATATGACCATCGCGATAATGCTCCACTGTGATTATCCTGCAAGAGGGTCTTCTATAGTCTATACTTCTATTTTCCACATAATGTGAAGATAATTCCTTTTTCTTATTTGCTAGTTCCTTCGCATTGTGGAACATTTCTAGCATAAATATCAAAATAAAGTACTTCAATTAACTCAGATGATAAAGTTTTTTTTTTTCAAATAAAAAAATTGGTAAAGTTCTTTGTAGCTGAATAAAATTATCATAGAATAAGAGTCTGCTTAGGATTCACTTATTTTGTTGAAATTAAAAACTTTTTACTAAAAGTATAGTAAATAAAGGTAAATGTTAGTTGAAATAGTATAATAGAACTCGTGAATAATAGCAAAAATAAGCTGAATAATAAAATAAGTTAGCAAAAAATAAGTTAGCCAAACAGACAGTAATCGATGTTATAAGTTGAAATACTAAAAAACAAAAAAAGTTCTTGATTATACAAAATTCACTAGTTAAGTTAGTCGTCCAATCTAGAGTTTTTGACGGAAATTTAAGATCAGTAAAAAAAAAATAGAGCTAATCAAAGAGACCATCAAGGTAAGCCCTGATAGGGGAGTATCCAATACTTGAATCAGTATTAGCAATATATTTTGTATATAAATATTATTATTATTATTATTTTTTTGACGTGCTTTAGCTAGTGAGGCAAAATTGTCTCTTCTATAGGTAAACTTACAATGATCTTGGATACAATATTCCTAAGGGTGTTTTTTGCATAACTGCTTCCACTCTACTAAAGTAAACCTCCCTTTAGACCAATGGCTTGAGTACTGGCCTTTTTTATTTGTGCATTTGGCATGTGCCTAGATTACATTGATTTAATTAATAATTATGCAAAGAGGATGCCTTTGACTTATTTGCTGGGTCCTTGACAATGTGCTAAATGTGTCGCATAAATGTCATAATAAGTTAATTATTTCCATAAACTGATGATTCTAAATAGTCCAAGACAAAACTTATCATAATATATATATATATATATATATATATATACACATCATATATATTAATAAAAATGTAGCCACTAGAGGTATCAGAATGAGTGAATTGAAATATAAAGTAGATTTTTCTCAAAAAAAGAAAAAGAAAAAAGTAATATAAAGTAGATAGGATTATTATTATACTTAATTATAGGGAGTTTTTATATACCTAACCCGGATAACCTGATTTTTTGACTTTCAAAGCTAGTTAATAGAGTGAGCCACATAATCCTTTCATGGTTATGGTCCCTTCTGATAATCATGGCCGCCTATAAATATAGATGCATGTATCTATGATACCTCAATTCCAAAACACCCAAAATATATTATATATCCTTCTCATTTCTCTCAAAGCCAGAGCAAACATGGTACTCTTCTTTCTCATTTTCTTCCTCTTCCTTTCTCTACCTAATTCATCTCTCACTTCTTTTTCTATTAATTCATCTACTCCTCTTTGCCATTCAGACCAAACCTCTGCTTTGCTCCATTTCAGAAACTCTTTTTCTATCGGTGTTTCTCGTTGTGACAATTCCTATCATCCTCCAAAGAATTCGTGGAAAATGGATACAGATTGTTGTGGGTGGGATGGGGTCACCTGTGATATGATGATAGGTCATGTCATTGCTGTCGACTTTAGTTGCAGTCGCCTTTATGGTCCCGTCCATCCCAATTTCACCATTTTCTCTCTTCCCCATCTCCAGAGGCTCAACCTTGCTTACAATGATTTCCATGGCTCCACAATTTCATCTAAGTTTGGTGGCTTTGCAAACATGATGCATCTCAACCTCACTCGGTCCTACTTTACTGGTAATGTCCCATCCAAAATCTCCCACTCATCCAAACTGGTTTCACTTAATCTCTCTGGGAATTATGACATGAGAATAGAAACACCTAGTTTGAAAAGGCTTATTCAAAACCTAACCCATCTAATTGAACTTGTTTTATATAAGATTGATATATCTTCTGTTTCAACTAATTGTCTCACAAATTTATCGTCTTCTTTAACATCTCTTCATCTTAATGAATGCCAATTGAAAGGGAAATTTTCAGATAATATATTCCACCTTCCAAACCTCCAGATACTCTGTGTAGGTTACAACTACAATCTCACTGGTTCCCTTCCAACGTATAACTGGAATACTCCTCTCAAGTTCTTAGTTCTCTCTGAAACCGAAATCTCAATTGGCTTACCTTATTTAATTAGCAACCTCAAGTCCTTAAAACAATTGCTTGTTAGTGGATGCAATTTCATAGGTTCATCGTATCCAACATTTCTTTCAAATCTCACACAATTAAATTACTTGGGCCTTTCATATGGTAACTTTGGTGGTCAGTGTTGTTGAGTTACACGTATGAGTGAAGTCCCACATTGAATAAAGATGAGAAGAATGAGTAGTTAATATAACATAATTGAGCACATACCCTTGGGCTTAGGCCTTTTGGGTTAAAGTTGTTAGGACATAGGTAGTTCAAGTCTGTGAACGTATGTCGCTATTTTATGTAATTGGCTTATCCTTAGACAAAACGCACTTTACTTGTAATTGGGTAGATCTAGGATGTGTTTAACACTTCAAGAAACAGTGTTTTAAGATCCAGTGTTGAAGTCATCAAAGTCTGTCCAAGAAACAAGCAAGGAAGTGCAAGTTTTTAAAGCTCGACACATACCTCGACACATATCTCAACACATGCATCTATCGAGTTTTAGTAAGCTGTTTTGCCCTGAGCCTCAACAGCTATCTCGACACCTCTCGATACCTCTATCTGTCGAGAATTAAAGAAAACAGTTTTTCAAGACTATTTCAAGTCCAATCCGTGAATGTGTCTTTGGGACTTCTTTTCTCCTAACCCTAGACATATAAAAGGATTGTTTTAAGGGCCGTCAATAGAGACGCAAGTTGCACATTCATTCAGAACTTCTTGTTCATGCAATTTGTGATCAGAAAGACAAAGTTCGTGCCCTAGTTCATCTCTGATGATTTGAAGAACTTTGCAGCCAACAACTTTCTTTCTCAAGTTGGTGAGTGAGTCACGTACTGGGATTCGTGCAAAGGAGTAAGCCGCGTACTGGGATCCGCGCATCAAATTGGTTAGTCACGTACTTGGGAGCCGTGCATTGAAAAGGAGAAACTGTCACTACAGAACAAGTCCAATTGGGTATTGGGGTAAGAGTTCAACTGTAGGTTGGTAAGGTACTTGGGATTTCTTACTTGTAACTGCTTGTTGTGATAATAGTGGAGTTTCGGGAGTGGTGACCTTAAATCACCCGGTGGGGTTTTTGCCGTAAGGTTTTCCCCATTCGTGAACAAATCACCGTGTTATTTATTTTCCGCTGCATTACTTAGTTTCGGTGATTTGTTTGTGCTACCACGTGATATTGCATGTTAATCTAATTAATTAATAACTGGGCTAATTAATTAATCTAAGTTATCACAAGGGGTCAACGCGTTTGTGGCCTGACAAAAGTGTGTCTCTATATGTTACATTAATTACTCAAGAAAGCTCCCCAAGGTATTAATCTCCCTGACAAGTGGCATCAGAGCCAGGTTGATGTGCGGCATAGGTGGTGAGGTGTGCATGGTCCCTACTCAGCGGGGATAAAGAAAGCCTAAACGGCCCACACACAAAGATCTTGGAGAAGAAAAAAAAAAAAAAAAAAGCGCAACAAAGGAATATTGCTAATGGTGCTAAATAATGGTGTGATGTGAGGTTCCCATGGACATAGACGTGCGGAGTTCCCATGGATGTGCGTGCTGGATTGACACGTGGTTCTCATGGATGGCGTACGAGAAACCCATGGATGACGTGTTGATGAAGAAAAAAAGCCCATTAGGCAAGGGGGAGTGAGTAGGACTTATTCATGGCCCACAGAGAGGTCTTGAAACTCATAGAGAGGCAGACTCACATGTGAGGGGGAGATTGTTGGGTTACACGTGTGAGTGAAGTCCCACATTGAATAAAGATAAGAAGAATGAGTGGTTAATATAACATAATTGAGCACATACCCATTGGGCTTAGGCCTTTTGGGTTAAAGTGTGTCTCTATATGTTACATTAATTACTCAAGGAAGCTCCCCAAGGTATTAATCTCCCTAACAAGTGTCCATGGTCCCTCCTAAACAATACAAGACTTACTTACTTAGATCTCTCATAGAACAATTTCATAGGGCAACTTCCGGAAGTTACGACAAACATGACCCAAATTTTCTCTTCAAATAATTCATCTAATAGTCAACTAGTCAACAAGATTCCTTCCAATCTAGAATATATATGCTTATCTGGTAACTTATTGAATGGGACAATACCATCTTGGGCGTATACAATACCATCTTTACGTTACTTACTTCTTGATCATAACCAATTCACTGGGCATATTGGTGAATTCCAGCATAACTCATTAGTTTTTCTAAGTGTTTCCTTCAATAATTTTAGTGGCAATGTGGAGTCAAAAATATTCTCAAAGCTCAAAAGTCTTCAATCTCTTGATATGTCAAACAATCCTCACCTATCACTACACTCCTTCACATCTGCCACCAATATTTTGTCCAAAATTCACTCATTACAATTGTCTTCTTCCAACATAACCAAAATTCCACAGTTTTTACAAACTATAGAATATATAGAATACTTAGACCTTTCCAACAACCATATCAAAGGCAATATTCCATCTTGGGTACTGGAGGTGGGGAAGTATTCATTGTATTACTTTTCAGTCTCAAGGAATAATTTAACTGGACACATCCCTTCCTTGATTTGCAATCTCAGTTCCCTCATATTCCTTGATTTCTCTTATAATCACTTGAATAACATGATTCATCCATGTTTGGGAAAGATAAGTGATAATCTCAAAGACTTGAATTTACAAAGTAACAATCTTAATGGCACTGTCCCAACAACATTTGCAAAGGGATGTCAATTGAGAAGTCTGAAACTCAATGGCAACCAATTGGAAGGGGCATTGCCACAATCATTGGTCCATTGTAGAAATTTGGAAGTTCTGGATTTTGGTAACAACAAGATTAATGGCACCTTTCCTTATTGGTTGGAAACTCTTCTAGAGTTGTGGGTTCTTATCTTGCGATCAAACAACTTTCATGGTGCCATAGGCAATCCTAAGACCAAATTCTCGTTCCCTAATTTGCGAATCATAGAACTCTCTCACAATGAGTTCCATGGTCTTTTGCCAACAAAATTTTTTGTGTATTTAAAAGCCATGATGAATACGAGTGCGGACAAAGGTGAATTGAAATACATGGGTGATAGTTATTATCAAGATTCTATGACAGTGGTGATGAAAGGGATTTTCATTGAATAGGTAAAAATCCAAAGTCTATTCACAATCATTGATTTTTCCAACAATAATTTCAAAGGATAAATTCCAAAAGCAATTGTAGAGCTTTGGTCACTAAAGGGGTTTAATTTTTCACACAATAATCTTTCAGGTCATGTGCCTCCATCGTTGGGAAATTTAACCAATCTTGAATGGCTAGATCTCTCCTCAAACAAGCTCACAAGTGAAATCCCTATACAATTGGTAGATCTTACAATGCTAGCAATTTTATACCTATCAGAAAATTATCTTTTTGGACATATACCCCATGGTAAACAATTCAATACCTTTACAAATGATTCTTACTATGGGAACCTTGGGTTATGTGGATTTCCAATGACAAAAGCTTGTGGCAATGATGAGGGACAACAACCATCGCCATCATCAACCATTCAAGAAAATGATTTCGAATTTGAAAATGGGTTTCATTGGAAAGTTGTATTGTTGGGGTATGGCTATGGATTCATGTTTGGATTGGGTTTGGGTTATCTTGTGTTCTCGAGTGGAAAACCGAAATGGCTAGTGAATATTGTTTATGGAGGAAGACATAACAAGTTACAAAGATCCTAAAAGAATGCTCGTGGATGAACTCATTGAAGAAGAATTTAGTGGAGACAAATACTGATCCCAGGTATATTTTTATATACTAAAAATATAAAGCTTGATAGATGTATCTGTCGAGGTATGTGTCGAGTTTTAAAATCTTGCACTTCCTAGCTTGTTTCTTGGACAGACTTTGACGGCTTCAACACTTAACCTTGAACCACTGTTTCTTGAAGTGTTAAACTCATCCTAAATCTACCCAATTACAAGTAAAGTGCATTTTGTCTAAGGATAAGCCAATTACATAAAATAGTGACATATGTTCACAGACTTGAACTACATATGTCCTAACAATCTCCCCCTTTGGCAATCCGTGACAAAACCACAACAAACAAATGAAGATATGAGAGAAGTCATAAATCACTCAACTCATATTCACTTGTTACATACAATAAAATCTATCCTAACACAAACTCTTGAAAAACTTTGCAAGAAGAGAGTTCATGGCAAGTAGACTTTGACAACCTGTATTTCTGAAACACTTATAAACAAAACATATCAAGGCATCTTTGTGTGAAACAGAAATAATAGATTGCATACAAGTAAAGAAGCATGTGTATAAAGATAGAAAAGAAACAACACATGAAAGGTAGGTGAAAGAAAAGACATACATCATCATATATAAGAAGAGAATAAATACAATGTATGTCAATACATGATCAATGTATCTCTAAAAGAAAGAAAAAAATACATAGATCACCTCACTACATCCCTCAATCCACACTCCCCCTAACAAAAATGTCCTATGTCCTATGCTAACACTCCCCCTAAGTATGACTACTCTCATACACAACTACTCCCCCTTTTTGTCACGAGTGACAAAAAGTAGAGTGTAAAGTAGACATCTCATCCGAAGAGCTCGCATCTCCATCATCATCATCACCGGAAGCATCATCATCATCGCCATCATCATCAGCCTCGGTCTCAGTCGACACATGAGGTGGCGGAGGAGAAGCCTCTAGAGCAAAACCGCCCAAGGTCGCCTGTCGCCTGGCGATGCGACCAACACGGACGTTCACCTGATACAACTCTGTGGAGAGTGTATCTAGGCGAGCATCCATGCGCTGTAGCTGCGCCATGATGTCTTCCAAGCTGACGTCGCTCGAAGAAGTAGAAGCAGATGCTCGAGCGGATCTGGAGATGGCCGGACGAGTGGAAGGAGTGGCACCGTCAGTCTGTCGCGATCTAAACTGTGCCTCGCTACGTTTTACGGTAGCAGCATCTATGGCGGACATGACATGGTACGGATCAGACGAGGGGAAAGGGATGGAAAAACGACTCAGAATCCTCGTGATAGCGGAAGGGAAAATGAGCTTATCACGGGTGGCCGTATCTCTATAGACATCGATAATGGAAAAGATGAAGTGTGAAGGAAAGTCTATAGAAAGATCCTCTAAGAGGGACAACAAAAATCGAGCGCGAGGCTCTGTGATAGAGTTATAGTGAGAGAGTGGGTGCAAAACAAAGGTCATCACCATGTTAAGGAAACGAGGACTTTTAGCAAAAGGTCGACATGGTGTGTACATATGATCTCCCCAAGAGGTAGGACGCTCACAGAACGCCGAGATCATCTCGTCTTTGGACACAGTCTAGAGACGCTCACAGCTAGGGTAATCGGGATGATCCACCCTAGGTACATGAAGAACCTCAAAGACCAGCTCTAGGGTGACACAGAAGCGCGTACCTCGGACGCAAGAATAGAAAAGAGGTACTAAAGAATCTATCCGTGGATGTTGGAGTAAAACTCCTGAATCAACACGAGAGGAGATGTGACCGGGACATCACACAGTGACTCCCATCCCCGAGTGTGAATGACATCGGGAAGGTCGGTGTCGGCAAAGTCTGCCAGGACTACGTGGCGTTCCGAATGAACACCGCGTTTAGAAAAGTTCTCCGAGAAGTCCTTATGGGCTTTCTCATCACGGAACCGGACAGAAAGAGGAGTGAAAACAGAAGAAGACTGTCCCTTAGAATGCAGAGGGTTCTGGGACTGAATGGACTTACGCTTAGGTGCCATAGACACAGCTAACGCAACCATAGAGAGGGGGAGAGAAAGAAAACACACAGAAAAGTCCGAAACAGTTCAATATTGACAGAATAATATTGAAATGAAAAGAACGTATGCATGAGAATGCATGAACATGTGACATGCAACATAAAAACATCATGGGCTCAGCCCAATCCAAACCTAATAGCACATAATCGATAGGCACACATCTAAATGCATGAAAATACAATTAGAATGCTAATGTGATGCAATGCATGTGGTTGTACTGTTTTGCCCGAGCTTTAAAGAAGCTGTTTTGCCCGAGCTCAATTACAAAATCCTACGGTGCATATTAAACAGTGGCTGTACTGTTATTCTCTCACTTGAATAAAAGTTTTCCATTTACTTATCAAAAAACAAGTTATGACATTTATCATACATAAGATTGAAAAATTCATGCAGAAATTTAAAGGGTCTCTTCATGAGCACTTTTATTGTTGTGTGATGTTGACAACTTCTAGAAGAAACTTATACTGTCCAAAATCTTTCTTGGATTCCAACCTAGTCCATTAGGTACTCATTACAAAGCTTCATGACTATTATATGGTTTTTAGATACATTACTTAGGTTTCCAGAAGGTCCTTGCTATTAAGCGAGTTTAAGTATTTTAATTTATTGAAGGCCTAATTCTTAAATTCTTCATCTACATTTTCTCTTTATGCTTCATTATTAGTGCATTTCCACCACCTTTTATTTGAAAGGCAGCGTACGAACTTGAGACTACTAAGCTATCCTGCATTAGTAAGACTTTACTACCTTACTATTGTTGGAAAAAATCTGGTTTTGTATCTCATACAAAACACACAGCGGAAGCAACAAGCAAGGATCTATTTCATTCATGATTGACAACATGTACTATGTAAATTTTAAAATTTAAAAACAAGATAGCGTACCTTGGTGTGGAGAAATTCAAAACAAAGATTAGAAGCACTTGGGAACACTTTTAATCTTCGCTCCAATTTAACTTTACGTTCAAGATTTGTGGTCTCTCAATCAGTTTCCAAAAGGAGAATGAAAGTGTGTCTCACACTCTTTCTTTTTCTTTTTTCTCTACTCTTCTTTCTTAAAAAAAAAAAAAAAAATTCTATATGTTTCTCTCTTTATAACTAACTGATTATCTAACTGGGCCAGCTTGTGGGGTCTTTCCAATTGGGTTTTAGTGTGTGGCTTGGAGTGAGACCAAAAGGGACTAATAAGACACTAACTCCAATGGGCCTTGGGCTTTTCCGTCAACTCTTGACAAGTCCAAAGTTACCATTAATTATATTTAATACCACTATATAAATATAATTGCACTCTAGGCCTTATTAATAAATTATATCCTAAGACTTTATTATACATGCAATCCCTTCATAAAATATTCGTAGTAATACAAAATTATGAATATAGACTACTACTTTGAAAATTACTACATCTTCTCCTTGAGTACCCGGTTTAATCCTTTAAAATTATTATATATTTATGAAAGTGGTTAGGTATAACTCTCTGAATAACCAAACCCATTAAACTTATCTCAAGGGAATATTTTATATATTCATTAAAAAATTATGAATTCTATCTTGAGAATATATGTTCCATTAACACTAAATGTGGCTACCCAATTCTATCTTATAGGAGGCCGAACAATTCTCTCACTATGACGAGGCACCTGTGTACTAGTCATCTCATGAGTAATGTCTTGTGGTGTATCCAATACAACAACATCATCCCTAGTTTCATTCACTGGTTGTTCAACTACAAGTTCATTCATTTCAGCCAAGACAACTCTACTTCTAGGATTAAAATTATTTACATAATCATCTTCCAAAAATTTGGCATGGGTGCTAACAAACACTTTGTTCTCCTTATGATTATAGAATAAATAACCCTTAGTTTCTTTTGAATACTCTAAAAACATGTATACTTCCATTTTAGCTTCCAACTTATCAGACTTCCCTTTTAACACATGTGCTGAACGTCCCCAAATGTGGAGATATTTCATGCTAGGCTTGCGCCCACTCCACAATTCCTTAGGTGTGTTGGGAATAGATTTTGATGGAACCAAATTCAAAACATGCATAGCAGTTTTTAGTGCATATCCCTAAAAAGAAACTAGTAAAGTTGAGTAACTCATCATGGACCTAACCATTTCCAAAAGAGTCCTATTCGTTCTTTCTGCTACACCATTTTGTTGGGGAGTTCCAGGTGCAGTCGATTGGGATACAATCCCATTCTGAATTAGGTAATCCTTGAAATCCCCAAGAAGGTATTCGCCACCTCGATTAGATCGAATGACCTTTATGCGTTTACCCAATTGATTTTCAACTTCAGCCCTAAACTCTTTGAACTTTTCAAAGGCTTCAGACTTTCGTCTCATTAGGTACACATAACCATATCTTGAGTAATCATCCGTGAAAGTGATGAAGTACTCATAACCTCCTTTTGCTTGGGTTGACATAGGACCACATACACTTGTATGAACTAATTTAAGCAACTCTTGGGCTCTTCTATATTTTGCATTAAAAGGTCGTTTGGTCATTTTACCTTCCAAATAAGATTCACAAACTGAAAATCCATCAAAGTCCATGGGCTGTAAAAGTCCATCTTTGATTAGTCTTTGAATCCTATTTGAATTAATATGACCCAAACGCAAGTGCCATAGATATGCATCACTAGTAAAAGGAAACTTTCTCTTTAATAATTTTACATGAGAGCTAGTATCTATTTCAGAATTGTATAATTCATGCATATTAGGAGTTAAAATATAAAGACCATCCACAATATTGCCAGAACAGATAAACATTGTCTTTAAGGATAACACAATATCCATGTTTACCTAAGTAAGTTGCAGAAATCAAATTCCTACGAACATTAGGTACCTATAAACATTCTTCCAATATTAAAACTCTAGACTTAAAGCATAAATTAAACACTCCAACAACTACAATTGGAATCCTGCTCCCATCAGCCAAAGTAAGAAATAGTTCTCCCTCATCTAATTTTCTGGTCTCCTGAAACCCCTGCAAAGAATTGCAGATATGATTAGTACAACTTGAATCCACATACCAGGAATCCGTTGGATTCTGTACCAAACATATTTCTAGAAGAAATTAACTTTTATTACCCTTATTCTTGGCAGCTTTGAATGTTGGACAATTCATCTTCGAATGTCCTTTCGCACCACAATAGAAACACTTTCCTTTAGTTATCTTTCCTCCGTTGGCAACTCCTAAGGCAATTTGTTTACCATCTATCTTAGTGAAGTCCTTCTTCTTCTTCTTCTTCTTACCCTTGCCTTTCCACTTAGGTTGAGAAGTAGAAGCTTCACCCATATTGGCTTCAACACTAGAAGTACCAAGGATGCCTTCTGCCGCCACTAACTCATTCATTAATTCAGACAAAAAATAAATCTTTTTGTTCATCTTATAATTGAGTCTGAATTCCTTGAATAATTTCGGTAGTGACTAGAGTATCATAACCACTTGGGATTCTCTATCAATGTCGGCACTTAAAACTTCTAATGTGTTCAGATTAGCAATCATCTTAAGACAATGCTCCCTGATTGAACTTCCTGCAGGCATTTTGGTATTATAAATTTGCCGCATGGTTTCTTGCCTTGTAGAACGGCCTTGCTCACCAAACATCTCCTTCAAACTTAGCATGATGTCCAAAGCTAGTTCTACATCTTGCATTTGATGCTATAGAACATTTGAGATAGATGCTAGGATGTAGCACTTGGCCATCTCATTAGATTTCTGCCAACGATTATATCGTTGTTTTTTCTCAAGAGGAGCATCTAATGAAGGAAAGCTAGGACATGGTTGAGTAAGCATATATTTGTGCTCTTCAGTTGTAAGAACAATGTCCAAATTTCTTTTCCAGTCAACATAGTTGGATCCAGTAGTTTGTTTTGGTTAAGAATAGCAACAAGTGGGCTAAATGATGTCATGATTTAAATCTGAAAATAATAAACATGAATACAATAAGTAAATTGGACATTATCAATTTAACATGTAAGCATATAATATGGAACCTTAATAAAATCATAAAATAATATATGCAACGACAACCCAATCCCATATTCAATATCCCTCAGTATAGAGTGAACATTAAATACTATGATTGATTGAGAATTATTCTCATTATTAATACTATCATGATAACTCTTATTAAACACTAATAATATGCCGTTTTACATTTAGCCTTTAAGTAATAATAGTAAGAATTCAGCATAGAGGATACTATAATACTTAGTCTAGTGTATACCATTGTCTAGAATCATGTGTAGCCACATTTCATCCCTTTAACAAGCTTATTTTGTAGTACCATGATAAAAACACCCTCCGCATGGAATGCAAAGCTCGAAGTTAAGACAAGGTGTTTATCAAACCACTATAAACCAGGAAATTCAATCTTGTAGGACCATGAAATAAATACTCTCCGCATAGAATGCTAAGCTCGAGGCAAAGATAAAGTATATATTTCACACTACTATGAACCAACAATAGAGGCCGTGAGATCCAACCCTTGTCTCTCTCTCCCACTAGATATTTTAAAAATAAAGATTTTTAAGGTCAAGAACCATAATAATGCCAGACACTTTGAAAACATAATCCTAATCTCATTAGGAACAAATTTCATTAAACTAGCATTAACATATATAAATATATATAACGTAATAAAAACCCTTATTACATATAAAAATTCATATTATATTATATATAATATAATATACAAATTAATATATGTATTATATAATTATTACATTATATATATATATATATATATATAACTCACGGATGGTTGCAAACCTTTATATACGAATTCAATATGCAAATGGGCTATGGTCCATGCAAGGCAATTGAATCCTAGCCATGCATCAAATAAGAGCCATGCAAGCCATGCATTAAAGTCAAGCCATGCAATGACATTCACCAAGCAGTGTAATTTCCAAGTGATGCAATCAACATAGTTCCTCATATGGTAGTTACAAAGTGCTGCAGGTCAAATTTAAGAACATACAAACTGCAAGTTAAAAATTTGAAAATTAACTAGCTCAATCAATTGAGAAGAAGTTTTGACCGATCAAGACATAATTTTGCAAAATTTAAATAAAGCCCATCTACCATTAAACGATTAGGGTTTCACCTAGATTTGATACCACTTATATAGTTTTAAACCTCTAGAAAACACAGTGTTTAATCTAATTTATTAGTCAGCTTTTACTTAGGTTAGTTATTTAGATTTAAGTTGAACATTCATCACAAATAACATGCACAATAGTAATCTAAATAACACAAGATATGATGACTTTTTTTTTTTTTTTAAAAGAAGAAGAAGAAGAAGAAGAAGAAGAAGATATGATGACTTAAGAAAGCAAATCTATCTCCAAGGCATAAATCAAAGATTCCCTAAACTATAACCTATTTGATGAAAATAAAAGTACCATAATTAGTATTACCTAAATCCACTAAGGAGAGAACTTGCAAAATTGGTGCAAGATTCTAAAAACCATATAAGTAAGGTGTATAATGTAAAATTATATCTTTAGGGAATTTATATTGTACATTACAATGTGACCACATGTTGCTTGAAATGTTTCTGTCACTCAATTTTTTGGCTTAAAAAAAAAGGTGGGGCCGACAGTAAAGTGAAACAAAGCCTAGAAAACAATAAAACATACGTTCCGTCAGATGGTGTCAACCGTACCTTTGACCTTACTTCACCAATCCAAATATCCTTAAGACCAATACGAGGTGGACAATTATTTGCTAACACAGTTTATATTATGTACTAATTATACTAAATCATTTCAATCGTTATTAAAAAAAAAAAAAAAAAGTGCAAATTTTTGTGTACAAATTTTATTGATTAATTTAATGTATTCTAATTCTTGTGCCATAAATTAAAATTTCATGTAAAAGAAAAAAAACATTTTATTAATTCTACTGAAACCGCTTTAATAATTAGTGAGTCATGAGTAAATTAACAATCTTAATAATTAGTTAATCACATTACAAAAACTTTTTAATTTTACGTGCAATATATCTTTAGTCACTCGGCTTGAGCAAGACATGTAAGATGTAGTTTTGCTTCATTAAAACACAAAAATATAATAGATATGATCAAAAAATAAGAAATGGAGCGTAGATATAATTTCAAAAAATATAATAGATATGATCTAAAAGAAATGGAGCGTAGATAGGAAAAATAAGAATCACATTACTAATGGTAAACTCTCTCTAGAAATGGCCTTTTTTATTTGTGCATTTGGCATGTGCCTAGATTACATTGATTTAATCAGCAATCTCAAGTCCTTAAAAGAATTGTACCTCAGAGGATGCAATTTCATAGGATCATATCCAACATTTCTTCCTAATCTCACACAAATCACTTCTTTGGCTCTCTCAGATAATAACTTTGGTGGTCAATTTCCATGGTCCCTCCTTAACATTACAGGACTTACTGACTTGTCTCCATCAGACAACAATTTCATAGGACAACTTCCAGATCTTTCAGCAAACTGGACACAAGTTTCTTCTTCAAACAGTTTTTCGAATCATCAGTCAATTAGTCAAATTCCTTCCAATTTGGTATTTCTCTCTTTATCTCATAACTTATTGAACGGCACTATACCATCTTGGTTGTATGACATACCATCTTTACAGTACTTATATCTAGACAATAACCAATTCAATGGGCAGATTGAGGAATTCCAGCATAATTCTTTAAATTATCTTGTTTTGAGTAATAACAACCTACATGGCCACCTTCCAATCTCAATTGCTAAACTTGTGAGCCTTTCCTATCTAAATATTTCCTTCAATAATATTAGTGGTCCTCTAGAGTCAAGCATGTTCTCAAAGCTCAAAACTATCCATACAATTGACCTTTCACATAATCCTCTGTTATCATTCAGCAACTATAGCATTGTAGACTATACTTTGCCCCAACTTTGGGATTTGCATTTGTCATCTTGCAACATAAGTGACTTTCCAGATTTTATAAAATCCATGGAAAGTTTAGAAGAGTTAGACCTTTCCAATAACCATATCAAAGGCAATATTCCGATCTGGTTGTTGGAGATGGGGATGGATTCTTTGTCTTCCTTGAATCTTTCGTACAACTCCTTGACAAGCATAAGACACCTTCCTTGGAAGAATTTGCGAATTCTTGATCTTAGTTACAATTTTCTTCGAGGACCACTTCCAATACCTCCATTGTTCACTTATTTCTTTTCAGTCTCAAGGAATAATTTCTTTGGAAAAATACCTTCCTTGATTTGTAATATGACTTCCCCTAATGTCCTTGATTTGTCTCATAATCACTTGAGTAACATGGTTCCTCTCTGTTTGGGAAACTTTAGTCATTCTCTCACAGTCTTAGATTTGAGAAGTAACAAATTTAATGGCACCATTCCAGCAACTTTTGCTAAGGGAAACCACTTAAGAAGTCTTAACCTCAATGACAATCAATTGGAAGGGTCATTGCCAAGATCGTTGATTAATTGCCGAAAGTTGGAAGTTCTAGATCTTGGTAACAACAAGATAAGTGGCACCTTCCCTTATTGGTTGGAAAGTCTTCCAGAGTTACAAGTTCTTGTTTTGCGATCAAACAAATTTCATGGTGCCATTGCCAATCCCAAAACCAAATTATCTTTCCCTAATTTGCGAATCATAGACCTCTCTCACAATGATTTCCATGGTCTTTTGCCAACAAAATATTTCAATCATTTCAAAGCCATGATGAGCATGAATGCAAATAATGGTAAATTGAAATATATGGGTGAAAGCTATTATCACGATTCTGTGATGGTCACCATGAAAGGATTTTATATTGAAATGGTGAAAATCCAAAATCTCTTTACAACCATTGATTTCTCAAACAATAGTTTCAAAGGGGAGATTCCAAAGTCCATTGGAATGCTTAAGTCACTCAAGGGGCTTAACTTTTCACACAATAACCTTATAGGTCATATGCCTCCAACGTTGGGAAATTTGAGCAATCTTGAATGGTTAGATCTCTCCTCAAACATGCTCACAGGAGAAATTCCAGGACAGTTAGTAGATATTACATATCTTGAAGTTTTAAATCTCTCAGAAAATCGTCTTATGGGGATGATACCTCAAGGTAAACAGTTCAATACCTTTACAAATGATTCTTACAATGGAAACTTGGGGTTATGTGGATTTCCATTAACAAGAACTTGTAATGATGAGGGAAAACAACCACCACCCTCATCAACCATCCAAGAAGACAATTTTGAGTCTGGGAATGGTATTCATTGGAATGTCGTATTGTTGGGATATGGATGTGGATTCATGTTTGGATTGGGTTAGGGTTATCTTGTGTTATCAAGTGAAAAACCGAAATGGCTTGTTAATGTTGTTTATATAGAACATGGTTTGAAGATCCAAAAAGAATGCTCCTGGAAAAATGGTTGAAGAAGAATTTTGTGGATGCAAGTACGAATTTTAGGTATATTCTTATATACTAATCTATTTGAAAATACTCTATTTCATAATTTTGGTTTCATAAAAAAGAAATATATATATTTAAACTGTTAAAACAATTGTTCATTTCTAATTTCCTTTATGCTAGTCAGAAATGGCTGAGCTTGTGTGAATATTAAATAATGAGGCTTATTACTGTTACTGGCTGCATAAGCTTCTATGTTTAAGTTATAGCTATACAAAAGGGTAAAATGGCTTCTACTATGCAACTACTACATTTTAAATGCTTTATTTAGGTCAGAGTTCATTTAATGACCCTGCTTTATGCTCTAGTGTGAGAGGAAATTTCTCTACTCCATTGAAATTCTAAACCATTCCTTGGTCAATGAATTTTTTTAAAGGGGAATCTTCATTGTTATTTCATCCTTGTAATATTACCTTCGTTTTACAGATTGAAGATCTTTTTGGTTAGATCGCTTGAAGAGTGGCGTTATTTATTTATTTATTTATTTTTCCAACTTGAAGAGAGGTGTTAAATATTCTAATGCTACGTAAGATGATTTAAGCAGTAGACTAATTTCCTCTATATTGTCAATTAGATGCTTATTTCAATCATTTTTATCTTGCTTGATTTATGGCCCATGAAGTGACTTTTAATTCTGAATTCTTGTGAGTAGTGTGATTCTTAGTATACGCATCAATTTTTATATTAAAAGGTTAAATAAGACAGCAATTTGTATGTTATGATTTCTTGCCAGTTATTTGTAGGTATTAATTTGTTGGTCTTAATGTTGTGTGGGATTTTCCTGATCAAGGTTGTGATGTTTTGGTCCTCTTGGTTGACAGCAATGGTGATAAAAACTTCCATCGAGAGGCAGGCCATACCCAATCAGACCTTGAGGGGTTTTGATAAGATTGATTCCATCAATGAGGAACTTGAAAATGCTTGTCCAGGGGTAGTTTCATGTGCTGATATTGTTTCAATTGCCACTAGAGATGGCATTATGCTGGTCTGTTCTTGATTCTAAATTTTTCATATGTTCTCTCTTTTTCAAGATATTTTTTATTCATAGTACAGGTCAGTTCACCTAAGGGATTTAGTTACAGTTTAAGGTTTAGGATTTGATGATTTTTTGTGGATAAAGATGCTTAAATGAAGCTTGGGAAAAATGTAAGAAACAAATTTTAAAAGAGTTGGTGTCTCTTTACATTTTTATATGTTGAGGAGCCTATCAATAAGATTCTAAAGTACATATTGGTTACGTGGAAAACTTAGAAAATTAATGAATTAAGAGTATGTTCTTGGTGATTTTTTCTGTTTTGGTTTTCATAAATTGTTATAGTCACCTTCACTTCGCCAACTAATTGTTTCAAGCACTTTTTGGTTATGTTTTCCTAGTCTAAAATGTCAAAAAAATAAAAAAAATTAAAAAAAAAAATGAAATACTTTTCTTGTTCCAATTTCTGTTAATCTGACAATAAAGAACATCTCTACATTGATAACTCTTTTTATTGGTGTTCTCTGATGTAAACTATTATACATGACATCACAGGCTAGACAGCATTAATTCATATTTCAACAGATGCCTAATCTTAGGCGTCTTGGCCTCTCTGATTTCAGCATTCCTTGCCCCATTTGCAACTTGATGTTCTTCAAATGATCTTATTTCTTTCTCTTTCTTTTCTCCCAAATCAACAAAAAAGGAAATCTACTGAAACTCATGGGCAATGACAACACTAGCCCAAGATTCCATGACCGAATGATAACATAATACAGACACTTCGCCTTTTTGCCCATAGAGGTTGTGATGAAAGAGAAATAGTCAGTCTTCTAGGTAATTACTAGTTCTCTGCCTTTCTTTCATTTTCCCCCTAGTCTTATGGAGTTGAAAAGGTTTAAAAAGTTATTTGGTTTGTATTGGTTTTTTGATCATCCGAAAGTGAACACAACATTGGGAAGATTGATTGAATTCATACAGAAACGCCTCACTGACTTCAAGGGAACCAGGCAGCCTCACCCAACTATATCACCCGATTTCCTCACTGAGATGAAAATGAGGTGCCAAGACAGTAATAGGACCCCATTCAGCCTTGTTCTTTATCCATGGCAACATTGGAAACGACTGAGTCTGCAGTGAGGATGTCATAATTTCAGGCATTGTTATCTTTGAAATCATTTGGGGCAGGTTTTGACACTCACTACTATCAGAGCTTGTAAAAGGGAAGAGGACTCCTTTTTGGCCAATTAGCAATTGATGGCTAATGAGAAGGCCGTGAGACTGCTAAGGGCTTATGCTTCAAATGACAGATTAACCTTTCGAATGTACTTTGCTTGGGCAAGGATGAAGATGTCAAGGCTTAATGTTCTTACTGAATCTCAAGGTCACGTCCGATGGAACTGCTCCTTGCTTTTGTTCGGTTTCTAAGTGACAGTCTTGACCGTAAAGAAATCTTGAGATCTTTATTCTTTCATATTAATTTCTCTTATGTTCTATGTTTGATTATGGATCCCTACTTTTACATTCATTGCTTGTGCTAATTTAAGTCTATATATAAAGCCAATGGCATCATTGGTAATGGTCACAATGATGAAATAGCTAATTAAAAGTGCATATAAATATGTTTTGGTTGTTGAGTTCATTGGAAATATAGAGTTCTAATGTTTTAAATGTTATCAAAAGTTCAGTAATATTGGGGGAGCTCATAATGTATGCTGTGATGATAATAGCCAAATTAATTTCAATTGGGTGTTTGTGTTTCTTACAAGTTTTGGCTGATTATTCATCATCTGAAGGAGATGTTAGTTGATTCATTTTGAGTTTGAACTTCAGAACTAGGAAAGTCTACAATTCAATGTGTCTTGAAACAAAGAAATTGGTTTGTCTGTAATTTTCTTTATTGCTTTGATCACCAAGTAGAATTTAAAAGTTGCTCATAGGAATAGCTTTTAATTAGATGCTATTATGTTTTATTGTCATCAATTAGTATTTAATTACACTTTTCATGGCTGCAGAAGGTTTTGGAATGCATTTTGTTATGCACGTTTAACAATGCTATAGTTGGGATCCATTCACCAGAATCTAACCCATAATTTTCAATCTACAGGTTACACTTCTTCTATGACACTGTTATGCTACAACTTGAATTTTCATTTTCTTTCACCTTATTTCATTTAGTGAATCTTCCATCAATCTAGCTGGTTCTTTGTAATGGCTTTAGGTGGTACTGATTATAGTTATGTTTTCCTCAAATTGGTTATAGTTCATGGAATAGGCATTTTTAATTTATGCCTAGGAGGAGATTTTTCTTGTTATGGATGTCTTCATTCATCTCTTCGTCTGTTACCTGAAAATCTAATTTCTTCAAATTTGAAGGTTATGAGTGCTGCTGATGCCATCAAAAGTGTCATTTCTGTTACCTCTCGTTGTCTGGGAGAGAGCTTGTTTGATGCAAACTTAAATTTCCAAAAATTTTGAGATGCATGACTGTTGGCAGAAAACCAATTTTAGAGGTTGAGACTTAGTTTTGGATATGCAGACTATGTGATTGATTCCATTTATCAATATCTCACAGAATATTTTCCCTATCGTAGGAACTGGTATGACTACATATCCTTGACTTTGATAGCTATTTACTGAAATTAAGTTCCTTATCTTTCCTATGTGTCATGAAGATGGTTTGTTCCTGGAAACCTTTTCAATTAGTTTCTTTGCTTAGAGATTTTATCATTATCTTGTCGTTTAAATATAATTGAAGTTTTTCTCTATTAATTCTTACAGTTTTGATTTGTGCTGAAATAGCAACCTGAGTCTTTTAGCAATGCTTAAACTGCATATGTGTGCATAATTCATCTTCTCCCCTGATACATTGTTCCCATTTCTTATGTTTGTTCTTTGTGTTCTTATATTAAGTAAATATCCTGATTTGGCAGCTCCTGTTCAATGATCATTTATATTTCTCACTCCATATATTGAAAGAAGTTATGCTTAGGCGCTAGTACTCTTTGCCCATTGTTGATTAAAAGTTCAAAACAAGTGCGTCTTTTAATGTTTCTACATATACCTCAATAGACCACTTAAGTTGTGGTCACTGAAACAAATGAAAATAATTGAATATCTTGAAGTTTGAAACTTATAAAAACATAACATTAAAAAAAATAGAGGATCATAAACAAAAAATACTTACTTAAACAAATTAAGGCTCATAAAAATCTCTTACATAAGTAAATAAACTAAAATTTCATACATATATATACACGCGTGTGTGTGTATATATATTTTTAAATCTCATACAAGTGGGCTTTTTTCTTAAAAATATATATATAAGGAAGCCACAAAATCAAATTTGGTAAGGAGTGCATATTCCACCTGAAAATGTCAGAATTTTGACTATGATCGGATAAAGAAATTAATACAGCAGTGGTGTTTATTGACTAGAATGGAATATACCGGCTGAAACAGAACGAAATTTAAAACATTTTATACAATCCATTCCTCTCTCTCTCCCTCCCTCCCTCATTAGTTATATATATATATATATATATATCTCCTTCTTTTGCACTTCCATTATATCTTTTGTTCCCAATTGATTCTTCCCTGTCCACATTATTATAGTTTCTTTGTGTCCCTCTTTTTATTTTGTATAGAGAACAATGAAGGAGAAAGATAAACAAACAAATTTGATTTTCCTTTTTACTGTTTAAAGTCTAAAAAAATGAAGAGACTCAACTTATTGCAGTCAGCTAATTAGTAATTGCAATACATTTAGTTGAGTAGTTCATTTTTTTTTCCCCTAATGGTTTCCAAATCCTTTACCTCCACTTCTTAGCAGCCAAGCTGAGCAGTGAGCATAGCTATTTTGTGCTTTTTTTTTCTATATATATATACATTATATTTTGCAATAGCTAGCTGCTCTTGTTATTGGAATTCTCTAATGTAGACTATTATACTTGACATCACAGGCTGGTGGCCCTTTCTATCCAGTGTTAACAGGCCAGAGGGACAGCACTCATTCATATTTCAATGAAGGACTTGCTGAGATTCCATGACCGGGTTATAATATAACACAGACACTACACCTTTTTACCCTTTAAAGGTTTTGATGAAAGAGCAACACTCACTCTTCTAGGTACTTGCTAGCTAGGCCTTTACTCATTTTACAAACTTGTTTTATGCAGTTGAAAAAAGTTTGAAATGTTCTTTGGTTACAATCAGTTTCTTGATCTTTTGAAGGTGCACACAACATTGGGAAAACTGGTTGTGAGTTCATACAGAAACTCCTCTCTGACTACAGGGGGACAGGGCAGCCTGACTGAGATGAGAATAGGGTGCCAAGACAATAGTAGGACCACCACTCAGCCTTCTTCTTATCCCATGGAATCATTGGAAATGAGTGAGTCTACATGAATTCATAGCCAACCATTAATAGGGAGAGGACTCCTTTTTGCTTATCAGTAGTTTCTAGCTAATGAGATGACCACAAGACTTGTAAGGGCTTATGCTTCGAATGACGGATCGACCTTCTAACTGGACTTTGCTTGGGCAATGATGAAGATGTCAGGGCTTAATGTTCTGACTGGATATCCAGGTCAGGTTTGATGGAACTGTTCCTTGCCTATGGTCAGCTCCTAAGTGACAGTCTTAACCATAGTGAACTCTTGACAGCTTTATTTTTTCATATAAGCTTCTCTTTAAGTTCAATGTTTGATTGTAGATGCAGTGACTTCTGCATTTCTTGCATGTACTAATTTGAGTCTATATATAATAGCAATGGTGAGTAGAAATATGTTATGGCTATTGAGTTCTTTAGGAATATAGAATTCCAATGTTTGGAATGTTACCAAAAGCTAACTAATAATTGGAGAGCTCATATTGTATTAATTTTAGTTGGGGCCTTGGAGCATTCACCTTAGACTCTACACAAATTTAGCTAAACTAACTCCAAAAAGGCAACTGTTACTATTTATCAAGCATACACCTACATCAACCTTAATATTGATTTTTTTACTCGTACAAAAATATTAATTTTTTCCTCTCTTCCCCATCCTATTTCACAGCCACACGTAACACCACCACACACTCACACTCGCACCCCCAAGCATCCCCTGCCGTTGAAAACCTAGGCCTTTAAACACCGAATTCACTGTCAGACTCATCCACCAAATCTATAAAATTAGTAAGCCCATCTACCAAATCTATAAAATCAGTAGACCTTAAAAACAAAATAAACAATTTTTCAATCAAAATAAGTAACTGTATATCGCCCATCTGCCAACAAAATCAGTAAAGCGTGATGGCAATGATGAAGAATGGAGATTAGTTCAAGGAGGAATTTAATTGCCCATGGATGTTTTATTCAAAGGAAGAGAGAGAGAGAGAGCTTGGTCTAGTTGAGGGAGAAAGTGTCAGTGAGCAAGAGAGATGTGTTTAAAATTGGCTGAAGCACTATTCATTTGTTAGCTATTTTGGGAAAATTGTAGAAGCGCTCCAAGGGACTTTAGCCATTTTTTTGGGACTAAATTAGATTTACAAATTGCTTTTGCCATGGAGACGTATGTGTAAATGAGTGTGGTTCTATAGGGAAGTTGTAACAGAGTTCTTTTTTCATTTGGATTGGTCTTTCTTTGAAAGGGAACATCCTTGGATGGTTACGGATGTCATTCCCTTCAGCATCAAACCAGCATGAAAAGATTTCCTGACTATAGATTTGTACCACATGCTTATTACTCTTACACATCTCCTGGTAGCCTACAACATAACTTTGTCAAAATCTTAAAAGAATAGTAGAAGAAAATGGAACTAGTCAAATGATTAGATCAGCAAATTTCATGCTCACAACTAATCATTTGAAGAATAGAGAAAACACCATGAATATGTTACTTTAAGCTAATTAGAAAGAAAAAGGAATGATCATGCATCACCGAGTTTTGTTTTGAATACAAACAATGAAGAAGGGCTATATTTTATTCACTGCCAGAAGCAATGTATTCTCACTAGCCCCTTTATCAACAGCATTCAAGGTATCTTGAAGTTGATATATAGTGAGCACAACCAGATCACCTCTTCTGTTGCCTCTTTAGTTTACTTATTGTGATTATGGGCTTCCTCCTCTCTTGCCAATTGCATAAGGCCATTCTTCAAAAACAAAACAACATTCATAATTGGTTTGCAAAGGCAAGAGCACTCATCCATAATGCAATGTGATACTTAAAACAAGATACTATGTACATTTTCCAACATACCACAAAACTTGAGTCAGTTTACTTCACTTTGGAGATATAATTCCATCAACCATGAGTTATGGACTCTTGCAGAGAATCATGTTCATGTTCTGATGCAAAATAGTGGAACTTCTACCATTTTAATTTCAATGATTAAGATTTTATTCATTTATAAAAATATGCATTGGATCATGGGTTAGGTTTGCTTGCCTACCAATTGGTTTATGATCTTGTTATTCATGTTGATAACTATTTCTATGAGCACTAAATGCTTCTGGAATTTATGAAATAAAAAATATTATGTTAGAACAACACTAAGTTTTCTGCTGATTTACAACAGCATTAAACTCACTTTTGCTTTTTTCCAAGTAAATTAGTCAGCGAATTTGAAAAGGGAAAGGTATGCATTTGTTACTCTCGAACTTCTTTTATATTGGTTATTTGATCAATCATCTATCAAAACCACAAGATGCTAGCAAATATGAATTTCAGACTGCCTCGATCTTATAGGCCCCAAAGACTGCACAAAGGAAATTATGAAGAGTAGCTGATTAATATGCCTCAGTTAATAAATTGCAATATATAGGGGTAGCAGCTATTATGCTTGAACCAAAAATAGATCCAATTGTTCTTATATATCTTTTGGAATCATTAAAGTTGAACAAAATGCTCTCCCATTGCTATATATTCCCAATATCTATAAAATATTAGCCAACCTTCATTTTTCAGCAGAATACCAAAATCTCATAAGCCAATCATTTTGGCTACATAGAGATAGTCCTTCAATTACTAAGAAGGAATAAAATTTTACACATAGGGGTACAATGCCATGGAAAGGGATGAATAATTTAATATGCACACACAGTGGAGAATCAACCCACAACCTCAACTTCCAACCAAGTATGACATGAAGAGGAAGTGCTAGTTTTCATCTAAGAACATAAGTGATGGAGTGTACATAAATCAAGAAACTTCTTTTTTTAATAATTTAATAGTTATAAATATGAGAGAAGTAGGATTTGAACCATAATTTCCGTAATGAAAAAGAGCATGGTACGCCACCATGTTACAACACTCTTGGCATATATAGACATTGATATCAAAAAGAATTCATCTTCCTTTAGCATAAAATATTTTAAGAACAATCAACCCTTAGTCCTAAAATTTTGGGTCACAAGACCAATACAAACAACCAACTATTTCGTCGCAGTGAAAGTATCAGAATATATCTATTGATTATGGAAATTCCATATTATTTTGGTCATTCCAACTAAATTTTACATTTTCGGTCCAAAGTGCTGAACAGAAAATATAAAACAAAACAAAACTAGACAAAAATGAGGATTTGTAAGGGAGGGGCCTCAACTTTTCTCACGGCTCTAATTAACAAGACCACTACTTGTTCTTGTTTTCTGACAGCTTCACTGCTAGCATATTCTTTGAAAATGTAAAATATTAAAAGACTTAATTTCAACACTTCTCACTTTATATACAAAATTCAAAAAAAAATTGCAAGTAATGGAGAATTCATTCAAGTAAACATGAAGCATACAGCTAGGGACAATAATAATCAACTAGTCATTAGTGTCTATTTGGCTAGAACTTATAAGTTAAGCTTTTAACTTTTAGCTTTTATGTACAACTTTTTGAAACCTCATTTTTTTTTTAAAAAACTTTTTCTCACTTTTTTTTTTTTTTAAAAAAACTTTTTTTTTTTTTTTTAAGTATTAGTATACTCTAGCACACTTTCAAAAAAAAAATTAAAAAAAAAAGTTCAGCAAAAGTCTAAATAAGCTATTCTAAACCGGACACTTTGAGTGAATTGAGATACAAGATGCTTTAGCTCCCACTCCCAAATTCAGAGGGTAAACTCAATTCAAATTGTAGAGGACGAACTTTTTTTTTTTTTGAGATGTATTGGACAAACTTAGTGGTGCATGTTATTGACTCATTGGACTTTCAGTCCTTTGGAACTTTTTAGGGATCAGATGATGATAAATATTTTAGAGCAAACTAATTTTTATTCTGCTAGTCTAAAGCTGAATTCATCATACTCTTTTGATCTTCTTTGCTTTTCCTTCTTGGACCTTAGATGGGCTTGCTTCAAACTTTCTACGGATGTTAGGTCATGGCCTTGTTGAGTGGATTCTCGGATCATTTTGTAGTTGTAGTCCTTTATGGGCTTCTGCCAGAATTTATGATTGTGGCCCCTTTGTAGGCTTTTAATTGAAGACTTGGGCCTTACAATAGGGTTTGTATCTTTTAGGCTTCTCCTTGGGTGGGCTTATAACAGCTTGTGAAAAATTGTGTAAGAACAACATATAAATCATGGGTAAATCAAGAATGTTATCACCAACCAATGACAAATTACTACGTGGTTTAGAGGAAAAAAGGATCAAACTATAGAGTTAATATTATATTGTAATTATTTTTTTTTTTTTAAATGACAAGTTAGTACGAAACAAATTAATTAATTCCATAGAAAAATAAGAATTTCACACTAAAAATTTTTACAGCTTTCTTGTCATAAAATATATAGATACATATACATATACATTCTTTTTATTTAGAATAGCATCACTTATTTACTTATATTAGGATAAAGATGATAACTCAATTATCACTCAGCCAATGAGAGGTTAATATGAAACAAACTCAATAACTCAATAGAAAAATAAAAATTTTATCATCTCTAAAAAAAAAAATTGTGCAGGCTTCCAGTAATACAAAGACTAGTAATTTTTTGGAGGGTTAAAGAATACCGGTACATTTCTCTTTTACCCCAATGGCATATTTGGATTATGACATATTACATAGGATAAAATACTATTTTGGTTTTTAAATTTTATCAAAATTATATTTTTCATCTTTAAACATTGTAAAGTTCTTTTTCTGTCGGTCCTTCTGATCCTAATTGTGATTATTATTCTTATTATCCTCCGAAGAATTCGTGGAAAATGGGTACAGATTGTTGTGGGTGGGATGGGGTCACCTGTGATTCGATGACAGGTCATGTCATTGCTGTCGACCTCAGTTGCAGTCGCCTTCAAGGTCCCATCCATCCCAATACCACCCTTTTCTCTCTTCGCCATCTCCAAAGGCTCAACCTTGCTTACAACGATTTCCATGGCTCCACAATTTCATCTAAGTTTGGTGGCTTTGCGAACATGACGCATCTCAACCTCACTGACTGCTACTTTGCTGGTAATTTCCCATCCGAAATCTCCCACTTATCCAAACTGGTTTCACTTGATCTCTCTGTGAATTCTCGCATGCTGAGAATAGAAACGCCTAGTCTGGAAAGGCTTGTTCAAAACCTAACCCATCTAACTGAACTTGTTTTGGATGAGGTTAGCATGTATTCTGTCCCACCTAATTCTTTCATGAATTTGTCTTCCTCTTTGACATCTCTTAGTCTTTCTTATTGTGGATTGAAAGGGAGATTCCCAGATAATATATTCCTCCTCCCAAACCTCCAGTTGCTTGATGTAAGTTTCAACTACAATCTCACTGGTTCCCTTCCAACGTATAACTGGAGTACTCCTCTCAAGTCTTTGGAGCTCTCTATAACCAAATTTCCAATCGACTTACCTAATTTAATAAGCAATCTCAAGTCCTTAAAAGAATTGTACCTCAGAAGATGCAATTTCATAGGATCATATCCAACATTTCTTCCTAATCTCACAGAAATCACTTCTTTGGGCCTCTCAGATAACAACTTTGGTGGTCAGTTTCCATGGTCCCTCCTTAACATTACAGGACTTACTGACTTGTCTCTATCAGGCAACAATTTCATAGGACAACTTCCAAATCTTTCAGCAAACTGGACACAAGTTTCTTCTTCAAACAGTTTTTCGAATAGTCAGTCAATTAGTCAAATTCCTTCCAATTTGGTATTTCTCTCTTTATCTCATAACTTATTGAACGGCACTATACCATCTTGGTTGTATGACATACCATCTTTGCAGTACTTATATCTAGACAATAACCAATTCAGTGGGCAGATTGAGGAATTCCAGCATAATTCTTTAAATTATCTTGATTTGAGTAATAACAACCTACATGGCCACCTTCCAATCTCAATTGCTAAACTTGTGAGCCTTTCCTATCTAAATATTTCCTTCAATAATATTAGTGGTCCTCTAGAGTCAAGCATGTTCTCAAAGCTCAAAACTCTCCACACAATTGATCTTTCACATAATCCTCTGTTATCATTCAGCACCTATAGCATTGTAGACTATACTTTGCCCAAACTTTGGGATTTGCATTTGTCATCTTGCAGCATAAGTGACTTTCCAGATTTTATAAAATCCGTGGAAAGTTTACAAGGGTTAGACCTTTCCAATAACCAAATCAAAGGCAATATTCCGATGTGGTTGTTGGAGGTGGGGAAGGATTCTTTTTTTTCCTTGAATCTTTCATACAACTCCTTGACAAGTATTAGACACCTGCCTTGGAAGAATTTGTATATTCTTGATCTTAGTTCCAACTTGCTTCAAGGACCCCTTCCAGTACCTCCATTGGGCACTTATTTCTTTTCAGTCTCAAGGAATACTTTAATTGGGAAACATACCTTCCTTGATTTGTGATATCACTTCCCTCAACGTCCTTGATTTGTCTCATAATCACTTGAGTAACACTGTTCCTCTGTGTTTGGGAAACTTTAGTCATTCTCTCACAGTCTTAGATTTGAGAAGTAACAAACTTAATGGCACTATTCCAGCAACTTTTGCAAAGGGAAACTACTTGAGAAGTCTTAACCTCAATGACAATCAATTGGAAGGGTCATTGCCAAGATCGTTGATCAATTGCCAAAGGTTGGAAGTTCTAGATCTTGGTAACAACAAGATAAGTGGCACCTTCCCTCATTGGTTGGAAAGTCTTCCAGAGTTACGGGTTCTTGTTTTGCGATCAAACAAATTTCATGGTGCCATAGCCAATCCCAAAACCAAATTCTCTTTCCCTAATTTGTGAATCATAGACCTCTCTCACAATGATTTCCATGGTCTTTTGCCAACAAAATATTTCAATCATTTCAAAGCCATGATAAGCATGAATGCAAATAATGGTAAATTGAAATATATGGGTGATGACTATTATCATGATTCTGTGATGGTAACCATGAAAGGATCTGATATTGAAATGGTGAAAATCCAAAATTTCTTTACAACCATTGATTTCTCAAACAATAGTTTCAGTGGGGAGATTCCACAGACAATTGGAAAGCTTAAGGCTCTCAAGGGGCTTAACTTTTCACACAATAACCTTATAGGTCATATGCCTCCATCACTAGGAAATTTAAGCAATCTTGAATGGTTAGATTTCCCCTCAAACATGCTTACAGGCGAAATTCCTGGAAAATTGGTAGATCTTACATTTTTGGAAATTTTAAACCTATCAGAAAACCATCTTGTAGGATTGATACCTCAAGGTAAACAGTTCAATAGCTTTACAAATGACTCTTACAGTGGAAACCTGAGGTTATGTGGATTTCCATTGACAAAAGCTTGTCATAGTGATGAGGGTCAACAAACACCAACATCAACAACTATTCAAGAAGATGATTTTAAATTTGAAAATGGGTTTCATTGGAAAGTTGTATTGTTGGGGTACGGATGTGGATTCATGTTTGGATTGGGTTTGGGTTATCTTGTGCTATCAAGTAATAAACAGAATTGGCTTGTTAATATTGTTTATGGAGAACGGCGTAACAGGGTTTGAAGATCCAAAATGAATGCTCGTGGAAGAACTCATTGGAAAAGAATTTGGTGGATGCAAATACTGATTTAAGGTATATTCTTATATACTAATATATTTGAAATTACTCTATTTCATCATTTTGGTTCCTTAAAAATGCATCTTTAAATTGCTAAGGCGATTGTTCAATTTGAATTTCCTCTATGCTAGTTAGGAATGATTGTATTTGTATGATGCGAGGTTTATTGCTAGCGTGACTGGATGCATAAGTATCTATGTTTGAGGTGTGGCTATAAAATAGAGTAAATAGGCTTCTACTATGTAACCACCACATTATTTAGGTCAGACTTCATTTAATGACCCTGCATTACGTACTAGTGTGAGAAGAAATTTCTCTACTCCATTGCAAACCATATGACCATATCACAACATGATGCTTTGAGTTTAAAGGGTAAAAAGAATGTGGTGTTGTCATTCGTAAATATTTGTTCTTTTACCTATATAGAATGGTTGATTAAGATGAATTCAGCTAAGGGAGTAATCTAAAATGCTATAAGAGCATGCTTATCTCAGTTGTCATCTCAAATGGACTTCTAAAAATAATTTAGACAGACATAATTTGTTAAGAAAACAGCTATGATATGAAGCATGGTCATCATATAAAACAATAATATAAAAACTTGAGAATGAGAGAGCATATACTATTTATGCTTCATATTTCTAGAAACTATTTCCAGCAGAAACTTCACTCATCCCCTCATAAAGTTAAAGCCAAGTTGGAGTCCTCTATTATGCAGCTTACACGGTTTTATTACTATGTTTAACCAAACTGGAATTATTTTGATTATTTTTTAGGGAGTTGTTCCTTTGTCCTCGGTTATGTGAAGAGAAAAATTATTTCTTTGATAATCTGTGTTTGTATTTGATTTACAACTTTTGGGATAGCCAGAATTTCTCTATGAAATGAAGCTTTAATTTCAGTTTGTAATGTATCTTGCTTTGTTTTGCTTTCCATGTGGAAACCCTTTTCAGGAAGCACAAGGTTTGAGAGAAAAAAGAAAAGAATCAACCAGGGAAAAATGAGAAATGGAAGATAAATGGTCAACAGTCACTGAAGCTTGCAAAGCAAAGAAGGCGCCGAAATATCTTCATCATTGTCTTATCAGATATTTCTGCATTTATAGAGCACATTGGAAAGATTATTGTGTCAAGATGACCCAGAGATGGATCTGATATATAAACTTGTGATACTTTAACCAAGTGACATAAGAAACAGAATCCACTGAGCTGATCTATAATTCACAGCTATATTCACATGTTCTATTTGATTATGGCTCCTTCCCGTAGTTTTTGTTATAGAATTGATCATTATAGTTGTGAGGTATAAACGAATGCACTAGGAAATAATAATTATTGATGGGAATTGATCATAATTGGCACTTAGTGTAGCTCATTTTCTGAGGGAGGAAAAATTTAGAAGATGCATCTGGTGCTTTAATGATTGACACATATTCTATCAAGAATAGAAAGTGCTCATATGGTCAAAAGTCAAAACACGCATTGCCTAACTCCATCATTACTTTGCAAAGGGAGTATTTGAAATTGTAAGGACCAGCCATGCATGTAGGATTTAAAAACTGTCAGATGTGGACAAGTTGCTTATTTCTTTGGGCTGAAGAAAATTATGTTGAGAGGCTTTTCAAAACAACTGAATCCTTTCCCCTCTTTTTTTCACGAATGAGAATTCTTTATTGAAATAAAAATGATTACGTACAAAGTAAACAACACGCTTCAACAAAACACAACATACATAAATAAATTAATCTCAACATATTTCTTATATAAATGTACTCGTCAAAAGTCTTTAACGTTAAAGTTCTTTTATTTCACATTTACTTTCAGAAAAGAGCAGGTTACCCCAATGAACTTATAAGTTCCCTAATTTGCTGAGCGCTTAGTACAAAGAGCAACAGGCCAACACAAAAACTTGTAGCCAACTTCGCCACAAGGCTACACACACGGAAGAATAAAGGATGTACATGATTTTCAAACTCTCTTGGTTTCATGTTTAACTTATCAATAACTAAACCTACACACACTTGCAATATTAGAAAGGAAATAAAGTTTGTTTTACCAAAAATGACCAACGCATGAATATTTTAGATTTTATATTTTAGTAAGTAAATATAACTACTAACAATAATGAGCCACTAACTCTAAACTTGTTCAATACAAACTTGGGAATGCAGTTTTTTAAAAACAATTTCCACATAAGAAAATTCAATGTCAGCTCCAAAAGTCTACCCTACTAGAATGAAGGATTTCTTTAGGAGACGTGGGCCGGGGCAGAATTTGAGATCACAAGTAAATTTGAAATGTATGGTGAAGACATATCTTTCCTCTGTAAAAGACCTTTTAAACAAGGTAATGTGGCTAAGATAAACAAGGGTGAAAGGCTTTTAAGTGAAGTTCAAGTTTCAAAATTTATGTTTCAAAACCCTCTTAGGCCTCAAGATAGATCTAAGCGTGTGTGCCTACTTGTCACCGTTGTGGTGTTGTTGTTGGTCATATGACTCATATTAGACAGTTTTTTTTAAACAGAGGTTTTAGAATGAATTCATATGAAGACCTTCACCTAGGAAGCAAAGTAGACCTAAGACTACTCATGCTTATTTGAATTATGGTGTTTTTGGACACACTCATACCAATTATTTCAAATAATCTGAGTGTAGACTAAACACATTTTCACAATTTGAAGATTATACATCATTGGCATCATAATAGCATAAAGCTTATTTTTCAAGGGAGAAACAAATTAGAATCTACACCTATTGCCTTTAAAAGTAAGCAACAAATATTTTGTGTCAAGAATAGAGGTGCTCGTATGGTAAAAGAAGCACTGTTTGGAAAGCAGTCATTATTTTTTAAATTGAATTAAATTATTATGCGGGGCTTTTTTTTTCTAAATAATTTATTATGAGGGGATTTAAAAGGGAAACACATCCTAGCTACTGCAAATACTCCTTTCTCCAAAAAAAATAATAAAAAATGCTACTGCAAATACTCGAGTAAAATTAGGCTTGTTTTTTACTCCCTCTTTCTTACGAAGGACCCTAGTTTGTTGAAATGAAATTATAAAAAGTAAACAACACACTTAAAAAAGAAAAAAGAAAAAAAGCCACAACAAAAATAAATAATATAACCCCAAGGTATGATGAAACCATTGCAGAGAACAATACTCTCGCATGTTTCCTATAGAAAGCCCCTTGTAAAAACCGTTAAACTTCAAAAATTTTATTTATTAAGTACAAATAACCTAGTATGAAATAATATCTCCTCAATTATATGGGTTTTCAATGAAAATGAGTTCACTTTGAATGAAAATCAAAATAGTCAAAGGCCCCAATTGGGATCAAAACTGAAATTGAGATCAGAGAGAATAACAATGGTGGCATTTCATTAATTGTAGACACATGTGATTACTTATGCAAACGGTGGCATTTTACTGATGCCACTTGAAGCGGAAAATGTCAGCTCACTCAAACGGTGACGTTTGGGATTAGAGATGTTAATATGAATTAGTTAGAGTCCTAAAAGTCCGTTAGAGATGCGTAAAACATGGGAATGGTTGTTAGAAGATAATTTATCTTTGGATTTCTGCATTTACATTGTAATTGAGATATAATTAGTCTGTTTGGCATCAACTTTAAAACCTCACTTTTTTTTTTTTTTTTCAAAATACATGTATACTTTATCTCATTTTCAGCAAAAAAAAATTTCAATAAAAGGTTAGATAAACAATATTGTATTATTATCACAGAATTATTCCTCACAATTCTCTTTGTTTTTCACTTTGTCTTCTCCATTGTATATTGCTTTCTTTCTCTTTCTCTTTCTTTGTTACTCAATTAATCTTACTTTCTTAGTTTATTCATAGCAGCTTAAGATTTCTTATACACAAGGTCCATTGAACTCAAAATTATAAGGTACTCTTAAAGTACAGTGACATAGTGCTCATTCATTTCATATTTATGATGAACCCCACCATAAATTTAATTAGTGGAACTCACTATGAATGTGAGAGGGAGTAGAACCACATCACCAAATTTCAGGATTACCTAATAATTACTTTTGTTAAACAAGCGTTTTGGGTTATACCAATTAGAGAATGTTTGAATTTCTTTAAAATATTAAATTTTTTATGCCTCATTCCACATCTTGCGCCTCATACCAATTAAGTTCTTTGATTTTTATCCACACACCAATTTAGAGCATTCGTATTAGCCCATGTAAATATTCATGTCCATTTTAGCATAAAAAATTATTTTCCTATTTTAAATACTCACTTTTCAAAACACCTCACATCAGATTATCGATTTTACACTGCTATATTTCATTAAAATATCAAAATTTTCTTATTTTTTTAATTCTTTCTCTTTCTTCACACACAACAACCACCATTTACTCTCTTCCTCGATCCCTTGTGATATGTAAAGAAAGAATAAAATAAATAAATGTAAAATGAATAGTGCTAAGTGTAAATTGACACGATTATAGTAGCAACCATATATTTTTATGCAATTTTTCGTGGCCTGATGTGAGTTAATTTTGGGTTTAATTAGCTAAAATGTGGTCCTTTTTTATTATACAAGCATTGATGTGAGTGCTTTTATGAAAATAGGTTTGGCTTCTGAGCCTATTTGGATAAGCATATGTGAAAACATGCATTTTAAAAGAGACAAAGTTTAGCTATAAAATTGATTGTAGCTTAAGGGTACAACTTTATTCAATAAAATAAATATTATTACATATTTTGAAAATTTAACCATTGAATTGCATATTCTTTATGCTCTTAATATACATGTCAAATTTTGTGTCAATTGGATATTATTTACTATATAATCAATAAGCTTGTATTTTATGCATAATTTAAAATTACAAAAACTTAAAATTTAAACAATTTATTGATGACACAGCTATTGATCTTTAATTTTCTTGAAATTTTACAATCATGGAAGATATAAGGATAAGATGTAATTTAATGGTAGATTTGTCAAAATTCACCCCTAATAAAAAGGTATTAAATAAGGTTGTAACCTAAGGCTATAACCAATTTTGTAGCTATATTTTGTCCAAATAAAAATATGAAAATTTATTTTTGTTTAGAATGTACATTTGTAGTAAAGCTAACTATTTGAAGTGTGTGTGTCTATATATATATATATATATATATATATATATTTACTTCTTTAAAAACGCAAATTCTTTGGAAACACACATTTAGGCTGCACAAAGGCCAAAACAAACCCTATAAGCTGAAGCCATCACTGCTTAGATGACAGAACCAGCATCGCTGTTGTGAGGCAGCCTATAAGCCACTGTGAATGAGATGAAGGATATCGCGACTATGCAAGCATTGAGTTTCTAAATTGGAAATTTACAATAGGTTAAACTTAATACCTATTTCATATTTGTGGATGAAACAAAAAATATAAAGTATCAAAGAGTAGTACTTACCAAAAAAAAAAAGAGTAGTACTTACTACCTATCATTAATGTAGAGGCATGATTTGGGTCCTAAGCCCACGAAGCAATAGGATTAGGACCCAAATAGTCCAACACAATGAATTTATAGAGGGCGGACTTGGAAACTAGGCTTCGTTGGGTAGAGCAGTCCGCACAATGTCATTTACTTTCAACCTTTCAATGACACCTACATAACTCCAACATTGTAATATCATTTGATCGTAACTTGTATGAGTAGGTTATGACTAAGGAATGGGGCTTGCGTTTTTTACTCAGTGATGGTAGCTTATGGTTTGATGTTGAAGTCAAACATTGCAAATTTTATGAAGATTATGATTCACTTAGAGTTTTTGAGTGTTTGAGATTTTGGTTTGGGAAAGTTATAAATATATTTTTTTAGAACTAAAGAAAAAGAAAAAGAAAAAGAAAAATTCTAATTGATTATTTATGAAGTTAGCTATTTTTTTTTTTTTTAAATTGTATTAGAATTCATAATTTGTAGGTTTCTTTGTAAATTTATTTTACTGCTACTTTGTGCGGTATGAGCCATAGTGATAAAAACAAAAATCGATGGTGATTTAAAAGTGTTTTCGCTTTTTTTTTTTAAGGATACAAAAGCCCAACTAAAGACAATTGAATTTTGAAAAATGAATGTGTTTTTAGCAAATTTCTCTTTGTTTAATCACATTCTCTTTATGTTGATACTTACAAATTATTTCCTTAATTTCATTGAGATAATTAATTGGAGGTTTGTGAAGAAACATTCTAATTGATTATTTATGAAATTAGCTATTTTAAAAAAAAAAAAATTGTGTGAGAATTCATAATTTGTAGGTTTCTTTATAAGTTTATTTTACTGCCACTTTGTGCAGTATGAGCCATAGTGATAAAAACAAAAATCGATAGTGATTTAAAAGCGTTTTTCACTTTTTTTTAAGGATACGAAATCCCAACTAAAGACAATTGAATTTTGATATATGAATGTGTTTTTAGCAAATTTCTCTTTGTTTAATCACGTTCTCTTTATGCTGATACTTACAAATGATTTCGTTAATTTCATTGAGATAGTTAATTAGGTGTTTGTCATCAATGTTTCTATATTTGGTTGTGAGAATAGAGTGGTTGAGAAAATGTTTGATATGTTCCTAAAATTTATGTAATTTTAGGATATAAAAGTATTATATACTCTTATTTGTAGATTTCAAAATCATTTAATTAGTTTGAAAAATAATTTTTTTTAACAGTAAATATTATAATCTTACAATGTTATACAATTTTTTTAAAAGAAAATATGAATTAAGAAAATCAAGTTACAAAATTAACAATATTGTGGGCAAACATTAATATATTATACAAAAAATATAAGTATTAAGTATTATATGTAGATTTTGATATACATAAAAATGATTTCAAATAAAATTGTAAAGTAGTCCGCGCACTGTGCAGGATATCATCCAGTATTTATAAAGGGAAATATCAACAGAGAAGTATGATATTTATTTACAAAAAAGAAAAGAAAAAGAAAAAGAAAAAAAGAAGTGGAAATCACTTACGAACATCAGATATTAATAGAAAGTACTTTTATCTAGGGAAAAAAATAATATTTTAGTCTTAAATATCCTTTGCACCAGTTTTAGTTTAGGATAAAGCACTTAAGAAAGAAAAATAAAATAATGAAAAAGGAAGGAAAAATGGACATCACATAACAAAGTACATTATTAAGGAAACAGCCTGTGTCTAGTGGCCAATTTACTAGATATGCTAGGATACGGACACGTGTCCAAGATTAAACACATGTCCGCATCGCAATGTGTTCAGTGAAACTGGCAAGCGCCACCCTTATTACAATATGGCATCTACTTAAAATATGCTATAAAACTAAGATCATCTCCCATCATCTAAGTCAAATATTGCATGGTCTCTCACACTATCGAACACCTTAGTACTTTTATTACTAGCATCATATTTGTAAGAATTTGATGTCTCACCAAGTAAGAATTTGGTTTCTTCTGAGTTGGAATCAACATTTACCCACGAATGCATCTCCACCTTTCTTAAACCCACCAATTCAGTTGCTACTTCCTTCATAGTAGGCTTATCTTCCCCTTTCAATCTTAAGCACCTCTTTGCAAGATTTGCCACTTCCTTCAGTTGCTCCGCCTTTCCTTCTTTCGCTATATGTTTCTCAAGAATTTCAAATAATCTATTATCTTCCAAATAAGATATAAAATATATAGCTAGACTTCTTTCCTCCTGTAGCCTATCAAATGAAAGAGCCTTTTTTCTTGTTAATAACCCTACAAGGACCACTCCAAAACTATAAACATTGCTTTTCTCTGTCAATTGACTTGTTTGCATGTATTCAGGGTCCAAGTATCCCAAAGTTCCTTGCACCATTGTAGCTAATTGTGTTTGGTCTAGTGGAACCAATCATGAAGCTCCAAAATCTGATACCTTTGCTATGTGAGTACTATCTAGCAACATGTTTGAAGACTTAACATCTCTATAGATTATAGATGGAGAAGCTGCAAAGTGCAAATATGATAGTACTTTTGCAATTTCTGCAGCTATCTTAAGACGAGTATCCCATGATATGGTGGATGCCTAGCTTTCGTGATGAAGGAACCTGTGTCTCCAAACAACCCAATAGTTTAACTATATTCCTATGGTTAATTTGGGAAAGTACAAGTACCTCGTTTATGAATTGCTCAATTTGGTTTTCATCGATAGTTTTGGACTTCTTGATGGCCACAATCCTATTATCTAGTAAAATTCCTTTATAAACTGTACCAAACCCTCCTCGGTCAATGCTTAAAGTCTCAACGTAATTGTTGGTAGCCTTTTGCAACTCTTTTTTGGTGAGAGTTTTGGCTATTGCAGTTAAATTTTCTTGTTTGGAGAGTTTTTGTTGTAAAATTAAACCCCCTTTTTGTTCAAAGAACCTTTGTTCAAGCTTGATTAACTTTCTTTGCTTAACTATCAAGTAGAGCCAAGAGCTACAGACAAGCACAACTATGAAGCTTATGCCAACACCTACATTTGAAAGAAACAGAATATTAGCTTGCTAATCTCTATCAAGTACATCTACGAGCTACTAAGAAGCAAAACGATGAAGCTTATGCCCATAGAAATAAACATTATTAATGGACTTTTTATACCATTCTTAGAGGGCCCAAGGGGGAGATGGATTGCAATTTTGCAAAGAGTCATTTTTTTTATATTTTTCTTTTGGACATGATACAGGTTGCTGGTTAGATTTAAATTCATAAGAATTTTGATGACAATTTTTTTTCCCACTCTTAAAATTTGCATGAATTTCCATTTTAGTGCTAAGCTGTTAAAACTTCTTTTTTTTCTTTCACGTAAGTATTATATTAGTTAATTTGACTTAGATCCCATAAATTAATATTCATGGTGAGATTCATCATGAATGTGAGAAAAGAGAGCATCATATCACTATGCTCTAAAGCCTCTAATAGTTCCTTATAATTCTCCTATTAACTAATGCTTACATATATTAATTGGTGCTCCAAGTCAAATTAACTAATATAAAAATAATCATTAAATAATATCACTAGACATTCTATCAAATAAGATGAATTTTTTTTTTTTTTTTTTGGAGAAACCAGACTATGAGTCTGGAAATTTAAGATAGATAAAAAGTTAAGTAGACTGAAGAGTACAAAGTATAACGTTTTTAATAATTTTGAGATGAAACCAAACTAAATGTAAGCTTAAGGAGTGAAATAATACTATTTAATTCTAAAAGTTAAAGATAGGTTCCAATTAGCCTAACTAGTAGAGCCTCTTATTTAAACACTAGATCTCAGTTTCAGCTAAATAAGTTATTCTTAAATGGACTCTAAGGGTCCGTTTGAATAGAGCTTATTACTGAAAATTGAAAACACTGTAGCAAAATAATTTTTAAATGTGTGAATAGTACTGCGAGACCCATTTTTAATAAAAAATTGTTAAAAACGTACGTGAACAGTGCGCGCCTGCCACTTTGTCCCCCAGCAGAACCGAAAAAAAAGAAAAAAAGAAAAAAAAGAAAAGAAGCAAAACGTGAACGTGGGTTGAATAAGCTGGATCCAAACCGCACCTAAGTATACTTACCAATAAAAAGGTCTACTCGTGCACTTCTGTACCATTGCAATGGTACCCCTCGATGCAAGAACATGTAAAATTCCCTAGTACGTTCAAACACTTTCTTCTTGGACCCTTGCAGTTATCAACATTTTTGCATTCATCAATATCTGTAGATGTAAAGCCCATCGTTAAGCGACTTAAAATAAATATAGTAAATAAAAAAGCAATGACTAGGGGTGTGTAGAAAACCCACCGACCAGCCAAACCCAACCCGACGCCAGATTGGGTTGGTTTTTAAGGCTTGGTGGGTTGGGTTGGGTTAGGTTGGGTTGGGTTATAATTTTTTCTTTTTGTAATGGGTCGGGTTGAGTTTCGGTCATAAAATTACAAACCTGCCAAACCCGACCCGACCCACCCATATTTTAATATATATTTAAAATATATTATATATTTAATAAATATATATTTTTTTAAGTTAAAACCTAGTTGTAGAGCAGTTCATCAATTCTTACAAACATATATAATATAAAATCCTATTACTTTCTTTAATATATATTTAAATATATTATATAGTTAATAAAAAAAAATATGAGTTCAATTTAATAATAATAATAAAAAAATAGTCCAACCCATGGGTTCAACCTGACCCATGTGGGTTGGGTTGGACATATGTGATGGGTTGGGTTGGGTCGAATTTTGTTTTACCCACCAAGATGGGTTATGTCAAAAAATTCCCTCAACCTGACCCATGCACACCCCTAGCAATGACATATCCAAGACCAAGATTAAAAAAAAAAAAAAAAAAAAAAAACAAACAAACAAACAAATTAGCAAACAAACAAAAAGTAAAATGAAATGAAAAAGTATTGCAACATAAGAAGTTTAAAAGAGTTTCTATCTGTTAATTTTCCGTTCAATTCGTAATTTTTTTTTTTTTTTTTGTTGCTTGATTCCAGTCCTTCAATATTAATCTCTTTTCAATTAAATCTTTCTTTCTAATTCCATCAATGTGTATATAATAATAAAAATGTGTCAAATTTATCAACATTTTTGTAGTGATCAACATTTTTGCATTCATCAATATCTGTAGATGTAAAGCCCATCGTTTAGTGACTTAAAATAAATAGAGTAAATAAAAAAGCAATGACTAGGGGTGTGCAGAAAACCCACCAACCAGCCAAACCCGACCCGACGCCAGATTGGGTTGGTTTTTAAGGCTTGGTAGGTTGGGTTGGGTTGGGTTATAATTTTTTTTTTTTTTTTTTGTAGCGGGTCGGGTTGAGTTTGGGTCATAAAATTACAAACCTGCCAAACCCGACCCGACCCGACCCGACCCACCCATATTTTAATATATATTTAAAATATATTATATATTTAATAAATATTTTTTTTTAAAAGTTAAAACCTAGTAGTAGAGCAGTTCATCAATTCCTACAAACATATATAATATAAAATCCTATTACTTTCTTTAATATATATTTAAATATATTATATAATTAATAAAAAAAATATGGGTTCAATTTAATAATAATAAAAAAAAATAGTCCAACCCATGGGTTCAACCTGACCCATGTGGGTTGGGTTGGACATATGTGATGGGTTGGGTTGGGTTGGGTTGGGTCGAATTCTTTTTTACCCACTATGATGGGTTGGGTCAAAAAATTCCCTCAACTTGACCCATGCACACCCCTAGCAATGACATATCCAAGACCAAGATTTAAAAAAAAAAAAAAACCAAAAAAAAAAAAAAACAAATTAGCAAACAAACAAAAAGTAAAATGAAATGAAATAGTATTGCAATATAAGAAGTTTAAAAGAGTTTCTATCTGTTAATTTTCCGTTCAATTCGAAATTTTTTTTTTTTTTGTTGCTTGATTCCAGTCCTTCAATATTAATCTCTTTTCAATTAAATCTTTCTTTCTAATTCCATCAATGTGTATATAATAATAAAAATGTGTCAAATTTACACAATTAAGCCCAAAAAAGTACCTGCATCATTCCAACTATAAGAGCATTTGCATCAAATAATGCAAAATAGAAAAAAGGTATCAATTTTACACATTAAAACCTCAAAACCACCCATATCAGTCAAATTAAAAATGTGTAAATTTACAAAATTGTTACATTAATAATAGTGTAAATTTATACTAATACTATTCACTTTGCATTTAATATTTTATTCTTTCTTTATGAATTCTGGGAATGAAAGGAGAACATGGATGGTGGTTGTTGTGTATGAAAAGAGAAAAATAATTAAAAAAATAAAGAAAAATTGATATTTTAATTTAATGTAGTGTAAAACAGATAATTTAATGTGTGGTGTTAAAAAGTGAGTATGTAAAAAAAAGTAGGCTCAAAATATATGATTTTTTTGCACGAAATAATGTAAATGCTCTAAATGTGTAGATTAGATGATTTGGAAGAGTAATAAAAAATTGATAAAAAATAATATTTTAATAAAATATAGTGTAAAATAAATAATTTAATAGGAATATTTTTAAAAATTATTATGCTAAAATATACATAAATTTTTGCAAGACTGGTCTCTAAATCTGTTGGGCTGGCCTTGCCCCATCTCATCCCCTTTTCAGAGAACAAGCTGGCAAGGGGGGATTAGGAGGTTTGGGATGGAGAGGTATTTTTTTTCTCCCTAAAAAAAATATTAAAATTAGAAGGCATAATTTGAAATTTAATATATATTTTTTTTAAAAAAAATAATGTAAATTCATAAATCAATACCTTGGCAACTGTGATGAAGATATGGATTCCCATGATAGCCGTCCTTGCACTCACAACGGTACCCAGGCCCGTTGTCATAATCGATACATGTACTATCACCTCCACATATGTAACTGGATTTGTTCTTAACATCTTTACATGTCTCATTCCCGATTCCCCAATCAAAAGCCGTTGGCATCTCTTTTTTGTCCCGTAGACTGCGAAGGGGGTCTACAAAGAAAGTGAAAGTGCCGTTTTTGCTAATAAACGCATAGCCACAAGGATTGAAACTCCATACTTTTGTGTGTTTATTAAAACTCTTGGATGTGATGGTAATATCTCTTAACCCAAGATCTAACTCGCAACACGCAACACCAGAGCAAGATCCATTGACTATGTACATTATGCTTTCACATTGGGACCTGCAGCCCGTGGAGTACTGTTCATTATATGGCTGGTAACCTTTAAGGTATGCATAAATGTCACAGCCAACTATCACAAACTTGTTTTGGGTGTTAGAGACCGTGAAAATGCTGGACAAATTAAGCTGCGCATCGTTGGAGTTATTAACATCGATCCGGCACACCTTGTTTATCATAACAGTCATGGGCTATATACTTTGACATGTCAATCTGGCCTTGGAGGGAAATGTTTGTAATTATGAAGCCTTCAGGTATTACTGGTTGGGCAGCGCTATTGGAAATGCTACTGCTGCGGCTGTCAATTCAAATAATACCACAGCAACCTAAGTGAATTGTATAAGAATCCCAATGAAACCCATCTCCACAGTTCGGGAGAAAAGCTGGCTTTTTATAGGCACGTGGAAAGCTGCTTGGTCAAGTGTGACGACTATTCATTATTTTTATTTTTATTTTTGGTCAAAGTAAAGCTTTTTTTTTGTTATCCTAAGGGTGTCCAACTAGACCCGGTATCCACCCAACCCAGTCGACCCGATGCCGGTGACAGTCGGCAGTGGGTCTCCGTTCCCAAAACCCGATACCATCGGGCCAGATGACAGGTTTGAGTGCAAAAAACCGATTCTTAACCGATCCAACCGTATTAACACTGGAAAAGTAGTTGTTCTCCACAGGTGGGTGTGTTTTGCCGGTGTTTTGGTTTGATTAGTTGAGATCTAGGCTTATTTCTTCGAGGTCCACCGAGATTTTATTGAAATTCGGCGAGATCTCGTCAAGATCTGGCCAGATCTCGGCAGATTCGGCCCAATCTCGACCAAAATCAGTGGATTTTGAAGGTTTCAACTCCGACCGAGAATCGATTGAAATTCGACGAGTTTCGACCACCTGATCCGAGTTCCTTCACCGGTCGGCGACAGGTCCAAAAATAAGAGACCCGAACTGATCGAGTCGGTTCCGAGTTAGGCACAAACCCGACCCAGACCGATCCGTGGACAAGCCTAGGTTGTCCAATTCCCCACCCCCCCCCCCCCCCCCCCCCCAACAAAAAAGGCTTGAATTTCACCTGAAATAAAAAGATTAATTGGTTTCCTAATATGATGGTAAAAAAGTAATTATCATAAACCAACTTCTTAAATCATATAATGTGTAATATGTATAAATTAAAGGAAAAATTTTAGTTACAAATTTTGTTGTAGCTTAAGGCTACAATTCCACTCAATAATATATTTTTATTGTATATGAATTTTGATAAATGTATCATTAGATTACATTTTCTTTTTATATCCTTCATGCTTCCAAAATTTCCAGAATATAAAAAATTATAACTATGATATCAATCAAATATTTAATTTTAAGTTTTTTTAGTTTAAAATTATGCATGCAAATACTTGTAAGGAACAAATAATAATAAATAACATCCTATCGGCATAAAATTTGACAAGTGTGTTAAGAACATAAAAAAAAAAATGCAATTTAAATGTTGTATTTTTAAAATATATAATCATGATAATTTTTTTAGTAGGATTTGTAACCTTAGGCTACAACCAAATTTGTCAAACTTGGTTATAAACTAAATCAAAATGTTAAATTTAGTCTGATAATTACATATATATCCTTTAATTACATCTAGTGTAAAATGTAAATTATGCTCGTTAAATTTGTGGTATTTTATTTTTTTCTATAACGTTAAATTGTTTGCATTAATCTAGAACTAATTCAATATATTAACGAGAGGAGAATAACCCTCTCTTAAAAGTTATTACGACTTTTGAGTGAAGTTTGTGATGTGTCTTTGTGTTAAAATTTTATTTCCCCATACCTATGTGTTTGTTTCTCACAAATAATAATAATAGGGAAGAGCGCAGATTACATCATAGGCTAGGATATTTTGCATGTGGGATATTCAAGGTTTATGGGTGGATTTGAAGCATGTGTCGTGGAGAGAGATAACAGCACAAAGCATCGGATAAAAGAAAAGTACTCCAGCTTCAACCGGTTTTTTTTTTTTTTTTTCTTGCAAAGAGACTTGACAAATTTTTACACAAGAATCATTTATGAATTTGTTTTCAATGAAATATTATTGAATATACTTTGTTATCATGATTGCTACATGTTTGATAATTGCCATACACTTAGTCTGCAATTATGTAATCTGCATCAAATAGTTATTATATAGGTCAAAATTTTAAGATTATAACTTTCCAAGTCTATGAAAGTTTCAAACAATGACCAAAAGACTTTGAAAGTTTTGAATAATGACCAAAGACTCTGTTAGACGTTAACAAGATTAAAGACTTCTAATGATGTCACTCGTTTTCAATGACTTACAAAAAGTCACGATTATTTTCTTCCACACAAATTTGAGGAGATAAAATTAGTAATTAAACATTTCTTACCTGTTATTTTGAAAGATGCTGTCTTCCCCATAAGTCTACTCCCCCTTAAGTCTATTGCCCCCCGCTTAACTTATTAAAATATTACAAAATGTATGTACACATATTTTGGGAGGCTCATATAGCTGCTTAACTCTAGTAACAAAGTTCAAGTAGAGATAAGCTATATGTTAGATGAGTTTTCAATAGACGTTGCATTTAGAATTATTTTTCTTTTATTTTTGAGAAGTCATTAAGGCTTTAGGTGTGACTAATAGTTGATTTGGTTCATCCATTAGCTACAGAGATGATAGGCAAATTAAATGAAAAGGACTTAAGGAGGAAGTTGCAAAGAAAATCTAACCAAAGAGTTCCTTTAGCTCCAAAATGTTTAGATTAAATTTGAAGAATTTTTCTTTTACTAAAATTTTAAACCCTAAATATGTTTGTGATTTTAATTTTTGTAAAGTTTTAGTTTTATTGGTTATATTTTTCAAAAAATTCCATGTAGCAACTTATTTGACATAAAAATAATATTTTAATATCTCCACTAACTATATCATCATTTTTAATCCAACACTTAATGCTAATGACCATTTTAACACAATACCCAAAGGATAGAGACTAAATTAACAAACAACCTAAAGGATAGAGACCAGCTATATATAGTTTACCCTTTTCTATATTAATAACTAACTAATATTTATATCTAAAAATCTAAATAAAATGTAAATATGATTTTATTTATAATTTTTTTCCTCTTATTTGTTATATAAATAAATTGAATTACATTGGTGTGCCATAAATAAATTGAATTACATTTGTGTTTTATTTGAACATTATTATTTATTTTAAGAAAAACATGTAACTCCTATAACATTTAATTATTATAAGAAAGAAAAAATATAGCCAATATTAATATACTTTTTTAAAAAAATTATTCTTTTATTATGATACAAAATAAAAATCTATTTTCATAAAAAAATACAAATATATATATATATATATATATATATATATATTGACTCTATTTTGTGCTTATCTTGCCCCCTTTTTTTGGATAATAAACCTTGCCTATGATTAAATATTAGTGATAGTATCAATATTCCTAATTTAAGGATAAATCAGAAAACTCTATCATAAAAATACTGATCCCATGGATAAATTATAAAGGAGCATTAGCTCTAGCATATTTAAAACTGACCAGAAAACATGATTGCTAAATGTTCAATTTAGCATAGTTAATAAAGGGACTCCAATAAGAGCACTAGCATCAGGCGTATTACATCAAGCTATTTTACCACATCAAAACTTACTCTATCAATTTTAGCACATCATTTTACAATACGCTATACGCCAGATCTATCTTTAAAGCAACCTATAACAAAGTCAACAATAGAAATCAATGATCACTCCCAAGAAGAGGGAAAAAACCTAACAGCATAGACATTGATTTACTTGCAAAAGAAATTATGATTATATTAAAGTTTGCATTGTCAATTTCTATCAACAGTAAGAGTCAAAACTCAACATCTACCAAAATGGATGTGTTTTGCGCCTTTAAAAAATAATCAAGGGCCTGCCTCTTTTGCACACAGGTGGGACTTGGGAGAAGAGGTTCCATTTGAGCTAAATCTCCTTGGCTTCCGGCACAAAAGTTTAAATAACAAATAGAACCATATCTGATCATTTTGATTCAACAGAGATCCTAGCCAATTTTGTTTTGTCCTTTTATTATTATTATTTTTTTAAATTATGTTTAAGCTCTTCCCAATGGAACAGATCCTCTCCATTTTATGTACTCAAGCAAATTATTACGGGCGTTTTTCAAGGGCACTTGTATTCCCCTACAACAATTACTAACTTACTAAAAGGAGCAAAGAGATTATGACCTCCTTACTAGAGAAATTTGAAGATTTTTCATTATCCTGTCTAGAAAAATTAGGCCTTTCTATATCCTCTTTTTTCATGAAGGAGCTTTCTTTCTTAAAATGATAGGTTTACAATGTAAACAACACACTTCGACCAAAAAAAAAAAAAAAAAAAAAACAAATATTTTATTCCCAAGGTATGATGAAACTATTGCAAAGATCAATACACTTATATTTCTTAAAGATATTCACTTGTTAAAACTTTAAAACATCAATATTCTTTTCAATTCAACATTTATTTTGAGCATAAAATAGGTTACACTGATTATGAATTCAGTAAGTTGCTGCGTACATAGCACAAAAAGCAGTAGGCCAAGGCAACAAGGTTGTAGCTGACTTTGCTACATGACCACAAACATGGGAAAAGGAAGGAAATGATTACATGATTTTCAAAATCCATTGGTTTTATGTCTCTTTTTTTTTCTTTTTCTTTTTTTCTTTTTTGGCTTTTTAAGTAATGTTTCATGTCTAACTTAATAGTAAAAAAACACACATAACAGATGGAAAAGACATTAAAATTTGAAATAGGTGGTGAAGGTATATCTTTCCTCTGCATAGAGTAGTAAACTTCAGCTAAAAGAAACTAGGAGCTGGCCTAATATATGCAAATCCAAAAAGGCATTCGTTGATGCATTAAAGCTGCTGCAAGCAATCCCTAGAACAATATTGCTAAACTTCTTGAGAACTACTTCCAAGGCTAAAGAACTCCTATTTCATGACATAAGAGCAATCATGTTTGGAACTACAACTTGGATTTTCAAATTGATTACTTCTACCACAAATTCCTCCGCAAAAACTTGATGTGCTTCTATAGGTAAGATGAAACAGAGTTCATTCTTTTAAATTGAGCTTTCTTTGAAATGGGGACATGCTTAGGAGGTTCCAGATGTCAGGAACATCAGTATGACACTTAAGCATCTCCTTCAACATCTCCTGATAGCCAGTCAAAATCAAGTATCACTCCATAAACCATTATTATGAAAAACCTTCTAGACAGATTCATTAGAAAATGAACTTCCACGTTTGAAATGTTGACCATTAGCAAGTCATGCGTCAAACTTATGGATTATGAAGATGAGGGGTTGTGGCTGGGTTTGATGAAGGAGACGAAACGTTTCTAGCGGGTGATAGGCAACTGTTAGTTTTTTCAGAAAATAGAAGGATTTGAGAAAAACAAAAACTAGACCAAAATCGGTGCCAAACAGAACTTGAGTTGGAAACAAAAAATGAATACAAGATTTGAGAAGAGAAAATGAGTACAGAAAATGAAAATTTAAAAAGAACCTAACAGCACCTAAAATTCCCTTTTTCTTTTCCTTTAATTGCCAATAATATCCAGGTAGAAAGGGCACTGTACCACAGATATCAAACTAGTAACAGAGCATAATGAAATCCGTTAGATTCTACAAAGATTTTAAAAAAGAGCTGAGAAGAAAAAACCATATACCAACAAACAAACCAAATCTACACTTCACTTGTTCACCAAGCAGTCAAAATCATTTAAAAAGACTAAGAAGAAACACCAGGTTAGGCATAATACTGAAGAAATCAAAATACATCACAGAACGAAAGGCATATATAAACCACAAATTTGTATTAGATTTCTCTATCCGCACTATCCTTATTTTTTCAAAGGAAGTAAATTACTTTCCAATGATAATGAATATTAAAATTTAGCTGCCATGATAAAGCAGTATATAATTTTCTGTTTAATGGCATGGAAAAATCAGACTAACTGATCCAATTACTAAAATGACAATTCTTCTAACGTTTTCTTTCATACATAGAGGCTCATGCACCTTCTTCCACATTACTTTATCCTATTAATCTTCCGCAATTTTAATCTCTATGTACAGTAAGTAGAAAAAAAAAATTCTATCCCAATGTGTCCCATATGGGTTTATTTCATCTACTTATGTGAAAGAATTGAAGAAAAAAAAGGGATTGCAGTGGCAGAGGAATGCTTCTTAGAGTACTGAAACAGCTACATACAGTTGGGTTTTAGCTGATTTTTCTTGCATCTTCTGGTTTTATTTCTTAAATAAAACCAATTTTTTCCATTTGAAGGCAGGAATTGATAGGGAACAAGAAAGACCGTGAACATAGAAGTAGAAAATGGGAAACTAAACAGACTAGATCAACCAGGCCAAATCCGGTGGGTTGAACGAATCAGAAGTTTTTTTTTTTCCCCATCTGTGTAACACCTTAAAATTAATTAACAAAAATCAAATTAATTTTTTTTATGTAATTGCAACCTAGACCACTATACTTAACATTAAGGAATCCAACAGTAGAATTATAAAGACACGAATTGGAAACCACGACTAAGCCAAGAGTCTTGTAGCATAACTAGTATAAAGTGGTGTTTTCCTATAGAGCTATCCAATGAATTAATTATTTAACATACATTTTTTTTTAAGATTTGATAGTTAGGACTTGGGGGGTGGATATTTTTACTAAAAACAACCGAATGTATCAATTGAGTTTCAAGCTTGTTGGCTTTTTTATAATAATTATATTGGAAAAAGCAACATTCATAATTCTAATCTCTTTTCATTTCCTCAACATTCCAAGAAACCAAACAGAGCATAAACGATTTTACATTGGCAACTTTAATGAACAACACTATAAAACCCTGAAACCCAAATTCTAACAATTGAAGAAAGAATTCTTCGAAACTCTACCTGGCGACGGAAACTGCAGCGACTTGACGAGGCCGAGTGACGCCGATGATTCCAAGCGGCGGTGCAGAATCTGAGACAGCTGGGTGCTCTTTCCTGAACCGGTCTCTCCGATTATCACCACCACCGGGTTCCCGTCCACAGTTTCTACGATTTGCTCCTCAAATTGGAGCATCGGAAGGTTCGCCCATTGATGAACCAAACAAAGCTAATATGTAGAGTGAAGTAAAATTTAATAAATAGAATTTAGGGTTTTTGGAAAAAAAAAAAAAATTTGTTTGATTGGCTTAGCTAAACCGTTGGTTGTTCAACCACTCTTTATGATTTGTACTTCGTGCTTTTGTAACGCTATTTATTTATTTATGGAAAATGCTAATGATTGCGGGTATTGCTTAATAATCCACTAGTCTCGTTTCAAGCGTATCGCGCTTGAGACGAGGCTTTTTTTTTTTTTTTTTTAGTAATAGCAAAAAAAAGTTTATATTTTTTTATTATATATATAATTTTTATTTTGAGAATATAATTTATAAATAGATAAATAAATATGAAAATTAATAGAAAAGTGACTTTATTTTTTAGGCAATGTTTTAGTGGAAGTTAGGGTTTTATTTTTACCTTAGTTTTGTCTCTACTTAAATATAAGAATGTAAGGGTATTTTAGAATAAAAATAATCTGAATTTTCCTTTATTTTTTATTTTTATATATTTAGATTCGTTTTTGAATAAACGTTAGGTATTTAACTTTTTTTATTTAAAAAAAACAATAAACATATAGTTATTTTGAAGAAATAGGTTAGTAAAAGAGTATTCTGATTTTGTAAGCAATATTTTAGTGCAAGTTAGACATGTATTTTTACCAAACTATCATTTAGTTTTGTCTCTGCATAAACTTAAGGGTATAGGGGTATTTTGGAACAAAAAAAAATCCATTCCAAACAAGTGCAGCCGTTTAAATAATAGTATAGATTAAAAAAAAGTTTTTATGAAAAAAAAAAAGTAATTAATGTTTTGACAGTTTTTTTAACTTTCTTAAAATAGATTGTTAACCAATACCCTAAACACACTCGTTAACATAACCCTTTATTTATTTATGAGTTACGCTAATAAGTGCTCTTAAGATAATTATTAATAAATTATTATTAAAAAAATTTATACAATTTTTATGAAAAATTGAAAAAATTGTCAATTTTTTTTTTTAAATGGTTCACTAACAAATGTTTTTAGGGGTACTCATTAACTTTTCCCTTTATGTATTCACTAGCTTGTACATTAAGATTGAGGGATTGATTAAAATTCTATGTAACCCGATGCAAAAAATAAAATAAAATAAAAAATTGTTCTCATCATCACATGAATCACATTGAAAAGACACTAATGGAGGGAATGGAAACTCCATTCAGTTTTTGGAGTAAGTGAAGGGAAGAAATTAGGAGGAAAATTCTCTCTATTCTCTCAAAACCTCAAATTTTCATTCCCCCCGAAATTGAGAGGAATGAGAGGGAATGAAATTAAATTTAATGAATTTTTTATTGAAACTCCCAAAATACCCCTAAAACCAATTTTAAAACATTGCAATAAAATGATTCCATTAAGCTCAAACAAGATTACTTACACATTCATTTTCATTAAAAACATCCAATCAAGGTTACTTAATTCCATTCCATTTCATTCTATTCTTTTCCATTCATTTCCCTTACTTAAATTTATTCCATTCCATTCCATTCCATTCTTTTTTATTCCTTTATGATCATTTTATTCCATTCCATTCCATTCCCTTCCCTTATGAACTCCCAAGCGAAGCCTAAGACACTAATCAGTTTTTGGAATAAATGAATTCAAATTCTACATCTATAACTCGATGGTAAAAAGATTTTACTTAAGCTAACTGTAACAAAAAAAAGTGGTAAAATGCAAAACTGACCCTCTAAATTTCTTCAGATTTCATTTCAGTCCTCTAACTCTACTTTTGTTCATTTTAGTCCTCTAACTTTCAAGTTTATTCAATTAAGGCTTTTCATTAACTTTTGTTATATGTTGTGGTTAATTTTTCAATTTTATAAATTTTTCTTCAAATTTTTTAAATTAAAAAAATTCAATTAATGATTGTAAAATATTTTTCAGATTTTTTTTTTTCAAAAAATTTTAACAAAAGTTAACGGAAAAACATTAAATGAATAAATCTGAAACTTAGAGGACTGAAATAAACTAAAGTAAAGTTAGAAGACTAAAGTAAAGTTAGAAGACTAAAATGAAATCTGAAAAAAGTTAGAGGCCAATTTTACATTTTAGCCACAAGAAAAAAAAATTAATGGTCATTATTATTATTATTATTATTATTATTATTATTATTATTATTATTATTATTATTATTATTATTATTTTAGTTTGCGGATCAATACTACTTAACATTAAGAGCACTAACATCTAAAGATGCAAAAAAAAAAAAAAAATAATTTGTTTTACATCCTAATTACAACTCATTTTATCTATTTTACCATCTCATTTTACAACTTACTCAAAATCTCAGTTTCTATTTTTACATACAACTTATTAAAATAATATACACTACTATTACTAAATAATACTATAAATATAAAACTACCTATCTTTCTCCTCTTCCATCTCTCCTCTCTCTTTCTCACCCAAACCCAACTCCTCCACCACCCACCAGCCAAACCCAAATCAAGCCAACCATTGAAATTATTAACAACCACCATACCACGACCACTCTAATCAACAAACACCACCAAAACCACAAACCCATCCACCACCCACCACCCACCACCCACCACTCCACCATTCACCACAAACCATCGGAACAACCACATCACCACACCCAAATTGAAAACAACCGCATACCCATACTCAAATTGAAAAAAATCAAAACAATCACATACCCATACCTAAATCGAAACAATCACATACCCATACCCAAATCGGAACAACCACATACCTATACCTAAATTGGAACAAATCAAAACAATCATATACCCATACACAAACCAAAACAACTACGCCTATACCACCGAACCAACTAACCAGCCACCACCACTGAAAATCTGAAGAACACACCCTTCAGCCTCAAACTCTAATCATTGTCACTGTAGGAACACCACCCTCAAACCTAGACTTCAATTATTGTCATTATAGCTACTAATAGAAGCACTACTCCAAAGCATGGAGTTCGAAAAGCAACACTTCATGATCCTAATACAAACATCACCCAAACTGCAGATCATCGTCGCTATAGCTGTTGTTACTTTGCCAATCTCCAAAGATGTCTATAATCCAATCCACACTACTGATCCAAACACCATCCAAATGCCTCACCTAAACGACAACCACAACCACAACCACAAAATGCAGAGAGAAGAGAGATTCAAAATATAGTATTTTAGTTTACAAACTCATGAATAGTAAGTTCTAAATATAAGGACTTGGTGTTTATAGAAAGTAAAAAAATTTAGTACACATCCTCTGAAGCAGCTCTTTTTTAGATGGTTAGTTGCTATTTTAGCAACTGGGGGGATTTCACACCCCCCAATGCTAATGCTCTAAGGAAATCAAAAAGTAAAAATATAAAGACAGAATTTGGAACCCACCATTGAGCCAATAGTCCTAAAGGTATATAGTTCCTATAGAGCTTTCCAATGTTTAAATTCCCCAATTTGCATTGTAACTACCAAATTATCAAGGAAAAAAAATCATGCTCTTGAGATATAAGACAAAAATGGAAAAGGTATGGATCTTTCCCTCATGATTACAAATAAGAGGCAATTTAGGAATATTATGGGCCACAAAATTAATTTTTCTAAAAGTATGATTAACTAATCAATATTATGGAAATCAAATGAATTAATTATTTAATATACATTTTTTTTTAATGATTTGATAGTTGGGTGTGGATTTGAACGCATGATATTTTTACTAAAAACAACTAAATGTGTCAATTAAGTTACAAGATTGTTGGCTCTTTTTTTTTTTAATAATTATATTGGTTATAATTCTTAATGCTACTACCTGAATTCCTTTGATGTATATGAGTGTTTGGAGTAATTATTATATTGGTGCTTCCTACTCTCATAGTTATGGTGGGATCTACTATAAATATAAAAGAAGAAAGTACCATTTTACTATACTCTCAAAATACTAAAATATTTCCGAGTGTTTGGGAGGTGAATACCAATATTCACCCATTTAAGATTTAACATATACATTAAGAGCTTGAGAAAAGAAGTAGTAGAAACAAAACGTGAATTGGACTAGTTTTTGTGGGATAAGCATGTTCTTCATTCCATTAATCCATCCTTATTAAATTCTCAAATAAGAGAATAGATGGAATATATTTTGAAGATCTTTGCATTCTTCTTTCCCCTCATTTATCCAAATTAACTACTCACATAGCCTTTACATTTTCTCTCTTAGCATCGTTGACCACTTCAAATAAAATCAAGGCCACATTTTTCACTTTTTTTTTATACTACCAAACATAATTCCCTATGAAATTCACAACTATGATTATTCCATTAGAGCATTAATATTGATGGTGCTAAAAAGCCATATTGCTATTTTTAGCACCTTAAATACTAAAAAACATGCTGCAATGGTGGTGCTATAGGTAAATGTTTTAGCTCTTCAGCTACAGTGCACATCCATTTGTAGCTGTGCACTATAGCTCAAATGCTAAAGAAAAAAAATTATATGTTGCACGAGTGGCTTTCAAACGGTGTATGAAATGATTGGTGCTTGTATCTAAGATTTGTGTCTTTTATTCTTCTTCTTTCTACTTTCTAATTAATTACTTGAGTAAAGATAGGAGCTAGGGATTGTCTTGCAAGTTGCAACTAAGTGGTGTGGTGTGTATACATGGTGTTGAACTTGGCCATAGTATTGGCAATATTCTTTTATAGCATGAGAAGGTATTGATTTGGGTAATTTTGTGGTATCCTCTGGTGTTATATGCTATTTTGTAACTATTTTTTGCATTTTGTGAACGATTCCCTTTGGTAGGATTCCGTTGAGCATAGACCAAAACTTGCGGTAGTTGTGGTTTTTGAGAATAGACCACTGGACAACAATCGTACTAGCCATGTAAGTAGAGTGAAATTCTCCTGTATCTTATCAAGCCATGGCTGAAGCTCAATGTCATTGTTTAAGTTTCTTTCCCATTAGTTATTTTCATAATTTGTTCTGTAATCATATTGGTGTCATTGACAACCAGTTTTACCTTCTAGATGTATAATCTCAATGAAGGTTTAACTCCACAAACCATTACTATGAGAAACCTTCAAGACAGATTCATTAGAAAATGAACTTCAAGTTTGTAATGTTGACTATTAACAGGTCATGCATCAAACTCCTGAGCCTCTACCTTTTTTTTTTTCCTCAACTTTTGAAGCATCCTTTTGATGATGTCGACTGCTGATCTGATAGACTGAATATGATCTCATTTCGGATACACACATTGGTGCTTGCCTGGTGCTGTAACCAATGTCAGCTTATTATGCCCTTCACACCTTATGTCTTGCATCACAAAATGAAAGATAACCAAGATTATATTCGAAGAAAAAAAGACGTAAGTCTAAAAAAAGGAGGAGCACCAAGAATTGAACAAGCTGCTATTTGTTGAAGAAGACCAGCAACAAAGTATCAGGAAAACGACACCGTAAGAGATAACACGTGTGATCACTTACTCCAACGGTGTGTTAATCAAACTTGAGAATTCATAATGTTGTCAAACAGTGCATTGCATCTCAATAGCAAGGCAACGGTTAAATGGATTGAAAATCAGTTATGGCACGTGTAGAAAGCAGTTGTGGGGCACTAGTCAGTTTGTTATGACTCAGAGCATATGCGCAGGAATTTCTGTTGAAGCTATTAGAGTCTTATAGAGATTATTTATGTGTAAATCCTATGAATAGGCTACCTTCGTGATTTAACCAATGAGAATTGGAGAACTAGGGTTGTATGATATATTTTTCATAGTTAGGAGGACTTGGAGGCTAAAACCAATGCTTTGAAACCCAGACTGAACTGTACAGTCTGACAGGAAAACCTCAAACCGCTCATTTTTGCAGTTCTTTTAGCCTCAAGAACCACCCTATGGGAAAAAAGCAGGACCGTGTGAACTGCGGTTGGACCTCACGATTTTGAGAACCATGAACGGTTCTGAGAACCATGAACGGTTCTTGCAGTTCTCATAGGTCCCTTTAAAAAAAAAAAATCAAAACCTTAAATGGCACCATACCAGAGTATTTACTATTTTTGGTCGGAAAAAAAAAATCCAAATAGAAAATGTAATAAGAAATCAGAAAACGGAGGATCTGACCTAGAAAACGTTTGATCTTTGTTTCAGTCTCTTTGCTTCACTCTCAAAAAACATCTCGCATAATCCAAACAAAAAACACAAAACAAAATCCAATTCTTACAATAAAATTGAGTCAAAACAAGCAAATATGAAAAGAAGAAGAAGAAGAAGAAGAAGAAGAACAACAACAACAACAACAAGAAGTCGATCTGGCCCAATCTAGTGGTGGGGAGGAGGATGAGCAGTGGTGGGGTGGTGGACGAGGTAGTGCTCATGGGGAATGCCAATCTCCATCGGCTTTGCCCTTTCTGCGACCTCAATCTCCGCCGGCTTTGCTCTTTCGACAGCCTTGATCTCCATCGATCTCCGCCGGCTTTGCCCTCTCGACGACCTCGATCTCCACTGGCTTTGCCCTTTTGGAGGCCTTGATCTCCACCGGCACTTCAGATTCTCCTCTCTCTCTCTCTCTCTCTCTCTCTCTCTCTCTCTCTCTCTCTCTCTATTATGTGAATAGTGAATACTGAGTAATGAGTATGTGATATATGTGAAGGTTGAGTAATTAATTGGGTATGAAAAATGTGTGGTGGAGGTTATCCTTAACCCTTTGTTTTATTATTATTATTTTTTTTTATGTAATTGTGTGTGTGTTTTTTTTTTTTTTTTTGATTCAAACGTGTGGTATTTAATATTAAAAAATGGGAATTATGAAATGCTACCACAATATTTTCACAATAAATTTTAAATATTAAATTGTTATTAGCTAATTTGGTAAGTAAAAAAAATAATTTCAGTGGTGAGTTCAAATTAGAACTAGTAACAACTTTCCACATAAGATTTTGATGTGATTCTTGTGAAAATATTGCGAAAAATGCTATGGATATAACATAACAATTCTTTCTTCATCTGCTTTTGTTTATTGCTTTTTTATCTCTTCCTTTAATTTCATTCACTTTTGTTTCTAGTGCTTTTTTAGGTTTGTGAATGTGAGTTAGACAGCTGGTCACGTGGGCATTAAAAAGTGGAAAGTAGAAAGATAATATGATGCTTTTAATTTTTTTTTTTTAATAAAAAATGGTTATTATTATTATTGGATAGATATTTCATATTTGGGTTTGAGATGGATATATTAGACATAGTTAAAATATGGATTTATAGTTTTAACTAGACTATTTTAGTTAATTTTTCTATTTTTTACTAATTTAATATTTTTATATATATTTAAATTAATTATTAAATTAATTATGATGTCATTACGGTTCAACCCCGGTTCGGCCTCAGTTCAACCACAAAAACCTTGAACCTCTCCCTTTTACGGTTCAATGAACGGTCCGGGTTTGAAAACCTTGGCTAAAACTACAACTTTGTTGGAGAGAACTAGCTTTTATTATTATTATTATTATTATTATTATTATTATTATATTATTATTTTATTTTTTATAGTTACAATAAGGAATGAAGAATTTGTACCCTAGACCTTTCAATCATTTGAAATATTAAGAAATGATAGTTGAGCTACAAGGCATTTTTAACTTGTAAAGAACTTAATGGAGTGAAGCACATAATATATGAAGAACCACTAAGAAAAAACAATTTCATATATAAGTATATTTTTGTACTCATAGAAATGTTTCCTTATTGTAATTTTTTGTAATCAATCTATTAATATTTTTGAAGTATTTTTTAATGAAACAATACATATAATAATCCACTAGGATTTATGGCCAATCCCAAATTATTGGGATTAAGGCTTTATTAATTGTTGTATGTATAATACTTCACTAAACTCACTCAATTAAGAACAACTTCCTCATAGTCCAACTTTTAATGAACCCTGCTTCAAAGCAAGAAGAACAATTAGTTAATTGGGATCACCTTCTCTCCTTGTCTTTACCATTTTAGCTTTTTTTTATTCATTTTTGGGTAAAATACGCTAAGAATCGTTGAACTTTTATGATTTTGTAGAAAGATTCCTTTAACCTTTTTTTTTGGTACCCAATTTAGTACATAAATCTTGATACTGTAGTAATAGATCCCTTCTCTCAACTGTCCATCTATTTCACTTTTTTTTTTTTTTTTTGTGTCCAAGTTACATTAATAAATCAAATGATGGAAGGGGTCCATTTGCTGCACATTAAGGGCCCATTTAGTAAAAGATTTCTAATAACGTTGCTATTGTTCTGTGGAAATACATGTGGGTGAAAAATGTGTGAAAATACGTATAATGTAGTTTAAACACTGAAAACTGTTGATTAAACAACAGTACCAAACACACCCTAAAAGATTCAGTGCAAAAAATTTTAAAATAGACAAAAAATGGAAAGAAGGTTCCATCTACTATTCTACTACAGTTTCAGTATGTACAAAATTTGTGAAAAAAAAAAAAGAAAAAAAAGTCAAGGGAGAATTTCTTAAAGTCTGCAATTACATAAAAGTTTTGGAGGTCTTAGTTCATTTTATCCTCTCTTTTTTTCTCCTCCTATTTGTTGAGTGCTTGAGAGAGAGATAAATTTACTTGTTGCAATCCATGCTATCAGAATTGGGGAAGCTATTTAAGATGGGTGCGGCACACGATAGGAAGAGAATTGATACGTGAGGCAAGCAAGCGAGGTTGTGTTCCCTTTACACTAGCTTGAATGCAAAAGCAAATTGTCCAAGGCCCAAGCCTATACTTTGCTAATTTATTTAGCTTGTCTACGTGTCGACAACATATATTTGTTGGTTTGTATTAGAACCAGTGGAGTTGATATCGTACCGTACCGTCTGAAATTTATCATTCCGATGATTAGACCGGTACAAAAACGCAGCTGTTTCACACCAATTTATATACCGGTTGTACCTGGGCTGTTTCAGTCGTACTGGGGTATATACTGGTTTACGGCCGGAAAATGAAAACAAAATAATTTTTTAAAAAAAAATCGGTAGTAAAAAGGAAAATCACATCACCATTCTAATATTTCGGTAATAAATTTCATTTTGCCAATGGCCCACCACCTCAGATCTCTTCCTTTTCTTCGTCATCGTCTTTCAAAGACTGCTCTTTGTTCAAAGACTTGGACCAGGCGCTCTCTGGCTTTCTCTATTGTCTACTCATATTTTACTTTTTCATTTTGAAGCCCAGAACCTCCTTTGAATTGTTAAGTGTGCCTTGAATGCCAACACACTAATACATCCACTGGCCCACATGAATGGCTTATGACATTACCACTGCTACACATTAGATTCAAAGTTTTTATTGCCATCCAACTGTTTTTTTGAAAGGCTGCCATCCAACTGTGAAAAACAAATAAATGAATTTTGTAATTTACAATAACTTTGGATAAGTACAAATGGTAATTTAAAATTTTTTACAACCACTCTTTTTTTCTTTTTTTCTTTTCTTTTTTTCTTTTTTCTTATTATATAAATTCTACTACCATTTTTGTTAGAGTTTAGATAAGTACAAGCATATATTCTTAAAAAGTTAAAAAAAAAAAAAGAAAAAAAAAAAAGAATAAGTATAAATCTACAAATTATATGGATTTTGACCAACGAACCTATAAAAAAAATATAAATTTAAATGTAAATAAATATATATATATATATATATACACACACTTAAAGAAATTTCAATTTATGTAAAGATATATAAAATTAGCGATAAACTCGAAACAGTACATTGGTATTGACTGGTATTCGTAATATATTGTACCGGTGGCCAAACCGTTACAACTTTCGATACGGTATTGACTTCCTTGAGTAGAGAGGAAGGCCAAGCAGTCAGGGAGATACTCAAACACAGGCTCATAAACAGGGTATTGAGTCAGTTTTGACTAATGAGACATGTCTAGCCTAGAAGCCACGAGCAAGAATATTAAAAACAATTGGACGAGTCATTGCTGAAATTTTTTTTTTTTTTTTGTACATATAAAAGCATAATTAGTAGATATGTATAATGTCATTGATATTTATTAAAGGTGGTATTATATAAGAATTTAATTTGGTCTAAACCAATAAATTTTTGTTGCCAATGGAACCAAACTACCAAAGAGAAGCAAGTTCGTTAGAGCCACTCATGCACGCAATTCTCATGCTCCCCTGAATTGCTCAAACTTGCCCCAATACTCTTGAAAAGTTGGAAAAGCTTTCCATTATGCATGGTACCGTTACCTGATATTTGGGAGTTGTCTACAAAACTCACCAAAATTATTAACGGGTTTTATAACATCACTCTAATTTGAAGTAGTCAAATCTTATAAATTACAAATGAGGACTAAAGAAATATATACTTTAGAATTTAAGCCTTTAATATCTTATTAAACTTGACCTTTTCAGCTGTTCCGTTGGCATGAGCCTAGCCTAAAATGATTTTAAGAAAATAAAAAAGTTACGAAGACAATGACTTTTCCTAATTTCTTAAATTTTGTTCTGATTATATTAAAAGTAGGAGGGTTACGTGAGTAACAATTACTATACAGTATGAAAATATTTTCATTATGCATGGTACCGTTACGTGATATTTGGGAATTGTCTATAGAATTCACCAAAATGATTCACGGGATTTGTAGCATCACTCTCTAATTTGAAGTAGTCAGATCTAATAAATTACAAATGAGGACTAAAGAAATATATACTTTAGAATCCAAGCCTTTAGTATCTTATTAAACTTGACCTTTTCAGTTGCTATGTTTGTTTTTGCCATTGTCATGTTTATTTTCATAGTTACCATGATTATTTTCACGTCTTTACAATAGCTATGATCGTATGTTCATAATACCATGATTAAATTGCTCGCATGATGATTATCCAAATAAGTTTAACATCTCTCATGCATTAACATAGATTTAACTCTTGATCTAAGGTCATTACTTTGTTTAGATTTCATAGATCTATGTTTTATAAGATTTATTTTTCAGACCAGAAATTTTCTTTGCAAAAAGCATTATACTTTCAGGGTCATTCTGTCGTACTCCTTTTTTTTTTTTTAAGGGGGTACAGTACTCACTTAATCTAATCCATTAATTTATTGGTGTTCTAATCTTGACCATTCATTTAATTTGAGTGGATACTAATTACCGGTAGAACAGGTTGCATATATAAGCAAAACAAAAAACTTTGTTTAAAAATCTATGTTTTATAAGATTTATTTTTCACAGAAATTTTCTTTGCAAAAGGCATTATACTTTCAGGATCATTTCTACCCCCTTTTCTTTTCCAGGCCTCCTCCCTAATCCATTAATTTACTAAGCCGCAAGAACCTAATTACCGGTAGAACAGGTTGCATATATAAACAAAACCCTCTCTTTGTACGCTTCTTCTCTTCCAAATCAGCCACAATATACCTAGACGGCTACTAAACAAAACGCTGAGGAAGACTCACAAAAGAAGAAATTGAGTCTTTCAATTCCAGTCATTCTCTGGCCGGCGACGATATTAGAGCATTGAATCCGTCAAACAGGTTTCTCTTTCTCTATTTCTCCTATTATAGTTCGATTTTAGTTTACTTGAAAAAAGTTTGATTTTGGGCAAAGAAAGTAATGTGAGAATTTGTGGTTACCTGACTATTTTTTTCTATACCCAATATTGAAGAAATCTGATATTTGCTTTACTCTGCTTGATAAAGAATTTGTGGTTACTTGGTCTATTCAAAAGATATTTGCTTTACTTTAATTGAACTAGGTGTGTATCTTAAGTTATATGACCTCAATTGTATAGTCCTCACACTTGCCTATGTTTTGTGGCTATATGGATAATGTGCTGCTGGTTTCACACCTTTTAATTAATTTTTATATATAAATTATCCAGATCTACTGTAATCAGTATAACGAAGTTGCCTGAATTTTGTTTAACAATTAGCAGTTCAAACCCTACGCAGAGGTTGAGACTAAGTCAAAGTAAGAAGGAAAGACAATTGAGGTTTACAATTCTGTGCATATTTTATATGCAATATATTAACTAGCTGTTGTGATAATCTCTTTCAGTAAGTGCCTGCATGGCTACATTCAATGTCTGTTGTATTTCAAATGAATTAGACTGCGCAGTTTATTACTCTTGCAGATCCTTATTTACTACTATTTATGTAACCTTGATCCACATTTTCCAAACTTGGTTCCTCTAAAATATCCATTTCTTATACACTATCTTCCAGTTTTGTTTCACCTTTTAACTCTAGTTCCTCCATATATTAATTTTTTAGAATCCAATTCAAGTATATTTCTACAATTTCTGTCATCTTATGTTCAGATTTAACATGTTTCCCACTTTTAGTTCGTGCCCCTTCTCCATTTTTTCTAGTGAATTTATATACGTGTAGATTTGGACAACTTTACTACCATAAAGAGGAAATTGAAAAATAACCAGTATAAAACACATTTAATTCCTTTGTCTTTTTGTGATCCTTTTTCTTTATTTTAGCCTTGGATTTTCCCTGTCCTTGTCTTGCCCCACCTCCTCCTTAATGAGTACCCTTCTTGTCACTAAGATCAAGTGCTGACAACAATGCTTCTGTTGCAGCCTTAGACTTCTCTTCAACATCTTTGTAAGCCAAATCCTCTAGGCGAGCCTTAAAAAAAAAGACTAAAAATTCATTTTAGTCCCTATATTTTCACGCGATTCTCACTTTGGTCCCTAACTTTTTTTTTCCACCGATTTTAGCCCCTATCCTAGAAAACGCGTCTTGTTTTTGTCCCTGACGTTACATCAGAGACGGAAATTACATAGATGGCAAACGGAATAAATTAAAAATATTAAAATAATGCTTACAAATGCCACGTCATTTTTTAAAAACAAAAAATTAATTTATAAATTTTAACTAAATGAAAAGAGGAAAATTGAAATAAAAATAAAAACCCAGAAAAGTAAGAAAATTCAAAACCCAAAAGAAGAACAAGAACAAGAACAAACCCAGAAAACAATGACCACCACCACCGTCACCAACAACGACCACCACCAAAAACCCAGCCTCAATCCATAGCCACCAAATCAACCCACATCACCTACTCTAAAACACCGTTATCCATAGAATCAAAGAGGCACACAGAAACACCGTGACCCAAGGATCGTGATCACCCACTGCCGGACCCACTGAAACCCAGAAAAAGGAGAGAGAACAGTCCACGATTCACCCCCACGGAGTTTTGAAGACCACGATCCACTAGTGAGAAGGAGAGAACCGATGAAAATAGGAGAAAAAAAAAAAGATGAGCATTGAACAGATAGAGAGAGAGAGAGAGAGAGAGAGAGAGAGAGAGAGAGAGAAGCGAACTGACTAGAGAAGAAAGAAATAGAAGAAAAATATTTTTTTTTTAAGGAAAAGTAGGGAGAGAGATAAGATTGTAGCTACAAATGACAACTTACTAGAGCTCCAATGCTTTTTTTTTTTTTTGGTTTTTTGAGTTTGTTCTTGTTCTTGTTCCTCTTCTGGGTTTTGAATTTTCTTACGTTTTTTGGTGTTTATTTTTATTTCAATTTTTTCCTTTTTTTCATTTAGTTAAAATTTATAAATTAATTTTTTGTTTTTAAAAAATGACGTGGAATTTGTGGGCATTATTTTAATATTATTAATTTATTTCGTTTGCCAGCTATGCAATTTCTGTCTCTAATGTAACGTCAAGGATAAAAACGAGACGCCTTTTCCAAGATAAGGACTAAAATCAGTGGAAAAAAAAGTTAGGGACTAAAGTGGGAATCGCGTAAAAATGTAGGACTAAAATGAGTTTTTTGCCTAAGAAAAATAATGGTACTCTGAAAACATTAAGGGTCCGTTTGGATAGAGCTTATTTTTGCTGAACTAAAAACTGAAACTGAAACTGAAAACACTGTAGCAAAATAATTTTTTAATGTGTGAATAGTACTGCGGGACCCATTTTTAATAAAAAATTGTTAAAAAAGTACATGAACAGTGCGTGCACTATACATGCACAGTGTGCGCACACTCTGTTGTCCCCCAGCAGAACCAAAAAAAAAAAAAAAAGTTGAAACGTAAAACGTAAACGTAAAATGAAAAAGCCGGATCCAAACCGCACCTACATCATAGAAAGGAAAGAAGGTAACTATATAGAATTTTCAACAAAACTGCAAGGAGAATCCTACACAAACCCGCATTAATGACTTCAGCAGGGGCACCATAATTGATCGGTAGTCATAAGCAGTTACTGAATCAATTTTCTTCCTTGTCTGCTGCGTAGTAATAGAACTTGTCCTAAATATAACATCAAAATTGTAAAGCTGCCACAACAAACATACTAAGATTCAATCATCCTATAGAATATAACAGTTCATCAAGCAACATATTTAATATTACAACAGACAACTTGGAAAATTTCACATGTTCAAAAATTTGGCTACAAAAATTTGCTCAAGTTGGTTTGTGAATTGCCCTCCTCTAGCTTGAAGAAGTTCTGCATATTATTCAATTTCACACAAATGTTTTGCCAAATTCTACAAGACTTGTGAGCAAATTCAGTGTGTTTTTCTGAATGATTGAGGAACAATATGCATGTGAAGCCTTGTACTCTCAAATTTTCTTTTTATAGTTCTTATATCATAAGTAATGGGGAGAAAAAATTAGTTTCTCGATATTGAATTTGTAATTCTGACGGGTGAGGAAAGGGATCCAGTAAAAACATTTCTTTTTTGCATGCTTCACTCTTGCTAGGATTGCTTGTAATTGTTATATTTCTTCCATGCCTAAATGGGAAAAGGGAAAATGTCTTTGCAAACGTAATAGGTGAATGGCACAGCTACCTTTATAGGATTGGTTGCAACATGGTTATCAATGTGTGGTTCTCTATGTGATCTAATACCTTTGCATCTGGTTTGGTTCTAGCCCCCAATACTTGGTAGTGTGGAGAAAGTCTAAACATTCTAATCTATTGCTATAGGTTGTTGTCATTTTATTTTATTTTTTTAACAGTTTTCATATCTCAAGAATGATTGCAGCATGTATGTTATTAAACACATGTATACACATATTTTCAACACCAATTTACCTCTTTTGGTAATATATTTCTTGGAAGTAAATTTTACAGTTGTCACATAATTTGTTTAAACCGCTTCTTTATCAATAGTGTCTAATTTTTGTAGGAGAATTGCTCGGAACGTTTGCGATACAAGTTGGCATCAAATTTAGTGCTTTCAACAGAGAAGGAACAACGTTCCAAAATTATAGAAAATGCTTCAACGAAAAAGGAACAACGATCCAAAATTATAGAAAATGCTGAAAAAAGTCCACCACATGATTATTTTTGGTCACCCAAATGAGAGTGATTTGTATAAAATGATGAATGAGAGATTGTTTATGATTTAGTGAATTGTCTTATACCTAGAAAAAATGACTTCTCATGTAAGATAATCTTTTGCATGAATGTGCATGATTGTCCATAATATCTAGATCAATTATGATTGTCCTCTCCATTGATAATAATTATGATGGAACAATAAAAATTATTTTTAGTTATATGATAAATTCATAATTTGCAAGTCCAAGTTGTTACTAATAGCAAATTATTAGTTGTCTATAATGACATATTTTTAGTCATTATCTTGTCAATTGGGTTATCAATGACTTTTTCATTATCTCATGTAATTATTTGTGGTACTAAATATATTAGTTAAGACAAATGTCCCACGCACATGCATAAATACATGCATGTGTGTGTGTATACTAGATAGTTTTTTTTTTTTTTTAAATAACTTATCATCTTTTAAATTACAATAAGTATACAACAATTTAATGACAAAAGAAAATTTTAAAAGTTCCACCGAGACTTTTAAGAGGGGAAAAGAAAGTAGAGTGGTTATATAAAATTTTTATTGTTATTTTGGGCTTGCAAATAAATGTTTCAAGGTCATTTTAGTCATTTTCTTGGTTTTGATGGCATGATAGTTATTTTTTAGGTTCTAAGGGTATTTCAGTAATTTTAGAGGGTTTTGGGGGGTATTTTGGTCTTTTTAGGTTTCAAGGACATTTCGGTCAGTTTTTAAGTTTCAAGGAGATACGTAAAATCTACGAGTTACTCTCCTAGAAGGAAAGAACTTCTTCAAGACATAAATTTCGGCTCTACACTACTATAAATACCCTAAGACCCTCACAAGGCAAGGTACACATTATTCGCCTTAGCTCTAGTATTCTAGAGTTGAGAACAAGAGATTTCTCTAACTTGACCGTCGGAGGGTATTTGGCCGGTACCACACCGATACTCCTCTTAAGGTCTTCAGCTTTTGTATTGTGTAGATATTTCATTGGGAGCACGTGAGAACCGTGTAGCTTACTGACGATTTTTGACATCATCAATATATAAATGATATGATATGATTTCCTTTTAAGGCATCAATTAACAAAATCCTGTTATTATATATATATATATATGAAATATAATTCCACTAATCTTCAACATCCGTACGCACCCAACCTCTTTTAAATACAAATGTCTCTCTCTTTATATGATTCTTTATTTCATTAGCATTACTCAAATATTAATGGTTTGTTATTAATAAGTTATCAATAATTGATTGAAATGTCTAACTTTAAAGCGACAACTAGCTTGTCATTCGTGCTTGAAGTATAATGATAAATTCATTTGTTATCATTACTCATTACCAATGTCCTTTGTTATAATGGAATCTCCAACCTTATGGTGAGTACATTTTCAAGGTTCGATCTCAGTATTTTCAATTAACAAATGAGTTTATTTAAACAATTTACATATATTATGCATGTGTGTGTCGGTGTGTGTGGTTATTTAAACGATTTACATATATTATAACTAAATGAGTTTAGTATATTTAAATGAGAGATTTAAAATGTGGTTATTTAAGAAAAATTGCAAGTACTAAGATTTGGATATACTTGATTTTATTAAATTTTGTTGTCAACCATTTGGTTGAGGCGCCAACTTCAAAAAAAAAAAAAGGAGAGAGAGAGAGAGAGAGATTTTTCAATGGGTGTCACTGCACTTGGAATTCAACTTTTATTAAATCAACTTTAAAAAAAAAAAAAAAAAAGATCAAATTCATACCTTAAACGAATTAAGGATGTTTTCCGAAGTGCTTGTATTTCTAGGCCAAAATAAATTTTAGTAAAATACAAATGTGGTAAACCAGGAGTTTTTGAACATCCGCCACAAGCTGCACCATATATCAAATGAGAACTGAGAAATTCAACAATTATGCCAAGAGGACGCCTTATTTCTTATTTGCTGGCTGGGTGGGTCCTTTACAATGTGCTAAATGTCTAGCAATAATTTTTTATCCAAAAAAAAAAAAAAAAATGTCTAGCGTAAATGTCGTAGGTTAATTATTTTTATAAGCTAATGGTCCTAGATAGAGAGAGACAAATATATCCACTGTAGGTATCAACATGAGTTTCTCAACAAAAAAAAAAAAGTATCAATATGAGTGAATCTTTTTTTTTTTATAGAAGAAGATATGAGTGAATCTAGATGTAAAGTATATGGGATTATTATGATAATTGTGTTCATAAGGAGTTTTTTCTTTTCAAAATCTGAGCCAGATAATCTGATTTTTTTCACTTTCAAAACTAGTTCTTTACATTAAAAAAAATAGAGTAACCCATCCAGTAATAATAATAATACTGTAACCTGCAAGAGATTAAATTTTCCATGACTTTGACAAATGACAACGGTTCCATAGACCACAATTCACGCTAGTTAATAGAGTGACCCACAAGACCTTAATTTTCCATGTCATGGGCCAAAGACTTTTTGAAACATTTTACTGGGTTAAAGTCTTTTCTAAGATAATGAGAGCTGAGAAACTAAAGAAAAGCCCAACCCATAAAATACGCTAATACTAGGGATTAGAATTGTGTTGTGGTTGATAATCGTGGTTGTGGTCTCCCAGTGGGTTGAACCAATTAGAAATTAATTCATTAAAAACTGTTGGAAGAAGAATGAGATTAGTGCTACCTTCTCTTCTCACAAAAAAAAAAAAAAAAGATTAGTGTTAGTTTCCTCCCTTCAAAGAAAGTATTGTGTATGGCCCACCATAGATATCTTATTAAAACACTAATTTAAAACTTACCAAGATAATTAACACAATTTCTACTACTTCAATCTAGCACGAATCATGGGTTCCAGTTAGCTCAATTGGTAAAGCCTTTGATGGTTGAATAAGAGATTTGGGGTTCAATCCTATCTACACCAAAAACCGATTGTGTCTTGATGTGATGATAAATAGCTATCATCAGAAGTAGACACCATAGATTATAACTGTCCAAGAAAGAAAAAAATCTAGCATGAATATTTAGCAAATAGTTATATGGTCCAAAAGTCCTGCTAGTTAATAGTTGGACCATGATGCCATTACGTTCGAAGTCTAAATTGAATTTTTGAACACTAACCAAAGACTCATTCAATATAATTAGGATTAAAGTCTTCAAACAAAATCACATGTTGTGAAGTCTATTGGATAATTCCATAGTTATAACAAAGGAGAAGGCTTTGAATCATGGAGATACTAGGAAGATTCAACTAATTGAGCTATAAAAATCTAGGCATGGGTTTTGAACTATATTCTCCCATAACACATGTTTTCAAGTTTGAATGAATTTAGAGAATCAATGATTTGAAGAGAGTAGTTGTATATCATCAAACAATTATATAGCTCAAAAGTCACGCTAGTCGATAATGGGACCAAGTGGCCATTACTTTCCAAGTCTAAATTTGTTTTATAAACACGAATCAAGGACTTCTTGCTATCAGGATTAAAGTCTTCTCTAATAGTACCACATGTTTTGAAGTTTTTTATTTTTTTACTTTGATAGTTATATAGAAGATGGAAGATTGAAATCCTTGATGTCTCCATTGATAGTTATATCCAATTAGAATATACTATCTTTTCAAATAATAAAGCAACCTAACAGTGAATAAATTTTAATTTAGGTTTGATTAAACTTCCTTGAACCAATTTTAATAAATATGCATATTCTACACTAGGAGGTCTCTAATTGACCTTTTTATTCATTAATACTTATTAAACGAAGGCTAAGTTACAAATTACGCCTCTAACGAAAAAGTAATGGAAGACATAAAATTGACCTGGATATCATGATTCCTACACGTTTGATAATTGCCATATACTTAGTGTTGCAATTATACAATCTGCATCAAACAATTGTTATATAGTCCAAAATTTTAAGATTATAACCATAGTTTTAAAAACCGAACCGGGCATCGAACTGTTTTTTAAAAAAAATTCAGTTCAACCCTAGTTTTTGACCAGTTTTCCGTTTTGGACCGATTTTAGGGCTTTTAACCGGACCGGACTGGCTCCCGGTTTCCAGTTGAACCAATCGGACTGACTAGTCTGGTCCGATTTTTAAATCAGTGATTATAACTTTCCAAGTCTTTGAAAGTTTCAAACAATGACCAAAAGACTTTGAAAGTTTTGAACAATGACCAAAGACTCGATGAGGCATTAACAAGATTAAAGACTTCTAATAATGGTGTCACATGTTTTCATGATTAAAGGTATCTGGTATATCAATGACTTAAAAAGAGTCGCGATTATTTTCTCCCAAACAAATTTTAGGAGATAAATCTACTAATTAAACTTTTCTTACCTGTTATTTTGGAAGACTCTGTCTTCCCCATAAGTCCATTCCCTCAATTAACTTATTAAAATATTACAAAATGTATGTACGCATATTTTGGATGGCTTATACAGCTGCTTAACTCTAGTAACAAAGTTCAAGTAGAGATAGGCTATATGTTAGATGAGTTTTCAATGGACATTGCATTCAGATTTATTTTTCTTTTTATGAGAACTCATGAAGGCTTGAGGGGTGACTAATAGTTGATTTTGGTTCTTTCATTAGCTACGGAGATGATAGGAAAATTAAATGAAAAGAACTTAAGTAGGAAGCTGCAAAGAAAATCTAATCGAAGAGTTCCTTTAACTCCGAAATGTTAAGACTAAGTCTGAAGAATTTTTCTTTTGCTAAAATTTTAAACGCAAAATACGTTCGTGATTTTAATTTTCGTAAATTTTTAGCTTTTTTGGTTATATTTTTCAAAAAATTCCAAGCGGCAACTTATTTGACATAAAAATAATATTTTAATATCACTGTTAACAATGTTAGCATTTTTTATCCAACACTTAGTGATAATGACCATTTTAACACAATACCAAAACGTAAGAGACCAAATTAACAAACAACCTAAAGGATAGAGACCAACTATATGTAGTTTACCCTTTTTTTTATATTAATAACTAACTTATATTTACATCTAAAAAACTAAATTAAATATATATATATATATATATATAATTTTATCTATAATTGTTTTCTTCCTCTTATTTGTTATATAAATAAATTGAATTACATTGGTGTAATAACTTGAATTACAATTTGTGTTATGTGAACATTGTTATTTATTTTAGGAAAAATATGTAATTCTTATAACATTTAATTATGATAAGAAAGAAAAACTATAGCCAATATTAATATACTTTTGAAAAAATCATTTTTATTCTTTTATTATGATACAAAATACAAATCTGTCTTCATCAAAAAAAAAAAAAAAAAATACAAATCTATATTTTGACTCTATTTTATGCTTATCTTGCCCCCTTATTTTGGATAATAAACCATGCCCATAATTAAATTTAAGTGATGGTATATATTCCTAATTTTTGGATAAATCGGAAAACTCTACCAAATATAGGGGTCCCATGGATAAATTATAAAGGAACGTTAGCACTTGACCAATGACATGCTAGAGTAAAACAGTTAAAATAATTCAATAGCGTAATACTAAGAAATTCTTTGTGCCTAAAAAATAATATACAAGTCTCTCGCAATAAATACTTTTGGTTTTTTTTTTTTTAAGACTACCATTACTTTTCTCTTTTACTCCAATGACAAATTTGGATTTTGAAGGCATGGGTTTGTATGTGTTCACAACTTGAGCTTCAGCTCTCTCTCTCTCTCTCTCTCTCTCTCTCTCTCTCTCTCATGCACATATATACACACAATTCTAGTAAAAAAAATGGTGAGTATTTGATGGAGTTGTAGCTTGAATATTAAACTCTTTTAACAAAGGTTTTGAAATGCATTTAAAATTAGCGTCTAAGGAGGTGGAGTTAAATAAGGGTGAAAAAGATGTTGGTGATGAGGGGTTGTTGGCTTTAGATTCAACAAAGAATGTGGGGAAAAAATTAGTGATATTAAGATATTCTACAATGAAAGAGAAAGTGATAAGAAATTATGGAACAAAGGAGAAAGATGGGTGATAGCAACAAAGTTTAATTTGGAGTAGACCTTTTCGACTTGTTTCTCATCTTTATGACAATGTCATTGTAGGTATTTTGAATTTCAGTTACAAGCTACATTCAGCAATAAGTTTCAATAGTAACCTTGTAGTCACACACACACACACACACACACACACACACACACACACACACACACACACACACACACACACACATATTTTGAGGTAGTCAAAGAAAAATGAGATCAGTCTCTTATAGCGGCAGTTTTGGATATGCCGCAAAAAAAAAAAAAGAAAAAAAAATTGTAGCCCAAACCCAATTGTTTTTGTAGGCGAAGAAGAATAAGATTAGTGTTGGTTTCCTTCCTTCAAAGAAAGTATTGCGTTTGGCTCACCATAGATATCTTATTAAAAATCTAATTCGACACTTACCAAGATAATTAACGCGATGTCTCCTAGTTCAATCTAGCATGAATCTTTAGCAATTAGTTATATTGTCCAAAAGTCATGCTAGTTAATAGTTGGACCATGATGCCAATATTTCTAAGTCTAAATTGAATTTTTGAACACTAACCAAAGACTTATTCAATGTAATTAGGATCAAAGTCTTCTAACAAAGCCACATGTTTTGAAGTCTTTTGGATAATTTGATTGTTATAACAAAGGAGGGAGGATTTGAATCATAGAGACACTAGGAGGTGTCAACTAATTGAGCTTCAAAAATCTTGGCATAGGTTTTGAAGTATATTCCCCCATCAAGTTTGAATGAATTTAGAGAATTAATAACTTGGTAAGAGTAGTTATGTATCACTATACAATTATATAGTTCAAAAGCCACGCTAGTCGATAGTGGGTACATGTGGCCATTACTTTCCAAGTCTAAATTTATATTATGAACAATAACCAAAGACCCATTGCAACATTATTAGGATTAGAGTCTTCTAATAGTACCACATGTTTTGAAGTTTGTTTTTTTAATTCGATAGTTAAAATGGAGGATGGAAGATTGGAATCCTTGATGTCTCCATTGATAGTTATATCTAATTAGCATACACTTTTTTTCAAATAAAGCAACTTAACAATAAATAAATTTTAATTTAGGTTTGAATAAATTTCCTTAAACAAGTTTTAATTGATAAGTATACTCTACTCTAAAAGGTCTCTAATTGACTTATTCTTTACTAATACTTATTAAACAAAGGCTAAATTACAAATTACACTCTAACTTAAACTTGTTTTTAATTCGGTTCTTTAAGTTTCACTCTTTTTCATTTCATTCTTTTAACTTTCATTTGTTTTCATTGTATTCCTTCCATCCAATCCATATCGGACAATATTAAGCTAATATAAAGATTGGACAATATTGACAGAATGACTAAAATAAAAATATATTTAAGTTAAAGATTGAAAAAGCAAATGAAACTTGAATCAATAATTTGAAAATAAGTTAAAGTCTGAGGATGTAATTTGCAGTTTAAACTTTTATATAAATATGTTTTACATAAAATAATTTTTTTTAATCATTACATAAGATGTTGATGAGTAGATAACTAGATATGTAATTATAGTCCATTTTTATTTTTATTTTATTTGAGGAAAAAGTAATAGATAGTGTGAAACTGACCCGAATATCGTGATTGCTACACATTTGATAATTGCCATGCAAATAAGGTCCGTTTGGTTAGGTGTTTTGGGAGTTTAAAAGAATGTTTTTTTAAAAACCCAAAACGCTATTTTGCAACCACTACTCTTCACAGCTTTTTTACAAACGCTTATTTTAAACTCAAAACATTGTTTTCTAACAGTTTATACAAACACACTCTTAGTATGCAATTATGCAATCTGCATCAAACAATTATTATATAGTCCAAAATTTTAAGATTACGACTTTCCAAGTTTTTGAAAGTTTCAAACATTGACCAAAAGACTTTGGAAGTTTTGAACAATGACCAAAGATTTGGTGAGACGTTAACAACATTAAAGTCTTCTAATGGTGTCACTCGTTTTCAGGATTAAAGGTTTTTGGCATATCTATGACATAAAAAGAGCTGCAGTTATTTTCTCCCACACAAATTTAAAGAGATATAGCTACTAAGTAAACTTTTCTTACCTGTTATTTTGGAAGACTATCTTCCCCATAAGTCCACTCCCCCCTATGTATCAATTGCTGCATACAGGCTTATGTGGTAGAAAAAAGAATGTAAAAAGTGTTTAAGGGTCCACCTAAGTACATATGTTAGTAAAATCCAAATGAGATTAGTCTCTTATAGCGGCAGAAGAAGAATGAGATTAGTATTAGTTTCCTCCCTTCAAAGAAAGTATTGTGTTTGGCTCACCATATATATCTTATTAAAACACTAATTTGAAACATACCAAGATAATTAAAACAATTTCTCCTAGTTCATTCTAGCATGAATATTTAGCAAATTTTTATATAGTCCAAAAGTTATGCTAGCTAGTAGCTAGACCATGTTGCCATTACTTTCCAAGTCTAAATAGAACTTTTGAACACTAACCAAAGATTCATTCAATGTAATTAGGGTTAAAGATTTCTTATAGAACCATATGTTTTGAAATATTTTGGATAATTCGATAGTTATAACAAAGGATGGGGGCTTTGAATCATGGAGACACAAGGAGGTGTCAACTAATTGAGCTACAAAAATCTTGGCATAGGTTTTGAAGTATATTCCCCCATAACACGGGTTTTCAAGTTTGAATGAATTTAGAAAATCAATGACTTAAAAAGAGTAGTTGTATATCATTAAAAAATTATATAGCTCAAAAGTCATGCTAGTTGATTGTGGGACCATGTGACCATTACTTTCCAAGTATTAATATATTTTACGAACACTAACCAAAAACTCATTGCAACATTATTAGGATTAAAGTCTTCTCTAACAGTACCACACGTTTTGAAGTTTTTTTTTTTTTCAATAGTTATAATGAAAGAGGGAAGATTGGGATCCTTGATTTTTCCAATGATAGTTATATCTAATTAGAATACACTATCTTTTCAAATAAAGTAATCTAACAATAAATAAATTTCAATTTATGTTTGATTAAATTTCCTTGAACAAATTTTAATTAATATGTATATTCTACTCTAAAAAGTCTCTTATTTACAAATTACACCTCTAAATTTGACTTGTTTTTAATTCGGTTCTTTAAGTTTCACTCTTTTTCATTTCATTCCTCTAATTTGCATTTGTTTTCATTGAATTCCTTCCATCCAATTCATATTGGACGATATTAAACTAATAGCAAGATTGGACAATTATGATGGAATGACTAAATTGATAACATCTTTAAGTCAAAGATTGAAAAAACAATATGAAACTTAAATGACTAATTTGAAAATAAGTTAACGTTGCAGGATGTAATTTGGAGTTTAAACTTAAATAAATATGTTTTATATAAAAAAAAATTTCATGATCATTACATGGGATGTGGATGAGTAGAAAACTAGATATGTAATTATAGTTTGTTTTTATTTTTATTTTTTTTGACGAAAAAATAATGGATGACGTAAAACTGACCCAGATATCATGATTGCTATACGTTTGATAATTGCCATACACTTAGTTAGCAATTATGCAGTCTGCATCAAACAATTATTATATAGTCCAAAATTTTAAGATTATAACTTTCCAAGTTTTTGAAAGTTCCAAACAATAACCAAAAGACATTGGAAGTTTTGAACAATGACCAAAGACATGGTGAGACGTTAACAAGGTTAAAGTCTTCTAATGATGTTACTTGTTTTCATAAGCTAAAGGTATTTGGCATATCAATGACTTAAAAATAGCTGCGATTATTTTCGCCCACACAAAATTTTAAGAGATAAAGTTACTAATAAAACTTTTCTTACCCATTATTTTGGAAGACTATGTCTTTCCCATAAGTCCACTCCCCCCCAGTAACTTATTAAAATATAACAAATGTATGTATACATATTTAGAAAAAGCTAGTCCATATTAAGGAAGATCAATCCAAACAACCATGCATTATATTGTTTAAGTTGCACCAATTACATTCTTGTTACCAGTTTATCATTTTTTTTGTAATACACTTTATTACTCTAAACAAAAATGTAGTACAATTTATAGTATCTTTAAAATTTTAGTAATAAGGGAATCAAAGATTAAGAATTAGAAATAACATTAGGTATATAAGAAAAAAAAAACAGTTCTACTTAATGAAAATAGGAAAGATGATTGTTGGCTATGCCATTGTATGCATGAAATACAATACCAAATTGGATCCTCTAGAACCACATTTTTTGAAGTCTTTTGGATAATTTGATAGTTATAACAAAGGAGGGAGAATTTGAATTGTGGAGACTCTGAGAGGTGTCAACTCTACAAACATTTTGGCACAAGTTTTGAAGTATATTCCCCTGTAACACGAGTTTTCAAGTATAAATGAATTTAGAGAATCAATAACTTAAAGTCTGTAGTTGTATACAATCAAACAATTATATAGTTCAAAAATCACGCTAGTCGATTGTGGGACCAATCGGCCATTACTTTCCAAGTTTTTTATTTATTTTTTTATGAACGTTAACCAAAGACTCATTGCAACAAAATTAGAATTAAAGTCTTCTAGTAGTACCACCGTTTTGAAGTTTTTATTTATTTATTTATTTAATTTAATAGTTATAATAGGGGAGGGAAGATTAGAAACCTTGATGTCTCCATTGATAGTTATAACAAATTATAATACAGTTTCTTTTCAAATAAAGCAGCCTAACAATAAATAAATTTTAATTTAGGTTTGATTAAATTTCCTTGAACAAATTTTAATTAATAGGTATATTCTACTCTAAAAGTTCTCTAATTGACTTTTTATTTATTAATACTTATTAAACGAAGGCTAAATTACAAATTACACCTCTAACTTTGACTTGTTTTTAATTTGATTCTTTAGATTTCACTCTTTTTCATTTCAGTCTCTTAACTTTCATTTGTTTTCATTGTATTCCTTCTATCCAATCCACATTGGACAATATTAAGCTAATAGCAAAATTGGACAATATTGACAGAATTACTAAACTAAAAACATATTTAAGTTTAATATTTAAAAAACAAATGAAACTTAAATGACTAATTTGAAAATAAGTTCAAGTTGGAGGATGTAATTTGGAGTAGTTAAACTTAAATAAATATGTTTTACATAAAAATAAAATTTCTTGATCATTACATGGGATGTTGATGAGTAGATAAATAGATATGTAATTATAGTCCATTTTTATTTTTATTTCATTTGAGGAAAAATTAATTGATGACATAAAACTGACCTAGATATCATGATTAAACATTTGGTAATTGCCATACATTTAATTTGCAATTATGCAATCTACATCAAACAACTATTATATAGTCCAAAAATTTAAGATTATAACTTTCCAAGTTTTTGGAAGTTTTTATGATTAAAGGTATTTGGCATATGAATGACTTAAAAAGAGGCGCGATTGTTTTCTCCCATACAAAATTTTAAGAGATAAAATTACTAATTAAACATTTCGTGACTGTTATTTTGGAAGTCTTTGTCTTCCCCATAAGTCCACTCCCCCCAATAACTTATTAAAATAATATTAGAAATGTATGTATACATATTTAGATAAAGCTAGTCCACAACAATCATGTATTATATTGTTTAAGTTGCACGAATAACATTCTTGTTACCGGTTTATCATTTTTTTGCAATAAACTTTATTATTCTAAACAAAAATGTAGTACAATTTATAGTATTTTTAAAATTTTAGTAATAAGGGAACCAAAGATTAAGAAATAGAAATAAAGTGCTACTTATTGAAAATAGGAAAGATGATGTTGGCTGCGCCGTTTTTTTAATAAATGCTTCCACTCTAGTAAAGTAAACTTCCCTTTAAACCAATGGCTTGAGTACTGGCTTTTTTATTTGTGCATTTGGCATGTTCCTAAATTACAATGATTTCATTAAATAATTATTATGACAATGTGCTAAATGTGTAGCACAAATGTAATAATAATAAGTTAATTATTTCCATAAACTTAAAATAAAAAGAATATATATATATATATATATATATATATCCACTACAAGTATCTAAATGAGTGAATTGAAATCTAAAGTAGATAGGATTATTATTATTTTTGATAAACAGTAGATAGTTTTATTATGATACTTGATTATAAGAAGTTTATTATATACATCTGACACAGAACCTGATTTTTTTGCCGTTCAAAGCTAGTTTTTATAAATCAATGAATCTGTATCAATTTCTACCAAAAATAAAAAAAAATAAAAAAATCTGCATCAAAGAATTCTATGGTCCACATAGTGCACGCTAGTTAATAGTTTATCAAAAATTTAATATACTGTTAATAGAGTGACTGAGTGAGCCACAAGACCTAATTTTCCAAGTCATTGGCTGGCCCAACCCATAAAATAAGCTAACACGAGGGATTACAATTGTCTATATGTGCCTCATAATCCTGGTTATGCTCCCTTCTGATAATCGTGGCCGCCTATAAATATATGTACATCAATACCAAGATACATATATCCTTCTTCCTTCTAATTTCTCTCAAAGCAAATATGGAGCGGCTACTCTTCTTTCTCATTTTCTTCCTCTTCCTTTCTCTACCTAATTCATCTCTCTCTTCTTTTTCTTTTAATTCTTCTACGCCTCTTTGCCTTTCCGACCAAAGCTCTGCTTTGCTCCATTTCAGAAACTCTTTTTCTGTTAGTAATTTAAGTTTTTTTAGATGTGATTCTCATCCTCCGAAGAATTCGTGGAAAATGGGTACAGATTGTTGTGGGTGGGATGGGGTCACCTGTGATCCGATGACAGGTCATGTCATTGCTGTCGACCTCAGTTGCAGTCGCCTTGAAGGTCCCATCCATCCCAATACCACCCTTTTCTCTCTTCGCCATCTCCAGCGGCTCAACCTCGCTTACAACTATTTCAATGACTCCGCAATTTCATCTAAGTTTGGTGGCTTTGCGAACATGACGCATCTCAACCTCAGTGAGTCCTCCGTTGCTGGTAATTTCCCATCCGAAATCTCCCACTTATCCAAACTGGTTTCACTTGATCTCTCTTGGAATTATGACATGAGAATAGAAATGCCTAGTTTGAAAAGGCTTGTTCAAAACCTAACCCATTTAACTGAACTTGTTTTGGATGATGTTAACATGTCTTCTGTGTCACCTAATTCTTTCATGAATTTGTCTTCCTCTTTGACATCTCTTTGTCTTTCTTATTGTGGATTGAAAGGGAGATTCCCAGATAATATATTCCACCTCCCAAACCTCCAGCTACTTAATGTAAGTTACAACTACAATCTCACCGGTTCCCTTCCAACGTATAATTGGAGTACTCCTCTCAAGTCCTTGGACCTCTCTAGAACCGAATTCCTAATTGACTTACCTAATTTAATCAGCAGTCTCAAGTCCTTAAAAAAATTGTACCTCAGAGGATGCAATTTCATAGGATTATATCCAACATTTCTTTCAAACCTCACACAAATAACTTCTTTGGACCTCTCATATAATAACTTTGGTGGTCAGTGTCCATGGTCCCTCCTAAACAATGCGGGACTTACTTACTTAGATCTCTCAGGCAATAATTTCATAGGGCAACTTCCGGAAGTTGCGACAAACTTGACCCAAATTTTCTCTTCAAATAATTCTTCTAATGGTCAGCTAGTCAACAAAATTCCTTCCAATCTAGAATCTCTCTACTTATCTAATAACATATTGAATGGGACAATACCATTTTGGGTGTATACAATACCATCTTTGCGTTACTTAGTCCTTAATAATAACCACTTCACTGGGTATATTGGTGAATTCCAGCATAACTCATTAATTGTTCTTTTGTTGAATAATAACAACTTAAATGGTCCCCTTCCATTGTCAATCTCTAAATTGGTGAGCCTTCGTTATCTAGGTGTCTCCTTCAATAATTTAAGTGGAAATGTGGAGTCAAAAATATTCTTTAAGCTCAAAAATCTTGGAACTCTTGAAATGTCAAATAATCCTCTCCTGTCACTAAGCTCCTTCACCTTTGCCACCAATATCTTGCCCAAACTTAACTCATTATCTTTATCCTCTTGCAACCTAAGTGAAATTCCACACTTTTTACGAACTGCAGAAAATATAGGATACTTAGACCTTTCCAAAAACCAAATCAAAGGCAATATTCCAAAGTGGTTTCTGGAGGTGGGGAAGGATTCATTGTACAATTTGAATCTTTCATACAACTTCTTGACAAGTGTAGGACACCTTCCGTGGAAGTACATGGATATTCTTGATCTTCGTTCTAACATGCTTCAAGGACCACTTCCAGTACCTCCACCAGGCATATCTTTCTTTTCAGTCTCAAGGAATAATATAACTGGACAGATCTCATCGTCGATTTGCAATCTCAGTTTTGCCAGTTACCTTGATTTGTCTTATAATCACTTGAGTAACCTAATTCCTTCATGTTTGGGAAACTTAAGTGATTATCTCATAGATTTGGATCTGCGAAGTAATAATCTTAATGGCACCATTCCAACAACATTTGCAAAGGGATGTTACTTGAGAAGTCTAAAACTCAATGGCAATCAATTGGAAGGGTCATTGCCACAATCATTGGTCCATTGTAGAAATTTGGAAGTTCTAGATTTTGGTAACAACAAGATTAATAGCACCTTCCCTCATTGGTTGGAAACTCTTCCAGAGTTGTGGGTTCTTATCTTGCGATCAAACAACTTTCATGGTGCCTTAGGCAACCGCAAGACCAAATCTCCATTCCCAAATTTGCGAATCATAGACCTCTCTCACAATGAGTTCCATGGGCGTTTGCCAACAAACCTTTTTAAGTATTTAAAAGCCATGATGAATGCGAGTGCGGACAAAGGTGAATTGAAATATATGGGTGATTATTATTATCAAGATTCTGTGACAGTGGCGGTGAAAGGGTTTTTCATTGAATTGGTAAAAATCCAAAGTCTATTCACAACCATTGATTTCTCCAACAATAATTTCCAAGGAGAAATTCCAAAGGCAATTGGAGGGCTTCGGTCACTGAAGGGGCTTAATTTTTCACACAATAATCTTTCAGGTCATGTGCCTCCATCGTTGGGAAATTTAACCAATCTTGAATGGTTAGATCTCTCCTCAAACAAGCTCACAGGTGAAATTCCTATACAATTAGTAGATATCACATCACTGGCAATTTTAAATCTATCAGAAAACTATCTTTTTGGTCAGATACCTCAAGGCAAACAGTTTAATACCTTTACAAATGATTCTTACAATGGGAACTTGGGGTTATGTGGATTTCCAATGAAAGCTTGTGGCAATGATGAGGGACAAAAACCACCACCATCATCAACCATTCAAGAAGATAATTTCAAATTTGAAAATGGGCTTCATTGGAAAGTTGTATTGTTGGGGTACGGTGTTGGATTCATGTTCGGATTGGGTTTGGGTTATCTTGTGTTCTCAAGTGGAAAACCAATATGGCTAGTGAATATTTTTTATGGAGAATAAAATAACAAGGTACGAAGATCCAAGAAGAATGCTCATGGACGAACTCATTGAAGAAGAATTTGGTGGATGCAAATACTGATTCTAGGTATATTCTTATATGCTAATAATATATTTGAAAGTAATCTATTTCATACCCTGTTTTATGTTCTAGTGTGAGAACTCAATTAAATTGATCTCTATTTTTTAAGGGGCAACTCCGTTGCAGTGTCAAATTCAGGTTATACTAATATTTTTTGGTTCATTAAAACTGTGACTTTAAATTGTTAAGATGATTTTTCATTTTTAATTTCCTTTATTCTAGTCAAGAATGGATGTACTTCTGTTAACGTGAGGCTTATTACTAGTATTACTGGGTGCATAAGCTTCTATGTTTCCTTTCAAAAAAAAAAAGAGCTTCTGTGTTTAAAGTATAGCTAAGTAATTTGATTTGTTGATATTGTTTCTATTGCCATTAGAGATGGGATTATGCTGGTCTGTTCTTGATCCTGCATCTTCCTATATTCTGTCTCTCTCTTTTAGGATATTTTTTGTTAAGGTCCTTTAACCTAAGGGCTTTGGCAACAGTCTAAGGTTTAGGATTTGATGATTTTTGTAGATAAAGATGCTTAAATGAAACTTGGGGAAAATGTAAGAAATAGACTTTAAAAGAAATGGTATCTCTTTACATTTTTATATGTTGAGGAGTCTATCAATAAGATTCTAAAGTACATGGTTATGTGGAAAACTTAGAAAATTAATGAATTGATAATACATTCCTAGTGATTTTTGCTGTTTTGGTTTCCACAAATTGTTACAGTCACCTTTACTTAGCCAACTAGTTGTTTCTGGAACTTTTTGGTTATAATTTTTCAGTTGAAAATGTCAAAAAAATTTAAAAAATTGAAATACTTTTCTTATTCCAAATTCAGCTAAACTGACACTAAAGAATAGCTCATAATACCTCGTTTAATTGGTGCTCTGATGTAAACTACTATACTTGACATCACAGGCTGGTGGCCCTTTCTATCCGGTGTTAACAGGATGGAGGGACAACATTCATTCATATTTAACGAAGCACTAGCTGGCATTTCACAATCAAATGATAATATAACACAGACACTTCACCTTTTTGCCCTTAGAGGTATTGATGAATGAGAAACAGTTAAGTCTTCTAGGTACTTACTATCTCTCTGCCCTTTCTCATTTCCCCCCTTATTTTATGGAGTTGAAAAAGGTTTAAAAAGTTACTTGGTTTGTATCGGTTTCTTAATCATCTAAAGGGGCATGCGAAATTGGGAAGATTAGCTGTGAATTCATACAGAAATGCCTCCCTTACCTCAAGGGGACAGGGCAGCCAAACCCAACTATAGCTCCTGATTTTCTCATTGAAGCAAGAATGAGATGCCAAGACAGTAATAGGACCACCACTCATCCTTCTTCACCCATGGAATCATTGGAAATGAGTGAGTCTGCAGTGGGGATGTCATATTTGCAGGAATTGTCATCTTTGATATCATCTGGGGTAGGTTTTGACACTCACGACTGTCAGAGCTTGTTAAACGGGAGAGGACTCCTTTTGTTGATCAGCAATTGATAGCTAATGAGAAGACCACGAGATTGGTAAGGGTTTATGCTTTAGATGATGGATCAATCTTTCGAATGGACTTTGCTTGGGCAATGATGAAGATGTCAGGTCTTAATGTTCTGACTGGATCATAAGGTCAGGTCCGAAGAAACTGCTCTTTGGCTTTGGTCAGTTCCTAAGTGACAGTTTGACCATAATGAACTCTTGAGATCTTTTTTCTTTCATGTTAGTTTCTCTTATGTTCTATATTTGATTGTAGATGCTGTGACTTCTAGTTCTAAATTTTGACCATAATGACATAGAGTAGACATTAGTCACAATGATGAAATTTACAGAAAAAAACTGCATATTAATGTTTTGGCTGTTGATTTCTTTTGACATATAGAATTTTAATGTTTTGATTCTTACCAAAAGTTAACAAATATTTGGGAGCTCATAATGTATGCTGCAACATCCAAATTAATATTAATGATACAATTCTTTAGACATATGTGGAGTTTGTGGTGCCTCTGTGTCAGAAGCTCATTCCCTCTCCCGTGTGCGTGTGTTCAATGTCAATATGACTAGTGCAGTAGCCTTTGCTTCTAGACCCAACAAAACTTTTCTTTTTCCATGGCCAAAAAATAAACAATCAGAAAATCTTAATAACTCAGAAGTCAGAATACTCGAACCTTAATAACTCAGTTATAACTCATTGAGGTTTTGCTTGTGTTTCATTCCCTGTGCACTGTTTAATTTTTTAGTGTTTACAAAGTAGCTGTTTGAGTTTTTTGGGTGTGGGGGGGAAAGAATGCCAGTGAGTAAGTAAGTGATTGGTCTTTCGTGGGAACCTAAATTTTTCACCAGGAACCCATAATGGGTGTGAGAGCAAATTTCAGAATCAAAGTGAAAACAGTGAACTTTGGAGACCCAATTTAGAGCTTGTTGATGGGCTTTTCCACTCCAGAAAGTTGAAACAAATTTAAAAGAAAGCATCTCAGAAATACTGCTGGAAAAGGTATGTCTGTGTTTCAATGAGAGTTTCTATTTTAACTTTTCATTATATTTTCTTCTGTCTGATTGGTTGGCTGAGAAAGAGAGAGAGGAAAGCTTTGAATTTCTTAAACTTTGATGCTTTTGGTTTAAAGTTAGTTGCTAACTCTCCTCATTTCTTTTGGTGTAAATGGGTGGAGGAATTTAGTTTTTATTTGGCGTCTCAATTTACAAGATTTGTTCATTTAGAAGTGTTGTTAAATTTGCTAACAATGATTACATTTTTTTTTTAGTAAAATGTACTATATATTTATATTTTTTTTTAGTCTGATTGGTTGGCTGATCTATATATTTATATATTTTTTTAGGATAATGTGTTTGTTACTGTTGTTACTTCTATTCAATATTGGGCCTTGTCAGACAAAGTTGCTGATGCTTTCTACAAACTCAGCAACACCAAAGGACAGATCCAATCCTATGTCTTTGATGGTACGGATGTGTAACTGGACCTTGAAGTTGAAAGTCACCATGTTAGTCTTAATAATGAAATTAAAAGAGACATGTATCTAATGTGAATATTATGAGGACAAATGGTGGATAGTGACGGAAAAAGAGGAAAAAAAAAAAGTTCTTATAGTAGTTATGAAATTTGCTGTGTAGAATGATGTCTTTGAGGTTAGGGATAGTTTTTAGTCACTATCAATGCATATACTTGTTTTGTCATAGTATCCATTGGAGACAATTTTACATATTTGTATATCGTTTGGAGAGACTAACAGGCTTATATCCCTATTCTTCTAGTTATTAGAGCAAGTGTTCCTAAGTTGGCGCTGGATTCTATTTTTGAACAAAAGAATTAGATCACGAAAGATGTGGAAGAGGAACTTGAAAAGGAATTTCTCTGTCTGCTAATCTGGTTTAGTATTAGTTGGGATAGGGTTGTGGATTCATGTTTGGATTGGGTTTGGGTTATCTTGTGTTATCAAGTGAATAACCGAAATGGCTTGTTAATGTTGTTTATGGAGAACGACACAACCTGGTTTGAAGATCCAAAAAGAATGCTCCTGGAAAAATGGTTGAAGAAGAATTTTGTGGATGCAAGTACTAATTTCAAGTATATTTTTATATACTAATCTATTTGAAAATACTCTATTTCATAATTTTGGTTTCACAAAAATATTTATTTAAAATGTTAAGACAATTGTTCATTTCTTTTTTTTTGATAAGTACAATTGTTCATTTCTAATTTCCTTTATGCTAGTTAGGAAAGGTTGAGTTTGTGTGAATATTAAATAATGAGGCTTATTACTGTTTCTGGCTGCATAAGCTTCTATGTTTAAGTTATAGCTATACAAAGGAGTAAATTAGCTTCTACTATGTAACTGCAACATTTTAAATGCTTTATTTAGGCTGGACTTCATTTAATGACCCTGCTTTGTGCTCTAGTGTGAGAAGAAATTTCTCTACTCCATTGCAATTCTAAACCATTCCTTGGTCTATGATTTTTTTTAAAAGGGGGGTCTTCATTGTTATTTCATTCTTGTAATATTACTTTCGTTTTACAGATTAAAGATCTTTTTGGTTTGAAGAGTGGGATTTTTTTTTTCCAACTTGAAGAGAGGTGATAAATATTCTAGTGCTACACAAGATGCTTTGAGTTGTAGACTGATTTCCTCTATATTATCAATTAGATGCTTATTTCAATCATTTTTATCTTGCTTGATTTATAGCCCATGAAGTGACTTTTAATTCTGAATTCTTGTGAGTAGTGTGATTCTTAGTATACGTATCAATTTTTGTATTAAGGAGGAGCTTGAACAGGCTTGTGCAGGGGTAGTGAGGGGTTTTGATAAAATTGATTCCATCAAGGAGGTGCTTGAAAAGGCTTGTCCAAGGGTAGTTTCATGTGCTAATATTGTTTCTATTGCCACTAGAGATGGCATTATGCTGGTTTGTTCTTGATCCTAAATTTTCATATGTTGTCTCTTTTTTAAGATATTTTTTGCTAATAGTACAGGTCAGTTCACCTAAGGGTTTTAGTAACAGTTTAAGGTTTAGGATTTGATGATTGTTTGTGGATAAAGATGCTTAAATGAAGCTTGGGAAAAATGTAAGAAACAAATGCCTATAAATATATGTACATGTATCTATGACACCTCAATTCCAAAATACATATATCCTTCTTCCTTCTAATTTCTCTCAAAGCCATAGTGCAAATATGGGGCGAGTACTCTTTTTCTCATTTTCTTCATCTTCCTTTCTCTACCTAATTCATCTCTCTCTTCTGTTTCTCTTAATTCATCTACGCCTCTTTGCCTTTCTGACCAAAGCTCTGCTTTGCTTCATTTCAAAAAATCTTTTTCTGTCGGCGTTTCTCGTTGTGATGATTATCCTCCGAAGAATTCGTAGAAAATGGGTACAGATTGTTGTGGGTGGGATGGGGTCACCTGTGATACGATGACAGGTCATGTCATTGCTGTTGACCTCAGTTGCAGTCGCCTTCAAGGTACCATCCATCCCAATACCACCCTTTTCTCTCTTTGCCATCTCCAGAGGCTCAACCTTGCTTACAACTATTTCAATCGCTCCGCAATTTCATCTAAGTTTGGTGGCTTTGCAAACATGACGCATCTCAACCTCACTTACTCCTTCTTTGCTGGTAATTTCCCATCCGAAATCTCCCATTTATCCAAACTAGTTTCACTTGATCTCTCTTTGAATTTTTACATGAGAATAGAAACGCCTAGTTTGAAGAGGCTTGTTCAAAACCTAACCCATCTAACTGAACTTGTTTTATATGAGATTGATGTGTCTTCTGTTTCAACTAATTGTCTCACGAATTTGTCGTCTTCTTTAACATCTCTTCGTCTTAATCGTTGCCAATTGAAAGGGAAATTTCCAGATAATATATTCCACCTTCCAAACCTCCAGATACTCCATGTAGCTTACAACTACAATCTCACCAGTTCCCTTCCAATGTATAACTGGAGTACTCCTCTCAAGTCCTTAATGCTCTCTGAAACCAGATTCCCAATTGACTTACCTAATTTAATCAGCAATCTCAAGTCCTTAAAACAATTGTCCCTCTCTGGATGCAATTTCATCAAATCATCATCTCCAACACTTCTTTCTTCCCACAGACAAATCACTTCTTTGGATCTGTCTTATAGTAACTTGGGTGGTCAGATTCCATGGTCCCTCCTAAACATTGCAGGACTTACTTACTTAGATCTCTCATACAACAATTTCATAGGGCAGCTTCCGGAAGTTATTTCAAACTCAACCCAAATTTTCTCTTCAAATAATTCTTCTACTAGTCAACGAGTCAACAAGATTCCTTTCAATCTAGAATTTCTCTACTTATCTGGTAACTTATTGAATGGGACAATACCATCTTGGGTGTATACAATACCATCTTTGCGTTACTTAGTCCTTAATAATAACCACTTCACTAGGCATATTGGTGAATTCCAGCATAACTCATTGGTTGCTCTTTGGTTGAATTATAACAACCTACATGGTCCCCTTCCATTGTCAATCTCTCAATTGGTGAGCCTTCGTTATCTAGGTGTCTCCTTCAATAATTTAAGAGGCAATGTGGAGTCAAAAATATTCTTTAAGCTCAAAAATCTTGGAACTCTTGAAATGTCAAATAATCCTCTCCTGTCACTAAGCTCCTTCACCTTTGCCACCAATATCTTGCCCAAAATTGTTTCATTACAGTTGTCTTCTTCCAACATAACTGAAATTCCACACTTTTTACGAACTTTAGAATATATTGACATGTTAGACCTTTCCAAAAACCAAATCAAAGGCAATATTCCAAAGTGGTTTCTGAAGGTGGGGAAGGATTCATTGTACAATTTGAATCTTTCATACAATTTCTTGACAAGTGTAGGACACCTTCCGTGGAAGAACTTGAGATATTTTGATTTTCGCTCTAACTTGCTTCAAGGACCACTTCCAGTACCTCCATTAGGCATATCTTTCTTTTCAGTTACAAGGAATAAAATAACTGGACAAATCTCTTCCTTGATTTGCAATCTCATTTTTATTGAGTACCTTGATTTGTCTTATAATCACTTGAGTAACATGATTCCTCCATGTGTTGGAAACTTCAGTGACAATCTCATAGATCTAAATTTACAAAATAACAATCTTAATGGCACCCTCCCAACGAAATTTGCAAAGGGATATCGCTTGAGAAGTCTTAAACTCAATGGCAACCAATTTGAAGGGTCATTGCCACAATCATTGGTCCATTGTAGAAATTTGGAAGTTCTAAATTTTGGTCACAACAAGATTAATAGCACCTTCCCTCGTTGGTTGGAAACTCTTCCAGAGTTGCGGGTTCTTATCTTGCGATCAAACAACTTTCATGTTGCCTTAGGAAACCCCAAGACCAAATTCCCATTCCCCAATTTGTGAATCATAGACCTATCTCACAATGAGTTCCATGGGCATTTGCCGACAAACCTTTTCAAGTATTTAAAAGCCATGATGAATGTGAGTGCGGATAATGGTGAATTGAAATATATGGGTGATAATTATTATCAAGATTCTGTGACAGTGGTGATGAAAGGGTTTTTCATTGATTTGGTAAAAATCCAAAGTCTATTCACAACCATCGATTTTTCCAACAATAATTTCAAAGGAGAAATTCCAAAGGTAATTGGAGAGCTTCGATCATTGAAGGGGCTTAATTTTTCACACAATAATCTTACAGGTTGTATGCCTCAATCGTTGGGAAATTTAACCAATCTTGAATGGTTAGATCTCTCCTCAAACAAGCTCACAGGTGCAATTCCTATACAATTGGTAGATCTCACAATGCTAGCATTTTTAAACCTATCAGAAAATTATCTTTTTGGACATATACCCCAAGGTAAACAGTTCAATACCTTTATGAATGATTCTTACTATGGGAACCTTGGGTTATGTGGATTTCCAATGACAAAAGCTTGTGGCAATGATGAGGGACAACAACCATCACCATCATCAACCATTCAAGAAGATGATTTCGAATTTGAAAATGGGTTTCATTGGAAAGTTGTATTGTTGGGGTATGGCTGTGGATTCATGTTTGGATTGGGTTTGGGTTATCTTGTGTTCTCAAGTGGAAAACCGAAATGGCTAGTGAATATTGTTTATGGAGGAAAACATAACAAGTTACAAAGATCCTAGAAGAATGCTCGTGGAAGAACTCACTGAAGAAGAATTTAGTAAATACAAATACTGATACTAGGTATATTTTTATATACTAATATATTTGAAAATATCTATTTCATAAATTTTTGCTTCCTTAAAACTGTCTTTATATTGGTAAGAAGATTCCTCATTTTTAATTTCCTTTATGCTAGTTTGGAATGGTTGTATTTGTGTTAATGTGAGGCTTACTACTAGTGTTACTGGGTGCATAAGCTTCTATGCTTCCTTAAAAAAAAAAAAAAAAAAAACCTTTTATGTTTAAGGTATAGCCATACCACAGAATATATAGGCTACTACTATGTAACCACCACATTTTAATGCTTTATTTATGTCAGACTTCATTTAATGACCCTTCTTTATTCTATAGTGTGAGAAGAAATTTCTCTACTTTATTGCAATTCTAACTACATCTTGTGGCCTGGGTATTTTTTTTTTTTTTGAAAGGGGCATCTTCACAGCTTAGTTGTAGCTTCAAATAATTGTATTATATTCTATTACATATTTCAATTATTATTATTATTATTATTATTACATCCTTGTAATATTACCTTCCTTTTACAGATTAAAGATCTTGTTGGTTGGATTGCATGAAGAGTGGTTATTTATTTATTTATTTATTAAAGAGCGGTGTTAATTACCCTAGTGCTACCTAGGATGCTTGGAGGAGTAAACTAATTCCTCTATATTTTCAATTAGATAAGATTCTAAAGTTATGTATTGATTGTGGGAAAAGCTTAGAAACTTAATGAATTGAATATATGTTCCTAGTGATTTTTGCTGTATTGGTTTCCACAAATTGTTACACACACCTTTACTAGTTGTTTCAGGAACTTTTTGGTTATGATTTTTGAGGTCTAAAATTTCAAAAAATTAAAAAAAAAATGAAATACTTTTCTTATTCCAAATTCTGTTAAACTAACAATAAAGAACAGCTCTTAGTAATTCTTTTTGTTTGGAGTGCTCATATGTATAGGCTGGGGACCCTTTCTATCTTTCTAACAAGATGGAGGGACAGTATTCATTCATAATTTAGATCACTGGCTGACATTCCATGACCAAATGATGATAAAAAATTGTTTGTTCTTATTGTTGGTGTCTAATTTCTTGCCATTTATTTTAAGGTACTAATTTGTTGGTCTTAATTTTTTGTGGGATTTTCTTGATCAAGGCTATGGTGCTTCGGTCCTTTTTTATGACAGAAATTGTAATAAAAACCATTTCAGACCTTGAGGGTTTTCAATAAAATTGATTTCATGAAGGAGGAGCTTTAAAAGGCTTGTCCAGGGATAGTTTCATGCACTAATTTGTTTCTATTGCCACAAGAGATGGCATTATGCTGGTCTGTTCTTGATCCTTAATCTTCCTATTCTCTCACTCTCTAAAGATATTTTGTTAATATCCAGAGTCCTTTAGCAACACTTTAAGGTTTAGGATTTAATGATTGTTTGTGGACAATGATTCTTGAATGAAAATTGGGTAAAATGTAAGAAACAAACTTTAAAAGAGTTGGTACCTCTCTACATTTTTTTATGTCGAGAGGAGTCTATAAAGTTCATATTAGTTGTGGGGACAGATTAGAAAGTTAATGAATTGAGAATATGTTCCTATTGATTTTTGCTGTTTTGGTTTCCACAAATTGTTAGTCACCTTTAATTAGCCAACTATTTGTTTCAGGCACTTTTTTATTATGGTTTTTCAGGTTGAAAACTTCAAAAAATTAAAAAAAAAAAAAAAGGAAAAGAAGAAGAAAAAGAAAGAAAAGAGAAATACTTTTCTTATTCCAAATTCTGTTAAACTGACAGTTAAGAAGCTCTTGGGAAGTCTGATGATGTGCTTGGGCCCAAATGCAGTTAGCTGGCCACCTTTCATTGCCTGTGCAGCAGCTGGATGTTTGATGTGAAACAAAGACAAAAGGTTTGTTCCATATTTGTTTTTGCCTTGATTTCTCATTTCTTTTTCTTCTTAGGAATTTAGCTGGAACATGCTTATAAACTATTGTGTTGTATGATAGCTATATGGTATCATTGGGTCCTAGAGGGATTTAATTTTTTTGAATTAGTAATAGTGTGAAAAAAAGATTCATATGCTTTGGAAATTATATGGGAACACAAAGGTAACATTTTAAATTTGCATTTTACAATATTTTTCTCTTTTGTAGCAATTAGAGAGAGTAAAACATTCAATTTGTCTCAGTATAAACATCTTTACTTCTTTTTTGGGTTTGAAGCAAGGGAACCCAAAACTGACCAACTAGTTGTTTCAGGCACTTTTTAGTTATGGTTTTTCAAGTCTAAAATGTCAAAAAAAAAAAAAAAAACTTTTCTTATTCTAATTTCTGTTAAACTGACAATCAAGAATGACTCTATATTGATAACTCGTTTTATTAGAGTTTTCTTATGTAAACTACTATACATGACATCACAGGCTAGACAGCATTCTTTCTTATTTCAATAGACACCTAATCTTAGGCTTCTAGGCCTCTTTGATCATCTGAGGGTGCACAGAAAACTGGGAAGATTGGCGATTAATTCATACAGAAACACCTCTTTGACTTCAAGGGGACAGGGCAGCTAGACCCAACTATAACTCCTGATTTCCTTATTGAGATGAGAATGAGGTGCTGAGACAGTAATAGGACCACCGCTCAGCCTTCTTCTTCATCCATGGCTTCATTGGAAATTAGTGAATCTGCAGTGGGGGATGTCCTATTTGCAAGCATTCTCATCTTCAATATCATCTGGGGCAGGTTTTGGCACTCACTACTATCAGAGCTTTTTAAGGGGGAGAGGACTCCTTTTTGCCAATCAGCAATTGATGGCTAATGAGGAGTCCTCAAGATTGGTAAGGGCTTATGCTTCAAATGACTGATTAATCTTTTGAATGGACTTTGCTCAGGTGATGTTGAAGATGTCAGGTCTTAATGTTCTGACTAGATCTCGAGGTCTGGTCTGACGAAACTGCTCCTTGGCCTTGGTCAGTTTCTAAGTGTCAGTCTGGCCATAATGAACTCTTGAGATCTCTGTTCTTTCATATTAGTTTTTCATATGTTCTATGTTTGATTGTAGATGCTGTGACTTCTAAATTTCTTGTCTGTGCTAATTTTTGAGTCTATATATAAAGGCAATGGCATAGAGTGTAGAGTCTGTAGACATTAGTTGATGCTTTTGGTTGGTATGTCTGTGTTTTAGTTGGTATGGCATAAAGTGTAGATATTTGTTGAAGCAGCTCAAAGATACTGCTGGGAAAGGCTGGTATGTCTTTGTCTTAACGAGGAGTTTCTATTTTAGCTTTTCATTATATTTTCTTATTTCTGATTGGTTGCTGAGAAAAGGAAAGAGAGGAAAGCTTTGAATTTTATAAACTTTAATGCTTTTGTGTTCAAGTTAATCACTAACTCTCTCCTCAAATAGTCTTAGGCTGGGTTGCACCGACACGCCATTTTTGGCGACGCGTCGGTGTCCGACACGTATCGGACACCGGAGCGGGTACGACTCGCCGGACTCCGGTGTCCGAGCGGTGTCTTCTTCTTTTTTTTTTTTTTTTTTTTTTTTTTTTTTTTCGCTTCTCCGACACGGCGCCGACACGGCACCGACACGCCAGCTGTGAAAAAAAAAAAAAAAAAACAGACCTCCGCCGGCATCTCAAGTCCTCAACCCAATGCCTTTGTTTGGAGCTAGATCGGGCCGATCGGTGAGCTCCATAGACGTCGACGCCGTGGCTTGTCCCTTCCGATCTCTCTCTCTCTCTCTCGGCGGGGATTGTCCGACTCTTCTCTTCAGTCTTCTCTCTCTGTTTTTTTTTTTTCGTTTCGTTTCTTTCAGATATTTTGGGGAATGGGTGTACTGTGTTACTTTAATATAAGTTAAAAGACCTTTCTTTTTTTTTTTTTTTTGGAACCCCATTCACACTGTTTACTCTGGTTTATACCTTTAAAAGTTTGGTTTCTTTTATGTTTTAGTTTGATGTAACTTATTTAAACTTTTGTTCTGTACTCTAAATATTTTATATGCATTATTATATTACTTTGAGGGATTAGTTTATTTATATTTAGTTCTTATATAATTTAAATTATAAAAATAAATGAATTTTATGTGTAAAAATATTAAAAAATGTCTAAATATAAAATTTAATTAATTATTTAATTGCCGTGTTCATGCCGTGTTGTGTCCTTATTTTTCAAAAATTGCCGTATCACCGTGTCTGTGTCGTGTCCGTGTCCGTGTATCATAGGTCTTAGGTGTAAATGGGTGGAGGAATTTAGTTTTTTTTGGGTCTCAACTAATAAGATTTGTTATTTTGTTTTATTTTTTATTTCCTGCTAACAATGATTACATTCTTTTTTGGGTAAAATGTACATAGGTTTGACTTGCCTGCACAAACCATCACCCTAGAGATTCGGAAAGATCTGCGTTTATTGAAGGTGTGGTGAACTCTATTTCTTTCCATGTAATTTGTTTCCGCGGCACTACTTTTCAATTATGCTCAAATTATTCTTTGTAACATTTTAATTGCTTCATTGTTTTTATTAAAAAAAAAAAGAAAAATTGTTTCATTTTTTAGAATTTGCTTAATGTTTCAACTTTCAACTTATGCACTTTAGGGAATGTGCAATTAAGCAACTTGAGTCACTGTCATGCAGAAATGGAATTAGGGAAATTATTTAAATGCCTCTTTGTAAATTAAGGTTATAGCTTAAAGTATAATTAAATCTTACTCTTCTACTTAAGAGATTGTATGACTTTAGATAACTAACAAACTGGAAAAATAGAAATGAAGAAGATGGTAGGGGACTTCCTATTGATGTATTTAATATGTTCTATAATGTATATGCAGTCATTAGCCTTTGACTGGATCCATGTTTAGCATTCGAAAATTCTTTTCTATGTATGGAATGTAAAAGTTTTACTTACCAAAAAATAATGTTTGTGTAAAATTTGAGTCTAGATGAGTAAAATTCCAAATTGAAACTGAAAGCTGGTTGATTTTCCACGAGTTGAACTGGAATTGATAATATTTTTGCCAATGATGCTGACAGGGTTGCTGATCTTCTTCATGCCTTGTGTAACTTGTAAGCAGCATCTGTAGGCCTTCTGTAACTTGTAAGCAGCATCCTTAGTGAGAGGGATTTACCCTGCACCATACGAAGATGATTTTCTAGGGATATAAATGATATTTGTTAGTCATATACTGCCAGTTAGTTTTCTTGTAAAATGTCATTGGCATACTCAAGTATAAAACTTGGGCTGGACTTGAAGTAAATATAATGGTAGTATCCTAGAATCTTTAATTTGTTGCTTTATCTGGGACATATATAGTGTCAATTTCAAAACGTTGATTCAGAATCTCAACATCACTCAAAAAGTTTTGTTTGCATCATATTGACCTGAATGCACATGATTCTAGTTGTTTACATGAAATATCAAGAAGCCATCAAAACACATCGTAATTTAAGACATGCCTTAAATTATAATGGGCTCTTACTTTGACCAAAGTGAGCGTTCTCTTATGATAACATGTTCCAGCTATGGGACTAGACCTAATTCATCTCAGGATGTCTTTGGAGTTGAACAAGTCTCACTCAAACAATCTCCCATTTATTTTTGAATTGTGTTGGAACTCATTTAGATTTTAAGTCATTATATATCTGTCTAAATAATGGAAAGTTATTCAATACTCCTTTAGTAATGCTCTCTCCTCTCACATGAATGATGGAGCCTACCGTGAATTTAATTCGTGAGACCTATTATGATGTGTCAAGAAAATAAATTTTTGTGTACTAAATAATTACAATTAAATAATCATAAATAAAAACTTAATAAGAAGCTTCCTTTTTTTTTTTTTTTTGGGTGGGGGAAGGGGATGATAAGGTATTGTGAAACTTGCATAAGCATGTACTGGTTATGGGTTTATCAAGATAATAGGACACTTGCTATTTGACTTTGATAGTTCATTTGCTTGCTAGGAGTTTAGATTCTATACCTTAGGTAGGTTATTATTGATTTATGAATTCTTGCCCGTGTTCATAATTACAGTTGAGAAGTGCCATTGATCTGAAGGGGCACTACAAGAAGGGTGATTCAAAATCCAAAACATTGTCCAAGTATTTCCTGGTAAGTCTATTTGTAATTTCTAGACTAATAGTATAATATGTGATATCTTGGAGCTGTAACTAGGACTGTGTGTATATTTTCTTTTGGGTGGTATACATTTTGTTATTTAGGCTTGGCTAATTCATGCACCATTTGGTCTTTCTAACCAAAGCTCTGCTTTGCTCCATTTCAGAAACTCTTTTTCTGTCGGTAATTTTAGGTATTTTGCTCTTCAGCAAAAAAAAAAAAAAAATTAGGTATCACACTTGTGAATCTTATCCTTTGAAGAATTCATGGAAAATGGGTACAGATTGTTGTGGGTGGGATGGGGTCACCTGTGATACAATGACAGGTCATGTCATTGTTGTCGATCTCAGTTGCAGTCGCCTTGAAGGTCCCATCCATCCCAATACCACCCTTTTCTCTCTTCGCCATCTCTAGAGGCTCAACCTCGCTTACAACTTTTCGATGGCTCCACAATTTCATCTAAGTTTGGTGGCTTTGCAAACATGACACATCTCAACCTCATTGTGTCCTCCTTTGCTAGTAATGTTCCATCCGAAATCTCCCTCTTATCCAAACTGGTTTCACTTGATCTCTTTTTTGATTAAAACATGAGAATTGAAACGCCTAGTCTTAAAAGGCTTGTTCAAAATCTAAACCATCTAACTGAACTTGTTTTGGATTATGTTGACATGTCTTCGATTTCACCTGATTCTTTCATGAATTTGTCTTTCTCTTTGACATCTCTTCGTCTTTCTTTATGTGAATTGAAAGGGAGATTCCCAGATAATATACTCCACCTCCCAAACCTCCAGCTGCTCCAGCTTGGTTACAACGACAATTTCACCGGTCCCCTTCCAACTTATAACTGGACTACTCCCCTCAAGTCCTTGGAGCTATCTGGAACTGAATTCCCAATCGACTTAACTAATTTAATCAGTAATCTCAATTCCTTAAAAAATTTGTATCTCAGTGGATGCAATTTCATAGGTTCATCATCTCTAACATTTCTTCCTAGCCACAAACGAATCACTTCTTTGGATCTCTTTGATGATAACCTGGGTGGTCAAATTCAGTGGTCCCTCCTAAACTTTGAAGGACTCACTATCTTACATCTCTCAGGCAACAACTTCATAGGTCAACTTCCAGATCTTTCTACAAACTGGACACAAGTTTCTTCTTCAAACAGTTCTTCCAAGAGTCGGTCGGTTAGTCAAATTCCTTCTACTTTGGTATATCTCCCTTTATCTCATAACTTGTTGAACAGCACTATACCATCTTGGTTGTATGACATACCATCTTTGCAATACTTATATCTAGACAATAACCAATTCACTGGGCATATTGAAGAATTCCAGCGTAATTCTTTAAATTATCTTGATTTGAGTAATAACAACCTACATGGCCACCTTTCAATCTCGATTGCTAAACTTGTGAGCCTTTACCATCTAAATATTTCCTTCAATAATATTAGTGGTCCTCTAGAGTCAAGCATGTTCTCAAAGCTCAAAAGTCTTGAAATTATTGACCTTTCACATAATCCTCTGTTATCGTTCAGCACCTATGGCATTGTAGACTATACTTTGCCCAAACTTTGGGATTTGCATTTGTCATCTTGCAACATAAGTGACATTCCGGATTTTATAAAATCCATGGAAAGTTTAGGAGAGTTAGACCTTTCTAATAACCATATCAAAGGCAATATTTTGATGTGTTTGTTGGAGGTGGGGAAGGATTCTTTGTCTTCCTTGAATATTTTGTACAACTCCTTGACAAGTATTAGACACCTTCCTTGGAAGAATTTGCAAATTCTTGATCTTAGTTCCAACTTGCTTCAAGGACCACTTCTAGTACCTCTATTGGGCACTCATTTCTTTTCAGTGTCAAGGAATAATTTAACTGGAAATATACCTTCCTTGATTTGTAATATCACTTCCCTTGATGTCCTTGATTTGTCTCATAATCAGTTAAGTAACACGGTTCCTCCGTGTTTGGGAAACTTTAGTTATTTTTTTACGGTCTTAGATTTGAGAAGTAACAAACTTAATGGCACCATTCCAGCAACTTTTGCAAAGGGAAACTACTTGAGAAGTCTTAACCTCAATGTCAATCAATTGGAAGGGTCATTGCCAAGATCGTTGATCAATTGCCGAGGGTTGGAAGATCTAGATCTTGGTAACAACAAGATAAGTGGCACCTTCCCTTATTGGTTGGAAAGTCTTCCAAAGTTACGGGTTCTTATTTTGTGTTCAAACAAATTTCATGGTGCCATAGCCAATCCCTCAACCAAATTCTCTTTCCCGAATTTGCGAATCATAGACCTCTCTCACAATGATTTATGCCAAAAAAAAAAAAAAAAAAAAAAAAAAATGCAGCCCATGGTCTTTTTCCAACAAAATATTTCAATCATTTCAAAGCCATGATGAACATAAATGCGAATAATGGTAAATTGAAATATATGGGTGACGACTATTATCATGATTCTGTGATGGTCACCATGAAAGGATTTGATATTGAAATGGTGAAAATCCAAAATTTCTTTACAACCGTTGATTTCTCAAACAATAGTTTTAGGGGGGAGATTCCACTGTCGATTGGAAAGCTTAAGTCTCTCAAGGGGCTTAACTTTTCTCCCAATAACCTTATAGGTCATATGCCTCCGTCACTAGGAAATTTAAGCAATCTTGAATGGTTAGATTTCTCCTCAAACATGCTCACAGGGGAATTCCTAGACAATTGGTAGATCTTACATTTTTGGAAATTTTAAACCTGTCAGAAAACCATCTTGTAGGACTGATACCTCAAGGTAGACAGTTCAATAGCTTTACAAATGACTCTTACAATGGAAACTAGGGGTTATGTGGATTTCCATTGACAAAAGCTTATCACAGTGATGACAGTCAACAAACACCAACATCAACAACTATTCAAGAAAATGATTTTGAATTTGAAAATGGGTTTCATTGGAATGTTGTATTGTTGGGGTACAGATGTGGATTCATGTTTGGATTGGGTTTGGGTTATCTTGTGCTATCAAGTAAAAAACCGGAATGTCTTGTTAATATTGTTTATGGAGAACGGCGTAACAGGGTTTGAAGATCCAAAATGAATGCTCGTGGAAGAACTCGTTGAAAAAGAAGTTGGTGGAAGCAAATACTGATTTAAGGTATATTCTTATATACAAATATATTTGATTCTCAAAAAAAAAAAAAAAATACAAATATATTTGAAATTACTCTATTTCATCATTTTGGTTCCTTAAAAATGCATCTTTAAATTGCTAAGATGATTGTTCAATTTGAATTTCCTTTATGCTTAGTTAGGAATGATTGTATTTGTTTAATGCAAGGTTTATTACTAGTGTGACTGGATGCATGAGCATCTATGTTTGAGTTATAGCTATAAACTAGAGTAAATAGGCTTCTACGATGTAACCACCACATTTTAATGCTTTATTTAAGTCAGACTTCATTTAATGACCCTGCATTACGTACTAGTATGAGAAGAGATGTCTCTACTCCATTGCAATTCTATACTACTCCTTGGTCAAGGAATTTTTTTTTAAGGGGCAACTTCACTGTTATTTCATCCTTGTAATATTACCTTTGTTTTACAGATTAAAGATGGTTAGATGGGTGTTGATCCTAGTGCTACCTAAGATGCTTTAAGAAGTAGACTAATTTCCTCTATATTTTCAATTAGATGCCTTTTATTTCAATCAAGTTTCTTGTTGAGTTCCACTATTAAGCTTAGTTCCATTATTAGGCTGGGATTATCTACATTTTGTGGCTTTTCTGTTTTCTGATGTGGGTGTTTTATTTGTTTTATCTTGCTTGGTATATTTCCGAGGAAGTGGCTATTAATTCTGAATTTTGTGGGCTTTGTGAATTTTTGTATTGCTATTCTTGTGAGTAGTGTGATTCTTAGTACGCATATCAAGTTTTGTATTAAAAGATTAAATAAGGCAGCAAATTGTATGTTCTGATTTTTTGGAGTATTGAATCATTATTCCAATTTAATCTTGGTGTTGTGATTTCTTGCCATTTATTTGTGGGTTTTAGTTTGTTGGTCTTAATGTTGTCTGGGATTTTCTTGATCAGGGTTGTGATGCTTCGGTCCTTTTGGATGACAGCAACGGTGATAAAAAACCATTGCATACCCAATCAGACCTTGAAGTGTTTCGATAAAATTGATTTCATCGAGGAGCTTGTTCAATGGTATTTTCATGTGCTGATATTGTTTCTATTGCCACTAGAGATCGCATTATTCTGGTCTGTTATTGATCCAGAATTTTCAAATGTTCTCGCTCTCTTAAGATATTTTTGTTAATTTTCCTTTCACCTGAGGGTTTTGGTAACAGTTTAAGGTTTATGATTTGATGATTGTTTGTGGATAATGATGCTTGCATGAAACTTGGGTAAAATGTAAGAAACAGACTTTAAAAGAGTTGCTATCTCTTTACTTTTTTATATGTTGAGGAGTCTATCAATTAAGATTCTAAAGTACATATTAGTTATGTGGAAGGCCAGAAATTTATTGAATTGAGAATATGTTCCTAGTGATTTTTGCTCTTTGGTTTACACAAATTTTTAGTCTCCTCTTTACTTAGCCAACTAGTTGTTTCAGGAAATTTTGGTAATGGTTTTTCAGGTCAAAAATGTCAAAAAATTAAAATACTTTTCTTATTCTAAATTCAGCTAAACTGACACTAAAGAACAGCTCTTAGTAACCCTTTTTATTGGTGTTCACTACTATGCTTGACATAACAGGCTGGTGGCTCTTTTTATCTGGTTTTAACAGGATGAAGGGACGCCACTCATTCATATTTTAATGAAGTATGACCGACATTGTATGACCAGATGATAATATAACATAGACACTTCACCTTTTTTCCCTTAAGAGGTTTTGATGAAAGAGAAAGTCTGTCTTCTAGGTACTTACTAGCTCTCTGCCCTTTCTTTTTTCCCCCCTCATTTTATGGGGTTGAAAAAGGTTTAAAAAGTTATTTGGTTTGTATCGGATTCTTGATTAGTGGGAAGATTGGCTATGAATTCATACAGAAATGCCTCTGACTTCAAGGTGACAGGGCAGCCAGACCCAACTATAGCTCCTGATTTCCTTGTTGAGTTGAGAAAGAGATACCAAGACAGTAATAGGACCACCACTTGGCCTTCTTCACCCTTGGAATCATTGGAAATGAGTGAGTCTGCAGTGGGGATGTCATATTTGAAGGCATTGTGATCTTTGATACCATTTGGGGCAGGTTTTAGACTCACGACTTTCAGAGCTTGTTAAAGGGGAGAGGACTCCTTTTTGCTGCTCAACAATTGATGGCTAATGAGAAGACCGCGAGATTAGTAAGGGATTATGTCTCCAATGATGGATTTACTTTCTGAATAGACTTTGCTTGGGCATTGATGAAGATGTTAGGTCTTAATGTTCTGACTGGATCTCAAGGTCAGATCCGACGAAACTGCTACTTGTCTTTGGTTAGTTTCTAAGTGACAGTCCAACCATAATGAACTCTTGAGATCTTTGTTATTTCATATTTGTTTCTCGTTTGTTCTATGTTTGATTGTAGATGCTATGACTATAAATTTCTTGCCTGTGCTAATTTTTGAGTCTATATATAAAGGCAATGGCATAGAGTAGACATTAGTCACAACTATGAACCTTATTAAAAAAAAAAAAAAAACTGCATATAAATGTGTTTTGGCTGTTGAGTTCTTTAGACATATAGAATTTTAATGTTTTGATTCTTACCAAAAGTTAACAAATATTTGGGAAGTTCATAATGTATGCTGCAACATCCAAATTAATATTAAGGATAGAATTCTTTAGACGTATGTGGAGTTTGTGGTGCCTTTGTGTTAAAACCTCATTCCCTCTCCCTTGTGCGTGTGTGTATTTGTTTCTCAAAAAAGAAGCAAACCTTATGAAAATTAAACAATGCACAGAGAACAAAACACAATCAAAACCCCAATGAGTTATTACTGAGTTATTAAGGTTTTCTGAGTTTTTTCTTTTTAGGCCATGACAGAAGAAAAGGTTCGTTGGGTTTAGAAAAGCTAAGGATACTGTGCTAGTCATATTGACATTGATAAGGCCCAGCATAGAGACCACAGAACTAGAAGGCCCCGATGAGCTCATATCAACCATGACCAAGTTATTTTTTATTTTTTATTTTTCCCTTTTTTGGGGGTGGGGGGATAGAATGCAAGAGAGTAAGTGATTGGTCTTTCATGGGAACCAAATCTGCTAAAATTTTCACAAGGAACCCATAATGGGTCTGGGAGCAAATCTCAGAATCAGAGTGAAACTAGCGCACTTTAGTTTTAACTTGTCATTATATTTTCTTCTGTCTGATTGGTTTGGCTAGAAAAAGCAAGAGAGGAAAGGTTTGAATTTCTTAAACTTTGATGCTTTTGGTTTCAAGTTAATCAACTCTCCTCAATTAGTCATTAGGTGTAAATGGGTGGAGTTTTTATTTGGGGTCACAATTAACAAGATTTGTTCATTAAGAAGTGTTGTCAAATTTGCTAACAAGGATTACATTTTTTTTCTTTTGGTAAAATGTACATAGGTTTGACTTGCCTGCACAAACCGTCACCCCTGAGATTGAGAAAGATTTGTGTTTACTGAAGGTGTGGTGAACTCTATTTTTTGTCTATGAAATTTGTTTCTGCAGCACTACTTTTTAATTATGCTTTATTATTCTCTCTGTAACATTTTAATTGTTTAATTGTTTTTATTGATAAAGTAAAAAATAGTTTTCGTTGTTGTGAATTTGCGTAGTGTTTTAACTTTCAACCTTATGTGCTTTAGGGAATGTGCCATTATGCAACTTGGGTCACAACCATGCAGCTATGGAACTAGAAAAATTATTGAAATGCCTGTGTCTTTGTAATTAGTATTATTATCTTAAAGTGTAATTAGATCTTACTGTTCTACTTAAGAGATTGTTCTGCTTTATATAATTCACAAATTGGGAAAATGGAAATGAAGTGGAAGGTAGGGTACTTCCTATTAATGCATTTAATATGTTCTATAATGTATTTGTAGTCATTAGCCTTGGGCTGAACCTATGTTCAACATTCGAAAATTCATTCCTGTGTATGGAATGTAAAAGTTTTACTTACCAAAAAATAGTTTGTGTAAAATTTGACTCTAGATGGGTAAAATAACGACTTTAAACTAAAAGTTGGTTAATTTTCCACAAGTTGAACTGGAATTGATAATAGTCATACAATAGTATGGCACTAGTAGTTGTTTTTCTACCAGTGATGTTGACAGGATTGCTGATCTTCTTCATGCCTCCTGTAACTTGTAAGCAACATCCTTGGTGAGAGGGATTTACCCTACACCATACAAAGATGATTATCCAGGGATATAAATGATATCTGTTAGTCATATACCGCCAGTTAGTTTTCTTGTAAAATGGCATTGGCATACTCAAGTATAAAACTTGGGCTGGACTTGAATTAATTATGAAGGTAGTATCCTTGAATCTTTGATTTGTTGTTCTATCTGGGATGTTTATAGTATCAATTTCAAAAAGTTGATCAGCAACTCAATTTCACTCAGAAAATTTTGTTATTGACCTGAATGCACATGATTCTATTTGTTTACATGAAATTCACATCAGGAACCCATCAAAATACATCGTAATTTAAGATTTGCTTTTAAATTATGATGTGCTCTTACTTTGACCAAAGTGAGCATTCTCTCATCATAACATTTTCACGATATAGGACTAGACCTAATTCATCTCAATATTTCTCTGGAGGTGAACAAGTCTTAAACAATCTCCCATTCATTTTTGATTTATGCTGGTACTCATTTAGATCTTAAGCTATTTTTTTTCTTACCTATAAAAAAAGAAAAAAGAAAAAAGATTTTAAGTCATTATAGCTATCTAAATAATGGGAAGTTATTTTAAGACTAATAATATAGTAAGTGATATCTTGGAGCTATAACTGGGACTGTATATTCTTCTTTGAGCGGTATGCATTTTGTTATTTAGGCTTGGCTTATTCATACACCATTTGGTCTTTGGACAATTAGATCGAGATGGTGTTAGTGTCAGCATCAGACTTCTTCACGGGTAGACTCAAGAGGAAGGAGAGAAGGGGAATAATTGCAGCTGAGTTGATATCTGATCTTACCCTTGCTGAATACAGGTGAGATATGCAACTCTACCTTGTGTTTGGGTTGAAAACCATATGACCATATCACAACATGATGCTTTGAGTTTAAAGGGTAAAAAGAATGTGGTGTTGTCATTCATAAATATATGTTCTTTTACCTATATAGAATGATTAATTAAGATGAATTCAGCTAACAGTAATCTAAAATGTTATAAGAGCATGCTTATCTCAGTTGTCATCTCAAATGAACTTGTAAAAATAATTTAGACAGACATAATTTGTTAAGAAAACAGCTATGATATGAAGCATGGTCATCATATAAAACAATAATATAAAAACTTGAGAATGAGAGAGCATATACTATTTATGCTTCGTATTTCTAGAAATTAATTCCAGCAGAAACTTCCATCTTAACTCATCCCCTCATAAAGTTATAGCCAAGTTGGGGTCCTCTATTGTGCAGCTTACACGGTTTTAATACTACGTTTAACCAATTTGGAATTATTTTGATTATTTTTTAGGGAGTTGTTCCTTTGTCCTCAGTTATGTGAAGAGTAAAATTATTTCTTTGATAATCTATGTTTGTATTTGATTTACATCTTTTGGGATAGCCAGAATTTCTCTATGAAATGAAGCTTTAATTTCAGTTTGTAATGTATCTTGCTTTGTTTTGCTTTCCATGTGGAAACCCTTTTCAGGAAGCATAAGGTTTGAGAGAAAAAAGAAAAGAATCAACCCGGGAAAAATGAGAAATGGAAGATAGATGGTCAACAGTCACTGAAGTTTGCAAAGCAAAGAATGCACTGAAATATCTTCATCATTTTTTTATCAGATATTTCTGCATTTATAGAGCACATTGGAAAGATTATTGTGTCAAGATGGACCCATAGATGGATCTGATAAACTTGTGATACTTTAACCAAGTGACATGAGAAACAGAATCCACTGAGCTGATTTTTTATTCATAGCTATATTCACATGTTCTCTTTGATGATGGCTCCTTCCCGTAGTTTTTGTTATAGAATTGATCATTATTGTTGTGAGGTATAAACGAATGCTTCAGGAAATAATAGATATTGATGGGAATTTTGGTTATGATGACATGGAGCTACTATAAAAAAATTTATGACTAAATTCATTTTGAAGATATTTAAGAGCACATAATTGGCACTTAGTGTAGCTCATTTTCTGAGGGAGGAAAAATTTAGAAGATGCATATGGTGCTTTAATGATTGACACATTTTCTATCAAGAATAGAAAGTGCTCATATGGTCAAAAGTCAAAACACACATTGTTTAACTCCATCATTACTTTGCAAAGGGAGTATTTGAAATTGTAAGGACCAGCCATGCATATAGGATTGAAAAACTGTCAGATGTGGACAAGTTGCTTATTTCTTTGGGCTGAAGCAAATTATTTTGAGGGGCTATTCAAAACAACTGAATCCTTTCCCCTCTGTTTTTTTACGAATGAGAATTCTTTATTGAAATAAAAATGATTACGTACAAAGTAAACTACACGCTTCAACAAAACACAACATACATAAATAAATTAATCTCAACATATTTCTTATATAAATGTACTCGTCAAAAGTCTTTAACGTTAAAGTTCTTTTTATTTCACATTTACTTTCAGAAAAGAGCAGGTTATTCCAATGAACTAGTGAGTTCCCTAAGTTGCTGCGCGCTTAGTACAAAGAGCAACAGGCCAACACAAAAACTTTTAGCCAACTTCGCCACAAGGCTACACACAAGGAAGAATAAAGGATGTACATGATTTTCAAACTCTCTTGGTTTCATGTTTAACTTATCAATAACTAAACGTACACACACTTGCAATATTAGAAAGGAAATAAAGGTTGTTTTACCAAAAATGACCAACGCATGAATATTTTAGATTTTAGGTTTTATTAAGTACATATAACTATTAACAATAATGAGCCACTAACTCTAAATTTGTTCAATACAAACTTGGGAATGCTGTTTTTTAAAAACAATTTCCACATAAGAAAATTCAATGTCAGCTTCAAAAGTCTACCCTACCAGCTGAATGAAGGATTTCTTTAGGAGATGAGGGCCGGGGCAGAATTTGAGATCACAGGTAAATTTGAAATAAATGATGAAGACATATCTTTCCTCTGTAAAAAACCTTTTAAACAAGGTAATGTGGCTAGGATAAATAAGGGTAAAAGGCTTTTAAGTGAAGTTCAAGTTTCAAAATTTATGTTTCAAAACCCTCTTAGGCCTCAAGATAGATCTAAGTGTGTGTGCTTACTTGTCACCGTTGTGGTGTTGTTGGTCATATGACTCGTATTAGACAAATTGTTTTTAACAGAGGTTTTAGACTGAATTTATATGAAGACCTTCACCTAGGAAGCAAAGTAGACCTAAGACTACTCCTGCTTATCTGAATTATGGTGTTTTTGGACAAACTCATTCCAATTATTTCAAATTATCTGAATGTAGACTAAACACATTTTCACAATTTGAAGAGTATACATCATTGGCATCAGAATAGCGTAAAGCTTATTTTTTAAGGGAGAAACAAATCAGAATCTGTACCTATTGCCTTTAAAATTAAGCGACAAATATTTTGTGTCAAGAATAGAGGTGCTCGTATGGTAAAAGGAAGCACTGCTTGGAAAGCAGTCATTATTTCTTAAATTGAATTAAATTATTATGCGGGGCTTTTTTTTTTTTTCTAAATAATTTATTATGAGGGGATTTAAAAGGGAAACTCATACTAGCTACTGCAAATACTCCTTTCTCAAAAAAAAAAAAAAAAAGAAGCTACTGCAAATACTCAAGTAAAATTAGGCTTGTTTTTTACTTCCTCTTTCTTACAAAGGACCCTTGTTTGTTGAAATGAAATTATAAAAAGTAAACAACACACTTAAAAAAAAGAAAATAAAAAAGCCACAACACAAGTAAATAATTTAACCCCAAGGTATGATGAAACCATTGCAGAGAACAATACTCTCGCATGTTTCCTATAGAAAGCCCCTTGTAAAAACCGTTAAACTTCAAAATTTTTATTTATTAAGTACATATAACCAGGTATGAAATAATTTCTCCTCAATTATATGGGTTTTCAATGAAAATGAGTTCACTTTGAATGAAAATCAAAATAGTCAAAGGCCCCAATTGGGATCAAAACTGAAATTGAGCTCAAAGAGAATAACAATGGTGGCGTTTCATTAATTGTAGACACATGTGATTACTTACGCAAACGGTGGCGTTTTACTGATGCAACTTGAAGCGGAAAATGTCAGGTTAGAGTTCTAAAAGTCCGTTAGAGATGCGTAAAACGTGGGAATGGTTGTTAGAAGACAATTTTTTTTTTTTTTTTTTTGGGTGAAATGTTAGAAGATAATTTATCTTTGAATTTCTGCATTTACATTGTAATTGAGATATAATTAGTCTGTTTGGCATCAGCTTTAAAACCTCACTTTTTCTCATTTTTTTTTTTCAAGAATACAAGTATACTTTATCTCATTTTCAGCAAAAAAAATTTTAGTAAAAGGTTAGATAAACAATATTATATTATTATCACAGAATTATTCCTCACAATTCTCTCTGTTTTTCACTTCGTCTTCTCCATTATATACTACTTTCTTTCTCTTCCTCTTTTTTTGTTAATTAATCTTACTTTCTTAGTTTATTCATGGCAACTTAAGATTTCTTATACACAAGGTCCGAACTCAAAATTATAAGGTACTCTTAGAGTATAGTGACATAATGCTCATTTATTTCATATTTATGATGAACCCCATCATAAATCTAATTGGTGGGACTTACTATGAATGTGAGATGGAGTAGAACCACATTACCAAATTTCGGGATTTCCTAATAATTACTCTTGTTAAACAAGCGTTTTGGGTTTTACTAATTAGAGAATGTTTGAATTTCTTTAAAATATTGAATTTTTTATGCCTCATTCCACATCTTGCGCCTCATACCAATTAAGTTCTTTGATTTTATCTATAATTGTTCTCTTCCTCTTATTTGTTATATAAATAAATTGAATTACATTGGTGTAATAAATTGAATTACAATTTGTGTTATTTGAACATTATTATTTATTTTAGGAAAAATACGTAATTCTTATAACATTTAATTATTATAAGAAAGAAAAACTATAGCCAATATTAATATACTTTTAAAAAAATCATTTTTATTCTTTTATTATGATACAAAATACAAATCTATATTTTGACTCTATTCCATGCTTATCTTGCCCCCCTTTTTTTGGATAATAAACCATGCCCATGATTAAATTTAAGTGATAGTATATATTCTTAATTTTAGGATAAATCGGAAAACTCTACGACAAAAATAGGGGTCCCATGGATAAATTATAAAGGAACGTTGGCACTTGACCAATGACATGCTAGTGTATTTACCAAAAACAAAAAGGAAATGCTAGTGTAAAAAAAATAAAATAATTCAATAGCGTAATACTAAGAAATTCTTTGTGCCTAAAAAATAATATACAAGTCTCTCGCACTAAATACTTTTGGTATTTTTTTTTTGTTAAGACTACCATTACTTTTCTCTTTTACTCCAATGACAAATTTGGATTTTGAAGGCATGGGTTTGTATGTGTTCACAACTTGAGCTTCAACCCTCTCTCTCTCTCTCTCTCTCTCATGCACATATATACACACAATTCTAGTATAACAAATGGTGAGTATTTGATGGAGTTGTAGCTCGAAATTAAACTCTTTTAACAAAGGTTTTGAAATGCATTTAAAATTAGCGTCTAAGGAGTTAAGAGTTAAATAAGGGTGAAAAAGATGTTGGTGATGAGGGGTTGTTGGCTTTAGATTCAACAAAGAATGTGGGGGAAAAATTAGTGATATTAAGATATTCTACAATGAAAGAGGAAGTGATAAGAAATTATGGAACAAAAGAGAAAGATGGGAGATAACAACAAAGATTAATTTGGAGTAGACCATTTCGACTTGTTTGTCATCTTTATGACAATGTCATTGTAGGTATTATGAATTTCAGTTACAAGCTACTTTCAGCAACAAGTTTCAACAGTAACCAACTAACCATGTAGTCTCACACACACACACACACACACACACACACACACACACACACACACACACACATTTTGAGGTAGTCATAGAAAAATGAGATCAGTCTCTTATAGCAGCGGTTTTGGATATGCCGCAAAAAAAAAAAAAAAAATGCAGCCTAAACACAAATTTTTTTTTTTTTGGTAGTGGAAGTAGAATGAAATTAGTGTTAGTTTCCTTCCTTCAAAGAAAGTATTGTGCTTGGCTCACCATAGATATCTTATTAAAAATCTAATTTGACACTTACCAAGATAATTAATGCGATGTCTCCTAGTTCAATCTAGCATGAATCTTTAGCGAATAGTTATATTGTCCAAAAGTCATGCTAGTTAGTAGTTGGACCATGATGCCGTTACTTTCCAAGTCTAAATTGATTTTTTAAACACTAACCAAAGACTTATTCAATGTAATTAGGATCATAGTCTTTTAACAAAACCACATGTTTTGAAGTCTTTTGGATAATTTGATAGTTATAACAAAGGAGGGAAGATTTGAATCATAGAGACACCAGGAGGTGTCAACTAATTGAGCTTCAAAAATCTTGGCATAGGTTTTGAAGTATATTCCCTTGCAACACAAGTTTTCAAGTTTGAATGAATTTAGAGAATTAATAACTTGATAAGATAGTTATATATCACTATACAATTATATAGTTCAAAAGCCATGCTAGTCGATAGTGGGACCATGTGGCCATTACTTCCCAAGTCTAAATTTATATTATGAACACTAACCAAAGACCCATTGCAACATTATTAGGATTAGAGTCTTCTAATAGTACCACATGTTTTGAAGTTTGTTTTTTTTAATTCAATAGTTAAAACGGAGGATGGAAGATTGGAATCCTTGATGTCTCCATTGATAGTTATATCTAATTAGCATACACTTTTTTTCAAATAAAGCAACTTAACAATAAATAAATTTTAATTTAGGTTTGAATAAATTTCCTTAAACAATTTTTAATTGATAAGTATACTCTACTCTAAAAGGTCTCTAATTGATTTATTCTTTATTAATACTTATTAAACAAAGGCTAAATTACAAATTACACTCTAACTTAAACTTGTTTTTAATTCGGTTCTTTAAGTTTCACTCTTTTTCATTTCATTCTTTTTACTTTCATTTGTTTTCATTGTATTCCTTCCGTCCAATCCATATTGGACGATATTAAGCTAATATAAAGATTGGACAATATTGATAGAATGTCTAAAATAAAAACATATTTAAGTTAAACATTGAAAAAACAAATGAAACTTGAATGAATAATTTGAAAATAAATTAAAGTCGGAGGATGTAATTTGCAGTTTAAACTTTAATATAAATATGTTTTACATAAAAATAAATTTTTTAATCATTACATAAGATGTTGATGAGTAGATAACTAGATATATAATTATAGTCAATTTTTTATTTTATTTTATTTGAGGAAAAAGTAATGGGTGGTGTAAAACTTACCCGAATATCGTGATTGCTACACATTTGATAATTGCCATGCATTTAAGGTCCGTTTGGTTAGGTGTTTTGGGAATTTAAAAGAACTTTTTTTTAAAAACCCAAAACTCTATTTTGCCACCACTACTCCTCACAGTTTTTTTACAAACGCTCATTTTAAACTCAAAACACTGCTTTCTAACAGTTTATACAAACACACTCTTAGTATGCAATTATGCAATCTGCATCAAACAATTATTATGTAGTCCAAAATTTTAAGATTACAACTTTCCAAGTTTTTGAAAGTTTCAAACAATGACCAAAATACTTTGGAAATTTTGAACAATGACCAAAGATTTGGCGAGACGTTAACAACATTAAAGTCTTCTAATGGTGTCACTCGTTTTCAGGATTAAAGGTTTATGGCATATCTATGACATAAAAAGAGTTGCGGTTATTTTCTCCCACACAAATTTAAAGAGATAAAGCTACTAAGTAAACTTTTCTTACTATTATTTTGGAAAACTATCTACCCCATAAGTCCACCCCCCCCCCCTATGTATCAATTTCTGCATACAGGCTTATATGGTAGAAAAAAGAAAGTAAAAAGTGTTTAAGGGTCCACCTGAGTACATATGTTAGTAAAATCCAAATGAGATTAGTCTCTTATAGCGGCAGTTTTGGCTGCCAAAAAAAAAAAAAAAAAAAAACAAACCAAGTAAACCGTTTTTTTTTTTTGGTTTGTAGTGGAAGAAGAATGAGATTAGTGTTAGTTTCCTCCCTTCAAAGAAAGTATTGTGTTTGGCTCACCATATATATCTTATTAAAACACTAATTTGAAACATACCAAGATAATTAAAACAATTTCTCCTAGTTCATTCTAGCATGAATCTTTAGCAAATTGTTATATAGTCCAAAAGTCATGCTAGCTAGTAGCTAGACCATGCTGCCATTACTTTCCAAGTGTAAATAGAACTTCTGAACACTAACTAGAGATTCATTCAATGTAATTAGGATTAAAGTCTTCTAATAGAACCATATGTTTTGAACTATTTTGGATAATTTGATAGTTATAACAAAGGATGGAGGCTTTGAATCATGGAGACACAAGGAGGTGTGAACTAACTGAGCTACAAAAACCTTGGCACAGGTTTTGAAGTATATTCCCTCATAACACCGGTTTTCAAGTTTGAATGAATTTAGAAAATCAATGACTTGAAAAGAGTAGTTGTATATCATCAAAAAATTATATAGCTAAAATGTCACGCTAGTCGATTGTGGGACCATATGGCCATTACTTTCCAAGAATAAATATATTTTACGAACACTAACCAAAGACTCATTGCAACATTATTAGGATTAAAGTCTTCTCTAATAGTACCACACGTTTTGAAGTTTTTTTTTTTTTTTTTTTTTTTTTTTTTTCCTTTTTAATTCAATAGTTATAATGAAAGAGGGAAGATTGGGATCCTTGATTTTTCCAATGATAGTTATATCTAATTAGAATACACTATCTTTTCAAATAAAGCAATCTAACAATAAATAAATTTCAATTTATGTTTTGATTAAATTTCCTTGAACAAATTTTAATTAATATGTATATTCTACTCTAAAAAGTCTCTAATTTACAAATTACACCTCTAACTTTGACTTGTTTTTAATTCGGTTCTTTAAGTTTCATTCTTTTTTAGTTCATTCCTCTAACTTTCATTTGATTTCATTGAATTCCTTCCATCCAATCCATATTGGACGATATTAAACTAATAGCAAGATTGGACAATTATGATGGAATGACTAAATTGATAACATATTTAAGTTAAAGATTGAAAAAAAAAATATGAAACTTAAATGGCTAACTTGAAAATAAGTTAACGTTGGAGGATGTAATTTGGAGTTTAAACTTAAATAAATATGTTTTATATATAAAAAAAAAATACAAATTTCATGATCATTACATGGGATGTGGATGAGTAGAAAACTAGATATGTAATTATAGTTTGTTTTTATTTTTATTTTTTTGACGAAAAAGTAATGGATGACGTAAAACTGACTCGGATATCATGATTGCTATACGTTTGATAATTGCCATACACTTAGTTAGCAATTATGCAGTCTGCATCAAACAATTATTATAAAGTCCAAGATTTTAAGATTATAACTTTCCAAGTTTTTGAAAGTTTCAAACAATGACCAAAAGACATTGGAAGTTTTGAACAATGACCAAAGACTTGGTCAGATGTTAACAAGATTAAAGTCTTCTAATGATGTTACTCGTTTTCATAAGTTAAAGGTATCTGGAATATCAATGACTTAAAAAGAGCTGCGATTATTTTTGCCCATAAAAAATATCAAGAGATAAAGTTACTAATAAAACTTTTCTTACCTGTTATTTTGGAAGACTATGTCTTTCCCATAAGTCCACTCCCCCTAGTAACTTATTAAAATATAACAAATGTACGTATACATATTTAGAAAAAGCTATTCCATATTAAGGAAGATCAATCCAAACAACCATGCATTATATTGTTTAAGTTGCACCAATTACATTCTTGTTACTAGTTTATCATTTTTTTGTAATACACTTTATTACTCTAAACAAAAATGTAGTATAATTTCTAGTATCTTTAAAATTTTAGTAATAAGGGAATCAAAGATTAAGAAATAGAAATAACATTAGTATATAAGGAAATAAAAAAAACAGTTCTACTTAATGAAAATAGGAAAGATGATTGTTGGCTATGCCTTTGTATGCATGAAATACAATACCAAATTGGATCCTCTAGAACCACATTTTTTGAAGTCTTTTGGATAATTTGATAGTTATAACAAAGGAGGGAGAATTTGAATCATGGAGACTCTGAGAGGTGTCAGCTCTACAAACATTTTGGCACAAGTTTTGAAGTATATTCCCCCGTAACACGGGTTTTCAAGTATGAATGAATTTAGAGAATCAATGACTTAAAGTCTGTATTTGTATATCATCAAACAATTATATAGTTCAAAAGTCACACTAGTCAATAATGGGACCATTCGGCTATTACTTTCCAAGTTTAATTTTATTTATTTATTTATTTATTTTTTTTTTTATGAACGTTAACCAAAGACTCATTGTAGGACTTATTGGCCCAACCCATAAAGTAAGCTAACACGAGGGATTACAATTGTCTATATGTGCCTCATAATCCTGGTTATGCTCCCTTCTGATAATCGTGGCCGCCTATAAATATATGTACAACAATTCCAAAATAAATATATATCCTTCTTCCTTCTAATTTCTCTCAGAGCAAATATGGGGCGGGTACTCTTCTTTCTCATTTTCTTCCTCTTCCTTTCTCTACCTAATTCATCTCTCTCTTCTTTTTCTTTTAATTCATCTACGCCTCTTTGCCTTTCCGACCAAAGCTCTGATTTGCTCCATTTCAGAAACTCTTTTTTTGTCGGTGATTCTGATTTTTGTTATTCTTATCCTCCGAAGAATTCGTGGAAAATGGGTACAGATTGTTGTGGGTGGGATGGGGTCACCTGTGATTCGATGACAGGTCATGTCATTGCTGTCAACCTCAGTTGCAGTCGCCTTTATGGTCCCATCCATCCCAATACCACCCTTTTCTCTCTTCGCCATCTCCAGCAGCTCAACCTTGCTCTCAACAATTTCAATGGCTCCACAATTTCATCTAAGTTTGGTGTCTTTGCAAACATGACACATCTCAACCTCACTGACTCCTCCGTTGCTGGTAATTTCCCATCCGAAATCTCCCACTTATCCAAACTGGTATCACTTGATCTCTCTTGGAATTATGGAATGAGAATAGAAACACCTAGTTTGAAAAGGCTTATTCAAAACCTAACCCATTTAACAGAACTTTTTTTGGATGATGTTAACATGTATTCTGTTCCACCTAATTCTTTCATGAATTTGTCTTCCTCTTTGACATCTCTTCGTCTTTATTATTATGGATTGAAAGGGAGATTCCCAGATAATATATTCCACCTCCCAAACCTCCAGCTGCTCTGGCTTGGTTACAACGACAATCTCACCGGTTCCCTTCCAACATATAACTAGAGTACACCTCTGAAGTCCTTGGAGCTCTCTGGAACCGAATTTCCAATCGACTTACCTAATTTAATAAGCAATCTGAAGTCCTTAAAAGAATTGTACCTCATAGGATGCAATTTCATAGGATCATATTCAACATTTCTTCCTAATCTCACACAAATCACTTCTTTGGCCCTCTCAGATAACAACTTTGGTGGTCAGTTTCCATGGTCCCTCCTTAACATTGCAGGACTTACTGACTTGTCTCTATCAGGCAACAATTTCATAGGACAACTTCTAGATCTTTCAGCAAACTGGACACAAGTTTCTTCTTCAAACAGTTTTTCCAATAGTCAGTCAATTAGTCAAATTCCTTCCAATTTGGTATTTCTCTCTTTATCTCATAACTTATTGAACGGCACTATACCATCTTGGTTGTACGACATACCATCTTTGCAGTACTTATATCTAGACAATTACTAATTCAGTGGGCAGATTGAGGAATTCCAGCATAATTCTTTAAATTATCTTGATTTGAGTAATAACAACCTACATGGCCACCTTCCAATCTCGATTGATAAACTTGTGAGCCTTTACTATCTAAATATTTCCTTCAATAATATTAGTGGTCCTCTAGAGTCAAGCATGTTCTCAAAGCTCAAAACTCTCCAAATAATTGATCTTTCACATAATCCTCTGTTATCATTCAGCAACTATAGCATTGTAGACTATACTTTGCCCAAACTTTGGGATTTGCAGTTGTCATCTTGCAACATAAGTGACTTTCCGGATTTTATAAAATCCATGGAAAGTTTAGAACGGTTAGACCTTTCCAATAACCAAATCAAAGGCAATATTCCAATGTGGTTGTTGGAGGTGGGGAAGGATTCTTTGTATTCCTTGAATCTTTCATACAACTCCTTGACAAGTATTAGACACCTTCCTTGGAAGAATTTGCAAATTCTTGATCTTAGTTCCAATTTGCTTCAAGGACCCCTTCCAGTACCTCCATTGGGCACTTATTTCTTTTCAGTCTCAAGGAATACTTTAATAGGAAACGTACCTTCCTTGATTTGTAATATCACTTCCCTCAACGTCCTTGATTTGTCTCATAATCTCTTGAGTAATACGGTTCCTTTGTGTTTGGGAAACTTTTGTCATTCTCTCACAGTCTTAGATTTGAGAAGTAACAAACTTAATGGCACCATTCCAGCAACTTTTACAAAGGGAAATTACTTGAGAACTCTTAACCTCAATGACAACCAATTGGAAGGGTCATTGCCAAGATCATTGATCAATTGCCGAAGGTTGGAAGTTCTAGATCTTGGTAACAACAAGATAAGTGGCACCTTCCCTCATTGGTTGGAAAGTCTTCCAGAGTTACGGGTTCTTGTTTTGCGATCAAACAAATTTCATGGTGCCATAGCCAATCCCAAAACCAAATTATCTTTCCCTAATTTGAGAATCATAGACCTCTCTCACAATGATTTCCATGGTCTTTTGCCAACAAAATATTTCAATCATTTCAAAGCCATGATGAGCATGAATGCAAATAATGGTAAATTGAAATATATGGGTGGAAGCTATTATCACGATTCTGTCATGGTCACCATGAAAGGATCTGATATTGAAATGGTGAAAATCCAAAATCTCTTTACAACCATTGATTGCTCAAAAAATAGATTTGAGGGGGAGATTCCAAAGTCAATTGAAAAGCTTAAGTTATTGAAGGGGCTTAACTTTTCACACAATAGCCTTATAGGTCAAATGCCTCCATCACTAGGAAATTTGAGCAATCTTGAATGGTTAGATCTCTCCTCAAACATGCTTACAGGGAACATTCCAAGACAGTTGGTAGATATCACATCACTTGAAGTTTTAAATCTATCAGAAAATCGTCTTGTCGGGCCAATACCTATCGGTAATCAGTTCAATACATTTACAAATGTTTCTTACTTTGGAAACTCGGGGTTATGTGGATTTCCATTAACAAAAACTTGTGACAATGTTGGGGGACAACTATTATTGCCATCATTTACCATTCAAGACAATGATTTCAAGTTTGTAAATTGGTTTCATTGGAAAGTTGTATTGTTGGGGTACGGATGTGGATTCATGTTTGGATTAGGTTTGGGTTATCTTGTGTTATCAAGTGAAAAACCAAAATGGCTTGTTAATATTGTTTATGGTGAACGACGTAACATGGTTCAAAGATCCAAAAATAGTGCTCGTGGAAGAACTTGTTGAAGAAAAATTTGGTGGATGCAAGTTCTGATTTAAGGTACATTCTTATATACTAATATATTTGAAAATACTCTATTTTATAATTTTGGTTTCTTAAAAATGTCTCTTTAAATTGCTAAGACGATGGTTCATTTTTATTTTCCTCTATGCTAGTTCAGAATGGTTGTACTTGTGTGAATCATGAGCCGTATTACTCGTGTTAATGGCTGAATAAGCTTCTATGTTTAAGGTATAGCTATACAAAAGAGTAAATAGACTTCTACTATGTAACTACCACATTGTAAAGCTTTATTTAGGTCAAACTTCATTTAATGACCCTGCTTTATGCTCTAGTGTGAGAATAAATTTCTCTACTCCGTTGCAATTCTAAACAACTCCCTTGGTCAAGGAATGTTTTCTACATATTTTTTTTAAGGGGCAACATCACTGCCTAGTTGCAGTGTCAAATAATCAGGTTATAATATAATATTGAAATTATTATTATTATTATTATTATTATTATTATTATTATTATTATTATTATTATTATTATTGCATCCATGTATTTGTACCTTCGTTGTACAGATTAAAGATCTTGTTGGTCGGATGGCCTGAAGTGTTGTGGTTTTTTTCTTTTTTCTGTTTTTGCTTGAAGAGTGGTATTAATTACCCTAGTACTACCTAAGATGCTTTGAGGACTAGACTAGTTTCCTCTATATTTTGAATTAGATGCCTTTTATTTCAATCATGTTCTTAGAGTTCCATTATTTGGCTAGGATTATCAACATTTTGTGCCTTTTTGTTTTCTGATATGGGTGTTTTATTTGTTTTATGTTGCTTGATATATGGCCTAGGAAGTGACTTTTGATTTTGAATTTTGTGGGTTTTGTGAATTTCTATATTGCTATTTTTGTGAGTAGCGTGATTCTTAGTATGCGTATCAAGTTTTGTATTAAAAAAATCAAACAAGGCAGCAAATTGAATGTTTTGATTTTTGGGAATATTGATTCGTTATTCCAACTTAATCTCAGTGTTGTGATTTGTTTCCATCTATTTGTAGGTATTATCTTGTTGGTCTTAATGGTGTGTGGGATTTTATTTATTTATTTATTTATTTTTATCAGGGCTATAATGCTTCGGTCCTCCTGGATGACAGCAACAGTGATAAAAGCCATTCCATCAAGAGGCAGGCCATACCCATTCTGACCTTGAGGGGTTTTGATAAAATTGATTCTATCAAGGAGGAGCTTGAAAAGGCTTATCCAGGGGTAGTTTCATGTGCTAATATTGTTTTTATTGCCACTAGAAATGGCATTATGCTGGTATGTTCTTGATCCTGAATTTTCATATGTTCTCTCTTTTTAAGGTATTTTTTGTTTATAGTACTGGTCAGTTCACCTAAGGGTTTTAGCAACAGTTTAAGGTTTAGGATCTGATGATTGTTTGTGGATAAATATGCATAAATGAAACTTGGCAAAATGTAAGAAACAGACTTTAAAAAGTGTTGGTATCTCTTTACATTTTTATATGTCAAGGAGTCTATCAATAAGATTCTAAAGTACATATTGATTATGTGGAAAACTTAGAAAATTAATGAATTGAGAGTATGTTTCAAGTGATTTTTGCTGTTTTGGTTTCCACAAATTGTTACAGTCACCTTTACTCACCAACTAGTTGTTTTAAGCACTTTTTGGTTATGGTTTTTTCAAGTCCAAAATGTCAAAAAATTCAAAAATAAATAAAATGAAATACTTTACTTATTCCAATTTTTGTTAAATTGACAATAAAGAACAGCTCTATATTGATAACTCTTTTATTGGAGTTCTTTGATGTAAACTACTATACTTGACATCACAAGCTTGACAGCGTTCTTTCATATATCAACAGACACCTAATCTTAGGCGTCCTGGCCTCTTTGATTTCAGCATTCCTTGCCATTTGCACAGATTGACGTTCTATGAATGATCTTATTTCTTTCTCTCTCTTCTCTCACAAATCAACAAAAAAGGAAATCTACTGAATGGTTCCAAGGGGTAGTGACAACACTGACCGAGATTCCACGGCCGGATGATAACATAACACAAACACTTCACCATTTTTCCCCAACAATAGCTTCTTATTTTCTCATTGAGATAAGAATGAGGTTCCAAGACAGTAATGGGACCACTACTCTGCCTTCTTCTTCATCCACGCATCATTGGAAATGAGTGAGTTTACAGTGGGCATGTAGAGACCCAAAAAGGGGGTCTTGCAATCCATGGAATCCCACATCGCCTAGGGAAGCACATGGAGATGTGCTTATAAGGAGTGACCTCCCTTTAATGTGTAGAGACATTTTCTCCATTTCTGTGTGCTTTAGAGGGAGAACAAAACCATGAGGAGTATGGGCCCTAAAGTGGACAATATCTACACAATGGGGGTGGGGTTGTTACAGGGGATGTCACTTTGCTCGGGCAAGGATGAAGCCAGGGCCTAATGTTCTTACTGGATCTTAAGGTCAAGCCCAACGGAACCGCTCCTTGCTTTTGGTCAGTTTCTAAGTGACAGTCTTGACCAAAATGACCTCATGAGATCTTTACTCTTTCATATTAATTTCTCTAATGTTCTATGTTTGATTGTAGATGCTGTGACTTCAAATTTTCTTGCCTGTGCTAATTTTAGTCTATATATAAAGGCAATGGCATCATTGGTCATGGTCACGATGATGAGGTAGCTAGTTAAAACTACATGTAAATATGTTTTGGTTGTTAAGTTCGTTAGAAATATAGAATTCTAATGTCTTGAATGTTATCATAAGTTCAGTAATATGGGGGAGCGCATAATGTATGCTGCCATAATAATATTCAAATTAATTTCAATTGGGTGTTAATGTTACTAACGAGTTTTAGCTGACTATTCATCATTGGAAGGATACGTTAGTTGATTCATTTTGAGTTTGAACTTCAGAACTAGGAAAGTCTACAATTTTGTATCTTGAAACAAAGAAATTGATTTGTCTTTAATTTTCTTTATTGCCTTGATCAGCAAGTAGAATTCAAAAGTTGCTCATAGGAGTAACTTTTTTAATCAGATGCCATTATGTTTTATTCTCATCAATTTGTACTCAATTAGACTTTTCATGCCTGCAGAAGGTTTTGGTAAGCTTTTTGTTATGCACATTTATAGAAAACTAGTGGTACACCTGCGCGTTGCGCGTAATAATATTATTAGTTATTGGTTAATAGATGGTTTTTCATTTTCTTTCAAGTTAATATATTGACTTTTAAAAATATATAATCTAATATATTAATTCAACAACAACAACAACAACAATAATGTTGAATAAAATAATATGAGAAGAAAAAAAGTAAAAATAAAAGATATAACAATAAACACCAAATTAATTATCTCTAAATAAATACTAAATTATTTAAATCATATTATGTAATATTATAATATTACATTCTTATATACTATCTTTAATTCTTTACAATGTGGGATTTTTTTGATCAGGGCTTATCCTCCATTGTTGAATGATAAAATTTAACAACCAAAGTGAAAAAAAAAAAAAAAAAAACTTAAAACACAATTAAATCGCATCAACCTAAAGTAGAGTTCTAAAAAACACAAAAATTTCTCAACCTAAAGCAGAGATGCAAAATATATATATATATATATATATATATATATATATCTCACCAAAAATTGAGAGAGAAAGAGAGAGAAATAAATTTCTATGTGAAGACAAATTATGCATATAATGGAAAAAAGAATGCCAAATCTATACTAAAATGATAACAATAAGAACAATAAGAAGAAACAAAATAAAGAGAAAGATGAAAAGTGATATTAAGAGAGAAGGTAGTGGGGAGGTGAAAATGTAAAGAAAAAGAAAAGGTTGGAGAAATTGTAGATGTTAAAAAAAATGAGTACAATTTAATTTATTTAAATTTAAATAAACTATTATGTGTTTAATTAAAAAAAAGAAAATATAAATAATTTAATTATATGGAAGATGTGACTGAGTTCAAATATTGAATAAAATAAGGTGAAAAAAATTTAAAAAGTGAAAATAATATATATATATATATATAACAATAAACACTAAATTACCCAAATCATGTTATGTAATAGAATAATTTATATTATATTCTTATATATTATCTTTTTTAATTTTTTTATAACACAATAGTATAATATTTAACAACCAAAGAGAACAAAAAAAAACTTAAAATACAAAACTAAATCGTACCAACCCAAAGTAGAGTTATAACAAACAAAAAAATTTATCAACCTAAGCAGAGATATAGGAAAATAAAAAAAAATACTTCAAAAATTATTGAGAGAGAGAGAGAGAGAGAGAGAGAGAGAGAGAGAGAGAATTTTTCTGTCATGGAAAACTATGTAAAAAATGGAAGAGAGAATAACAAATTTATAGAAGATGGTGTGAATGTAAAGATACAAAATAAAGAAAAATGAATGGAAAGATGAATAGTGAGGTAGTGAGGAGTTGAAAAGGTAATGGAGCGAAAGATGAAGAGACAAAATAAAAAAATATGAAAAGTGATATTAAAGTTAAGGGTAGTGGGGAGATGAAAAGGTAAAGGCATGAGAAAGGTTGGAGAAAGTGCAATTATTAAAAAAAAGTAAATGTTAAAAAACAATTATAGGAAAATTGGAAAGAAAAAAGATAATGATGTAGATGCTGATGTGGCTCAACATGAGCACAATAACATTAAACGCTACGCTTAAGGTTGGAGAAAGTGTAAATGTTAAAAAAAGTGAATATAATTTTATTTATTTAAATATAATATTATATGTTTAATTAAAAAAAAAGAAAATATAAATAATTTAATTATATGGAGGATGTGACTAAGTTTAAATATTGAATAAAATAAGATTAAAAGATTAAAAAAGTAAAAATAATTTATATATAACAATAAACACCAAATTACCAAAATCATGTTATGTAATAAAATAATATATATTATATTCTTATTTATTATTGTTTTAAATTTTTTATAATGCAATAGTATAATATTTTGACAATCAAAGAGAACGAAAAAAACTTCAAACAAAAAACTAAATTATACCAACCCAAAGTAAAGTTATAACAAACACAAAAATTTATCAACTTAGGCAGAGACACAGGAAAAAAAATACTCCAAAAATTATTTTGTGAGAGAGAGAGAGAGAGAGAGAGAGAGAGAGAGAGGGAAAAACAACCTTTCTGTGATGGAAAACTATGCAAAAAATAGAAGAAAGAATAACAAATTTATAGAAAATGGTGTGAATATGAAGAGACAAAATAAAAGAAAATGAATGGAAAGATGAATAGTGACATTAAGGGTGAGGGTAGTGGGGAGTTGAAAAGGTAAGGAAAGGAAAGATGAAGAGACAAAATAAAGAAATATGAAAAGTGATATTAAGGTTGAGGGTAGTGGAAAGATGAAAAGATAAAGGCATGAGAAAGGTTAGGAAAAGTGCAATTATTAAAAAAAAGTAAATGTTAAAAAACAATTATAGGGAAATTGAAAAGAATAAGGATAATGACATGGATGCTGATGTGGCTCAACGTGAGCACAGTAACATTAAACGCTACGCTTCAACTTTTAGTAATATATAAATGCTATAGTTGTGGACCCATTCACCCGAATCTAACCCATCATCTTCAATCGACAAGTTAAACTTCTTCTCTGACACTGCTATGCTACAACTTGAATTTACATTTTCCTTCACCTTATTTCATTTAGTGAATCTTGCATCAATTTAGCAGGTTCTCCTTAATGGCTTTAGGTGGTACTGATTATAGTTATATTTTCCTCGAATTGGTTATTGTTATGCCTAGGAGGAGATTTTTCTTGTTATGAATGTCATCATTCATCTCTTTATCTGTTTACTTGAAAATCTAATTACTTCAATTTTGAAGGTTAGGAGTGCTGCAGATGCCGTCAAAAGTGTTATTTCTGCAACCTCTAATTTTCTGAGAGATAGATTGTTGGATGCAAACTCAAATTTCCAAAAATTTTGAGGTTCATGACTGTTGTCAAAAAACCAATTTTAGAAGTTGGGGCTGAGTTTTGGATATGTAGACTGTGCTTGTTTCCATTTATCAGTAGCTCACAAAATATTTTCCCTGTTGTAGGAATTGGTATGACTACATATCCTTGACTCTGGTAGCTATTTAGTGAAATTAAATTGCTTTTCTTTTTTATGTGTCGTGAAGATGGTTTGTTCCTGGAAAACTTTCTAGTTAGTAATTCTGCATAAATATTTTATCATTATCTTGTTTTTTAAATGTAATTTGAAGATTTTCCCTATTAATTCTTACAGCTTTGATTTGTTCTAAAATTGTGACTTCTGTCTTTTAGCAATGCCTATACTGCGTTTGTGTCCATAATTTATCTTCTCCCCGGATAAGTAGTTTTCATCTCTTATGTTTGTTCTCTGTGTTCTTATATTAAGTAAATATCTTGATTCGACAGTTTCCTTCCAATGATCATTTATTTTCTCACTCCAGATATTGAACTAATTTATGCTTAGGCACTGGTAGTCTGTCCATAGTTACAAAAGTTCAAAACAGCTGCATCTTTGAGTGTTTGTACATATACCTCAATAGACCACTTAAGTTTTGGTCACCAAAACAAATGAAAATAATTGAATAGCTTGAAGTTTGAATCTTATAAAAGATTTAATATTAAAAAAAATACAAAGGATCATAAAATATCACATATAATTAAACAAACCAAAGGCTCAAAAAAATCTCTTACATAATTAAATAAACTAAAATTTTGTAAAATCTCATATATTTATAGATACATATGTATATATTCTTTTTCTTTTTTGAAAAAAAAAATATCATACATAAATAAACTAATAAAAAAGTTCATAAAATCTCCTAAAAGTGGGGTTTTATTTTAAAAAAGATTTATAAGGAAGCCGCAAAATCAATTTTGGTAAGGAGTGCATATTCCACCTTAAATGTCAGAATTTTGACCGAGACAGAATAAAGGATTTAATAAATCAGTTTATGGACCGGAGTGCAATATATCGATTGGAACGGAACGGAATTAAAACATTGTCTTCAATCCATTCCTCTCTCTTTCTCTCCCTCATTACTTATTTATATCTTTTCTTCTTTTGCACTTCCATTATATCTTTTGTTATAGAGTGATTCTTCCCTGTCCTCGTTATGCCAATTTCTTTATATCCCTCTTTTTATTGTTATAGAGAAAATTAAGGAGAAAAGTTAAACATACAAATTTGATTTTCCTATTTTTAGCCTAGGAAATCAAGAGACTCAACTTATGGCAATCAATAATTACAATACACTTGGTTGAGTTGATTTTTTTTCCTTTATTTTTTCTATGGTTTCCAAATCCTTTACCTCCATTTCTTAGTAGCCAAGCTGAGCATAGCTATTTTGTGCTTTTGTCTGTTATATATATATATATTATTTATTTTGCGATATCTAGATGCTCTTGTTATTGAGTTCTCTGAGGTAAACTACTATACTTGCCATCACAGGCTGGTGGCCCTTTCTATCCAGTGTCAACAGGTTGGAGGGACAACACTCACTCATATTTCAATGGACTGGCTGATATTCCATGACCGGGTTATAATATAGCACAGACACTACACCTTTTTACCCTTTAGAGGTTTTCATGAAGAGCAACACTCACTTTTCTAGGTACTTGCTAGCTAGGCCTTTACTCATTTTACGATGTTTTATGCAGTTGAAAAAGGTTTGAAATGTTCTTTGGTTTGAATTAGTTTCTTGATCATCTGAAGGTGCACACATCATTGGGAAGATTGGGTTGTGAGTTCATACAGAAACTCCTCTCTGATTACAAGGGGATAGGGCAGCTTGACTGAGATGAGGGTAAGGTGCCAAGACAGTAAAAGGACCACCACACAGCCTTCTTCTTAACCCATGGAATCATTGGAAATGAGTGGGTCTACATGAATTCACAGCCAATCATTAAAGGGGAGAGGACTTCTTTTTGCTGATCAGCAGTTTCTGGCTAATGAGAAGACCGCAAGACTTGTAAGGTCTTAAGCTTCAGATGACGGATCAACCTTTTGAATGGACTTCGCTTGGGCAATGATGAAGATGTCAGGGCTTAATGTTCTAATTGGATATCTAGGTCAGGTCTGATGGAACTGCTGCTTGCCTATGGTCAGTTCCTAAGTGACAGTCTTAACCATAGTGAACTCTTGACATCTTTATTTTTTCATATAAGCTTCTCTTTAAGTTCAATGTTTGATTGTAGATGCAGTGACTTCTGCATTTCTAGAGTGTACTAATTTGAGTCTATATATAATGGCAATGGCATAAAGTAGAAATATGTTATGGCTGTTGAGTTCTTTAGAGATATAGAATTTCAATGTTTGGAATGTTACCAAAATCTAACTAATATTTGGGGAGCTCATAATGTAGTAATTTTAATTGGGGCCTTGGAGCATTCACCTGAGACTTTACACAATTTTAGCTAAACTAACTCCAAAAACGCTACTTTTACTTTTTAACAAGCATACACCTACATCAACCCCAATATTTATATTTTTACTCTTATGAAAATATTATATTTTTCCTCCCTTCCCTATCTTATTTCACAGCCACACGTAACACCACCACACACGTAACACCACCTAGCATTCCCTTGCCATTTAAAACCCAAGCCTTTGAATACTGAATTCACTGTCAAAATCATCTACCAAATCTATAAAATTGTATCTTATTGGATGCAATTTCATAGGATCATATTCAACATTTCTTCCTAATCTCACACAAATCACTTCTTTGGCCCTCTCAGATAACAACTTTGGTGGTTAGTTTCCATGGTCCCTCCTTAACATTGCAGGACTTACTGACTTGTCTCTATCAGGCAACAATTTCATAGGACAACTTCCAGATCTTTCAGCAAACTGGACACAAGTTTCTTCTTCAAACAGTTTTTCCAATAGTCAGTCAATTAGTCAAATTCCTTCCAATTTGGTATTTCTCTCTTTATCTCATAACTTATTGAACGGCACTATACCATCTTGGTTGTAGGACATACCATCTTTACAAGAATTATATCTAGACAATAACCAATTCATAGGACAGATTGATGAATTCCAGCATAATTCTTTAAATTATCTTGATTTGAGTAATAACAACCTACATGGCCACCTTCCAATCTCGATTGATAAACTTGTGAGCCTTTACTATCTAAATATTTCCTTCAATAATATTTGCGGTCCTCTAGAGTCAAGCATGTTCTCAAAGCTCAAAACTCTGCAAACAATTGATCTTTCACATAATCCTCTGTTATCATTGAGCAACTATAGCATTGTAGACTATACTTTGCCCAAACTTTGGGATTTGCATTTGTCATCTTGCAACATAAGTGACTTTCCAGATTTTATAAAATCCATGGAAAGTTTAGAAGAGTTAGACCTTTCCAATAACCAAATCAAAGGCAATATTCCGATGCGGTTGTTGGAGGTGGGGAAGGATTCTTTGTCTTCCTTGAATCTTTCGTACAATTCCTTGACAAGTATTAGACACCTTCCTTGGAAGAATTTGTATATTCTTGATCTTAGTTCCAACTTGCTTCAAGGATCCCTTCCAGTACCTCCATTGGACACTTATTTCTTTTCAGTCTCAAGGAATACTTTAACTGGAAATACACCTTCCTTGATTTGTAATATCACTTCCCTTGGCATCATTGATTTGTCTAATAATCACTTGAGTAATGTGATTCCTCTATGTTTGGTAAACTCTAGTTATTCCCTCACAGTTTTGAATTTGAGAAATAATAAACTTAATGGCACGATTCCACAAACTTTTGCAAAGGGAAATTACTTGAGAAGTCTTAACCTCAATGATAATCAATTGGAAGGGTCATTGCCTAGATCGTTGATCAATTGGATGGTTGGAAGTCCTAGATCTTGGTAACAACAAGTTAAATGACACATTCTCTCATTAGTTGGAAACTCTTCCGAAGTTACAAGTTCTTGTCTTGCGATCAAACAACTTTCATGGTGCCATAGGCAATCCCAAGACCAAATTTCCGTTCCTTAAATTGTGAATCATAGACCTCTCTCATAATGAGTTCCATGGTCCTTTGCCAACAAAATATTTCAATCATTTCAAAACCTTGATGAGCATTGATGCAAATAAAGGTAAATTGAAATATATGGGTGATGACTACTATCATGATTCTATGATGGTCACCATAAAAGGATTTTATATTGAAATGGTGAAAATCCAAACTCTCTTCACAACCATTGATTTCTCCAACAATAATTTCAATGGGGAAATTCCAAAGTCACTTGGAAAGCTTAAGTCATTGAAGGGGCTTAATTTTTCACACAATAATCTTATGGTTCATATGCCTCCATCATTGGGAAATTTAACCAATCTCGAATGGTTAGATCTCTCCTCAAACATGCTCACAGGAGAAATTCCTACACAATTGACAGATCTTACATCACTAGAAATTTTAAACCTATCAGAAAACTATCTTGTGGGATTGATACCTCAAGGTAAACAGTTCAATACCTTTACAAATGATTCTTACAATGGAAACTTGTACTTATGTGGATTTCCATTGACAAGAAAGTGTGGTAATGATGAGAGAAAACAACCAGCACCCTCATCAACCATCCAAGAAGGCAATTTTGAGTCTGGGAATGGTATTCATTGGAATGTCGTATTGTTGGGATATGGATGTGGATTCATGTTTGGATTGAGTTTGGGTTATCTTGTGTTATCAAGTGAAAAACCGAAATGGCTTGTTAATGTTGTTTATGGAGAATGGCATAACATGGTTCGAAGATCCCAAAAGAATGCTCGTGGAAAAAGGGTTGAAGAAGAATTTTGTGGATGCAAGTTCTAATTTGAGGTATATTCTTTTATACTAATCTATTTGAAAATACTCTATTTTATAATTTTGGTTTCTTAAAAATATTTCTTTAAATTGTTAAGACAATGGTTCATTTCTAATTTCCTTTATGCTAGTCAGGAATGGCTGTGCTTGTGTGAATATTAAATTATGAGGCATATTACTGTTACTGGCTGCATAAGCTTCTATGTTTAAGTTATAGCTATACAAAAGAGTAAAATGGCTTCTACTATGCAACTGCCACATTTAATATGCTTTATTTAGGTCAGACTTCATTTAATGACCCTGCTTCATGCTCTAGTGTGAGAGGAAATTTCTCTACTCCATTGAAATTCTAAACCATTCCTTGGTCAATGAATTTTTTTAAAGGGGAATCTTCACTGTTATTTCATCCTTGTAATATTACCTTCGTTTTACAGATTGATCATCTTTTTGGTTAGATCGCTTTAAGAGTAGGGGTTTTTTTTTTTCCAATTTGAAGAGAGGTATTAAATATTCTAATGCTACCTAAGATGCTTTAAGCAGTAGACTAATTTCCTCTATATTTTCAATTAGATGCTTATTTCAATCATTTTTATCTTGCTTGATTTATGGTCCATGAAGTGACTTTTAATTCTGAATTCTTGTGAGTAGTGTGATTCTTAGTATACGCATCAATATTTATATTAAAAAGATAAATAAGACAGCAATTTGTTTGTTATGATTCTTGCCACTTATTTGTAGGTATTAATTTGTTGGTCTTAATGTTGTGTGGGATTTTCCTAATCAGGGTTGTGATGCTTTGGTCCTCTTGGTTGACAGCAATGGTGATAAAAACTTCCATCGAGAGGTAGGCCATACCCAATCAGACCTTGAGGGGTTTTAATAAAATTGATTCCATCAAGGAAGAGCTTGAAAATGCTTGTCCAGGGGTAGTTTCATGTGTTGATATTGTTTCAATTGCCACTAGAGATGGCATTATGCTAGTCTGTTCTTGATCCTAAATTTTTCAAATGTTCTCTCTTTTTTAAGTTATTTTTTGTACATAGTACAGGTAAGTTCACCTAAGGGATTTAGTTACAGTTTAAGGTTTAGGATTTGATGACTTTTTGTGGATAAAGATGCTTAAATGAAGCTTGGGAAAAATGTAAGAAACAAATTTTAAAAGAGTTGGTGTCCCTTTACATTTTTATATGTTGAGGAGCCTATCAATAAGATTCTAAAGTACATATTGGTTATGTGGAAAACTTAGAACATTAATGAATTGAGAATATGTTCCTGGTGATTTTTGCTGTTTGGTTTTCACAAATTGTTATAGTCACCTTTACTTTGCCAACTAATTGTTTCAAGCACTTTTTGGTTATGTTTTCCTAGTCTAAAATGTCAAAAAAAAAAAAAAATGAAATACTTTTCTTGTTCCAATATCTGTTAATCTGACAATAAAGAACAACTCTACATTGATAACTCTTTTTATTGGTGTTCTCTGATGTAAACTATTATACTTGACATCAGAGGCTGGACAGCATTTATTCATATTTCAACAAACACCTAATCTTGGGCATCTTGGCCTCTTTGATTTCAGCATTCCTTGCCACATTTGCAGCTTGATGTTCTTCAAATGATCTTATTTGTTTCTCTTTCTTTCCTCCCAAATCAACAAAAAAGGAAATCTATTGAAACTCATGGGCAATGACAACACTGGCCTAAGATTCCTTGACCGAATGATAACATAATACAGACACTTCACCTTTTTACCCATAAAGGTTTTGATGAAGGAGAAATAGTCAGTCTTCTAGGTACTTACTAGTTCTCTGCCTTTCTTTCATTTTCCCCCTTGTCTTATGGAGTTGAAAAGTTTAAAAAGTTATTTGGTTTGTATTGGTTTTTTGATCATCTGAAGGTGAACACAATATTGGGAAGATTGACTGTGAATTCATACAAAAACGCCTCTTTGACTTCAAGGGGACCAGGCAGCCTGACCCAACTATATCACCCGATTGCCTCACTGAGATGAAAATGAGGTTTCAAGACAGTAATAGGACCCCATTTAGCCTTCTTCTTTATCCATGGCAACATTGGAAACGACTGAGTCTGCAGTGAGGATGTCATAATTTTAGGCATTGTTATCTTTGATATCATTTGGGGCAGGTTTTGACAGTCATTACTATAAGAGCTTGTAAAAGGGAAGAGGACTTCTTTTTGCCAATCGGCAATTGATGGCTAATGAGAAGGCCATGAGACTGCTAAGGGCTTATGCTTCAGATGACAAATCAGCCTTTTGAATGTCCTTTGCTCGGGCAAGGATGAAGATGTCAGGGCTTAATGTTCTTACTGAATCTCAAGGTCATGTCCGACGGAACTACTCCTTGCTTTTGGTCAGTTTCTAAGTGACAGTCTTGACCATAAAGAAATCTTGAGATCTTTATTCTTTCATATTAATTTCTCTTATGTTCTATGTTTGATTATGGATCCCTACTTTTACATTTACTGCCTGTGCTAATTTGAGTCTATATATAAAGCCAATGGCATCATTGGTCATGGTCACAAAGATGAAATAGCTATTTAAAACTGCATATAAATATGTTTTGGTTGTGGAGTTCATTGGAAATATAGAATTCTAATATTTTGAATGTCATCAAAAGTTCAATAATATTGGGGGAGCTCATAATGTATGCTGTGATGATAATAGCCAAATTAATTTCAATTGGGTGTTTGTGTTTCTAACAAGTTTTGGCTGATTATTCATCATCTGAAGGAGATGTTAGTTGATTCATTTTGAGTTGGAACTTCAGAACTAGGAAAGTCTACAATTGTATGTGTCTTGAGACAAAGAAATTGATTTGTCTGTAATTTTTTTTATTGCTTTGATCACCAAGTAGAATTTAAAAGTTGCTCATAGGAATAGCTTTTAATTAGATGCCATTATGCTTTAATTAGTATTCAATTACACTTTTCATGGCTACAGAAGGTTTTGGAATGCATTTTGTTATGCACGTTTAACAATGCTATAGTTGGGATCCACTCACCAGAATCTAACCCATAATTTTCAATCAACAGGTTACACTTCTTCTATGACACTGTTATGCTACAACTTGAATTTAATTTTTCTTTCACCTTATTTCATTTAGTGAATCTTCCATCAATCTAGCTGGTTCTCCTTAATGGCTTTAGGTGGTATTGATTATAGTTATGTTTTCCTCAAATTGGTTATAGTTCATGGAATAGGCATTTTCAATTTATGCCTAGGAGGAGATTTTTCTTGTTATGGATGACTTCATTCATCTCTTCATCTGTTACCTGAGAATCTAATTTCTTCAAATTTGAAGGTTATGAGTGCTGCTGATGCCATCAAAAGTGTCATTTATGTTACCTCTAGTGGTCTGGGAGAGAGCTTGTTTGATGCAAACTCAAATTTCCAAAAATTTTGAGGTGAATGACAGTTGGCAGAAAACCAATTTTAGAGGTTGAGACTTAGTTTTGGATATGCAGACTATGCGATTGATTCCATTTATCAGTATCTCACAGAATATTTTCCCTATCGCAGGAACTGGTATGACTACATATCCTTGACTTTGATAGCTATTTACCGAAATTAAGTTCCTTATCTTTCCTATGTGTCATGAAGATGGTTTGTTCCTGGAAACCTTTTCAGTTAGTATCTTTGCTTAGAGATTTTATCATTATCTTGTCTTTTAAATGTAATTGAAGTTTTTCTCTATTAATTCTTACAATTTTGATTTGTGCTGAAATAGCAGCCTGAGTCTTTTAGCAATGCATAAATTGCATATGTTTGCATAATTCATCTTCTCCCCTGATACATTGTTCCCATTTCGTATGTTTGTTTTTTGTGTTCTTATATTAGGTAAACTAGTCGCTAACCCGTGCAATGCACGGGATATTTGAACAAAAGTTATACACATTCATTTTTATTGGTGAAACCAATCAAATTTGATAATTCTAATTCAAAACAATCTTTGAAAATATGTATAAATAGATTAGTCAAATAAACAACATTCATCTAAAAGCCACAATGATATGGTTCAAGCATGTTCCAATAAAAAACCATTTCAAATAATTACAACATATCAATTTCTGGAATGAAAACTCGTCCCCAAGAAATAATGAGCTATCCACATCAAACATTGTAATGCTTTCTCTTTTTTAAATTATCTAGATAAAAAAAATAAAAATAAAATATAAGCAAACTCCATACTACCTAGAGATTATTACCAATTATCACAATAAAAAATGATATGACTGAAAATAATGGTGTATAAATACTAACAAAATTATATAAATCACAATAATGAGCTATTATACATTTATAGGATTTGAATACCACATGATTTAAAAAGAGGTTGAATTTAAGAGTAAGGTAATGATCCTAGACCAATTAAATATTTTATTAAGCCACTCTACCACTCTCTATGTCCTCAAATTACAAACAAAGTCCATTAAACACACTTCATTCAAATTCACTAATTGCAAAGAATTTCCAAGTATTATTTTCTATTCTACAAACAATATGTAACGTCTTATCTACTTTTGACTTCCATCAAGGGTAACATTTTGTATTTTTATAATTACTAAACAAATGCAAGAGAATCAAATTTTACAAAGATATTTCTTCTTGATAAATCTTTTGATATTTATTCCTTTTAAAAAATCTAAAATATGCGAAAAACTAATCAATTTATACAATGCAATCCATTAGGCTCTCTTAATTGTTAGACAATATGCCTTGAATTTAACTTGGGTAAAGATTCTAGTTCCACACGACATGTGTTTATTTAACGCATAAATTATAGACAACTTTTAGCCTATGAACACGACATCACTTATTCTCATCCAAAATATTTGTATGTCTGTAGTCTTGGCATAAATTACAAACAACTTTTAACCTTTGAACTCAACATCATCTAATGTTAGTTGGTATGAGAGAAGTCTTTTTCTTCAAGAATACAATCGATAAAAAAAAAAAAAAAAACTCCCACACAAAGCATAAATCTTGAAATAATCAATTATATGTTGAAGAAAATGCAATCACTCATTTTTCTTGTTTTATCACAACTCTCGCCTCCAAGAAATAGATATTGGACCAAAAGATCTAGATGAATGTCATATTTCCGTTTTCCTTGTCTTTTTGTTTTTCTCTTGTCAACTATCATTTGGCCAACCCTCACAATTTGAGTTACTTCCCTAGTCACCTCTTTCCCTTTTTATCATAGTTTAAATTAAGATTATATTATATTTACAATTGGAAAAAATTAAAGATTATATAATATTTACAAAGGGAAAAAAAAATCATATAATGAGCCAATGAGCTTTAAGCTTTAGCTTAAATGACACTTCCTCTTCTGGTAAAAGCAAGGTGATGCAAATGGAAATTAAATAAAGAACTTGAAAAATATTGATGTTTTTTGAAGAGAGAAATTTTCAATTATGTTAAATAGAGTTCAATACAGCAGTGGCAGTTGGAGTTGGAGAAAATTTTTCAATTATGTTGCTCCCTTTGCATCTCGGATGATTACTCCAGGACTTCCTTAAAGAACATTGCACATTAAAGTTTGCTTTTACAACATTGAATTTATAAGTTTTCCAACTCAAATTGAACTCAATTTTTAAATGTATGATACTATTGATATATTAGAAATTAGACATTACATGATTTTTTTTTTTTTTTTTTTTCTCTTGTGAAGTGTGAAATTGCCTAGAAAATATTTAAACCATTTAATCATCTGCTTCAATTAAATTTAGAGAGTTAGAAAAAATAAATAAATAAAAGGAAACATTTTTAGAAGTTTTTTTGCTTCAGCTTATCTCTGAGTCAATAACCTATTGCCTTATATCATAAAACAACAAAGGCAAAATTTTAATAAATAAAGTAAGAATAGCTACAAACATTGAGAGAAAATATGAGTTTCAATTTTAATATATATTTTTCAAGAATGTAGTTTTACTATTTTAGACAACGCTAATGAGAAAAATCACATAATAACGGGCGTAATGCATAACCTTATTATTGTCAATATTATAATAAAATTAATAAATTTTTTAATTAAGATGGATAAGAGGAAGCTTGACTAAGTTCCGCCTGAAAGCTCTCTAGCTTCAAATTTTACATGCCAATTCAGGAAGAGAAATTAATGAGTTGATAGAAAAACAAAGAATTAAGTCAACCTATCAATTGACTTCAAGGGGGGAAAAAATAAAAGGCTGAAGAATTGGAGTTTAATAAAATATAATGAGAAAGGATACTCGTAAAACTATTAAAGAATGATCATTTGAAACACAACTCCTACAAAATAAGATTAAAATTTTATGTTTAGTAATATCGAAATTGATGAATTGTTGAAATGAATAATATATATCTATATATATATATATATATAAAGTATGGAGGTGAAAGCTTTGAACTACATACTATATTAAACCTTTCTTTTTTATTTATTGAAAATGATAGATTTTTATTATGTAAATAACAATGTACAATGATTCAAACAAATGTGCTAAGAAAGGAGGGCAACCCATCCAAACACCCTCCACTTTGTCAACCATATATGCGCTTGACCTGATGATGTATACAAAAGCAAAAGTTCTAAACTGAGAATTGAACAACCAAACCGAGGTAAGTGAGATTCGGGAGATTGCTATCGAAAGCCTGGACTACTCTTTGATTATCACCTTTATAATAATGTTCCTTAGCCTAGTCTAGATTGCCAATTGAGCTACTTCCCTCATCACCCACCCAACTGCCATCACTGCTTCTATTTTACCTAGAAGAGCTTTGTTCATGGGAAATAAAACATACCATAGTGATCCTTGGCCACAGTTCCTATTATAGTTCATTTTTACCACATTAGTGACACATCAGAATGACATATTTGATGGTTCTAATATTCTGGTTGGTTCTTAGAGTACGTAGGGGGTTATTTCATAGATGGTTGTAGGTCAACACTCTTCCCCTACATATGCAAGGATGCAAAGATTTTTTTTTTTTTAAATCAATCTAGAGGTAGATGTTCATATCTATATAGATATAACAACCATCGATAATTAACCAAATCAACTAACATGTGTAACCCAATTCACAAAGGCCCCTTGCTCATGAGAAAGGTGTGGTTGAATACCTAATCTTCTTGCAATAATTGTTTCTCTGGTGTATTAGTGATTCAATTGGAACAATTTTGACTTTCCATGCTTAATTTATTTCAATATGGGAACATTGTATTTTGGGAAAATGAAAAAGAAGGAAACAAAAAATAGAGGAAATCTTACTACACAAATGGTGGTAAGCTTTTCACACCATGCAAACCTCTTAGAGGCCTTTGTTCAAAGACTTAACAAATATAGCTATTTGATTTTTTACACAATCTTTTTGCACAAATGGGGTAAGTTTTTAACACCTACAATCCATGAACTATGGCATAACAATTAAATTGAAAAGGTTAAATGATAATGTTTAAAAAAAAAAATGATGTTTTGAGCTTTATACAGCAAATTGAACATTAAGTTGTAAGTCTTCTCCGACATGCCACTCCAAAATCCCAACTACTGTCTTTAAGCTTCTCTTGTCATAGTTTCTCTTGTTCTACGTTATGTGATGTTCTTCCTGATCAATTCCACCCACTTCTCTCCGTGATCTCGAGTTCAATAAATTTCTAAATATAATATACTGATTAAAAGTGGAACAATACCATGTTTGTGCTGCAATTATGGGAGATGGACAAAAACCAACTCTCTAAATTACTTCAAAAGTAACTGTCATCTGAAACTCTCTGTCATAACATTGAATTTTCTATGGTTCTACACTTTCAATCCGATTTATTTAGTAACAGAAACTTAAGGGCAAACATCAGGACAAGGAAGGACACTGAAAAGGCACAATTAATACTAAATAGAGAGACAGAGAAAATAGAAAGTCCAAGTTGAATTTGAGGTAAAATAGGAAAAAAAAAAAAAGAAAAAAGAAAAAAAGAAGTATGATGGGGTCGCTAATGTGGCTCAACAGGAATGTAACAACAATAAATACTCCGCTTCAGCTTTTATATAATATATATATATATATATATATTTTAAATGGAATTAAATTTTAGGTCTTTTATTGGATAGGTCGGGTTGAGTTTGTTGGAAATTTGGAGCCCATATTAAAATAAATAAATAAATAAATATTTTTTAAAAAACCCTCACTACTTAAGGAGCGGGACTTAAATGAGATATTTACCGACACTCCCTCAAATAAATCTATTAATCATCATCACTCACATTTTAAAACCCCACTAATTGAAAGAATGTTTCTTCTCAAAAACCAAAAGAATGGAATTATTTAATATTTAAATCTTGTGTGGATCCAAGTCATATTTTGATCTCCTCCCACGAATGTTGAGGCATGAACATTCTCACACAAGCATACAATTATGATGAGTAATACGTGTTCCAAGCTCTTTCTTCCAAGAGGTTTTGAATGAGAAAATAATAGTTAATGTAACTAACAATAATTTGGGTTCGGGATAGTTTTATACTTTTATATATATAAAGTCTCTTAAGGTCGTATTCTCAATTCTACTTTTATATTTATCTTTATTTTTAAGAGATTAATACTTAATATGAATAGGCTTACGTCTAGTTTGTATAGCTTATCTAGAAAACTCTAAAAACCAACTATTAGGTAGAACTGTAGAAGTATGCACACAATCTTAGCACAGCTTAAAAACGTTTGCACAGTGACTTGAGTTTCACGAATTTGATAAAAGAAATTCACAAATTCTTAAAATTGAAACCACGAATATCAAACCATATCTAAACCAAAGACTATGATAAACACAATTATGCAAAAAAATTACTGCAGAAAATTCAAACACCAGGAAAACAATTTCCTTTTATTCTAAAACCCAATCAATATGTTATACAATCATGATATTGAAGTAGGCTTTGATACCACTTGTTGGTTTTGCATCTCATACAAAACAAATAATGGAAGCAAACACCACAGCACTACACTAATAAATCAGAGTCACACTAAGTCGTTGGAATCACAGAGGATAAGACTCAGGAATCAAAAATTCAACACACTAAGACATAACAATCATTCAGACCACAGCACGAAAGAGGCAGTAAAAGGGGAAAAAAAACATCATGCAAAAGAATAGAGCATAAAAGAAACTTGGACTTAGAGATACCTCAACAGAATCGTTTAGCTGTTGTCAGTATTTATATATTGTAAGGCGAGGAAGACAGAAAGGAAGGAAAACAAAGAGGGTACCGTGAGAAGGGAGAGAGGATGGTGATGATTAATTGTGAAACCGTAGGAAACTGTAGAACAGAGAAGGTGGGGAAGGGGAAAGAACTAAAACGTGGGAGACAGGAAATTAAAACCGTGTGCAACAAAAGGATAGGAAAAACAAAAAGTTGAAACCGTGAAAGCAAAGGGTTTCAGTTGAAAAGCTTTGGGTCTGGGCTTTATGGGATATTAAATTTGTATGAAGTGGGCTTTATAGTGAAGATAAGGATGAAAATTATTTTATAATTATCTGTATTTAAAATTGATAAAAATCATTTTAAAATTGTAGGACAAATTTAGAAAAGATGATAAAAATGGCATGGTCGCTGATGTGGCTTAACGTGAGAGTAGCAACATTAAATGCTACGCTTTAGCTTTTAGTAATATATAGATATCCTGATTTGGCAGCTCCCTTTCAATGATCATTTATATTTCTCACTCCATATATTGAAAGAAGTTATGCTTAGGAGCTGGTACTCTCTACCCATTGTTGATTAAAAGTTCAAAACAGCTGCGTCTTTTAGTGTTTCTACATATACCTCAATAGACCACTTAAGATTTGGTCACTGAAACAAATGAAAATAATTGAATACCTTGAAGTTTGAAACTTATAAAAGATATAACATTAAAAAAAATAGAGGATCCTAAAATACAATATTTAATTAAACAAATTAAAGGCTCATAAAAATCTCTAACATAAGTAAATAAACTAAAATTTCATAAAATCTCATACATATATATACACATATGTGTGTGTGTGTGTGTGTGTGTGTGTATATATATATATATTTTTAAATCTCATACAAGTGGGCTTTTATATTAAAAAATATTTATAAGAAAGCCACAAAATCAAATTTGGTAAGGAGTGGATATTCCACCTGAAAACGTCAAAATTTTGACTATGATCGAATAAAGGGTTTAATACACCAGTGGTGTTTATGGACTAGAATGGAATATACTGGCTGAAACGGAACGGAATTTAAAACATTTTATACAATCCATTCCTCTCTCTCTCTCTCTCCCTCATTACTTATATATATATATATATATATATATATATATATGAGTGCATATTCCACTTGAAAATGTCAGAATTTTGACTATGATTGAATAAAGGGTTTAATACACCAGTGGTGTTTATTGACTAGAATGGAATATACTGGTTGAAAGGGAATGGAATTTAAAAAATTTTATACAATCCATTCCTCTCTCTCTCTCTCTCCCTCATTACTTATATATATATATATATATATATATATATCTCCTTCTTTTGCAGTTCCATTATATCTTTTGTTCCCAATTGATTCTTCCCTGTCCACATTATGCCACTTTCTTTATGTCCCTCTTTTTATTATTTATAGAGAACAATGAAGGAGAAAAGATAAACAAACAAATTTGATTTTACTTTTTACTGTTTATAGCCTAAAAAAAATCAAGAGACTCAACTTATTGCAGTCAACTAATTAATAATTACAATACATTTAGTTGAGTAGTTAATTTTTTTTTTTTTTTTTCTAATGGTTTCCAAATCCTTTACCTCCACTTCTTAGCAACCAAGCTGAGCATAGCTATTTTGTGCTTTTTTGTTTTCTTTTATATATATATATATATATATATTATTTATTTTGCAATAGCTAGCTGCTCTTGTTATTGGAATTCTCTAATGTAAATTATTACACTTGACATCACAGGCTGGTGTCCCTTTCTATCCAGTGTTAACAGGCCAAAGGGACAGCACTCATTCATATTTCAATGAAGGACTTGCTGAGGTCCCATGACTGGGTTATAATATAACATAAACACTATACCTTTTTACCCTTTAGAGGTTTTGATGAAAGAGCAACACTCACTCTTCTAGGTACTTGCTAGTTAGGCCTTTACTCATTTTACGAACTTGTTTTATGCAGTTGAAAAGGGTTTGAAATGTTCTTTGGTTACAGTCAGTTTCTTGATCATCTGAAGGTGCACACAACATTGGGAAGATTGGTTGTGAGTTCATACAGAAACTCCTCTCTGACTACAGGGGGACAGGGCAGCCAGACTGAGATGAGAATAGGGTGCCAAGATAGTAATAGGACCACCACTCAGCCTCCTTTTTATCCCATGGAATCATTGGAAATGAGTGAGTCTGCATAAATTCATAGCCAATCATTAATAGGGAGAGGACTCCTTTTTGCTGATCAACAGTTTCTGGCTACTGAGAAGACCGCAAGACTTGTAAGGGCTTATGCTTCAAATGACAGATCAACCTTTTGAATGGACTTTGCTTGGGCAATGATGAAGATATCAGGGCTTAATGTTCTGACTAGATATCTAGGTCAGGTCTGATGGAACTGTCCTTGCCTATGGTCAGTTCCTAAGTGACAGTCTTAACCGTAGTGAACTCTTGACAGCTTTATTTTTTCATACAAGCTTCTCTTTAAGTTCAATGTTTGATTGTAGATGCAGTGACTTCTACATTTCTTGCATGTACTAATTTGAGTCTATATATAATAGCAATGGTGAGTAGAAATATGTTATGGCCATTGAGTTCTTTAGAAATATAGAATTCCAATGTTTGGAATTTTACCAAAAGTTAACTAATATTTGGGAAGCTCATAATGTATTAATTTTAATTGGGGCCTTGGAGCATTCACCTTAGACTCTACACAAATTTAGCTAAACTAACTCCAAAAAGGCTACTACTACTATTTTAACAAGCATACTATAGCTCAATATTTATTTTTTTACTCTTACAAAAATATTATTTTTTTCCTCTCTTCCCCATCTTGTTTCATAGCCACACATAACACCACCACGAACTCACACCACCAAGCATCCCCTGCCGTTGAAAACCCAAGCCTTTGAACACCGAATTCACTGTCAGGCGCATCCACCAAATATATAAAATCAGTAGACCCATCTACCAAATCTATAAAATCAGTAAACCTTCAAAACAAAATCAACAAATTTTCAATCAAAATCAGTAACTGTTCATCGCCCATCTGCCAACAAAATCAGTAATTCAAAGGAGAGAGAGAGAGAGAGAGAGAGAGAGAGAGAGAGAGAGAGAGAGAGAGCTTGGTCTAGTTGAGGGAGAAAGTGTCAGTGAGGAAGAGAGATGAGTTTAAAATTGGCTGAAACACTGTTCATTTGTTAGCTATTTTGGGAAAATTGTAGAAGCACTCTAAGGGACTTTAGCTATATTTTTTGGACTTAATTAGATTTACAAATTGTTTTTCCATGGAGACCTATGTGGAAATGAGTGTGGTTCTACAGGGAAGTTGTAACAAAGTTCTTTTTTCATTTGGATTGGTCTTTCTTTGAAAGGGAACATCCTTGGAAGGTTTCGGATGTCATTCCCTTTAGCATCGAACTAGCATGAAAAGATTTCCTGACTATAAATTTGTACCACATGCTTATGACTCTTACACATCTCCTAATAGCCTACAACATAACTTTGTCAAAATCTTAAAAGACCGGTAGAATAAAATGGAACTAGTCAAATGATTAGATCAGCAAATTTCATGCTCACAACTGATCATTTGAAGAATAGAGAAAATACCATGAAAATGTTACTTTAAGCTAATTACTAAGAAAAAGGAATGATCATGCACCACCGAGTTTTGTTTTGAATACAAACAATGAAGAAGGGCTATATTTTATTCACTGCCAGAAGCAATGCGTTCTCACAAGTCCCTTTATCAACAGTAGCCAGGGTATCTTGAAGTTGATATATAGCGAGCACAACCAAATCACCTCTTCTGTTGCCTCTTTAGTTTACTTATTGTGATTATAGGCTTCCTCCTCTCTTGCCAATTGCATAAGGCCATTCTTCAAAAACAAAACGGCAATCATAATAAGTTTGCAGAGGCAAGAGTACTCATCCATAATGCAATGTGATACTTAAAACAAGATACTATGTACATTTTTCCAACATACCACAGAACTTGAGTCAGTTTACTTCACTTTGGAGATATAATTCCATCAACCATGAGTTATGGACTCTTGTAGAGAATCATGTTCATGTTCTAATGCAAAATAGTGGAACTTCTACCATTTTAATTTCAATGATTATGATTTTATTCATATACAAAAATATGCATTGGATCATGGGTTAGGTTTGCTTGCCTACCAATTGGTTTATGATCTTATTATTCATGTCAATAACTATTTCTATTAGCCCTAAATGCTTTTGGAATTTATGAAATCAAAAATATTATGTTAGAACAACTCTAAGTTTTTAGCTGATTTACAACAACACTAAACTGACCTTTGCTTTTTTCCAAGTAAATTAGGCAGGGATCTTGAAAAGGGAAAGGTATGCATTTGTTACTCTCGAACTTCTTCTTTTATATAGGTTATTTGATTAATCATCTATCAAAACCACAAGATGCTAGCAAATATGAATTTCAGTCTGCCTCGATCTTATAGGCCCCAAAGACAACACAAAGGAAATTATAAAGAGTAGTTGATTAATATGCATAAGTTAATAAATTGCAATATATATGGGTAGCAGCTATTATACTCGAACCAAAAATAGATCCAATTGTTCTTATATATCTTTTTGAATCATTAAAGTTGAACAAAATGCTCTCCCATTGCTATACATTCCCAATATTCATAAGATATTAGCCAACTTTCATTTTTCAGCAAAATACCAAGATCTCAGAAGCTAATCATTTTGGCTACATAGAGATAGTCCTTCCATTACTAAGAAGGAATAAAATTTTACACATAGGGGTACAATACCATGGAAAGGCATGAATAATTTAATATGCACACACGGTGGAGAATCAATCCACAACCTCAGCTTCCCTTTAAGTATGATGTGAAGAGCAAGTGCTAGTTTTCATCTAAGAACATAAGTGATGGAGTTAACACAAATAAAGAAACTTCTTTTCTTTAATAATTTATTATTTACAAATATAGGAGAAGTAGGATTTGAACCCTAGTTTCCGAGAAGAGCATGGTATGCCACCAATTTACAACACTCTTGGCAAATAAAGACACTGATATCGAAAAGAATGCATCTTTCTTTAGCATAAAATATTTTAATAACAATCAACCCTTAGTCCTAAAAATTTGGGTCACAAAACCGATACAAATAACCAACTACTCCGTCGCAGTAAAAGTATTAGATTATATCTATTGATTATGGAAATTCCATATTATTTTGGTCATTCCAACTAAATTTTACATTTTCGGTTCAAAGTGTTAAACAAAAAACCTAAAACAAAACAAAAATTAGGATTCATAAGGGAGTGGCCTTAACTTTTCTAACAGCTCTAATCAACAAGACCACTACTTGTTCTTGTTTTCTCACAGCTTCACTATCAGCATATTCTTTGAAAATGTAAAATATTAAAAGACTTAATTTCAACACTTCTCCCTTTATATACAAACTTCAAAATATATATATATATATATATATATATATAAGTAATGGAAAATTTATTTAAATCGTGAAAAGATTCATTCATGTATACATGAAGTATACAATTGGGGACCATAATAATCAAGAAGTCATTAGCGTCTTTTTGGCTAGAACTTATAAGCTAAGCTTTTAGCTTTTATGTACAGTTTTTTACAACCTTACTATTTTTTTTTTTTTTAACTTTTTCTCTTTTTTTTTTTAAACATTTTTCACATTTTTTTAAAAATTATTAGTATACTTCAGACATTTTTAGCAAAAAAAAGTTCAACAAAAGTCTAAATAAGTTACTCTCAATCAGACACTTTGAGTGAATTGAGATACAAGGTGTTTTAGCTCTAACTAGCAAATTTAGAGTGTAAACTCGATTCAAATTTTATTAGACGAAATTTTTTTGTTTTTTTGAGAAGATGTGTTGGACTAACTTAGTGGTGCATGTTATTGACTCATTGGACTTTCCGTCATTTGGAATTTTTTAGGGATGAGATGATGATAAATATTTTAGAGCAAACTAATTTCTATTCTGCTGGTCTAATAAAGCTGAACTCATCCGACTCTCTTGATCTTCCTTGCTTTTCCTTCTTGGGCCTTATATGGGCTTGCTTCGACTTTTCTATGGATGTTTGTTCATTGCCTTCTTGAGTGGATTCTTGGATCATTTTGTAGTTGTAGTCCCTTATGGGCTTCTGCCGAGAATTATGATAGTGGCCCCTTTGTCGGCTTTTAATTGAAGACTTGGGCCTTAACCTTGTTAATAGGGTCCGTATGTTTTAGGCTTCTCCTTGGGTGGGCTTATGACAAGTTGTGAAAAATTGTGTAAGAACAATGTATAAATCATGGGCAAATCAAGTATGTTATTAGTAACCAATGACAAGTTAGTATGAAACAAATTAATTAATTCCATAGCAAAATAAGAATTTCATACTAAAAATTTTACAGCTTTCTCATCATAAAATATATAGATACATATACATATACATATACATTCTTTTTGTTTAGAATATCATCACTTATTTACTTATATTAGGATAAAGATGACAACTAAATGAAAATTTTGGGATTTCATGGATAAATTAAGGGAAATTAGGCACATTATCACTCAGCCAATGACAGGTTAATATGAAACAAATTAAATAACTCAATCGGAAAATATGAATTTCATCATGTCTAAAAAAAAGTTGTGCAGGCTTCCAGCAATACAAAGACTTGTAATATTTTGGGGGGTTAAAGAATACCATTACATTTCTCTTTTACCCCAATGGCATATTTGGATTATGACATATTACACAGGATAAAATACTACTTTGGTTTTTGAATTTTATCAAAATTATATTTTTCGTCTTTAAACTTTGTAAAGTTCTTTTTTCATTCTTAGACTCTGTAAAGAGTTTTTTCAATAGTTTAGTAATAAAAATATTGATGAAATAGAAAACATTCAATAGTTTAGGGATGAAAAAATATATATAACTTTTTCATAGTTTAAGGATAGAAATAAAACATTTTTAATAGTTTAAGGATGAAAGACGAACTTTTAAATAGTTTAAGGACAAATAAAAAAATTCTTGAAGTTTAAGAATAAAAAATAAGTATTGATCAAATTTAGGACTAAAATAGTATTTTTACCCCTACTACTTATGATAAATGATTAATTGACCCAACTCAAGTTATGTTTTCAATTTGATAATGCACGCCTTCATGGAAAATCAAAGTAGGTGTGGACTGTGGACTTAGTGTGCAATACCAAAAACCCAGTCATTGTGGTATGGTAATAGTAGTGCTCAAACAGTCTATGGATATATTCATTGTTTTTGTTTTAACATCTCTTAAAGCCAAGTTTTACACACTTGTCATTGACGTTACCAAATCACATTTTATTTGATGATATCGTTTTCCACAATTTTTTATCCTTCTTTCGTTGACAAGATGCCACTAGCTTAGCTCCAAACAAAGCAGCAAAATAAGACCTTCAGCTAGTTTGGTGAGATTCTGTTCAAGTGATTAATTGGCAGCGAAATTTGAGACCATTTCTTCTGGTTTTTTAAGATTTTCTTCAAATAAATACCTGGCAGGTAGAACTTCAACTTTCAACCTTTGTTTTTTATTTTCTTTTGGGTTAGGCATCTATTTGTACTAGATGGTCCACAGAGGTTAAGATGATCCATTTTAATTTTGTATCTGGTATTTAAAATTGACCAATAAATCTATTTTAATTTTATGTCAACTGTCTCTATAACCAAAATTAATAGAAAATATATTTAAAAAAATAAATTCTTAATTTTATCCCCCAATGTAATAAACCGCATACTTTTATTGGAGACACTTTAAACTTCATCCAAAAATATATATATATATATATATATATATATCAGTCAAATCTCACCCTCATACTGTTGGTATTCTTAAATGTAGAATCACTACTCCCTCTCTTTGTTGCTGTGTTTTTTTTTTTTTTTTTTTTTTTATATTAAATGTCATTGTTATTGGAAAAAAATAACATTGTTTATTCTTTATTGGTCATTTAATCATATATTTAAATTTAATTTAGGAAACTATATCGTAGATGTCCTTAAATTTTTAAGGCGTGTGTGCTTAAAGTTGTATGCGGGCTTAACAATTAATTACAAACCAATTTTTCAGTGGAAAACTCTAGCAAAACCTGTTTTTTCTTCGTCGAGGTTCTCTGGGTCCGTTTGGATAGAGCTTATTTTTGCTGAACTGAAAATTGAAACTGAAAATATTGTAGCAAAATAATTTTTTAATGTGTGAATAGTACTGCGAGATCCATTTTTTATAAAAAAAAATTGCTAAAAAAGTACATGAACAGTGCGTAAACAGTATGTGAACAGTGCCAAACAGTGATTTTTGTCTCCTGCACAGTATTACTACAGTAAAAAAACGTGCATAAACAGTATCAGTTATTGTTTATGCACGTTGAAAAAAAAAAAAAAAAAAAAGAGAAAACGCAGAAAAGGAAACGCAACGGGAGAATAATCTGTATCCAAACCGGCACTCTATCTTGTTTCAAATATGTTGTTGAGCAGATAGTGTCAAATCAAGGTCAATCAAAGTTGTTGGTTGACTTGACATTAAGAGTATGTGCAGTACAAGTTCATGTGTAAAACTAGAGGATATACTTCCAAATTATATTTGTCATCATTCCTTCGAGGTGTAGGAACATGAAGAAATGACAATTAGAGGAGTACATCACCAACCCACTGAACAGACGTTTGACAGCCACTACTTTGGACGAGGAACAATGGGAAAATCTTGTTACAGCACGCTCCTTTTGAACTAGTCTTCTTAGTTAAAATTGTGAAATCGGATTTTCAAAACACGACTTCAGAAGGAATATGTACGAAATGTGCAATAATAGGTGAATGATAAATCTTTACTCATAAACAATAAATGCTTATTGTTCATTCTACACTTAAAACTGTGTAATGTGTTAATGACATTCATAATATAGCAGGACCTAATGGACAATCACAAAGTTAGGAATCCTACTATAGTAGTCAATTTTGACATACTCTTAGAACCACAACTTTACTGGCCTATTCAAAAAGCAGAAGAACTGTGAGGCAAAGAGGGCCACGTTTCAAAATAACCCATGTCTGGATTGGTTTCTGGCTTGAAAATATCTGAAACTAAGGAATTTTCTGGGACTAGTGGCTGAGCTGCATCCTTTGTTGAAATGTCCTTGTTCTCCTCCTCCACTGCATCTAATCCAAGTTCATTTTCTAAGTAACGCAACCACTTCTTGTTCTCATCAACTTTTTTGCTACCTTCCTTCTCAAAGTTGGAGCTTTGGCAAGCATTCACCTCACTATGTTGGACTTCATTAGACATGACAGAATCTAAATTATCTAACATGTTCTAAAAGTCCACATCAGCCTCAAATGGGATTTCATTCACACTATCCACATCTGGTTTGTTCACCTCCTGTAATATGTTGCTAACATCAAGAGGTTCTCCTTAATCGAACAGCGAAACCATTTGTTCTTCGGGCCTTAACGCATCAACCGGACTAGAATTTGAAACGTTTGAATCATAAGATGAATAAGAAGAACTTGATTGGTCTATAAGGTCCCTGCCAATGCTAAATTGATTGGTGTATTTTTTTTGTGAACCTTGAATTTTCTCAAAATCATTTGTCAAGTTGCATTCTTCATGAGGTTTCTTGTCCACAGGGACTTGCTTAGATTGATGCTCAATTCCACCACCTATGTTTTGTTTCTCACTCGATGTAAACGAACTAGATGAAGATGAGGATGAGGAGGGTATGGATGATAACTCATCTCCATGAACATTACCATCTTTCATAGTCAATTTTTTCTTCAAATGAGTGTTCCACATTTTTAATCTCATTATCCGTTCTTCCTGGTAAATGAGATGCAATTTTGGACCACCTGCACATTAATGTGATCATATTAAGCATCATAAAGAATAGTAAGCCCAAAATAAAAGATTATACAACTATCTACAAGTATTACAAAAGATATTTTGTAAGCCCGAACCCAGTAAAGTGTCACTATGGTTACGCTCAAGTGGAAAACGTCAACTCAGATCACCAACTCTACCTATCTATGGACTCCTCTTCCTCTTTGGTGAAGTTCCCTCGCTTCACATCTGGCCGAAGGTCATTAGTCCATCTCAAACGGCAACTTTTTCCGCATCGCAACAATCCTACAAATCAAACAAGAAATTGCCAATAGGGGCTTGGCTCAACTAGATATGGCTCGTTTGCTCTGCCTAACATGCTCAAATTCGATTTCCGCTATCAGCAGGCTTTTGTTGGTGGGTATCCTTAGTGGTGAGGTGTACTCATAAATGTGAGGCAGGGACGGACGCAGGATTTCAAGTCAAGGGGGGCCAAAGATAAGTGAAAAAAAAAAATTTCAAATATGCATCCATATAGTGTGACAATTTTCAAAAAAATTTTCAAAATGTGAACTCTAACGTGTTTCTACATTATATGATTTGTGTGACAATTTTCTTAAATTGGTATAACAATTTTCTATATTGTATGATTGGTTTTTTTCTTTTTATTTTCGGTCAGCCTTTATTTATCTTTGTCTATATTTTTCTGCATCCATGTGGAGTGTGAAGGAAGTATGATTTCAGGTGAAGTAGACTTGGGTCAAAAGCCTAAACCACTTACAGTGAAGTAGAAGAATCTTAACTGCAAACGGTAAAGACAAGGCTAGTTTCCAATGACAGAAAAATACTGAACCTCCAATGAAATGAAATTTAGAACTAAATCATTAAAAACAATCAAAACGAAGCACCATAAAAGTAATAATCAAAATTCTCTAATCACTTTTCCAGTAAGTCTTTACACTCAACTTGCCATTATATCATAGCCAAACCATCAAATAATAAACCCCCCAATATAGCAAATGAAGTTCAATCAAATATGGGGGGGCCCAATTCAAAAAAAAAAATTTTGGAGAAAATTTAAGCTGAAAAATTTTTTTTTTTTGGGCCCAGGGGGGGCCCGGGCCCCCTTAGGCCCCCCCTGGGTCCGTCCCTGATGTGAGGTAACTTCCACACAGACTAGCTCTCGTTGCTAGCTGACGCCCTGTCCGGAAGTGCAATATAACCATAAATCCCCCCATTTTGTTCTACCAAAAAAAAAAAAAACAAGAAATTAATGTGAACATACACTTTACATTTTTAGTAACAAATAAATAAATAAAAAGAGAGAAAATATTGTTCACAATTGACATATAGTATATAATGACTTCATAAAAATATAATTTCTACTCTCCAACCACCTTGAGACTAACAGCTGTTTTTTTTTTTTTTTTTTCTTCATCATATATCAAATATGGTTGCATTTTCAAAATCATTACTCGAAAGTGGCTAATATTTCCAGAGGTTTTATGTATAATGTGACTTATATATATATATATATAATCATGTATATATGACTTTACATTTGATAGTGGGGGCGTCAAAAGATACCTAGTGTTTAATTTAGCCGTCACATATACAATTGTTTTTTCTATTTCATTATTATATTTACGAGTGTTCCAAATTTGACGTGCATGGACAATTTTTACCTAATCACTTTTTTCTTTGTTGTCTATTTATCTTCCTAAATTCTACTTTTTGTACTTCGCTATCAAGCAAAAAGCAACATTAACTTAGGTACAAGATTGTGAAATTTGATTCAATAAGTTTGGTCAGGTAGAAGTTGCTGTCAATTCCTAACTTGGCCTTTTTTCGGTGAGATTTCCTTTACTTGCTGTAAGTGGCAAATATATATATATATATATATATATTTTTTTTTTTGATATGTCCACAACTATTATTTAAGACCAACCAATCAAGAAATTATTATGTACACTTGATTTACGGGACCCACAATTGGACTAAAGTAAGAATAAGGAAGCTTATTAATTTAATTTAAATTTAAAATTTAGAAAAAACAATTAACACCTATAAAGATTTCACTGATCATAAGGGAAAAAACTGGGTCCAAATGCAGGTTTACCTAATTCACTCATGAGCTGTTTTGTGTATACAATTTCCAAAACTTGAGGAACCGTGATTAAGTGCTTTGTTATACTTAATAAATAGCTTTAAAATTAACAAATCCAGATTTCTTCTGTGTATATACTATATATGTAACACTAACAACTAATATTTCGTTTTCGTTTATGTAATTTACTGTGATTTCCATGTTTGTTCAAATACTATCCATGTTTTGGTTTGTGTCAATTTTTATTGGTGGGGAAAAAAAGACAAAAGAAGTTGCAAAAACCATTCCACCGAGAGACAGGCCATACCCATTCTGCCCTTGAGGGGTTTTGATAAAATTGATTCCATCAAGGAGGAGTTTGAAAAGGCTTATCCAGGGGTAGTTTCAAGTGCTGATATTGTTTCTATTGCCACTAGAGATGGCATTATGCTGGTACGTTCTTGATCCTGAATTTTCATATGTTCTCTCTTTTTAAGATATTTTTTGTTAATAGTGCAGGTCAGTTCACCTAAGGGTTTTAGCAACAGTTTTAAGGTTTAGGATTTGATGATTGTTTGTCGACAAAGATGCATAAATGAAATTTGGCAAATATGTAAGAAACAGACTTTAAAAGAGTTGGTATCTCTTTACATTTTCATATGTTGAGGAGTCTATCAATAAGATTCTAAAGTACATATTGATTATATGGAAAACTTAGAAAATTAATGAATTGAGAATCTGTTTCTAGTGGTTTTTGTTGTTTTGGTTTCCACAAATTGTTACAGTCACCTTTACTCACCAACTAGTTGTTTCAAACACACTTTTTGGTTATGGTTTTTCAAGTCAAAAAATTAAAAAATAAATAAAATGAAATACTTTTCTTATTCCAATTTTTGCTAAACTGACAATAAAGAATAGCTCTATATTGATAACTCATTTTATTGGAGTTCTCTGATGTAGACTACTATACTTGACATCACAGGCTTGACAACATTCTTTCATATATCAACAGACGTCTAATCTTAGGCGTCTTGGCCTCTTTGATTTCAGCATTCCTTGCCATTTGCACAGCTCAACGTTCTTTGAATGATCTTATTTCTTTCTCTTTCTTCTCTCCCAAATCAATAAAAAAGGAAATCTATTGAATGGTGCCAAGGCATAGTGACAACATTGATCGAGATTCCATGACTGGATGATAACATAACACAAACACTTCACCTTTTTGCCCCAACAATAGCTTCTTATTTTCTCACTGAGATGAGAATGAGGTTCCAAGACAGTAATGGGACCACCACTCTACCTTCTTCTTCATCCACGCATCATTGGAAATGAGTGAGTTTGCAGTAGGGATGTAGAGATCCAAAAAGGGGGACTTGCAATCCATGGAAGCTCACATCGCCTAGGAAAGCACATGGAGATGTGCTTATATGGAGTAACCTCCCTTTAATGTGTAGAGTCATTTTCCCCATTGCTGTGTGCTTTTGGGGGAGAACAAAACCATGAGGAATATGGGCCCTAAAGTGGACAACCGTGAGTCATGGACTCTTGCTGAGAATCATGTTCATGTTCTAATGCAAAATAGTGGAACTTCTACCATTTTAATTTCAACAATTATGATTTTATTCATTTATAAAAATCTGTATTGGATCATGGGTTAGGTTTGCTTGCCTACCAATTGGTTTATGATCTTGTTATTCATGTTGATAACTCCTTCTATGAGCCCTAAATGCCTCTTGAATTAATGAAATAAAAAATATTATGTTAGAACAACACTAAGTTTTCTACTAATTTACAGCAGCACTAAACTCACTTTTACTTTTTTTCTCCCAAGTAAATTTGATAGGGATCTTGAAAGGGAAAAAGGTATGCATTTGTTACATCTAACTTCTTCTTTTATATAGGTTACTAATTTATATAAGTTATTAGCATGTAACCTGTGCTTACACACAGAAACATTGAATAGTAGTGAAAAACATTTTTTGATTGCTATTATTAATGTTAATGTTTTTATATTAAGCATGTCTATATTGTATTGTGAAGATTAATAGATATAACCACTAATGAGACGTAATCTCACATTTGCAGTATTAGATTTTGCAAAATGATCCTTGGTCATTGAAGATTATGGTGGGAAAAAAATTAAACTTAAAATACCGGAAAAACAAATTGCTTTCTTCAAAAAATCTCTTCCAATCTCATAACATCTATAATATTAGTATGCAACAAATGAATTATGTAATGAATGAATTATTGTTCGTAATCCTAGCATCTATAATTTGCTAGCTTGAGTCTAGAACTTTACTCTCTCATTAAATGCCGATTATCCATATTAATATGTAATGAATGAATTGGTGTCAACAATTCGAGGGAAAACAATATTAATTAATTTTTCCTACAATCCCTCTTTTAAGTTTTATTTTCCCCCTTTGTTTGGAGGGGGAGGGGGGGAGATGTAATTTAAATTATAAAAAAAATGTCTCGATCTTTTTATTTGACAAAAATTTTGAAAAAGAATTTTTACTCAAACAAATGTGTGCTTTTTACACTTTAATGCTTTCCCATCTATCAAACTACCCTATGATCTACTATTTCTAAGCTTTAATGTTCTTTAATTTTTCACACAAAGTTGAGACAATAATTTTAATGATAATCGGGATAGTCACAATATGTGAATGATATTATAACTCATCAAAACTAATTACTAAATATGGATCTATACAAACTTTAAGAGTATTATAATATTATGTTCTATCACAAACAAATAAGGCAAACACATCTCCTGTGTGATCAATTGACCTCTTGTTTTTCCAGCATATTATTATCTAAATAGCTCCAAAAAAATATGTATTTTATAACCTACATTTGAATCTAAACTAATAAATTAAAATTTCTATGAACCAAAAAGGAGAAAACACCTTAAGGTGCAATGTTTTAATTACTTTCAAGTAAATGTACTAAATATCTAAAACAAACTCTAGTGCAAACATTTAAACATAACTTTGATACTGCAATAATTTCTGGTTCAAAAGCTCAAAGAAAAAGGGAAAGAAATTCTATTGTTTACTTTTAATAATCCAAATTTTAGTGACAAAGCTAATGACCCTCATATCATGTGATTAAGGTTAATAGAATATTATCTTCAAAAAGCAGCTAATTAAATATTTATCATGAAAAGATTATGCCCAATAGTGTAATGCTATTTTAGAAGTAAAATTGTTTGTTGAAATGGGTAATTACGTCTACCAAGAAGCCAAATACCTATTGCATACAAAATAAACTCTATTTTTTTTATAGCATTTATGAAGTAAATCGTCCTATCTTGTAATGATGTTCATCATATATGGTTCAAAACACCCAAAGGCACCCACCCAATCAAATTAGTTGCAAATTAAAGGCTTTCATGTTGGGCTTGTGAAGTTTTTTAAGCCTTGGGTTTATAAACAAAATATAGTCTAACTTTCAATAGATGTTGAGTAAGCACTACATTCTTTTCACCCTTCAATTTCCAATGACAAGTTGTGTTGTTTTTCCAAATTAAAAATGTCAACCTTGTCATGCCAACACTTATGTGAACCAAGCTCATCCAAGTAAAGAAACTTCAAATTGTTAGCTCTATATTGGATCCAAACTCAGTGGACAGAGTTAGGACAAGTGGACTTAATACCAAAAGTGAACTCTAGGACTAATGAGAACTACCTATGCAGACTAATATAAACCACCAATGCTAATGAACCAATTGGTAACTTAAACAAATGAATCAGTAGGAAGTCTAAATTTGAAGCACAAATCTAGCAATAATAACTTCAAAACTAACCCAAAAACTCAATCCATAATGTAGTTGATAACAATTGCTAATATGATAACGGCAACCAATCTATACATGCAAATATTAATAGATATATAAGAGATTAGAAATATAGTAATATACCTAACACCTGCATCACCAACACAACCAATTGCCATACCAGCAACGAGCCCTCCAAAATCACAAGCAAGACCAAAAGATATATGTGTATAACCATAAAAAATGTACTTTTACTTGGCCTTTGGGTTAGATCATAAACAAATGATAACAACAATAGTGAGACCATAAATAGCAAATAACAACACTTCAGCCATGACTTGAACAATGACTTTCATCTCCAACTCAAGCCTCATCACACCCATCAATGCCATTCCCAACCTACATACTCACCAAAAATTAAAAAACTAAATTAAAAATTCCAAAATAATAAGAAGCTACTTATTTTTATTTTTCCCCAAATCTTATAATTTTGTGGTACAGCCTAAGAATGAGAATTTATAACACAAAATGAGGGGAAAAAAAAAAAGAAAAAAAAAAAAGCAACTAAACTAATTTATGAAATTTACAAATGCAAATTTTCTCTAATGAGCCCAAATAGAAATTCTCCATATGAATAAAATCCTTCGTTCTCCCGCACACCTACACCAAAATTAGAATTGAGAAGCAATTGATGACAAAAAAGTCGATTTGAGGATTTCTTCAAATACTTTAAGAGGAATTAAAAAACTCAAAGGAAAAAATTGACCTGAAAGCAAAAAAAAAAAATTAATGATGGAAAATCCAAGAGAGAGTGAAGAGAAGGTACCTATGAGGAGATCGTTATCAGAAACTTGCATGCAACCTATTTGTTATTCTCTTTGCTTTAATTCATCTCAGATTGTTCCTCCATCTTTACTTTCTCTTAGTGATTGAGTTTGATTGGACTTTGGGGTAGAGTCTCTGGATCTTGGAGTTCTAGAAGATGAGGTTTTTTCAGGGATTATGGGAGCAAAGATCGATGTGGGTTATGAACATAGAGGACATTGATGATTTTTTTTTTTAACTATTCATTGATTTTTTTTTTTTGAAATTAGAGGTTCGCTGATTTTGGACTCTTTGATTTTAGCAATTTATTAATTCAATTGATCAAATAGATATATAGATTTGATCAAACGTCTGTCAAAAACACAAGATGCTAACAAATATGAATTTTAGGTTGCTTCCATCTTTAGGCCCCAAAGACAGCACAAAGGTACTTCTATAGAGTAGCTAATTAATATGCATAAGTTAATAATTGCAGTATATAGGGGATGCATCTATTATGCTTGAACCAACAATAGATCCAATTGTGCTTATATATCTTTTGAAATCATTAACCTTGAACAAAATGCTCCCCCATTGCTATATATTCGCAATATCTATAAAATATTAGTCAAACTTTATTTTTCAACTTAATACCAAGATCTCATAAGCCAATCATTTTAGCTACATAGAGATAGTGCTTCCAATACTAAGAAGGAATAAAAAATTTATACATGGTGGTACAAGACCATGGAAAGGTTTGGATAATTTAATATGTACAAACAGTGGAGCATTAACCCACAACCTCAGCTTCCATCGAAGCTTCCATCCAAGTATGATGCGAAGAGGAAGTGCCGGTTAAGTTATTTTCAACTAAGAACCTAAGAGTTCGTTTAATTAGGTGGATTTTAGGGGATGAAAAGGAAGAGAGAAAAGTAGAGAGAAAATTATTTTTTAGTGTGTTTGGTTGGAGTAATTTTAGGAGAGAAAAATGATAAGGTCCAAATGTTTTCTCTCTAGGTCAACCAAAATGTTTTCTCTAGAAAAACTTGCTCAACCATTCTCTCTCTCTCTCTCTCTCTCTCTCTCTCTCTCTCTCTCTCTCTCTCTCTCTCTCTCTCTCTCTCTCTCTCTCTCTCTCTCTCTCTCTCTCTCATGTTTTGGTTGTTTATTTTTGTTTTCCCCCATTGTTATATATAAAAATGTGATAACAAAGAGAGAAAAAATACATTTAATGTTATAATTTTTATAAAATGTTATTTTATTAATTTTAATAAATGAATAAATAATATTCTATTAAAAAAATTACTTCTTATATATAATTTTCTATCTTCTCACTTTTCGCTCTAATCAAACAAAAAAGTTTTTCATCCCTTTAACCAAATACAAATAAAGAAAAATTTAATTCTTTCTATTATCTCACTTTTTCATATTTTCTTCGCTTTCTATCATTTTACTTTTCTATCTCTCCAACCCAACGAACCCCAAGTGATGAATGTTACGAGAGAGGTGGGATTTGAACTTTAGTTTTCCTAACGAGGGAGGGCTGAATATGCCACCAAGTTACAACAACCTTGGCAAATAGAGACACAAATATCGAAAATGATTTATCTTTCTTTAGCAAAAATATTATAATAACAAACAAGGCTTAATCCTAAAAATTTGGATCGCTTCAAAAGATTAGACATGGTATACTGCATGTATTTTTTTTTTTTTTTTCCCATTTTATTGTATCTAAAGAAATGTTTTAAAGATGAAAAAAATTCTCCTCTCTGTAGGAGCTCTCCCTCCTGCACCACTGCGAGGTTCTCTCTCCCTTAGGGTCCAACTAAGGGTTTGTTTTTGTTTTTGCATTTATTTTTTCCAATAAGGATGGCGGAGGACGTGATAAATAGCATGGAGAAGATGACTTTGACTACGGAAGAGGAAGAGGTTATAGCTGTCTCTGATGAAGGTAGGAAGGACGAGATTGAGAGCTGTACCCAGAGCTTCATCGGAAAGTTCCTTACATGCAAACCATTCAACAAGAGAGCAGCCCAGAACACTTTGAAGAAAGCATGGGGGTTGGAGGAGAGTGTGCAGATTGTTGAAGTGGGAACGAACCTATTCCAGTTCAAGTTTAATACAGAGTATGATCTGGAACGGGTATTTAGGGTGGTCCATGGACTTTTGATAGCCGGGCACTTATGCTCTGCAGGTATCAAAGAGGGATGACAGCGGGGAATGTTAAGTTTGAATCTGTTTCTTTGTGGATTCAAATATGGGGAGCCCCTTTTGATATGGCGTCCCCCCAAGTAGCGGCCGAAGTGGGCAGACGATTGGGTGAAGTGGAAGAGGTGGAGAAGCGACGGCGGCTAGACACCCAGAACTTGTTTATAAGGGTCAAGGTGGCTATTCCGATCTCGAAACCTATTCGGCGGGGAGGATTCCTTGCTGGATCCGAGGGTCAGAGAACTTGGGTCACTTTTAAATATGAAAGACTTCCATTGTTCTGTCATTGGTGTGGGATCCTAGGACACGACCTCAAGCACTGTGCGCACTATTTCGCACGGACGAAAGGTGGTGGCAAAGTGATCTGCCAATATGGGGATTGGCTGAGAGCCTCAGGTGGTCGAAGCTGGTCGCCCCCCAGGAGAGAATCAAGCCGGTAGGATCACCAGCGAGACAACAATGCTGGAGTGACTGAAAAGGACTGCGGTGGTAGGCATGGTGAAGCGGCGACGGCGAACCCCACAGAAAAACAACCCACGGAGTGTATCAGACCTCAGAATGGAGATCACGGAATTCTCGGGATTGTCCCAAAAATTCAGGAGGAAAGTCCGCTGGTAAGCATGATAAACGGGATTGATAAGGAAGGTATAATTGCAAAATCTACAGACGAAACTTTGGATGTTCAAAATTTGAATATTGAAGTTGGACGTGAGATAGTGCCAGACCATCCTAGTCACTTGAAAGTGCATGGGCAAAGTATTTCTCATAATGGGCCAAATGAGGATAAGCCAAGGCCCACTTGGACTAGACTTTCACGCATGGACTGTGGGTTTAATGATTTTAAGAAAAGTAGGACTACCACCACTCTAGGGAAAAGAAGCTTGTTGCATGAAAGTGAATAGGACCATGCAGAAAGGGTGGAGTTTCAACTAGTGAAACGTGGGAAAGTGCAAGAGGTTTATCAAGACAGTGAAGCCGCGGGGGTGTTGGAACACCCTTGTCGAGCACAAAAAAGCTGTTAAGTTGAAACTGTCAAAGACTTGAGAACTCATGAATAGTTTTCAACCTTCACAAACTAGTGAAGGACAAAGTTCTCACAATGTATTTTTTAATGAAAACATGCTTAGATAGAGAAGGTTTTGACTGGCATTGCAAAGAGCTACCTTATCAAAACAAGCTGATTATTAAGAAGCCAAACTCAGGGGGTGGACTTACTTTCATTTGGAAATCAGAGGTGAACTTGGATGTCATCAACTTCACAGATAATCATGTGCTTGCGAGGGTGGTTGAGGAGGACGGTTTTGAATGGTTTTAACTGGATTTTATGGGTGGGCTGAGGCAAGTCAAAAACATAAATCTTAGGCTTTGTTAACACATCTCATGTCTTTTGTTAATGGGCCATGGATGTGTATAGGGGACTTCAACACTATATTGCACACGTCTGAAAAACAAAGTAGATGCCCTCCTATCCAATCGCAGATGGATGAGTTTCGAATGGCTTTGGACTCTTGGCAATTGGCTGATCTTGGCTTTGTTGGATTCCCACTTACATGGAACAATAAACGACCTGGGGACGCAAATACAAAGGAACGCCTAGACCGAGCTGTGGCGAACTTGGAATGGAGAGAGAAGTTTCAGGAAAGCATTGTATACCATCTTTCGTCTCATGCATCTGACCATATCCCAATATTGTTGCAAACTAGAATAGCCAGAGACTTTAGAACTAGAGGACCGAAGGGATTTCATTTTGAGGAAGCTTGGCTGCTCTTGGAAGACTGTGAAGCAACGGTATGTGATGCATGGAAAAAAGTGAGTAGAGCAACATCTCTTTTAGCTGCTGCACAGGAAAAGATTGCAAGATGTGGGGAGGAATTACGTGCATGGGGATCTTCTAGAACCCACTCGAACTTGGAAGCAATTAAAAAAACTCCAGAAACATGTTGAGAAGCTGAATACTAGTGAATTATACGGAGGAGTTTAAAGCTGACCTTTTGACAGCAAGTAGGCAGTTAGATGATATTCTCCTCAAACAGGAGATTTATTAGGCACAAAGGTCCCGGGTTGCTCGACTGAAACATGGGGGCAAGAACACAAAGTCCTTCCATTCAAAAGCCTCCTAAAGGCGATGGAAGAATTATATTCAGGGGATTAAGGACAGGCATGATAACTGGGTTGAAGAGGCTGAAGATATTGCGGGGGTGGCTATTGACTACTTTGAGAACTTGTTTAGGGTGGGTAATTGTGATCGGATGGCAGATTGTCTTAGTGCAGTTTCAATAAAGTGACCACCAATATGAAGGAAGTTTTAACTAGCGAGTACACTGCAGAGGAAGTCCGAGTAGCGTTGTTTCATATGGGTCCTACAAAAGTCCGTGGTCCTAATGATGTGAATGCTCTTTTTTACCAAAAATTTTGGCATATTATAGGTGATGATATGACTACCGCTGTTTTGGATTATTTGAAAAATGGAAATATGATGCCTGATATAAACTATACCCATATTGTCCTTATACCAAAAATAAAATCCCTGGAAAAAATGATTGACTTTAGGCTCATTAGTCTTTGCAATGTTATATACAAGATTATTTATAAAGTGCTTGCAAACCGATTAAAGCAGATCCTCCCCCAATTGATCTCCCTAACATAAAGTGCTTTTGTCCCTGGCCACAATGTGCCGGTTGCATATGAAACATTACATAATATGCACTACAGGAAAAAGGGTAGAAAATGCTCTCTAGCTCTGAAGTTGGATATTAGCAAAGTCTATGACCGCGTTGAATGGTCCTTTCTTAACGGTATTATGGCAAAGCTGGGTCTCCCCGAAGTTTGGATTGATCGGGTGATGGGTTGTGTTACTTCACCTTCTTTTCCATTTGTATTAATGGTAAACCCTATGGCCACATTATCCCTTCTAGTGGGCTCCGTCAAGGAGACCCTTTGTCCCCTTATTTGTTTTTATTATGTGCAGAAGGTTTTACTGCATTGTTGGCTAAAGCAGAGATGGAAGGACGGATACATGGCATATTTGTTTGCAGGAAAGCTCCGACTATTTCCCATTTATTGTTTGCAAATGATTCCTTACTATTTTGCCAAGCCAGTAACGATGAAGTCCAAGTTATTAATCAAACTCTCCACTTATATGAAGCTGCTTCTGGTCAATGTATTAATTTTGAGAAGTATTCGGTGATCTTTAGTAGCAACATTGAGAGAACACAGAGGGATTGGATTAAGAATGAGCTAGGGGTCAAGGAAGTGGTTAGGTTTGAGTCTTACTTAGGCTTACCCACTCTTGTTGGTCAAGCTAAATACCAAACCTTTTCTTTTGTAAAAGATAGAGTTTGGAGAAAAATTCAAGGATGGAAGGGCAATTTGCTTTCTAGTGCAAGAAAAGAGGTGCTAATTAAGGCAGTGGTTCAATCCATTCCGACATACATGATGGGGGTCTTCCTACTTCTGATTAAACTTTGCAATGAGCTGAATTCTATGTGTGCAAGATTTTGGTGGGGACAAATTGGGGATGAGAGGAAAATTCATTGGAAGAGCTAGAGTGCCTTATCACAGCCTAAAAAAGAGGGAGGGATGGGCTTTAGAGATTTGAGGAATTTCAACCTAGCTATGTTGGCAAAGCAAGGGTGGCAGCTTATACAAGATCAAAGTTCGCTCCTTTTTCATTGCCTAAAGGCAAGGTAATTCCAAGAACAAGTTTTTTTTGGAGGCATCAGATACTCCAAACAGCTCATACACATGGAAGAGCCTTATTGCAGCCCAGCCAATTTTGAAGAAAGGTTGTTGTTGGAGGGTTGGAAATGGATCCGCTATTCAAGTCACGAAAGATAAATGGATTCCTAACTACCCATCTAACAAGGTGATTCACTCGCCTGTAGAAGAGGATTGGGAATGGAGAGTTGCAGACTTAATTGATTGGGAAAAGCATGCATGGGACTGTGAACTTATCGGAAGTAGATTTCACAGAGATGATGTGAAGGCGATTCTACGAATACCCTTGAGTAGGAGATACATTGTGGACAAGGTATTCTGGCTCCACAACAAAAGTGGAGTATATTCAATGAAGTCTGGATACCATGTAGCAAGAAGACTTTCAAAGGAGGAATTGGACTTAGGCGGGTGTTCTGGGCCAACCAAGGGAGGTCGTATATGGGCAAAGCTATGGAGGTTTCACATTCCCAACAAAATAAAGATTTTCAGGTGGAGGGCATGTCAAGATATCCTACCAACTAAGGAAAATCTATTTCGTCGTAAGATAACGAAAGACGGAGGATGCGAAACTTGCAAGGGAGGACCGAAATCTGTGCTTCATGTTTTGTGGGAATACGGTGTGGCGCAAGATGTGTGGGCTAGTTGCTCTAGTAGAATACAAAAGAGTGCACTGGGCCCACGAGATATTATGTAGTTGGTGGAGGATATGATGCACAGGTTGTCTGTGGAAGAGTTTGAGTTGTTCTTGGCAGGGACGGAGCCAGGACTTTAAGTTAAGGGGGCCAACTTTGACCTCTAGTTCAGCTGCTTTTTTTTTTTTTTTTTTTTTGAGTTTTTAATGTGTGTATTTGCTGGGTAAAGACGAAATTATTCTGTTTAAGACTTTTTAAGATGCCAAATATTTGTTTGAGCAAAATTGGTTAATTGGAATTAATTTTTTTTAGCTTTGCTATTGGTGATTTTTCTTGTTGCACTCATGTTTTTGGGCTAGTATATGTTTAGATTTTAGATCCATAAATTTTTTTAATGGCCTTTAAAATGAGGAAAGTGCTAGAGGTATATTGTTAATATAGTGAGTGATTATTGGTAAGTAAAAAAGTGATGCAAGTAATAGGCCCAGATGCGAACCAATAAGAATTTGTACCTCAATCGTTTATAAAAATATTGTAGATAAGTTTGTAACTGTAAAATTACTCTAAAAAGAATTGATAATATTATTAAGGGGGTAAAATGTAATTTTATATAACAAAATTGCTAAAATTAATGCATATATACATACTAATATATTTTTTAAGAGTGATGCTACGGCCACAAACTATTTTACAACATTTTTACAAAATGATGATGTGGCCAACCTCTTATTGGTTTTCATTTAAACCCACTATTAATATCATTTTTTGATTTACCAATAATCACTCACCACATCAGCAGTTTGTAAAATTTTTTGTAAAATAGTTTGTATCTCTAGCATTATTCATTTTCTAAAATTAATGCCTCCGTCCCTGGTTCTTGGTGCAAGGATAGATAATATGGAATCAACGGAACTCGATCCTTCATGGGGGACACGTTCAGGACCCAGCTAAGCTCAACCAACGAGCGAAAGACGTATTGGAGGATTTTCGGAATGCCCAGGATTCGCTGGCCATCGAGACGTCCACGAATAGAAGTGTTGCTGCGTGGAAACCACCATCGGGTTTGATATACAAACTGAATTTCAATGCCGCGGTGTCTTCCAGCATGTGATCATCAGGTTTCGGCGCAGTCATTTGAAGCGAGAAGGGGTAAGTAATGGCTGCCTGTTCAGCCAGAGGTCCACCAGTCATAGACAATGAGGAAGCGGAAGCGCTGGCCTGCCGCAAGGCCTTGGAATTTGCAGTGGATGCGGGATTTTTCGAGCTAATCCTCGAGGGGGATAATATAAACGTAATGAAGGCCATATCATCACCTCGGGTTGATTTCCCGCCTGGGTCACATATATGAGGATATCCGATGTCTCGCGGCTGGCTTACAGTGTCTGTCCACAAGCTGGGTTCGGCGTAGCGCAAATGCCGTTGCACACTCATTAGCTCAGTTTGCTAGAGAATTTGAGACTGAAATTGTATGGCTGGAAGATTTGCCATCTCCGACCTTAAAGGCCCTGTATTCCGACTCATTATTATAAATGCAAGACTGTGGTTGGGCTTTCAATAAAGAAAAAAGTTTTAAAGACATGGTACATATCACTATGGCTAGACTTTTTTGTACAGGTCACAAAACCAATACAAACAACCTCACTATTCCGTCACAGTCAAAAGTACCAGACTATATCAATTGATTTCATAGTATTTTGGTCATTCTTGCTTAATTTTACATTTTGGTTAGTGTTAAACAAAAAAAACTAAAGCAAAACAAAACGAAAATGAGGCTTTATAAGGGAGGAGGACACTGTCATCTTGAAGGTGTCATCCCATCGATGAAGTCTTCCCAAAAAGCTGCCAAGGTGTGACTCATGAGGGGCCTCAACTTTTCTCATCACTCTCATCAACAAGACTGCTACTTGTTCTTGTTTTCTCATTGCTTCATTGCCAGCATGTTCTTTGCAAATGTAAAATAGTAAAAGACTTCAACACTTCTCACGTTATGTACACACTTCAAAGTTTTTTTAGAAATAAGTCATGGAATTTTATTCAAATCATGAAAAGAGTCACCTAAGTATACAAGAAGTATATAACTGGGGGATTATAACAATCAAGTAGTCATTAGTGACATTTGTGGGTTTGCACATTTATAAAAGATTTTAGTATCTGTTTGGCTGGGACTTATAAGCTTAGCTTTTAACTTTTATGTACAATTTTTAAAACCTCAAAATTTTTTTTTTTAAATACAAGTATACATTAACACACTTTTAACAAAACAATTAAGTATATGAGTTGAGGTATAAGGTGCTTCAACTGCAACTCCTAAATTCAGTGTGAACTCAATTAAAATTGTAATGGATGAACCTTTTTATTTTCTTGAGAAGATGTATTGGATGAACTTAGTGGTGCATGTCATTGACTCATTGGACTTTTAGTCCTTTGGTTTTTTTAGGGATGAGATCATGATAAACATTTTAGAGCAAACTAATTTCTATTCTGCTTGTCTTAAGCCGAATTCATCATACTCTCTAGATCTGTTTGCTTTTCCTTCTTGGGCCTTATATGGGCTTGCGTCGACTTGTCTAAGGATGTTAGTACATGCCTTGGGTGGATTCTTGGATCATTTTTTAGTTGTAGTCCTTTTATGGGCTTTTTCCAAGAATTTATGATTGTGACCCTTTTGTTGACTTTTGATTGAAACCTTGGGCCTTACCTTATTAATAGGGTCCAAATGTTTTAGGATTCTCCTTGGGTGGGCTTAGGATAGCCTGTGAAAAATTGTGTTAGAAGTTAGAACAATGTATAAGTCAAGGAAAAATCAAGAATGTTATCACTAGCCAATTACAAGTTAGTATGAAACAAATTAAATAATTCCATGGCAAAATAAGAATTTCATAGTGTATAAAAAATAAAATAAAATAAAATTACACTTTCTTGTCATAAAAAGACTAATACATTTTTTCCTGGTAAAAAAATAAAAAATAAAAATAAAAACATAGACATTCTTTTTGTTTAGAATAGGATCACTTAGTTACTTATATTAGGATAAAGAAGACAACTCAATGACAAATTTGGGGTTTCATGGATAAATTAAGGGAAAATTAGGTACATTATCACTCAGCCAACAACAACCTAGTATGAAACAAATTCAATAACTCAATAATAAAATAAGAATTTCATCATGTCTAAAAAAAAAATTGTGCACATTTCTGGCAATACGAAGATGGTTTTTTTTGGGGGGGGAGGGGGGGTGTTAAAGAATACCGATACATTTCTCTTTAACCCCATGGCATATTTGGATTTTGACATATTACATTGGGTAAATTACTATTTTGGTTTTTAAACTTTACCAAAAGTTTATTTTCCGTGTTTCCTATAAAAAAAAAAAAAAAGTTAATTTTTTGTCATTCACTTTAAAAAGTTTCTCAATAGTTTAGACTTTAGAGACAAAAATAAGGAAGAAAATAAAACTTTTTCAATAGTTTAGAGATGAAAAAGAAATATCTTTTTTATGGTTTAAGAATAGAAATAAAACATTTTTAACAGTTTAAAGTTGAAAGACGAAAGATGAAATTGTCAACAATTTAAAGGCAGAAAAAAAATTTCTTAAATTAAAAATGTTATAAATATAATAATAAAATGAGTTGTGAAAACTCGCTAATAAAATGTGATAAATATAATAACAAAGAGAAAAAAATATATGTTTAATTTTTTAATTTTTATAAATTTTTTTTATTAATTTTAACAAATAAATAAATAACTTCTTATATGTAATGAAATATACAATAAAATAAAGATATAAAATTAAATTTATACAAAATATTTTTTTTATTCGAGCTTTGTATGATGATATCTAAAAAAACAATCAATTATGTTAAATATATATCTACTCTAAAGATAGAATAATTTGAATCTAAACATTAAAATAGCTTGGATTTATATTAAAATAAAATAGTTTCAATTTAATCTTGGAGTCCTTCTGATTACGATATAAAACATATAAAGACAAAAATTATCATAAAAATATTTTTTCCCCCATGATATTAATATGATTATTTATAATCTTTTTAATATTATGAAGTGTGAAATCTCAATTAAAATTATTTATGTGTTTGGATAATTTTTTAATAAATATTACAAGTTATTTTTTTTAAATATATAATTATTAATTAAAATATTTATTACATCACAATCCTATTTCAGATATCAAAACAATTATTTATTACATCACAATCCTATTACATTACAATCTTAAAATATTTTTTTAATCTTCTTTCTATTTTTCTATAAATTTTATCGTTCAACTCTCCAAAGAAAAAAGAAGCACACCCAGCAGTCTAGCACCCCACCACCCATGCCGCCATATGCCACCATATGCCGCTGTATGCTCACACAAGCCGCAAAATTTACTGCCATTGCCATCGTCCAATCTACCCTCCCACTTTCCACAACAACAACAACATATATGGTTTGATTGGGGTTTGAGAGTTGGTGACTTGGTAGTTCAATTTGCGCGCGCGCACAGACGGAGATAGGGATGGTGACTTTAGGGTTTGATGATATCCAAGACTTATGGTTTATTTAACATGATTTGTAAGATTTTTCAGTTGGGTCACTTTTGAATTGTTCTATTTTAGAGGAAATTCAGGTGGGTTTATTGTATTTTTGTTGTACTTTGGGGGTTTGATGAAATGGGTCTTGTAAATTTCATTATTAGTATATAAAATTAGTGTTCAAACTTCAAAGTTCCTTCTTTTTCTTCTTCTTTTTTTGGTGGAGTTCTTGAGGTTTCATTCCAACTTTTGAGATTGTTGTGGGCTGGAAATCGATTGGGTACTATTTACAAATTTAATTTAATGTTTTTCAGATTTGTTGTAGAGAAATGGAGAGAAGATTGGGCAGTGGTGACGGCAGCGACTCTGGCGATGTGTGTGTGGCGGGTTGCTGGATTGTGTTTCCTGTGAGGAAGAGATGAGATTTTATTTTGACTTAAATGGTAGGAATTAGAAAGGGGGGAGATGGGATTTTGTTCTGTGAAATGGGGTTTGTTTGAAGCAAGTTGCGACTCTTTTCTTAATAATGGAATTTAAAAGAGTCTGAAGTCCTTTACTATTGAAAAATGTCCCACGGGTGTGCATTTGTTTGGAAAATAAATAAATTCTGAGAAGTCTGGGCTTTTCTAACTTGATATTGACTTTTTGAAGTTTATGCTGAGAATTGTGGACTTTCTTTTCTATAGCTTGACGTTGATTTTTTGAAGTTTATGCTAAAGCAATTGAAATGTCTATATGCGGATAATCGTGTACATGATATGCTTTCTTGGATATGGAAAAGTGATTATTTTAACAATAATGTTTATGTAAAGAGGACCAATAAGGTAATGTATCTGATGTGAATATTATGAGGACAAATGGAGGAAAAAAAAATTCTTATAGTATTGTTATGAAATTTGCTGTGTAGAATGTCTTTGAGGTTGGGGAAATTTTTACACACTATCAATGCATAGACTTGTTATGTCATAATTTCCATTGGAGACAAAGGTACCTATTTGTATATCGTTTGGAGAAATTAAAAGGTTTATGTCTCTATTCTTCTAGTTACTAGAGCAAGTGTTCTGAAATTGGAGTTGGTTTCTGTTTTTTAACAAACAAATGAGATTGCGAAAGCTGTGGAAGAGGAACTTGAAAAGGTATATTTCTTTGTCTGCTAATTTGGTTTAGTATTAGTCAAGTTACAAGATAAATTTGATTCTCTTTAATATCTTTGAATTTTACATGCATAGGCCATGTCAGCTTATGGATTTGAGATTGTTCAAACGCTCATTGTGGAAACTGAACTTGATGAACATGTGAAGCGGGCTATGAGCGAGATAAATGCCGTTAAGTGTTCATTTTGAATTGAACATTTTTTCTCCTCTCTCTCTTTGAGTAAGTTTGGCTTTTTTTTTTCCTGAATACTAATTAACCTGTCATTGACCTTTTACATGTAATGAACAGCTAAATCTAAATATCTGGGCTGTGGGACAGCGTGCTTGCTTTCTCTATGAATGTACTTGGGACTACGTCAAAGGATTTCATGGAGATGGTTCTGGTGACTCAATATTTCGTCACAATGAAAGAAATTGGCGTATTGTGAAAGAAATTGGCGTGTTGTCAAAGTCCAACTCTGTTTTCATCACACGTGGACCAGGTAATGTGAAAGACATCGCATCACAAATTAGAAATGGCCTCCTTCAAGTAAATTCCACTCAGAATTAGTGGTTTATCCCAGCATAATGCTGCATGAGTGGCTTTTCTAATGGTATACGAAATGATTGGTGCTAGTATCTAAGATTGGTGCATTTTATTATTCTTCTTTTCTACTTTCCCAAATTAATTACTTGAATGATGATAGGAGCTAGGAATTGTCTTGCAAGTTGTAACTAAGGGCACATTTGATTGGCTGTAATAGATACTGTAATGTAATAACCATTCCTATGGTTTAGCTATACGGTTGTTTGGTTATATTTTTATTACAAAGAATAATCATTTCTTATGAATAGCTATTCTTTTACTAAACGTAATACACACTATTAAAAAAAATCCCCAAAAAATCTCTTGTTATCCGCTTCTCCAAAATTTTTATCACCCTCCCGCTTCCTCAAAATTTTTTATGTCCCTCTCTGCTCAATAATTTTAATCTCTTGCAACTAGAGATCTTCTATTTCTACAGCTACTGGTATTGCCTTTTTCTTCTCAAGAAATTTTTTTTTTTCTCTCCCCACTAGAGCTCTGCAATTCCATAGGTACTGCTCCTCTCCCCCCTCCCCCCCCAAAAAAAAAAGGCTTGAAGGCTTAATACTTTGAATTGACCCATGGCAAAACACGATTGGGTATAAGGCTTATGAGCCGGTAGCTTCCGCGAAACACTCAAACACGCACTTGAATCACTCTTGCTATAATAGACCTTTGTTTCTTCAAAAGCAAAGGAAGCCAGGTAGAGGGTTTTTTTTTTTTCATTTTTCTTATGCAAACACTAACTTTCATTATTCTTATTCAGATGTGGTAATTATGGTCTAGTAAATACAATTACAGCAATATTTTCAATTGGTATCATCACATGGCAATGAATTAATTGGGCTAAAATCACATTCATGCGCTGCACTCAAAACTTTCAGATTTAAAAACTTGTTTTATGTGCTGCTTTTCTGCATATTATTTACATTTTGTTTGTTAATATTTTAGCTACATTATGATTTGTCTTTTTAGATATGGATTCAAATACACTTGATTCTCAAGGTCGTTCTAAACGGAAGTGAGCTCCTGTTGAAGATTTGAAACTAGTGGAGGCTTTGGTAGAATATCACCATAAAAGGGAAGGTAACCCTAAGAATTAGTTTAAACCTAGATATTTGAAAGTCTTGAAAGAAAGGATTTCTACCATATTACCTAATGCTAGATTAAGAGCAAAACCAAATATTGAATAAGAAGACTTCGAAAAGACCGAGTATTTTACCATTGTTCAAGTAAGATTGTCATTTGTTGGTCAAATTTTACAAGTGTGGGACACTTGATTGAAGACCCACAAGATTTTTTGAAAGACAAATTGATTAATGATGTAGCTACTTCTTAATTTTAATGCAATGAAATAAATTAAAAAAAAAAAAACAATTTTATTTATTTATTTTTGTTTAAAAAGAGAGATTGGGTTTGTTGGAGGTCCTTTGTTCAAGATTGGGTTTGTTAAACCAGTTCTTATCAAAATTGTATTTGTAAATTTCGAATAAGGGTATTATAGACAATTTAATTTAAATGTTTGTTGGAAGTATTTAGTTTAGCTATCCTTGAAAGCTGTCTATAAGTCAATAAGAAAAAGAATTAAAAAAAATGCTTTTATTCCATGGTTTTCAGGGTTCTATTCTTGTGTTTTCATCAAACAAATGAATAGTAATAAGTATTACATTACATCTTGTATTACTTGTAATACTTATTCTTATTCTTTGTAATTACCATTATAGTCTACTAAACGTGCCCTAAGTGATGTGGTGTGTATTCATGGTGTTGAACTTGGCCATAGTATTGGAAATATTCTTTTATAGTATGAGATGGTATTGAAATGAGTATTTTTAGGGGCATCCTCAGTCTGGTGTGATATGCTATTTTGTATACATGGTGTTGAACTTGGCAATTGGCACTTTATCCCTACCGAACTACTAACTTAGTAAAATGAGGAAAGAGATTATTACCTCCTTAGTAGGAGAACTTATTAGGCCCATTGGGAGAGCTACTGATGTGGTCCTCATTGACCTCTCGACTAATAAAATGTTGTTATTTTTATGCAAATGTAAGGTCACTTAGTAATTTTTTATTTTTTATTTTTTGTGCTAAAATGTTTAATTACAAAAATGTTGAGTTACCGGTCAAATGTTGCAAAATGTTTTCAGCTTCCCCCAAAAATGTGAGTGATGGAAACAGAGTTATGGAAAATTACCAAACAAAGTTTGAGCCATGGGTCCCACCATTTTTGAGTTATGAGTTATGAAAACTGAGTTATGAGTTATGGAAATTGGCAATCCAAACACCCTCCTAGTAATTTTTTATTTTTTATTCTTTGTGATAATTATGAAGCTCACTCACACATTTGCATAGATATCATCGTCTCATTAGTTGGGAGGACCACATTAGTAGTCCTTTTGGTGGACTAAATAACTTCTCCCTTACCAAAGCACTTGGAAGATTTTTCATTATCCTGTCTAGAAAAATTAGGCCTTTCTTTTTCCTCTTTTCATGAAGGAGCTTGTTTTCTTAAAATGAAAGGTTTACAAAGTAAACAACACACTTCAACAAAAATAACAAATTTAATACCAAGGTATGATGAAACTATTGCAAAGATCAATACACTTATATTTCTTACAGAAATTCACTTGTTTAAACTCTTAAACATCAAAGTTTGTTTCAATACAACATTTATTTTGAGCACAAAATAAGTTACACTGCTTGTGACTTCGGTAAGTTGATATGCACTTAGCACAATTGTAGTAGGCCAAGACAACAAGGTTGTAGCTAACTTTGCTACATGACCACTAACATGGAAAAATGAAGGAAAGGATAACATGATTTTCAAAATCCGTTGGTTTCATGTCTAACCTTTTGTTTTTTGAGAAATGTTTAATGTCCAACTTACTCATAACAAAACACACACAAAAGATGGAAAAGACATAAATGATGTTTTACCAAAAATGAACAAAAAAATAATTAGTTTGATTAATCACATGAAAATTTGAAATAGGCGGTTAAGGCATATCTTTCCTCTGCTTAAAGAAGTATACTTCAGCTAAAAGAAACTAAGAGCTGGATTAATATATGCAAATTTAAAAGAGAATAAATTTGGTCAGGAGCAGCGTAAAAGGTGTGTTTTACGCCAGTCAATCCTGACCCGCCACGTCAGATTTTTACCCACTAAACAGTAAACTTTAGCACACACGATTACTCCCAAATCTTCATAAATCACGTTTGAATCTCTCTCTCTTTCTTTCAGTATTTTTTTTTTCCTTTCCTTTTGGCAATTGGGTTGATTGGATTTTTGGTCTGGTTGAAGTGGGTAATTGGAGTTTGATGTGGTGGTTGATGGCAATTTTGTGTCACAGGTTTGGCCCTTGGCTGATGTGGTTGAATCAAGGCCATTGGGTGTTTTTTGGGTTTCTTTGTGAAGAGCATGAGGATTTTCCTTTTGGTTTTCTTGGCTGCCAAACACTAAATGGAGATGAAACTTTGTTTAGCTTTACCTTTTAATTTTCTAGGCTACCAAATACAAGTGGAGAAGATTTATGTGGCTTTGTCCTTTTGATTTTCTTCTCTACCAAACACAGTCATTAATAATTTTTATTTTAAGAAAAAAAAAATCAGAAAACATCCTTGTACTGTGGACTGTGGAAGCTAAACTTTTTTTAGTTTTTTACCCATAAAAATAATAAATGATTACACACACTACCACTCCCTCTTAAATACCAATTTTAATAAAAAAAAAATTAAATCCAAAATCTGCAGAAAATCAAATCCCAATGTACTGTTCAAAAGATCAGTGACAACAAGAGCTTTTGGAAATGAGTACGGCGAGATAGTCTGAGAAGTTGTTTGAGATTTGTAAATAGTAGAATTTTTTTTTTGAGTTATTGCTTCTTCTTTTTTTAGCTACTCTCTCCGTAAGATTGAAGAGAAACTTGGTCTAGAACTCCAAGTCGCTGAGATTTTAAAAATGGCCAACATCATCGGCACAACCACCTAGTCCTGGTGGTTTTGTCTGGTATCATTTTTAGACTATAAGGGGGTGTTTGGTGGTTGTTTTCAAACAACAATTTTCAGTTTTTAAATAGCATTTTCATGCATTTTCACGCATTTTCACACACTTTTTCATTCACACGTATTTCCATAAATGTTTTTAAAGAACAATTTTCTGTTTTTAAACACATGTACCAAACAAACCCTAAACAGCATCGTCATTGTCTCCAATGGTCACTTCTATGATTTTCTCGATGAAATTGGGTTTTGATTTAGGAAGATTTGAGAGAAATTGTGTGTTAACTGTTAAAGTTTATTATTTAGTAGGTAAATATCTGACGTGGCGGGTCAGGATTGGCTAGCATAAAACACACCTTTTACGCCAGCTCCTGACCCAATTTATTCTCAATTCAAAAAGCCATTCCCAAATGCATCATGAATCCCAACAAAACTACTATAGGTAAGATGTATCAGAGTTCTTTCTTTTAGATTGAGCTGATTTGAAATGTGGATATGCTTAAAAGGTTCCAGATGTTAGGAACATCAGTATGACAATTAAGCTTTTTCTATCTCCTAATAGCCTGCAACTTAACATAGTCAAAATCAAGTCACTCCATAAATCATTATTATTAGAAACTTTCAAGGCATATTCATTAGAAAATGAACTTCAAATCTGTAATGTTGGCCATTTGCAAGCCATGCATCAAATTCCTGAGCCTCTACCTATTTTTTACCTCAACTTTTGAAGCATCCCTTTATGATATCGACTGCTAATTTGTTTTAGCTTATTTAAGTTTTTAGCTTCTTTTTTCTAGACTTTAGCAAAAAAATTTTAATTTCAACTGAATAAGTTGTTCCCAAATGAATCTTAAATATGATCTCATATCAGATACACACATTGATGCTTGCTTGGTGCTGTAACCAATGTCAGCTTATTATTGTACTCCTTAACACGAATTTCATAAATCAATTTATGCAAGAAACCCAATGAAATATAAGTTATTAGAGACAAATTCTCTTCACACCTTATGTCTAGCATCACAAAATGAAAGATAACTTGGATTATATACAAAGAAAAAAGACATAAGTCTAAACAAAGTAAGAGCACCAAGAATTGAACAAGATGCTATTAAACATAGACCTACAAGTCTAAGAAGTCCTGCAAGAGCCTTGTAGGGGTAGGGGGTCTAATTATATCTAATAGTATGTTGCTCACAAAAATGATGAAAGTCCAAGAGCCTTATGGCTCAATTGCACTACCCAGTTCTAATTTTGTTTGTTAGTATAGAGTAATATATTTTTTAAAAGTTAAAAAAATATTATTCATAAGCTACACATACCAGTGATTTATCTTAATTATCAAAAAAAAAAAAAATACCAGTGATCTTTGGATCCATAGAGTTCTCCACCACCATACCACCATATAAACCTTACCACGGTAAGGGTGCCTTTTTGAGGTAAACCTTATCAGCTATACTTCATTCTCCCCCACCCCTCCCCCCATTCCCCCTTCTCTCTCTCTCTCTCTCTCTCTCTCTCTCTCTCTCTCTCTCTCTCTCTCTCATCTTGCTAGGTTTCCATGTTTTGTTGTGAATCTCTCTCTTTTCTAAAAAGAAATTGTTATCAAATCAGCTAGATCTGGGTTATTGTAAAATATATATTTTATTTGATTTCGATCCTAGGTCTTAGAATTGAAGTAGACCGAATGGGACAATTAGACTAAAATAGACCAAATTGGATCGAATTGACTGATTAGATCCAAATGGACTTAAGTAGTCCGATTACACTTAGAAGTATACAAAGCACTATCCATAGCAATACAAACGAGGGGTCAATGATCACATTTAGGTAATGAAACCAAAACTAGTGTACCCGCTCTGATACCAATTGAAAGCTCGAATTTGTGTGAAAACACAAGAACTTGTTTAGACCCCCAATAAAAATTACAGCTAGATTGTTTTTACTCTTACTTAAATTAAGCGCGGACAACCGATACAACTACCCTAAGCCATATTCATATAATATCAACAATAAAAGATAAACTTAAAGAGTAGGGAAGAAAGATGCAAATACAAGACAACAAGACGATATGTTATCAAAGAGGAAATCAAAGAATTCGGCAAAAAACCTCTATGCTGCCCTCCAAGCAGTGAATCAATCCACCAGAGAATAAAGTTGGAGTACACGAATAACAAAAGACCCTCCAAGTCTAGTCTACCCAATGAACTTGAACCCTCCAAGCTCCTGCTACCAACGGACTTCTCGAAGTCATGTCTTCTCTAGCTTTTCGAATCCCACAATATGCCCGATTGCATCTACCAAGCCTTACCGGCTTCTTTAGGCAAATCCCCAAAAATTACCGAGCTCCAAAACACTTTCTACACTCTAAAAATGCTTGGGTTGTGTTTGGGTATAAATATCTTCTCAAGGTATGATAATGGGAGAGGGAAGGAGAAGAGGCTACAATGATTTCTCACTAAAGATAAGTAGCTTTCTCTCTAAAAGATGGGTGTGTTGTATTGTGTTGTAGAAAACTTATCTAGGGTTTTTCTCTTTGAATAGCCTCTTATACATTTGTGGGTAATAAGGGTATCTATAGTATGGGTGAAAGGTAAGAAAGTTATACTTAAAAAACCTCTAGGTAGAATGTTTCACGGGTATCTTGCAGGTAGACCTTTCTCACGAGACACTAATGAAACTGACAGCCTGACATGACTCTTCAGCTTCTAGCATGTGCTTCTCACATGCCATTTTCGAGGATAAGCTTCTCACGAGACACTAGCGAAATTGCATTGATTCTTCATTTCATGCTTGATTTTTTATCAACTTAATACTAAACCCAATATAATAAAATCTCACAAAATACAAAGAACAAAAATAAAGCAATTACAATACTTTTTGTCATGGAATAAAGCCAATATAAAATATAGTTGTAAATCACAAATTTACATAGGAATTTTGCTAAAATGCTAAATTTACCATCAAAATATGGCAAAAGTGGGTTCCATCAACGAAGAAAATATTTTATCCAATTTATTTACCCCTCCTCCAACCAACATTTGTGGGTATCACCGACTGTCTCTTATTGCACAAATCTAAGTTTGGGTGCAAGAATGCCTTTTATTGCACAGATCTATGTTGGCTTTCTTGCACGACTGCACCTAATCTTAGTCTATTCCCATTAACAACAAAGGATTATGGTTAATGAGAGAGAGAGAGAGAGAGAGAGAGAGAGAGAGAGAGAGAGAGAGAGAGAGAGAGAGAGAGAGAGAGAGAGAGAGAGAGAGAGAGAGAGAGAGAATTAGTTTTTTAAGACTTTGTTTGCTCAAAGGTGGATCTCTTCAACTCATTACTCACTTCACAAAAGTTTTGTTGGCTTTGAGGTGCTTTGGTGATTTGATTGGATAATTGAAAGCAGTGAAGGAGAAAGGGAGGGGTTGAAGCAAATCATTTTTTTTTTTTGTATTATAATAAATAATAATCAATTAAAAGATTATGCGGAAACCTTATAATAATTAAATATGTGATGTGGTTATTGACACTTAAGTTGTCACGTCAATTTGTAAATGCCACATCACTATTCCGTTAGCTACATAAACAACAATACTAACAGTAGTTAAAAAAAAAAAAAAAAAAAAACTAATAATCCTCACCTTTGAAACTTTTTTTTAGAGAGAGTTTCATTTTATAGCGTCCGCTCTTGATGATAGCTCTTTATCATCAGACCAAGACACCAATCAGTTTTTGGTGTAGGCAGGGATTAAACCCTAGATCTCTTATTCAACCATAAGAGACTTTACCAGTTGAGTTAGCTGGAACCCACCTCAATTTTGAAAATTAAGGGACCAGTAATGCCCACATGAAACTGGAGAGACTAATTGCACTCACAAGGTAAACTTTAGGGACTAATAGTGTTGTTTCACCAAAATATAAAGTGTTAAAGAGTAGTACTTAATTACTTATCATTATGTTAGGAGAAAAAAAGTTAAAAGAGAAAAGATTTTTATTTTATTTTAATTATTTATTATTATTTCCAAAAAAGTTGTACGAATAAAAATGAAAAGAAAAAAAAATGGACATCACTTATGGACATCAATATCTATAGAAAGTAGTAATAATATTAGGGACAAAAACAATATTTTAGGGAAAAGCTCTTAAAAAAAGAATAAGAGAATGATAAAAAAGAAGGAAAAATGGACACAAGAAAGTACACTTTACAATTTGACATTTATTAAAGATACACTATCAAGCTAAGATCATCTCCCATCATCTAAGTCAAATATTACATGGTCTCTCACGCTATCGTAGACATTAGTACTTTTATTACTAGCATTATATTTGTAAGAATCTAATGTCTCCTCGAGTAAGTATTCGGTTTCTTCTAAGTTGGAATCAACATTGACCCATGAATGCATCTCCATCTTTCTTAAACCCTCCAATTCGGTTGCTACTTCCTTCATAGTAGGTCGATCTTCCCCTTTCAATCGTAAGCACCTTTTTGCAAGAATTGCCACTTCCTTTAATTGCTCGGCCTTTCCTTCTTTCGCTATATGTTTTTCAAGAATTTCAAACAATCTACTATCCTTCAAAAAAGTTAAAAAACGCATAGCTAGACTTCTTTCCTCCTCTGGCTTATCAAATGAAAGAGCTTTTTCTCCCGTTAATAACTCTACGAGGACCACTCCAAAGCTATAAACATCACTTTTCTCTGTCAATTGACTTGTTTGCATGTATTCAGGATCCAAGTATCCCAAAGTTCCTTGCATCATTGTAGCTAATTGTGTTTGGTCTAGTGGAACAAATCTTGAAGCTCCAAAATCTGATACCTTTGCTGTGTGAGTACTATCCAACAAGATGTTTGAAGACTTAACATCTCTATGGATTATTGGTGGAGAAGCTGCAAAGTGCAAATATGATAATGCTTCTGCAGTTTCTGCAGCTATCCTAAGGCGAATTTCCCATGATACAGTGGATGCCTTGTTTTTGTGATGAATGTACTCAAAAAGAGTACCATTGGGTATGAATTCGTAGACTAGTAAAGGAACTTGTGTCTCCAAACAACAACCTAATAGTTTAACTACATTCCTATGGTTAATTTGGGAAAGTACAACTACCTCATTAATGAATTGCTCAATTTGGCTTTCATCAAATGTTTTGGACTTCTTGATGGCCACAATCCTATTATTTGGCAAAAGTCCCTTATAAACTGTAGCAAACCCTCCTCGACCAATAATTAAAGTTTCATCGTAATTGTTGGTAGCCTTTTTCAATTCTTCTGCAGTGAAGATTTTGGCTGTTGCAGTTGAATTTTCTGGTTTGGAGAGTTTTTGCTGTAAAATTAAACCCCCATTTTGTTCAAAGAACCTTTGTCTAAGCTTGATTAACTTTCTTTGCTTAACCATCAAGTACAGCCAAGAGCTACAGACAAGCATAACAATGAAGCTTATGCCAACACCTACACTTGAAAGAAATAGAATATTAGTATGTTTTGCTTATATATCGAGTACAACTTCGAGCAACTGAGAATCAAAATGATGAAGCTTATGAGATCAAGTACATTTGAAAGAAATAAAACATTATTAATGGACTCTATAATCTATACCATTCTTAGAGGCCCCATGGGTAGATAGAATACAATTTTGCAACGAGTCATTATTTATGGAGAAAATGGGCTTTTAACTCACAATCTACTGCAAATTCCTGAAGCATAGCCTATCAGGGCCGACTCAATAGGTGATACAATTAATACAATCACCTAGGGCCCCTGAATAAAAGAAGGCCTCCACTTGTAAAAATAAAAAATAAAAAATTATATATATAATATATTTATTTATATATTTTAATTTAAAAAAATTGTAAGCACTTTTATTGGTCAATAAAATGCATTAAAAAGGCTTTATTATATCCTAAATTATTTCACCGCACAATTGATTGATGGGACACGTTTTCACTATGATAGGACCCTTTTTTGCCCCTCTCTTACTTCACTACACAAGCCATTGATGGGAGTGGGACATGTTTATTTATTTCACTGCACAAGCTGACCCTGGATTTAGTCATAGGACAGGCTAGGAAAATATTAATACAAAATTCTGCCTTGGACCCTTTTCTGCTATCATGGGACATATTTTACACTTAGCCATAAGAGTACAGGCTGGACACTTAGTTTTTTAAAATTAAAATTAATATAATCTTATTTAAGGTCTACTATTGCACAAGAAAGATTATGTGAATTAGCTATATTATCAATTAAAAAAGAAACGTTAGAGAAACTTAAATACAAAAACTTAGTTCATAATATTTAATCTCAAAAAGCAAGAAAAATAGATTTTAAATAAAAAAATTCAATATATATTATTTGATTAATATTTAAATATAAAAATGTCCTACTTAAAATTTTCGCCTAAGGCCCTTAAAGTTGTTAAGCCGGCCCTGAGCATAGCAATCCAAATGTGCAAGGGCGCAATACAGTAGGTATACTTACCAGCCAATAGTTTAACTTGTAGTGATGATTGATTGGCAACACAAACTCCTGCACTTTGGTCCAAATGGTACCCCTTGATACAAACACACACAAATTTTCCTGGTTCGTTAATACACTCTTGTCCCAGGTGGTTGCAGTTATTGTGGTTTTCACATTCGTCAATGTCTGTAGATGTAAAAGTCCATCGTTAAGTAACTTGAAAGCACTATAATTAATCAAAAGCAATGGCATATTCAAGATCATGATTTTTTTTTCTTAAACAAAAAGTAAAATTATTCTTTTATGCTATGTTTGGAAGTTTGGAGGAAAAGGAGAGTATAGAGGAATAGTTGTTCTCCACATTATTTAAATGTTTCTAAAATTAAGTAAATGAGAGAGGAATAATTAGTCTTTTCATAATTTGTAATCTTGTTAATATGATGAGGATAAATTTGATAATTCATTTGATCAAGTATTTCTATGTTTTATTTTTCCTTCAAATCTTTCCAATTTAAGAGAATTAAAAATTAAGGGTTAGAACTAATTAAAACCCCTCCAAACTTTCCAAATCCCTCCCCCTCCTCCCTTAAAAAATATCCAAATAAGGTAATTTAATTCTCTCTCTCTACTTTACTCTCCTCTATTCTCCATTCATCCAAACAAGCTATTAGCGCATTGAAGAGCAGTGACATTATTGAAATGAAATGGAAAACTATTGCACATAATAAGCTTAAAAGAGTTCCTATTTTTGTGTTTTATAATTTATAAGCTATACACTCTAACTCTTGACCTACTTTCAATTGAGGTCATTAAATTAAAAAAAAAAAAAGAAGAAAAAAAACATTTCAACCCCTGCACAATAATCTATTTTTAATTTAATCATTTTGTCAAATTCTATCCTTGGTTTTGAAAAGCAATATAGTCAAAGAACCATTTTTGGTCTTGATTTTCGGTTGAACCCGCCTATCCAGTCTGATTTTTTAAAACTATGGCTCTATTCAATCATGTCAATGGTTTTAATGTTTTTCAAGTTTCAAAGTACTGGAAAACAAAAAAACAAAACAAAATTATTATAACTTTTACCTTATTATAATAATTATTATTTTTGAAATATTAATTTAGATAGGGGATGATAGATAGTAGATACATAAATTAATACCTTGGCAACCATGAGGGAGGTATGGGTTCCCATCGTACCCGTCCTTGCACTTGCAACGATACCCAGACCCATCTTCGGAATTTTGACACGAGCTATTATCTCCACATATGTAATTCGATTTGTTCACTACATCATTACATGTCTCATTACCGATGGCCCAATTAAGAACCATTGGCATCATTTTTTGGTTCCGTAGAGTGCGAAGGGAATCAATGGAGAAACTGAACGTGTCTTGTTTGCTGATAAACGCATACCCACAAGGATTGAAATTCCCTACTTTTGAGTGATTATGAGAACTATGGGATCTCGTGTTAACTTTTTTCAACCCTTTGGGAATATCTACCTCACAACACCCAACACCAGTGCAAGACCCATTGACCATGAACCTAGTGCTTTCACACACGGACCTGCAGCCGGTGGTGAATCTTTCATTTTGCTGGTAACCGTTAAGGTTTGCAAAAGTGTCGCAACCAACGACCACAAATTTGTTTTGGGTGCTAGAGACGGCGAAATTGAGGGGCGAATGGAGCGACGGCTCCTTCGAGCCAACGCTCTTATTCTTTTCATAACAATCATAGGCTATATCCATCAGGGTGTCAATCTGGCCATGAAGGGAAATGTTTTTAACAATTGTGTGTTTAGGGATGAATGGTTCGGAGGGGTTGGTACAATCGACGAAAAAATTATGATCTAGGTAACAACCTTTTCTTAGGCCAAATGGAAATGGAATTTCCATATTTCCACACATGTCAGAGCAGTTTGGCCGCGCTATAGGATCTGGAAATCTTACAACTGCGACTGCAAATTCAGAAAAAATCGCACCAATGCAAGTGATTTGTATAAGAGTCTCAAGGAAACCCATATCCCCCAATATTTCCCGAGGAGAGGAGGTAGGATTATTGTGTTTGTGCGTTGAAAATTTTGCATAGATGTGGACTTTTTATAGCCATGTGGAAAGCAGCCCGGTCAAGTCACACGTTTGTTCAATTTCATATGTGCTTCATCGGCTTCAAACTTCACAATAAAGGGATATGTTTTATTTTAGGTTTGATTAAATTTCCCCAAAAAATTAAAATTAATAGGCACTTTCTACTCTGAAAGGTCTCTAATTGAATTTTCATTGATTAATACTTATTAAACGAAGGCTGAACTACAAATTACGCCTCCAACTATGACTTGTTTTTAATTTAGTTCTTTAGATTTCACTATTTTTCATTTCATTCTTATAACTTTCATTTGTTTTTATTGTATTCCTTCCATCCAATCCATATTGAACAATATTGACGGAGTTACTAAATTGATAACATATTTAAGTTAAAGATTGAAAAAAATACACACACACACACACACACACACACACATATATATATATATATATATAACTTAAATGACTAATTTGAAAATAAGTTAAAGTTGGAGGATGTGATTTGGAGTTTAAACCTAAATAAATATGTTTTATATAAATAAATTGTGATCATTACATAGGATGTGGATGAGTAGATAACTAGATATGTAATTATTGTCCATTTTTATTTTTATTTAATTTGAGGAAAAAGGAATGGATGATTTAAAATAGATCCGAATATCATGATTGTTACACGTTTGATAAATGAAAGCTGCATCGAAAAATTATTCTATAGTTTAAAATTTAAAGACTATAACTTTCCAAGTCTTTGAAAGTTTCATACAATGACTAAAAGACTTTGGAAGTTTTGAAAAATGACCAAAGACCCAGCGAGACGTTAACAAGATTAAAGACTTCTATTGGTGTCACTCGTTTTTATGATTAAAAGTATTTGACATATCAATGACTTAAAAACAGTCACGATTATTTTCTCCCACACAAATTTTAGGAGATGAAACTACTAATTAAACTTTTCTTATCTGTTATTTTGGAAGACTGTTTTTCCCATAAGTCCACTACCCAAGGCCGGCTCAACAATTTTGGAGGTCTTAGACGAAAATTTAAGTAGGGCCTTTTTATATTTAAATATTAATCAAATAATATATATTGAATTTTTTTATTTAAAATCTGTTTTTCTTGCTTCTTGAGATGCAAAATTACAAATTAAGTTTTTGTATTTAAGTTCCTCTAACATTTCTTTTTTAATTAATAATATAGCTAATTCACTTAATCTTTTTGTGACATAGTAGACATTATATAAGATTATATTAATTTTAATTTTAAAAGTTGTTTAGCTTGTACTCTTATGGCTAAGTGTAAAAGAAAAAAATTTATCAATATTTTGTGTTAATATTTTCCCAGCCTGTCCTATGACTAAAAACCAGGCCAACTTGTGCAGTGAAATAAATAAACGTGTCCCACTCCCATCAATGACTTGTGCAGTGAAGTAAGAGAGGGACAGAAAAGTGAAATAAATAAATGTGTCCCACTCCCATCAATGGCTTGTGCAATGAAGTAAGAAAGGGGCAGAAAAGGGTCATATTATAGTGAAAACATGTCCCATCAATCAATTGTGCAGTGAAATAATTTAGGATATAATGAAGCCATTTTAATGCATTTTATTGACTAATAAAAGTGCTTAAAATTTTTTTAATTAAAATATATAAATAAATATTTATATATATAAATTTTTTTTTTTACAAGTGGAGGCTTTCTTTTATTCGGGTGCCTTAAACGATTGCATCAATTGCATCACCCATTGAGCCAGCCCTGCCAATACCCCCATTAACTTATTAAAATATTATAAAATGTACACATATTTTAGAAGGCTCATACAGTTGCTTAACTCTAGTAACAAAGTTCAAGTAGAGATAGACTATATGTTAGATGAGTTTTCAATGGATGTTTCATTCAGATTTATTTTTCTTTTATTATGAGAACTCATGAAGGCTTTAGGTGTGACTAATAGTTGATTTTGGTTCTTCCATTAGCTACAGAGATGATAGGCAAATTAAATGAAAAGAACTTAAGGAGGAAGCTGCAAAGAAAATCTAACTGAAGAGTTCCTTTAGCTCCAAAATGTTAAAATTAAATCTGAAGAATTTTTCTTTTGCTAAAATCTTAAACCCTCTATGTGTTTGTGATTTTAATTTTCATAAAGTCTTAGCTTTTTTGGTTATATATTTCAAAAAATTTCATGTGGCAACTTATTTGACATAAAAATAATATTTTAATATTATCGTTATATAAAATAACTAATTTTTACTAAGCACATGCCAATAAGTAAATTAAAACAATACTGGTTTTGGAATACACAAGTCTCACCAATTTCCTTAGCACAACTGATGAAAAATAATATCAAAATTGAATTTGACGCTTTGTTTTTTGTATATTCTCAACACAATATAAGTTCATAGCTGCTATGCGAAACCAAATCATTTTGCATTTTTTCCACAACAAAAAGAAAGAGGAAAAATAAAACAATGAAATTATTTTTTTATTATTCTTTTTTAAGTGTATTTCATTTAATCATATTGAAAGTAGTCAGTCATAAGAAATCCCCCCTCCCCTTTTTTTTTTCCTACCAAAAATAAATTATAATGTTGGCTCCGCCATTGTATACATGAAATTGAAAATGCAACACCAAATTGGACCTTCCAGATTTTTTTGATGAACAGAAAGACAACTAAAATCTAAAACACAAACAGCAAGATTACAAGGCATTAGACAGAATCGTTATCTTGACTGTCCAGCAAGATAGAATCAGAGATGATGTTTCGATCCTCCAATGGGTGTGTTTCTCAAAAAAAAAAAAAAAAAAAAACGATTTTCCAATGGGTGTTTTCCAAAGTGCTAATATTTCAGCCAATTTATACCTCAAATTCATAACTTAAGAGGATGCCTTATTTCTTATTTGCTGGGTGGGTCCTTTACAATGTGCTAAATGCATAGCATTAAAAAGAAAATGTCTAGCGTAAGTCAAAGGTTAATTATTTTTATAAGCTGATGGACCTAAATAGACGGTGACAAATATTTCCACTATGGTTACCAATATGAGTGAATCTAGATCTAAAGTATATGGGATTTTTATGATACTTGTTTATAAAGAGTTATTAGTTTTTAAAATCTAAGCCGGATAATTTGATGTTTTTCACTTTCAAAACTAGTTCTTATAAATAAATAAATAAAATTGAGTAACCCATCTAGTAAAAAAATAATAATAATAATAATAAAAATAATAATAATAATAATAATAATAATAATACTGTAATCTACAAGAGATTAAATTTTCCTTGTCTTTGACAAGTGAGAACAGTTCCACAGACCACAATTCACGATAGTTAATAGAGTGACTCACAAGACCTTAATTTTGTCTTTTTGAGAAGACACAAGACCTTAATTTTCCCCATGCCATGGGCCAAAGACTTTTTGAAACATTTTACTGACTTAAAAGTCTTTTCTAAAAGATAGTGAGAGCTGAGAAGGTAAAGAAAAACCCAACCCATAAAATACGCTAACACTAGGGATTATTGTGTTTGTGAATGGAAAATTTTGCGTAGATGTTGGACTTTTTATAGCCATATGGAAAGCAGCCCGATCAAGTCTGACGTTTGTTCAATTCATATATGCTTCAACGGCTTCAAACATCGCAATGAAGGGATATGTTTTATTTTAGGTTTGATTAAATTTCCCCAAAAAAATTAAATTAATAGGCATTTTCTACTCTGAAAGGTCTCCAATTGAATTTTCATTTATTAATACTTATTAAATGAAGGCTAAACTACAAATTACACCTCCAACTATGAGTTGTTTTTAATTCGGTTCTTTAAATTTCACTATTTTTCATTTCATTCCTTTAACTTTCATTTGTTTTTATTGTATTCCTTCCATCCAATCCATATTGAACAATATTGACGGAGTTACTAAATTGATAACATATTTAAGTTAAAGATTGAAAAAAAAAAAAATATATATATATATATATATAACTTAAATGACTAATTTGAAAATAAATTAAAGTTGGAGGATGTAATTTGGAGTTAAAACTAAATAAATATGTTTTATATAAATAAATAAAAATTTGTGATCATTACATAGGATGTGGATGAGTAGATAACTAGATATGTAATTATTGTCCATTTTTATTTTTATTTAATTTGAGGAAAAAGGAATGGATGATGTACAATTGATCCGGATATCATGCTTGTTACACGTTTGATAAATGCAAGCTGCATCAAAAAATTATTCTATAGTTTAAAATTTAAAGACTATAACTTTCCAAGTTTTTGAAAGCTTCATACAATGACCAAAAGACTTTAGAAGTTTTGAACAATAACCAAAGACTCAGCAAGACGTTAACAAGATTAAAGACTTCTAATGGTGTCACTCGTTTTTATGATTAAAATTATTTGACATATCAATGACTTAAAAAGAGTCACGATTATATTTTCCCACACAAATTTTAGGAGATGAAGCTACTAATTAAACTTTTCTTATCTGTTATTTTGGAAGACTGTTTTCCCCATAAGTCCACTACCCCCATTAACTTATTAAAATATTATAAAATGTACACATATTTTAGAAGGCTCATACAGTTGCTTAACTCTAGTAACAAAGTTCAAGTAGAGATAGACTATATGTTAGATGAGTTTTCAATGGATGTTTCATTCAGATTTATTTTTCTTTTATTCTAAGAACTCATGAAGGCTTTAGGTGTGACTAATAGTTGATTTTGGTTCTTTCATTAGCTATGGAGATGATAGGCAAATTAAATGAGAAGAACTTAAGGAGGAAGCTGCAAAGAAAATCTAACTGAAGAGTTCCTTTAGCTCCAAAATGTTAAAATTAAGGGTCTGTTTGGATACAGCTGAAAACTGAAAACTGAAATTGAAAAACACTGTAGCAAAATAAATTTTTAATGTATATAAAATATTGTTCACGCCTAAAATTATTGTTTATTGGCCTAAAATCACTCTTCATGGCCAATGAACAGTGACTGGTGCGTGTCCCAAAAAAAAAAGCTGAAACACAGACGTGAGGAGATCCAGCCCAATCCAAACGTATTCTAAATCAGAAGAATTTTTCTTTTGCTAAAATATTTCTCTTTTTTTTTAGGGGGTTTTTGCTAAAATCTTAAACCCTATATATGTTTGTGATTTTAATTTTTGTAAAGTCTTAGCTTTATTGGTTATATTTTTCAAAAAATTTCATGTGGCAACTTATTTGACATAAAAATAATATTTTAATATCATCGTTATATAAAATAACTGATTTTTACTAAGCACATGCCAATAAGTAAATTAAAACAATACTGGTTTTGGAATACACAAGTCTCACCAATTTCCTTAGCACAACGGATGAAAAATAATATCAAAATTGAATCTGACGCTTTGTTTTTTGTATATTCTCAACACAATATTAGTTCACAGCTGCTATGCGAAACCAAATCATTTTGCATTTTTTCCATAATAAAAAGAAAGAGAAAAATGAAAACAATGAAATTATTTTTTTTATTATTCTTTTTTAAGTGTATTTCATTGAATCATATTGAAAATAGTCAGTCATAAGAAATCTCCCCTCCCCTTTCTTTCTACCAAAAAGAAATTGAGTATGATGTTGGCTCCGCCATTTTATACACGAAATTGAAAATGCAACACCAAATTGGACCTTCCAGATTTTTTTGATGAACAGAAAGACTACTAAAATCTAAAACACAAACAGCAAGATTACAAGGCATTAGACAGAATCGTTATCTTGACTGTCCAGCAAGATAGAATCAGAGATGGTGTTTCGATCCTCCAATGGGTGTGTTTCTCAAAAAAGAAAAAGAAAAAAAAAATTCTCCAACGGGTGTTTTCCGAAGTGCTTATATTTCAGCCAATTTATACCTCAAATTCATATCTTAAGAGGATGCCTTACTTCTTATTTGCTGGGTGGGTCCTTTACAATGTGCAAAATGTCTAGCATTTTTTACCCCCCAAAAAAAAATGTAAATGTCATAGGTTAATTATTTTTATAAGCTGATGGTCCTAAATAGACAGTGACAAATATATCCACTATGGGTACCAAATGAGTGAATCTAGATCTAAAGTATATGGGAATATTATGATACTTGTTTATAAGGAGTTTTTAGTTTTCAATATCTAGCCCTGATAATCTGATTTTTTTCACTTTCAAAACTAGTTCTTATAAAAAAATTAAAAAAAAAATTGAGTAACCCATCTAGTCAAAAATAATAATAATAATAATAATATTGTAACCCACAAGAGATTAAATTTTTCATGCCTTTGACAAGTGACAATAGTTCCACAGACCACAATTCACGCTAGTTAATAGAGTGACTCACAAGACCTTAATTTTGTCTTTTTGAGGAGACACGAGACCTTAATTTTCCATGTCATGGGCCAAAGACTTTTTGAAACATTTTATTGGCTTAAAGTCTTTTCTAAAAGATAATGAGACTTGAGAAGGTAAAGAAAAACCCAACCCATAAAATTCGCTAACACTAGGGATTAGAATTTAATTATGGCTGATAATCGTGGATTTGGACCTTATGGTCTCCCGCTGGGTGCTTGTACACCCAAAACCTTTAAAGCTTAGGTTACATACCCATAGCCACAAAATTCACTTTCTATTATTTTTCAATTTTTTATCACCCTTTCACAGCGTACACAAACCACTTTAAGTCTGTATATGAATCATTCATAGACACCAACCCAAGTAGTTTTAGGATTTATTACATCCATCAACACCATCATTAGTGCGAAGATTAGTGATACTTTCCTCTCTTCTAAGAAAGTATAGGGCTTGACAACTTTTTGGAGTTTTAATTTGAACAAACTATAATTCATGGTTTTTTTTTTTTTTTTTCAAGATAATGCAACAATACACAAAACATAGTGTATATAATTTGGATTAACTTAGGTTTGATTTTCTCAAAATAAATTTTAATTAAATTATGTTTATCCTTCTCTATAAATTATCTAATTGATTTATTGAATAAAACTCATTAAATATAGGCTAAATTACAAATTTTACTCAAACTTTGCATTGTTCTCAACTTGGTGCTTTTTTTCACTTTTTTTTTGTTTTAATTTTTTTTATTTGAGTCCTTTAATTTTCATTCATTTCCAAATTAGCTCTTCCATTTGATCCACTTCATAGGATTTTATATAAAGTGAAAAATCTAAAACTTATGGTGAGATGGGACAAAATTGCTAGAATGACTAAATCGATAATAGATTTCAGTTGAAAGACTAAAATGGGGGGAAATGAAATTTAAATGACAAATTTGAAAACATATTAAATTTATGTATTTTTTAGTTTAAACTTGAATAAATATGTATAAAAAAAACTTTTATTGATTATTGCAAAGGATCTTTGCACATAGATTTGAACTTATAAATTAGTCTTTCTTTTTTTCTAATTTGTTTTGAGAAAAAATAATTAGATGACGTAAAATGGACCTAGACTACATGATTTCTACATATTCATTTTGGCTTGGTTTAACAAAAGGACCCACATAACATTATTGTTACATGTTCAATGTCCACACGTTTAGTTTGCAATTTTGCCATTTGCATCATAAGTGAATGTTCAAAAAGTGTGTAAAACACCTATGAACGTTTAGACCCCCAACTTACAAATTACCAACACAAGCTTATTATCAAACAATACATGTGTAGAATATGAAAATAAGCTAAATCAAAATTGGCAAAATAATCTAAACCGAAATTAATTACAACCACAGCAACAATTAAAAGGTAAAGATTAAAGGAAGAGAAATGCAAACACAAAGACAACACAACCACATGTTATTGAAGAGGAAACCGAAGTCCTCAGCGTAAAACCTCTCCGCCGCCCTCCAAGTAGTCAATAATCCACTAGAAAATGAAGTTGGGATACATGAATAGCAGAAGACCCTTCAAGCCTAATCTACCTAGTGTACCTAAGCCCTTCAAGCTTCTTGCTCCAACGAGGTTACGCCAAACCTTTGTCTTCTCTAGCTTACCGAATTCTGCTATAGCCCATAGCATTAACCAATATCAATCAATCCCTTCCTAACTGCTTCCCAAGTACCAAATAACCTTCTCACAGATATAGGTATGGTGAGAAAAGGATTTGGCTAAATGTACCTCTCAAGGATGTAACAATGGAGAGGGTGAGAGTAGAGGAATTTGGAGAATCAAAGGATGAAGATTATGGATAAGTCAATCTTGTTTTTCTCTAGGGTTTCTCTCTCAAATTTCTCTCTGGAAGCCCTCTACAATATGTGGGTATAAGAGGTATTTATAGTGGTGTGTGTTTGGAATGCGAAAGGTCAGTTTTTCCCAAACAGAGTGGTCTCGCGACTTGACTGAGTCATGAGCTAACTGCCTGGCCAGACTAGAAGTTTTGTCCTGTAATGCTCCAACTGGCGTGACTCTTCAGCTCCTCTGCATGCTTCACACGTGTGCCTCCTTTCGCGACTTGCCAGTCGTGAGCCAATCGCGAAGCTCAGCTTGACTGCACACTCTTGAGCTTTTCTTCACACTCTCTCACACACTACTCTTACATGATTCCCACCTAAATACAGGGTTTCTAAATGCTAAATTACAAGCAAATTGGCACGGAATAAAGCCAACAAAATGATTAAATAAATTCAATCTTACAATCTCCCCCTTTGACTATTCCGTGACAAAACCTCAAAACAAACTGTAGACTTAACATGTGAGTTAGGAACAGTTGAACAAAACTCACTCATAACTAACTGTAGAATCTGTGAAGCTCTTAAACCATACAGATAAGTATTTCCTGAAAACAACAACATAATACGATCATTGTAAGCAGAAAACTTGAAATGCATATGGAGTAAGCACAATGCGATCAAGCAATAATGAATAACAACAGTAAAGTATGGCTTGACCAAAAACGAGCAATCACTATAAATAGTGACTACAATGATCATTCTCACAAGGAATGAACATCCAGACATGCAAGCAAATAAGCTTAATGCAAAGTATCATTTGCATGTCCAACACTCAAACACAATATAATGAGAACAACAAAGCATAGATACTAAACATAACTCAAAGCACCATAAAGCAACCAAGAAAACTAACAAAAAGAGACACAATCAAAACAAAGTTTGCTTATTAACATAGTGTCTTCTTACCCTTGGTATATGTATCTCCCCTATGGAATATCTCTCCCCCTACAAATGTGCACAAGAAATAAACTCTCTCCCTCTAAGAATGCGCACAAGAGTCATAAAGAAATGACAAAACTCTCCTGTATATTACTCTAGAGTATACTCTCCCCCTTTTTGACATGAATAGACAAAGGGTTTAAGGAGGAAAGAGGGCAAGAGATAAAGGTATGAACAAGGAGAACGAAACATGAGTGGTGCGAGATAAATGAGAAAATGAAGCTCAAACCTAAAACAAAAAAAAATGCTACAAAGCATAAGATAAACGTGACATGCTAGGATGAAGAAACAAGGTATAGACCAATGTATGACAAAGGTAGCAAAGGTGTGTGCAAGAGGTAGCTATGTGCAATGCATGACCAGAGCATTGAAAATGCACATGTGAGGCAAGATGTGTTAAATACACAACCAATTAACCAAACATGATCCTAGTGAGGAAACATGAGAAACCCTAAAGTTTGGTACTCATCGGAGTCCAAACAAGGGAGAAAATGCCTAAAAGACATTTTATCAAACACCTAATGTGCACACTATGAACAACAATGTGAAACAATGCATGCACATTACGAAATCTACCCTTAATACATGTTCTTTTTGCCACAAAGGGCCAACATCCAAAGCAAATCATCAAAAAAAACCAATCCCATACAAAAATTTGACAAAAAAAATAAGTTTTCCCAACCCCTATGATGAAAATCCTAACCAAGAGCACAAAACTCTCCAAAACATAATCTAAGGATCCAAAACAATGAAAGGAGTTTAAAATTACCTTAGAGATGTTAATAAAATGAAAAACCATTCAAATTGATTAGGTTTTGATGTAAAAATTTTGAAAAAATGGTTTAAGAGAGGATGGGAGAGGTTTAAAACAGGTTTCCCACGAAAAAGCTCTTTAAAATGCTATTTCTGGGCATTTCGTGATTGGCGAGTTGCGAACTGAGTTGTGAGTGAGTCGCAAACCATTCTGTGTAAACTCATGACTGGATCTCGCGACTAAGTGAGTTGCCAAAACGAGTAGCCAAAACTCACTACTCGCGAGAGTAGCCAAAAAATCTTACACCTGTTTTTGAATACAGAACATGTTTAAACAATGAAAAACAAGGTAAGCACTAAACATGAATGCAAAGAGTGATAAAAATCACTTCCAAATACATATAAAATGATCAAAAATCTTTTTGTATTGATTTATATATAGTTGAGCACACACACATCACATTTAAACAAGTACAATCAAACAAATGAATAAGGTATTCATTAAATATTAGGCAAGTGTGTTGTGTGTGTGTATCAAATGTGAAATAGTCCTTAGTCTAAAGTAAAGCTTCAGTGATCAATTTAATCAAGTCATAACAACTAGTACTAAATCAAGTGGTCTATCTCAATTATAGGATTGAACATATATGATCTCCCACAAGAAAATGATTACATATCTTTGAAACTTTTCATTTGACTTCTTTACTATTTATAATATTTGATCATTTTTTTTATCTTTACATCTTTTTTTGAGATCGATGCCTGAAATTTTTGATATTTCAATTTGATGAACAAGCCTTTGGCTTTTTGGACATCATACATTTTCATATAAGTCACTTTCCCTTTTTTCTAGTTGAATACTAGTATGTGTGACGGCTTTTGCAGCTCATTATCTCTTTTTATTTTGAGATTTATATTAGTTGAGCTCTTTAAGCAAAAATATAAAAGAGTGGGAAGATATATAGGCACAAGTCTACACATGTATCAAAACCAACATGACAATTGACTAATCATTCATGACAAGTTTGAAGATCGATTTACAACAATCACACATAGATGTCAAGATTTTTCCCATAAAGATAGATGTGCATACAAAACAAACTAAGCTCGTAAATACACTATGCCATTAGTGAAGGTACTAAGCCAAACTCACAAGAGATAATTGCTCAAACATATACGATCAAACTTTTTGAATTTTTCACTTTTTATGTGGTTTTGGATTTTTTACTCACACAAAACTAAAACAAAAAAGTAAGATTAAAAAACAAAGCAATACATACAAAGAAATGCAAGATGCACAAAATGCATGAAGATATGACATTCAATGCATGAAGGGTCCAACAAAGATCAAAAGAATTAGATTAACGACCAAAAGAGCAAAAGCTCAACCATAGGAACCCGTCCTCATCCAAACGGAACGATTATTTGGAATGAGTGCCTCATGAAAAGTGAGACGAGGGTTGGAAGAATAGTCAAGGAGTTAAGAGCATTAAACACTTTCTTTAACAACATGCTATTTTCACTCAAATCCGGTTTACCCTTTTTAGCACAACTTCTAAGAAGCTCAAGTTTCTCTTTTCTTTTGATTCTTGTAAGAGCATGAAACTTAGAGCAATGAGGTCTTAGATAACCAAAAGCACCACAATAGTGACAAACAATGTGTTTAGGTCCACTAGGCTTTTTGGAAAGGGATCTAACAATATGATTTTGTTCTTTCTTCAATTTATGACATTGAAGTCTTATATGACCAATCACACCACAATGGTGACAAGTTGGAACAAACTTAGATCAATCCAAAACCTTAGGTTGAGACCTAAATGGAGGCTTTGACTTAACAGTCTTTCTCTCCACCTTTTGATTTCTTTTATGTAAAGGAATGTACATCAATTTGTTCTTTGAGGTAGAACACACAATAGGCACAAAATTGGGTACCACAACATGATTACAACAAATATTTTTATCCTTTTTAGCAATAGATTCAGCAATCAAACACTTGGCATGCATTTTAAAAGATTTATTTTCACATTTTAGCTCATTAACAAGTTTGTTAGACAAAACAAGTTTAGCATCCAAGTCCAAATTCAAACATTCAAACTCTTTCAGATTTTCTAAAGAATTTTCAGCAAGTTTCTTATATTTTTCAACCAATTTGTTGGGCTCATTGAATTTAACAATCAAATCATCCTTTTCACAAAATAACTTGCTCAAATTCTTTTGAAACTTCTTAGAATTTTTCTTCAAGAGTTTGATCCAAATTCAAACATTCAAACTCTTCAATAAGTTTTTATATTTTTCAACCAATTTGTTGGGCTCATGAATTTAACAATTATAACTTACTCAAATTCTTTTGAAACTTCAAGAGTTTGATATTAGAAATATTAACAACACCCATAGATTCAAGTAACATATCAACACAATTATGATAATTAACACTCATAGAGGCATTATCACAAACACATGACATGTTACACTCACAAACATCCATAGAAGCATACAAGCACTATCCATGGCAATAAACACAAGGGGTCAAGGATCACACTTAGGTAATGAAACCAAACAAGTGTACCCGTTCTGATACCAATTGAATGTTCAAAAAGTGTGTAAAACACCTTAGAACGTTTAGAACCCCAATTTACAAATTACCAATACAAGCTTATTATCAAATAATGTATGTACGGAATATGAAAATAAGCTAAATCAGAATTGGTAAAATAATCTAAACCGAACTTAATCACAACTGTTAGGACATATGTGGTCTACTTGTTAGGAACATATATCATTATTTTATGTAATTGGCTAATCCTTTGACAAAATGCACTTTACTTGTATTTGGGTAGATCTAAGATGTTTTTAATACTTCAAGAAATAAGATTTCAAGATCAAGTGTTAAAACCATGCAAGTTTGTCCAAGAAACAAGCTGAAGAAGTACCTATCATTAAAGCTCGACAGCTAGCATCTACCAAGCTTAAGAAGCTATTTCAGTCCCCTGACTTGACAGCTACTCGACAGATGCTATCTGTGAGGTTTAAAAAAAAACAGAATTTCTGATTTGTTTTCTTCCAATCCGTGAATATGTCTTTGGGCCATCTTTTCTCATAACCCTAGACATATAAAAGGATTATTTTAAGAATCGTATTTGGTTACACAGTAGATAGCACAATTGCAAAAGAGTATAATTCCACAAGTGTGACCGACAACCTAGTTTGCCCTAGTTCTTGAAGAAGCTGCTGTATTTGTACACCGTAGGGTTTTATGACCAAGCAACTTCACGATCTTCATTTGTTGAAAAGAAGAAGAACTTTACAGCCAACATCTTCTTCAAGCTGACGATTGAAGTCACGTTCTGGGATCCGCGCAATTGGTTAATCATGTACTAGGAGTCGTTCAATACAAGGAGAGATTGTCACTACAGAACAAGTTCAATTGGGTATTGGAGTAAGGGTTCAACTGTATGTTGGTATAAGGTACTGTGATTCCTTTACTTAAAACCACTTATTTTGATAATAGTGGATTTTCAAGAGTGGTGACCTTAAAATCACCTTTTGGGATTTTTGCCTTAAAGGTTTTCCTAATTCATAAACAAATCACCATGTCAAATTTAATTTCTGCTACATTTGGTTATTTGGTGATTTGTTTATGGTACCACGTGTTTGCATGTTAATTTGATTAATTAATAAACTTGGCTAATTAATTAATCAATTTATCACAAGAGGTCAATATGTTTTTAGCCTATCAAGTGGTATCAGAGCAGACACACTCTGATTAGGGTTTAATCCTTGTTGTGCGATCCAATGACCCCTATTTGTCATGGATAGAAGACAATATCTTATTGTACCTCCTTTATTTGATGGAACTAACTATGCATACTAGAAAATACGCATAAGAGCTTTCTTAGATGAAAAAGTGTAGCAAGCTGTGGAGATAGGCTAAACCAAGCCAAAGGAAGTGCTAGCTGATTAGGATGATGTAAAGATCAAGGCGGCTAACTTCAACAGCAAAGCATTAAGTGTCTTATTCAGTTTGGTCACAAATAAGGAACTCAAGAAGATTTCCTCTACTAAAATAGCAAAGGAGGCATGGAACATTCTCCAAACAACCTATGAAGGAACCAAGGCTATCAAAGATTCGAAACTTCAAAGGCTCACTATTAGCTTCGAAGAAATTGAGATGGAGGAGGATGAGTCGTTTGATGAATTCTATGCCAGACTTAAGGACATAGTAAACTCAGCTTTCAATTTTAGAGAAACCATTCCCGAACACAAGATTGCGAGAAAAGTGCTTAGATCTCTGCCCAAAAGATTCCATGTCAAGATCACTATGATTGAGGAATCAAAAGATATTGATAAAATTTCTTTAACAGAGATGGTTAGAAATCTACAGACCAATGAGTTGGGTTTGTTGAGAAACGGGAAGTTTAACAAGAGCAAGAGCATGGCACTGAAGGCTAAGAGCAGTGAGACGGAAGAGTCACCAGACAATGAAGATTCTAAGATGAAGTCCTACATTACCAGGCAATTCAAGAAATTCATGAAGAATGCCAATGGGAAGGGCTTTGACAAGGACCGTAGGCAATCCAATTCTTCTTAGTTCAAAGGCCAAGACAAAGGAAAGAAGGATGCTAGGGATGGTGGTTAGTACACTGTTCCTACAGGACCTAAGTGCTTTGGGTGCTAAGGTTTCAGACACATGAAACAAGAGTACCCTACATATCTCAAGACTATTGGGAAAAGCAAGGCACTTGCTGCTACATTGAGCGACACCGAGCCTAAAGATGATTCTGATATTGAGGATGACAAAATCTCAAATGTCTTTACTGCCACAATCAATCCTATTAAAAGGATTGTTGAAGATATGGATGAAGAAGAGGAATTGGTGGAGTCCAAGTTTGAGAAGATGGATGAACAAGATGACATCCACACAGCCTATGCAAAGTTGTACAAGATCTCATAAAAGCATGGGAAGTTATATAGGTTAACCACCAAGAAACTCAGTGATGTGGAGCTTGAGCGCGAAGAGCTTTCCATAAAGATTAATGAAGCCAATCAAACTATTAGAGCACTGAGGTTTGAGAATAACTTCTTGGCAGAGAAAATCAAGAAACTTGAAGCAGAACTGTTCCAAGTTAGAGCTCAACTGGAAAGGACCTCAAATGCCAAGCTCAATGAGATGCTCAGTCTTCAAAAATCTACTTTTAATCAAACTGGTTTAGGGTATGATATCTTTTCTTCTAATAATGCTTCTTCTAGTACTACTATTTTTGTTCCTCCTAGTAATAATGTTGAAATTGAGAACACTAATGTCAAAATTGAATTGGCTAATGAGAACATAGATAAAGGTAAATCTATATTAGGAACACTTCCTAAGCAGGACAAGAAAGAAGTTAAAAACCTTAAGGCTAAGAAGGCTAACTCTCAAAAGCCTAAACAGAAGAAGCATCATCTCTGTCATCACTATGGAGCAGCTAGTCAAACTCGATCGAATTTTTATAAGTGGTTAGCCACTCAAAATAGCAACAGCATGATGGCATCAGGAAACCATAATCAGTTTCTATCCTCTTTTGCTCCTCTTGGAGATCTTCTCAATGTCCACATGTTTCTTTCAAACTTGAACGATTTCAATTCTTCCCCCTCACTGCCGCTTCAAGGGTTTGCAAAAAGGAAAAGTTCTTCCAAGGTGTGGAAGGAAAAGGGCTCCAAATAATTCAATCACTTTCTCTCTCTCCCTAATTTTTTTTATTGCATTACTTGTGTGTTCTACTTTACTGCTTTGAGTCAGTCTAGTTTTATGCATTGCCTTTGTTTTGTTTTACATGTTTTTGTTGGTTATTTTTTTTCAGTTTGTTTTATTTTTGTTTTTCATAAAAATAAAAAAAAATGAAAAAATTGAAAAATACAAAAACAATGTGAGTATGTGTACGTTGGTTCTTGTGAACCTTAAAATAGCCATTGAAACAGAGTTCTCTCAACTTTGTATATCTTGTAACTTAGATGAGCATTTCTATGCACAATTAAGCAAGTGAGTTTTGTGACTCTTTGTTTGTGATGAGTAAGATTAAGTGATCTCTTGTACTTAACAGTTGTATCACTCTTTTTGACAGAAATGTCTAGAAAATCCTAAGAGAAAGGCATAAATAATCATCTCACCACTGTAACCCGCCAATCATATCATGACATGACATGACATCTGTGTGCTTTGGCATATCAAAAGTGCAATGTCAATGACATCTGTATGCTTCGGCATAACAAAAGTGCAATGTCAAAAAGCTTAACATAATTAGCTATTTCTTTTCTCTCTTTCATATACTCATGCATGATATACTTAATAAAAAGAAAAATATGCAAAGAAAATAAAACCAAAAAGAACAAAATGCTTTAAAACATGATTGCAAGCATGTATTATAGGAGATGTGAGAGTTATAGGATGTTCCTTGAAGGTGATAGTCCCCATCAAACAGTTATGATCGTGTGTGAGTTAAATTGATTTACTCATACCCCAAATCATAAAGACACTTATACAATCTTGCGATATTTTTACACACAACATGCAATATTCTTTGCTACTCTTGATACATGTGTAGGTACAATATGATTTGGTCATCACAAGGTTTACATGCGTTAATGTATACTCACTAAACTGTCTTGACTTATTTTTGAAATATAAAATTGGTTAGACTTGTTTAGTGTGTGTGTGTGTGTGTGTGTGCACTTTTAGGATCAATGTGCTTAAAATTGTTGTTGAGAAATGTTTTTAAGAACTTAAAATGTTGCTTAGATCCTTAGTTGAGTTGCATGCTTGATTGCATTCATGTCTGTGTTTTTCACTTCTTAAAAAACTGTTTTTAAGCCATCTCGACAGCTCCTCGACACCTGGCTATCTGTCGAGTTCTTTAGCTGTTCCTTATCGCAATCTCGACACCTCTCGACAACTAGGTGGATCGATTGAGATTACTTCTGGATCCTCTATAGCTTCTCAATAGCTAGGTGGATCGATCGATATTTCTTCTGGCCTCTCGATAGCTTCTCGACAGCTGGTGGATCGATCGAGCTTTTTTTAGTTGTGTTTGATGAATTGTTCCTCGACACCTTCTCAACTGCTTCATTTGTTAAAGCCTGTTTGCTCGACACCTCCCTTGAAACCAGTCTTGACACCTCTCGACACCTCTATTTGTCGAGCTTTACTGACCTTCTATATAAAGGTCCAGCGTGATCCGTCTCTCACTTTTCTCGATCTCTCTCGACAGATCTGCCCTTTCACCTCCCAAATCACTCTCTCTTACCCCCAAACCTCTTTCCCAAGCATCTTTCAAGCTTTCTCAAGTTATTTTCACTTGGTAAGTTTCTAATCTTTCATTTACGTGCATTTCATATTTTGAAACTTAAGTTTTGGGGTTTTTGGAAAAATTTTTGGGTTTTTCAAAATTGAGTCTTTGTTGAAATTTTGGGATTGGTTTTTGCTAAAATGAGTTTAAAATTTCATACATTGCATCACATAAGCATTATAACAGTATTATCATGCATTTAGATGTGTGCAATTTGATTGTGTGTTGGTAAGATTGGATTGGGCTAAGCCTATGATGCTTTTTATATTGCATGTCACATGTTCATGCATTTTCCATGCATACGTACTCTCTTTTTAGTATACTTATTATATTTGAAATGCTTGGGACTTTTTTGAGTGTTTCTTTCTCCCTCTCTCTTTTAAGTTTACGTTAGCCGTGTCTATGACACCTAAACGTAAGTCTATTCCATCCCGAAATCCTCTACATTTCGAGGCATCTACTCTTTTAATCCTACTCCTTCTCATGTCTGGTTTTGTGATGATAAAGCTCGCAAGGACTTTTCAGAGAACTTTTCTAGACAAGGCACTCATTTGGAACGCCAAGTCATTTTGTTAGACTTTTCTGACACTGACTTACCAGATGTCATTCACAATTGGGGTTAGGAGTCACTATGTGATGTCCCTGTCACATGTCCATCCATGCTGATCCAGGAGTTTTACTACAACATGCATGGAGTAGATCGTTCAGTACCTCATTTTATCACTCACATTCGAGGTACGCACATTGTTGTCACATCGGAGTTGGTATCCGATGTGCTCCGTGTCTCGAGGGTAGACTTTCCTGACTATTCTGGTTGTAAGCGTTTAAGGACCGTGTTCAAGGATGAGCTCCAATCTGCATTTTGTGAGCGACCCTCTAAGTGGGGTGATCGTCAGTTCACTTACTGTTCGGGCTTTGCAAAAGGCCCTCAGTTTTTTAACATGGTTATGACCTTTGTGCTTCATCTTCTCTCTCACTATAACTCTATCACTGAGCCTCGTGCTCGATTTCTATTTTCCTTTCTTGAGCATCTCACTATAGATTTTCCTTCTCATTTTATTCTTTCTATATTAGATGTTCATTAAGATTCGGCGTCCCGTGCTAAACTCATCTTTCCATCCGCTATCATGAGGATCTTACGCCACTTTTCTATTCCCTTTCCAACGTCTAGCCCTTTTACCTTCATGTGTGCCATAGACGACACTACCGTTAAATGTAGCGAGGTGCAGTTTAGATCATGACAGACTGGATCAATAGCTTCTCCCACCTGTTCGGCTCCATCTCGATCTGTTCCATCCACATATGTTACCTCCTCTTCTTTGGGCGATGTGACTCTCAAAGACATCATGGCGCAACTTCAACACATAGATGCTCACCTTGATACACTCTCTACTAAGCTATTTCAGGTGAACGTTTGTGTCAGTTGTATTGCACGACGGCAAGCGGTCATAGGTGGCTTCGCTCTTGGGGCTTCTCTTTCACCTCCTCTAGTGAGATCTTATTCTGAGGCTGAGAATGATGATGATGATGGAAATGCTAGCTCTACTAATGAGATGTCTACTTGACATTCTTACCCTTTGTCACTCGTAACAAAAAAATAGAGTAGTTTTAGATATGAGAGTAGTCATACTTAGGGGGAGAATTAGTATATGATTTTTTTGTTAGGGGGAGTGTTGATATCTTGAGGGATGTAGTGAAGATTACTTGTATCTTTTTCTTTTCTTTCTTTTAGAGATACATTGTTTTTGTACCTTAAGTCTTGTGACCATTATTGACATACATTGTACTTATTCTCTTTATATGTTTATGTATATTTCTTTCACCTACCCTTACATGTATTTTTTCTTTTCTCTCTTTATACACATGCTTCTTCTTTTTTTTATGCAATCTATTATTTCTGCTTCACACAAAGATGACTTGATGTGTTTTGTTTAAAGTGTTTTAAAAATACATATTGTCAAAGTCTACTCGTCATGAACTCTCTTCTTGCAAAGTTTTTCAAGAGTTTGTATTAGGATAGATTTTATTGTATTCAACAAGTGAGTATGAGTTAAGTGATTTATAACTTCTCTTATATGTTCATTTGTTTGTTGTGGTTTTGTCACGGATTGCCAAAGGGAGAGATTGTTAGAACATATGTGGTTTACTTATTAGGAACATATGTCATTATCTTATATAATTGGTTAATCCTTTGACAAAATGCATTTTACTTATATTTGAGTAAATCTATGATGTTTTTAATACTTCAAGAAACAAGATTTCAATATCAAGTGTTAAAGCCACACAAGCCTGTCCAAGAAACAAGCTGAAGAAGTACCTATCATTAAAGCTCAACAGTTAGCATCTATCGAGCTTAAGAAGCTGTTCCAGCACCGTGGCTCGATAGCTGCTCGACAGCTTCTTGACAGATGCTATCTGTCGAGGTTTAAGAAAAATAGAATTTCTGATTTGTTTTCTTCCAATCTGTGGATATGTCTTTGGACAATCTTTTCTCATAACCCTAGACATATAAAAAGATTATTTTAAGGGCCGTATCTAGTTACACAGCAGATAGCACAATTGCACAAAAGCATAATTCCACAAGTGTAACCGGAAACCTAGTTTACACTAGTTCTTGAAGAAGCTGCTGTGTTTGTACACCATAGGGTTTTGTGACCAAACAATTTCACGATTTTTATCTGTTGAATAGAAGAAGAACTTTACAGCCAACATCTTCCTCAAGTTGGTGATTGAAGTCGCGTATTAGGATCCGCCCAATTGGTTAGTCACGTACTAGGAGCCATGCAATACAAGAAGAGATTGTCACTACAGAACAAGTCCAATTGAGTATTGGGGTAAGGGTTCAACTATAGGTTAGTATAAGGTACTAGGGTTCCTTTACTTGTAACCGTTGTTTTGATAATAGTAGATTCTCGGGAGTGGTGACCTTAAAATCATTCGGTGGGGTTTTTGCCTTGGCGGTTTTTCCCATTCGTAAACAAATCACCGTCTCAAATCTAATTTCCACTGCATTTAGTTATTTTGTGATTTGTTTGTTCTACCACGTATTTGCATGTTAATTTGATTAATTAATAAACTTGGCTAATTAATTAATTAATTTATCACAAGGGGTCAATACGTTTTTGGCCAATCAACTTCCACAGCAGCAATTAAAAGGTAAAGTTTAAGGGAAGAAAGATGCAAACACAAAGACAACACAGGGATGTGTTGTTGAAGAGGGAATCGAAGTTCTCGGATAAAACCTCTCCACCGCCCTCCAAGCGATCAATAATCCACTTGAGAATGAAGTTGGGATACATGAACAGTAAAATACCCTCCAAACCTAATTTACCCAATGTACCTAAGTCCTCCAAGCTTCTTGCTCCAACGAGATTACGCCAAACCTTTGTCTTTTCTAGCTTACCAGATTCCGCTATAGCCCATAGCATCAACCAATATCAATCGTTCCCTTCCTAACTGCTTCTCAAGAACCAAATAACCTTCTCATAGATATACAGTGAGAAAAGGATTTGGCTAAATGTACCTCTCAAAGATGTAACAATGGACAGGGTAAGAGTAGAGGAATTTGGAGAATCAAATGATGAAGATTGTGGATGAGTCAATTTTGTTTTTCTCTAGGGTTTCTCTCTCAAAATTCTCTCTAGAAGCCCTCTACAATACGTGGGTATAAGGGGTTTTTATACTGGTGTGTGGTTGGAATGCGAAAGGTCAGTTTTTCCCAAACAGAGTGGTCTGGCGACTTAACCTTGCGGCTTGACTGAGTCGCGAGTCTGAGTCGTGAGCTAACTGTTTGGCTGGACTAGAAATGTTGTCCTGTAGTGCTCCAACTGGCGTGACTTTTCAGCTCCTTTGCATGCTTCACACCTGTGCCTCCTTTGGTGACTTGCTAGCCGTAACCCAGTCGTGAGATCCAGTCACAAGGCCTAGCTTGAGTGCACACTCTTGAGATTTTCTTTACACTCTTTCACACACTATGCTTACATGATTCCCACCGAAATACAAGGTTTCTAAATGCTGAATTACAAGCAAATTGGCATAGAATAAAGCCAACAAAATGATTGAATAAATTTAATCTTACAATAAGAATTTATATAGTCCAAAATTCTAAGACTACAATTTTTCTAGTCTTTGGAAGTTTTGAACAATGACATGACTTGGTGAAAGAACAAAAGATAAGTTATAAATTATAGGATGCCTTAACCAATCATATTTATATATATATATATAGAGAGAGAGAGAGAGAGAGAGAGAGAGAGAGAGAGAGAGAGAGAGAGAATTTAATTGTAAATTTAATCTTAAATAATATTGTTATAAATAAATAATTCTGTTGAACTTTCTCGATCATTGTAAGCATACCAATTTTTTTTTAATAATAAAATATTTAAGGAAAGAGAAACAAATGACAATAAAGTAAAATTGGCCCAAAAGCTTGATTGCTACACTCTCAATCTAGCATGAATAATAAAAGGACCCAAATAACATAATATATACGCATTATCTCCGCAATGCCGCAATCAATATCAAACAATTCTTATGCAGTCCAAAATTCCACAACTACAACTTTCCAAAGTCTTTGCGAGTTCCAAAAATTGACCAAAAACTTGAGAAGCATTAACTGGAAATCTAACCTATACCACATGTTTTCAATGGCTTTTAGTAAAAATAATTGTATTTTATTTTCTTCCACACAAATTGATGACAAATATCTTTCATTATGCATTATAGTAAGAATAGTTGTATTTTGTTTTTTGGCGTACAATTGACAGATATCTTTCATTTAACCAGCGTGCATTTCACCTAGGGGTGTCCCCGGGTCGGGTCGGGTCAGGTTTGTGCCCAACCTGGACTCGACCCGACCTTCTCGGGTGGGGAAATTTTTGACCCGCAACCAACCCATCGGACGTTTCAGATCAATCGAGTCGGGTCTATCGGGTTTCGGGTTGAAATCGGTCGATTTCGGGTTGGAGTGATTTCGCCGGATTTTGAGTAGATCTAGGCTAGATTTGCCGGATTGAAGCATCTATGAGTGAGGATTTGAGTAAAGGAATGCCAAACGTGGCCGGATCGGAGCTGAGAATCCCAAACATCGCCGGATCGAAGCTGAGAAGCCCAAATGTCGCCGGGTTTCAGCTTCTTTTTGAGGTTTTGTCAAGCGGGTGGGTACGGAGTTTGATAGATCTGGGCTAGATTTGCCAGATTTAAGCGACTATGAGTGAGGATTTGAGTAAAAGAAGGCCAAACGTGCTGAGAAGCCCAAACATCGCCGGATCGAAGCTTCTTTTTGAGGTTTTGTCGGGCGGGTCGGGTAGATCGGGTTTTTGAGGATGCCACCCGCCACTCGACCTGTCGAGGTCGGGTTCTGAAGACTAGGACCCATCATCGACCCGTCGAAGGTGTCGGTCGAGCCGTGACGGGTCGGTTCCGGTCGGGCTGATCGGGTCCGGCAGGTTGTCGAGTACTCTGGACAGCCCTAATTTCACCTAGTCTTTGTCTAACCAAAATGAGCTCGTCTAATTCAACATCCCCTTTCAAAAGAACGGGGAAAAGGAGATTCTAATGGCTATGTTTCTAACGGTCATATTCCAGCTCGGCTACAAAATGGCACTGTATAGTTAATGTAAACGGTAATGTTTTGGTTCAATAAGGATTCATTTAAGTTGAGTGACGTTGTTTGATAAGTCTTTTAACCTTATTTTGATCTTGTTTTTCTTCCTCCCAAAGCTTCAGCTTCCAAGTACCGTTTGTAATTAAATGTATTATGTTAAAATGAATTTCCTTGATTATTACATAGGAAAAATGAATATATCTAATCATAAATTATTATTTTCAATTAATTTAAGCAAAAAGAAAGGGATGACATAAAACTTATTCGGATAACATGATCGCTACATGTTTAATCAGTTGCCACACATTTTGTCTATAACTTTGCAAGTTGCATCAAACCATTCTAATATAGTCCAAAATTTCAAGAGTATAGCAATCAAAGAAAAAAATTCCAAGGCTTCAATTTTCAAAGTCTTTTGAAGTTCCAAAGAATGATCAAAGACTTGTTAAATCGCTATCAGGATTTATGTTAATGGTATTTCCCTAAATAAATAAATAACTTTTGATGGTGTCACACGTTTTAAAAGTTGAAAGAATCTAGCGTATTAATCACTTACAAATGAATGATATCATTTTCTTTCAAAAAACTTTTAAGAGATAAAGCAACTAATTAAACTTTTCTTAGTTGTTACCCCCAAGTCAACTCCCCCCAATTAGTTTTTATTAAAATATTACATATGGATATGGATGTATACATATTTAGAAAAAGGTTGTCCATTATATAACAAATCGTAATAACTTAAGGGTATCTATGAAAGAAAATTATTTGCACTCTGACCAAAATTATCAAAATATGGTTAAAAAGATTAAAACAATACTAATTTATAACAAGAAATATGAGTTTTACATAATGAAAAAAAAAAAAAAAAAAGATTTTGAGCACTATAGAGGTCCCCTCCTTGCTTTCTTCCCCACATCAGAGATATACAGAGTAGGCAATAAGCATATTCCTCATGGTTTGATGCATTGAACAATTTTGTTACGGTCTAAAAAAGATTATATGTTGATCAAGGCTTTATAAGTGAATTGGCATCTCTCCATGTATAATGTGCTTAGCAGCATGTTATAATTTTCTCTAGAATATATATATATATATATATATATATATATATATTGTGTGGGGATTTTCCCGCACAAGCTATTTGTCCGCTTTGGGGAGCCATGCCCGCACGGTTTTGTTCTCGAGTGACACGGGAGCTACGGATTTTCACCTCAGAGGATTGACCCCATGTTGGCTTGACACCATAGTCCCACATCGACAAGAGAAGCGCCCCACTCATGCCTTATAAGCCCTTGGAGCAAGGCATGGTGTACCAAGAGGAGGTCTTTGTCTTTTTTGCTGTTGGGTCCTTGACAATGTGCTAAATGTCTAGCATTATTGTCACAAGCTAATTATTTCCTTAAACTAATGGTCCTAAAGAGGCAAAGACAAAACTTAAAAGTATGAGCGAATTGAATTCTATAGTTGATATAATAATAATAATAATAATAATAATAATAATAATAATAATAATAATAATATTATTATTATTATTATTATTATTATTATTATTATTATTATTAAACAATAGAGAGTCTTCTAAAATAAATAAATAAACAGTGGTAGATATAATAATTATTTTTATAACAATTCTATAGTCCAGTGTACTGTACGCTAGTGAATAAAGTGACCCACAACTACAAGACCTTAATTTTAGCCCACAATACTTTAAAGATATATGTAATAGAGTGACCCACGAGGCCTTTAATTTTCCAAGTCATTGGCCCAACTCATAAAATAAGCGAACATGACATGATTAATTGTCCTGTTCCTAATAATCGTAGTTATGGTCCCTCGTGAATATCACATCGCCCGCCTATAAATGTGTGTATCTATGCAATCTCCCATTCTCATCTCTTCCAAAAACACACACACACACACACACATATTCTCAATTCTCAAATCCAGAGCAAATATGGAGCGTGTATTTGTAATTTTATATTATGGCCAAGTCAGCTACTCTTAGGGCATGTTTGGTAGCTTGTAATTGTCATTGTAATGTAATAGTTATGTCTATAGTTTAGCTATTCTTTAGTTTGGTTATGTTATTTCTATAGTTTTGTTATTCTTGCGCAACATGCTAGAAATTTAGAATCTGATTTGTATTGATTGGAGACCCAACCTTCGAGGCCGCGCGACCCAGGCCGCGCGACCCCCACCTGTTGTGGAAGCTTTGTATCAGGATTCGTTATTATTATAATTAAATGAATGCAGTTTCGTTCTCAAAAAAATAAGGAATAACTATTTCTCTTTAAAAATGTTGTATTAGCTATTCCCTAGTAAGTACAATAATTTCAAAACTAATATATTTCCAAATAAACAAACTTTCTATATACATCTGAGACTAATTGCCTAGAATCACCTTTGTATCAGGATTTGTTATTATTATGATTAAATGAATGCAATTTCGTTCTAAAAAAAAAATAAAATTTATTAAAATAAAAAATCATAAAAAATAACATATATTTCTCTTAAATTTTTTTTTTTAAAAAAAAAAAACAACAACAACAACAATTTTTAAGAAGATATAAATGTATAAGTAAGATATTTCCTAAAAAAATTCTTAAGTTTTATTCTAATGTTATAACTCACAACCAAACTTATGAATAGGTTTAATTATTACATTATAACATGTTTTATTCCTAGTAATAAAGATTACAATTCATGTCGTAATCCCCATTTAGGTAGCATTTGGATTCAACTTCCACGTTTTACGTTTTGAATTTTTCTTTTTTTCTTTTTTAAGTGCAGCACCTCTTGCACTGTTCATGGGACATGACCCATAGAGGCAAATGAACAGTAATTTTAAAAGTGAACAATAACAAAAAGTTATTTTTTTTTATTGTTTTCAATTTTCAGTTTTCAGCAAAATAAGCGATATCTAAACGGACCCTTAATGTACCAAACATACTCTTACTCATTTGCTTCCTCTTGCTTTCTCTCTCTTCATTTCCATTTAATTCATCAGTGCCTTCATGCCATTCCCACCAAAGCTCTACTTTATGACAATTCAAACACTCATTTTCTATCAATAAACTTGCTGTTAGTGATAATTATTGTTATCCAAAGACGAATTCGTGGAAAATGGGTTCAAATTGTTGTGGGTGGGATGGGGTCACCTGTGATCAAATTACTAGTCATGTCATTGGTGTCGACCTTACTTGCAATTTGCTTCAAGGTTCCATCCATCCCAATAGCACCCTTTTCTCTCTTCACCATCTACAGAAGCTCAACCTTGCTTACAACGATTTCAATTACTCCACAATTTCATCTAAGTTTGGTGGATTTGCGAACATGATAGATCTCAACCTAACTGGATCCTTCTTTGCTGGTAAACTCCCATTTGAAATCTCCCACTTATCCAAATTGGTTTCACTTGATCTCTCTGGGAATTTAGACATGAGTTTAGAAACGCCTAGTTTGAAATGGCCTATTCAAAACCTAACCCATCTAACTAGTTTTTTATGTCGTTAACATGTCTTCAATTTCACCTAACCTTTCATGAATTTGTCTTCCTCTTTGGCATCTCTTAGTCTTTATTATTGTGGATTAAAAGGGAGATTCCTAGATAATATATTCCACCTTCCAAACCTCCTACTGCTCGAAGTAGGTTACAAATTCAATCTCACCGATTCCCTTCCAATGTACAACTAGAGTACTCCTCTCAAGTCCTTGGATCTCTCTAGAACTGAATTCCCAATTTACATAATTTAATCAACAATCTCAAGTCCTTAAAACAATTGTACCTCAGAGAATGCAATTTCATAGGTCCATCATCTCCGACACTTCTTCCTAGCCACAGACAAATCACTTCTTTGGTTCTCTCTAATTATAACTTGGGCGATCAGATTATGTGGTCCCTCCTAAACTTTGAAGGACTCGCTGTTTTAGATCTCTCGGGAACAATTTCATAGGTCAACTTCCAGATTTTTCTTCAATCTGGACACAAGTTTCTTTTTCAAGTAGTTCTTCCAACAATAAATTAGTTAGTCAAATTCCCTCCAATTTGGTATCTCTCTCTTTATCTCATAACTTATTAAACGACACTATACCGTCTTGGTTGTATGACTTACCATCTTTAGATGCATTATTACTAGACAATAACCATTTCACTGGACAAATTGATGAATTCCAGCATGATTCTTTACATTCTCTTAATTTGAGTAATAATAACCTATATGGCCACCTTCCAATCTCAATTGTTAAACTTGTGAGCCTTTCCCATCTAGATATTTCCTACAATAATATTAGTGGTCATCTAGAGTCAAGCATGATCTCAAAGCTCAAAACTCTCCAGACAATTGATCTTTCATATAATCATCTATTATCATTCAGCACCTGTAGTATTGTAGACTATACTTTGCCCTTACTTTGGGATTTATATTTGTCATCTTGTAGCATAAGTGTCTTTCTGGATTTTAAAAAATCCATGGAAAATTTAGATGTCTTAGACCTTTCCAATAAGAAAATCAAAGGCAATATTCCGATGTGATTGTAAGAGGTGGGGAAGGATTCTTTGTATTCCTTGAATCTTTCGTACAACTCCTTGACAAGTATTAGGCACCTTCCTTGGAAGAATTTGTAAGTTCTTGATCTTAGTTACAATTTTCTTCAAGGACCACTTCCAATACCTCCATTGGGCACTTATTTCTTTTCAATCTCAAGGAATAATTTAATTGGAAACATACCTTCCTTGATTTGTAATATCACTTCCCTTGACGTCCTTGTTTTGTCTCATAATCACTTGAGTAACATGATTCCTTTGTGTTTGGGAAACTTTAGTGATTCTCTCACAGTCCTAGATTTGAGAAGTGATGGGACCAATGAACCTTCTTGCCCAGACGATCTCATTAGACACCTTCGTCCATATGGCCACGTCATGGACGAAGAAAGGCGAGCCATTAATAGAGGATTCAATACCTCGGACAGTTACCAATTAGCTGTCAGACCTTTAGAGGCTCATCAAGACCTACATTAATGAACCCAAGCGTTACAAAAGAAGCACTAAAACCACAATAAAGGCTACAACGGCTAGAAGCAATGAAGCCTTATATAAACACCCGTCAAAACTAGACAAGGTACATATATACACTCTAAATATAATATTACACCGTAACTCTGATATTCTAAGCCCTCATACTTTCTTAAAAGCTTCCATACGCTAACTTTATCATTAGAGACTCTGTGGCAGGTACCACACTAGTGACCACCTAAGGAGGGCTTTTCACGACGATTGCAGGCATAGAGACTAGGTTGCTACCTCATCTGGACGAACCTACTCAACTGACGATTTTCACATCATCAGTTTAGCGTCGTCTGTGGGAATGGCATTTTCGTACTTAGGTTCAAGAGTGTAGTTCCATTCAACTCACGAGTCCAGATGGAGTCCAACCCTTCCCAAGATTCTGCAACATTAGCTCTACAAATCCAGACACTCACAACCAGTGTGGAGGAGCTTACCAGACAGAACCAAGAGATGAGACTGTGACTACAGAAAGAGGAGAACCGGTCAAGAACCAACCAGGATGACGATGGAGATAGTCAAAGAAGGAATGAATGGTGAATACCAGCAACTCTAGAAGGACCAAGCTCAGACCTTCTTAGGGAAATGAGAAAGGAGATGGACAAGTTGAGGAGTGCAATTAAGGAAAAAACAGACTAGAGCCTAGAAAGGATGGCTAGGAGGATGGATTCACCCTTCACGACGGCGATCCTAGAATGCCCAATGCCGTCAAAGTTTCCTCTACCTTAGCTCGAGCCGTTCGACGGACTGAAAGACCTTTTGGATCACCTCAACACTTTCAAGGCAACTCTAGGTCTTTAACAGTCCCCTGACAAAATATTGTGCCGTTCTTTCCCCACCACCCTCAAAGGAGCTGCGAGGGAGTGGTTCACAAAGTTATCAACGTCGTCTATCGACAAATTTGAGCAATTGGGCAATTCCTTCTTACGCTACTTCATCGGGGGACAACACCCGAGAAGGCCAGTGGACCACCTGCTTACCATTAGACAAGGAGATAAGGAGACCCTGAGGTTATACATGAAGCGTTTCACTTGGGAAACTTTAGAGGTGGATGAAGGGGATGACAAAGTATAGCTAACAACCTTTAAGGCTGGTTTAAAATCCAAGGAGTTTGTGGTCTCACTCATGAAGAATCCCTCGAAGATAATAGCAGAGATGCTCCTAAAGGCATAAAAGTACATGAAAGTCGAAGATGCCCTCGGAGCAATAGAAGATGTAAAGAAGTCCAATGAAAGGGAAAGAAAGCAAGATGACCGAAGAGGACGAAAAAGGGAACGGATAGATCGTCAGAATAATGGTAGGAACAAACGGAAAGATGAAAAAAGCCTCGGACGGTAAAATTCACTCCTTTAATTATGCTTGTTGATAAGATTTTGGTGCAAATCAAGGATAAGAATTACCTCAAATGGCCAAGGCCATTGCACTCGCTACCTAATGTGCGTGATAAGAAGAAATACTACTGTTTCCACAAGGATCACGACCACTACACTAATGATTACAAAGACCTGAAGGAGTAGATAGAAGAACTCATCTGGAAAGGGAAGTTGTAGAAATATGTCAAGAAAGGAGACTCTAGCAAATCCAAAGATAATAACAAGGACAAGCACGAAGCCCCTCCGAGGGACAAGGACCGTACATCCCATTGTCCACAGAGTGCGATCGGGGAGATAAAGATAATCATAGGAGGGCCATCCACAAGAGGATCATTCAGATCCCTCAAGAAATTACAACAGAGGCAGGTGAACAACATCTACAGGATACCACCCCTGAATCAAAGACGGATGCACAGGGACATCCTCTTCTCGAAGGAAGACGCCAGAGGGGTGAAGCAGCTGCATGACAACCCCTACTTATAATGCTTATAATAGAGGGGTTCAACACCAGGAGAATCCTTGTGGACAACGGTAACTCCCCGGACATAATTTACCTCTCCCCTTTTCAACAGTTGAAGTTGGATTTAGGTAGATTGCACCCCTTCGAGTCCCTTCTAGTCAGCTTCAATAGGGACAAAGTGTATCCCAAAGGCATAGTGACACTGACGGTCACAGTAGGGTTTTACTTGCGACATCTAACTCGTCAGCTAGACTTCTTGGTGGTAAACTGTCCTTCTTCATACAACGTGATCATTGGGAGGCCTACACTCAATCGTTGGAAGGCAGTCATATCCACATATTGCTTGAAGACAGAATATAGTGTAGGTGAGGTGAAAGGAGACTTGGTGTTAGCTAGGGACTGCTACCAAGCACTTTTAGCTGCAAAGAAAAACCATATGTGGATGACAGAGGAAAAAAAGGAAGAGAAGACAGAGAGCCAACGAAGACTACAAGGGTAGGGACAACCTTTAGTACAGAGATGAAAAAGAAATTATTCCATTTCCTCAACCAGAACTAGGACATCTTCGCATAGAGCCACAAGGATATGCCAGGCATATCCACAGAGACCATCCAACACAAGCTAAATGTTGATCCCAACAAAAAGCTGGTCTAGCAGAGATGACAAGTCTTTGCTCCAGAACGAAACCAGGCAATCATTGACGAAGTGAATAAATTGCTAGCAGCAGACTTCATTTGCGAGGTCTACTACCTAGACTGGCTAGCCAACATCATCTTTGTAAAGAAGGCATATGGAAAATGGAGGATGTGTGTGGACTTCACGGACTTGAACAAGGTCTACCCAAAGGACAGCTTCCCCTTGCCAAGGATAGATTAGCTGGTGGATCCCACAGCAGGACACAAGCTCCTTACATTCATGAATGCATTCTGGGAATGCAATCAGATAAAGATGGCAGAAGAGGTCCAAGAGAAGACTGTCTTTATCACAAGCCAATGGCTCTACTAGTATAAGGTAATGCCCTGCGGACTGAAAAACACAGAAGCAACCTACCAGAGGTTAGTAAACAAGATGTTCAGCAAATAGATTGGAAGAAACATGGAAGTGTACGTGGAGGACATGCTCATCAAGAGTAAGGAAGAATCTGCTCACCTGGATGACCTCCAAGAGGCACTCACTTCTCTCAGGCAGTATCAAATGAAGTTGAACCCCAGCAAATGTGCATTTGGGGTAGCATCAAGGAAGTTCTTAGGATTTATGGTGTCCTAGAGAGCGATAGAAGCAAATCCAGAGAAGGTATGAGCCATCCTAGAGATGACGTCGCCTAAGACTGTGAAAGAAGTCCAAAAGCTCACAAGAAGAATAGTAGCACTCAACAGGTTCGTCTCTAAAGTAATGGAGAAGTGCCTGTCTTTCTTCAAGACACTAAAGCAAGCTTTCACCTAGACGGAAGAGTGCGAAGAAGCCTTCTAAGAGCTCAAACACTATTTGAGCAATCCAACTCTTCTGAGCCCGTCCAAAGTGGGAGAAGACTTATAATTATACTTGGCAGTGTCAGCTACCGTGAGTGCAACCTTGATTCGGGAGGAAGATTTAACGCAACTCCCAGTCTACTACGTCAGTCAAGCCTTCTTAGGAGCTAAAGCAAAATACCCATGGATCGAGAAAATTGCATTTGTCGTTGCCTCACGAAAACTACACCCATACTTCCAGGTGAATCCTATCCTAGTGATGACAGACCAACCCATAAAGAAGTTAATGAACAAACCCGAGACTGCAGGAAGGATGATTCAATGGGCAATCGAGCTTAGCAAGTTCGACATTGAGTACCACCCCAAAACAGCTATCAAGGTGCAGGCACTAGCAGACTTCATCGCCGAGTTTATAGTCCTGGACGAGGATGGGGCATTGGGTTACACAGAAAGATGGACGATCCAGACTAATGGGTGTCAGCCCAAAAAAGGGGGGGAGTAGGGGCTATTATCATCACCCCAGAAAGATGGACGATCTAGACTTCATCAACGAAGCATATATGTTCAAATTTTCTTTAATTGGTAAATACACATGCACCAAGTGGGTTTTGAATATTGCATAGATATACAAATGTGTATAGTTTAATAATTTTAATTATATTTCAATACTACGAACAGGCCCCCATGGCTGAACCAAAAACTCATTGTTCAACCCTTGCTCAACCCTTGCTCAACAATAGCCAACATTGCAGGCAGCCACCAACAAGTTTGGCCACAACCCTTCACAATAAACCATACATAATCATCAAAATAATTTTTTTATTTTATAAAATCAAAATGAGCATATTTCACTTATGGAAAATCCAAGTAAACAAAACAGTTAATATAATAGTAGCCCAGCTTGTTCTCATCAACTAAAAAAATTTATAATTTTTGATGTACTTTAAAATGGGTCTTGAGAATTCTTCTTAATCCAAATCTAAAGAATGCAGAATATAAGTGGGAAATGGCAGACTTGAAAATTGTGAAGGAATGAAGAAGAATGCTTCTTAAGGCTTTAGCTATGAAACTACGCTGTCTCTTCGTGCGTTTTCTCCTTTACTTCCATCAACTTCTTCTTTGAACATGTGGGTTATTCTATCGATTTCATTTACTTGGAGGATCTGATGAGGGACAGAAGATGAAGAAACTGCAAACTTGAGAGAAGAATATGGGAACCAAAAAAGAACGGGTCTGAATAATCGATTCTAACTTGGTGGGTTGAACCGGTTGGAAATTAATTTATTATTATGAGAAAGATAAACTGAAGCTTTTAAAATTATTTTTTTAAATCCAATAAACTAAAACTTGAATCCCACTATCTATGAGATTTATGTATAACAAATATGATAATTCCCCTCTTTTTTTATTCCTAACTAACTTAAATATATATCTCAAGAAAAATAAAGTAAATATGAATTATCAATATTTGTGTCCTACCTCTTTCTTCTTCTTCTTCTTCTTCTTCTTCTTCTTCTTCTTTTTTTGTTTATTACTAACTAACTTAAAAATATATATCTCAAGAAAAATAAAGTAAATATGAATTATCAATATTTTTGTCCTGCCCCTTATTTGTTATATAAATAAATTGAATTAATTTATTGTCCTTGAATATTGCTTTAAATTCGTAATTACTTTTGGTTTGGGTTTCCTTGACGTACAAGGAAAGATTTGTTTTTGGAGTGGAAGATAAGGATTATCCTTGACATAAAAGGAAAAATGATTTTTAGTTTTTTTTGAAAAAATAATTGGGTATCCTCTATCCATTAAATAATAAAAGAAAATCCTTATATATAGGCATTGTTGAAAGAGTAATGGTATAGAGATAAATTATTTTATAACATTTTTACAAACTGTTATTGTGGTCAACTTCTTACTAGTTCTTATCTGAGCCCTAAGGGCAGAACTATGTATACAGATGGGGGGCCATCCCCCAAAATTTCGAAATTTAGTTTAATATATATAAATAATTATTTTAATGTTTTCAAAATTTAGCCTACAAAAATAAAAGTTGCCCCCCTTCCCCCAAGTATTTGAATTAGTCCAATGATACTCTTAAAAAAATAATTGATCTAATAGTTATAGAAACATAACTTTATTCTTCTTAATTTTATTTTTTATTGTAAAATATGCTTTTATATTTGTTAAATATTTGATAAAGTTTGGCACAAACATGTTTAAATCTATCTTTTTCAACCTGTTATATGGTGATTAACAAGTTATTGACTCATCAAAAAAAATTATCATTAGAACTACACATAAAATATCTCTTAGTTATCATATAATAAGTTAGAGTAAGATAACTTCAAATATGTTTGGAGATTAACTTATTCCTCCAAGTTTTGAATTATTCATGTTTCTGAAAATTTCATTAGTTCAATTGAAAGATTTTTTACTTACTTTAGTGTAAAATTTGATAATTTGTATTGAAAATGAAAATTTTAAATATTTCACTGTGAAAATGAATTTATTTTATGAAAGATTACCATCAGACATAATTTTGATAGAAAACATTAAGTTTTTTTTTTTTGTTGGGTGTGAGTATATATATAACTTATCAAATTAAAAAGTGTGTATATATGTGAGTGTATAATAAAAAAAAAGTGTGTGTGTGTATATCTATATGTGTGTGTGAGAGGTTGTCTTGATAAATATATTAGTATCGCAACTTAGCTGTCCCAAACAAAAATTTATGGCTTTTCTCTTGTTGGGCCCACCAATAACATCTTTCTTCTTTTTCTTTTTTTTTTCATTTACCAATAACCACATGTCACATTAGTGGTTTGTAAATTTTTTTTGTAAAAAGTATGTATTTCTAGCATTTTCCTTGTTGAAAAGGGTTTGGTGGTTTTTGCCAACGGTTCCTCCCACATGGAAAGAGGAGAAAGTTCCTAGAACAATATGAGTTAGGTTTCTTCGAATAATAGTTAGTAATTATTTAGGATTGAAAGATTACCCGTTGTTATGTATTAAGAATTTGTTGTTTTGTGGGCATGAGAGAGGTATTGGGTGTACTAGGGCTTTAGGATTATGAGTTTTTGTTTGTGAGAGGTTTTGTTTATGTTGGTGAGGCTTTGTGAGTATTTTCATGTGAGTTGTGAGTATTAATTAATGTCATTCTAATTCATATCATTGATAGTGAATATTTTAATTAGTGTTGCCTATGAATGTAGGTTTCACAATAATTAATATTAGAAATTTTGATGTTGAACAATATGTGTGCTATTTGAAAATTATTTAATTATGAAAAAAATGTAATCAATATAAGATTTTTTTTTGAGAAAGTAATTAATATAAAATTTAGTTATTATAAGAAAGAAAAATTGTAACTAATGTTATACACTTTTAAAATATAAGGTTGTTTTTTTTATAAAAAAATAAAAATAAAAAAAAACTCTCTTTTATTATGATACATTCCATATCATTCATAGCGGATATTTTGGTAGGTGTTCCTTGTGGATGTATGCATGAAATCGACCAACCACATGAAATATTGTTGTCTCTTTGGAATGTTTTATTTTTCTTGTTCTAGTGAATGTGCTTCCACTAACCCCAAATTACAGTAATCTATATCTATATCTAAATCTAAATCTAAATCTATATAATAAGAGAGGTTTTCATAACAAATCGTAGGTGGTTAGTTGTTATTTGTTCTAATTTGAACATACCACTAAAGTTACTTTTCCACCCCATCAATAACAACTTGCTACATAGAATTTGTTGTGAAAATATTATGAAAATGTTATGGACTTAATATTTCTCATACAAAATAATATAAAAGCGAAATGTCAAGCTTTTCGTTTACTAATTCATGTAACTATACAAATTTATCTTGTGATTACTTTTAAAAACACCGAAAACATATGCCTTTTTGTTTTGTGGATAAAGGCTATGTTTGGTTTGATGAAAGAGGAAGGAAAAAAGAAGAAGAAGAAAGGAAGGACTTTCCTTTGTTTAGTTAGAAAAGAAAACAAAAAGAAGGAAGAATGGGAGGGAAAAAGGATTTTGTAGATTTCATTATTTTTTTTTCCCTTAAAATTACCCTTATACCCTTAAAAGGTCTTGTTTAATTTTGTGAAATGACATTTATACCTCATATCTTTCCTTTTTGTTTTTCTTCGTATCCAAACACACTAGAGGAAATACTTTCTTTCCCCCACTCTTTTTTCTTTTCCTTAATTTTGTTTTCTCTTCTCTTCCTTTCCCTTCCCTTCTACTAAACCAAACAGTCTAAGAGCATCTCCAACTGTTTCTCTAAATTTTTATAGTATTTGGAAAGTGAACAGTTACATTTACCTATTTACTTTTTTAAATACACATTCCAATAAACTCTCTATCATTTCTCTATCTCATTTAAATATTATTTTTTTTATTCTTTCTTTAATTTTCATTTATTCTTTTTTAAATATTTCTTTATGCATTCCCAACTATTATATTTTTCTAATTGCCAATAACTATATTTTTAAATCCCCCAATGGTAACATTTTAAAATTTTTCAACAATCATACTTTCCAATGGTTTTTTTTAATCATCATATTTTTCATGCTTGCATTATTTTTCATTTATCAAATCTATTTTAGTCTTGAAACTTATCAAATCTATGTAATTTGGAATGAATTTATGCATTAAATTTTTTACAACTTATTTTTTTAGATTATTATTGGTATTTAATAATTAAATAATTATAATAAATTAATTAATTATCTCTTTCTATTTTTCCTCAAAAAAAGAAACCTATCTAATTTTTTTTTTTTTTTTTGGTAAACCTATCTAATATTAAATACCATATCACACGATTACATACCAAAAAAAAAAAAAAAACCTCCAAAATTTGAAAGACCACTATTTTTTTCTCACCCAATTTTACTCAACTTCAACCGTTCTTTTTATTAAAAAAAAAAATGAGACACGTTATTCTATTTACTTCACATCAGAGGAAATAGAAGAGAGAGAGGAAGGAAGAACGCAGCATAGAGAGAGAGAGAGGGAGAAGGCCGGTGGAGATCAAGTCAAGAGAGCTACTGTAGCAACTCCAAAAAATATTTGGAAAAATCTTAGGGCCTATGTCTCTACCACTTTTCCTCCAAAAACATTACCGGTAATTTTTTAATGCTTTTTAATAAAATTTCCCGTTAAATGTGATTTAGGGTTATGTTTGGGAGTGTTTTTCTTTTGAACGATCAGCATAGTCCGAATATTGTGCTAGGGTGTATTTAGCATAGTAATAGGTGTAAATGGCTGGACGAATTTAGTTTTTTTTTTTTTTTTTTTTTTTTTTGGGTCTCAATGAACAAGATTTGTTCATTTATAATTTTTATAATTTTTTTTCCTGCTATCAATAATTACATTTTTTTTTTTTATTTGTTGGTAAAATGTACATAGGTTTGATTTGCCTGCACAAACCATCACCCCAGAGATTGAGAAAGACCTGCATTTACTGAAGGTGTGGTGAACTCTATTTTTGTCTATGTAATTTGTTTATGTGGCACTACTTTTCAATTATACTCAAATTATTCTCTATGTAACATTTTAACTGCTTCAAATTTGTTTCATTTTTGTGAATTTTCTTATTAGTTCAATTTTCAAACTTGTGTGGTTAGGGAATATGCCATTATGCAACTTGGGTCACGGTCATGCAGCAATGGAACTAGGGAAATATTTAAATGTCTGTCTCTTTGTAATTAAAATTATAGCTTAAAGTTTAAATCAGATCTTACGCTTCTACTTAAGAGATTGTTTGGATTTAGATAATTCACAATCTAGAAAATTAGAAATGAAGTAGAAGGTAGGGTATTTCCTATTAATGCATTTGATATGTTCCAATTCTATAATGTATGTGTAGTCATCAGCCTTTGGTTGGATCCATGTTGAGCATCGAAAATTATTTCCTATGTATGGAATGTAAAAAGTTTTTACTTACCAAAAAATAATGTGTGTGTATAATTTGACTCTAAATGGGTAAAATAACAAACTGAAACTGAAAGCTGGTTGATTTTCCACGAACTGGAATTGATATACGACAGTATGGCTCTAGTAGTTGTTTTTCTACCAATGACTTTGACTAGGTTGCTAATTCATGCCTTTCTGTAACTTTTAAGCAACATTCTCGGTGAGAGGGGTTTACCCTACACCCTAAAAAGATGATTTTCCGATATAAGTGATATCTTTTAGTCATACTGCCAATTACGTTTCTTGTAAAATGGCATTGGCATGGTCAAGTGTAAAACTTGGGCTGGACTTGAAGTAATTATGATGGTAGTATCTTGGAATCTTTGATTTGTTGCTCCATCTAGGATGTTTATGGTTTCAATTTCAAAAAGATGATTCAGAAACTCAACTTCACTCAAAAAGCTATGTTTGCATTTTATTGACCTGAATGCACATGATTCTATTTTCTTACATGAAATTCACATCAAGAATCGATCGAACGTATCATAATTTAAGATGTGCTTTTAAATTATGATGTGCTCTTACTTTGACCAAAGTGAGCGTTATCTTATGAGAACATGTTCCAGATATAAGATTAGACTTAATTTATCTCAGGATTTCTTTGGAGTTGAATAAGTTTGACTCAAACAATCTCCCATTTACTTTTGAATTATGCTGGAAGTCATTTAGATTTTATGTCATTTTATATCTATCTAAATAATGGAAAGTTATACAATACTCCTTGGGCAAGGCTCTCTCCTCTCACATGAATGACATGACCTACCATGAATTTTATTAGTGAGACTTATTGTTATGTGAGGGGAAGAAACTTGGCTCTTGGTGTACTGAATAATTACAATTAAACAATCATATATAATAACTTATTGTGAAGCTTCGTTTTTTTTTTTTTTTTGGGGGATTTGGATTTTGTGGGTTGGGGGGGATAAGTTTTTGTGAAGCTTGGATATGCACGTAGTGGTTTATGGGTTTATCAAGTTAGTAGGACACTTTTTATTGACTTTGATGGTTCATTTGCTTGCTAGGAGTTTAGATTCCGTAACTTAATTATATTTAAAATTCTTTTAAAAGAAAGTTCCATCTTGATTTCTGAATTTCTTCTTGTGTTAATGATTACAATTGAGAAGTGCCATTGATCTGTAGAGGCACTACAAGAAGGGAGATTCATAATCCAAAACTTTGCCCATGTATTTCCAGGTAAGTCTATTTTTAATTTCTAGAATAATAGTATATTATGTGATATCTTGGAGCTGTAAGTGGGACTCTTGTTTATTCTCCTTTGGGTGATATACATTTTGTTATTTACGCTTGGCTAATTCATACACCTTTTGGTCTTTTGACAATTTGATCAAGACAGTGATAGAGTCAGCATCAGACTTCTTCACAGGTAGACTAACAAAGAAGGAGAGAAAGGAAACAATTGCATCTGAGGTGTTATCTGATCTCTCCCTTGCTAGCTGCAGGTGAGATATGCAACTCTATCGAAAACCATATGACCATATCATGACATGATGTGTTGAATTCAAAGGGTATAAGGAATGTGGTGTTGCCATTTGAAAAATATGTTATTTTGCCTATATATAATGGTTGATTAAGATGCATTCAGCAAAGGGAGATCTAAATTCTATATGAGCTTGCTTATCTTAGTTGTAATCTCCAAATGGACTTAAAAAAAATTCAGACAGACATAATTTGTGAAGAAAATGTGAAACATGGTCATCATATATAACACAGTAATAAAAAACTTGAGAGAGCATATAGCATTAGATTTTTTTTGTTGTTGGGGGGGGGGGTGAGGAGCACCAGAAAGCTGACCTTGTTATTTTTGCTTTGTATTTCTGGAAATTATTTCCTGCAGAAACTTCCATCTTCACTCACCCCCTCATAATCAAAATTTGGAGTCCTCTATTGTGCAGCCTAACATTTCCATTGCTACAGTGAATGATCTGATAAACTGTGATACTCTTACCAAGTGACATGAGAAACAGAATCCACTCAGCTGATTTCTGATTCATAGCTATATTCACATGTGCTGTATCTCTTTGATGTTTGCTCCTTCCCATAGTTTTCATTATAGAATTGATCATGATTGTTGTGATGATAAACTCATTCTCCAGGAAATAATAGTTATTGAATGAGTAAAGTAAACTTACAGACAAAAGGCCATGTCTGAGAAGAAAATAAATTATCAAGTTTTGTTGAATGAAATAATATGCTTTGAGGTATAGAAGGGAAAGATAATAGAAGAGCTTAACGAAAGACAACAAAGTTTAGGGGAGAAAACTTTTTGAAATGTTCCGTACCTAATGGATCTGTCTGGATGGATCCTGAGAAGCCTTTCAGACAGATTCATTATGCCAAGAACATTCAAGTCCTGCATCAAACTCCTGAGTCACTGTACCACAGATGTCAAACTAGTAACAGAACATAATGAAACCCATTAGATTCTATCAAAATTTTCAAAAAGAGTTGAGAAGATAAAACCATATTCAAGCAAACAAACCAAATCTCCACTTCACTTGCTCACCAAGCAATCAAAATCATTTAAAAAGACTAAGAAGATACACCAGGTTAGGCATAATACTGAAGAAATTAAAATACATCACAGAATGAAAGGCATATATAAACCACAAATTTGTATTAGATTTCTCTATCTGCACTATCCTTATTTTTGAAGGAAGTAAATTACTTTCGAAAGATAATGAGGTGGAGTTTGGATAGCATTTACGTCTGGCGTCTTTGTGTCTAGTGTTTAAACAGTGGGTCTCATGCATTGTTCACGGGACTTACAAGTACTGTTTTTAGCAAAATTTTCATTAAAACTGGGTCTCATGGTACTATTTACATATTTTTAAAATTATTTTACTACAGTGTTTTTAGTTTTCAGCAATAAGTGATATATAAAATTATTTTACTATAGTGTTACACATTTAAAAATTATTTTATTACAGTGTTTAAGTGTTTTTAGTTTTTAGTTGCCTTGATAAAACAGTATATAAAATTCTATTGAATGGCATGGAAAAATCAGACCAACTGATCCAATTACTAAAATGACAATTCTTCTAACATTTTCTTTCATGCGTAGAGGCGCATGCACCTTCTTCCAGATCATTTTATCCTAATAATTTTCCCCTATTTTAATCTCTATGTAAGAAGAAAAAAGTTCTATCCCAATGTGTCCCATATTGATTCATTCATCTACATATGGGAATTGCAGTTGCAGAGGAATGTTTCTTAAGAGTACTAAAACAGCTACAGTTGGGTTTTAGCTGATTATTCTTGCGTCTTCTGCTTATATTTCTTCAACGTATTCTTCTTCATCTGTGAACTTGCCGTTAATTCTATCGGTTTTGTCCATTTAAAGGCAGGAATGAGAGGGAAATGGAATAACATAGGCAGTGAACGTAGAAGTAGAAACTGGGAAACTAAACTGACTGGATTAACTATGCCAATCCTAGTGGGTTAAGTGAGTCAGAAGTTTTTTTCCCTTCTGTGTAATACCTTAAAATTATTTAACGACATCAAATTAATTATTTTCCATGTGTAATTGCTATCTAGTTTTTTTTTTTTTTTCTTTTTCTTTTTTTTTCCAATGAATAGAATTTCAATTTACGACGCCAACTCTATGATAATTGCTCTTATCATTAGACTAAGACACTAATCAATTTTAGTATATGCGGGTTCAAATTTCATATCTCTAATTCAATGACAAAATCATAAGTACAAAGACGGGAATTGAATCCCACTGTTGAGACAAAAGTCTTGTAGCATAATTGGTATTATCTTGTGATGTTTTTTACATGGTTTTGAAATTCGGACTGTACAGTCCGACCGGGTTAACCGCGAACCTCTCTCCATTTCGGTTTTTTTAACCTTAAGAACCCCTTAATGAAAAAAAGCATTGATCCGTGTGAGCCGTGTGTTGGGAAATTTAGACCCTGGTTGATAGAATTAACAAGTTTTAAACCCAAGTTGTTAATTAGATTTATTATGCATAAAACTTGTTAAAACAAACAAACATCAATATCATGTCAAAACTAAGTGCAGCGGAAAAATAAATAAGACAAGATATGATGACCCAAGAAAACCAATGAAACCAACCAGTTTCACAGTAAAAACCTGGGGGGAAACCTTCCCGGAAAGCAATTCACTATAGTAAAGAGAAGTTTCAGATCTAGTACAAAACCTTTGTCCCTAGACTCTACAATCCCCGTAGATGAACTCATAGCAGAAACCTTCTACTGCTTCAGAACCTCTGAACTCTTCAATATATGAACGCCACCCTTTGATGCACGAATCCCAATACGTGACTAACTCCTTTTCACGAATCCCAGTACGTGACTCACTCACCAACTTGAGGAAGAAGAATGTTGGCAGCAAAGTTCTTCACTTCATCAACAATGAAGATCAAGAAGCACTTGGTTACAAAACCTTAAGGCGCAAAGACGCAGTAGCTTCTTTCTGAGAGAATAAGGTTTCGGTCACCTTTTGCATATGTTCTCTTTGTATTCTCTTGTGTGACGGCCTCAAAAATAAGCCTTATATATGCCTAGGGTTGTGAGAAAAAAAACCCTACACAAATACAAAAGCCTAGCCCAAAAATCAGATCTGAAAATCTAAATTCCCGTAACCTCGATAGATACCTCGATCGATTGGGCAGCTGTCGAGCTTCATTAAATCTCGATAGATACCTCGATAGATAGCTCGATAGATAGTTATCTGTCCAGCAGCTATCCGCAGGTGTCCAGCAGCTATCTGCCAGTTGTCCAGCTTTAGTACACACTTTTTCTTCACTTGTTTCTTGGTCCAATCTTCATGGCTTTAATACTAGACTTGAACAACATGTTCTTTGAAGTATTAAACACATCCTAGATCTATCCAAATACAAGTAAAGTGCGTTTTGTCAAAGGATTAGCCAACTACATAAAATATGTCCTTAACAATCTCCCCCTTTGGCAATCCGTGACAAAACCACAACAAACAAATGAAGATATAAGAGAAGTCATAAAACACTTTAACTCATATTTCAAATGTTACATACAGTAAAATCTATCCTAACACAAACTCTTGAAAAACTTTGCAAGAAGAGAGTTCATGGCATGGAAGACTTTGACAACCTGTATTTCTGAAACACTTTAAACAAAACGCATCAAGGCATCTTTGTGTGAAGCAGAAATAATAGATTGCATACAAATAAAGAAACATATGTATAAAGATAGAAAAGAAACAACACATGTAGAGATAGGTGAAGAAAACATACATCATCATATATATACCACTTGATAAATACCATGCTGTATGTAAAAATGGTCACAAGACCTAGGTACATGAACAAGGAGATAAACACTCCCCCTAACAAGATGAAACACAACTCCCCCTTACAAGGGCATGTATTTCTCCCCTTAACTTGTAGAATCTTAAAGAAAGAAACCACAAATTCTCCAATTTCTCCCCTTTTTTGTCATGATTGACATAGGGTACGAGAAGCTATAAAGCTTCATTCGAGAAACACAAAGATGATCAAGGATGATCAAGGGGGCACAAAGAATCTATAAAAATGCATGAATGTAATGAAACAATATGCTATGGATGACAAGATAAGAGAGACATGCAAAACATGTGAAAAACAATGCATGCAGAGAATCTTGATCGATCGAGAGGTATCGAGGAGCTATCGAGCAGACCTCGATGGATCGAACAGCTATCGAGAAGCTATCGAGGAGACAGAAAGTTTCTCGATCGATCCACCTAGCTATCGAGAGGTGTCGAGATTGCGATAACATGCAACTGAAGATCTCGACAGATAAGCCAGGTATCGAGAGGTGTCGAGAATGTGTCGAGATGCCTTTAAAAACAGTTTTTCAAAAGAAGAAAAACACAAACATGAATGCAATCATGCATGCAACTCAACCAAGGATCCAAGCAACACATTAAGCTATCAAAATCATCTCTCAACTAGAATTTTGATGCACATGTATCTCAAAACACGCACACACACACACTAAACAAGTCTAACCAATTTTATATCTCAAAAATAAGTTAAGACAGTTTAATGAGAATACATTAACGCATGTAAATTTTGTGATGGCCAAATCACATTGTACCTGCACATGTATCAAGAATAGCAAAGAATATTGCGTGTTGTGTGTGAAAACATCGCAAGATTGCTTAAGTGTCTCAATGTTATGACGATTTGAGATATGAGAAAATCACTTTAACTCACACACAATCATAACTTCTTGATGGGGACTATCACCTTCGAGGTACATCCTATAACTCCCACATCTCCTAGAAAACACGCTTGCAACCATATTTTAAAGCATTTTTTATCTTTTTGCTTTTTATATCTTTGCATATTTTTTTTAACAAGCATATCATGCATGGGCATGCAAGAGAAAGAAAAGAAATACCCAATTATTTTAAGCTTTTGACACTGCACTTTTGCAATGTCGAAGCATACAGGTGTCATTGACATTGCACTTTTGCTATGCCGAAGCATACAGATGTCATATTACGATTGGCGAGTAACAGTGGTGAGATGGTTATTTATGCTTTTCTCTTAGGATTTTTTAGTTCAATCCGTCAAACAGAGTGATACGAGTGTTAAGAAGAAGAGATCACTTAACCTTACTCATCACAAACAAAGAGTTACAAAGCTCACTTGCTTAATTGTGCAGAAGAATGCTCATCTAAGCTACAAATGATACAAAGTTTAGAAAACTCTGTTTCAATGGCCATTTTAAAAGTTCACATGAACTAATGCACACAAACACACACTGTTTTTGTATTTTTCAATTTTTTAATTTTTTTTTTATTTTCAAAATAAAACAAAATAAAAACTAAACAACCAAACAAAAACAGACAAACAACATGAATGCATGAAAGAAAGATGCATATGCATGAAAGCAAGAAAAGAAATGCAGATGCATGAAAGCATGATTTCAAAAGCAGATAAGAAATCAAGCAAAGAGAGTCCTACTACAGATAGAAAGAATTAAAGCAGAGGACAAATAGAAAAGACAATTAAGTCTTAGACTCCTTTCTCGCCCACACAGCACGAGACTTTGGCCGTGAAGATGAAAAGGCGCGTGTCCTAGTAAGACTACTAAAGGACATAGAAGAATTAAAATTCTCCTGAAATTGAGTTAAAAAACTTAAGACTTTTAATAACTCTCCAAACAAAGGTGTAGGTCCTTGAGAGGAAACCTGTAACCGTTTGGACAATTGCTTATGAGGATACAACTTAAAGCAATTAGGACGAATGTGTCCAGAAACACCACAATGGTGACAAACATAAGGTCTAACAAAGGATTTAGAATTAGCTAAAACAGTTTTGGATTTCATACCTTTATTACCTTTCTCAAATTGAGGCATAATAACAGTCCTTGATCCAGAAGCCGTGGAAGAGGAGGGGCTGGAGGAGACAGCATATCCTAATCCAGTCTTATCAGAACTAGGTTTTTGAGCACTCAAGACCTCATCAGAAGAATCTTCACTATCACTAGCACTCTCCACAGTCACCTTATCGGTTGAGGCAGCAAAGGCCATAGCATGACGACATTCATCCACGTACTCATCAGAAGAGTCATTCTCAGTGTCACTCCAAGTAGCAACTAACCCTTTGTCTTCTGACTTCTTGACCTTTTCCCTCATAAAGTAGTTTGGGCACTCTATCCTCATATGACCAAAACCTTTGCACTCATGGCATTGGATGATGGGCTTCTCATTCTTACCCTTCCTAGAGGATTTAGATTTCCTAGGAGGTTTGCCCTTATCCTTTTTCCAAAATTGAAGAAGCTTGATAATCTCATCAGTTATGAAGGTTAGATTCTCATCCTCATCATCATCATCATCTTCATCTTCATCTTCATCTTCAGAGTCCTCAATCTCTTCCTCTATACCCTTAAGAGCCAAATTTTTACTCTTTCCACCTTTTCCCATTGAGCCTAATCCCATCTCATAGGTTTGAAGGTTCCCTACAAGCTCAGTCAAAGGAATTTGATCAATGTCCCTTGCTTCTTCAATGGCAGTGATTTTGGCATGGAATCTTTCAGGTAAGGACCTAAGGATTTTCCTAACAATTTTGGATTCGGCTATAAACTCTCCAAGGTTGAAGGCAGAATTCACAATATCTATGAGTTTAGCATAGAACTCATCAAGGGTCTCATCCTCTTCCATCCTTATTTCTTCAAAGCTACTAGTGAGTCTTTGAAGTTTCACAGTCTTCACTGCCTTGGTACCTTCATAGGTGGTCTCAAGAATGGTCCATGCTTCCTTGGCAACTTCTGTGGATGATATCTTCTTGAATTCCTCATTGGTCACCCCACAAAACAAGGCATTCAAGGCCCTACTGTTGAAATTTGCCGCTGTGATTGTTGCATCATCCCAATCCACTGGCGCTTTCTTTGGCTTAATCCAGCCAACTTCAATAGCTTGCCATACCTGTTCATCTAGAGCCTACAAAAACACTTTTATACGAACTTTCCAGTACGCATAATTAGTGCCATCAAATAAAGGAGGAATCAAAAGAGATTGTCCACGATCCATGACAACGGGGGTCAAGGATCACACTCAGGAAATAAATCCAATCAAAGTGTACCCGCTCTGATACCACTTGTTGGGAAATTTAGACCCCGGTTGATAGAATTAACAAGTTTTAAACCCAAGTTGTTAATTAGATTTATTATGCATAAAACTTGTTAAAACAAACAAACATCAATATCATGTCAAAACTAAGTGCAACGAAAAAATAAATAAGACAAGATATGATGACCCAGGAAAACCAATGAAACCAACCAGTTTCACAGTAAAAACCTGAGGGGAAACCTTCCCGGAAAGCAATTCACTATAGTAAAGAAAAGTTTCAGATCTAGTACAAAACCTTTGTCCCTAGACTCTACAATCCCCGTAGATGAACTCACAGCAGAAACCTTCTACTGCTTCAGAACCTCTGAACTCTTCAATATATAAACGCCACCCTTTGATGCACGGATCCTAATACGTGACTAACTCCTTTGCACGAATCCCAGTACGTAACTCACTCACCAACTTGAGGAAGAAGAATGTTGGCAGCAAAGTTCTTCACTTCATCAACAATGAAGATCAAGAAGCACTTGGTTACAAAACCCTAAGGCGCAAAGACGCAGTAGCTTCTTTCTGAGAGAATAAGGTTTCGGTCACCTTTTGCATATGTTCTCTTTGTATTCTCTTGTGTGACGGCCTCAAAAATAAGCCTTATATATGCCTAGGGTTGTGAGAAAAGAAACCCTACACAAATACAAAAGCCTGGCCCAAAAATCAGATCTAAAAATCTGAATTCCCGTAACCTCGATAGATACCTCGATCGATCGGGCAGCTGTCGAGCCTCATTAAATCTCGATAGATACCTCGATAGATAGCTCGATAGATAGCTATCTGTCCAGCAGCTATCCGCAGGTGTCCAGCAGCTATCTGCCAAGTGTCCACCAAGTGTCCAGCTTTAGTACACACTTTTTCTTCACTTGTTTCTTGGTCCAATCTTCATGGCTTTAATACTAGACTTGAACAACATGTTCTTTGAAGTATTAAACACATCCTAGATCTATCCAAATACAAGTAAAGTGCGTTTTGTCAAAGGATTAGCCAACTACATAAAATATGTCCTTAACACCGTGGTTAATCCACATGGTTCCTAAAACCATGAACAGTTCTCATGGTCCTTTTTTCAGCTAATACCGGATAACTTTGGACTTTTTTCAGATCTGGAACCAAAAGATTGGTAAGAAAAAAAAAATAAACAGGGAAGAAGAAGACGACTAAGCAGGGCTGCACCAAGTACTGAAGCAGCAGATTGCCCACACAAGTCGCAGGTCACGCTTCATCCTTTGTTGCTGTTTCTCCTCCTTTTTCTTCTCCTTCTTTATTCTTTTTCTCCTTCTCTTTCTTCCTAAAAATGGGTGTGTAAGATAATAAAAGTACGTTGTTTATTTTATTTTTTATTTTTTTGTAAAATAGACAAATTTTGGATGCTCTTAGTTGCTAGTTGTTACTCAATGCTTTTTTTAAAAAATGAAATTCTTACTCAATGGGCCTACGTGTTGTTTGCCAAGTCCATGCCAACCCCAAGCCCGCCAACCAACTGAAAAAAAAAAAAAAAAAAAAGAAGAAGAAACTAGCACAGATCATCGGTGACCATTCTCTCACTCTTCTTGGCCTCCTTCAACGGCTCTGGTTTACAGAGTTCAATTCGTCTGGCACAACCTACCTTCGGATTAGGTACTCACACTCTATTTGTTTTTCTTTTACTCTATTTGATAAATAATTATATCAAATTAAATATAAATAATTAATTTGATATAATTAGTTATATTAAATTAATTATAACATCATCACGGTTCGATTTCAATTCGACCATCGTCCAACCTCAAAAACTTTGAATCTCTCCCTTTTATGGTTCATTAAACGATCTGGGTTTCAAAACCATGATTTTTTACAGAATTATACATGGTTCAAAATTTTCATTTCCCATTATAACTACCAAATTATCACGAAAAAAAAAAAAAAAAAATCATACTCTTTAGTTATAAGACAAAAATGAAAAGATGTGGATCTTTCCCTCAAGATAACACATAAGAGTCAATTTAACAATATTATGGGTCACAAAATTAATTTTTCTATAAGTATGATTGACAAACCAATGGATATCCAATGAATTAATTATTTGGTATACATTTTTATAATGATTTGATAGTTAGGGGAAGCTTTGAACCCTAAAATATCTTTATTGATAACAACTAAATGTGTCAATTGAGTTGCAAGATTACTGGCTTTTTTAAACTAAAATAAAACATAATTATATTGGTTAGAATTACTAATTTTACTATCCGAACTCCAAAGCCAAAACATTAGCGTTCATAATCACCATCACGGCTATGAAACGCCTATAAGCCACTGTAAGTTAATCATCTAAATCTATAATAAGTCTATTAGGGAACCATTTGCAAGCACATTGAATGGTAGCTTTCTTTCTTTTATTCTTCTTCTTTTTTATTATTACTATTTTTTTAGAAAAAATTTATAAAAGAAGGCAGCTATCAATGTGTATAATATTATCCTTTTAATTAATTTCAAAATAGCTTTATTTATCTTATTAGATGCTACATTTATTGAGTTAGTTAATTGAAGTTTGAATGATGGAAGTGCAATATGAAAAAGAAAATCCAATTATACTAGAAATTCTAAATTATTTTTAAAACAACAGTAAAAATTAGAATTAAATTGAAAAGAGTAATATTACACATAAAAATTATTTTATATTATTTTTACAAATTATTGATGTGGCTAATTCTTACTGTTTCTCATAAGCACCTAACATTAATTGTTTTTACTTAATCACTTACCATATTGGTAATTTGTAAAAAATAATGTAAAATAGTTTGTAACTTTAGCATTTTCAATGGAAAAATTCAAAAAATGGGACCTATTGGGCAGATTAGCACTCCACTAGTTGAACCAAAGTGTTGATTCATACTCTCTAACTGCTAATTGAACAGCACTAGAGCTCCAAATTTCTGTGTTTGGGATATGATTTTCTCTTTCTTTCTTTTTTATTAATTTTTGTGGGAGATAAAAATGAGATTATAATACCAATGGCACAACTTTTGAGCACTAAAAATAAGGAAAACACATCTCTCAAGTCTGAATTTAGTATTCGAATTAAAAGTGCTCTGGATTATCATTGGTTGTAGGCTAAAAACCCTAAAAGCTTAGGTTACCAACCCAGAGCCACAACATTCACTTTCTTTTTTTCCATATTTTCATCACCCTTTCACAGCGTACGCAAACCACTTTATGTTTGTATATATTGGAATCATTCATAGACATCAACCCAAGTAGTTTTAGGATTTATTACATCCATCAACACCATCATTAGTGCGAAGATTAGTGATACTTTCCTCTCTTCGAAGAATTAAATTTATGTATTTTGTAGTTTAAACTTGAATAAATATGTATAAAAAAAACTTTTATTGATTTTTCTTGATTATTGCAAAGGATCATTGCACGTAGATCTGAACTTATAAACTAGCTTTTTTTTTTTTTTTCTAATTTATTTTGAGGAAAAAAAAATAGATGACATAAAACAGACTTTTTTTTTTTTGAGGATGACATAAAACGGACCTAGACTACATGATTTCTACATATTTATTTTGGCCTGGTTTAACAAAGGGACTTAGATAACATTATTGTTACATGTTCAATAACCACACGTTTAGTTTGCAATTCTACCATTTGCATCGTAAAAATATATATAGTCCCAAATTCTAAGACTACAACTTTCCAAGTCTTTGAAAGTTTTGAACAATGACAAGACTTGGTGAAAACAATTGACGCTTGTTGAACGAAAGATATGTAAAAACTTATTGGATGTCTTATCCAATTAAAAAAATATATTTATTTATTTATATTTAGAGAGAGAGAGAGAGAGAGAGAGAGAGAATTTAATTGTAAATTTAATCTTACATAATATCATTATAAATAAATAATATTTGTTGAACTCTCGATCATTGTAAGCATACCAATTTTTTTTAATAATAAAATATTTGAGGAAAGAGAAACAAATGACATAAAAGTAAAATTGGCCCAAAAACTTGATTGTTACACGTTCAATCTAGCATGAATAATAGAGGAACCCAGATAACATAATATCTACACATTATCTCTGCAACTCCGCAATCAGTATCAAACAATTCTTATACAATCCAAAATTCCAAGACTATAACTTTCCGAAGTCTTTGCAAGTTTCAAACAATGACCAAAAACTTGTGAAGTATTAACTGGAAATCTAACCTATACCACACATTCAATCTAGCATGAATAATAGAGGGACCCGAATAACATAATATCTACACATTGTCTCCACAACTCCGCAATCAGTATCAAACAATTCTTATACAGTCCAAAATTCCAAGATTATAACTTTCCAAAGTCTCTATGAGTTCCAAATAATGACCAAACGTTCTAACCTATACCACACGTTCAATCTAGAATGAATAATAGAGGGACTTGGATAATTTTTTTAGAATAAAAATACAAAATTTTTTGAACACTTACAAAGGAAAATATCTCCATAACCCATTGAAAAAAGAAAAATTCACACTTAATATTTTAAAATACACTTTAATAAAAAAAAAATTTAGAACAATGAATTTTAACTATGAAATAAAATAATTTTAGAAACCTACTCTTAAGAAAATGGCAAGTTAGTACACAACATTTCTAATATTAATTTAATAAAGTTGGTCAATCAGATATCAAGAGGGGGAAATTTTTTTTCTCCCTTCAAGTTTGGAGTAGAGTGTCATTGTTCCAAAGAAATATAATTACCAAAAAAAAAAAAAAAAAAAAAAAAAAAAAACAACAACAACAACATGAAAACGGCGTCGTTTTGTGGACAACCCACACCTAACTGCCTAACTATAAATAAATTCGTTATTTTCTCACACCTTCCTCCTTAACTCTTTCAGCCTCTCTCTCGCCTCTCGGCTTTGCTGACGTGTCTCTCGCTCACCGCCTCACCAATCACAGGCTCACCGCCTGGCTAGTCACTGGCTCACCGCCTCACTGCTGCCAGCCACTCCGCCTGTAACTCCATGTCTCCACTCTCCATCTGAAATGGAAAATTGTACAGGGAACTTAACTGCTTGGTTTTTTTAATTAATTGTATTGGCTTTTTCATTGTTGGACCTAATTGCATAATTGAGTAATGAGTAATTGAGCATAATTTGTATAAAGTATGAGTTGGAATATGTTTTTGTGTATAAGCTTATCAATTTTGGGAGTCAAATTGGTATTTGGGGTTAGATTTTTGGTCCGGAACTGGTTATCTGAGCTGAAATTGGTAATTCGTAAATGGGAAATCTGATCAATCTAATTCAAAAAAAAAAAAAAAAAAAAAATCAAAATTTAATTTGTTCTCCATTTCAATTCAAGTCCTTGATCTCTGTTTGGATGTGTGATGAATTGGTATCTTGTAGCCAATCTTGTTTTTACTTCTAGGGTTTTTACTAAGCAAGAAGGAGAAAATTGATATTGTGATGTTTTGCGTGTTTTTGTTACAGATGATTGACGATCAGGACCTCGGCTTCTTTGCCAATTTCCTTGGCGTGTTCATCTTCGTACTGGTGATAGCGTATCATTACGTGGTGGCTGACCCGAAATATGAAGGCAACTAAGGTTTTCTGTCTGTTTTTTTTTTATGTGTTTGCAATAGAGATGTTTGTTCTAGTTTTGTAGACTTGGGAGCTGTTTTGCAAAATGTAAGCTCTGCGACCGTGATTATCATTTTATTGCTCTGTTTTCATGAAAAATTAATCCGTCCAGTAATAGATTCTGGCTTTGATTTCGTTATCTATCCAAAAAGAAAACTATAAGGCTATATAAGATTTTTTTTCTTCTTGACTATATTAAGAGAGTTTTAAATATTTTCAATAAAATTAAGTTTCGTAGCGTGACTTGTAGCTTAGAGAAGACAACCCACGACAAAATTGTTGCATAGCTCATGATCATCATATAACGTTTCAAACCACTTGTAACGAAGGGGGAAGAAATTGATAGAAGAATAGAAAAAGGAGATTCTAACGGCTATGTTTCTAACGGTAATGTTTTGGTTCAATGAGGATTCATTAAAGTTGAGTGAAGCCGTTTTGATAAGTCTGTTAACTAAAGCTGGATGACATCATTTTGATCGTGCTTGTCTTCCTCCCAGAGCTTCGACTTTCAAGTACCGTTTGTAATTAAATGTATTATGTAAAAATGAATTTTCTTGATTATTACACGGGAAAAAAGAATATATCTAATCATAAATCATTTTTTTTAATTAATTTGAGCAAAAAGAAAGGGATGACATAAAACTTATTCTGATAACATGATTGCTATATGTTTAATTGGTTGCCACATGTTTTGTCTATAATTTTGCAAGTTGCATCAAACAATACTAATATAGTCCAAAATTCCAAGACTATAGCGATTAAAGAAAAAAATTTCGAGACTTGAATTTTCAAAGTCTTTCAAAGTTCTAAAGAATGATCAAAGACTTGTTAAAACGCTAATAGGATTTAAGTTTTCTAATGGTATTTCCCTTTAAAAAAAAAAAGACTTCTAATAGTGTCACACGTTTTCAAAGTTGAAGGAATTTGGCATATCAATGACTTAAAAAATGAATGGTATCATTTTCTTTTATAAAATTTTAAGAGATAAAAGCAACTCATTAAATTTTTCTTAGTTGTTACCCCTAAGCCAACTCCCCCCAATTAGTTGTTATTAAAATATTACATATGGATGTATACATATTTAGAAAAATGATGTTCATTATATAACAAATAGTAATAACTTAAGGGTATTTATGAAAGAAAGTTTTTGCACTTTGACCAAAATTATCAAAAGATGGTTAAAAAGATTAAAAGTTTAAAACAATACTAATTTATCTCTTCATAGTATTTATCAAATAACAAGAAATATGAGTTTTACATAAAGGAAAAAACAAAAAAAACAAAAACAAAAAGAAAATATTTTGAGCACTGTAGAGGTCCCTTCCTTTCTTTCTTTCCCACATTGGAGATGCACAGAGTAGGGGCAATGAGCATATGCCTTATGGTGACGTGTTGAACAATTTTGTTACGGTCTAAAAAAGATTATATGCTAACTAAGAGCTTTGCAGTTGAATTAATATCTCCTCATGCACAATGAGCTTAGCAACATGTTGTAATTATCTTTAATATATATAAACAAATGCCATCTTATTTGAAAGTAGCTCTTGTGATTTAGCATGAAGCAAAATAGACAACAATTAAAGATTCAACTTACTAAAAAGGCTTTAGAATTGTTTCATTGATTAGGAATGAGAATGCAACTGGAATACACAAGAATGTTATTGCCATATATGTAATTTCCTTAGCAAAAGGAATGGAAAATATCTTCAAAATTGAATCTAATGTTCTGTTTTTTGGATGCTCTCAAAAGAATGTAAGTTTGAAGCAATAATAAATCAGACAGCTTCTGAAAATTTTTCCATAACAAAAGGAAAGAAAGAACAAAAGAAAAGCAAAGAAATGTTCAGCTATTATTATTATATTTTAGTTTTTACTAATCCATGAATCTGCATCAAAGAATTCTGCCATATAGTCCACAGTATATGCTAGTTCCTTCCATCCAATTCATCCTTAAGTTCACTCAAAAAATGTCATTTTGGAATATGAAAAAAATTAAACTATTGGCAAGATTGGATGCTATTGGAATGACTAAATTGAAAACATATTTAAAGTTAAAGACTGAAATGAAAGAAAGAAAAAACTTTAATGATTGATTTGAAAATAAGTTTAAGTTGGAGGATGTAATTTGGAGCTTAAACTTGATTAAATGTGTTATATAAAAATATTTTTCTTGAATTTTCTTGATCATTGCATGGGATACAAAAGTGTAGATAACTAGATATGTAATTATAGTCAATTTTATTTTTTATTTTAATTTATTTGAGGAAAAACTAATTGATGCCGTAAAACTAATCATGATAACATGATTGCTACAAGTTTGATTATTGTCACACGTCTAATTTGTAATTCTGTAATTTACATCAAACAATTTTTATATAGTCCAAAATTTCAAGACTATAACTTTCCAAGCCTTTGGAAGTTTCAAACAATGACCATGGATTAGGTGAGACGTTAACATGATTAAAGTCTTCTAATGGTGTCACTCGTTTTCATGGTTGAAGAGATTTGGTATATCAATGACTTAAAAAAAGCTGTGATTATTTTCTCCAAACATACAAATTATGAGAGATAAAGCAACTAAATAAACATTTCTTAAATATTATTTTGGAAGATTCCTAAATCCCACCACCCCCACACAAAAAAACATGTATGTATAAATAATAAGAAATGAGAATTGAGCAATGCTTAGAAATTCCAAAACCCTTTGATCTTGAGTTCTTGACTGCCTTTTTTTTACTTGTGCTTTTGGCGTGTGCCTAAATTACAATGATTTAATTAATTAAATATAATTATACCAAGAGGATGTCTTTGTCTTATTTGTTGCTGGGTCCTTGACAATGTGCTAAATGTCTAACACTTTTGTCATAAGTTAATTATTTCCATAAACTGCTGGTCCTAAATGCTAAATAGGCAGAGACAAAACTTAAAGTTGATAAAATTATTATTATTATTATTAAACAGTAGCTATTATGATAAACGGTTGATATAGCTAATCCGAATAAACCTGATTTTTTTCATTGTCAGAGATACTTTTTTTTTTTTTTTTTAATAAGAAGCTACTTTTTTTAAATCAATGAATCTACATCAAATAATTCTGTAGTCCAAAAAGTCTACACTGTACGCTAGTGGCCCACAACCACAAGATCTTAATTTTATGCCACAAGACCATAGATATTATTAATTAACGGGTTAAAGATATATAAATGTAATAGAGTGACCCACAAGACCTTTAATTTTCAAGTCATTGGCCCAAGTCCAACCCATAAAATAAGCTAATTCGAGGGATTAGAACTTCTTGCTGATAATCCCGGTTATGTTCCCTCTCCTGATAATCGCGGCTGCCTATAAATATAATAATATATCTATGCCATTTCAATTTCTAACGAAACACCCAAAACACATATGTTTCCTTCTTCCTTCTAATTTCTATCAAAGCCAGAGCAAATATGGGGCGGGTACCTTTCTTTCTCATTTTCTTCCTCTTCCTTTTGGTACCTAATTCATCTCTCTCTTCTTTTTCTTTTAATTCATCCACGCCTCTTTGCCTTTCCGACCAAAGCTCTGCTTTGCTCCATTTCAGAAACTCTTTTTCTATCGTTTATCGTTTTATTTGTTGTGGGTGGGATGGTGGGATGGGGTCACCTGTGATACGATGACAGGTCATGTCATTGGTGTCGACCTCACTTGAAGTGGGCTTTATGGTCGATATCCATCCCAATAGCACCCTTTCCTCTCTTTCGCCGTCTCCAGTGGCTCAACCTCGCTTACAACTATTTCAATGACTCCGCAATTTCATCTGAGTTTGGTGGCTTTGCAAACATGACCGCATCTCAACCTCACTTGGTCCTCCTTCACTGGTAATATCCCATCCGAAATCTCCCACTTATCCAAACTGGTTTCACTTGATCTCTCTTCGAATTATTACATGAGAATAGAAACGCCTAGTTTGAAAAGGATTATTCAAAACCTAACCCATTTAACTGAACTTGTTTTGGATGATGTTAACATGTCTTCAGTTACACCTAATTCTTTCATGAATTTGTCTTTCCTCTTTGACATCTCTTCGACTTGTTGAATGTGGATTGGAAGAGAGATTCCCAGATAATAGATTCCACCTTCCAAACCTCCAGCTGCTCTATGTAGATTACGACTTCAATCTCACCGGTTCCCTTCCAACGTATAACTGGAGTACTCCTCTCAAGTCCTTGGGTCTCTCTGAAACTGGATCAGTAATCTCAAGTCCTTAAAAGAGTTGTATCTCAGAGGATGCAATTTCTTAGGATCATATCTAACATTTCTTCCTAATCTCACATAAATCACTTCTTTGGGCCTCTTAGATAATAACTTTGGTGGTCAGTTTCCATGGTCCCTCCTAAACTTTGAAGTTCTTATTTACATAGATCTCTCATACAACAATTTCATAGGGCAGCTTCTGGAAGTTACGACAAACTTGACCCAAATTTTCTCTTCAAATAATTCTTCTAAAAGTCAACTAGTCAACAAGATTCCTTCCAATCTAGAGTCTCTCATATTATCTGGTAACTTATTGAATGGGACAATACCATCTTTACATAAATTGTCTCTAGGCAAACACCGATTTACTGGACAGATTGATGAATTCCAACATAATTCTTTATATTATCTTGATTTGAGTAATAACAACCTACATGGCCACATTCCAATCTCAATTGCTAAACTTGTGAGCCTTTACCATCTAAATATTTCCTTCAATAATATTAGTGGTCCTCTAGAGTCAAGCATGTTCTCAAAGCTCAAAACTCTCCAAACAATTGATCTTTCACATAATCCTCTGTTATCATTTAGCAACTATAGCATTGTAGACTATACTTTGCCCAAACTTTGGGATTTGCATTTGTCATCTTGCAACATAAGTGACTTTCTAGATTTTATAAAATCCTTGGAAAGTTTAGGAGAGTTAGACCTTTCTAATAACCAAATCAAAGGCAATATTCCGATGTGGTTGTTGGAGGTGGGGAAGGATTCTTTGTATTCCTTGAATCTTTCGTACAACTCCTTGACAAGTACAAGACACCTTCCTTGGAAGAATTTGCAAATTCTTGATCTTAGTTCCAATTTGCTTCAAGGACCCCTTCCAGTACCTCCATTGGACACTTATTTCTTTTCAGTCTCAAGGAATACTTTAACTGGAAATATACCTTCCTTGGTTTGTAATATCACTTTCCTCGACATCATTGATTTGTCTCATAATCACTTGAGTAACGTGATTCCTCTGTGTTTGGTAAACTCTAGTAATTGCCTCACAGTTTTGAATTTGAGAAATAATAAACTTAATGGCACGATACCAAAAACTTTTGCAGAGGGAAATTACTTGAGAAGTCTTAACCTCAATGATAATCAATTGGAAGGGTCATTGCCTAGATCGTTGATCAATTGCAGATGGTTGGAAGTCCTAGATCTTGGTAACAACAAGATAAATGACACCTTCCCTCATTGGTTGGAAACTCTTCCAAAGTTACAAGTTCTTGTCTTGCGATCAAACAACTTTCATGGCGCCATAGGCAATCCCAAGACCAAATTCTCATTCCTTAATTTGCGAATCATAGACCTCTCTCATAATGAGTTCCATGGTCCTTTGCCAACAAAATATTTCCATCATTTCAAAACCTTGATGAGCATCGATGCAAATAAAGGTAAATTATGGGTGATGACTACTATCATGACTCTATGATGGTCACCATAAAAGGATTTTATATTGAAATGGTGAAAATCCAAACTCTCTTCACAACCATTGATTTCACAACCATTGATTTCTCCAACAATAATTTCAAAGGGGAAATTCCAAAGTCACTTGGAATGCTTAAGTCCCTGAAGGGGCTTAATTTTTCACACAATAATCTTATGGGGCAAATGCCTCCATCATTGGGAAATTTAACCAATCTCGAATGGTTAGATCTCTCCTCAAACATGCTCACAGGAGAAATTCCTACACAATTGACAGATCTTACATCACTGGAAATTTTAAACCTATCGGAAAACCATCTTGTGGGATTGATACCTCAAGGTAAACAGTTCAATACCTTTACAAATGATTCTTACAATGGAAACTTGGGCTTATGTGGATTTTCATTGACAAGAACTTGTGGTAATGATGAGGGAAAACAACCACCGCCCTCATCAACCATCCAAGAAGACAATTTTGAGTCTAGGAATGGTATTCATTGGAATGTCGTATTGTTGGGATATGGATGTGGATTCATGTTTGGATTGGGTTTGGGTTATCTTGTGTTATCAAGTGAAAAACCAAAATGGCTTGTTAATATTGTTTATGGAGAACGGCATAACATGGTTCGAAGAGCCAAAAAGAATGCTCGTGGAAAAATGGTTGAAGAAGAATTTTGTGGATGCAAGTGCTAATTTGATGTATATTCTTTTATACTAATCTATTTGAAAATACTCTATTTCATAATTTTGATTTCTTAAAAATATTTCTTTAAATTGTTAAGACAATGGTTCATTTCTAATTTCCTTTATGCTAGTCAGGAATGGCTGCGCTTTTGTGAATATTAAATAATGAGGCATATTAGTGTTACTGGCTGCATAAGCTTCTAAGTTTAAGTTATAGCTATACAAAAGAGTAAAATGGCTTCTACTATGCAACTGCCACATTTTTAATGCTTTGTTTAGGTCAGACTTCATTTAATGACCCTGCTTTATGCTCTAGTGTGAGAGGAAATTTCTCTACTCCATTGAAATTCTAAACCATTCCTTGGTCAATTAATTTTTCTAAAGGGATCTTCACTGTTTTTCATCCTTGTAATATTACCTTCGATTTACAGATGAAGATCTTTTTGGTTAGATCGCTTGAAGAGTGGGTTTTTTTTTTTTCCCAACTTGAAGAGAGGTGTTAAATATTCTAATGCTACCTAAAGATGCTTTAAGCAGTAGACTGATTTCCTCTATATTTTCAATTAGATGCTTATTTCAATAATTTTTATCTTGCTGATTTATGGCCCATGAAGTGACTTTTAATTCTGAATTCTTGTTAGTAGTGTGATTCTTACTATACGCATCAATTTTTATATTAAAAGGTTAAATAAGACAGCAATTTGTATGTTATGATTTCTTGCCACTTATTTGTAGGTATTAATTTGTTGGTCTTAATGTTATGTGGGATTTTCCTGATCAGGGTTGTGATGCTTTGGTCCTCTTGGCTGACAGCAATGGTGATAAAAACTTCCATCGAGAGGCAAGCCATACCCAATCAGACCTTGAGGGGTTTTGATAAAATTGATTCCATCAAGGAGGAGCTTGAAAATGCTTGTCCAGGAGTAGTTTCATGTGCTGATATTGTTTCAATTGCCACTAGAGACGGCATTATGCTGTTCTATTCTTGATCCTAACTTTTTCATATGTTCTCTCTTTTTTAAGATATTTTTTGTTCATAGTACAGGTCAGTTCACCTAAGGGATTTAGTTATGGTTTAAGGTTTAGGATTTGATGACTTTTTGTGGATAAAGATGCTTAAATGAAGCTTTGGAAGAATGTAAGAAACTAATTTTAAAAGAGTTGGTGTCTCTTTACATTTTTATATGTTGAGGAGCCTATCAATAAGATTCTAAAGTACATATTGGTTATGTGGAAAACTTAGAAAATTAATAAATTGAGAATATGTTCCTGGTGATTTTTGCTGTTTTGGTTTTCACAAATTGTTATAGTCACCTTTACTTCACCAACTAATTGTTTCAAGCACTTTTTGGTTATGTTTTCCTAGTCTAAAATGTCCCAAAAAAAAAAAAAAATGAAATACTTCTCTTGTTCCAATTTCTGTTAATCTGACAATAAAGAACAACTCTACATTGATAACTCTTTTTATTGGTGTTCTTTGATGTAAACTATTATACTTGACATCACAGGCTGGACAGCATTCATTCATATTTCAACAGACACCTAATCTTAGGCGTCTTGGCCTCTTTGATTTCAGCATTCCTTGCCACGTTTGCAGCTTGATGTTCTTCAAATGATCTTATTTCTTTCTCTTTCTTTTCTCCCAAATCAACAAAAAAGGAAATCTACTGAAACTCATGGGCAACGACAACACTGGTCTAAGATTCCATGATAACATAATACAGACACTTCACCTTTTTGCCCATAGAGGTTTTGATGAAAGAGAAATAGTCAGTCTTCTAGGTACTTACTAGTTCTTTGCCTTTCTTGCATTTTCCCCCTTGTCTTATGGAGTTGAAAAGGCTTAAAAACTTATTTGGTTTGTATTGGTTTTTTGATTATCTGAAGGAGAACACAACATTGGGAAGATTGACTGTGAATTCATACAGAAACGCCTCTCTGACTTCAAGGGGACCAGGTAGCCCGACCCAACTATATCACTCGATTTCCTCACTGAGATGAAAATGAGGTGCCAAGACAGTAATGGGACCCCATTTAGCCTTCTTCTTTATCCATGGCAACATTGGAAACGACTGAGTCTGTAGTGAGGATGCCATCATTTCAGGCATTGTTATCTTTGATATCATTTGGGGCAGGTTTTGACACTCACTACCATCAGAGCTTGTAAAAGGGGAGAGGACTACTTTTTGCCAATCAGCAATTGATGGCTAATGAGAAGGCCGTGAGACTGCTAAGGGCTTATGCTTCAGATGACAGATCAACCTTTTGAATGTACTTTGCTCAGGCAAGGATGAAGATGTTAGGGCTTAATGTTCTTACTGAATCTCAAGGTCACGTCTGAAGGAACTGCTCCGTGCTTTTGGTCAGTTTCTAAGTGACAGTCTTGACCATAAAGAAATCTTGAGATCTTTATTCTTTCATATTAATTTCTCTTATGTTCTATGTTTGATTGTGGATCCCTACTTTTACATTTATTGCCTGTGCTAATTTGAGTCGATATATAAATCCAATGGCATCATTGGTCATGGTCTCAATGATGAAATAGCTAGTTAAAACGGCATATAAATATGTTTTGGTTGTTGAGTTCATTGGAAATATAGAATTCTAATGTTTTGAATGTTATCAAAGGTTCAGTAATATTGGGGGAGCTCATAATGTATGCTATGATGATAATAGCCAAACTAATTTCAATTGGGTGTTTGTGTTTCTAACAAGTTTTGGCTGATTATTCATCATCTGAAGGAGATGTTAGTTGATTCACTTTGAGTTTGAACTTCAGAACTAGAAAAGTCTACAATTCTATGTGTCTTGAAACAAAGAAATTGATTTGTCTGTAATTTTTTTTATTGCTTTGATCACCAAGTAGAATTTAAAAGTTTCTCATACGAATAGCTTTTAATTAGATGCCATTATGTTTTATTGTCATCAATTAGTATTCAATTACACTTTTTATGGCTGCAGAAGGTTTTGGAATGCATTTTGTTATGTGCGTTTAACAATGCTATAGATGGGATCCATTCACCAGAATCTAACCCATAATTTTTAATCAACAGGTTACACTTCTTCTATGACACTGTTATGCTACAACTTGAATTTATATTTTCTTTCACCTTATTTCATTTAGTGAATCTTCCATCAATCTAGCTAGTTCTCCTAAATGGCTTTAGGTGGTACTGATTATAGTTATGTTTTCCTCAAATTTGTCATAGTTCATGGAATAGGCATTTTTAATTTATGCCTAGGAGGAGATTTTTATTGTTATGGATGTCTTCATTCATCTCTTCATCTGTTACCTGAGAATCTAATATCTTCAAATTTGAAGGTTATGAGTGCTGCTGATGCTGTCAAAAGTGTCATTTCTGTTACCTCTGGTTGTCTGGGAGAGAGCTTGTTTGATGCCAACTCAAATTTCCAAAAATTTTGAGATGCATGACTGTTGGCAGAAAACCAATTTTAGAGGTTGAGACTTAGTTTTGGATATGCAAACTATGCGATTGATTCCATTTATCAGTACCTCACAGAATATTTTCCATCGTAGGAACCAGTATGACTACATATCCTTGACTTCGATAGCTATTTACTTAAATTAAGTTCCTTATCTTTCCCATGTGTCATGAAGATGGTTTGTTCCTGGAAACCTTTTCAATTGGTATCTTTGCTTAGAGATTTTATCATTATCTTGTCTTTTAAATGTAATTGAAGTTTTTCTCTATTAATTCTTACAGTTTTGATTTGTGCTGAAATAGCAACCTGAGTCTTTTGGCAATGCATAAACTGCATATGTGTACATAATTCATCTTCTCCCCTGATACATTGTTCCCATTTCTTGTGTTTGTTCTTTGTGTTATTATATTAAGTAAATATCCTGATTTGGCAGCTCCCTTTCAATGATCATTTATATTTCTCACTCCATATATTGAAAGAAGTTATGCTTAGGCACTGGTACTCTCTGCCCATTGTTGATTAAAAGTTCAAAACAGCTACGTCTTTTAGTGTTTCTACATATACCTCAATAGACCACTTAAGCTTTGGTCGTTGAAACAAATGAAAATAATTGAATACCTTGAAGTCTGAAACTTATAAAAGATATAAAAAAAAAAAATAGAGTATAATAAAATATAATAGTTAATTAAACAAATTAAAGGCTCATAAAAATCTCTTAGATAAGTAAATAAACTAAAATTTCATAAAATCTCAAACATATATATACACATGTGTATATATATATATATATATATATATATATATAAATAAATCTCATACAAGTGGGCTTTTTTCTCAAAAAATATTTTTAAGGAAGCCACAAAATCAAATTTGGTAAGGAGTGCATATTCCACCTGAAAATGTCAGAATTTTGACTATGATGGAATAAATGGTTTAATACACCAGTGGTGTTTATTGACTGGAATGGAATATACCGGCTGAAACGGAACGGAATTTAAAAAATTTTATACAATCCATTCCTCTCACTCTCTCTCTCTCATTACTTATATATATATCTCCTTCTTTTGCACTTCCATTATATCTTTTGTTCCTAATTGATTCTTCCCTGTCCACATTATGCCAGTTTCTTTGTGTCTCTCTTTTTATTTTTTATAGAGAACAATGAATGAGAAAAGATAAACAAACAAATTTGATTTTCCTCTTTACTGTTTATAGCCTAAAAAAATCAAGAGACTCAACTTATTGCAGTCAACTAATTAGTAATTACAAAACATTTAGTTAAGTAGTTCATTTTTTTTTTTTTTCTAATGGTTTCCAAATCCTTTACCTCTACTTCTTAGCAGCCAAGCTGAGCATAGCTATTTTGTGCTTTTGTGTTTTCTTTTATATATATATATATATATATATATATATATATATATTATTTTGCAATAGCTAGCTACTCTTGTTATTGGAATTCTCTAATGTAAACTATTATACTTGACATCACAGGCTGGTGGCCCTTTCTATCCAGTGTTAACAGGTCAGAGGGACAGCACTCATTCATATTCCAATGAAGGACTTGCTGAGATTCCATGACCGGGTTATAATATAACACAGACACTACACCTTTTTACCCTTTAGAGGTTTTGATGAAAGAGCAACACTCACTCTTCTAGATACTTGCTAGCTAGGCCTTTACTCATTTTATGAACTTGTTTTATGCAGTTGAAAAAGGTTCGAAATGTTCTTTGGTTACTATCAGTTTCTTGATCATCTGAAGGTGCACACAACATTGGGAAGATTGGTTGTGAGTTCATACAGAAACTCCTCTCTGACTACAGCGAGACAGGGCAGCCTGACTGAGATGAGAATAGGGTGCCAAGACAGTAATAAGGACCACCACTCAGCCTTCTTCTTATCCCATGGAATCATTGGAAATGAGTGAGTCTGCATGAATTTATAGCCAATCATTAATAGCGAGAGGACTCCTTTTTGCTGATCAGCAGTTTCTGGCTAACGAGAAGACCGCAAGACTTGTAAAAGCTTATGCTTCAGATGACAGATCAACCTTCTGAATGGACTTTGCTTGGGCAATGATGAAGATGTCAGGGCTTAACGTTCTGACTGGATATCCAGGTCAGGTCCGATGGAACTGTTCCTTGCCTATGGTCAATTCCTAAGTGATAGTCTTAACCATAGTGAACTCTTGACAGCTTTATTTTTTCATATAAGCTTCTCTTCAAGTTCAATGTTTGATTGTAGATGCAGTGACTTCTACATTTCTTGCATGTACTAATTTGAGTCTATATATAATAGCAATGGTGAGTAGAAATATGTTATGGATATTGAGTTCTTTAGAAATATAGAATTCCAATGTTTGGAATGTTACCAGAAGCTAACTAATATTTGTGGAGCTCATAATGTATTAATTTTAATTGGGGTCTTGGAGCATTCACCTTAGACTCCACACAAATTTAGCTAAACTAACTCCAAAAAGGCTACTGTTACTATTTTAACAAGCAAACACCTACATCAACCTCAATATTTATTTTTTAAATCTTACAAAAATGCTATTTTTTTCCTCTCTTCCCCATCCTATTTCACAGCCACACGTAACACCACCACACACTCACACCATGAAGCATCCCCTGCCGTTGAAATCCCAGGCCTTTGAACACCGAATTCACTGTCAAACTCATCCACGAAATCTATAAAATTAGTAAACCCATCTACCTAATCTATAAAATCAGTAAACCTTAACAACAAAATCAACAATTTTTCAATCAAAATCAGTAACTGTTCGTCGCCCATCTACCAACAAAATCAGTAAAGCGTGATGACAATGATGAAGAATGGAGATTTGTTCAAGGAGGAACTTAGTTGGCCATGGATGTTTTATTCAAAGGAAGAGAGAGAGAGAGAGAGAGAGAGAGAGAGAGCTTGGTCTAGTTGAGGGAGTAAGTTTTAGTGAGCAAGAGAGATGAGTTTAAAATTAGCTGAAACACTGTTCATTTGTTAGCAATTTTGGGAAAATTGTAGAAGCGCTCTAAGGGACTCTAGTTTTTTTTTTTTTTTTTTGGGACTAAATTAGATTTACAAATTGCTTTTGCCATGGAGGCCTATGTGGAAATGAGTGTAATTCTATAGGGAAGTTGTTACAGAGTTCTTTTTTCATTTGAATTGGTCTTTCTTTGAAAGGGAACATCCTTGGAAGGTTTCGGATGTCATTCCCTTCACATCAAACTAGCATGAAAAGATTTCCTGACTATAGATTTGTACCACATGTTATGACTCTTACACATCTCCTGATAGCCTACAACATAACTTTGTCAAAATCTTAAAAGAACAGTAGAATAAAATGGAACTAGTCAAATGATTAGATCAGCATATTTCATGCTCACAACTAATCATTTGAAGAATAAAGAAAATACCATGTGTTACTTTAAGCTAATTAGTAAGAAAATGGAATGATCATGCACCACCGAGTTTTGTTTTGAATACAAACAATGAAGAAGGGCTATATTTTATTCACTGCCAGAAGCAATGTGTTCTCACGAGTCCCTGTCCTCATGAGTCCCTTTATCAACAACATCTAGGGTATCTTGAAGTTGATATATGGTGAGCACAACTGAATCACCTCTTCTATTGCCTCTTTAGTTTACTTATTATGATTATAGGCTTCCTCCTCTCTTGCCAATTGCATAAGGCCATTCTTCAAAAACAAAACAGCATTCATAATAGGTTTGCAGAGGCAAGAGTACTCATCCATAATGCAATGTGATACTTAAAACAAGATACTATGTACATTTTTCCAACATACCACAAAACTTGAGTCAGTTTACTTCACTTTGGAGATATAATTCCATCAACCATGAATTATGGACTCTTGCAGAGAATCAAGTTCATGTTCTAATGCAAAATAGTGGAACTTCTACCATTTTAATTTCAATGATTATGATTTTATTCATTTATAAAAATATGCATTGGATCATGGGTTAGGTTTACTTGCCTACCAATTGGTTTATGATCTTGTTATTCATGTCAATAACTATTTCTATTAGCCCTAAATGCATCTGGAATATATGAAATCAAAAATATTATGTTAGAACAACACTAAGTTTTCTGTTGATTTATAACAGCACTAAACTCACCTTTGCTTTTTTCTAAGTAAATTAGGCGGGGACCTTGAAAAGGGAAGTGTATGCATTCGTTATTCTCGAACTTCTTCTTTTATATAGGTTATTTGATCAATCCTCTATCAAAACCATACGATGCTAGCAAATATGAATTTTAGACTACCTTGATCTTATAGGCCCCAAAGACCGCACAAAGGAAATTATGAAGGGTAGCTGATTAATATGCATCAGTTAATAAATTGCAATATATATGGGTAGCAGCTATGTGCTTGAACCAAAAATAGATCCAATTGTTCTTATATATCTTTTGAAATCATTAAGGTTGAACAAAATGGTCTCCCATTGCTATATATATTCCCAATATATATAAAATATTAGCCAACCTTCATTTTTCAGCAGAATACCAAGATCTCATAAGCCAATCATTTTGGCTACATAAAGATAGTCCTTCCATTACTAAGAAGGAATAAAATTTTACACATAGGGGTACAATACCATGTAAAGGCATGATTAATTTAATATGCACAGACAGTGGAGAATCAGTCCACAACCTCAACTTCCATCCAAGTATGATGTGAAGAGCAAGTGCTAGTTTTCATCTAAGAACATAAGTGATGGAGTGTACACAAATAAAAAAAAACTTCTTTTTTTAATAATTTATTAGTTACAAATATGGAAGAAGTAGGATTTGAACCCTAGTTTCCAAGAAGAGCGTGGTATGCCACCAAGTTACAACACTCTTGGCAAATGGAGACACTGATATCGAAAAGAATTCATCTTTCTTTAGCATAAAATATTTTAATAACAATCAACCCTTAGTCTTAAAAATTTGGGTCACAAAACCAAAACAAACAACCAACTATTCCGTCGCAGTGAAAGTATTAGATTATATCTATTGATTATGGAAATTCCATTTTATTTTGGTCATTGCAACTAAAATTTTCATTTTCGGTCCAAAGTGTTAAACAAAAACCCTAAAACAAAACAGAACAAAACAAAAAGGAGGATTTGTAAGGGAAGGGCCTCAACTTTTCTCACTGCTGTAATCAACAAGACCACTAATTGTTCTTTTTTTTTCTCACTACCAGCATATTCTTTGAAAATGTAAAATATTAAAAGACATAATTTCAACACTTCTCACTTTATATACAAACTTCAAAAAAAAATTATAAGTAATGGAAAATTCATTTAAATCATGAAAAGATTCATTCAAGTATACACGAAGTATAAAGCTGGGGACCATAATAATCAAGTAGTTATTAGTGTCTGTTTGGCTAGAACTTATAAGCTAAACTTTTAACTTTTATGTACAGCTTTTTAAAACCTTACTATTTTTTAAAAAAAACTTTTTCTCAATTTTTTAAAAAACTTTTTTCACATTTTTTTTTTAAATCAGCAAAAAAAGTTCAGCAAAATTCTAAATAAGCTATTCTCAACCTCACACTTTAAGTGAATTGAGATATAAGGTGCTTCAGCTCCAACTCCAACTCCCAAATTCAGAGTGTCAACTCGATTCAAATTTTATTGGACAAACTTTTTTTTTTTTTTTTTTTGAGAAGATGTATTGGACTAACTTAGTGGTGCATGTTATGACTCATTGGACTTTCAGTCCTTCGGAATTTTTTAGGGACGAGATGATGATAAATATTTTAGAGCAAACTAATTTCTATTGCTGAATTCATCCAACTCTCTTGATCTTCCTTGCTTTTCCTTATTGGGCCTTATATGGGCTTGCTTTGACTTTTCTATGGATGTTAGTTCATTGCCTTCTTGAGTGGATTCTTGGATCATTTTGTAGTTGCAGTTCTTTATGGGCTTCTGCCGAAAAATTTATGATTGTGGCCCCTTTGTCGGCTTTTAATTGAAGACTTGGGCCCAACCTTATTAATACGGTCCGTATGTTTTAGGCTTCTCCTTGGGTGGGCTTATGACAGCTTGTGAAAAATTGTGTAAGAAACAATGTATAAATCATGGGCAAATCAAGAATGTTATCAGCAGCCGATGACAAGTTAGTATGAAACAAATTAATTAATTCCATAGCAAAATAAGAATTTCATACTAAAAGATTTTACAGCTTTCTTGTCATAAAATATTTAGATACATATACATATACATATACATATACATATACATTCTTTTTGTTTAGAATAGCACCACTTATTTACTTATATTAGGATAAAGATGACAACTCAATGAAAATTTTGGGATTTCATTGATAAATTAAGGGAAATTAGGCACATTATCACTTAGCCAATGATAGGTTAATATGAAACAAATTCAATAACTCAATAGGAAAATAAGAATTTCATCATGTCTAAAAAAAATTGTGCAGGCTTCCAGCAATACAAAGACTTGTAATATTTTGGAGGGTTAAGGAATACCAGTACATTTCTCTTTTACCCCAGTGGCATATTTGGATTATGACATATTACACAGGATAAAATACTACTTTGGTTTTTGAATTTTATCAAAATTATATTTGTCATCTTTAAACTTTGTAAGGTTCTTTTTTCATTCTTAGACTCTGTAAAGAGTTTTTTCAATAGTTTAGTGATAAAAATATTGGTGAAAAAAGAAAATCTTCAATAGTTTAGGGATGAAAATATATATATATATATATATATATATTACTTTTTCATAGTTTAAGGATAGAAATAAAACATTTTTAACAGTTTAGGAATGAAAGACGAACTTTTAAATAGTTTAAGGACAAATAAAAAAATTCTTGAAGTTTAAGAATGAAAAATAAATATTGATCAAATTTAGGACTAAAATAGTATTTTTACCCCTACTACATACTATAAATGATTAATTGACCCAACTCAAGTTATGTTTTCAATTTGATAATGTTTGCCTTTATGGAAAATCAGAGTAGGTGTGGACTGTGGACTTAGTGTGCAAAACCAAAAACCCAGTCAAAGTGGTATGGTAATAGTAGTGCTTAAACAGTCAATGGATATATTCATTGTTTTTGTTTTAACATCTCTTAAAGCCAAGTTTTACACACTAGTCATTGACGTTACCAAATCACATTTTATTTGATGATATCGTTTTCCAGATATTTTTATCTTTCTTTCGTTGACAAGATGCCACTAGCTTAGCTCCAAACAAAGCAGCAAAATAAGACCTTCAGCTAGTTTGGTGAGATTCTGTTCAAATGATTAATTGGCAGCGAAATTTGAGACCATTTCTTCTGGTTTGTTAAAATTTTCTTCAAATAAATACTTGGCAGGTAGAACTTCAACTTTCAACCTTTGTTTTTTATTTTCTTTTTGGTTTGGGCATCTATTTGTACTAGATGATCCATAGAGGTTAAGATAATCCATTTTAATTTTGTATCTGGTATTTAAAATTGACCAATAAATCTATTTTAATTTTATGTCAACTGTCTCTATAACCAAAATTAATAGAAAATATATTTTTAAAAAAAAAGAAATTCATAATTTTATCCCCCAAGGGATATAATAAACCGCATACTTTTATATGAGACACTTTAAACTTCATCAAAAAAAAAAAAAATCAATCAAATCTCACCCTCATACTGTTGGTATTCTTAAAGGTAGAATCACTACTCCCTCTCTTTGTTGCTGTGTTTAAATTTCATTGTTCTTGGAAAAAAAATAATGTTGTTTATGCTTTATCGGTCATTTTTTTTTTGAGCTAATGCTTTATCGGTCATTTAATCATATATTTAAATTTAATTTAGGAAACTATATCTAAGATGTCCTCAACTTTTTAAGGACAATTAATTACAAGCCAATTTTGCAGTGGAAAACTCTAGCAAAACCTGTTTTTTCTTCGTCGAGATTCTCTATCTTATTTCAAATATGTTGTTGAGCAGATAGTGTCAAATCAATGTCAATCAAAGTTGTTGGTTGACTTGACATTAAGAGTATGTGCAATTCAAGTTCATGTGTATAACTAGAGGATATACTTCCAAATTATATTTGTCATCATTCCTTGGAGGTGTAGGACATGAAGAAGTGACAATTAGTGGAGTATATCACCAACCCACTGAGCAGACGTTTGACAGCCACTACTTCGACGAGGAACAATGGGAAAATCCGGTTACATGCAGCACGCTCCTTTTGAACTCTTCTTTTTAGTTAAAATTGTGAAATTGTGCTTTCAAAACACGATTTCAGAATGAATTTGTACGAAGTGTGCAATAATGGGTCAAAACACGATTTCAGAAAGTATATGTATGAAGTGTGCAATAACGGAGGAATGATAAATTTTTACTCATAAACAATACATGCTTATTGTTCATTCTACACTTAAAACTGTGTAATGTGTTAATAACATTCATAGTATATCAGGACCTAATGGACAATCACAATGTTAGGAATCCTATTATAGTAGTCAATTGTGACATACTCTTAGAACCACAACTTTACTGGCCTATTCAAAAAGCAGAACTGTGAGGCAAAGAGGGCCACGTTTCAAAATAACCCATGTCTGGATTGTTTTCTGGCTTGAAAATATCTGAAACTAAAACATTTTCTGGGACTAGTGGCTGAGCTGCATCCTTTGTTGAAATGTCCTTGTTCTCCTCCTCCATTGTATCTAATCCAAGTTCATTTTCTAAGTAACGCAACCACTTCTTGTTCTCATCAACTTTTTTGCTACCTACCTCCTCAAAGTTGGAGCTTTGGCAAGCATTCACCTCACTATGTTGGACTTCATTAGACATGACAGAATCTAAATTATCTAACATGTTCCAAAAGTCCACATCAGCCTCAAATGGGATTTCATTCACACTATCCACATCTGGTTTGTTCACCTCCTGTAATATGTTGCTAACATCAAAAGGCTCTCCATAATCGAACAGCGAAACCATTTGCTCTTCGGGCCTTAACGCATCAACCGGACTAGAATTTGAAACGTTTGAATCATATGATGAATAAGAAGAACTTGATTGGTCTATATGGTCCTTGCCAATGCTAAATTGATTGGTGTCTTCTTTTTGTGAACCTTGAATTTTCTCAAAATCATGTGTCAAGTTGCATTCTTCATGAGGTTTCTTGTCCATAGGGACTTGCTCAGATTGATGCTCAATTCCACCACCTATGTTTTGTTTCTCGCGCGATGTAAACGAACTAGATGAAGATGATGATGAGGAGGTTATGGATGATAACTCATCTCCATGAACATTACCATCTTTCATAGTCAATTTTTTCTTCAAATGAGTGTTCCACACATTTTTAATCTCATTATCCGTTCTTCCTGGTAAATGAGATGCAATTTTGGACCACCTACACATTAATTTGATCATATTAAGCATCATAAAGAATAGTAAGCACAAAATAAAAGAAGAATATTCAACTTTCTACAAGTATCGCAAAAGAAATCCTGCAGGCCCAAGCCCGGTGATAAAGTATCATTATGATAACACCAGGTAGAAGACGTCAACTCAGATCACTCCCACTACTTATTTTAAATTCAGCCAAAAAAAAAAATACATAGTATCTTACTTGTTCCCCCAAGCTTCATGTAACTTCACTATGGACTCCTCTTCGTCTTTTGTGAAGTTCCCTCGCTTCACATCTGGCCGGAGGTAATTAATCCATCTCAAACGGCAACTTTTTCCGCATCGCAACAATCCTACAAATCAAACAGGAAATTAATGTGAACATACACTTTACATTTTTAGTAACAAAATAAATAATAAAAGGGAGAAAATATTGTTCACAATTGACACATAGTATATAATGACTTCATAAAAATATAATTTCTACTCTCCAACCACCTTGAGACTGACAGCTTTTTTTTTTCTTCATCATATATCAATTATGGTTGCATTTTCAAAGTCATTACTCGAAAATGGCTAATATTTCCAAAGGTTTTATGTATAATATGACTTTTTTAATATATATAATCATGTATTTACGATTTTACGTTTGATGGTGGTGGCGTCAAAAGATACCCAGTGTTTTAGCCATCACATATACAATTCATTTTTCTATTTCATTATTATATTTACGAGTGTTCCAAATTTGACGTGCATTGACAATTTTACCTAATCACTTTTTTTCTTTGTTGTCTATTTATCTTCCTCAATTCTACTTTTTGTACTTCGCTATCAAGCAAAAAGTAACACTAACTTAGGTACAAGATTGTGAAATTTGATTCAATAAGTTTGGTCGAGTAGAAGTTGCTGTCAATTCCTAACTTGACCTTTTTTAGGTGAGATTTCCTTTACGTGCTGTATGTGGCAAACCTCTTTTCTATATTTTTTTTTTTTTTTTTTGATATGTCCACAACTTTTATTTAAGACCAACCAATCAAGAAATTATTATGTCCACTTGATTTACGGGACCCACAATTGGACTAAAGTAAGAATAAGGAAGCTTAATTTATTTTAAATTTAAATTTAGAAAAAACAATTAACACCGGTGAAGATTTCACTGATCATAAAGAAAAAAACTGGGTCCAAATACAGGTTTACCTAATTCACTCACGAGCTGTTTTGTGCATACAATTTCCAAAACTTGAGGAACCGTGATTAAGTGCTTTGTTATACTTAATAAATAGCTTTAAAATTAACAAATGGAGATTTCTTCTGTGTATATACTATATATGTAACACTAACAACTAATATTTCGTTTTCGTTTATGTAATTTACTTTGATTTCCATGTTTGTTCAAATACTATCCATGTTTGCTCATCAAAAAAAAAAATACTATCCATGTTTTGGTTTGTGTCAATTTTTATTGGTGGGAAAAATGACAAAAGTAGTTGCAAAGACGTTTCAAAATTGCCTTGTAAGAAAGACAACGGTCAACTCAGTTTGTACACTTGCGACACATTCATGCTATTGGTTTTGATGAGCCAACAAATGTCAGTACAGATTCCTGGCTGTCTAAACCTTGAGCCAATAGTTAGATTGAAAAACGTAAAAATCACTTGCATACGTTTTGTCAGTTTTGTTCAGCACTTTTGAGTCATTGACTATAGGGTGAAATGAAATAAGGTATATGAATACGGCCATGAAAGTGTGGGAGAATCATTGTTATTGAACCATCAATAATTAAGAAGACTAAAGAATCTTACAATTTGGGACTTGTATGTTGCAAAAGGTATATTATTTGAATGGGACTAAACTTTGGGTTCAGTTTTCCAACGCAGAAAAAACCAAGGAAAATGCAAGGTTTCGAGTATCATAAAAAAATGAAGTGAAAAAATGATCGATTTGCATGCATTCTATTGTTTCAGTATAGTCAGAAAAGTCCTGAACAGTCGCGTTAACAACAGAAATGTGTATGTGTAAAAAAGAAAGAGAGCGGGAGTTTTAAATATAGTCAGATACTTGAAAATGTCAGATATTCTAGTTAAGCGAAACAAATGTGTATGTGCACGAGAGAGAGAGAGAGAGAGAGAGAGAGAGAGAGAGAGGAGCTTAATTACCAGCAAGTTTAGGAAGGGCCCTCCAGTTATCATGGCCATGCTTCTGAATGAAAGTGATGAGCCTCAAGTCCTCAGCAGGGCTCCAAGGACCCCTTTTCACTTGACTCTTATCACAGCATGGTGCTCTTCCTCTTCCCATGGTATAATCTCTCTCTCTTGGCCTGAACTCTCTCACCACTTTACTCAAAGAGAGAACCACTTCTGTCTAAGTCTAGCAAATGAATCAGATTCATTCAACTGCATCAACTTTGTCTGTATATGTGGTGAGGGGTCACAGCTAGAGATATATATAGAAATGGAGAGAGACTTTCCAAATAGGCCACACGGGTCATGCCATGAAAGGAGCATACCCGATGTTGCAATAAATAGGGGAGATCCAAGAAGATTATTGAAATCCATAATTCCACAAATTAGTTAATTATTCATTAATTATATATATATATATATATATATATATTGTGCTCTAATGATGATGCAGTCTTCTTTACTTCACTAAGCTAAGCTCTCCTGTAGTTATCCAATTTGGAATTTGAATTTTTAATTAGGGAGAAAATTTTGGCATACTACACAGCCTTATAAGTCCACATGAGACTAAATCAGAGCCATCCAATTTTAAAAATTGACATCACCTAGAGTTTTCTTAATTTTTTTTTTGAGGATTGACATCACATAGAGTTTTCTTAATTGATCTTTAAACATTTGTTGGTAAATTATCTAGTGCATGTACATCCAAGACTTTCGGATGTTTTTTAAAGTTTAGTCTGACCTTGCCATTTTTAAACTTGTGCTTCTTCCAATGTCAGTATTTTGTGGGTTTCACTTTTGGTAGGGTTGTATAGGATTTTCTTACCAAGTCAGGGTGAAGATTAGAACATATCCTAAACCAGCAATGAAAGGATTTATGATTATCTCATTCTTTTAAGTCCATTCATGGATTTGTGGATTCCAGTTAGCTTAACTAGTAAAACCTCTGATAGTTGAATAAGAAATTTGGAGTTCAATTTCTGCCTACACCAAAAATCGACTGATGTCTTGGTCTGATGATTAAAGAGGTATCATGAAGAGCGGACGCTATAAATTGAAACCCTCTATAAAAATAAAATAAAAGTCCATTCATGGCTTTTAACAACTATAGTATGATCAATAGGCACTCACAATGCATTAGGAGTTAGAGGTTGGAACACATTCATACTATTGTAAATAAGGGAATTCGACCCTCGAATTTAACTTCCACAGAATGCATTAGGACCCATTTACACTAGAATTTCTCCAACATATTTAAAATAGAATAAATTAAAATTAAAAAAAAAATTTAAAAGATCCCTATCCTTTAAGGTTGGAAGCCTCCCCGATCTTCTGTTTTTCAAAAGTTTATAAGGGAATTCAATCCACGAATTTAACTCCCACAGAATGGGACGAAGGACACTAGGTCTGACCATATTGTAATTGGATAACATGAAAAACAAATATTGTCTCATATTTAAATTTGGGTTGTGCTGCTGGAATTTTCTTTTCTATTAAGTGTAATTAACTTTCCGCTTGTTCTAAAGTAAATTTTTTAAATGTAAAAATATTTGAAATATAAAAAAATTTACAATAAAATATTTTCAAGTGTTTAGTATGATATGTAAAATTTTTCAAGCAAATCACCAAAACAAATAGCTTAGCTACTAGAGCCGCTGGTATTGAAGGTCTAGTGACCAAACTATAGAAACTAGCAGCTGGAACAATGGCTCAGCCAATCGCCATCAAAACGGCATTTTTGGTGTAGTTATTAAACCCAGCCCAGACATTGACTTGGTCTATGAGTCGGGTCATTGGTTCACTAGTTCAACCAGTGGATTACCGGTTGAACCGCATGGTCAAATAATATATATATATATATATATATATATTTATAAGTTTGAGAAATCATAACATAAATATGTAAATTAAAATAATAGGTATATGCCTAAATTAACTTTGCAATTATAATTCAAAATTCAGGTTTCACAATAACAGAGTAGTCTTTTGTAGAATGTGAGACTTGGAGGTAGGTAGACAAACAAAGAAGTGCATTTTTTTAAAAAATAAAATAAAATCTTTAGGTTTTCTCCTCTTTAAATGACCATATATATATATATATATATATAAAAATAAGTTTGAGAAAGCATAACATAAATATGTAAATTAAAATAATATGTATATGCCTAAATTAACTTTGCAATTATAATTCAAAATTTAGGTTTCACAATAACAGAGTAATCTTTTATAGAATGTGAGACTTGGAGGTAGGTAGACAAACAAAGAAGTGCATTTAAAAAAAAAAAAATCTTAGGTTTTCTCCTCTTTAAATTACCATATGATAACACATTAAACATTAAAAAAGTCAATAAAGTGAACCCATAGATTTAATTTTACAAATTTTACTAATCTAACTTGGTTGTATAAACCCATTCAGTCCTGACTAGGTTGTATAAAAAAGTAATACAAAAGATTTTTATTTTGCTCAAATACAAATCCTCTGTATCATTTTTTGTGTTTCACTTTATACTCCACCAATCACAATTTACTATGTATCTATTTAAATTTCCTTTTAAAATTGTCAAAGTTTAAAATGGAAAAAAATAAACACATGACAACTTATAATTGATGGCACATAAAGTGGAACACAAAAACTGATACAAAAGATTTGTATTCTGCTCGAATACAAATCTTCTATACCAATTTTTTGTGTTCCACCAATTACAACTTGTCATGTATATGTTTAACTCTCCTTATAAAATAATCAAAGTTTAAAATGGAAAAAAATTAAATAAATAAACACATGATAATTTGTAATTGGTGGAACATATAATGGAACACAAAAAATGATGCAGAATATTTGTATTATGCTCAAATACAAATCCTCTATACTGTTTTTTGTGTTCTACTTTATGTTTTACCAATTACAACTTGTCATGTAGTTGTTTAACTTTCTTTATAAAATAGTCAAAGTTTAAAATAGAAAAAAATAATGTCTAACTACTTCATACCAAGTATTTTTGTTAAAACCAAACTTCTACTTATAAATAAGAAATGTTATGTCCACAATATTTTCACAACAAATCTTAAGTAGTAGGTTGTCACTAACTATTATTGGTGGAAAAAAAAGTAATTTAAGTTGTAAATTTAAATTTGAACCGATAAGACAATAGCAACTTAATACTTATAATTTATTATGAAAGTGTTGTAAAAATATTGTAAAAGCTGAAACAAATTTATTATTAAAAGAACAAAATTCTCACCCCAAAAATAAGATCAATGCTAGGACCACAAACAATCATACAACTTTTTTCATAACACGTCATATAGTGGGTTAAGAGCGATCTAGGCGGGGACTCGTATGGACCGATTACTTTGTTTCACCACTTACAACTTGCCACGTGGCAAGGTACAATAAATTTGTCTAATTGTTTGTAGTTCTAGCATTTTTCCAAAAATAAATAACAAATTCTCACAAGGAAAAGAATCTACAGAGCAAACAATATTAAAAATGAGTACATTCTTTTACCATTACTCCTCAAAGACAACTAGAGAAAAAGTAAAAAAGATACAAGTGTGAAGCGGATGAGTGGTAAAAGGAAAAGGAAAAAATAATTATAAAAAAAAAAAAAAATGATGGAATTAGGAAATGCAGTTGGCTTGGGTAGTGTGCTAGGCAAATTTTTATAAAGCCACTGACAACCTTTTCAGTAACTTGGAATGGAATAGCGTATAAAGATTTGAGAGTAGTCTTGTCTCTAGAGTGTTTCGTCAAAAGAGTTTAGTACCTTAATGAAAGAAAATAATTTAAATGAAGTAATTATTTTAAAAAAAATGCATATTTTAATCAAATATGTACTTATAACTTTAATACCCTTTCTATCAAAAACGGAAAAAAAAAAAAAAATACCTTTAAAATCCTTACTAATTCATTGGAAAATTATTGTGTACTCTCAGAGTACTATAAATACGTACTTCCTCCTCTCACATGAATGATGGGTCTCATTAATTAAAATAACACAATTTATGTCCAAAATGCATTTATGCAACAATAATTTTCCTAATTCATATGGTATTTTTTTTATCAATATATATTTATAAAATAACAAAATCCCAAAATGAGATGCAATGGGTGTGCTAAAATAGGCCGATACTGTAACATTTTGTTCCAATGGACAAACTGAAACAGATTCCGCAAGGATATTCATAATATTGCTCCTCACAGTTGAGTAATACTAATAACACAATCTTTTTTCACAACTTATTTGGTTATTTTATTACTTCTTAAAATATGAAGTTGTGAGTGGCGTGATTTCTTTTTCACATAATTCTTTTAATGACATGTATTGTATTTCAAATTATCAATCATAATATGTGAATTCAATTAAAAAAAAGGTAAAAATGCACTTTTGGTCCCTACATTTTGGACTAATTCTCGATTTGGTCCCTAAATTGATTTCACTTCTACATCAGTCTCTAATTTCGAAAAATCTTTTTTATTTTGGTCTCGGCTATCAACCCAATAACAGAAAAATATGAAATGGCAAATGAAGTGTATAGGTGACATGTTAGATGCTAGTCTAGCTAATAAAATAACATTAATAAATACCACGTTAACATCCAAGTCAGCATTTTAATAAATAAAAAAGCCATATGAGAAAATAAAAAAAAATAACAAAATAAATTTTTTGAAAACACTTCTTTTTTTTTCTTTTTTTTTTTTTTTTTCAAAAGAACATTGTTCTTCGTCTTCCCCAGGACATGAACTTCATGCTTCATGCTCTTCCCCAAATCAAACCCAATAAATCCAAGAAATCAAACCCATAAACCTCTAGTAAACTCACCGAGACATCTCCATCTCTGACACACAAACACGGCCACATCGATCTCCATGGCGCCACACCAATCTCCACGTCCATTGCCGACCACCCACCCCTATAGAAACCCAAAAAAAAACCCCACCTCCAGCCAAACATATAAACACAAATCCAGGACCCACAATCCAAGACCCACACCAATCTCCACGGCCACAACCCACCACCACTGAAATCCAGAAAAACCCAGCCATCTCCAACCAAACCCAACCATCTCCATCTCCAACCAAACCCATAATCCAAGACCCATGGCCACACCAATCTCCACCCCAACCACCGATCTCCACTCCATTAACGACCACCCCATGAAAAACTAGAAAAACCCAAAGATTAGAGAGTCGAGTTTAGAGAGTGAGAAAAGTCAGAGAGAGAGAGAGAGAGAGAGAGGGATTGAAAGTTTGAACAAAGAAAGAAGAAAAAGAAAGATACAAACACAAATATGCACTAAGAGAGAGAGAAAGAGAGGATTTGATATAGACACAAACACTCACCAATAATATTTACTTATTAAGTTATTTTTCTTATTTGGTTTATCTTAACAGAAAGAAGAAAATGAAATAGATACACATACAAACACAAACACAAACACAAACACAAACACAAACACACTAGCCTAGAATGAGAAGGGTGTTAATTTAATATTTGTTTCTTAAGAAAGTTCCAGAAAAATTGACATAGTTGCTACAAATTGTTTTCTCAATATTTAAAATTGAAAAAGTTTTTTTTTTTTTTTTGTTTTGAATTTTTTCAATTTAAATTTTTTAATTATTTTATTAATTAAAATGATGACTTGTCATTTTTAAAAGCAAAATAAATTTCTAAATATTATTTTATTTGTCATATTAGCATCTAACATGCCACCTATGCACTCCATTTGCAACCTCAGATTTTTTTTGTTGCTAGGTTGACGGCAATGACCAAAATAAAAACGATTTTCTGAAATCAGAGACTGATCTAAAAGCAAAATCAATTTAAAAACTAAATTGAGAATTGAACTAAAATGTAGAGACTAAAAATATATTTTCGCATTGAAAAAACAAAACAAACACTCCTGATTGCATAGATTTATGAAAATAAGTGGACTCGAGAATCGAGATGCTTACACCAAAAACAAAAAGGCTCTGGCTAGTCATAACTCGAGCATCTCCAGCAAGCTCTTCAAATTTTTATACTGTTTAGAGAATAAACAGTTCATTTTACCTTTTGCCCACTTACTTTTTCAAATACACTTTCCAACAGACTCTTTATCTTTTTCTTTATCCCATTTAAATATTATTTTTTCATTCTTTCTTTAATATTTCTTTTTCAATCTTCTTTCATTCATCTAATTTTAATTAGAAGTGCTACGTTCTTAACATTTTACAATATTTTCACAATAAATCATATGTGATAAATTATTACTGATTTTAATTTGAACACATCACAATAAATATTTTTCAAATTCCAAACAACATTAAGAATTTTATTTTTTTTAATGAGAAATGTTGTGTCTATAACATTTTGTCACAATACTTTTATAACAAAATTTTATATGATAAGTTGTTACTAGATCTAATTTGAACCCACCATTTAAATTATTTTTTTACTCACTAATATCAACTAATAACAATCTATCACTTAAAATTTATTGTGAAAATATCGTAGTAATGTTACTCAATTTTGATTTCTTAGTCCTTATATTATTTTTCCTTTATTTCTTTTGTTTTTTTTTTTCATCCATACATTTTTTTTCTTTTTCTTGTTTTTCTCCTCCACACACATACACCTACCTTAGTATCTATCTTCACTCTTTGCTTGACTTTTTGTTTTTCTAGTTATCTCTAGAACATATCTCCACTTCTCCCTCTCACTTATGTTCTCTTTCTCTTACACACACACACAAATTTCTCTCCCTCTATCTCACACAAACAAATTCTCTCTCATAGACACAGATCACCGGCAAAGAACAAAGATTAGAGTCCTCCCCACTTCTAAGAACATGCAGCTTAATTACCATATTGGTCAGATCGGCATTCTACATTTTTTTTTTTTTTTTGTTCTGGTTTGATTACTTTTATTTTATTGTTCAGATTTCATTAGGCCTATAAGAAAGATTATTTTTGTGTTTCAAATCTTTCAATTGGATCGTTTTTGTGAGAGAAAGTTGTGTTGATGTTGTGAGAAAGAGTTGCTTCCCTTCGTTTTCTGATGAGAAGAGAGACTGAAGAATGAAAAGAAAAAAAAAAAGGAGGAAAGAGGAAAAATAATAATCTTTTATTCAACTGGTGATTACTTTAATTGAGGAAAATGTTTGGAGCTGCTGCAGTGTTTGCTACAGTGCTCTCCATGTTAAGAGAGCTACTGTAGCAAATCTAATAAAAAAATTGGAGATGGAGAGGCTGTTGGAGGGGGTTTTTTGTGTGTTTGCTCTCTAAATTAGGCTTTAGAGAGCCTATTGGAGATGCACTCATGATGCAAAATTACAAAACGTTGTTTCACATTAACTGGCAGGATTCCTGTAAAGCACAGAGACCACAAAACCGACAACAACTAGGTAATAATAATAATAATAATAATAATAATAATAATAATAATAATAATAATAATAATAAAATTTTAAAAAATTTTAAAAAATTGTTAGCATTTTTTCTATGTATCAGTGTTTTGCCCGCCTTATACACTTATGTGGCGTTTGGCATAGGAGAATCTACATTGTTTCTGATATCCAAATTTCTAAGAATATGATTTCTTACAATCTGAATGCCTAGGAATGTAGTTATTCTTGTATTTGGTTCCATTGGGAATCTCTTAAAATTCTTAAGAATGTGAGATGATAATATTTGATTTATTCTCAAGAATCTTAAATAAATTATTTATTTTTCTCATTTTATCCTTTTATTTGAATGTAAACTACCAAGTCCTTTAAAAGAAAATCTTCCTCTAAATAAATAATGAAAAATGAAATAAAAACTATTAATAATTTGCTAAGCAACCCACACATAACAGCAAAAGTGAATACCTAACAATAATAGAGAGTCCCCTTCAAACTTTTTTTTTTCCACATGTGAAACCTAAATAGAACTTTGTTAAAGAATATATCAACAGAATTGTTTATTCTGTTTATGTTATTTTGGTGGGAAAAGATATTGATAATTTGTTTTATATTTTATCTTAATTTCTTAAATGATAAGAGAAAAGGGTTAAAGTTGTTAGTTTATAAAAAATACAATTTCCTTTAGACTTGGGAATCTGGATAGTTTTAATGTAGCATTTGGTACGAGGTAATGTTTTAGGATTCTCAGAAATGTTTAAAGATTCCCATATTTGGTTGCAAATCACGCTAGGAAATCAAATGCCAGTGGAATCTGGATTCCCCCCTTAGACCCCTCTCAGTAGAAATGTGGATTCCCAACCCTTTTTCCTTATCATTTAAGCAATTAAGATAAAATATAAAACAAATTATCAATATCTTCTCTCTTGTCTTTATCTTTTCTCGCCAAAACAATATAAACAAGATAAACAACTCTGTTAATATATTTTTTAACAAAGTTCTATTTAGATTTTACGTATGGAAAAAAAAAGTTTGAAAGAGACTCCATTATTGCCAGGTATTCACTTTCATTGTTATGTGTGTGTGTTGTTCAACAAATTATTAATGATTTTATTTTTATGCGAATTTGTCAATGTATCTATCCGTATCTCAGATTTTGGTTTTGTTTAGTTTCTAGAAATATAGATCTAGATGGTAGCTTCATTTGGTTTTTTTTTTTTTTTTTTTGGATTAATGGTTTTGTTTCTAAATTCATATGTTATAGTACATGTCAATAATTTGTATCCTATCTAGTGCTTTTGATGTTTGTTTTACGATGATACAGAATGTGTATTTTTTCCATTATTTATTTAGAGAAAGATTTTTTTTTAAAGGACTTGGTAGTTCACATTCAAATCTAAGGATAAAATGGGAAAAATAAATAATTCATTTAAAATTCATAATAATACACCAAACATTATCATCTCACATTCCTATGAATCTCCCAATGAAACTAAACATAGGAATAGCTACATTTCTAAGAATGTGAATCCTAAGAATTACATTCCTAGGAATTCGGATACTAGGAGTAATGTGAATTCTCCCGTACCAAACACCACATAAAGAGAATCAACATTCCTACTAAGAGGGGTTTAAAGGGAGAATCCAAATTCCCCTAGCATCTAATTCCCTGGCGTAATTTGCAATCAAACATGAGAATCTTTAAATATTTCTAAGAATCCTAAAATATTACCCCATACCAAATGCCACATTAGGGTCAGTTTTATATACTTTAGAGTCAACTTTATACCATTTCTCTTATTTATTCATTTTTTTATTAAGTGTATGTTTAGCAAAAATTATTTTTGCCAACTTGTTTTGCTATTCAGCTTATTTTTACTATTATTCATAGGTCCCATTACACTTTTTGGTACTATTCATGGGTCACACTGTACTATTTCAGCTAACTTTAACCTTTATCTACAGTACTTTTAGTTAAAAGTTTTCAATTTCAGCAAAATAAGCAAATCCAAACAGACACTAAATGTGTGTTTGGCATGGATGAAATTTGCCAGTTTATTTTACTATTCAGTTTATTTTTACTACTATTCATGAGCCCCACTGCATTTTTAGTACTATTCATAAGTCCACTATACTATTTCAACTAATTTTTAACAAGAACCACACCAATACATGTTAACATTTTCCCAAAAAAAAAAAAAAAAAGCTAATTTTCTTTTCTCCTTTTTAACTTGCTTTTGTTATCATCAAACTTTGTGTTAGAATTTGCCTTTATGTTAGTGTTTTATCAGCTTTATTTATACATTTTAGGGTTATTTTTATACACTGTAGAGTTAACTTTATACAATTTCTCCTATTTATTAATTTTTTTATTAAGTGAGACCCATATTATTTTAATATTAACAAGCACCACACCGGTGCTTGTTAACATTTGCCCAAAAAAAAAAAAAAAAAAAAACAATTTCCTTTTCTTTTTGGTTTTTTTTTTTTTTAACTTGCTTATTTGTATTTAGTGTAAATTTTTTGATTTACAAAATCTGAAAATGGCATATCACATCATCATATTACTAAAAATATAAATATATTTGATCACACATGATATCATTTCAATAAATACCATTTTTCATGAGGGAAAAGAATTCGAGTTGGATTAGCAACATATTGTAATTATCTTTCCAAAACAAATTAAATTGCCGTTTAAGTATGATAAGATGTATTAAGTTTTAAATAAAAGCAAACTTGACAATTTTTTATTAGATGGTATGAAATATGGGTTTTACACTTTACCTTATTAAATTCAGACTCTATTTGCATATGTAAAAAATAAAATAAAATAAAAAACCATTGTCTCATTAGTCATTTTTTATTGGATGGTAGGTCATTTTCTTTTCTTTTCTTTTTTTAGTTGAAACTCTCTAAAAAAAAAATCAAATGAAAAATGGTTGAATAAAATACCAGATGAAACAATTTACCTTTAAAATTTAAAAAAAAATAAAAATAAAAAATAAAAAAACTGCCTACAGAAATCTATGATTGAAACTTTGTAACTTCCCTCCCCAATTGTACCCCTTTTTTTTAAGGATCCTCCCCAATTGTGCCTATATGGTGAGTGTGAAAAAAAAAAAAAAAAAAAAATCTATGGGGGCCTATGGAAGAAAAATCAATTAAACTCTATTTGTAGTTAAAAAATGCTTTTAAATTTGAAAATGAGAGTATATTGGTTTAGTTTAAAATTTCTGTTTATTTATATAATCTTTCAAAGTGTAATATCATCAGTACAATTATATATTTATATAATTATTTCTTAAATAAAAATAAATTCATTTAAATGAACGTCTAAATTAAAATAAATAAATTCATTCAAACACACTTCTAATGAGACAAAAAGTAACATTCTTTTTTTTTTTCTTTTTTCTTTTTTTCTTGAGAATAATAGTACATCACTTTTCACAACTATGTCACTGATTGTATCAGCACCAATAACAAAATATATCACAAACGAATGTGAAAAAAATTGTAAAATTTTGTATACTTATTGTAACTTTACTTTCTTTTACAAAAGTATATTAACATTTAATAAAAAGCAATCTCTCTACTCAACATTTTTAATGTGATTTTTTTATACATGAATAGTTAGGAGTAACGCGATTTGAACTTTACATAACTTTATTTAAAATACCAAAAAATGTCCATTGATACGAATTTTAGGGGGGGGGGGGGGGGGGGTGCTAATTCCGACCTCGAGGACAAAAGCCCGAGAGGTAAATCCAAGAAGTGAGCCAAGCCTAGAGTCCGATGAGGGATAAAAGGGTCTATTGGTAGAAAGAGGACATCTGAGCCCACAACCGAGGTAATCTGTGATACCTACTTTTCCCAAGTCCCATTATCAAGGTAATCCCTTAAACCATCTTTCCCAAGACGACAAAGATCACCAGAGAACAACTTTCTCCCTCGGCTGGGACCACCCGTCACCCACACTCCCTTTAAGGAACACGAGGAAGAAAATACAGAACCCAATGTAACAGTCACTTCCACATTAATGAGATCCCTCACCTAATGTCAACCACATTAAATACTGAATAACTGGTCTGAACAGTGAAACACCCCCAAAAATCTTACATCATATTTAAGAAATAACGGGGCGAGAAGGTGATGGGACAAGTATCCCCCAAATTCAACTAAGAATAGGATAGCTAACGGATGAGGGGGAAATGGCTATAAAAGGAGGCGGAGGACACCAAGAAAGGGGATCGAGAAAAAAGAAAGAACTTGAGCAAGAACAACCGAGGTAATCTGTGATACCTACTTTTCCCAAGTCCCATTACCAAGGTAATCCCTTAAACCAACTTTTCCAAGACCACAAAGATCACTAGAGAACAACTTTCTCCCTCGGCCGGGACCACCCGTCACCCACACTCCCTTTAAGGAACACATAGTTAGAACTTTTTATTTATATCTATCACTTAGAACCCATCTTTGTACTACAGGAATATCATTTCTTCATAAATAAACACATGATCCAGCTACTTTCTGTTTTTTATTAACTACTTAGTCTTTCCATTGTAAACTCTTCTCTCCCATTTGTCAGAAATTAGTTGTGCTAGTTAGGAATTCTTGTTTAGGACCTCTATCAACTATCAAGTGTTTTTGACTCGCATGTGAATAACATAAGAATTAAGTAAAAATTTTATTACCATTTAATAAAAAAAATTCTAAACTAACATAATTATCTAAGAGTAATTTTTTGCATGAAGTTCATAAAGGTGTGAACTTATGCTAAGAATAATACGAATGATATAAGAACTCGATGAAAGTTCAATCAATTAACATATGGTGATTAAAAGTGTAAGGACCCGATTTGTACCCAAACCCAACAGTGTGAAAGGAGTAGGCCCAAAAAGCCCAATACAACGAAATTTATAGAGAGTGGGCTTACAACTTAGATTCTATAGATATTGGATAACACAAATGATGGGCTAGATTCCCAGTTCACATACAACAAGACGTTCATATAACTGAAATTCTCCTCGGACGCGCGCCGAGGACAACGTGTATTGCTTTCCTTTTTTCTAAAAAAAAAAAATATTACACTTGAAGGTGATGGGTACAGTAACCCTCTCTTACTTTTTTTCTCGTTCCTCTCTCCCTATTTCAAATGCCCCTCCATTCTCTTTTATATTTTTTCTCCTTATCTCCATCGTCCACGTCTGGATCAAATCATCAATGCAGATACTTGTCCCATCCACCGCCCTCTTGAAGTCTTCCCACAATAGCTGTAAGGCTAATCACCATTATCTCAGATGTCACTTCCATGCGGCTAGAGAGGTTGGTGTAGAGTTTTAAATGCAGTGGTAGCAGCTTTTTATAAGATATTTCCCACCTGTTCTTCCTCTCTGTGCTCTTATGGAACATATTTTCATCCGCGAAACTTTCACCTTATCCGGCTGAGGAGACACTCCTTCTCGGACTATTTCCATTAGTCTTTCCCATGACAATTCGCTCGTGGGCTTTTAACCTTAACAATGGTGCTACTACCAAACCCACCTCAGACAAGCAGATACGTTCAGATCAGGCCTAAGGCCCAAGAATACACCTTGGACCTTTTGCCCTCATAAAAAGTATGGATTCTACTCACACACAAATAAAAGAAATCTTACACTTGTTCTCCTTTATAGAAATAACTAGTGTCTTATAAAGCAATAATGAATGAAACCAACAATTAGGTGGCATTTGGTTAGGGAAAATCTATATTACTCCTGCATCTAGATTTCAATCAATTTGATGTCTAGCAATTTAGATATTTGGGAATGTAATTATTCTATATTTGGTTTGATTGGGAATCTAATAAGAATCCTAGGAATATGAGATGCTTATATTCAATTTATTTCTAGGAGTCTTATAAGAATTATTTATTTTTTCCAAAATATTCTTTGATTCGTCAATTTATAATTATTTATCAAACCTTTCTTTTTTAATCTTCCTCCAAATAAATTCTAAAAAGAATAAATATAAACTACAAATCATGAAAAAAATCAATAATATTATTGTACAAAATTTTCTAAATGATATGTATAATCCAAAAATAATTATTTAAATTGTCATTATATAATAATTATAATTTTTTTCAATCAGTTAAAGGCCAAAAAGAAATGGGTAAAATTATCAGTTTATAAAAAATGTAAATTTGTCCAAGCATGGGAATGTGGATATCTATCTTTTATAAAGGGTTACCACATTCCTACAAAAAGGGGTTTGAGGGGGAATTCAAATTCCCCCTAGGCATGTGATTTTCTTGTGTGATTTGCAGTCAAACATGAGAATTTTTTGACATTCCAAGCATTCTAAAAGATTATCCCATACCAAACACCACCTTAATAGTTAATTAATTTTATTAGTAATTTTCAAAATTATACAATTATCATTAGTAGTCAATTTGTTGTAAATCAATAAAGCCCCAAAAGGATTTCGCATATTCACAAGAGCATACTAATTGTAGTGGAAGAATTGATACAACAAATTTTAGTTTGAAGACCTCTTTATTTTATTTTTATTATTATTATTATTATTATTATTATTATTATTATTATTATTAACTAGTCGCAAATTTACCCGATGTGTGAGAATAAATAATTATTTTATAATTATGGTATAATATATAATTTATTCTTTAAAATTTATTGAAGATAATTTATTCTCCCTAATAATTAAACAATTTGTAAAACTATTTTCTATCTTTTTGTCTCTACCAATATATCATTATGTTATTGTTACTCTTTCTTTTATGTTGTTTGCATCCCATACATTCTTCAGTAGAAACCAATGTTAACAATGAGAATGAAAAAAAGTCCTAAGTGACTAAGTTCCTAAATGACCAAGTTAAATTATTAAGTCTAAGTTAACAAGTTTAATTGGACTGAATTAATTTAAAGTAAATCATCTCCAAGTTAACATAAATCATCTCGAAGTAAAGTAAATTGCAGGAAATTTAACAAATTAATGCCTAAATTATTCTAATTCTAAATTGATTCAAAGTAAGCACGAATTTAAGATCAAATATAAGGAAACAACTAAATGTCGCGTCAAAACTTGGTAAGTACTTCATTAGAAAACACTACAGGTACAAAGGGAATGAACTTACAAGAATAAAGCCCTCTACAAAGCCTAAGAACTACTAGATCTCCTAAGAATCGAACTACATGTGATCTCAAAACAGGGCTCTAGTGTGTTCTCAATTGTACGTGATGTCCTTTTCTAGTAGAATCATACCCTATTTATACTTGAAGCTCTAAGCCAACATTTATGCTTGATTCCTTTCCCTATGTGTATCTCCTTAATTAACACTCATTTACAAGTGTCTTGTTATTAATTAGTAGAACTTGGTAACCTCTTATAACCCACCTTGAGGAAACTACTTCCTTTCTATCTTTGTTTTTTATCTTCGTTTAACCGGCTGAGTCCCAAACCGAAACACAAAATGTGTGTGTTTTTTTTTTTTTTTTTTGTGAAAAATTGTGAAAGTTTTGTCTGTTTAAAATAATCAATAATGAAAGTATTTTGTAGATAATTTCATTATTTCACCTAACCTTTGATCTCTCCAATTTTTTTTACTTAATTTGGATTTGGTGTGTGTGTATATATATTAAATATATAAAATAGCGGTAAACCCGAAACGGTACACCGGTATTGACCGGTATCCCACATGTTCTATACCTGGCTTAAATTTGTCCCCAACAATAGACGGTTAGTTCCTGTTTCCAAACTTGATTAAAAATTTATTTTTAAGTTGTTAAGCCAACATTTATGCTTGATTCCTTTCCCTATGTGTATCTCCTTAATTAACACTCATTTACAAGTGTCTTGTTATTAATTAGTAGAACTTGGTAACCTCTTATAACCCACCTTGAGGAAACTACTTCCTTTCTATCTTTGTTTAATTAGCATGTGTTTTAGGGTCCGTTTGGTACATGTGTTTAAAAACTGAAAATTGCTGTTTAAAAACATTTGTGAAAATACGTGTGGGTGAAAAAGCGTGTGAAAATAAGTGTAATGTTGTTTAAAAATTGAAAATTGTTGTTTGAAAACACAAACCAAATACCCCCTTAATGTCTGACTATTTTCATTAACCACTCGAGATAAATTTCCGTATTTTCCTCGAGGTAACTACCTTAGATTAACACCACTTGTTGGTTTAATTATTTTCCACTTGGGCATCCACATCTTCTCTACTTGTTACACGGTTGAACCCTACTCTACCACATGTTCTCTACTTGATTAATTATTTGTCCCCAACTATAGATCCTAGGTTAGTTTCCTGTTTCCAAACATGATCTAAAAATTTATTTATTAAGTTGTTAATATGGCACTAATTATATTGTCATGTCAATTTGTTAATTAGTGTCAAGTATAGTTATAATTAACACCGAGTTTTTACTTCATTATGAAACAAAAATCAGTCAAATTCACCGACTAGGTATTATAGGTCAAAGAAGGCTATGAAACATACTCATCCCTACGCAACAAACCAGAAGATCTTATCACTTGTCGATTACTCTCACCAAATTTTGTTTGATTAAAGCAAGTGGAATGTTGTGAGATTCATGGTGTGCATGTCAATCAAACTACATTGTGATTGGTGATAAAGCCACAAGTCTTATGATTTAGGTCACCCGCTCAATATAGTGCCTCTTGAATATAATATAATTAACATTTTAAATATTTATTCCATGCCAAATAACCTGCCTCATGCAATCCTAAATAGGCTACATTAGTATAACAAGTCTAACCATTGGACAATGACTAAAAAAAAAGCATTGATTAATCCCCCACCTCTTAAGTCTTTTGTTAGGGAAACTAACATTATAACGCTTTTACCATTTGGCACCTAATCTTGACATCTTTGTTTTGGGTTAGTAGAGTTTCACTAACCATTGAAGACTTTTCATGACTACCTACCTAGATAAGTCCAAGGACAGAGAGTGAAAGAGAAAGAAATTATAACCAGAAAAATATATAATATGTAAAATAATAACATATGCATGACGAACATCTTACGTGTGCTGGGCTTGTGGAGCCATGTGTTAGACCCATAACAAAGATTGATGCATACTGGTTTGACTAACAGCAATGTTATTGTGAACACGAGAAAAGTGCCTAACTGACTATTTGCCCCTATACACGAGTGCTTGGATTTTCTTATAAGAATTTGAGTTTGACAAGCTGCTAACCAATAGTTTAATGTAATGGTTGCTCTCAAAGAGTAAAACAAACCAATGCCAGGGTATCTTTGAAGTCATTTCAGTTTAAAAACAGAGACAATACCATGCCTTTTATTTTCAAATGAAATGACTTAATATTCTGAATTAGTGAGACATATATATATATATATATATATATATATATATATAAAACTTCATTTGATGAGGTTTTTAATATAGGGACACTCTCAAAGTCTCAATAGTAAAAAGCATCACACAGCATGTTGCATGACCTAATGTATAAAAAGAACTTGGGTAAGAAATCACCAATAGCATGGCATTTGACATGTTAAGTGATTATGAAATCTAGTCAATTCTTCAATGATGCTACACATCAAGATTTTAGTTTCTTCAATAGCTGCTTAATTAGACTTGTAATTTTGCTTTCTCATCTGCTTGTTCACAATGATCTAAATTTGAACTATTTTATATGTTTAGGCACAACAATATACCCGATCGGTGTTTTGATCTGATAATAAAGAGTTATCATCAGGAACGGAAACCATAAGTTAAAACTCTTTTTCCAAAAAAAAAAAAAGACACAATAATAAGCCTATGGACATATAAATTCATACCTAATTAATATGTCAAATTGTGATTGGTACATAATAAATTAAATGTTAGTAGTGCACCTATGTAAAACGATACGTTGCATTCATTATGTAAGTCCATAACTTCGTAAGGGAAAATTATAAGTCCATAAATAACTTGGGTCCCACCATGAATTATAAAGAACCCACCATTTATGTGTACTTCTGGGAGTATACAATAATTTTCCCTTGGTAAGATGTGAAATAGGAGTATGAATTGTTGAACAGAAAAGCTTTCAAGCCTTAAAGGTGATAAATAGATTTTTTTATAACAGCTCATTGAAAAAAAATCTTTTACATGCACTTCAATCCGACATAATTTTTTTTTTTTTTTTTAAATGGGATGATCAACATATTTCCTAGTAAATGACAAGCCGTAAGCCTTTTCAGTTCAAAAAAAAAAAAAAAAAAAAAAAAAAGATTATCCAAATAGTAAATAACTAATATTTTCCAAGATAAGTCGGCTCCAACTCCAAGTAGTATTATATAAACTCCAAGATTATTTTATTTTAGTATTAAAAAAAATCAAAGATTAGTTGGTGCTTCTCAAATATTTTTTTTCAATCGCCTAATTTATTTTTTCAATTATTCTCCAAGATTACTAGGTTTGGGAATTTGGCAATTAATTTGGTTTTTATTGGTATTTAGTGATTTAAAAGGTTCTTTTTTTTTTAATAAAAAAGGTGATGTTAGGATATTATAATTTTATTATATAGATTTTATAAATTGATGTGTTAATTTTTATACACACAACAAAAAAGTACTAGTAATTATGAAATTTATTTACCATATTCTTCTTCTTTTTTCTTTTTGATAAACAAGGCTAATCTTATTGTTTAAAAGCTAATAAATATGTCCCAGGTTACAATAGGAGAAACATCAGCTGGTACTTCTTCTGATCAGACTAGAAAATCCAAAATAGACTTTGCCCTTTTTGCTTATACATTGGCTACCACATTCACAGCACACTCCTTTAATTGGGTATGCCTTATTAAGAAATCATATTTGGTAAGCCTAAACTTGATATAACAAGGACAAATACAATTGGCAGAACCATGTAACAAAAAGCATGCTGAAATTGAATTTTCCAAAATTTAATGGGTTCCTGCTAATAATATTTTCAAATTTAGCAAATAACAACTCAAACAAGTTTTAAAAAAGAAAATCAAACAAAAAAATTTCAAACTTGGAAAGATTAAGTAAGATGGAACACAGATTGGGTCCACTGCTCCTATGCATTGAATCTGTAAAGATTATGATACGTCAAGATTCAATAGAAACACTAGACCTGAGTCAAATCCGATAAGATGTTGCAAGTGTAATTTGATAAATATCAACCAGTCATAAGGAGGGTGTCCCTTCTATTAATTGGACAACCCTAACTTATCCCAGTGTACTTTTGCATTTGGTTGGCACCACCTTAACAACAACACCAACAAAAAATTCTTCATATGCATATTGGAAACCAAATCCACGCAATTGTATGTGATTCATGTACCTGAAGCCCCACATTCCCATTTTTATTTTACACTCTGTTTGTTTTGATAGAAAACCTTATATAATAATAATTTCTATGTTTTCTAGTGTTTGGTAGCATAAAAAAAGATGAGTCAAAGAAAAACTATTTTTAGTCAACATAAAAAGTATGGCTTATTTTTAGAGATTGTTTTTCATTAAATTTTTTTAGAAAACAACTATATCTTATAGTAAGCTAAATAAGGAAAGTTAGAAGATTGTTTTTCAATTCATTTAAAATTGCTACCAAACATTGAAAAATGAAATAGTTTTATAGAAAATATTTCTTAAAAAATTACTCATTTTCTAGAAACCATCATTGCTAAAAGAAACAAAGCGTTAAACATTATTCAACAAAAAAGGTTATGCCATTGGTTCAATAAAGAAGTGTTTTTTTTTTTTTTTTTTTTTTGGTATTTTCTTTTGCTGAACTTAAATGAGTGTTGACACCTTGACAAAAAATTATTATCATCTTTAAAGAATTTTGACCACCTAAGCTTTCCCGAGAATCTTTTGTTACCAATTTGGTTCTAAAAATTAGAGCAATCATCAATCTTTCTTTTCAATATCAAAGGCATCCTCTCTATTTGCTTGGAAAATGGAGAGAATGCATTCTATGATTAAGATTTAGAATTTAATAAATTAAAAAGTGAATATAATACTATGTTATTGAAAATCATAGTATGACACCATATACACTCTTGGATTCAATAAAACTAAATCTGAACTACGAAATGAAGTCTTTCCATTTGACTCAAATAAAGAGAATCATAATTGTCTCTTTTTTTTTTTAATGTCCTCAATCTCCCAATTTATTATGATAGAAGAGTGGTGTTAGGAATATTACAAATTTTTTTATAAATTTATTCGTAAATTTTTAGACACAAAATGAAAAGGAAATTTTGAAAGTAACTACCAATTTTATTACAAAAATCTTATAAATCTATAAGTCAACTTTTAGACTCAGCAGTTTGTAAAGCTTATATTATAGAATATAGGATATCTATAATCACTCATCATATAATATTGCGGTAGTTGGTTTTGTATAATGTCATTGAAATTAAAATCATATAGAGTAAATCATAAATATTTTGAACAAAGGTTTTGTATAATACTATGGGTCATCGTAGTTTTGTAATACTACTATGTTTTTAGAGTTTATCATATGAAGCCCATCGTGAGTGTGTGTGCACGCAAGGGTGATAGTCAACCTATAATAAGATGCGACATCCCATAAATCATACCATTTTCTGTATAACAATAAATATTTATTAATTTTAAGAAGAAATTATACTTTATCATCTTAAACTATATCTCAAATTATATTTTGTACTCTAAATTTTTAGAATGCACGATTAGCACCCTAAACTATAACTTATGTTACACTTTGCATTCTACCATTAATAAATGAGAAATTATATTTTATTATCCTAAACTATACTCTCAATTTGCACCCTATAAACTTTGGTTTTCCATCCAAGATAGTAGCAAAATTAACGGCAGGGGGCAAAGTGTGACATAGGTTATAGTTTAGGATGTTAACTGTGCATTTTATTAATTTATGCTGTAAAATGTAATTTGAGGTATAGTTTAAGATAGTAAAGTGTAATTAACCCATAATTTAAGCATCTCATACATGCCACGAATAATTATAAATTATAGTTATATAATCCAATACTTATTTTTACCAAAAAATAAATAAAGGTTATCTTTTCTCATATATATATATATATATATAAGGCCTTGTATTTCTATCTATACCCTTGAATAAGTTTAATGTAAAAAATAGAAATTAATAGTAAATATATAGTTACTCAAGCTTTTTGCAATGAATGTACACCATTAAGGTTGAACCACTTTAATCCCTTATATTCTTTCTAAGTTCACTAGCGTTTTCTTGTTCTAACATGATATGAGAGCTAGAGCTATGTCTTGACTTTTCTAGCATGGTGTTAGAGTTAGGTGTCCTTACTATTGTTGTTTACTACTCTTCAAGCTTAGTTTACTTAGATCAGCCAAAGGCCTTGTAGCTGAATTGACACCTCCCCATGTACAAAGTGCTTGGGGATTTAGGGGAGAAAGGGTTCGAGCTGCGGGATTAACAGCATGTTGTAATTATTTTTCAAAAAAAAAAATTTAGTTAGATCAAGGGTTTCCATCAATATGAAATCACAAAAATTCTATTCCATCCTTAAACTTGTCTTGATTTATTCTTCATTGAAACTAGAATGTGTAGATACAATGGAAAAGTTAATAAAATAGAAAAATAATAATGCAATATTGATGATAAAGAAAATGTCAATGAAGAAAGTAATTTCGTAAGATGATGAAAATTTTGATAACATTGACTTATACAAAGTATATTAAGCAACATGATAAATATATAAGAAAAAAATTATATTCGTTTGACTTTTATATAATGTATTATCACTTATGCGTTTGATCAATTTGAGTATGATTATTATAAAAACATTTTAATTTGGTTCATTTAGTTAGCTTTGTTAAATATTAATATATAAGTGATTATTAAATTATTCATTATTTGAATATATTATGAAATTATAATATAAAAATCTTTTTATATATATATATATATATATATATCTATAATTCTTTTTTTATAAGTTTTGTTAAGAGTTTGTGTATCTTATGATACACAATACCAAAAAAGGGAAAAAATATAAAATTGATTCACGATATGATTCATATTTTAATAACTATGGTTACACCATGAATTGATTTTGTATAATATCACAAGCTACCATAATTTTGGGTTGCAAGATTAGGCCTATTATATTCCTATATATATTAGAGGATCAAATTTTAATTGAAACTAGTTCAAAGGAATATTCTTCCCAATTGAACCCACTACGTTGTAATTCAAATAATCATCCATATGTATATTAAATAACATACCCTATCTAATTGCCACATAACATATCACTTAGTAAGTCATGTTGATCATATCTAATCACAATGTAATGGTTGGAGAAGATTCCTTCCAATCAAGGAAAAAAATTTATATTCTACTTATCGTATTATATACGCTGTATTCTTATATAAACCCTTTAATTGATTCATTGTAACAAAAACTTTCATAGTAAATATAAAGCTGCCTAGGCTGCTAATTCTGCAACTTGAATCATTTATCCCCTAAACTTACAAGCACTTTGTGCATGGAGATGTGTCAATCCTCTCTCAACTTATTTAAAGTATGTTCCTAAAAAATAAAATAAAAAAACCTTGTTTAGAATATTTTCTTTTGGAAAAAACTTAACTCCAAACTTGTTTGAAACTATCTTGTTTGAAACTATCTTGTTTTGGTCCATAATGTGGTTATTAAAGGGGTCATCTAGTTAACTTTTTTTTATTTGTCATCGACTTGTTTAAATGATATATATATAGATAGTCTTATAAATTACTATGTAATGTGTAGGTTCTAATTAGTTCAACGAATAAAGTTCTTCGCCTACATTAAAAACCAATTAAAATCTTAGTCTGATGATAAAACGTATTCATCATGATGTAGATGTCATAAGTTGAAATTTTACCATATCTATCAAAAATATTGCTACTTAATGGGTTGGAAACGAAAGTTTCAAATATATCTATCAAAAATATTGTTATGTAATAAGTTGGAAAAGATAACTCTAATATGTTTGGGTCAAACTTTGTTCTTTTCTTATTTTAATACAATATAATATCAAAGTCTTTTCTAGTCTATTTTTAACATCAAACTCATTAGTTTTAGTTTTTTTTTTTTTTTTTTTTTTTTTTTTGGAGGGAGACCTTATAGCTAGATGGCGCTCAATTTTTCTCTTATTTCTTCTATAACCCTATCAATCTTAATTTTTTTTTACTTGATTTTTGTTTTAGTATAGGTGTGTGTATATTGTTAGGGGATGTCAAGCTTACAACCAGATAGAATCCCGGATCACCCTTTTGAAAGAAGTTGGAGGTGCCACTAGATAAACCTAGATAGATCCAAGAGGTCTTTGACAATCTTAATTCTATTCTAAGAATTTGTAACAACTATTTTTGTCTCTCCAGGTTTAAATTCTGATTCCACGTGCCCTTGGGGGGTAATCATTATAAACTTATATCCAATTCAAGAATATTATAATTTAAACTAGACATAGTTTTATATATACTGTTTAACTGAAAAATTAACTATATAAACAATTATTTAACCGGTTTGAATTATTATTTAAACAATTATTCTAATTCCACATTCATTTATGGGGTTGGGGTGTAATTAGTTCAACTAGTAAAGTCTTTTTTTTTTTTTTTTGGGTCAAATAAGAAATCTCGTATTTTATTTCAATATTTACACCAAAAAACTGATCATTATCTTAACTGGATGATAAGAGCAATTATCTCAAGGTTAACGTCATATATATGTGTTGAATTTTATTGTATAAAAAAATTTCACATTGTTTTTACTATAATAAAAATCTGACTCAAATTTGAAAGGTCAGATGTATTTGGTCTGGTAGCAAAATCTATCAAGTAAGCATACATTATCAAATTCAATACTCGACCTACTGTTGTCAAACGGTGGAGCCAAAGATGGGAGTGACAGCAACGCAATACAACCTGGTAGATTTAGATTAACTAAACCTGGTCATGCAAACTTGTGCTTCAAAGCAACTTTGGCAAAGATTCTTTTAATTCGGAAAACATCATGTCAACTTTAACAACAATTTCATTAATAAATAGGCAAAACCCAGGTTGGAGAACTTACTACTAGAATTGACTGAACCTGCCATAAGGAACCCCACTAGCCCTTTTGCACTTGCATGAAATATTCATTTTTTAAACCACATATTTGGTTCACTTTGGTTCTTTACTAATACTATAATAAATTAACGATGAATTGCACATTTGGTCCTAAAAATTTGGTGCAACTTAGATTTTAGTTTCTCAAATTTGAAAAATTCAATTTTAATCCCTCAAATGTTTAAAAAAGAATGATTAGCCTTTAATTTTTTTATATATATGATAGTATTTCAATCTATGACGTCTGCTTCATGATAATTGTTCATTATCATGATAATTGCTCTTTATTATTTTGCCAAGATATTAATCAGCTTTTGTGTAGGCAGGGTTAAAGTCCATATTTCTTGTTCAATAGCAAAAGACAGTACCAGTCAGTTGAGCTAACTAAACTCACTCCTTCTATCTCTAATAGGTCCTCCTCTCATTGGAAAAAGAAATGTATTTAATACATGCATCTTCTCAAAAGAAGGCCATGTCACCAGAAAATAAAATTTATTTAATACATGCATCTTCACAAAAGAAGGCCATGTCACCAGACTAACCACACAATTCGCCACAACTTAATATTGTGGTGGATTACAATGGTAGACAATCTTTTTCATATAAATTTACTATTTTTCTTCCGTTATTCATAGTCAATCACGTCAAAGTTGTGGTATAAAAATTGTGTCTCTATACTTTTCCAATTAAAATTGTTGCATCACCAATTTATCCAACATGTTGTTATGCAAACAAAATGGGTGAAAAATTATGGAAAAGTCTAAATTGTTCGATTTTAAACATTTAATGGACTAAAATTGAACTTTCCAAATTTGTGGGATTAAAATTGAACTTGTACCAAATTTTAGGGACCAAATGTGTCCCTTGAATTAAAATTCAACAGGTAACAAATTTTAAATTATAGTCGGGTTGTTTAATCTGCACGGTATTCATGTTTAGTTTTTTATTTTTTTTATATAGGAACATTTTATACTATTTCAAGATGTAGAAATAAAATATAAAGGACCACTTCAACACGTTACAAAATTTTTCCAAAATGAATTAATTTATAGCCCACTTCTTTAATCAACATTGACCCAATTTGGTAGTTAGCTAAACAGCAAAACTCCTTATTTTCTTCTTCTTATTACTTATAAGTATCAAATTCCTATTGAACTTCTTTAGGTGCTTTGTTTTTTTTTTTTTAGTCTTAATTTCTCATTCAATCATGTCTCCTCATCTACATTTTGGTTAGATTGTAAAGCAGTTACTAATTAAAGCTTAGAGTTTGACTCATTAAATTGCTTGTTTACTCAAAGAAAGTGAAACAAATTAAAGATATGAGTGATACTTGAGCAGCAGGTTCAAGATGAGATCTTCAAACAGGAATTTCAATTACCCTAATTTGGACCACTTTGTGGTTTGGGCCATTAGTAAGAAAAAACATGGCCACTTTGATTCTGATTAGCAAAATAAAATAGAAAAAACATAAATGATAAATTTATTTCCTGGCTGATTTTGTATCTAAGCAAAGCAATAAATGCAATCTATAGATACTGCTTACCATAAATCTAATTTTTTTGTTCTTTTCCTTTAAATTAAGATCTCCTGATGGGTCATTGCTTTACCTAAAACTGTTAGTGACAATTCCCAAGGAAAACGTTAGGTGCCTCCAACATCAAAAGTTTAATTTTGGATGGTGAAAATACATGGGTCATAAATAATAGAACAGAGTTCACACACTGACCTTGATGTGAGAGAGAGGCAGTCAAGTTATTAAGTTATTGTGTAGGACTTATTGGTGTGTGTTCCGACCTTTCTTTGAGTCTCACATTGGTGAAAATGAATTTATTTAGTCTTATATATATTCTTGTTAGCTAGCCAAAGACCCTTTCCTTTGAAGCTTACTTGAGGAGAAGGTATTTGGTATCACATTGATATATCAAATCTCTTTGACTTTCCCATGTGAGAGAGATTTGTCACCGTGACATTAAAAAAATTTCTACTTTCTACATTAGGTTTTGTTTAAACTGTAATGGTATATATGCAAATTTTTACACTATCTTTCACAATTGTTGAAGTTGTCAATTATGAGTAGTAGACAATTTTTACATTAATCCATCACTTTTAATTCTCGCCACTTATATTCGATCACTTCAGTAATAGTGAAAAAAGTATATATATATATATATATATATATATATATAATTATTGTTTAAATTACATGTTAAGACTCCAATATTCTCAAAATGAGTCGAACTGCCTTTTTGACATAAGTAAAAAGGTTGATAATGGAGAGGGATGTAGGTTTGAACCATGAACTTGAGGTATCATTAAAGATATCATTACTACTGGACTATCACTTATACCCTGAACCACATTTTATTCGAACCATTCTTTTATTTTTCTTTTTCCTTAGAAGTTGTTGTGGGTTGAAGTAGGAGGTGGGATTCAAACGACAAACTTAAGACACCATAAAAAATCTTATAACTATTGTACTATCACTTAAAACCCAATTGAACCAATTTTTACTCCAAGTCTCCAACCATTCTTCTTCTTTTTTCCCCTTTTTGGAAGTTGTTGTGGTCTGACTTAAATTTGTCATTGGGCTGGTACATGACTGACTATTTTGTTTTTTTTTTTTTTTTTTTTAAATGACCAGATCGAAGGAACTTCTCTCTCCATTAGTCTATCTCAATAACTTTGGCCCATCTACACTTCTCTCTTGAATCTTGACCCCTCCAATTTCCTAAGCCCCTTAACTCTCTCGATGGGAAGAAAACATTCAAGATAAGGATTGTTTGAATCTTCACCTTGGTAGTGCATCCTTAATGCCATAACCTAACCTCAAGAATATATCATATATGTGCCGAAATCCAATTTCACCAAATTAATCATTATAGGTGGCAGAAAATTAGCCTTTAAGAACAATGCTTTATATAAAAATGGCCAAAATCCATTGGGCAATGGGTACCCATCCCGGCCCAACCCGATTAGTGTGGATTTTACCCAACCCCACAGGAAATTCGGGTATTGGGGCAGGTCTTGTCACATGCCCGAATCTGGTGGCGAGTTGCAATTATTGAAGGTTCTGTAATTAGAACATATTGAGCAATAATTGCATACATACTGTAATTTTTCTTTCCAAATTTGGCATAATAGTCCAAAAAAATCACCAATGGTTTGGATATCTATGGATACATCTTTGCAAGGAGACATTACTTTTGCTAATTCAAATTGAAATGTGATATAAAATCGGTCTATTTCTGTTTATTTATTATTAAAAAAGAAAAAGATATAAAAAAGCACAAAAAAGGGGGTTTTGGGTCAGGTCTAAGTATCCTATTTGGTTAAGTAGCTTTGGAAGAGTCATAAACCTTTGGACCTGAAATGGATTATGAACTTATATATACGTTGAAATCCTATTTTGTTAAAAATAAATAAATAAATAAATAAATAAGAGAGAGAGAGAGAGAGAGAGAGAGAGAGAGAGAAATTGGCTTTTAGTTTGAAGGTTTGGATGCAAAATCACGTTTTTAACTTTAGATCATCCAATCCTATGAATACCAACCGGTATCAGAAACTGAAAAACAATGTAATGTAGAGCTGAAAAAAATTTTGTTCACCACGATTGTCAAATAAAAGCTGAAACAGATGAATACGGCATTGAGCTGCAAGGAGAAACAATAATTCAAGGTACTAAAATCTGATATAGATTCTTATTATGTAAGCATATAATAGTTGTAGTCACCAATTAATTTATGTGATACAACTCAAATCATTTATGGTTTTCTGAGATGTAAATCTTTCGTTGATGACTTTAACATGTCCATGCAATTATAGTTACCAACATTTACAAACACTTACCAAGGATTTTATAAACTTTCCAGTAATAAGAGTGAGTCATTGAAACAAATAGTTTAATCGAATTTTTCATTTGAATTTTATAAATATAAATAAATAAAGGGTCAAGTCTGGGTATCAATGCGTAAAAATCCACATAATAATCGGGTAAAAGTGCTTAACAAATATCAAAATCTGGGTATACACGGATAAAAGGTTGGGGTCGGACTCAGGTATACCCAACCCAAACTCAGTCCATGGCCGTCCCTTTATATGAGTCTATAGCTACAGCACTATGAGATCTTCCCTTTGTTTTGTTCTTTACTTCTCTTAATTTGTTAAGATCTTCCCTTTGTTTTGTTCTTTACTTCTCTTAATTGGTGTAACAAATACTGGTTCTAATAGAATGGAAAAGGTAAGAAGAATGTTGAATTTTGATGAGTTTTTGTATTGAGGCTATGGGTAAGGGCTTTGAGTGTGGTCAGTGCTTGATGCGGAAAAGTAGCATTGATTTACAAGTAGTGTATCATAATAACGACACATGAATTGTGTTATAATTTTTAACATCATAAAGACTACCAAGATGTTTATATATAAATTATTAGGTATTTTTGAAATAGTAAAATTAATTAATAAAACCTATTATTATGTGAAAAAATGGAGTAACACATCACTATATTATTCCTAAAATATTGGATAATTACTCAATGTTCATGCTCCTCCATATTCAGTTAGATTTGCCTTGCGATTTTAGTAGTTATTAGAAATCAGCAGGGGTAGGTGCCTGCTTCAATGTTCTCTAGGATTTCATGAATGTTGTGGATGGAGTTGATTTGTTTTTCTTGGCAGCAAATTCACTGTTCAACCAAGTGGTGGAAAAAGGACTGTGTCAGAGAGACTTGGGAGGCATCTATAATGTAAATAATCCAGGTTGTAAAAACTTTTTAATGCTCGTTTATTTAACATTATAGTCCTTTTTTATTTTTCTTTTTTTGCTAATGTAGCACATTATTATTCAAATACAAGAAACAAAAGAAGTATTCTTCCTACAAGCGTTCACAACTGTTGGAGGAAGAAGATACTTAGGTGTATGTTTAGGAATAGCTTATTTAGCTAAAACAAAAAAATTTACTGTACATAAAGTTAAAAACTAGTCGAAATAGTATGATAAGACTTATAAATAGTACCAAAAAGTATAATAAAACTCATAAATAATAACAAAAATAAGCTAAATAGTAAAAATACTGTCTTTTTAAGACAATGCCAAATACAACCTTATTAAAGCAGAAGGAAGACCTACGAGTATCAGCAAATTTTACTAAAGAGTCACTCCTTTATTTAACAAAAGGGTCACTCCTTATATTTAACAAAAGAGCCAAGCTTATGCATCAACCCGCCTAATTTTCCTAAACATTATGACCCACTCCGCTCCACCCCACACCGACTCTCACATATATTATATCGATTTCCATGCCAATTGACCGAAGTTCAACTGGTTGGTTGAGATGTCAAGTTAGGTTCTCTTTAAACCAATAAGACCCCAACCCAACTTGCATATATATATATATATATATATATATTATGTCATATGTTAACAAGCTCACCCGCAGTAAGAAACCCAAAACCTAGAAAAGTCGCATTTTTATCAACAATAGAGGATATAACAATCTCTTTTCCAAGCACTTAGTCCTTTTGCACAGCTAGCAGCCTGGCATACATTTGAAGCAGATGTTGGGCATAAGAATCTCCTCTTGATAACATTGACCTAGTTCTTAGTGGAACTCAAAAGAAGCCATGGCGTCTCCACATGCATATACTTTTTTATCCTTACAATCTCCTTTTTGTGAGTGAACCCATAAACATTCCTTCTTATCCACCTTCTCTATCGACAAGCCACTGTTTCAATCAATAATCTCCATCACCAGATACCAAGGAATAAATTTGGGAAAGTTTATTCCAATAACCAAAAGTCACCTTGGCTTTGCCTGGTACACCTTTATTTTGGACTCACATTACATGCCATCCATAATAATGAGCTCCAACATGAATTCATAAGAGAAATCTCAATTCCATAAAATTCATGGCCTACGCCATCTAAAATTAGAAATGCATATCAAAATTCAAAATATTGTACATGCACAAAAAGTTAACAGTAGATGTAGAAAATAAGGCGCATTAACAGCATTTGGTACCAGAATGGTTCCTTAGAACAAGTTTACTGCCACATTTTGGTTTTATCCACACGCACGCAACTTTCACGTTCATAAAAGTATCGGTAACATAGTACCTCAACTGGTTTCCTATGATAGTACCACTTAACAACTGCCACCTCTCAGTGCAAGCACCAGATGAAGGACAGAACCACCCTCAATATTGTAGTCTTTAGCTGTTTTGTCATCTCCAAGCTGCTTACCAGCGTAGATAAGCCTGCAATCAGTAATAGTTCTAATGAGATAATAGTTTCAAATCATATAAGACACAGGCACTGACCATATTTGGCATTGGCTAGCACTCAAACAAAGGCACAGACACAGACCATATTCAAAATTCACATTATTTTCACCAAGAACCAATTGAATGAAATTGATTTATATGAGAAGCAACAGGTTAAATTAGACATTGATGAAAAACAAATTTGGAAGTAACTGTTAAAGATGAAAATTTTTCTTTGCAGAAAATCAAGCAACAGTTAACAACAAATGAATAAAATTTGTGCCTAATAGCAATTCAAAAGCATGCAAATAATGTAATTTCCAATCTCATATACAGTCTAGAACTTAGGTGAGATAAAAAGACCCATGAATGCTACAAAAGCAAGATTCAAATCCTATCAAGAAAGCAATTTATCCATTACCCCAAAAGAACAGAAATGATGCCATCCAATCAAAAAGAAAACGAGTAATAATTTGCAAAAATACACACCCACATTTTCATTATCTCAAATGAAATTCTGATTATAGAAAAACAAAAAAAAAAACAAAAAAAAGTATATATTTTAAATTTATGTGAAAAGAAACATGTATCAAAAGAATAAATATACTCCGTCCGTCCTATTATTGTAAATGGTCTTGCTTTCATTTTTGGACAACCCCAAGATACTTACTTGGAGTTCTTTGTCAATTTCCCATGCTACCATTACTTTTTTGAAAAAGCAACAATATTCTAATACAAAGTCATGCTACCTGTAATATAAAGTGAAGGACATTTTCAAAGCACCATATTTTTACCACCCAATATGTGTCATTTCAAACCAAAACCTATAAAGTGGGATGGAGAGAATGCCAAGTATTTACATCCTTTTTGAACCTTACAGCTATGATTAGTTACTAAATAAAGCATTTTTTTTTTTAAATGAAGAGGAACCATGCCCACTTTTGGGTGAACGGGTAAAACCTGTACACTGAAGGTCCACCCATAGCCTATTTACAGGGTGGTTGTAATAGGAAGCTTTGATCCTTGGCCAACCCATCCACACCATGGAGGTCACTACAGAAGAACTTGCAATAAATAAATGTATAATTATAGTCCACTCAAGTAGAATAATATTTGAAGATAAAGAAAATAAAACCTTTGCTGAACAGGAGGAATTCCTTCTTTTTCCTCAACCCGTTCCTTGATCCGATCAATGGTATCAGTTGGTTCAATATCAATCTCAATTTCTTTTCCTGTCAAAGTCTTCACCTTAATCATAGTTCCTCCCCGAAGTCTCAAAACCAGGTGAAGTGTCGACTCCTTTTGGATGTTGTAATCAGCAAGAGTTCGACCATCTTCCAATTGCTTACCAGCAAAAATCAGCCTCTGTTGGTCTGGGGGGATACCTTCCTTGTCCTGAAAATCATACATTCCAACTTTAGTTAAACATAAATGCTGCAACTTACAAGAGAAAATCAAGATACATTGTGTTTTTTTTATATATCCCATCATTTCCACCCGCTACAGCATGCTAAACAATTGCAAAAGGGAAGAATGTTGTTCAGAAGAAAAGCAGGTCACTACAAAATTGCAATGGTTCTGTTTCTGGTGTTTATATCTAAGTTGCATTTTTAACTGAACCATCTTTAATTTTTTGCAAAAACCAGAGAACACACAAATCATTAAGCTAAGACATCTTTCTCAATTCCAGTTTAATTCCCATTACACTTTTTCAATCAATTCTGTGGTTCTGAGATTTTTCCAGCATCTTAGACTTGACAAATCAATAATACATCAATATCTAGGCTACCTATAAGGAGCCTGATGGCATAATTAAACAAAACCTAGAGTTCGTAATATGTGATGAAGTGGGTAAATAAATTAATAAGTGTCCAAAAGCAGAAATCAAACATATTCTGTACTAGTATGTAATCAATAATAGACTCTAGACACCACCACATAGTTAATACTCTCCATAACTTGTAAAGAAATTATAATATTATAAACAAAAAAACAGTGAGTATCACATCAAACAAAATTATAAAGCAACATAATAACACCAAAATAAAATTCATGTCTACCCACAAAAGCTGAATAAATATTGTTAAATGCGCCAAATACACTTAAACACAAAGGTCTCCTAAAGCCTACAAGTGCAAAGCACAAACACGGGCATGATTGAAGTAAAGCACATAATTTCTAAGTATAATATGTAGCTTCTAAGAAAAACACTCCTAAGTCATAACATATAACCCCCCCCCCCCCCCCTTCAAAACAAAAAACAAAAACAAAATTAAAAAATCAAAATTCTCAAATGGTTAAGAGCGCTGTGCAAGTATGAAATAATTAGATGTCATTTACATACTCTTAAATAATTACAATATTCAGTATAACTAATGGCCTGTTTGGATGTTTAAAAATGGAGAGGGAGTAGAGTAGAGTAGAGGGAGGGAAAGTAATTTAATACCCTTGTTTAAAAGTTTTTTAAGGAATGAGGGGAAGGGATTTGGAGGGGTTTCAACTCCCTCTAACCCCTCATTTTTAATTCCCCCAAATTGGAGAGATTTGGAGAGAGAGGGGAGGATAAAAATGCTTGACCAAATGAATTACCAAATTTGTCCTTACTATATTAACAAAATTACAAATGAAAAGACTAATTACTCCCCTCCCCCTTACTTAATTTTAAAAACATCCAAACAAGGTGGAGGATAATCATTCCCCTCTACTCTCCTTCCTACTACTCTCCTCCCCTCTACTCCCCTCTACTCTCCTCCCTCTCTAAACTTCCAAACAGGCCATAAAGCTACTATCTGTTATGATTCTAACAAAAAGGGAAGAAAACCCCTAAACTAGGCTATGCTTTTGGGTGAACCAGAACAAATCCAATGTTATGATTTTGGGCTAGGGGGAGACAAAAACAAGAGGACTGGAAGCATGCATATGTGCATGCGTGCACACACACAAAGAGATGAAGCCAATATAACAAGATATTGCTAGTTTTATTTTCAGAGACAGAGAGAAGGAATTTTCCCAAGTTTATTATTTCATTATTAAAAATCTGCCAATAACCCAATTGGTCTGATGGCACCTCCCTCGGTAGGAGTTAAGGGGAAGGGGAGGGGTTAAAGTAGTAGAGTAGAGATTTCTAATTATTTCGAGAAAAAAAATTATTAATTATTAAAAAACCTACTTTAAGAGAATTGCCCTGAAATATTAAAAAGGGCATTATTTAAAGCACTTTCATCTAAAAGGTGCACCTCAAGCCCAGCAGTAAACACGCTACATGCTTCAATGACCTAGTCGCGCTTTTAACAACGCTGACCGCATAAATCATAAATCACATGCTTCAAAGAAATAATAGTAATAAATATAAAAACCCAGGTTATGGACTATTGTAAAGAGGCAGGGTCATCGATTGCCAATTAGCTACCAAATACACTATACAGTCTTCTTTTTGTTAAAAAATTCTCTTTCTATAATAAAAAGACACAAACTAAATAACTGATATTAAAAAAAAAAAATTCATTAATAACATAAATTTGGCTAAATTTTCTATTTAATTACTGAACAGGAAAATTTAAACTTTCCCCATGTTCAAAAATTCATTACAAGATGCCATGCTTACAAAGCAAATACTAAATTCAATATTGGCTTTAACAATTTGCTCTTTTCACCAATAGCTCTCCTAATTCTTGGATTAGAAAAATTAGCAAAACAGACACACACAAAAGACTAATTGCAATCTAACAGAAATCCCCTTTTTTTCTGAGATGCATAACCTAATAAAAGCAATCCATGCCCAGAAAGATAATAACCCAAGATATTCACTATTCAGAATCAAAATTCCCAACTTTTCCCTCTTGTTTCCTCAGCAACCAAAAGCATCCATAAAACAACAATATTATTATTATCAAAAAAAAAAAAACCCAAACGCACAATACTATTCGCAAATTAAAAAATAAAATTAAATTAAAAAACCCTAGCTTGAAGCTATAAGCAAGACGATCACACAAAAGAACCACAGGTAAAGAATCAAATCAAGAACCAGAAACCCTAACTATTAAAAAAAAAACTCCAATTTTAGAATAGCAAACCCTAAAGCGAATTTGAATAAAGAAATTTAAGAAAATTAAAAAAAAAAAAAAAAGGGACCTGGATCTTGGCTTTGACATTGTCGATGGTGTCACTGCTCTCGACCTCGAGAGTGATGGTTTTCCCAGTGAGAGTCTTCACAAAGATCTGCATCTGTCTTCTTCTTCTTTCTTCTTCTTCTTAGTGTCTCTCTCTCTCTTTCTTTGGTTTTCAAACAGCGCGAGAGAGAGAACCAGCTTTGGGTTTTGCTTTGGGAAGCGTGGGTTTGTTTTGTTTTATATGTGTATAATATAAATATATATATATATATATAGAGAGAGAGAGAGAGAGAGAGAGAGAGAGAGAGAGAGAGAGAGAGAATATAATATTAAATTAATAATATCTACAGACTGTGTGCGCGTGAGAGATGCTTTGATTGAATAATATCTACAGTACCTCTCTTTTTTTCTTTTTTTGAACAAATAATAATAATAATAACATAAGAAATACATTTTAATTTTAATAGATTTCCTTCATCGTCTATTTATTATAGGTAAATATATATATTACTGTTTTTATTTAATACATTCTAATTTTTAACTACTTTTTTTAACTTATTATGTATTTTATTAAAATAAAGAATAGCATGAGATCGCGATAACAACTCCAGAGGTGGTCGGTAGAAAAGTTATTATGATTTGTTACACGTGTTAGTCTAGGAGTCGTGAATTTGAAAAGTTGCGAGACTCATTAATGCTTGGAATGTTTCATGATGTAATGCAACTCAATCACATATGCAATCACTTTTTAATTATTAAAATAAAAAAAATTCAAAAAAAAAAAAAGCCCAATCATCAATTCAGGGCTATCAATGCAACTTCTATTACAAGATGATTTCAAGAATTATAGTAGTAAGAATAAGATATATCTTGTCCATCCTAACTTGCATTCACTCCAAATAGAAAACATCACTAAAAATGTTCTTTTGGCTAAATAGGTGGTGGTGCACACATTTGAAAACTCTAAGGTAAAAAGAGGCTACATAGGCTTAAAATTGGATTCTAACCAAAGGATTGAGACAGGGAAATCCTCCATCTCCCTATCTATTTATTTTGGAAAGTAAAATCTGGGCAAGGCTAATCAATAGGGAAAGCCACATAGGCAACATCACAGGCCTTGTGTTGCCTAAAAAAACCATAGGGCTTTAGCTGCCTAACAATCCTCTGAATCTGCAATTCACTTTTCTTTTCATTTTTTGTATTGTTAGGCAACTAAAGCCCTATGTTATGGTAGTGATTGGGGATTTAGACCACATGAACTGAATCTCACTTCCACCAGACATCTTATTGAACTACTATTATCCCTCAATCCTATTGGCCGAACCTCCCTCTCTAAGAAACAATAGTTTGTTACCAACTTACTATTAGGGTCTTTAGTCCTAAAGTGCTTATGGAGATCTAGAAATGCTGTTATCTTCGAAAAAGTAGAGATGAACATTCCAAAAGGCCTTTGGCAGATTAGAAAATGAATGCAGGAATGGCTATCCTAGAAAATCTTTGGCATAATTGTTGGGCTTTGTGGAGCCTAGTTTTATATATTGATCCAGTGGATGACTTGATCCGACCCGAATAATGTTGCGTGGTTTTTAATAGGAGATTTTCTGAGGCTTAGTCCATGGAGCGGAGGCTTGGGCCGATGGGCCAAGTCGGAGCGCTCATGGACAAGCCTCCTGAGGGTCCGGGGGCAACGCCCCCGGGAAAAATTTTTTGGCCCATTATGAATCCGTTTTTGTAGAAACCGTGTCTCTTAATTAGGGTTTTCTGATGGGAGTCAGTTGTGTGAGAAGAAAAATAACTTGTAGCCGCAAACTTGTATTTTTCCCTGATAATAGTGAAATCTCTGCAACTCCGTAGACGTAAGCAAATTGCCGAACCACGTAAATATTGTCTTGTGCGTATGATTATTTTCTTTGGCGTGTGTTTTCTCTATATTTTTTTTTGTTTCTCGCAGGTTTAGGAATTCGTGGAAATTCCCTACAATAACCTCGGCTAAGAATCGAGAAATGGTCTAGTTCAAGAAGGTACCATCAAGACTAACTGTGATGTAGCAATTGGCCAAGATAGATCCTATGTTGTGATAGTTGCAAAAGATTGGAGAGGGACATTGGTTTTTGCTTTGTCGAAAAGAGTGGAAACCACCATGTCCAAGTTAAAGCTAAAGCAATCAACTAGGTTGTACACCAAGCGGTGAGTCACAACATTCACCAGGCTATAGTTGAAAGTGATGCCAAGACATGCATTCAAGACATCACAGACCCAAATCCTCAAACTGCATGAAGAATAGTAGTTCTTAGTGCAAACTCTTCTCTCCAATCTTCCAAAGTGCAATCAATCCAATTTAAAATAGGTTTTTTAAGAGAAGCTAACAGAGCAGGCCATGTTTTAGCATCTTTGTCGCTCTATTGCTAATTGTTTTGTGTTGGGCTCTTTCCCAAAAGTATTTTCAAATGTAATTAACCAGCAGGAAGCTCATGTCCTGAGCCCTTCTTTGTAATCATGTGTTTCATCTCAATAAATGTTTTTTTTTTTTTTGCAGATTATTAAAAAAAAATATAATCTTTTAATAAATATTAATTAAAGAGGTAAATAAATATCATTTAATATAAAAAATATTTTTACAATAATTTAGTAAATAAATACAAATTCATAACATTTTTCACAATTTAGGGAGGCCTCAAGTTCATATGAAATTGTGTATATATACCTATTTTGACCACCCTAATAAAAATGTTGAATACCTTGCCTGGAGAATCACAAAATTTTGATTCAACAAAAATAAGAGAAATGCTACATTCATAACTTTTTTACAATATTAACATCACTTTTTAATTTGGGCTCAATATTGACATAACTTTTTAACCCACTAATAATAGATTGTCACATAAAATTTGTTGTGAAATTGTTGTAAACATAACATTACTCCAAAAACCGTCAAAAATAATCCTTAACTCCCTGAACATAAATAAATAAATAAAATTTTAGAAGAGCGTAAATAAAAATAATAAAAATTAGCCCAAATAACAACGAAAATAACACAAACAAAAACAAGATTAGACCAAACAACAAGTGAACAAGTTATTCAACAAAAAGTCTATTCAAAAACAAAAAATAAAAATAAGAATCTCTAATAATTCAAATTTGTAACTCATTTAACTCATTACATAAGAATAATCTGTAATTTCATTTTTCTTTAAAAAATGTATTAAGAGAAATATTGTGGTCATAAGTTCTACTTACCAGTATCAGTAATTATGCTCTTATTGGCTTTGTAGTCACAATACTCTCTCTCTCTCTCTCTCTCTCTCTCTCTCTCTCTCTCTCTCTCTCTCTCTCTCTCTCTCTCTCTCTCTCTCATGCATTTTTCTGTTCTCTATTAATGTTTAACTCTCTCTCGCTTTATTACTCTCATCTTAACATTTTCAATTCTCATTTTATCTCTTATCAGTCTTTTTTTTTCTTTCTTTCTTTTTCTATTTGTTAGTAAAAAAAAATTATAATATTTTGTGTATTTGCGTTTTTTTTTTTTTTTTTGGTAACATTGATATATTCAAACTATCTCATTATTAGATTTTGTATAATTTAAGTTTCTCAATGACTATTGACAAGAAGATTGTGTTAATAAACATCCATTTCAATAAGTGGTAAAAAAAAAAACTGTAATTTTGTGTATGTAGATTAGGATTTTTCAGGGGAAAGAGTGATTGTGAATTATTTCTTACTGTGTCGTGGTTGTTTGGTAATGGAGAGAAGAGATTGCCGATGGTAGAAGAATTAAATTAATAATTTTTTAAGAAAAAAAATTCTTACCAAGCCTAGCCTCATTTGCATTTTGGGCGAAATATTTTAAATCTTTCCTACATTTTGGCAGAATATCCGCAAACTACTCAAATGGTTCCTGTATTTTTTTTTTTAATTGGCTATTATTGGAACAAATAAAAATTTCAAAAATAATTGGGACCCATTATTGTTGTTATTCCCAAACAGTGTTGGTGGTGGATTGGCATATATTTTAATTGAATCAGTTGTTGAAACAGGCAAAATATTAAAAAAAAAAAAGTGGAAACCACTATTTTTGTTATTCCCGAATTGTGTTGGGCCTGTTGGCGGTAGGGAATGAACATTTTTGGGGTTCATCCTTTGATCCAAAAAATGTCTAATCAATCAATTTCGTCATTGACCTCTCTTGCGTATCGCGTGACTCTGAAAAGTTTGATATAATTCTTTTTTTTTTTTTTTTTTTTTTTTTTTTTTTTTTTTTTAAGGGATGTGCTTAGATATCGTTTATTTTATTAAAAATTAAAAATATTATAACAAAATAATTTTTAAATTTGTAAATAGTATCACGAAGATTCATTTTTAATAAAATTTTTATTAAAAGAAGAAATTTGTGGGTCCTGTGAACAGTATATGAGATCCACTATAACTCAATTAACACGCTTCTAAAAAATAAAAATAAAAAGACCAAAACGCTGAACATGGAAGTTTTCATCCATATCCAAATGAATACTTAGAGAGGGTTTGGATACAGCTTCTTTTTGGTGCGTTTGCATTTTTCGTTTTGCTTCTTTTTTTTTTTTTTCGGTTTTGCTGTGGAGGGGACAAGAAGTGCAGGTGAGCACTGTGCGCACACTGTACGCGTACTGTGTATGCACTATTTATGTACTTTTTTAATAATTTTTTATTAAAAATGGGTCCCGCAGTACTATTCACATATTTAAAAATTATTTTGCTACAGTATTTTTAGTTTTCAGTTTTCAACAATAAGCTCTATCCAAACGGACCCTTAGTATCCGTTTGGATACAAATTATTGCGTTTACATTTCGTTCGGACACGTTTCAGCCTTCTTTTCTTTTCTTTTTTTTCTTCTTTTCCTCTACACGCATCTGGGGACAAGAGTTACTATTTACACATTATGTAGTTACTGTTCACACACCGTTCATATATTGTTCACACACCGTTCATATATTGTTCACACACTTTTCAGCCACTTTTTTATTAAAAATAGATTTCACGACACTATTCACACATTTAAAAATTATTTTGCTACAGTGTTTTTAGTTTTCAGTAATAAATTCTATCCAAACGGACCCTAAATTTTATAGATAAAATAAGGCTCTACTTATGCATAAGAAAGTTTCTGAGCTTACTCTGGTGGCAATTATGCCCCAATTTGCTTGGTCATTCCTTCGTTTTATGCAAGTTTTTCCAGCCTTGCAAAAGTGGTGGGTGATTGGAATGGGGTGAGATTTTAGCCATGCATTAAGGGATGAGACGATGATGGATTTAGACTTTTTAGACTCACTCCACCTCGCCTTATATTAATAAAGGTTATAATTGTAAATTTTCATTCCCTAAAATTCTACTATTTAAACAAACATATATTAGCTTATTCTATTCTACTTAACATGGCTCTGTCTTTAATTTGTTATATGTTATATTATGAGATTTTTGTTTTTATTGTGATATTATCTTGTTAAATACTTGAATAATATTATTTAATTTTTACTAAAAATTAGTTTGATTTTATGGGATAAATTTATTTTAAATTTTAAGTATATTTTTATTAATGAAACATATTTTATATTTTAAAAAATTGTAATAGTTATGGGGGCAAATAAAAAAAGAGTAGAGTTTTACAGAGTAGAATGTGAATAGGTCAAGAAAATTTTTTTCATCATGCGGGACAAAAGCAAAGATAAGACAAGACAAGACAAAACCATATAGGATAGTAACAAAGACCTCATCCTTCTCACCTGCCCCGTTGCCATCCTTACTATTATCCCTCATTTTTAAATTGACGAGTGACACGTTGGAAAAAAAATTGATCCAACGGTTAGGAAAAAAAAAAAAACCAACATTTTTTCTAATTTTCTAATCTCTCAGCCTCTCTTTTCACTCTGCAACATCACCACCATCTCTTGAACCAAACTAAAAATATTTCACAGCATAAGCTGAAACCCCAAACCACTTGTCACCACCACTAGATAGCATAGATTATGACCACCAGTGGCCTAAATCGTAAACCTCGAGCTTTTCTCACACCAATGAATTGCCGCTTGTGCTACCGTGAATTATCAACCCAAATCTCCGCCACTTTGACCCACGTCGCAGCGAGTCTACATTCTACAACCCAAACCCGAATCAACCCAAGACCGATGCTTTTGAGCTAAGGAGGCGAACAGTGTGGCAAATTATGGAGATTTCGAATCAGCGAAGGCAGAGGAGAAGGAAAGGATTGAAGAGGCAATATAGCACATGTATTCGCCGATTTGAAAAAGGGTGGAGATCTGTTTGTTTTTTTGGTTCAAGAGGTGAAGTTGTTAGCCAATAAAGAAGTATTAAATATATTTGTTTTGAAGACTTAAATTTATCCGTCCATACTGCTGTTTAAAAGGTTTTTCCTATTTAAAATCTCCATTTTTGGGGTTAAAAATATCTCTACATCTTCTACTCAGATAAAGACAAAACTTGAAGACAACCGAGAAAAAATAAATGGTTTACTCTCACCTAAAACTTCTCATTTTTTTATTAGGCGAAAAACTATTTTTAGTCCCTACATTTTTACGTGATTTTCATTTTAATCCCTAATTTTTTTTTCCACCGATTTTAGTCTCTGTCCTGGAAAACGCCTTTTGTTTTAGTCCCTAATGTTACATTAAAAACGGAAATTACACAGCTGGCAAATGGAAAAAATTAAAAATATTAAAATAATGTCCAATTGTCCATGTGGCAATCCACGTTAGCCTCTATATTAAAAAAAATAATTTATTAATTTTAACTAAATATAAAACTAAAAGCAAAAATAAAAACAGAACCCAGCATTTATCAAAAAATAAAAAATAAATAAAACCCAGCAAGAAGATAAACAAAATACAAACCCAACAAATTTAAAACCTAAAAAATTAAATTCAAACCCAAATTCAAAGCCATATTTCAGACTCCCACAACCCCAAAACATCAAACACAAAAAACAAATCTTAGAGTTGATTTCGTTTGGGTTTGTTTTCAACTCTAAGGTTTGGATCTGAGAACAAAAAGGGGGAAGTGAAGGTGAAAGTGAAACTGGAAAGAGTGAAGAACAGGACGAGAACAAGAAGATGAAGAAGAAGAAGAGGGAAGTGAAACTGGGTTTGTGGATTTGGACCAGGATACACTTCACGAAGTGTTGAAGCGCGAGGATGCGGTTACGTTAGCACGAGCGGAGTTGTGGAAGTCTGGGTTTGTGGATCGGTGTGGAGGGCGTGGGTTTGTGGATCGGTGTGGTGGAAGTTTGGGTTTGGGATCGGCGTGGGTTGTGTTGTTGATAATCTGTGGGAAGAACCGTACGAAATCGGAGGAGATTACAAGCAACGAAGCGTTGGAAGCTGTAGTTGAAATGAAAATAAAAAATTCCTGGGTTTGTGTTAATTTTCTGGGATTGTATTCTTTGGGTTTTGAAAATTTTGGGTGCTCAGAGTTTAATTTTTTGGATTTGTATTCTCTAGGTTTTTTGGGTTTGTTCTTATCGGAGGTCGATGGAGTTTAATTTTTCTTTGAAGTTGGAGGACGATTTCGACGCCTTCACCGCTTCGAAAGCCGCCGATCTGGCGAAGCCGCTGAGGGAGGCACAAATCCCCTACAAGATCCACATCGTGAAGGATCACGACATGAAGGAGAGGCTTTGCCTCGAGGGCAAGAGGCTCGGACTCAGTGCTGTCATCATGGGTTTGTTCTCATCGGAGTGACCCATTTTTTTTTTTTTTTCTGTATGTGTTTTTGTTTGTGTTCTTCTTACCGAGGTTTGAGTTCTTGGTCTGGGTTTGGTATGTGAAGAACAAGAAAATAAAATTTTAATTAAAATTTTAAATTAATTAGATTTAAGGTTTTTTTTTTAAATTTAAATTTTTTATAAAAAATTCCTGACGTGGCTTTAAAAAAATTAAAATGCTGATGTGGTATATTTTTTTAATAATATTTAATTGCCACATCAGCGCTACGTCAGCGCCACGTCAACTAACAGGGTGTTCCGTCTGCCACCTAGGATTTTGTTGTTAGGGCACTGACGGTAGGGACGAAAACGAGATCACATTTTTTATTTTAGGGACTAAAACAGGCGAAAATAAAATATAGGGACCAAAGTAGGAATTGCGTGAAAATGTAGAGATGAAAAGGGGTTTTTCGCCTTTTTTTTTAAGTCCTAAAGTCTTTTATCCTCCTCCTTTTAAAGCTTCCCATTTCTTTTTTCTTTTTTTTTTTTTTTTTTTTATTATTTAATTGCGGTTTCCTTAGTCCCTAATTAGCTAATCTCAAAACCATGGAAGAAATACAATTAGTTTTTTTTTTTTTTTCTTTGAAAATGAAAAGCCTTACCAATCTAGATTTATGAAATCAGGAAATATGAAATAAACATAAGTTACGCAACAAGGGGGAAGGGGGGGGGGTGGTTGGGGGAAGCATATAACATTATAAGGATTAGAAATATGAATCAATGGTTAACCATTGTATTAGGGTTCGTTTGGATACCGCTTATTTTCCTGAAAACTGAAAATAGAAAACACTATAGCAAAATAATTTGTAAATATGTGAATAGTACCGTGTGACCCATTTTTAATTAAAGTTTTGGTGAAAGAAATATGTTTGTGGGTCCTGTGAACAATGTATGGGACCCACTGACAGTGCCTTTCCAGTGAAATGTGTGGACTTTCAAAAAGGTAGTGGGTCTCGTGCACAGTGCACGAGACCCGCTAGCAAGTCTGTATCCCACATGAAACCAACTTTTGGTATAAAAAAAAAGGAAACGTGAAAACTCAAAATGCAGATGTGAAACCTCTGAATCCAAACACTCACTTAACTGGGTTATACTTCTTATCAAATATTTAGATTTTTCTAATTTGGGTATCTTCTAATTAACTTCAAATCAATCTAGAAATTTCTTTTTCTTTTTTCCTCATGAGTCATGACTCATGGGCCTTCTCCAAAACTAACATTGTTACAATTTTTTCTCTAAATGTCCCCTTACTATTTAAGGATATCTTTTAAATTTCATTGAAGAACATAAATGTGCTACATCCTAAGTGTACTTTCAACTTCTGAGGGCATTTCAGCATTCATAACCCCCCCTATGTTATCTTAAAACTATTGTCTTTCATATTTGTTCTTTATATTTATAAAGGATATTAGGTGCTTGGAAGCATTACTAACAATGTCTATCAAAAATCCAACACAAAGTCGGAAAAAAACCAAAATGGAAGAAATGTAGCCAATGGCTATTTGATTGATTTGATATGTGAGAATGGCCGACTACAAGAAGCATGGTGCCAAAGTTCACAAGAGTTGGTGGGTGAAAAGAGTGGGGGATAAGATAAGAGATGAAGAGAAAGAAACTGGGAATATAATCCAATGAAAAGACTTTTTTAATATATAGAACTTCACAAAAAGCATAGCATTATTGATGAGGTACGATATTAGTTGGCCGTATGCTCCAAATATGGTGAATTAACAACTTGAAAAGAGAAGAAAAGATTATCGGAGTGCAATGATGTGATGTTGGTCAAGAACCCTCTAATGGATAAATTAGTATTTCTCTCAATGACATAAGTATAAAAAGTGGATCAATAGTTATGCATACCTTTGTTTGATAAGGTCTAGTCCTTTATATAAAGAATTTGGAGTGGGTTTGCTTGCTAGGTACCACTTCCATCGTGGGAAAAATGTGGACTTAGTGAGGAGGATTGAGTGAATTTTGAAAATTCACCCTACATCTTGAAATAGTTAATGTTTTACTAATTTCTTGACTAGTAGAAGTTCTTAGAATTTACAAGTATTTATCCATCATATGTGATTTCGTCTTAGACAACTTGTCTTCTTCTTAGATAAACCCATCTTTTCCTTCTGATGCTTCTTCTTTGTTTCTCTCTAGACAATGATCTTTATTTCCACTCTTGGATCTTTTCTTCTTCATCCTTTCCTAGGCGACCTTTATGTTCTTGGACGACTCTTATGAACGATGACTCACCTATTTTTTATTTTTATTTTTATAAGGACTCACCTATTTTTAGTTGCCCATCAATTATAATTCAAAAAATATATTTAAGGAAGAAAAGAAAAGAGGGGAGAAGCAAAGGTTCTTGGACATTCACTTAAGTTTGTTAGATATAGGTGCTTTTCTTCTAGTATTTAAAACTATTTATTTTGGAGGCGTACATGATACCTAGCCCCCAAGAGAAGAAGATTTAAGAAAGATTATCAACTTGACCGTTAGCCCAAATGTTATATTTGGTTATTCACTAAAATCCCCTGGAGGAGTCAACCAATTAAACTAATATACTATTATCCCGAAATATAAACTTCTTGATTGACCTTATATACTTGGAGATGAAAGAAAGAGTATTTATAAGTTCAGCGATTTTTTTTTTCCCCTTTTTGGGAGGGGGCGGGGGGAATTGATAATTACAACTACAGAGTAGAGATATTCAAATCTTAATTCTACTCTAAAGAAAATAAAAATTTGACTTGAGTTAAAGCACTTGACTATACCAAAATATATATATATATATATATATATATGAGTTTAAGCTACTCCTAGTGTAACTCTTTAAAGTTACACTCTTTTTTCACCGTTAGATTTAAGTAGATCTAACGGTAAAAAATATAAACTCATTAATGTTGATTATGATATCATTTATTATCCCTTATTTTTTAAATTTCCATATCTATCTCTATTCTCAAAATATGCTTACATTCATCTCAACCAAAATACCTAAAACTTTTTATTTTCATATACGTCTATATTTCCATATTTTTTGAATTTCCATATCTCAACCAAAATACCTAAAACTTTTTATTTTCATATACGTCTCTACTTCCATATTTTTGTGACCCTTAGGAATAGTTAAAAAAGAATTTAGAATCTTCTTATGTCTCTATTTCCATATTTTTTGAATTCCATATCGCGACCCTTAGGAATAGTTTAAAAAAGAATTTAGAATCTTAAAAATAGACTTTAGTACCAGTTCCCTACAAATCTACATTAAAAAATTTTGCGTCACTCTACTCCAAGTTATACATATACTTGAAACCAATTCAAAGGCTTTATCTCGAAGTCCTGGACTACAAATTTATTTTGCAACTTATACCAAAACAAAAAAACACCCTTTATAACTCAAACTATGAACTCAATTACGTCTTTTCGTGATTACTATATTGAGTAGGAGGATGAGAAGATATCGTAGTCAATTTTCACTTTTCAATTAATGAAAAAAATTTAACATATCATATTTTTATTATTAAAATACCGACTTCCATTAAAATCCCTCTTTAAGTATATCTCACTTGCTTAAAAACTACAACCAAACCACGAGAAGCACAACCCTTTCCATGGCCTTTCCCCTGAAGTCATCAAAATCGTAACTGTATTGGCCAGTATTGTCGAAAATTTTGTACAGGTCACCGAACCAGTATGCTTATGACCCTTGAAACATACCAGTTATAATTCCTGAGTGTTCCAACCTGTATCGGCCATTGACCATAGACCATTCGTTTCAGAATTCATCCCACACAAGAACTGCTGATGATTCCGCCTAGCATTTCTGCCCTAACAGATGCATCCTCATTGTATCTTGAAAAGATTCTTCAATTTCACAACCAGCTTCCATTCTTCAATGTTCAGTTCTTCCTGCATATTAAAAGTCACAATACGGAACATGTTGCAATGTGATCCATTAAAAACAGAAAACTGTGAGGGATTCAATCACTCACCCTGTAATTAGCTTTAAGCACATCAATTGACCTCCTAGAGATGTGGCTGACAAGCTCATCATCAATCTCAAAATGCCTACCAAACATTTTTTGCTGCTCCTCAGAATTGGTGCCAACTATCTGTACAAGAACAAACAATAGGTAACAATAAGCCAGTATCCAATGTGGTAAAATTGAATGACAAATTTCCTTGAGGGCTAGATTGCCAACTATAGATTGAAGACTGAAAATATCCCTCCCCTATAGGAAGAACAGCAGCACAGACAAATATGTTGAATAGGGGTCAAGCAGGATGTTCTTGAAGTGTTAATATGGAAGATACCATGGTATCTAAACTATATTATTTTCATTATTATTATTATAAATAATAAAAATGGAAACCTTAGGCTAGAAAGGTACAAGGTTCCGCCACATGTCGGATACGTTTCTTTTACCAAATAATCAATCTGTTATTGTTCTAAATTTGGTGTTCAAGTTAGCTGTAATTAGGATTCAAACTCTCATAGCAGCCAAACACAGAACCATTTGATAATATTGAGTACAGTAAAATATTGAGGTAAAAGGTCAAGTTTATTATACTCTTCAAGGCTCAAAATTGATAGGTGTTATTTGGTGATAGGTTGTTTTTAATATTGGCGGTATTGCCATGCCGCTGTAAAAACATGAGAGATGACCATGCTTAGTGGGATGGGGTTCGTTGACATTTGAAATGAACGACTATGGTTACTGTTGTTAACTTCTATGGGTTAGGTTAAGAGTGGTAATATTATATATGAGAAATGTTAGAGATATGCAGACATGAGAATTATCTGATAATATATAGCAATATCGCTCAAGAATTGTTTAAATACTTCACATTATCTTATTTTGATAAAAGCAATGGAAAATAATTTTTTCTTAGCTATTGGCATTAAAAAAAAAAGAATCAAAATTTATATATGTCTAACAAAATAGAATACAAGCATTGCACATGTTACATGCTAGTTAATGTGTACAATGGCATGACAAACAGCATGTGCTTGGTGAGAATATAAACAATAACAACAAAATTGCAACACTTAAATGTGTTAAGGAAAATGCACAGCCAAAACAATAAGCCTCAAATTAGATTGGAAGCCATGATTAGAATATCAAAGCAAAGTTAAATTCAATTTTTCAGTTGAGAAGGATCATTGCCCATGCCATTCCCTTCAAAATCTTATCATCTATCTCCATAAATTAACCTATACATTTTAGTACCAACTAGGTCCAACCTTAATATTTTCATTATATTGAGATAAAGGAAATGAATTGGAAAACTTGTCTAAAAAAAAGTTGTTATTTGACATATTACGACAGGCAGAATCACAGGGATTTACAAATATGTAATATTATCCATAAGATACATAAAGACAGCTAAATTTGGCTGCAATCAGCAAAAGCACCCGCAGAAAAAAGAGGAGGGGCTCTAAGAAGAGTGAAAAACAAAAAGTCGTCTTGAAAAAATATACCAATAACATTACTGAAAGTGCAAATTCATGAATTGTACCATTCAAGTAATCTGTAGAGGATTATCTACATAAGTCATGACTCAAGCAATTTTTAAAGACACAACATATATTGTCCAAACCTTAAGACAGTAGTGTTAAATGCAGAATAACCTAATGGTCCATTTGGATAGACATATTTACAACAATATGGATCTTAAGTTTTAAGTTTAAATGCCTTAATTCTACACAAAAAAAATGTTTGAAATGACAATTTTTTTTTGGATGAAATTTATGGATGGATTTTATTTTTATTAATACGTGGATTTAAAGTAACTAGGTGTAAAATGCCATTTCAATCCCATAATGTCACAAACATTTTGTTTGAGCAAAGTCTCCAAAGCTTGCGCCATCATGTGTAGTTAAGTAATGTAAATTTTATTCAAATAAGCATCATCATGTGTTGTTAAATTAATATCAAGCAATTTATTTGAAATCCCTAGATTTTAAATCCTGAAATCCAAACTCCAAATGCAACCTAAAGGATATGCTAATCAGTTTACCCATTTCATTCTATAGCATATTCCTGGTAATAATTCATTTCTTCATAAATGTGTATAATTGTTCCTAATCCATTTATTAAATGTCACCCAGAACCAATCAATAGAGTCACCCATATATCAGCACCTGAACAGGTGCTCAAGGAGTTGACAGCAAAAACCTTTTAAAAAAAATTTAAAAGAAAAACTCCAAACTCATCATTGCATCAAGCACATGGAGGCGTATTCTGCGGCCGCGGCCGCGGCCGCACCGGGGGGGAGGGGGGGTTGTGGAGGAGAGGAAAGCTCATGGAGAAATAACAGTATGCAAAACCAGGAAAATAGATAAGGGATCATGAATATTGAGTAATCTCAGTAAGGAAAAATGAAGACAATACCAAGCAAAGGAGTGACTATCGAGTAAAAAGATTATCAATAATACCATTTTACGTCTGCCTATATTTGGATAATTTTGGCCAATGAGCTTTCATTTAATATTACTAATAAACAGCACTTTTTTCATGTATCATTTTAATGACACTAATAATACATTATCACTAATGCCATTTTAGTACAGCATCAGAGGTTCAAACACATACCTTAATTGCAACTTTCAGCCCTTTCTTTGCCAAATCAACAGCTTTATGGTTATTTTCAATAGACGCAACTCGCCCAATATCAATAAAATCCCTCTGAGGAATACAGAGTGGAGTCCCAATCTGTGGAGAGAGCAGATTGTGTTAGATGTGTACAAATATATAAACAAGTATTTTATGTAGGATACAATCTCTCTAGTGCCATTTCAAAATAAGCATTATCCAAGCCCACCACATAGCCCCCAGTCTCCAAAATGAAGTATTATTTCGTATCTATATATAAGGAGCAAGAAACACCTGGTATGACTCTTTATTAATGTTACACCACTTTAACAACTTTTTATTAGATTAATATTTTGAAATTCCACCATTGAATTACATGTTCTCTTCATTCCATAATACGCATGCTAAATATTGTAACAATCAGATGTTATTTACTATTTGATCCATTAACCCATGTTTTGCATAAAATTCTGAAATACAAAAAACTTGAACCTCATGAAAGGTATAAAGAGATAATGTAATCAAACGGTAGCTTTTTCAAACATCACATCCAATAGATAGCTATTTAAGGGGTGCAACATTGACAAGTAATACACTATGTATAACTTGAACCTCGTGAGTTTCAAACACTTTATCCCTCAATATCAACATAAATGGCAATGCATAACATGCAGAAGACTTCTTGGAAATTATGCTACTTGAACCACAAAATCTATAACCTACGCCTTGCAGAAGCATATTATAATAGTAAAGCATATTATAATAGTAAGGCCATCTATTTGTAATGGCCTAAAGTCATCCCTTCTAACTCAGCAAATTAAAAAACAAAGAAACATTGTGGACAAAATTGGAGATGGAGAGAGTATTATAAACAAATTTTTTGAAATTACATTTTTATCCTAGTTCTAAACAAATTAGACAAGGTGTAACTGTCATATTTAAACTTTACCATCTCCATCCTTTTCCTTCCTTCCTACCAAACAACATAAGGGGAGATAAACTCCTCACTTCCCTCTCCTCCTCTCCCTACTATCAAACATGGTGTTGTATGTGTCCCCAGAGAGGAACTATGAAAATCAGTGCCAGTGTAGTCACAGAAAATTTCACAGTAGTAGGTGATGGCTCTCCTAGCTCTTTCCGCTTGAAAGGACAAAAGTCAGCCAAATTGGGGCACATAACTAACAGAGACATAGCAATCAGCTTAGAAACTTTATTGGTGTAATTCGTTCTAGGGGTCACCATATGGCCCACAGTTAATTGAACAGTGACAGGGCTAAATCATGCACATGTCCAGATTCCCATTTATTTCCAGGAAGGCCTGAGCAAATCAAGTAACAAATTGAGTGGATACTCCAAGGAAACTCTATAATCAGTTTTGATCTCAGGAGACTTGAGTTAAATAAAAGGCATATCATTAAATTACTTAAGACGTAGCTTCTTGTATTAAAAAAAAAAAGTCCACTTGCAATTTCCCTTCACTTTTTCTCAGCTTTAACAAGATTCAAAAGGAGCTCATGCAGACTAAATATACTTATTTCTCACCAACGTAGGCTGACTACAAGTCTTACACTAAAATGTTGGACTTGTCCAGAACCTATGAAGATATCATGTACTGACACAAAATGATACTCTACAAACATTACAGTGTTCCTTCAGCAAGAGAAAATAAGCCAAATAAGCTGGAAAATAATTACCTTCAAAATGCCCTCAAGGACATCTACTCCCAATACTATTGGATCCTTCTTGTTGAAAATGCAATTTGGTAAAATTTTCAGAACACATGGAAAGACTGCCTCATCAGCAGCTTCCTTCTTCTTTTCCTCTTTGAAAGCGTTAATATGGGCTGTAAATTGATCAAATAAGTGATAAATGATATCAGCATCATAAATCTTCACACCCAACTCATTTGAAAGCTCCCGAGCCTCTGGTGTAACTTTGACATCAAATGCCAAGATGACAGCATATTCCTTTCTCTTTTCAAGCATTACACTGGCCTTCATGACATCCTTTTTATGTACAGGGCCTATGCCTATACCACTAACAGGTATTTTTACAGCTGGGGACTTCAAAAACTCCAGCAACGCTTCCAAAGAGCCTAAGGTAGATGCCTGCACATAAACACCCTCGCCACTCTTATCAATCCTGTTCATGACTGAATTCATATCTTCCATAGCTTCTTCCTTAACATCATCTAAATCATCGTCAGGCCCAACAACATAAAGACCAGTTCCAGCAATAGCATGCTCAAGGCCCTGCAATAAAAAATAACACAAGAATTCAGGAACTTCTTTCAAAAAACCCAACAAATCTCACTTTAACTGTGTAAGTGCATTATTTAAACTGTAGATAAAGTTAAAAATTAGAATGGATAAACCGTGACTTCAGTATGGGCAAAAAGATACCTGTGCTGTGATCTTGATACCCATTGCGGCCTTGATTTCCTTATGGTGTATATAAGTCCCCTGAAAGTGGACCACCACCAAATCATCATCTAAAGCATTGCATAACATACCTCTTGCTAAAAAAACATAGGTCAGAACTTCAATTTTTTTTGATACGTATAGGTCATAACTTAAATTTTTCATACAAATTATCTGAACAAGAAAGAACCTTTTTGAACCTATTTCAGTCAATAACATAGACTTTACGCAAGAAGGGAGGTGACTTAACCCCCAGATATTGCCAGGTGTACCATCTAAGATTGTTTACAACTTTATATGAACTTCAAAAATAGACATGTACATGGCATATCAACTTTAATCCCTGGTACATGCGTTCTGATGTGGATACCAAAATTAGCGCTAACTGGATTTCTCTTTCCATATTTAGAACAAATTTGAATTTGAATATCTAATAATGTAATTTTATAGTGATTAGGGGTTGCATTATTTTCCCTATTTAATTTTTGTGGAAACCTACTTTAAAACAGCTCTTCTGAAATGTAAGGGACGTGATTTGATGAACGAACTTTTTTCTTTTTTGATGAGTGACACATGATTTGATGAATAAAATTTGATATTTCAGTTTTCCAATAGTTTGGTGATGAATAATGATTTCTAGATCTTCTTGCTTGGTGTTGATTCATATGGTCTACTCTTTCTTTACTGTTCAATTATTTTATCCAATTTTTCCATTGAATATTTGTCCTGCATCAACTTGGTATCAGAGCATTTGACTTAATCCAATTCCCAACAAAACTGATAGCAGTCAGCCAGCACCAGCCCCTCACCACCGCTTAAACTATCAAGAACACCATGTCACCATCATCCAGATCACAACTAGCCCAAACTGACAGTCTCAAGCAAGAATTGCGAACATCATCATCATTAACAACCAAAACATATGTTGTCCACAGTCAATGACATAGCCAAAAAATGCCTTAGACAAACCCATCACCTTCAACAATCCCAAACCGTGACACCCGCGCGCACAACAAAAAATAAAAAATAAACCTATCCCCGTTGGCACCGAAGATCCACCCATCACAACAATGCAGGCACCACTGAACACAACCACATCCCAGCTAACTTGAAAACCTCCCATGCTGTCTTAGACCAGCACTTAACTGATACTCAGCAAGCCTCTCACTATGACCACCAATTCTCCAAGACACTACAATCATCCAAGCCACTAGCAGATGTGGCCACTGACTGACTACCTAACACCATTGCCTCCACAAACTCTCCTTTATGCAGGACAAACCAGAACTTTGCAAATTAACTTATGTCCACGTTTTCTTCAACCCCTTCTTTGCTATGAACTAATGTCCTCCAATGTAACTCAGAAGTTTACAAGTGCCAAATAATTCCCACATTCATCAATAGGAGGTAAGTAGCAACTCCTCTTGAGATTCCAACTATTTGATGCACTACAATTGCCCACTACCTTCAAGACCTCGGCCTTCAATGATATTAGTGTGAACTCCAGTTGCTATTTCTTAACTTCAAGTTGTTTAATTTAAGAGAGATCAACAAATCTCCTTACACAATATGAAGCTTTAATTAAAGAAAGATACAATATAAAGTCTCTTCTGTATGTCGAGCTCAACTACCACTTCTTCACCAATTATTTCACCAGCAGTATACCAAGTTCTAGTTTTCCTACCCAAGAACAACCAAATAAAGGAAATTATTAAAAGAGAAAACCATACCTTAACTCGGAGTTCCTTCATTGGATGGGGTGTCAATAAAGCTCGAATTGAAGTAACAATAGGTCCCTACAATGTGAAAATCATTTGTCAGAATTTTAATGCAAGCATGACATCAAGTTAAAACATGTTTTCGATGCTTACCTGCATGCCACAAACAACAATTTGATCTCCTTCATGAAGAACACCATTGACTAGTACAACGTCAATTGTTGTCCCATGGCCTTCAATAACCTTGACCTCCAACACAGTACACTGGAGCACAATTTACCCACAATTAGGTTTCCATTCTACTATCCTGAAGCACTCAACCAAATGAAAATAATGTGAAAGATTGCACACCTGTATTTCATTGCTGTAAGTAAGTTTCTCAACCATAGTTTTTTGAGTCCATTGAACCAATAATAACAACAAATCCGGGATGCCTTCACCACTGTATTATCCACAAACCAAAAATTATCAAAATTGTAGCATTACATGTTTGCAGCTGAAGAGCCTAAACAAGTTCTATAAATACAAGACTGAAGTCCAAAAGTAGTACCTGATAGCACTTGTAGGTACAATGCTAAAAGTTTCACCCATTTCCTTATTTTTATAGTACAATTCAGTATTTAACCCCTGCTCCTTGAACTGAGTGACAATCTGACAACCAACAAAAAAAATGAATGAGAAATAACCAAGAGTGAAATTTGCAAGAATGAAGAAAAGGAGGGGTTTATAAAACCTGAGTGAGCCTCATATTGAATTCATTTTGTACATCCTTAGATTGTTCCTTCATGGCCTTCACAATTGGTGCATTGCGACATGTTTTCCAACCATAGAGTCTGTCCACCTGCAGAATTTCAAAACAAGAAAACATATAATAAGGGGAAAGAGGAGGTGGGAGGGGGGAAAGGGGGGTGGGGGGGGGGGGTGGTGGCTGAGGGCTTCACCAAAGACAAATTAGATAATGAACCTCACCTTATTCAATGCCACAATGAATTCTGTGTTCCTCATTTTTAAAAGATTAAGTGATTCTATTGTTTGTGGCTCCAAGCCATGCATAATGTCCACAACCAAAATTGCAATATCACATAAACCCGAACCCCGAGTCCTTAAATTAGTAAATGATTCGTGTCCAGGGGTATCAATAACCAATAAACCTGGGACCTTAAGTTTAGCATCAGCTTTCAGTTCCTTGGTTCTGTCACGTATGTTCTCAGCAGGAAAATATGTTGCACCAATCTGTTGAGTGATACCTCCAGCTTCACCCTCCTGAACATTAGTACCTCTGATACAATCCAGCAGCTTGGTTTTACCAGTATCAACATGGCCCATGATGCAGCAAATTGGGGAACGAAGGTTATCTTCACTCTCTTTGGAGGTAGCATCTGAACTTGATGGTTCTTTTTTCATGGCAGCATCTTTTCTCTTATTTTTTTCTGCAACTTCAACCTCTTGTTTACTCTTTTGAATCTGAGACGTGACTGCCTGGGAAGGAATGGTTTTCTTAGCATCAACAGCTGGCTTGGCAGTTCCAGAAGATGCTGTATATTGGAAAAACCAAAGAAAAAGACAATATAGTTATCCCAAAGACAACAAACTTTAGCAAGAAAATTCCTAGCTCACAATAGTTATCCCACGAAATAATTCTACACAGACATTTGCTCAGTCCAGAAATGCAAGGCAATTCAACTCCTCTATACTCCTTAAAAATAAATCTCCCACTTGATTAGAAAACAAACAGCTTATGGTGGAGATCTAATTCCCATACATCTAAAGTTGTGCACATTACCATGTCATTAAAATCTGATTCCACCAAACAAGGAACAATAATTTTTTATTTTTTTTGGTTGATAAATCCAAACAAGGAATGATAATTGATTTGACGCATCTTTATATTTATTTGTAGATTGAACTACTAAATCTTCACCATAAAATGAATCATCTCCATTTCATAGCAAATGGAGAGAATCCTTTTCTCCATCCTTCTCTTAGAAGGGAAGGGCATGCCCTTTAAGCTAAAGCTTCTTGGCACACAAGTTTTTATTTTTTATTTTAAATAATTCAATAGTTACAATGGGAGAGGGGGGATTATTAAGTTTAGGATTAATGAGTCTATTTTAAATTGAGTCTTAGTATTAAGTTTATTTAGGTTAGAAAGTTGCTGGTTCAGTTTTAATAAAGATTTGCTAAAATAGGGGCGATTTGGTAATTTCCAGATTGTGTGGAATGGGCTTTCCTTGATAGCAAAGTCTCATGAGTTGAGTCCTTTTCCAATTTGGTTTAGAAATTCTAAGTACATTTTTTGTTATTAGTGGTACTAGTCTTTATAAGGAATAGGTTATTTAGCAGTCCTAGTCCTTCTAGGAAAGGATTTAATGCTAATTTCCTAAAACATTCAAGACCTATTCAAGAACCCTTCAAGATCTCATCAAGAACTCTAATTTAGTAGTGAACTCCTAAAGATCCTACATTAGAGAGATTCAAACTAGTGACATGCACCTCACTGCATTTCTTTTTCTTTTTTTTATAAATTATAAATACAATAGAATTTCGATCTATGCTCCAGCCTCCATTATGATTTCTCTTTATCATCTAACCAAGGCACTGCTTGGTTTTTGGTGTAAGAGAACTATTATTCAAAGACAAAAAAGTTAATAACCCACAACTCATTGGCATTGCATATCTATAACTTCTAGGGTTTTAAGTTGAAAACCTTTTTTTTTGTTGGCAAGTTACAGAGGACCTCACCCTCCCTTTTTTTTATGGGAGGAGGAAGTACCAATTGAGCTATAGCTCATTGGTGCTTTTGAATTGAAAACTTTAATAGGATCCTTAAGTGTTTACAACATATATTGCTGCTTGACTCATTTCCATGTTCATTTCTTAATTCCATTTTTTCAAGATGTCATTTTACTTGTATATACAGTATTCCGTGCAGAACATATTTTGATGTGTGTGCTCACAACCATTATAACTAAAAAGTTCAGCAAGGCTTGAAAAAGAGAAACATTAATGACCATATTGCATGAATCAAGATATTAGAAAGAGACTCTGTAGACATACCCTTGCAAGAAATTATAGAGGATTCCAACCAAATAGAGAAGTTCACAATATGAACATTAGGAAAAAATAATAATAAAATAAAAGGCCTAAGAAAGGCTGTGTTAAAATATATATAACTTACCCCCATCACGAGAAGTTGGTGCTGCACCCTTTGTATCTTTTTTCTTTACAGGTTCAGCCTCAGCCTCTTCTTCAGCAAATGCACTTTTAACAGAAAGATTAACAGCAACATCATCCCAGCTCTTTGCATCCCACTCATCCTCATCCTCATCATCTTCCATTCCATTCTCTTCAACAGCCTCAGAAATTTCAGATTTCTCCTCCACATCAATTGACTCCTCATCAACTCTCTCTGAATCTACACTATCCATCATGACCAGAACATCTTGAGGCTCTTCCTTGGCTTCTACGTTTTCCGCTGCCTTATCAGGGGCAGTACCATTTGCTTGATGGTGAGTTGGTTTTTGCTTCTTATTCTGATACTTTGGTCGTTTAGTTTGTGCACCGGTGTCTGCAGAAGGGACAGGCATTCCTGCACCAGCAAGTATCTGATTCCTAATTGCTTCCAACCGACGGGCTTCTTCCTTCTGCTTTGTAGTCAAAAACTTTCCTTCTGCCTTCTTCCTCTGAATTTTCTCTTTTTCCTTTTCCTTCTTTCTCCGCTTAGCTTCTTCTGCTTGCCTCTCAAGTTCTTCCAGCCTACGCCGCTCCTCTTCTTCCTTCCTCAACTTCTCCTCTTCTTCCTTTTTCTTCCTCTCCTCAGCTTCTTTACGCCTAGCAATTGCTTCTTGCATCTCCCTAACATGTTTTGGCACCTTCTTGTCTGCTGCTTTACTCTTTGCATCATTCTTTTTTGGCTCTATTGTTTCAGTTTTTATTTCCTCCTGTTTATCATCCTTTGCCCCTGCAGCAGCTGCTGCTGCTGCCTTCTTCTCCTTTTCCTTCTCTTTCTTTTTCTTCTTCTTCTTTGCTGCAGCAGACTCCACATTCTCTTCTTCACCCTCCCTCTCATCAGCAATAGCAATTGATTCAGGCTGAACCTCAGGTTTGTCCTCTAAAGGAGGAGAAGCAGCTGGTTTTGATGTAGAAGTCCCCTCACCTAGCTCTGCAAGAATCTTATCCAGATCATCCTCCTCTTCAGCTGTCCTTCCACTCTTCTTTTTCTTCTTCTTATTTTTCGAAGTTTCTTTCACCTCTTCACTCTTATTAACTTTAGAATTATCAGCTTCAACATTACTACTAGTTCCTGCCACACTTGTTTGTTCAGGTTCATCTTCATCTTCTAGTACAGGTGCAGCTGTAAAAACACTATTACCCTTTTTCTTAGAAGACTTCTTTTTACCGGAAAATGCAACTTCAGGAGGTTCAGACACAGAAGCATCCTCATCTTTCTCCTCATCATTAGCCAAAACAGCACTAAACAAATTACCACCAGTCTTCTTCGACTTCTTTTTCTTACCCGAAAAAGTAATTGCACTAACATCTTCATCCTCGTCTTTCTTCTCATCCCTATCCTCATCATCAAGCCCATCAAAACTAGACACCGCCGCAAACACACTCCCACTGCCACTTTTCGATGATGACTTCGACTTCTTCTTCTTCTTCCCCGTAAACGCAATTACCTGCTCCTCCTCATCATCATCCTCAACAGAACCATCAACCACCTCACTTTCATTATCATCATCAATAGCATCAAACGCCGACGCACTAAACAAACTACCACCACTCTTCTTCGAACCCTTCTTATTCTTATTCTTCCCTAAATCCTCTTCCTCATCCTCATCATTATCACCATCCTCATCTCCCAACAACCCAAAACTGGACATTCCAAACCCGCCCTTCTTCGGCTTCCCCGAAAAACCAGTCTCCACTAACTCATCCTCCTCCTTATCAATCTTACCACCCTCCTCATCCTCATCATCATCATGTTTCCGCGCTTTCGCGCTTCCCTTCTTGCCCTTCTTCTTCCCAGTAATCACAACCTTCTCCTCCACAACCTGAGGCTCCTCGGAGAGCTCAGTCCCTATAGAATACTCATCATCGTCAATCATAACCGCCTTCTTCCTCGATTTCGACACCGCGGCGGCGGCGGCCGTAACGGCAGGGACGCTATCGTCGTCCCCGCGCGCTGTAGGCTTCTTTCTACCCATCTCAGATTCAGATTCACCACTATTTTATTTACTTTCTTTCAACGAATTTATTGAAAAAGAAAAAAAAATCAAACGAACTATTATCTCTCAAAACCCTAACCTAACAACCGCCAAAAAAAATCAACAATCAGAGATCAGAAGCTTCAAGAATCGCCCAAATTTCAGAATTCGTTATCGTAAACTGCGAAATTCATCACTCTGATATAGAAAAATTCAATCTAATCAATACAAAAAATTGCGTTAATTAAAGAAAATCGCAACAGAGACAGAGACAGAGAGCTTACTTGCGAGGCAAAGAGAAGAGAGAGAATCGGAGCGACGGCGATTGTGTGAGAATTGAAGAGAGAGAGAGAGAGAGAGAGAGCTGAGTGTGAGAGAGATGGAAGTGCCAATGTGTTTGTGCTTGTGAGAAACGCAGCACCAAACAAACAGAAAAGAGAACGAAGGGGAGGGTTTTACCGGTTATATACATATACTTGGTCTAGGGTTGTTTATTACTTTTTTTTTTTTTGGATAGAATGTTTATTAAGTATTTGGATTCATTGCATGAGCACTATTATATACTTGGAGTCTGGACCAGGATTGTTTATTATTTTGGTTTTCTACTTTTATTGCATTTCTACAATTTTTAACTGGCCTAATTGGGTTGGGCTAGGCTCTTTTGGCTGGGCTTGAGAAAATCTATCATGTTTTCGATGTATGTTTCCATTCTCTCGTACAGGGATAAACCGTGAGAGGGTGAATACATATAACCGAAACATGTAATACTACCTCTTCAGCTTAGAGAAACTATGAATCACATGAGATAAATTTTGTTGTACTTGGACTTGGGCGTGGGTCTAAATTCTTTTACAAATTATTCTCAATGTCTAGTGAGCCCGTCTTGAATCTCAACTTGGCACCTAGTAGTTGTTTTTAAGTTTAAGTACTATTTTGGTCCTTAATGTTTCTGTGTCAAAACTTTCTCTAATATTTCTAATAATGTGTCATTTTTTTGCTAAAATTTTAGTATTTTTAAATGAGATGACAATGGTTCAAATCATCTATCTCTCAATCTCGTAACTATTAAACTATCACCCATCGAGGAAAAAAAAAACTTGCTTGGCTAAGTTTGTTGAAGTAGTGACGAACTTGTAATAAATAAACTCAAGAATAAAAAATTATAAAAACCACATTAACAAATAAGTTTTAAGAGGGAAAAATACTAAACAATAATTTTCAATATTTTGTAACCTTTTTTAAACATTGCTACGAAACAGCAAGCAAGGCAAGGATTTTATTTTTTTAATAACCAAATTGAAAATTGATACATAATTCAGAGACCGAAAACGTTTTTTTGTCTCATATAAGTTTTTAAGTTCGCAAGTGAAGTATTGGTTTCAACTTTCAAGTTTCAACTCATGTATGTCTATGGGCTTCGGCTAGGCTGGGCTGGGCTCAGTTTTGGCTGGCAGGCCAGCGGCATCTATTATTAGTTTTGGAATGGACCCAATACAAGCTGGCAGAAATTAGGCAGGGCATTGTTGGCCCAAATCCAATTACCTTAATATATACGGCATTCCTCTTTCTTTTTCTTTTTTTTTTTTTTCTTCAAGTTACTGTAATTCTAATCGTCTTTCTGGTGATAAAGTATAAGAGCATTCACATCAGTTCGTTCAAAACTTTTATCTATTTTACACGAAAAAACCTACTTTTTTTTATTTTACACACTCACTTTTACAATACACCCACATCAGTTTATCTATTTTACACATTTAATCAATAAAATATTCATTTTTTTACAATTTTTTATCATCCCTCCAACCACCATCATCACCACCCAGCCACCATCACCACCATCATCACCACCTAGCCACCATCATCACCACCTAACCAGGATCATCACCCACCCAATCGGCGGCAAGATCATCACTGACCCACACCCACAAAAAACCAGGAAAAAAAGAAACCACCGGATCGGAGTGAGATCGAGGCAATTTCTCCGATCCTCCACGTCCTTCACCGGTACAAGACGATTCCTCTAAACCAACGGATTGGAGTGAGATCGAGGCCTCCGACTTGAGCAACGGATCGTCAACGGATCAATGGCGATGGTGATGGCCGAAGCTTGAGGAAGATCAGCGGCGATGGCGATGGACCAAAAATGGATCGCTGGCCTCAATCTCATCGGCAGCGATGGCGATGGCCGAAGCTTGAGGAAGATCAGCGGCGATGACGATGGACCAAAAATAGATCGCTGGCCTCAATCTCATCGGCGGCAATGGCGATGGCCGAAGCTTGAGGAAGATTAGCGGAAGCTAGAGGAAGAAGAAAAATTTATGAGATGAGAGAGACTGCGCCTGAGAGAGAAGGAGGGAGGTGAGAGTCAGATAGGAGAGAGAAAAAACTAATAATATAATCTATACCCATGCTACAGTGCCCGTGTAAATTTACACGAGTACTGTAGCAACGTGAATATTTTAGATGAGTTTACACCCACTGATGTGGGTACTTTTTTGCTCAAAATGTGTAAAATTAATAATTTTTTATCATTTTACACATTTATACACCTTTATACATTCACTGATGTGAATGCTCTAAAAACTTGAAGCTCATTATAGTTAAGTATCAGATTCGTTATACGCAATTTGCACATGCAATAATGCTCCTTTTTATTTATTTGTTTTTGTTGGTTTAGTATTATAATGCTTAAAAGTGATATATAATAACTGTGTGTATCTTTTTTTTTTTAAGAAGGAAGTAAAGTAACGTGGAATAATGTTTAAAAATGAGATAGAGAACCGTAAGATGTTGAAATCCAATGGGACATTTGAATTTATTGATTGAGATAAGAATTGTGATAAGTATTAAAATTTGAGATTTGAACAAAAGAAAGATGATATACGTTAGTGTGAATGGATGAGAATTTGTGATAATTGTATAAAATTTGGATAACAAAGTTTTTTGAATGTTTTTAAGAATTAAAAAAAAAACGGTAGAAATTTCGGGATAAGAATGATCAGCTTTTATGTGTGGTAGTGGATTTTTTTTTTTTTTTTTTTTGAAAAAGTAATTTTGTTTTTTTTAATTGAAGTATATAAATTCAAATAGATACACAAATTCAAATAGGAATCAAACATTTATATACAAATGGGTGGTGAAAATAACCTTTTTTTTTTTTTCCTTTTGTATGTAAAATAGTATTACTGTTTTAACCCTTTTTGCTTTTTTGTAGAAAAAAAAAATTTAAACCACAGGGTATGTTATTTCTGAATTTGTATGAAGATATTTTGGTATGCCAAAATTTGAAGACGAAAAAAGATAATCATCTTATTAATAGTATAGATAAAAACATTAGTCGAAGATTGAGGTTTTTTTTTTTTTTTTGAAAGTTGAGGTATGTTTGTCTACAGAACCCTTCAAACATTTATCCAACTCTTTGTGGAGGATTTGAATATGTCCCCTTCATTGTTGAAACGGGCTAGATAAGCCCAATCTTGGCTGTTTAGTTCAAAGTTTGGGTCAACTAATAATGGGCTTAATTGGGCCCATAAATTTGGCACTCAGTGCATTTTTCTTGCAATGGCCACAAAAGAAGTTCGTCTTCATTTTTAGGTCCAAAATTTTTTATTTAAAAAAAAATTAATAACACATAGAGTTTTTACTTTTCATGATCGTTGTACAACCCATCACAATTTCAAAATTTGGCTATAAACTAAGTTATTTCTCATCCATTCTTAAGGTCGCCAATGAAACTCATGCACCCCTTAATATCTCAAACGTACATTGTATTATATTTTGAGAATTATTAGCCAGACAATATATCAAGTACTAAAGTACATGATCTTGTCCCTTCTCAAAAAAAAAAAAAAAAAAAAGTACTTGATCTATTCAACATTATTAGTCAAGTTCTTTAGAAGGACACCCACGAATATATATATATATATATAAATAAGTTTATTTGTTCACTAAATTGTAGTAATTTTTAGATAAAAACAATAGTTTATTTGTTCTTATCAACAAACAAGTTTAAGTTTTAGTGAGACTCTAATTCTATTGTTTAGATAAAAACAATAAGCATAAAGTTGAGTGGAGAAGTCATAGTTGTGCCAAGTTGCATCACAAAATTGTGGTGATTTTTAAATAAAAACAACAGTTTATTTGTACTTATTAACAAACAAGTTTAAGTGAGACTCTAAATCTATTGTTTAAATAAAAACAACAGTTTATTTGTACAATAATTGTTTGTTCTTATCAACTTATTTGGATAAAGTAACAACAATTATTGTATCAATTTTTTTTTTATAAAGTAACAATTTTACCTTTAGCCTAATTTAAACGTTAATGGTTTTTTTTTTTTTGTGGATAAACCTAATTTAAACCTTAATTGTATTTTCTTTTGTGGATAAAGTATCAAATGATAACTAATATGTATTAACTTTAACGCAAACTAAAAAAAATCTAATTTAGATAATATCAAAACAATAAAATTTGGGACAAAGTAAACCCCCCCCAAAAAAAAAAAAAAAAAAAAAAACCTAATATATAATCAACGTAAACTTCTTGATTATGTAAACTCCTTCTTTTACTTTTTGTTCCTCCACACCTCAAAATATAAATTACTGCAATATACACTTCGACTTTACTTTAACTCATTAGATTCAGCAGTAGGTTCATTAATTGCATATAATATTTCGAATAAGAAGAAAAAAAGTATTGCACGATCGCTCGAAGTAATAAATTAAGTTTAACAAAAATCTTATTCTCCTTTTGAAAGATCTATTATTTTGTGTGTGTATAAATATATGTGTGTGTATCTTTTTTGTGTAGATTTGAACATCCAAAAATCTACATGACTTTATCTGCCTCCCTCTTGCTATCAAAGTCGATTCAATTTTCATGTGAATGTCTCTACTTTACCTCTATGTCCAAATTTTTTTAATGTTTAAAAAATTTGTATTATTTTTAATCATCGAATTCAGAGTTTCTTATTTGTGTGTATATTTATGAGTGTGTTGTAGTGAATTTTTGCTTTCAATTTATTTTGATGTTTACAAAATAGTTCTTAATTTGTAAATTCATGATTTCTTAGGTTAAAGTATAAATATTAGTGCAATTTTAATAATAATTCATGCAATAGTAGGGTGTTCAATTTATGCTTACATACATTAATTAACATAAACATCTTACCATGTATTTTTTTGGAAAAAGAAAAAGAGGAGAACATCTTAGCATATTTGCAAGCTGAGTTTCTGCTGTGGCTTAAATCAACCTCTGGATAATATTCTGTGAAGTCCAGTTATCAACTTCTGTGTGAAAAAAGTCAAGGAGAACTGCCTTCGGCCTCGAACTCAACCCCCTTAAAAAATTTATTGGCTAGTATATGGAAACTCAATGTTCCTAAAAATTTATTGGCGAGCCTGAAAAAATTTTCTACCAACCAAGGTGAATTTGATGAAGAGAAAAATCTGCTGGGACTCTAGAGTCTAAATGTCATCTGTGTAATTCAGGTGAAGAATCGGGTTTGCATGCACTGTGGGATGTGACAAGCTTTGTCAAGTGTGGTATAAAAGGTTCAGCTAGAGTTGGTCTGTCCACTCCAACTAATATTAAATTAATATTTTCCTAGGATATTAAGTTACAGTACTCTTGTCTAAGGGATAGGATTTAATAATAATTTAATTTAGATAAAATTTTATCATTTATATTTTACTATATATATATATATTTATTTTAAGCCATGAATTTTCGATATAGCCTCTCTTAACCAATAAAATCACCCCTATAATTAAATCCCACGCAAATTAAAACACTCCACATTGTTATATTTTTTTTGCCCAAAATGCAACTTACGCTTATGTTCTAATATAATAAATTCATCTTATTTATTCTTCTCTGCTTTTGAATTTGCATTTAGGATATTATGCTAAAGGAAGTTTACTATAAAAAAGCAAAACAATAGACACCCAATTTTGTCCTTGATTCTCTTATGTAAGTTTTAATTTTTTTTTTAAATTCTCAATTTTTGTATTCATGTATGTATGTTTTGATTTTGGGTTTTGGTTATAATATTTAATTTGTGACTGTGTCATTTTTTTTATAATTAGACTACCATTAGGTAAAAGAATTTGTTTTGAGGAATTATTTTGTTTATTATTGTTTGTGCTGGCTAGAAAATAGATTAAACATAATCTAAATAGGAATTATCAAACTTATTCCATATCTCATCAAGCTGTATATCGCACTAGAATAATAACTAAATGAGTTATTATTACATAATTTTAACTTTTTCAAATCACTCTCTTCATTAATAAATAAGGAATTGTAAAAATAAAAAATAGAAAAGTTTCTATTGATAATTTTAATTAAAGATATTATATATAAGGACAAATATACAAAATTATGCATTTTATATAATAATAATCATTCATTTAGTTAGAAACGAGTTCTAAGATTATGTAATAATAACTCATTTAGTTATTATTTCTCAAAAAATATATATAAAGAAAATTCATGATGGCTTTCACTAGTGTGTGTGTGTGTGTGTGTGTATATATATATATATATAAATATAAAAAGTATACTCACAGACTTCTTCCATTAGTCTAAGGGTCATCAAATAGCCCACAACCCATAGCTCGACCCAAAAACCCAACGGCCTACTGGGCTAATGGGCGGCCTGGCCCGTCGTTATTGAGGCTCATGGGTAGCCCATTAGCCCAGTGGGTCAAGCCGTGAGTTAGTTTTTATGTCCATAGGTACCTGGTGGGCTAGCCCCGTAGCCCAACCTGTTGCTTAGCTCATTGGCCTAACCTATTGGCTCAGCCCAATAACTCATAATTTATAACAAAAATATATAGGAAGTGTATGAAGGATTGATCTTTAGATATTATAGAAGAATTTTTTAAGAGAACTCTCTCAACCACTAAGATACTCAAAATAATTATGCTAAACTTAGTTTACTAAATATATATTTTTCTAATAGTCTAACAAATTTGAATTAACCATTTGATATTTTTTTTTATTAAAGATAAAATAAAAAACTATTTAAAGCCTTAATAAAAAAAATTAAATAGGTTTCCATCTACAAAAAAATAAATAAATGGATTTGAATGTAAAAAAATTTGTAATTAAGTATTAAATTCTTTAATTCTTTCCTTTAAAAAAATAGATTGTTATTCCCTTATAAAAAATTGATTTTTTCCTTATAAAAATAATAAAATAATATGCTAACACAATCTCATAGGTAGCCCATTAGGCCCAACCCAATAACCCAGCTCGCTAAAGACAAAATGGGCATTGCCCATGGACAGGGTCATAGGCCAAGGTTTTCTTTTTCAACCCAGCCGAACCTGGCCCATTAACTAGTTAAATGGTCCATTATGCCTAATCTATTGTGCCCATGGGCTAAGTAAAAATGGACCAAGCAAGCCCGACTTAGCCCATTGATGACCCTTATCCATTACATTACATAACAATCTTCAGCATTATTCCATTATAGTAAATTAATGTGATTCAAAATAATAATAATAATAATAATGTTTGGTTGTACTTTTTTTTTTTTTTGATACAATAACAAAATTTTATCCATCCATGAAAATAAAAGGAATATAAGTTTGACATGTTAAAAAGTTAAAACTTTAAATGCCCTTCGGCTGGTGGTATGACAAAAATAACGTGGGTAGAATTTATAATGTTTGGTTGTGCTTGAAAGATCTTTCTTGAATAAATTAACTATCATTTTTAATTTTTTACTTTTTTTTTTTTTAAATGCCTTGTTTTTACTGATACTCCATTTTTTACTTTTCTTATATCATCATGATGATATAAGAAAAGTACAACGTAAAAAGTGAATAAAATTTATTAATGGAAAGATTTTGGCTCAAACGATAAAGGGGTAGAAGAATACCGTAACTACCTTGGGTAAGTGAGGGGGGTGTGAGGGGGGAATTAAACCAAGATACTCTAGTTATTTTGTTTTTCTTTTTAAGAGACAGTGTGATATTGTAAAGATTTTTTTTTTTTAGCAAACTTTTATCGAACTTTTATTAAGGAACTGGTAAATCAGCTAACAAATACATGAGAAATATCTAGAGAAATAGACTCCAATCAAGCTGTAAATGAAAAAGATAGTCTTAACTCTTAACTCCCTTAGTTAAGGCATGTACTACAATACGTATTACCTTGCCTAACAGAGAAAAAAAGTTTTTTTTTTGTTTTTTAGAAACACTGGCGTACGCGCGCGCGCGCGCACACACACATATATATATATATATATATATATATATATATACAAGAGAAGGGAGATGAGATAAGGGAATACACTCACATGCCAACACCAAAACTGTATGTAGCAATTAGTGTCACGGAGCAAGTGATAAACTCCTTTTTAATATCGCACCTTATCTATGTGGGACGATTTAAAAATACTGAGTATCTTTTTTACCAAAAAAAAAAGGTCAGTTAATTAAAACATACAAAGTATTAGATATTAGTATAAAAGATTCACATTCTCACGTACAAAGTCATGAATCACTAATTTAATGCTTAATTAAGTTATAATTATTATTATCATAAAATAAATTTTAATATCCAAATAATACTAAAAAATGAGTGTGAGTTAAAAAGATTTAAAATATGTGTTGTGTATCCAAAAGACAAGAGTTAGGCTCTTTTGAATATATATTATTATTAGTTTTTTTAAGGCGTTCTTTCATCTTTTTGTATATGTTAAAAATACTTAACATTCTCAAAATAAAATAAAGAAATATATATATATATATATATATATATTATAATACAAAAAAAAAGTGCATAGCATAATGCAAATTTACTCAACCGAATTGTTAGGTTGTGAATCTTGTGGTGAAGTTCATATAGAGGGCAGGATAATACTTAATATATTTCTGTTTCCCCTTAAGGATGAACCGAACCAATTGACTTTGTCATCATTAGGGATTTTTAATGACATTAATGTTTGTGTCCATAGCATTGATTGCTCACTTAAATACCTACAACTCAGCGTTGCCCTAAGAACAAAAGATATACATACATATACGATCGAAATGAAGCAATAAGTGTGTGAAATAGTTTTTTGTATGGAAAAGTAAATCCATAAGAATTGCATTGAATTTTATCATTTAATGCCTACCCATGACATTTAGTTTCTTCCAATTTTTTTTTTACAAAAAAAATTCACATTTAATTTATAGTATTTGTGTACTGCACAACTTTCCAATCTAAGCAATCGTCATGACTTCATCATCTCAAGGGGTTTACAAATATTAAATGTTAGCATTGAAAACATTATGGCGGATCTTAAAGACTTGCACCTTCCTTGGCCTCAAAGCATTAACATAATAATAACAACACAAGAATAAATGCAAACGTTGAATTCTATTTATTTAAAGAGAGAGCAAATAGGACTCATCCATTCATTCAAGTCATCAATTGTGTGTATCTCCTTTGATCTTCCTTTATACATTTCCCTCTTTGATTTTATTGGGCATTGTGCATTTAGACTTCTCAATATTCATTACTCTTTGACCATTAAAACAAAATAAATGAATGATGAAGGGTCATTCACACACCCTCCCTCGGGTGATCCAATGGTTTTAAAATTGTGGGAATAAAAAATATGGATTCCTCAATAGACAGAGGAGCTATTATGACAATATTTAGGTTCTTTTTAATGAGTAATACTAGAAATACAAAAAATTTTACAAAAAATTTTTATAAACTGCTAATAGAGTGATTAATGAGTGGTTATTGGTAAATAAAAAAGTGATTTTATAGTTGGCTTAGATGAAAACTAATAAAAAACTGGTCATATCAACAGTTTGTAAAAATGTTATAAGATAGATTATGATCGTAGTATTACTTTTTTTTTTTTTTTTGAAATGTCCTTCAAATTATCAATTCATTTTCTTCTAAAAAAAAAACTATCAATTCATCCGATTAACATTCTAATTTGAGATAATTGAATCAATGTGTTGATTTCTAAAAAAATGATTATAAAAATTACTATAACACTGCACCCTTTCTTTTTATAGGTTTTATAAGACTGCACCCTTTCACATACACTTTTTCACAATTGTCATATGTGGCTAAATGTGATTGGTGGAAAAAGTTGTGAGTTTATGTAAAAGTGACATCTGCCACAAAGATTAGTAGTGGACAATAATGGTGTGATAAATGATTATATGTGGTGAACTTATAATAACTATATAAAAATAATAATAATAATTGTATCCCTTACTATTTATATTGAGCATTAAATGAAATTAAATTGGGTATAATGACATATTTGCCCTCGCTACTAATGGCAATCACCTCTCAATAGATGGCAAGGGATACATAGATACAATTCTTTCTAATTTGGACAATTAAAAATAAAATGAGGCAAACATTTATTGTTAAAAAAAAAATGTAATTTGCCCTAGAATTATTGCCTATATAGGATTGTTTTGCTAATAATGCGCGCACACACACACGCATAGGACATGCCTCGTGATTCCGAAATTGTAATCAACTTATTTACCACAAAAAAAAAAAAAAAAGAAATTGTAATCAACCTTTTTATTAATGAGTTCCAGAAATGAGTTTGTGAAATTTTTTATAATAAAAGTTTGATACAAGCAACGGAACTTTTTTATATATATATATATATATATATATATATATATCATGATTGAGGCTCTTAATTTTTTATTCTTTAATTAATAAATATTTTTTTGTTATGTAATAAATAAATCAATCAATATAAAGAAACAGAGTCTCGTGTATATTATTTTTATCCTTTTGTCTCATTGTCATATGTGCCCAGAAAACAATCCAATCAAAGAACAAAAAGTAAAGTGCAATGATGACCGTGATATGAAGGTTTGAAAATAAGGAAATAAAATAAAATAAAATAACAACTTATTGTTTTACTGCGTAATAATTACTCTATAAATAAGCTTATGCTGGGCCTCTGCTTGAGGAAATTATTGTTTATATGGGGAGGACTACCGATGCGGTCCTCTCTAATCAATAAAATAATGTCATTTATATAAATATATGTGTAAACTTGTTAATCAGTATAAGAAATAAAAAATAAAAATTATTAGATGATATCACATTTGCATAAATAATGATAAGGGTGTTCACCAAACCGCAAAAACTGTACTAAAACCGCCCGTAAAATAGTATAACCGCATCGCATTGGAAGTAATTTTACACCGCATCTCACCATGTGGTGCGGTGCAGTTTGCGGTTTTATAATAAGAAAACTGCACAAACTGCATTGCACCGCACCATCTATATATATATATATATATATATTAATATATTTAATTATTTTTAATATTAAATATATTATTAATAGTTTAATAATCCTAGTTAAAAAAATGGTTTGATAATCCTAACAATTGTTGATTAGGAAAGTCAGCCCAAAATAAAGAAAAACTAGCTCAATAGTTTAAAACTTGGACCAAAACAGAGGAAAAAATTAGTTTTGAGCTGAGTAGAAAAAGCCCAAAATTCAAAAAATATACCAACTTTAAATTATTCAAACCGCATCTTATATATCGGACCGCATATGTGACCACAAAAATGAAGTGCGGTGCGGTTATGATTTTGGCTAAACTTTAAACCGTACCGCACCACACTGCACCGCACATGTGACTACAAAATAAGGTGTGATGCAGTTATGATTTTAGATAAACCACACCGCAAAGTACAGTGCTAAAAATGGCCCAAAACTGCATCACACTGTGAACACTCCTAAATAATGACATTTTATTAGTTAAGTGTTCAGGAAAAACCACATTAGCAATCCTCCTAGTGAACCTAATAATTTATCATTTGCTTGATGATTGCAGGATCTTATTGAAGAAATTTCATAAATCAACTGCCCAACATATTTTCAGAGAGGCGAATTAATATGTTGATGCATTAGCTAAGTATGGAGCCACCCCTATCTACTAACTATGTTATTTTTGTTAACCCACAGATTGTGGTGGAGGATGTGCTGGCTTTTAACAAGGCTGAGCTTTTTTGTAATAGACTTATTCGTAGTTAATCTATATCAGCGTTGGTTTACCAAAAAATGTTATGTCCACATAAATTTCAAAACGTTTTCAAAACAAAACTTAAGTTGCAAGTTGTTACGGTGAGTAACAAATAATTTTAATAGTGAGTTTAAATTATCACCACGAACTTTTAGCGTGATGGTCACTTCATAAGTATAAGTGCTTATGGGATGTAGGAAGCAGGGAGCAAGGAGTAGGATTCAAGTCTTCAATAGGAAGCTTTACACACACACATATACGTAGATTAGGCTATAGTAAAATTTTATCTTGTATAAAAAAAATATTGGATTCAAATTATAACTAATAATAATTTACTACCTAGAATTTGTTGTATAAAAATATTGTAGATATAACACTTTTTTTTTTAACCCAAGCCCTGTATAATTTTGTTATGGAAGGAGTTCATAATTAGTTTCCTACTATATAAACAAGCAATTTCTTCAAGGATATAAAATAAAATTGAAAGAATACAAAATACAATGTCTTTCATTTTTCTAAGAGAAATATTATGTCTACAATATTTTTACAACATTTTCACACAAATTTTAAGTGGCAAGTTATTATTACCACCAACGATTTGTTGTGAAAATATTGTAGATGTAACCCTTCTTATTTTCATAAATGGCTAAAAATGAAAGGTAAACATGATAATTTTGAATGTATAGGGCCTAATAGCAAACATAATTACAATTGAAGGGTCAAAATGAAAACTTTGAAGTGTATACTGTCAAAATTAAAATAAAATCAAACATGAAAGGCCAAAATAAAAATTATAAAACAGAAAAGGACAAAATAAAAACAATCTCAAACTTTAGGGGCCAAGAGAATACTCTAGTCTAAATACTATATTGAAATGCAAGACTATTAAAAGTAATTATTAGATGCTCTCAGGTGACGTAATGTTTTTAACTTTTACATTCAGAGTGGATAGCAATAATTAAATTTATGATGAGGTTCACTATAAATCTCTAAATAATACTAATGAGTACAATGTTATTGTGTTTCAAGAGCGCCCAACAATTTTCCTATTACTAATTATATATAAGAAATGCTCCATTTAAGACCTTCGTCTTAACCACCAACCCTTTTCCCCCGAAAACCCCTAAATCTCACATTTTATTGAGCCGTCCTTGTTGATGGATAACATGAATCGTCAAAAAGAGTTCAATATTCTTCAACACATTAAATATTGCTTTATAAATTTTTCACAGGTCACATGAAAAAGACGAAGGCAAAGTTCAACTCAAAGCTTCATTAGATAAGTAATCAGAAGGTAATAGAAGAATTAACTTCGTATGTTTTAAATTTTTTGAGGACTAAAAATGAACTTAATGACTAAATTACTTAGAACTTGAAACCAAATTTTATGGCTAAGAACTTTATAACATAATTGGTTAGTAGTTTTCAGTGTTCCAACAAAGATATCTACCGTTTAAATCCTATGAATTAGAAAATATATATATATATATATATATATATATCATGGACTAAAATATATAAATCAACTTAAAAAAAAAAAAAAAAGTACACATGAGTCAGTGCTTCGTTAGCCATGTAATTAAGAAAGCAAACTAACAAAAAGGTAACAAGAATGACTAAACTTGTCATGTTTGAATTTTTTTGAGAATTGTTTTTTTTTTTAATCTTTTTAAATTTTGAGGACTAAAATAGAACTTGGAAAATTTCCAGGAACTAGGGCCCGTTTGGTAGATGTGTTTAAAAACTGAAAATTGTTGTTTGAAAATATTTGTGAAAATACGTGTGGGTAAAAAAGTGTGTTGAAATACGTAAAATGCTGTTTAAAAACTGAAAATTGTTGTTTGAAAAGGGTTGCCAAACACCCCCAACATTTATCTTTGTCTAAAAAAAGAAAAGCTTTATAAAGTTTTACTGAAGCTTACTTAAAACCGGTTGGAAATTAACAAGTAACAAACCAATGTTAACAGAGTTTAAGGAATCGAAGTAGTTTATGAGAAATGCTACATCTATTCTTTTTAGGTGTTAATAACAAATTTTAGGTGGTAAGTTGTTATTAGATCTAATTAAAACTCACTACTAACACTACTTTTTCCAACAACTAGTAATAATTTGCCACTAAAAAATTGTAGTGAAATTATTGTAAAAATATTATGGATTTAGTATTTCATTAGTTAATTGTAGGAAAAAATTACACTTTACTATCTTAAATTATACTTCATGTTACACCTTGTACCCTAAAATTTTCGAATACACGTTTTGCACCCTAAATTATGACTCCTGTTACACTTAGCACACTGCCGTTAAGTTTGCTGTTAATTTGGATGAAAATTCAAAGTTTAGGATGTAAAGTGCAATAATGAGTATAGTTTAGGATGATAAAATGTAATTTACTTTTTATTTATAAATAATTGAGAAAAGAGGTAATTAGGTATTTTCACGTGGTGTCATATTTTTTTCCATCCAAGGTAATAGCAAACTTAACAATGAAGTGTAAAGTATAAAGTATAACAGGTATAATTTAGAATAGTAAAATGTAATTTTTCCTAACGGTAAAGACCATGAATGCATAGCGAAGATTACAACTTTAGTCCAAAAAAAAATAATACAAGCCACAAAAAGTGACGAGGCAAACAGTAGATATCTGTTGCAACGTTTATTTAAAATTTTGATGCTGATAAGGTTAATGATGTATATTTGTTTTTATTTGGAGGAAGTAAATGTTGATGCTACAAGGATCATTTATATATTTTTGGAAGCATCTTCAAATAATAGCTGAATACGTAATTGCATAACCATAGTGTAAGTCTTTTGTCAAAGGAACCTGACATTTCCAACTCCACCATGCACACATAAATGCAAATTGGCTGGCATAAAAAAGCCGGCTTTAATTGTTCTTGGCCACATCTAGTAGTGGGGGGTTTGTTGTTTAGCCATCCCATCAGCTTTGATGTTTGACTCTTATGTATTTAGGTTTATGAATTATGACATGAATTGCACTATGGGAAGTGTACAAAAAAAACTATGTAATAAAATCTCATTCTACAATAACAAAAAGAAAAAGAAAAACTATTTTTATAGTCAATAAAATGAATTTCTTATTCCTATAAATCTCACAGACTAGTATAATAAAAAAAAAAGAGTTCAAAAGCAATTAAGTAATTGCCTTTTTGTGTTCAAGCAAGTACTACATGTCTAAGTTGTATTCTCTAAATTTAGAATGTCAATTTATTTTTCTAAGTTCAAACGCCAAAGCTGCTTTTAAAAAAAAAAAATATATATATATATATATATAGACCAAAATTCACTTTATTATTTTTCTAAGTTCAAACGCCAAAGCTGCTTTAAAAAAAAAGAAATATATATATATATATATATAGACCAAACTTCACTTTATTCAAGTGTTTTATCTACCTAATTGTCTTTATACCTAGCATTTAATTTTTTCTTTTTTGATTTTTTTTTTACTGAAAAGATAGACTTTTGATAATTTGATTGTTGTGAGAGCACGAATTTGAACCTAGACCCATTTGTTGGAGAGAACTTAAATTTGATTGCATACTTATTATTAAAAGAAATTGATTTGATCCATACCTAATTGATTCTATATATAGAGCACTACTTTATTTTATTAATAATGTAATCATGATGGGAGGATAAATTTAAATCTTAGACATTTACGTTAGAGATAACTTAAATTGAACTCCATACTTAATATTAAAAAAATTTCTATTGTAAAAAAATTTGACTCATATGCAATCATATTAGAAAACAAAAAAGCAGTAAAACTTAAAAGTACAAAAATAATAGAATAAAATGTTTGATTTGCTTCCAGTACTTTTTTAATTAGGATTTTTTTCCTTTTTTAATGAGAAACTGTTACATCAAATACTAACTAAATAAAATGTAAAGATTAAAACTCACTACCACTTGTCATTATGTATTTAAAACAAAAGATAACCTCTAATTAAAAAGTACTAGAAGTAAGTCAAATCTTAGAATAATATATAGTCAATACCTCTGAGATTTGGACCAATACGAACCAAGGCCATGGCATTTCAAAACTAACAAACTTAATCTCTAATAACGGGGAAAATTATTAGGTACTCTCGGAACACTATTAATGCGTACTCCGCACTTTTATATAAATGATGAGTTCCACCATGAATTTAATTAGTGATACTCATTATTTATGTGAGAGGAGAAATTACGCATTTATGGTACTTCAAGAGTATCCAATAATTTTTCCTAATAACAATGAAAGAGGAGAAAAATAAGTAACAATTTAAGGACCAAGTTAATTAATTTTGAAATTTCTTGAACTTAACCGGTATTAGTTCAAAACTCAAAATTGTTGACCTTATTCCACCCAAAATGGTAGTACTGTTTATTTTTATTTTTTTGGGCTCTAAACTACTAGTGGAATCAGGAAAGGTACCAACAAAAACAAAAAAAAACAAAAAACAAAAGGCCAAATCCTAATTAATGATGCAAAGATATCTAGTGTTATCCAATTAGTGATTTCCTCCCTTAGCATTTAATGCTATCCATTTACTTTTGCATGCCCTCATTCGTTGAATTCCCTTCCCACTCTTCCACTACCTTCCCCAATTAATTAATACTCACCAACAATAAATGAACATTTAATCATACATTAAATAATTAATCAATTTAATTAATTACTCTTTCAAAAAATACTAGTCCTACAAATTAGTACAACAATTTAATCAAAAATAATAAATATTAAAATATAAAAAAAACTTTCTCCATTTATTTCATAACGGCCTCTATATATTAGACATTCTCTCTTTGCACATATAAATCTCTCTCTCTAAAAGCCAAAGCCAAAGCCAAAGCCAAAGGAAAAGGAAAAGCAAAAGCCTTCAGCTTTGGGAGAGAAAAGAAAGAAAGAAAAACAGAGTTTTGAGAAATGGCTGCTGACGTGAGCTCTCTGTTGCGAGTTCTCAATGGCTATAACAAGGAGGATCAACATCGGACGGTTGGGAACGATTCGAATTCTGAGAAATCTACGGCTCCGATTACTCGTGACTTGCTTGGTGGTGGGTCTAACCCTTTCTCTTCTTCAACCTCTAAGATTGTGGTTGATTCCCAGGAATTGGACCTCGACTTGCAGGTCCCAAATGGCTGGGAAAAGCGCCTAGACTTGAAGGTTTGTCCGTTTTCTCATCTGGGTCTGTTTGTTTTCCTGGAAAAGTTGACCTTTTCACGAAGTAAACTGTGTTCTTTGCTTGTACTTTCTATTATTATATGTGAATATATATATATATATATATTTTTGCTTTGGAAATCTGTTTCTATGACTTTGTGTTCTGTTTTTTTTTTTTTTTTTAAAGAGGTTTAAGTTTAAATATGTGTTTTTTGTTTTGTTTTGTTTTGTTTGTGAATTGAGGATATATTGATTCGTGTGTTGTGTAGAATTGTTGTCTTTGAAAATTTTCTGTTTTGTCCTTTTGTTCTCTGTTTTGATACAGAGAAATTGAAGGAAAAGGAGGGAGTGAAAATTCAGAAATATTCATTTTTGTAATTCTCAATCATATGCTGATGTGCACAGCTCAAGTATATTTATTTTTTGGAGCAATATTGACAACCCAAGTTAACTCATTCCATCACAATTGCTCTCAAAAATTTGTACAACATATTTTCTTAGTTTGCAACCCCAAACCTTTTAATTTCCAGGTTATAAGTCAATTTTATGTTTGGCCCATTTAATTATTTGCTTAATTTCTTGGCCTTTATTGCTCTCTTTAAATGAATTTAAAGGTTTTCAATATTAGAGGATTGGAGTAATTAAGAGCATGAAGATGTTTATTTTTCATTTATTCATTGTGGCTCCTCAATGTTTACCACTTCCGATCCCACTCTGTATCCTCTTAACAGTTTCTTTTATATCATCATTAATACCCTTTTCTATTTTCCTTGAATCTCTCTATCTAATAAATTCATATCTTTTAGTATTAGAATAATCTATCATTAATGTCTAGGAATATGGGAATAAGAAAATGAGAAACTTATGATTTACTAATTACTAGTATTTTAGACCTTGGGATGAGGGATCATTCTATGATACAAACTTTCTTTTTTAATATATCATGCCTACTTTAATCTTTACGAATTACTATTGGTAGACTTTGAAAAAAAAAAAAAAAAAAGACTATAAGGCAATACTTTGTAGAAATTTTTAAGGGTGGATATATATGGTACATTTAAAAAAGTGTATATACCATGGAATTCTCTTGAAAGGTGTAATTAGATTTTGCAGAATGACATTAAATAATTCTAAGTAGGAGTATGTTATGCTTATGGTGAATTTGTGTGCTTTTGCAATGGTTGCAGTCAGGGAAAGTCTACCTACAAAGATGTAACACCCCAAATTCACCTTCAATCTCAGACAACAAGCACCAAATCAATTCAACAGTTCCAAGACTTCAGGATTTAAATTTTCCTCCATCACCCTCAAAAATCACATTAAATCTTTTTGATGAAACTCCCCTGGATTTAAAGTTGGTCTCATCATCATCGTCGTCGAATAATTATCAAAGCGTATGCACTCTTGATAAGGTGAAATCAGCACTCGAAAGGGCGGAGAAAGAGCCGCCGAGGAGGAGAACATCATTTGGGAAATCATCACCGTCACCTTCATATTCATCATCATCGTCTTCGATTAGAGAAACCCAAGAAGAAGATTTTGAAGATAAATTATTATCATCACCAATGGCAGCAGGGTGTCCTGGTTGCTTATCTTATGTATTGATAACGAAAAATAATCCAAAGTGTCCTAGGTGCAGTTCTGTTGTCCCGTTACCGCTGATGAAGAAACCTAGAATTGATCTCAACATATCAATCTGAATGATTAAAGAATATTATGATTATGGCTTATATCCACTATTTTTAATTTTGTAGATGAAAGATGAGATTAGGGTTGAAGATTTAGATTTGTTAGTAAAAGAAGAATATATGTACATCATAAAGGGATGGTGCTGGTATTAGTATAGTTAATAGAAGTTTGATTCATTCAGAATCTTTTATCATATTTTCGTCCTTTATATTTTAACTGTCATCTCCCCCCCCCCCCCCTCCCCCCTCCCCCCTTTTTTTGGTATAGAAATTAAAGTAGCACTATTCTGATTTTAAAAATTTGTTGCACTTGGGTGAATTAAGAAGTAGAAAATGTGCATTGTCAAATATGGATTTGGTGATCTTGATGAATATCAATCGATTTCAATGTGAAATATCTATTGCTAGCAAGGCTTTCCATCCATTGCTTTGGTGCATTGGATAGAATACGATAACAACTCATGTTTAATGTTGGACACATGTCGTGTATGTGTTATGTCCAGCATATCAAAGTTTAGGATGCAAGAAAAATCTTTTATTCGCTTCTCTAAAAGTGTAATTAAAGTTGGATTTCTTTTAGTAATATTAAAAAGTATAATTTTCACTAGTTATTTCAGCTTATGTTATGGATGTTTCATAAATTATAAAAATCCAATTTAGAAAACAGAATTCATTTTGTTCTGTATATAAAAATCAACTCCTGATTAGAAAGTGATAATGTACAGAATGTGCTAGTACTTGCTTGTAAAGGGCAAAGACTTTTAGAATTGTAAATGGATTAATGGTACTTGATTGTAAAGAACAAAACGAAGTCCTCTGAATCTGCACACTGCAACAATAAAAGGAATATTCAATTCATTGTAATTTGGGGGTACTAAGGTAAGGTGGAGTTAATGCCCTTTGTTCACAAGGATTGTAACAGTTGCAACAGCCAGTAGAGATCACTTACATACATGGCTGGACCATTTTGATAGTTTCCCATACCTCTTTTTTTTGCTAAATTTTCCATACCTGAAATGACTTGTATGTGTTAGAATTATGTGTATTCAATTTCAACCCTTTACCAAAGTGGGTTGAAGTTGAGTCAAGTATCCAGATAATCAAAAGTAAAATTGAACCAGTTAAACACTAGTAGTTACACAGATAAAAAATGCTTAAGACTTTCAATCTTTTTATCTGTGTTTAATTGTACCCAAAATTTTATTTTATTTTCTCTTATTTGAGTCTTGACATGATGTTGACCTAAGAATGAAGCCATCTCCTTTGGCTACCACAAATTTCTGGAGTTTTGAAACACATTTTTCACAATTTAGTCAATGGTGTTTTATTGGTTTGGTAGGCAGTAGTTAAAGAGAGCTTGGCATGCCAAATTGCACACGAAACTCTTCAGTCACTATGTCATTTAACACATCTTGGGTTCCCTAACTATAGATTTAGGCCGGTTGCAACGTTTGTGTTCAGTGCATAACTCATCGCTTGGACGTGATTGATAAGCAGCCTTATCCTCAATTTTGACAAAACTTATTTTTGAACTTGAACCCGTAACTCATTGCTTGGACATAAAACATGGAGTGCCCTTATAAAAAGTTATATAGAGCAACTTTGCTAATTTGAGTGCAAGGACAAGGAATTCATGTATGGGTATATAAACTGTGGTCTCGTAGAGTTCCTGTCACAATAAATAGGTTTCTTTCATTTGACTATAAGTTGTAAGATGAGGTTGTACTACAACAATAATTTTCGTAGAAACAGACCAACCTAAAATAAAGAATCCCTATAGAGATATTACACACTCGTTCCTAACAAGGGAAAGCTTTTTACCTAGAGAGTGACTTGGGCCATCCTCTGCATTAAGAGGCCTAAACTCATATGGTTAGGGTAGTGCTATATTTTTTATCGGTTCTTGATATAGATTATAAAAGTGGGAACTCAACTCAGGATAGTGATATACAATATTATGGTTGCTTTGAAAAAGAAAATAAAAGATTTAGAAAAGAAAAGAAAAAGTTGTACAAAAATTTTGGTTATGTGATTGTGTCCTATAAATGTTTGAAAAGAGCATTCACCTACACTTTGTCAAACTGATGTGTTTTAATATAGGTGCTGCACTAATTATGGCTATTTACTAGACCAATTCATTAATATACCTAACAGACAATAAATGAGAATTTAATTTCATCATAGTCTTTTAAATTGCCCACCTACCTTCGCATAAGAGTTTAATGTTTATTTTTTTTTCTTTGGAACAAATTTCAACAATTGTAGTATCTGGTTGGCGGACCACTGAATCACAATCAAAACTCCAAATCTTATCATAAATCAGTTCCCTTTCTATAATTAATTAATTTGAGCTATTAAAAAAATATTAAGATATAATTTAGAATGCTCTAGATATAGACATGGAAAAACGGGTCAGAAAATTCTGACCCGATCTGAACCCAATTTTTTTGACCCGAAATAAAAATGAGTTGACTCGTGACCCAATCCTAACTTGAATTATTTTTTAATTTTTTTTTGGGTAAAAAAAAGTAAAATTAAGAAAATAATAGTTTAATTGTTTATTGTAAGTTTTAAGGAAACAATTGATAGATTTACATAACTACATGCAAATTAATTGAAAGATAAATAGTTGAGCATTTTGTAATGAGTAAAGATTTTTAGATATCAAATAACAAAGTATATGCCAAGATAATATGATTACAGTAGAGTTAAAAACATAGATTTAAAATTGTAGACATGTGTGAAAAATATTTACAAGTGTAAAAATAGTGAGGTCAAAGTATCAAATTAGCATAAATTATAAATGCTTAGGCCTATTTTTTAACAATTTATGTCCAAAATAAAAGGCTTTTTAAAATAAATTATGATATTTTCTAGAGTGTGTATTGCTTAACAATGATATGATATTCATAAAAGAGACCATGTATAAAATAAGTAAGCAATCAAACTTTAATGTAAATCTCAAATTGAAATAAAGTGCCAGCCACAACTGATAATAGATTATAAAATTAATTTTCAAGATTGTAAATTTCTTATATGTTTTTATTCTTTATCAAATGAGTTATCCAATATGTTATTTGTAATTTTGTTTTATATTTTGAAATGTTGATATTGTGTAGAAATAAAACATGTGTATTTGTTTTACTTAACTTTGTATTATTTTGTTTTAGATAGCAATATTAGAATTTGTATAATTTTAAAATTATTAAATAAGTATTTATAACTTTAACTGAATTTATTCTGGATATAAGTGGTGAATTCAAAATAATGAATTTTACATCAAGTAATTTGTTGCATAATTTTTCAAATAATAAATACATATTATTTTATTATAAAAAAAAAAAATTTATGTGAAAAATACGGGTCAATTTGACTCGATCGACCTGACCCGACCCAATTGTTTTGCCAGGTATTCTAGATAGTTTGGGTAATCTGTCAATTTGATTCCTGATTCAAATCTGGTCAATTACGTCTATATGAGGTTTGCATTTATTGCTAATGTAATTCTTATGTACAAATCCATAGACTTTGCTCCTACTAAATGTCATATGACATGTATTTGAGTTGAAAGCAGGTTTTTCCTTTTAAAAAAAAAAAAAAAAAAAGAGTTGAAAGGAGCCATTATTTTAGTAGAGATTTTCGAGGGAAAAAAAGTAAAATATAAAGAAAATTTGAGAAGAATTTTCTCTGAAGTTTCAACTGACACGTATTCCATGTCACATCTAATATATGGAGATTGATGGATTTGGAGGGAAGCATTAGATCTATAACGGAAAATATGTCCGTTTGGAGGAAGGAGAGCAAAATAGAGCAGATTTAGTAAAAAATTAGTCAATTTTTAATCAATTTTACTCTATTATCCTTCGTTCTCTTTCCTCTCCCCTTAATTCAAACAGGTTATTCTCAAAGTAATGCAAAATGACGCTCTCTTTTCTCACATTCATGGTAGATCCTATTATAAATTTAATAAGTTTACCTTACCATAAATGTGAGAAGAAAGAAACACCATTCACTATGCTTCAGCATTACCTAAGAATTACTCATTTATTACAAATGTCAAAAGTCTTGTAACTTAATCGATCTATACCTCTTAGGACATGTTTGGTAGACTGTAATGGTAATTACATAGGAATAGAAATAAGTATTACAAGAAATACAAAATGTTGTAATGTAATACTTATTACTATTCATTTGTTTGATGACAATACAATAATAGAACCTTAAAAATAATGGAATGGAAGTATTTTAAAATAAACTTAAAATATATTTTAGGAAATATATTACTTATATAATTATATCTCCTAAAAAATAATATATATATATTTTTTAAATTTGAAAGAGAGATTAGTTATTGTTTTATGATTTTTTATTTTCATAATTGTTACGCGCATATGGAAAGTTTGTTTATCTGGAAACATATTAACTTTAGAAATTAATAAACATACTAAGACATAACTATTATAACCCTTCTAAAGATGAATAATTATTCCCCATTTTTAAAGAATATTTATTCATAATAAATGACTATTTATTGTAATAAAAACATAACCAAACTACTAAATAGCTAAACTATACGAATAATTATTAGATTACAGTGTTTATTATAGTCTACCAAACATATCCTTAGTGTTTTTAATGAAAATATTCAAGTTTGAGTCCCCTTTTTTTTAGGTTCTAAGTTTGTAATTATTGAATTATCTAAAGAAAAAAATGTTAACAAATATAAACTTCATAATTTTAAGGACAATATTGATTACAAACCTAAATTTAAGAGATCAACTAAAAGGGAGTGGTTTGTGTCTTGTGGGAGTTGCCACTAAACACGTTAGGATACGGACACGTGTCTAAGAGTGAACACATGTCCAAGAGTGAACACATGTCCAAGATCCAACGTGTCTATTGACGATTGCCACTAAGCAGTGGACAGAAGCCACGCCCCAACTAAAAAATGTTATAAACAAAGAAGTTGAACAAAATCTTTCATTATCGTCGGGTGGGTGAGCTATAAAAGCGATTGTACCCACATTTCCTGGAAGTCACGGAAGGATCTATACATAAAGTTCAAAAATAATTTGCAGAGAAGCATTGAGATTAGAGACATGTATGAGAAATCTCACGGTTAGGGAAATCTATTGGGAACTTTGGAATTGAAATGTATCTACTATCCACCATAATAATTTTCTTTCTTTCGACGAAGACTTGCATGAAGGAGAAGGACGATTGAGAAAGCAGCAATGTCTAATAAATTAACTTTCATGATTATGTCCCATTTTTAAGTAACCACAATTATGTTTATCGTTTTCAACAACAAAATTAAATAAGCAATTATTTTCTCGTACAATAGTAAGGACTTGTAGCTTTCCTAGAATGCACGTAAAATTGGCAGTGAATTATTGAAATTGATTGAGCATTTAAAAACCCATCGACAGCCAGTGTCATCAAAAAATTGATCTGCAATTTCCCCCCTCCCTCCACTCTCTCAATTTTTAAAGGATGGATTCACTTTCTTTTTGTTGGGTTAAGATAAGTTTGATTTGGTTAATTAATTTAATTATTTAAGTTAATTAATTTGGTCAAATTACATGCAAATTGTGAAAAATAAATCACCAAATAAATTAAAATGTAATGGAGAATAAATTAATACGGTGATTTGTTAAGGAACGAGAAAAACCTTTCACAAGGCAAAACCTCACCAAGTAAATCTAAGGTCACTAGTACTAATAATTCACTAATCAATAATCAAATGATTAAAAGAATGAGAAATCTTACCACTACTCTGACCTATCTCAAAATAAAAACCTACAGTTACCTTCGCTCCAATACCCAATTGGACTTGATCTTGCAGTAGCCTCTTTTCTTTGATGTACAAATCTCCAATTTGTAACTAACTCTTTTACACAAATCTCAGTACGTGACTAAATCCAGCAACTTGAATGATTGTTGTTGGCTGCAAAGTTTGTCATTTTATCAACAATGAAGTTTAGGAAGCACTTGATTACAAAACCTTATGACGTACAAATGCAGTAGCTTCTTACAAATAAAATTAAACTCTTGGTCTCTATATTCTTCTCACAGCTCTTAAAAATAAGTTTTATATATGTTTAGGGTTGCGAGAAAAGAAACCCTAAACAAATACATCAACATGGGCCAAACTTTAGATCTGAAAATTTTAAAATCGTAATTCTCGATTGATCGAGTTTGTGTCGAGCTTCCCATTTAGTCTCGATAGTAGCTATCTGTTGAGCTGTAATTAAAAAAAAAAAAAAAAATCACTTGTTTCTTGGATCAATTTTTATGTTTTTAATACTAATACTTGATGTGTTTGAACAACATATTTCTTGATGTATTAAACTTAGATTTACCTAAATACAAGTAAAGTACATTTTGTCAAAAGATTAGTCAATTACATATAAAATATGACCTTAACACTTTTTATCAAGAAAAACATAATCCATCTAGATCAAGGAGGTGGTATGTGTTATAAAAAAAAAAGATTTAGTAAGAGAAAATGAGTGTGAAAATAAGGTTTTACATGATTCAATTTGATGACCTTTGTCCATGACAAAAAGTTTTATTGGAGTGGCTACTATGGTGGAAGGATGGCTACATTGGTGGTCTGAGGAATATCAACATGGCACATGAGTGATGCACCAATTAGTAGGATTTGGAAGCCTTAAATGAGAATATACAAACCCAAATTCGGAGTCTACATGAAAAACAGAATAGGAAAGTGTCCAACCTGAAAAGAAGTGGCTATGAAAGATGTTGAGACAATGGTTGATGAACACTAGTCCAAACGATGTTTGGCATCGCTAGTCTAAACAATGGTTAGTAGTGATTAAATATTTATGGGGTTACTTAAACCCTATTGAAGGCTTCAGAAAAGCGGCAATACTATATTAAAATAAAATGAAGAAAATAAGAGATTCAGAGAGAAGGAGAAAACAAAAGTAAGGGTTTAGGCAATTTAGGCTAATGACCTACATTCCTAATAGAAAGCCCTTAGTAATTACATTTTAACTATTCTAAAAGGTATGTTTTACTTTTTTTTATTTTTTTATTTTATTTATATGAGATAGAAATTCTACTCTTATTTAATTGAAGTGTATATGTGTGTGAATCTCCTTTCTGAAGACTTGAACTCCGACCCTTATCCTCCCCTCACACCTTATAAGAATTTTATATTTGTAGAGTGACCATCATGTATACCAAGAGTACACGATGGAAAACTTATGTTTTACAATAATCCCAAGTAGGGTATATTCATAATAATTGACCAAAAACTGATTGGTGTCTAGGTCTTATGACAAAGATCTATCATCAGGAGCAGACGTCAAAGGCTGAAACTCTCTTTCAAAAAAAAAAAAAAATTATCCCTACATCAAAGATAATTGATATCTTGTGATTCAAGACATAATACCATAACTAAGATTCCTACACAATAAAACATACAAAGTTTCCAAAAAAAAAAAAAACATACAAAGAGAATACCTTCTTCTTCTTCTTTTCTTTTTCTTTTTTTTTTTTTTTTTTTTTTTTTTTTTTGGAGAGGCTACAAAGAGAATACTCTAAGTCATAAAAAATATGTGCATACAGTAAGAAGCTAATGATATCTAATGTATCTAATATATATAAAAGGCGCATAAGAAAATTATTGTTAGATCAAGAGTCTCATTATTATTATTATTTTTATATGGGAAAAAAATTACACTGACCTCGTAAAATTTTATGGTATTAGTGTATTACATTCATTTTATTGCAATATTACTATTAAACCTCTGTTTTAAAATAAATGGTTGAATAAATAGGGGTATTTTGGGAGTTTTAATAAAAAATTCATTAAATCTAATTCCATTCCTTCTCATTCCTCCCAATTTCGGGGGGAATGAAAATTTGAGGTTTTAAGGGAATAGAGAGGAATGAGTGTTCCCTCCTATTCATTCCATTCCCTCCCACTTAAACTCCCAAACAGGGAATGGACTTTCCATTCCCTTCATTAAAACTCCCAAATAAGGGAAGGGAAGAATATTCTAAAATTATTTTTTTCATTCATTTCCATTCCATTCCATTCCCTCCTCCCAAGCGAGGCCTAAATTGCAAACTACTTATATCGACCTTCCTCGGATGATGTTGAAAAAAAAGAAAAAAGAAAAACATTAAAATCATCCCCTCCCTGAAAAAAGGCTTTAAAAAATCATGTAATTTCTATTAGAGGGGGTGTGGATGACAGTTTAAGTGGAGGGTAGAATAGAAAGTTCAAGAATTTTCAAAGCCTTTCTTTTAGTCATCTTGGAGAGCTTGGTGTAAATAATTTTCATTTTAAGAGAGGTGAGTGTCTTTTTAAACTAAAGGGAGAGTAAGTGTAATAATGAAAAAAAAAAAAAAAACCCTTAAAGGAAGTTTTTTTCTTTTTTTTTGAGAAACACCTTAGAGAAAGTCAATGCAATTTACCCATTTTTTAAAAGAAGGGCATTAGATTAAAATATTAAATATCTAAGTCAACATTATATTGGCTACCTATCATATTGCTTTTTGCACCCACACATGGAGAGCAAGAGGATTATTTGATTGAAAGTATAGAGATTTTTAAATATTTGATAATCTTATAAAGAATATTAACTATTCGTGCACAATAATATAAATAAATTGGAGTTGTGAGTGAGTTTGTGTTTGCGAAGTTAGTTAGTGTTGTTTGTGCGAGCGTGAGTTCGGTGTGTGAAGTATTATTGAGAGTGATCCTTAATTCTTATTATTGATAATAGATTTTGGTTAGATTTTTTTTTTTTAATGAGAAATGCGTGCTTTTATCAAAATGAAGATAAAAACATTAATTCTTGAATTAATGTGAATTCAATCATAATAGGATTTTCCTCTATCCAAGCTACTTAATTTCTTAGGATAACAAGCCAAGAGATGAACAAGGTGATTGCCCTAACGCTTTACATGAGAGACTTGAAACCTTTTAAAATCTTGCATTTTAACCCGGATCCCATCAATGATGTCGCTGATCGACGCAGGTGGGTCACTAACACCCCCCCCCCAACCGCCTCCGATACAATCTTTGAGTCACATTCGAGAATAACATCTCGGATACCAATGTCCCAAGCAAATTGCACACCCTCCTCTCCAATGCTTTTGTTCCGTTTCAAGGGGGCGCAATGAGATTGGTAATCTCTTGCTTAGTGCTGCCTCTACTTGACCCTCACTATCACTAATCAAAACCCCAACTCCAGCAGCTCTGGAGGTGCTAAAAATTGCTCCATCCACATTCATTTTGTACCAAGGTGCATCAGGAAGTTTCCAACGAGTTTCGTCCTCAGTTGTTGGTTAGAGTTTGTTTATAGATATAGGTTTAAAGTTGGTCGAATCAAACATTATGTATGGTTATATATAATCATTTAAATAGAAATACAATCTCATTAGTCATAAGTTTATACAATAATTATTTAAATTATTTGGACACTCATAAAATTAGAATCAACGTGTAGTTCTTCTAACAAATATCTCAAACAATAAATGGAACACAAAGAAGGGCTTTTTATTTATGTTTTTGATAACACAAAGAAGGGCTTTAGTAGTTACACTTTGTGGCTTGTAATTTAAATAAAAATGCTTAGCTTTTGTATTATCATATATTTTTGTACTTATCTAATGCTTAAATGATAGTTAGCTAAAGGTAGGTTAAAAATAATTAAAAACAAAATTGGAACAAATCGTCAAGTTTAATAGAGGACAAAATATATTATTGGATCTTGAAAGTTAGACAATGAAAAATTTAAGTTTTTGAAATTTAAAGTAATAAATTTTAGTCCCTAAGGAACTTAAGTGATCATTTTTAGTCCAGATGACATGACGATGTGTCAATTTTAGTTTGGCCACATTAAGGGACTAAAAGCAATCACTTTAAAGTTTAGGGTCTATAATATTTTAGGGACCAACAATATATTTACAAAATATCAAATAAATATGCTCTTTGAACATAGCACACATATTAGGTTATGAAGTAATTTTAATACATTTTTCCATACTTACTTAGGTGGTGATCCCATATGAAAGCTGTCATACTAATCACATTGTGGCAGCTCAACAAATTAGAAAAAAAGTTGTGAAATTTGTTATATTTGTAGAGTTGTTACAAATTGTTTTATAGGAGTAGTAATTTTTTTTTTTGAAACATTTTATATTACTATACAATATAAATACTACTAGGAATATAGCGTACACATACAGATTTTTTTTTTTTTAATTAAATAACCCTTAATTACCAAACTTTTAGATGGTCCCCTAAGGAAAATTTCCTAATGTGGCCACTCACTTTTAGAGTACTTTTTGCTTTAGTGGTCCAAAAGGTATGATAATTTGATGTCAGTGTAGCTATTGGATAACCGAACATTTTAGTACACCAATACAGCTTTTAATATTTTCATAACCATAACAAAACCTTTTGATCCTAATTTAACAAGTTCCTAACTTGCCAATAAATAGCATGATTTAACTGAAATCATATGAGGTTAGGTGATAATCATTACTCTCTTTTAACATGCAAAGCATTAGTAACAACAAAACAGGGGTCTTCATCTACTCTTCCAAAATGAGCCTTCTCTGTTTTCAAAAAAACAGAGAAGTTGTAGAAGGCCAATAATCCTCATCAATTTTAGAATTATGTCACTTTTCAGAGCTAAACACCACTTCCTACAACCCCCCTATGAATATGTATTTTCATCCATCAATAGTTTTAGGAAAAATTATTTTTCATAAGTTTTTTAAAACTGCTAAAATTGTTAGATTTAACTTACTGTGATTGAAGCATAATAAAAATGATGTCAATAGTACAAGTGAAAATGGTATCACTCTAATAATAATGTATCAATAATTATATATAGAAAGAGAGTACAAAATATTGTATGTTTTAACATTATTGGTCATCCATTACTAGCCTTTGGGTAGTAGAAGGGATGAAAATACCAAATCTTTCAAAATTCAACTTTAAATTTTAGTTTTTTCAAACTTGTAGTGTAGGTGAACCAATTAAAGGGACCAAAAGTTGACTTCTAAACAAGATATAGAAACAAACTCATGAAAAGAAAAAAAAAAAAAAAAAAAAAAAACAAAGAATGTCAGCACACTGCATGATTACATCTGTGCTTGCACCAAGCACATTGCACAATGATGCACTATGGATCCAATTTATGGCTTATCTTTTCATTTGATATATATTCTGGTGCACAATCAATGTTAAAATTGCATCTTCATATAACTTGGACATCATTGTTTTGGTAGTATGGAATGGTTGCTTGACAGATTTCAGTTCAAAGCAGAAACTAGAAATCTGTAGCTTTTTGGATATATGCTTGGACCATATCAAGTATTTTGGGTTTGGTACTTGCAAGTGAATTAAAAATTCATGAAGTTTATTTTTTTGCCTCATAAATGGTTGTGGAAATAAATGCTCTCTTCCCTCCTCTTAATGAGAGATGCGTTATTTCATGCAAAAGTAAGGCAGTACCCTGAAGAGTTAGGACCCAGTGGGACTGGGAATAAAATCGAAAAACGTACTCTTATTAATGCCAATTATCATATATTTTATTATCAAACAAAAAAGAAAAAAAAAATCTTATATTATCACTAAAAGGTGAAAAAAAAAAAAGTTTTTTCCTATAGTCCTAAGGAAACTAATCAATTATCAAATAAGAAAGAGGCACTTTTAATTCTAATTATCAAATATACATTAATTATATACTAAAAGTGACGTTAGGCCAAGAGGCTTGTAGTTTAATTGACTAGCACTTTTTAGTGTTTATAATGAAAACCTTCAAGGTTCAAATCTCCACACTCTAACTATCAAAAAAAAAAAAAAAAAATGATATGAAAGATACATATAAATTTTATTATATACAAATCTTACAATTACAAATAGATGTATCATCAGTCATTAGAAAAGAAATGCAAATACATATTTATTATGTTATCAAAGTGACATCAATTAGTTTCATTGTCACATCAGTTTGTAAATTTTTTATAGTTAAAATTAACTTCAACATTTTCCTAGTACTAAATAGAGTAATAAGCGAAGATAAATACAATTTTTCTAATGGAGAGAATTTTGATTTTTTTTTTTTAATACAAGATAGAAATTCTATTCTAACCTAATCTCAGTGTATATATGTGTGAAGCTCTCTCTTAGAAATTTAAATGCCTGAATTTGCCCCTTTACACCTGACAAATACTTATATTTATGGAGTAATCATCATGTTAAGAGTACACAGTGATTAGAGAAAATTTAGATGAACTGGTGAAGTGTGGTTAACCTGGTTTTGTTAATGTCATTAAAATATAATTCCATTCATCCAATAAAAAGCATTAAATATGAGCTTTTTGTGCCAGTTTTTCATTTTTGTGCGGTCGTGGGGATTGCAAAGGCGTTAATTGAAGACATCAATTATTATCAGTAACTACAAACTACTACCAAGTACCAACTATAAAGGTCCGTTTGGTTGGAAGGATAGAAAAGTGAGAGGATAGAAAATAGAAGGAGAATGGAAAAGTGGGAGGATAAAAAAGTTTTTAGTTTTCCTCAGTTGTATTTGGTTAAGAGGATGGAAAAGTAAATGGATGAAAAACTTTTTGATTTAGGGTGTGTTTGGTTGGGGTGAAAACAAAGAGGAAGGAAAATATGGAGTGAAAAATAGGGTGAAAAATGGTATTTTTCACTGTTTGGTTGAGAGGGGGAGGAGGAGAGAAAAGTGGTGGGACCCACAAGTTTTCTCTTCTCTCCATTCAAAATACAATCTCTCTAAATTGGAGAGAAAATTGTAGTGAAAAGTGAAATTTTTTTAACAAAACTGTCTTCACTTTTCTGGTTCTTTTTTTTTTTTTTTTAATGTGAGAACCTTTTTTTTTGTTTTTTTCTTTGGCCTTTTCCACTGTGACGTTGTTGTTGTTGTTGTTGTTGTTTTTTTTTTTTTTTTTTTGCCTTTTCTACTGAAACAGTGAAACGTTAGTTTTTTTTTTCTCTCTCTCTCTCTTTTGACTTTTTTACTTTAACTTTGGGTTTTTTTTTTCTTTTTTTCCTCTTAATTTTTATTTTTATTATTTTTTAAGAAAACACTTTTGGAATAATTTCTTATGCTATTTTTTTGAAATGTTCACTTTTATCTATACATAATTTTTTAAAAAAGTATAATGTATTACTTTTTCTTTTATTTAAGAGGGATATAATAGTAAATTTATACAAACTTTATTTTTAACTAAATTAAGACATTTTTTTAATCATATATAGAAAAAAAGAAAAGAAGATATTCCTTCAAAAAAAAAAAATTACTAAGTTATTTTTTGACCCCAAAAACTACTAGCTTCCAAGTTTCACGTTTAACATAACAAAGAGCCAAACAACGTTTTTAACTAAAGAAAAGGACTTTGTCCTGTATTTTATGTAGTACAGCAACTTAACAATAACACACCAGAGTTGGCACCCAATTACCTGAATAATCTCCCTTTTGCTTTGAAACGAAGAAATGCATGTCATAGTTAACATTTTATTTTTCATGGAATTAAAATTATAGTAGGAGTCACATTTTACAATAAGTAGTTTTTTTTTTTTTTAATATTTGTAACAAATTAAATGTTAACTGCGAAATAAAATTTTTTAATTCAAAAGAAAATGGAAGGGAAAGATTTCTTATTATTATTATTATTATTATTATTATTATTATTATTATTATTATTTTGAGAAACATATGGAAGTGAAAAATATAGGTTTAAAAAAACATGTCACTCAATTTGTCACTCATCACTCATCACTCATCACTCAAAATCACTGTTTGGCACCATCACTCACTTTCAATATTTTTAGAATTGTTCAGTTTTTTTTTTTTTTTTTTTTTACCTAAACTGAATCTAGTATTAAAAAAAAAAAAAAAACACTGAAGACCGAACCACTAAAAAAAGAAGAAGAAGAAAAAAAAAAAAAAAAAAGAAGATTTGAAGACCGAACCAGTAAAAGAAAAAAAAAAAAAAAAAAAAAGAAGTGAAGACACGGAACCAGTGAAAGAAAAGAGAAGAAAGAGCAAAAAAAAAAAAAAAAAGAAAAGAAGAAAAAAAGGAAGAGCTGAAACGGAACCAGTGAAAAAAAAAAAAAAAAAAAAGAAGAAGAAAGAAGTGAGCTGAAGACCGAACCAGGTCAAACGGTCAAAAGTTGCGGCTGTGTAACTTCTAAGTGTTTAATTACAAATATGCCATTGAGTTATGAGTTATGGAAACTGAAAACAGCTAATAGTTTCCATAACTCATCACTCAAAAATCAGAGAATTGAGTGATGGAAACTGAGTCATGGAATCCAAACAAACAAAAAACTGTGGGCCCTACCTATTTTGGATGATGGATCATGAAAACTGAGTGATATCACTCAGTTTTCATGTAATCCAAACATGCTCATAGGCATTCTATTTGCAACTTTCTTTCACTCACCCTTTCATAGAATTGCTTTATGAATTTTATTTTATTTAGAATTTGGTTTATGTGTGCCTTTAACTTTATAGGCATATGTTAATGGATCATTTTATAGGCATCTGTAAATGGATCATTTTATGAAAGTTTTGGTATCACTTTTATGAGAAATATAAAAATTGTAAACAAAAAAAATTACTTTTTTTGGTGTAAAAAATTTATAAAGATATTTTCTAAATCAATGCATTCGTTAATTTCTTCCTTTTATTTTTATAGCGAATTTTATTATTAATTTTATTTTGGAAATTTGTACTGATCCATTTAAGGGTATTCATTAATTAACTAATTTTAAAAACTTTTTAGAAAAAAAAAATAGTTGACTTTTTTGACAGCGGTATATTTTTCATTTTATTGTTATAGGGAATTGCTTTATGAAATTAGGATAACCTAGCTTAGAGTCATTTCATTCATTATGAATTTTATGACTTATTAAGTTATTAGCATTTAAAATCTGAATTGTGTATCTAAGAATTAGGCTCTTTTAAATACAGCCGTAAGTTTTTTTTTTAAAATCTACTTTCATCTCTCATTTGTTATAAATACTTAGTATTAAAAAAAAAAAATTGTTAGCATTTAATTACCTAGAAACATCAAGGGGTCCACAGTGAGGGGTTGGGTCAACATCATCGTCATTAAATTTGGTCTAAGTCCAACTAAATAAACCTCTAGCATTTATGAGACGCGTGGAATTTATTATCCAAAGCCAATAATCACAAGAGGTCCAAAAGCAACATTAATTAATTATGGGACCATTGAGTTTTTAATGTGGTCTCAATTCATGTACTTAGTGACTTTTTGTGGGCTTGGCTCGAAGAACAAAGCATTTAAAAAAGAAAAAAGAAAAGAAAAGAAAAGAAAAGTAAAAGCACGTGTGAGATATTTTGAGAGGAGGTTAGCTTTATTTTTTGCACATGATCTGCATGATATAATAATATTCTCTACAAGGTTAGTACCTATATGAATCATCTAATTAATTTATGCATTGTCAAATTGAACTAATAATATTGTTTTATAGAATAATCTAATAGATTATTCTATAAAACAATATTACTAGTTAAAAATATTAAAAGCTAGTATTGGGTATAAAATTTAAATATAAATATATGCATATACATATATAATTTCACATAAATACTACCAACACTAAAAAATTCAAGGACCCCAACAAATTAATGTTTCATTTATTAATTATAATAATATTTATGTTTAAGCCATGTGCTTTGCTTTACCCCAAATTCTTGACTATTCTCTGTTGGACCATTTATATTAGTTATTTTTTTAATTTATATATTTTTCTACAAGTCTAATGACATAAAAAAAATTAAAATTTTTAACAATAATTAAAGTGACTTATTGTAATTAGTAAATATAATAAGTGTGACATTGGTGGTGGTCTACACCAATGTAATGAAAAAGAATTCTCACAATTTGAAATGGATTTATTTTAGGATTCAACTTAATAATCACAAATCTAAATATGTAATCAGAAAAATCAAATCAATACATTCATTTAGAAATATAATAAATTGCAAAATCCATCCAATTTTGAAAGTGATATTATTCAACAATCATTTATCATCTTGAAAGGTTGTCTTTACTCTTCACCAACATCCATACATATATTCACTTTGAAGCAAAATGTTTTTTTTAGCTACGTAATTAATTTGTGTATCCCAATAAGGAGAAAGTATATATTCATACATTCAAGCTTGTAAAGCCTACATAGTTGTGAGTGACCCCCTTTTGTAAGATAATGTTTGCAATACAAGAAGACACAAAGACAAAGGGACCCGGGTGTCAATTTAAGTAAAGTTCATTGGAACTTGAAGCTTGATTGATTCACTAGTATGGCGCCAACAAGTTCACACCGACACTAATTTTGTCATCCCAAAGGCCACAACCATTATCTGGACCCTCACCCTGTTAACTTCTATAGGCAATTACTTTTTGTTTTGTTCCTTTCTTTTCTTATGGCTGAGAAAGGTCCTGAACATGCATGTTGATATGAAAATAAAATAACAAATAAGTGATGGATATGAAAGTATCCTTATTGGGTTGCTCATCACAAACTCTCATGTATTCCAATCCCCAAAATGAAATAGTCTCACGCATTTTGTGGCGGCTTGGTGAAAATGGCACACTTGAAAACTCAAACGTGAATGAATGAGAGGGAAAGGTTATTATGAACTGTTTTAAAGGCTTATAGCATATATATTCAGGCCATTGCCAATTGGAACCAATATATAGAAGAATAAATGGATAAAGTACAGATTGTGTGCCATACATATTCTGTGATGAAATTATACATTTCTTTAGAAAGAAGGTTCTTTTATTGTTTCACATTAAACACGTTATATAAAATGTGGACATTCTTTGAAAAGTTTCATATATATTAGTGTGAAAGAATAATTATCATATAAATTTGTTCCTTTTTTTTTTTAAATAATAATAATTGTAAGGACCAAAAATTTTGTCAGCCCAAGCTCACTTAGAATAGTGAGCTTGCAGGGTTCAGCTTAGGCCCAAATTAATAAATTTGTTAGAGAGGGAATTAAACAACAAGAGAGGACTTAGCCCGAGGATGAGAATAAGGGAGGAATGTCCTATTTTATAAAATATGTAGGTCAATACATTAGTACAAGCTTGCCCGAGGAGGCCAAAGTTACACATATAAATGTACTGTTCATATTCTTCTCTCTATGATATTTTTACAGTGATTTTTGTTTTTTGTCTGAATCCCCTTCTTTGAAAACCTTCTTTTCCTTATACACTCTTCCTTACTTCACATTTTGGCCATCCATCACTTCCTAACCAGCCTCCCCTTATGACACTTGTCTCCTTTTCCATTTGAAGAAGGTGGAGGAAGGAATCTGCTTAACTGTGACTTACACTGTTCAGGTCATTTTCTCATCAATGCAGCTGATAAAGCTATTGCCCACTGTTTAATGCGGCTAGGAGGCTAGATGCAGGGTATTCAATGCGGAGGCTACAGGCTACCCCAAACTAGAAACTTCTCCCTTGACCTTTGGTTCCCACTTGGTACGCCTTAAGAGTACTTTTGACTTATCTCTTCACCTCCCTGAGCAACCCTCCTCTTCGAGCCCGTGGCCCGTCACATTGTCACTCCACATTGCGAATCTTAAACTTCATCCTCGGTCCTCAGACACCCACAATAATAATAATAATAATAATAATAATAATAATAATAATAATAATAATAATAATAATAAGTCACTCACCTGTATACAAGTCCAAATAAAATTTATGTTAGGAAAAAAGCCATAAACAAAGATGAACAATAAGTCTAAAGGTACAAAAAATTTTTACAAGTGCCAAGGTAACAAATTATTGGTAGGTACAAAAAATGATATTAGTGGTAGGTTAATATGATAATTAATATATAAAACCTTGTTAATTTAATTGTTGTTAAAAATATTGTAAAAATCACTATCTTTATAACATTACTCCAATGATCAAACCATGTTTGGACTATTAACCTTCGTTTAGAAGTTCATAAAGGAATGAAACAAAATAATCATAAAGGAATGGAAATTGTGGGTTTTGGTTAGCTTAACGTAAATTCTTTGATGGTTGAATAAAAGATTTGGGGTTCAATCCCCGCTTACACTAAAAACCGATTGGTGTCTTAGTCTGATGATAAAGAACTATTATCAAGAGTGGGTGCCATAGATTGAAACCCACTTTAAAAAAAAAATTAAAGAAATAGAAATAAATGGAATGTATTTAAGTAAGGGAAATGAATGGAATGAATTTACGTAATCTTGTTTAGATGTTTTAAAATAGAGTAATGGAAAAAAGTAGAAGGTAAGTAATCTTGTTTGGGAGTAACATAGATAAAAATAAATGAAATCATTTTATAGCAATATTACTATTAGATCCCTATTTTAAAATAAACAAAATTTCATTAAATCAAATTTTATTCTCTCCAATTCCTTCCAATTTTGGGGGAATGAAAATTTGAGATTTTGTAGAAATAGAGAAAATGAGTATTTCATCCTACTCATTCCATTCACTTCCAATTAAACTCCCAAACAAGCAGTGGTGGCTCTAAGAATTTTATTTATGGTGGTCACTAAGAAATTTAAATTACCACAATATTCTTCTTGGTACCATTTTTTAAGGAAAAGTGAAATTAGAAATTATTTTTATTGAATAGGTTGAATGAGCTACAAATTTTATATTTTTGTTTTATAATAGGTTTTTTGTTGAATAATTTTTTCACTTGTTGTTTGGTCTTGTATTGTTTTTGTTTGATTTATGTTTTTTGTTATTTTGGCTAATATTTATTGTTGTTATTTAAGCTTGAAAAAAGGGATTAAGAATTATGTTTAGGAGCAGAATTAATTTTGAAGTAATACTACGTCCACAATATTTTTATAATAAATCTTATACAAAAAGCTGTTATTAGAGGGTAAAAAAATAATATTAGTATGTGGCCCAAAGTAGAGTCAATAACAACTTACCACATTAGATTTGTTGTGAAATTATTGTGAAAATATTGTAAATGTAATTGCACTACTCTTATTTTTGTTAAACCTAATTTTTTATAATTCTCAAGTCAGAGTGTTCAAAATTTTTATTAGGATAGCCACAATTGGTTAGTTTAGTATATAATATATTTTTGGTAAGTGTATATATATATATATATATACATTTTTTTGTAGGTTAGGGTGGTCCTATGACCACCTTAGCTTGCATATAGAGCTGTCACTACAAATGAGGGAATGAACTTACTATTTTCTCAATTAAAACTCCCAAATAAGAGAAATGAAAAATATTCTAAAATTGTTATTTTCATTCATTTTCTTTCTCTCCTTCCAAACGAGCTGTCAATGCACGACTATGCAAACCAGTGCCCTAGAATATCATTTTTAAAGTTGTAAATTAATAGAGGTCGAATCCTTAAAAAACTTGGTACATATATAGAACCGACAATCATAGGACTAGAGCGATATTGCCCAGTTAAGAAACCTGAAGTGCGCTTAATTTACTATAAACTAGTTAGAGTCCGTACATTTATATTTATTTATTTTGTAGCTTTGTTGCTCTAATGCTTTTGTTCTTTGATTAATTGAAATTTCCTATGAACCTAGCTATAGGTGAAACGGCAATTATTTTTTTTGTTATCCCTACTTGACATTATTTTATGAAAAATATTTAAACTATTACCAATTGTCTTACCAATGTTTACAAATTCACAAACTCAGTCCATTGTTTTTTTTTTTTTTTTTTTTTTTTTTTAAGGTTTAACTCTAGCAATTTGTTATTAAGAATCTTGTATTTAATGGATTAACGTATTCTCTTATATTAAAAGAACCAGAGTTTGCTTCTCAAAAAAAAAAAAAAAGAACCGGAGTTTAAATCTCCTTAACTTATGTACCCCTTCCCATTATGTAGGCATCAAATTATTAAAAAACTCCAACAACTTTTCAAACCAAAAGCATTGTTTTATTTTTGTTAGGGTTTTGTTCAATATGCGTTAGGGTTAATGGGTTATTAACTTATTATGGTATTCAAGATATTAGGATGCCATTATTTCCGTTTTCTTTTTACTTTATTTATTTATTGTTTACATAAAACTCTCTTGACTTTTCTTTTTCTTTTTCAATTTTGGTAAAAAAATATATTTATTTGGTTTCTCCTATTTTATTTTGACATCAGCGGGGAGCTCGTAATGCATGAACTAATCTGTAGGACGCGAAGTTTGGATTTCACTTTCCACAATCAAATTAAGTGAAGGTTTTGGTAGGTTTCATTGGTAGCAGGTGCGTACCATGCCATGCCAGGTTCATAATTTGACTCTCTGTTTTGACAAAAAACGAATAATTTGATGATTTACATCATAGCTTATGCATGCACTGAAAGGAACACTTTAGCAAATGACAACTGAAAATTCAGGTTAGGAAATATATATCTCTTATGATTAGTATGACAAATAGGTAGGAAGAATCAGCAATTTAACATGGTATCAGAACAGAAAATCTTAATGAGTTTACTCTTATAGATTTGATGACTTACTATGATTTATATTTATATAATTATAAATTTCGAATTGTGATCACATAATTGGATTAATCGATAGTTAGTCAATAAATCTGTAGTATAACCAACTTTGGGGGTCTAAATCCGCGTTAAAAAAAAGAAAAAGAAAACTATATGTGTGACTTTTTCTCCTCCAAGTTTGGACAAGTTAACACGTTGGGGTCTAATTGAATAATCACTTTCCCCGGCAATAAATAAAAATCCAAAATTATCGTTGAACCAGCAAGTTGAGCAGCAAATAAACTTGGTGAGAAACTGAGCCAATTGAAGAAAAGAGGGAACGCCTAAGGCTAAGGAATTGTCAGAGTCCAAACTGAAAACGGAAACTCGATCATTAATATCTCAGATTGAGACTTTCATCCATACCCACTTTGATTTTTTTTTTTTTTTTTGAGTGCTTCAAACTTCAACAGCTTGGCCATTCATACGGACCTTGAGGGGTCTTAACTCACTTTGCTGCTGGTAGCTTGCGAAAGAGATTGTGACGTATAGAAATTTTGCTTTTGTGCGTACTATAAACGTCTGAAAACAGCATTCACCTACAATTGTCAAACTGGTGTATTTAATGGGGGTTGATATTGCTACTGCTACAAGAAAACTAATTATGGTCATTAATATACATATACCTAACTTGCTATAAATAAGAATTAAATGTTATCAAGCTCTTTAAAGTTGCCCATCTGCCTTTTCCTTTTCCTTTGATGTTTATTTTTCCTTACCAAAATAGAATACATATATAAAAATATTGCAATTTTTAAGTCGGTTAGGTTTGAGTCCAGAGTCCAGTTGTACTGAGCCCAAAATATAATACGTAAAAATATTACAATTTTTAAGTCGGTTAGGTTTGAATCCAAAGTCCAATTGTATTGGACCCATCAAGATCATGATATGTGTCAAGATCTTGATGGGTCTAGCGCAAATAAACACCGAACTCAAGCTAAATCATTTCTTAATTGGGTTACCAACTAATCAAAGTCAAAATAAAAGTTGAAGACCCATTCTCTTGCTTAAGTTTTTAGGATTTTGTTAACCGATGTACTAATTAAGGGTATTTGTTAGTGAACGATAATTTTTATGGGAAAAGAAAAAAAAAAATAGTTTTTTTGACAATTTTTTTTTCTTTTTTCCATAAAAATACTATCAAAACTTTCATAAAATTGTTTATAAACAAATGCTCTAAAATGTACCCGTTAATCAAACCCAATTTTTTATAATGAAAACATGAAATTTCTATTTGTTTAAAATTTAAATTCTTATTAATCAGAATTTCTATAAGTTGATTGGCTTTGTGGATGACTGCATGCCCTTCCATTTTTGGACAAGAACCTAGAAGATCTGAACCTAAAATTTTGAACATTGTGCTTTGGTGGCTTTGACTGCAAAACTTTTCTTAATACGACTTGTAAATCAGATCCTCTCCATTTCATCTATTTATAACTTTGACAATCATCAATAGAAATATCAAATATGTCACTTAAAATTTATGAACGGAAAATGAAACTATATGACTTATAATCACACCTACTCAAATTTTTATTAATTTAATTCACACATCGTTGTTTCATTGATTGGTTTAGTTACATCCCTTCCATCCATTATGACCTTATTATTAATTTCTAGTAGAAGTATGTCAATTGAAATTTATTTTATTTTTACACTAATGAGTACATAAAACGTGGCTTGAGGGGAAAAATAATAATTTTTATCTGTAAATAAAAATAAATATTTTATTTGTATTTTATACATTTTTTTTTTACAAATAAAAAGTGGTAAACATCTGTACAATATATTTTCTTAAGTCATGTATCATGTGTTTACTGATTTGCAAGTTTTGTGACACATTTTGTTCGACATATGAACTTAAAAAGGGTGCATTAAATTAATATTTTAATATAGATGGTTCAACTAAAATATTAATAACTAAGGGTGTAACTAGAAAAAGGTCGATATTGGAGGGGCTGTTTGGACATTTTAATCTTATTTTAATTGCTCAGATTTGGACTATTATTGAAGCCACAATAATATAATGCTTTTCTCTATATATAAAAAAAAGTACATACAATGATACACACATATTCTAAGTCTATAACTTTAGAGTGATTGAACCTCAAAAATTAACCCCCCATAAGGAGGCTTGTAGGCCATAAGACCATTAGCAAACATCTCACAAGGACTTGGTCGGCTTTTATTTTTTAATTAAAACACAAACATATTAAAAAGACATGAATTCCAAATCTTGGATTTAAATCTTCATTTCCGCTATCAAATTATTATAAAAAAAAAAAGTATAATTCACCGCGTAGAGCTCTCCCTTTAAATATTAACATGATTATATCCCATTTTCAATTGATATTCCATAGAAAATATTATGGTGGTTTTTCTAAACTTAAAATTTAAGTCAATTAGGCTTCAAAAAAAATTTAAGTTAATTAAATTATTGAGAGTTATGGAACAATAAATTGAAAAAAAAAATTGTTTTAACATTTGATACTCTCGCTGTGAATAAATGGGCTTATTGAATATATAAAATTCACATTTTGGCTGAATGAATATTCACCTATTAGTGAATAAGAATTTTGACTAATAAAGTAGTGGTGATAGTAGGAGCCATTTTCTAAGCCCACACTATAAGCCAAAATTTTTTCATAAGGATAAGGAGCCCAATATCAAGGCTCAGTTGGTCTCCATCGCTATCATCATTAATATATGGTTCAACAGTTCAACTAAATCTTTTCCTGTAACATGAATTAATTATCCACGGGTACAATCAACCAATAAATTGTTTTAGATTTGAAAGGTCGCAAGCAACATAAATGATTTAGGGGGACCATCATAAGGTTAAGGTTTATTCAGCTAGTCTCATCCCATGTATTTTATGTGTGGGCTGAGCTTGGTGGTGAACATGGAAAGGCACTTGTGCTTGGGGTGTATTCACTTTCATGGGGGAATAATCATGTCGGCCATAAATTTCAGTGCAATACTATATGGGCATGCAGACCTTTTAACAAGAAGCTCTTGGTCCCCTCCAAATTTTGTTTGTAGCAATATCATTTGTAAAGAGAAATCAATGTTTCGACATTTGATAAGAGTTCTAAATTTCAATTCTCATTTTCTAATGCATGAATTGTAGAATTAGGAAGACAGAGATTTGAACTACAGAGTTAACTATAAGAATTTTACACACAACACAAAATAGAGAAAAGATTAATCACATGAGATTTGCTATTATTTTGTGCCAGATTAATCTGAAATCAACAATAACTACTGCTAACTTAAAAGTCTAAACACAAACAATAAAATAGAGAAAATATGAATTACATAAGAATTGCCTTTATTTTGTACTGGATCCATCTGAAATCAACTATGACTATTGCTACAACCCTACAAGATTGCCTTTTACAGTCAATGGGTTTTGATCGAATGCCATTTGCTGAGACTAAAAAATATACTAGGATCCATCAATGATTGGCTCCCATCTTATGAGTTATGACAGAATATGAATTATTATAACGTACGTGTGGCTCTGTATGTATGATGAGCAATCCTTAAGCATTTTTAGAGCATGGAATATGATGTTTTTCTCTCTCACATTGATTGTGCATGGAATCAATTAATTAAATTCATGGTGGAATTCAATATGAATATAAGAGAAAGAAACACCATTTATCTATACTCTAAAAATATTTAAGAAATTTCCATATATGACACTCTTTAATTGCAACTAAACTTTCCTGCACACTCACACTTCTTGGCGAGATCTTCATTCATTACTTTTGGCCTCAATTTTAATACTATGACCTTTAAAAAATTATTTATTATTATTTTATGAATTTGATACTATGACTTTTACTTTGGCTTAATACGCTAAAGGTGTTTCTTATCTGTAACTTCGATAGAAAAAAAAAATCTTAATATGCTTGAAGCCACTTTGGCTCTAGATGTATTGAATTTCTCTTCTTCTTAACAAAGTTTCAGTATTCTTATAAAAAAAAAAAAAAAAAAAACCATGGGTGGACATAAAATTTGGGTCAACGTTATGGTTTGAAAATTTTTAAAATATTGCCATTTGTAATAGTTTGGTTTTTTTTAACCAATCTCCCCCCAAAAAAAATATCCCTCTCCTTTCTGGCTGTATGTTTCAAATATATATATATATATATATATATCAATTACACACTAAAGCAAAGAAATTTACATGAAAATTTGTGCTTTTGAAGGAAGAGAAAGCCACAGGACCAGCTTTGAATAAATAAAAATTTTTAAATGCATAACAAAATCTTATACATCAAATGAGATCTTTCATTGAGATGAGGATTTTTCTAATGGTTAGGTCTGTTGTTTCGATGATATATATATCACCAATGATTGCTTTTTAATGGTTAGCGTAATACCAATAACAATACACATAAACATAAATAACATAAAAATAAAAATCAACATTAGATAAAAACTAATGGTCCATTTTTTTCATGAGAGAAGTTCTAAGATCTACAAAAGGGTGCAAGGAGCTTTGAGCCCAATCCATGAATCGAGAAATTTTGGGCCTTTTGGGTCCATGATGTAGAATTATAGATTTTTCTAGCCTTTGTTAAGCCTGAGTTCGTGTAATGATGAACTTTAGGTCCAGTATATCAAAACAAAAATAAAAGATGAATCTTTCTTGACCAAGGCTCAAATTTTGCGGACTAAAAAATCTTTTTAGGCTTCTTTTAGGTCTTTAACAGACTTAGCCCATAAAAAAAAAATCTTTTACACCATATTTCACCACCTAATAACTTTCTATTAGATTGTTATTTACAAATTTTTATTTTTGGATTAGATGTTTTTTTATTAATACACATGTCAAATTTTGTATCAACTGAATATTGTTAACCATGTCATCCGTCAAATATTTGAATTTCAAATTTTTGAATTTTAAAACTATGCATAAATAATAAGTTTTGGATTAAGTAGTAAACACGATTCAATTGACATGAAATTTGGTATTCTTGTTAAGAACATAGAGAATATGTAATTTAACGGTACAATTTTCTAAATATGGTATAAAAAGTTATTATATGATGTAATATGGTATAACTTTAAGAAATATTATACCACTCAATATTTTTTTTATTGAATTACGAATTTCAAAAAATCCACCATTGATTACATTATCTCTTATACTCTTTGTACTCACAAATTTTAAGATGATTAAAAATCAATAACCATGTCATAAATCAACTTTTTATTGTGTAAGTTTTTATAGTTTAAAATTATACATAAAAAAAATGAGTTTATAGATTAAATAGTAAATAACATCTAATTGGTATGGAATTCAACATGCATGTTAAACATATAAAAGACATGTAATATGGTAGTGAGATTTTCAATTTATTAATCCAATAAAAAATTATTAAGATGTGTAACATTCCGTAAAAATACTATCAAAACTAATGAGCTATAATTTTTATGGGAAAAGACCAAAAAAAAAAAAAAAAATCTAGTTTTTTTTGACATTTTTGTTTCTATTTCCCCTAAAAAATACTATCAAAATTTCATAAAATTGTTCATAAACAAATGCTCTAAAATGCACTTGTTAATCAAACCCAATTTTCAAATTTGAAAACATGAAATTACTCTTTGTTTAAGATTTAAATTTTTATTAATAAGAATTTCTATAAGTTGATTGGCTTTGTGAATGACTGCATGCTCTTCCATATTTGGATACGAACCTAGAAGATCTGAACCTAAGATTTTGAACATTGTGCTTTGGTGGCTTTGACTGCAAAACTTTTCTTAATACGACCTGTAAATCAGATCACATCCATTTCATCTATTTATAACTTTGACAATCATCAATAGAAATATCAAATATGTCACTTGAAATTTATGAACGGAAAGTGAAACTATATGACTTATATTCACACATCATTGTTTCATTGATTGGTTTAGTTACATCCCTTCCATCCATTATAACCTTATTATTTCTAGTATAAGTCTGACAATTGAAATTAAATTTATTTTATTTTTACACAAATGAGTATATGAAAAATAATAATTTTTTGACACCAAAAACTACTAGCTTCCAAGTTTCACGTTTAACATAACAAAGGGCCAAACAACGTTTTTAACTAAAGAAAAGGACTTTGTCCTGTATTTTTTATGTAGTGCAACAAGTTAACAATAATACACCAGAGTTGGCACCCAATTACCTGAATAATCTCCCTTTTGCATTGAAACGAAGAAATGCATGTCAAAGTTAACATTTTATATTTCATGGAATTAAAATTATAGTAGGAGTCACATTTTACACTAAGTAGTTTTTTTTTTTTTTTTTTTAAATTTTTATTTATTTATTTATTTATTTATTTTATATTTGTAAAAAATTAAATGTTAACCGCGAAATAAAATTTTTTAATTCAAAAGAAAATGGAAGGGAAAGATTTGTTATTATTATTATTTTTTTGAGAAACATATGGAAGGGAAAAATATAGGCATTCTATTTGCAACTTTCTTTCACTCACACTTTCATAGAATTGCTTTATGAATTTTATTTTATTTAAAATTCGGTTAATGTGTGTCTTTAAGGCATCTGTTAATGGATCATTTTATGAAAGTTTTGATATCACTTTTATGAGAAATATAAAAAACTGTAAAAAATAAATAAATTACTTTTTTTTCGTGTAAAAAATTTATAAAAATATTTTCTAAATCAATACATTCGTTAACTTCCTTTTATTTTTATAGAGAATTTTATAATGAATTTTATTTTGAAAATATTAACTGATTCCCTAAGTGCATTCATTAATTAACAAATTTTAAAAACTTTTTATGAGAAAAGAAAAAAATTGAATTTTTTGATAGCTGTATATTTTCCATTTTATTTTTATAGGGAATTGCCTTATGAAATTAAGATAACCTACCATGGAGTCATTTCATTCATTATGGATTTCATGACTTATTAAGTTATTAGCAATTAATCTATATATGTATATAAAACTAAAACCTCTGAAACTTTCACAATTTTTCACGTCAGCACAATATTTAAATAAAGTTATCATTTTTTAAAAATAAAATTATCATTTTTAGGTCAAACTTAACCAGGAGTGAAACCCTATCTCTTTAATAAGTCCAACTTAAACTCAAACTCATTATTATCATTTCTTTTAAATAAAATTATTTTTGTTTAAGCAAAACTTAATAAGGAGTGAAACTCTATCTCTCTAACAAGTCCATATTAAACTTAAACTTAAACGTTGATAATCTATATAAAAGAGACTAATGTTGAAAAAAAAGAGACTCATGTTGATAATCGTGAGTTTGGGTTTTGAATTGAAATTTCTACTAATTATTTTTTTATATTGTACAAGGCAGATAAAAATGCAACTTATGTCTTTCAGCCTAGGGAACGATAAATTTTTATTTGGTATATTATATATAAATTTGTTGAATTTGGTTTGGTTCTAAAGTGGAATTTGGGGATTCTATAAATTTTGAAGTTTTAAGCCTTGTGGGTTTTTAGTATTTGCGTCTCAGTAGGTTGATCTTAATTTTTTACCTTAGATGCTTTTTATTTAGGTTCATGTGATTTTTGTTTTCTTATTAAAAGCTCTATTTTGGTTGATTAATTATTTGTTTGGAATAATTTCAATTAATTATATTTTTTTAGAATGCTGATTTGCTCACTGTTAGATATATATTTTTTTTTCAGAGTCAATAATTTTTCAATGCAACACACAGGTTAACGACTAGTTATCTGGAAACATCAAGGCCTATAGTGAGGGGTTGGGTCAACATCATTGTCATTAAATTGGGTCTAAGTCCAACTAAATAAACCTCTAGCATTTATGAGACGCGTGGAATTTATTATCCAAAGCCAATAACCACAAGAGGTCCGAAAGCAACATTAATTAATTATGGGACCATTGAGTTTCTAATGTGGTCTCAATTATGTACTTAATGACATGTTGTGAGCTTGGCTTGAAGAACAAAGCATTTAAAAAAGAAGGGTCATGCCAACGAATACTTTTAGGACATTGGTTAATAATTCATTTTTAGAAAAATTTTAATACCATTTTTATGAGAAATGAAAATAACTGTCAAAATATTAATTGTTTTATTTCTTTTTCTCATAAAAACTTTCTTTAAATGGATTATTAACTAATCCCCTAAGGGTATTCGTTAGCATTTCCCAAAAAAGAAAAAAAAAAAAAAGTAAAAACACGATTGAGATATATTGAGAGGAGGCTACCTTTATTTTTTGCACATGATCTGCATGATATAATAATATTCTCTGCAAGGTTGGTACTTCTATGAATCATCTAATTAATTTATGCATTGTCAAATTGAACTAATAATATTGTTTAATAGAATAATCTAATAGATTATTGACAATGTCAATACTAGATTATTGACATTGTCAATAATCTAATAGATTTCTCTATTAAACAATATTACTAGTTAAAAATATTAAAAACTAGCATTGGGTATAAAATATAAATATATGCGTATACGTATATACTTTCACATAAATGTTACCATCACTAAAAAAATGCAAGGACCCCAACAAATTAATGTTTCATTTAAAAATTAGAATAGAATTTAAATTTAAGCCATGTGCTTTGCTTTACCCCAAATTCTTGACTATTCCATGTTGGACCATTTATATTAGTTATTTTTTAATTTATATTCTTTTCAACAAGTCTAGTGGAATAAATGAAATTTAGTTTTCTCAAAAAAAAAAAAAACATTTTTAAACAATAATTAATGTGACTTATTGTAATTTATAAATATGATAAGTGTGACATTGATGGTGGTCTACGCCAATGTGATGAAAAAGAATTCTCACAATTTGAAATGGATTTATTTCTGAATTCAAATTAATAATCACAGATCTAAATATGTAATCAGAAAAATCAAATCAGTACATTCACTTAGAAATATAATAAATTGCAAAATCCATCCTATTTTGAAGGTTATATTATTCAACAATCGTTTATCATCTTGAAAAATTGTCTTTACTCTTTACCAACATCCATACATATATTCACTTTGAAGCTAATTGTCTTTTTTTAGCTAGGTAATTTGTGTAACCCAATAAGGAGAAAGTATATATCCATACATTCACATTTGTAAAGTCCATATAGTTGTGAGTGACCCTTTTCTATAATATGATGTTTTCAATACAAGAAGACACAAAGACAAAGGGACCCGGGTGTCAATTTAGTAAAGTTCATTGGCACTTGAAGCTTGATTTGATTGATTTACTAGTATGACGCCAGCAACTTCACGCCGACACTAATTAATTTTGTCATCCCAAAGGCCACAAGGCCCACAACCATTATCTGGACCCTCACTCTGTTAACTTCTCTAGGCAATTACTTTTTGTTTTGTGCCTTTCTTTTCTTATGGCTGAGAAAGGTCCTGAGCATGCATGTTGACATGAAAATAAAATAACAGATAATTAAGTGATGGATATGAAAGTATCTTCTTTGGTTACTCATCACAAACTCTCATGCATTCCAATCCCCAAAATGAAATAGTCTCTTGCATTTTGTGGCGGCTTGGTGAAAATGCACGCTCGAAAACTCAAGAAGAGTACGTTAATGAATGAGAGGAAAAGGTTATTATGAAGTAATACTTAGAATAATAAATGGATAAAGTACAGATTGTGTGCCATACATATTCTGTGATGAAATTATACATGTCTTTAGTAAGAAGGTTCTTTTATTGTTTCACATTAAACACGTTATATAAAATGTGGACATTGTTTGAAAAGTTATATATATATAGTAGTGTGAAATAATAATTATCTAGTGCCGGCTCAATGGTATAAGCCATTGATGCAGCCGCCTAATGCCCAAAGTAAGAAAAAAACCCCTAAATTTTAACGGACAGTATTAATTAATTCGAAATATTAACAAATAAATAAAATAATATTTTCTTATCAAATGAAAAACAAATAAAAAAATAGAAAGAAATGCTATGTTCACAATATTTTTCCTAACATTTTTACAAAAAAAAAAAAAAAATCCTAAATAACAAATTGTTAAAGGCTGTTATTGATAGCAAAAAAAAAAAAAAAAAAAATTTAGTGGTAAGTTAAATAGAAAACAAGAATTAACTTAACACCTAAGATTTCTTATGAAACACATTGTGAATGTAGCACTTCTAAAAGAAAAAAAAAAGAAAGAGAGTAATTCACAAAAAAATTCACAACATTTTTCACAATAGTCAAGTTAGCAAACATTTACTAGTTTTCAACTAGATTCACCACTAATATCATTCTTTTACTCACTACTATCAATCTGTCACATCAACAAATGTAAAAAGTTTTGTCAAATTTTTCCGTGTTTCTTAACTTAACCAAAAAAAAAAAAAAAAAAATTCTACGTGGTTCATGTTAATTAATAGTAATTTTACATATGAAACAAGATAATCAATTTTTCGCTTTAGGCCCCAAATGCATTAAGTCGCCCCTGTAATTATCATATATAAATTTGTTCTTTTTTAAAATAATAATAATAATAATAATAAGTCACTCACCCATATACAAGCCCAAATAAAATTTAAGTCGGGGAAAAAAAGCCATAAACAAAGATGAACAATAAGTCTATAGGTACAAATTTTTTTTACAAGTGCCAAGGTAACAAATTATTGGTAGGTACAAAAAATAATATTAGTGGTAGGTTAATATGAGAATTAATATATAAAACATTGTTAACTTAATTGTTGTTAAAAAAATTGTAAAAATTGCTGTCTTTATAACATTACTCCAATGATCAAACCATGTTTAGACTATTAACCTTCGTTTAGGAGTTCATAATGGAATGAAACAGAATAATCATAAAAGAATGGAAATTGTGAATTCCAGTTAACTCAACTGATAAAGTCTTTGATGGTCAAGTAAGAAATCTGGAGTTCAATCACCGCCTACACCAGAAACCGATTGATGTCTTAGTCTGATGATAAAACAATAAGAGCGGATACCATAGGTTGAAACCCTCTTAATAAAAATAATAATAAAGGAATAAAAAAAAATGGAATGTATTTAAGTAAGGGAATAAATTGAATAGATTTAAGTAATCTTGTTTAGATGTTTTAAGATAGAGGAATGGTAAGAAATAGAAGGTAAGTAATATTATTTGAGAATAACATAGAGGGAAATTAATGAAATCATTTTATAGCAATATTACTATTAGATTGATATTTTAAAATAAAGAGCTGATTAGATAGGGTATTTTGAGAATTTTAGTAAAAATTTCATTAAATCAAATTTTATTCTCTCTAATTCCTTCCAATTTTGGGGGAATGAAAATTTGAAGTTTTGGAGAAATAGAGAGAAATGAGTGTTTCATCTTACTCATTTCATTCTCTTCCACTTAAACACCCAAACAATTGTAGTGGCGGCTCTAGGAATTTTATTTATGGTGGTTACTAAGAAATTTAAATTACCACAATATTTTTCTTGGTACCATTGTTTAAGGAAAAATGAAATTAGAAATTATTTTCATTGAATAGGTTGAATGAGCAACAAATTTTATCTTTTGTTTTACAATAGGTTTTTTGCTGAATAATTTTTTCACTTGTTATTGTTTGGTCTTGTATTGTTTTTGTTTGATTTATGTTTTTTGTTATTTGGGCTAGTATTTATTATTGTTATTTAAGCTTTAAAAAAAAGGGATTAAGAATTATGTTTGGGAGCATAATTAATTTTGAAGTAATGCTATGGTCACAACATTTCTATAATAAATCTTATACAAAAAGCTGTTATTAGTGAGTAAAAAAATAATATTAGTATGTGGCCCAAAGTAGAGTCAATAAAAGCTTTCCACATTAGATTTGTTTGTGAAATTATTGTGAAAATGTTGTGAATGTAATAGCACTACTCTTATTTTTGTTAAACCCAAATTTTTGTAATTCTCAGGTCAGGATGTTCAAAAATTTTATTAGGATAGTCACAATCGGTTAGTTTAGCATATACTATATTTTTGGTAAGTGTGTGTATATATATATATGTATATATATCTATATATATATATATATATATATTTGTAGGTCAGGGTGGTCCTATGACCACCCTAGCTTGCATATAGAGCCGTCACTACAAATGAGGGAATGAACTTACTACTCTCTTCATTAAAACTCCCAAATAAGAGAAATGAAAAATATTTTAAAATTGTTATTTTCATTCATTTTCTTTCTCTCCTCCCAAACGAGCTGTCAATGCACGACTAAGTAAACCAGTGCCCTAGAGTATCATTTTTAAAGTTGTAAATTAATAGAGGTCCAATCCTTAAAAAACTTATATAGAACCGACAATCATAGGACTAAGAGTGATATTGCCCAGTTAAGAAACCTGAAGTGCGCTTAATCTACTATAAACTAGTTAGAGTCCGTACATTTATATTTATTTATTTTGTAGCTTTCTTGCTCTAATGCTTTTGTTCTTTGATTAATTGAAATTTCCTATGAACCTAGCTATAGGTGAAACGGCAATTATTTTTTTTGTTATCCCTACTTGACATTATTTTATGAAAAATATTTAAACTATTACCAATTGTCTTACCAATGTTTACAAATTGACAAACTCAGTCCATTGTTTTTTTTTAGGTTTAACTCTAGCAATTTGTTATTAAGAATCTTGCAGTTTAATGGCTTAACCTATTCTCTTATATTAAAAGAACCAGAGTTTAAATCTCCCTAACTTATGTACCCCTTCCCATTATGTAGGCATCAAATTGTCAAAAAACTCCAACAACTTTTCAAACCAAAAGCATTAATTTTGTTTTATTTTTGTTAGGGTTTTGTTCAATATGCATTAGGGTTAATGGGTTATTAACTTATTATGGTATTCAAGGTACCAGGATGCCATTATTTCCGTTTTCTTTTTACTTTATGTATTTATTGTTTATTGACTCTCTGTTTTGACAAAAAACGAATAGTTTGATGATTTACACCATAGCTTATGCATATCAAGGGCGGAATTACGTTAGGGCAGAGGGGGGCCATGGCCCCCCACCACCCCCATTAAAAATAAAAAATAAAAAATTGGTATACAAAAAATTAAATGTATATATATATATATCTTTGTCTCTCCTCTTCTTAAATATTTAGATATTGACCTACAAAAAAAGAAATAAATAAATAAAATTCATGCCCTTTTAACTACAAAAACAAAATAAAAAAATAAATATGGACTAAATAAAAATCGTGCACAAAATAAAAAACATTTATTTTGTATGTTATACTTTGCTGATGTATTTTATAATATGGAATGTTTAAGAAATACTTATTTTGTATGTATTATTTTATTGAATATGAAATAGATATTAGTTTTTATTTTCATAATTTTTTTTGGTTTTAAGCTTTGGCCCCCCTCGGGTATGAATCTTGGTTCCGTCCCTATATGCATGCACTAGAAGGAACACTTTAGCAAATGACAACTGAAAATTCAGGTTAGGAAATATATATCTATTATGATTGGTATGGCAAATAGGTTGGATCGGGCTAGATTTTGAGAGAATTGGTAATTTAACATGGTATTAGAGTAGAAAATCATAAGTTTGCTCTTATAGATTTGGTGATCACTTATTATGATTTATATTTATGTAATTATAAATTTAGCATTGTGATCACATAATTATATTAATTGATAATTAACCAATAGATCCGTTGTACAACCAACTTTGGGGGTCTAAATCGGTGATTTAAAAAAAAAAAAAAAATTATGAGACATTTTCTCCTCCAAGTTTGGACAAGTTAACACGTTCGGGTCTAATTTTTATCAGGTCTTATTAAATGATCGCTTTCCCGGCAGTAAATAAAAATCCAAAAATTGTCGCTGAACCAGCAAGTTGAGCAGCAAATAAACTTAGAGAGAAACTGAGCCAATTGAAGAAAAGAGAGAACACATGTTCATTAATATCTCAGATTGAGACTTTCATCCATCACCAGTTTGATTTTTATTTTTTTCGAGTGCTTCGAACTTCGACAGCTTGGCCATTTATCCGACCTTGAGGGGTCTTAACTCACTTTGCTGCTGGTAGCTTGTGAAAGGGATTGTGACGTATAGAAATTTTGTTTTTGTGCGTACTATAAATGTCTGAAAACAGCATTCACCTAAAATTGTCAAAATGGTGTATTTAACGGGGGTTGATACTGCTACTGCTACATGAAAGCTAATTATAGTCATTAATATACATATACGGATATACCTAACTTGCTATAAATAAGATTTTAATGTTATCAAGCTCTTTAAAGTTGCCCATCTGCCTTTCCTATGAGTTTGATGTTTATTTTTCCTTAGCAAAATAGAATACATAAAATAAAAATATTGCAATTTTTAAGTTGGTCAAGGACTAAGTCCATAGTCCAGTTGTACTGAATCCAAAATAGGATATTTAAAAATATTGCAATTTTTAAGTCGGTTAAATTTGAGTTCAGAGTTCAATTGTATTGGACCTATCAAGATTATGACATGTGTCAAGATTCTGATGAGTCCAGTGCAATTGGACACTGAACCCAAGCCAAATTATTTCTTAATTGGGTTATCAACTAATCAAAGTCAAAATAAAAGTTGAAGACCCATTCTCATGCTCAAGTTTTTTAGGATTTTGTTAATAGATGTATTAAGGGTATTTGTTAGCGAACTATAATTTTTATGGGAAAAGAAAAAAAAAAAAATCTAGTTTTTTGACAAATTTTGCCCTCTTTTCCATAAAAACACTATCAAAACTTTCATAAAATTGTTCATAAACAAATGCTTTAAAATGTACCTGTTAATTAATCCCAATTTCTTATTATGAAAACATGAAATTCCTATTTGTTTAAAATTTAAATTTTTATTAATCAAAATTTCTATAAGTTGTTTGGCTTTGTGGATGACTGCATGCGCTACCAATTTTGGACAAGAACCTAAAACATCTGAACCTAAGATTTTGAACATTGTGCTTTGGAGGCTTTGACTGCAAAAGTTTTCTTAATACGAATTGTAAATCAGATCCTTTCCATTTCATCTATTTATAACTTTGACATTCATCAATAGAAATATCAAACATGTCACTTGAAATTTATGAACGAAAAGTGAAACTGTATGACTTATAATCACACCTACTCAGTTTTTTATTATTTTAATTCACACATCATTGTTTCATTGATTGGTTTAGTTACATCCCTTCCATCCATTATAACCTTATTATTTCTAGTATAAGTCTGTCAATTGAAATTAAAGTTATTTTATTTTTACACAAATGAGTACATAAAAAATAATAATTTTTTTCTGTAAATAAAAATAAATATTTTATTTGTATTTTATACATTTTTTAAGTATAAAAAATGGTAAACATCTGTACAATATATTTTCTTAAGTCATGTATCAAGTGTTTACCGATTTGCAAGTTTTGTGACGCATTTTATTCGACATATGAACTAAAACAGGGTGCATTAAATTAGTATTTTAATATAGATGGTTCAACTAAAATATTAATAACTAAGGGAGTAACTAGAAAAAGGTCGATATTGGAGGGGTTTTCTGGACATTTTAACCTTATTTTAATTGCTCAGATGTGGACTATTATTAAAGCCACAATAATATAATGATTTTCTCTATATAAAAAAAAAGTGCATACACTGATACACACATATTCTAAGTCTATAACTTTGAGTGATAGAACCTCAAAAATTAACTCCCCATAAGGAGGTCTGTAGGCCATATGACCATTAGCAAACATCTTACAAGGAAATAGATACTTTTTATTTTTTATTTAAAAAAAAACCTATAAAAAAGACATGATGTCCAAATTTAGTATTTAAATCTTTCTTCTCATGTACGCTATCATATTATTAAAAAAAAAAGTATAAATCACCGCGTAGAGCTCTCCTTAAAAATATTAACATGATTATATCTCATTTTCAATTTATAATCCATAGAAAATATTATGGTGATTTTTCTAAACTTAAAATTTAAGTTAATTAAATTATTGAGACTTGAGAGTTATGGAACAATAAATTGAAAAAAAGAATGTTTTAACATTTGATACTATCGCTGTGAATAAATGGGCTTATTGAATAAATAAATTTCACTTTTTGGCTGAATGAATACTGATCACCTATTAATGAATAAGAATTTTGACTAAAAAAGCAGTGGTGATAGTAGGAGCCATTTTCTAAGCAAGCCCACACTACAAGCCTAAATTTTTTCATAAGGATAAGGAGCCCAATATCAAGGCTCAGTTGGTCTCCATCGCTATCATTTTTTAACTATTGGTTCAACAGTTCAACTAAATCTTTACCTGTAACTTGAATTAATGATCCACGGGTACAATCAATCAATAAATTGTTTTAGTTTTGAAAGGTCCCAAGGAACATAAATGATTTTAGGGGGACCATCATAAGGTTAAGGCTTATTCACCTAGTCTCATCTGATGTGTTTTATGTGTGGGCTGGGAGCTTGGTGGTGAACATGGAAAGGCACGTGTGCGTGGGGTTTATTCACTTTCATGGGGGAATAATCATGTTGGCCATAAATTTCAGTGTAATAATATATAACTTTAGTGTATGGGCATGAGGACCTTTTAACAAGAAGCTCTTGGTCCCCAGTCCCTCCAAATTTTGTTTGTACCAATATCATTTGTAAAGAGAAATTAAGGTTTCAACATATAAGAAGAGTTATGAAGTTCAATTCTTATTTTCTAATGCACGAATTGCAAAGTTAAGAAGAGAGAGGTTCGAATTGCAAAGATAACTATAAGAGCCTTACCCAAAAAATGAAATTGAGCAAAGATTAATCACATGATATTTGCTTATATTTTGTACCAGAACTGAAAGCTTGGATTTGTATTAAAAACACAAGAGCTGTTTAGACCTCAAATTAATAATTTACAGCTTGGTTGATTTTACTTTAACTTAAACTAAGTGTGAAGTAGAGTAAATGTGAGTAAACAAACAATACAACTACTCTAAACCATATTCAACAAAACACAGCGGTAAAATGAAAGTTAAAAGAGTAGGGAAGAGAGATGCAAATACAAGATAACACTTTGATGTGTTATTGAAGAGGAAACCGAAGAACTCGGCAAAAAACCTCTCCGCCGTCCTCTAAGCGGTAAATCGATCCACTAGACAATAAGTTAGGATATACGAATAGTAAGAGACCCTCCAAACCTAGTCTACCTAATCTACCTAGTGTATCTAAGCCCTCCCAGCTCCTACTCCAACAAGGCTTCTCGTAACCATGCTTGTCTAGCTTTCCAAATCCCGCAATGCACCCCGACTGCATCCGCCAAAACTTGGCTTCTTCCAATATTTCCCAACAGCACCAAAACCTCATTGGACACTCAGTATAGGTGTGGTAAGTTTTTGGACTATCAACCTCTTAAGGATTTGGAAATGGAAAGGTAGGAGTAGAGGAAAACCACAATGGATGGTGTAGAGAATTGTGGGTATGACAATCTCACACTCTCAAGGGTTTGAGGCTAGGGTTTTCTCTCTGGAAAGCTCTTTACTCAATATATGGATAATGATGGTATATATAGTGTGTATGAGGATGTAGTGGAGCAGATAGGAGAAAATAGCAAAACAAACTATTTCGCCAGTATCTCGCGGGAAGGCCTTACTCGCGAGACACTCACGAAAACTAGCTGACACCATCTATCATGATTCTTTGCATTCCAGTCATGTGCTGGGCATATGCATCACTTCGCAGGATGGCTAGTCGCGAGCTACTGGTGAAAATCCCTTTTGTCTTCAATAGATGCCTTGAGTCTTTACACACTTTCTCTCTCACATACAACTCTTACAAATAAATTCCAGATAAAATAGAGGGTACGAAAGATTGAACAAAATTACAATAAAATTTGGCGTGAAATTAAAGTCAACACAAAATAGTTGTAAATTACAACTTTACAATCTCCCCCTTTGACTATTTCATGACAAAACACCCTACAACAGACTCTAGACTTAAACATGAGTTTGAGAATAATGGTAAAACTCATTCACACCTAATTTAGAAGCTGTGAAACACTTGCACGCATACACTTACACGCATACACCTGTATCCTGAAACACTTGCACACAAACAAAACTTTCATTAAGCTCATGACAAGTTGAATACAAGGTACGTATAGAAGCAAGTATAATGCAATCATGGTAAACAGCAAGATATAAATTATGAAGCATAACTTGATCATACAAGTACAGTCATTAAGGAACGACTACAATGATCATTTAACTAGAAAATAATCATCCGAACACACAATGCAATTAAGTGTAAAGAAAAAATCAATTGCATGTCCAAAACACTCAACCAATGCAAAATACCAAAGTATTTGCATTAAGGAAACAAGATCCAATAAGGGCACAAGAGTGTAGTACTTAAGATAAAATAAAAGTACAAAAAATGCTACAAAGCAATGAGATAAACACAAAGTACTGAATATCAAACTGGAATTAAACCAAAGTACTTAAAGCTTTAAAAGAAAGCAATGTAAATAGAAGCGTTCTAGTCTATGGCAAAAGAAAGTAAACAACTAAACCACCAAAATTAACCAATATGTCTATGCTCCCCCTCAAAATGTGCAACTCCCCCCTCAAAATTTTCTCTCCCTTTTTGACCGGAATGGCCAAAGGAGCTAGAATTGCTCAGATTCTGAATTGGATCCTTGCACCACAGCCATATCCTCATTCTGAGATGATAATGCAGTGATTTGGCCTTGGATGTAAGCAAATTGATCCGCGGTGTGCTGCACATGAGACTCGAGCATGCCATATATTTGTTCTACCGTTGTAAGAAGGAGATCAAGACGATCAGAACCTCATGCTGGTGCTGAAGATGATGGCTGAGCAGAACTCTCTGGAGCAGAAGTAAATCTGTCAATCTCCTCTTCGGTATCTCCACCTTCTTCCTCAACATGAGCCCTTGGTATTTGAGACACATCGGTTTTGGATCCTCGAATGTGAGCTGTGCTTTGAGTCACTGTATAAGCACCAATGGGATAGTCCCTTTGCACAATCATAAGTCCGCTTGGAACCTTTAACTTTATTTTTGCAATGTGACCCATGATGATAGTAGGAAATGGCATGGTTGTCCTTGAGTTCCTTTTGGAGATGTTCTTGGTCAGGAGATGATAAATGTGTCCACATATGTCGATCTCTTTATGTGTGAAGAGATCATATAGAAAAAATATCCTCAGCTTGGACAACATTGTCAAGTTAGTGACCGGGTACAAGTTGTGGATCATTATATGAGCCAATGTCCTCATTTCTGCAACGAAGGGAATGGTGTTCATTGACCTCTTGTTTAGTGTACCACCAAGAAGTTTTACCATTTTCTCAATGGAATCCAAACGTTCATTGTATTGCACGGTAATTGGCTAAGAAGGAGGACGAACTTCAAGGAACTCTTGAATTGAATCCCTTGTGATAATGAACTCTTTCTGATGCACCCAGCAGTTGATATGATCTTCTTCTACTATGGCATTAGCGAAGAATTCCTTGATGAGTTCACCATACACATTTCCACTTGAATTTAGTACCTTTGTCCAAGTTCTCTCCTTGAAAATCTTAGGAATGACAGTATTTTCAAGAGTCTCCATTAGTATAACCCTTTCCATAATGATTGTTCCCTTCTTAAAAAGTCATTATAGGCCATGTCTGTCTCAATGGAGCGAAAATTTGCTGAGTCTATGCGAGCACGCTTTGAGGATTTTTAGGAAGTAGCATGCTTGGTGGGAGACATCTGCAAGACATACATAGAGCATAAAGAGAATGCAAAAACACAAAGACAAGAACACAAACTTGATTAGTGTCAAGTTAGTCCAAAAAAAATAAGCACAAATACTTAAGATAGAGCATAATAGTGTTAAAACTACATGCTTTAAGATCTAAACCATATAATCACTAACAAAATGCAAGAATATATCAACTGTGCATGTGTGTGCATGAAGTGATGCAAGGAGTGTGCCTAGTGTGTGCTTAGTGTGATGCATGGCATGGCATTGAGGCACAAATTGGGCAAAGTGTGGAAAACACACACCCAATGATCAAAACATGTGAAGCATGTTCAATCAACGGTAAACCCAAACATTGGAACTCATTTGAGTCCAATTCAACACAAAAATGTCACTTGAACATTTTGTCAAACACTTAGCATGCAACACTATTCTACATGTATGGACAATACATGAACACAAAGAAGTCTGCCTAAATACAAAAGCAAAATGACATAAGGGGCCAACACAGATACACGCAAACCAAATGGGACATAGCCCAATCAAAATTTTGAAAAAATTTGCCCAAAATCATAGTTCCCATCCCTTTTTTTTTTTAAATCCCCAATTCAAGAACCTTAATAATCTAGAATGAAAAGCTTAAAAGAATGTTAAGAAACATACCTTTGAAGAGATTTTACAGAGATTTGGACTTGAAATTTGAGGGTTTTGTGTGAAATTTTTTTTTGGTTGAGAGCGGTTCGAGTGAGGCAAAGGAGGGAACTTAAGAGTGTTTTAAAAACTCAATCACATCAGCCCTAAAAAATTGAAAACACCTGTTTTTCGTGGGTTAGACAATCACAAAATTACTTGCGAAAAACATCACTGAAGCACAAACACTTTCACGGGAAGCTTTTAGTCACGAAACAGTCATGAAAGTCTCTGTCTGAAATATTTGTTTTTCAATTTTTGCCTAAAAATCATTTCGCGAGAAGCTTTTAGTCTCGAGACAGTTGTGATACTCTTTGTATGAAAATGATTTTTAGATTTCCCTTAAACTCTTTTCGCGGGAAGCTCTTAGCCGCGAGATTCTCGCGAAAATGCTTCTAAACCAGTTTTTGAAGAACAACACAAAAATGCCTTTTAAACAAAAACTTAAAGCATGAAAGTACAAAAACACTTTCAAAAACATATAAAAATACTCAAAAAATCTTTTTGGGTTTGATCGACAAGCAATTGAGCATACACATCACATTTGATCATGTACAATCACACAAATGAAATAAGCATTTATTGAACAAATTCTTGTGTGTTGTGTGTGAGTATCAAATGTGGAATAGTACTTAGTCTAGAGTGAAGTTTCAATGATCAATTCAATCAAGTCATACACAACTAGTACAAAGTCAAGTGGATTATCTCAATTATAGAAATGAACATATATGATCTCCCACAAGAAAATTATTACATTTATTTGAAGCTTTTCATTTGGCTACTTTACAAATCATAACATTGATCATTTCTGAACAAAACATCTCATTTTAAGATCGATGCCTTAAGTTTTTGATATTTCAACTTTGTGAATGAGCCTTTGATTTTTTGAGGCACCATATATTTTAATACAAGTCGCTTTTCCTTTTTCTTAGTCAAATACTAGTATGTACAACAGCTTTTGTAGCTCAGTATTTCTTTTCGAGATTTGACATTTGATGAACTATATAGCAAAAACATAAAAAGCGTGGGAAAAGATATATGCACAAGTCTATGCATGTATCAAGACCAACAAGACTATTGACTAATCATTTATTACAAGCTTGAAGATCGATTTACAACATCACACTTAGATTTCAAGATTTTTCCACAAAAATAGATGTGCATACAAAATAAGCTAAGTTCGTAAATGTACTACACCATTAGTACGAAGGTACTAGGCCAAACTCACATGTGATATACACAATACGAGCGATCAAACTTTTTCGAGATTTTTCAATTTTTTTATGAGTTTTTGAATTTTTCAACACACCCAAAAACATAACAGGAAAAGTAAGATCAACAAAAACAAGAAAAAAATGCAGCTAGCAGAAGAAACATGTAATCATACGCATGAGACCTATGAAACATGTATGCAACAATGAACAACATAAGGTCACATAAGGGATGAAAGTCAAGGGATGATACCGACATCGGTGGTCTTACGAAGAGACTCAAATCGTGGACCATCAAGGGATTTGGTGAAGATGTCCGCCTTTTGGTTGTCGGTGTTGATAAACTCCAACTACACAACCTTGTTCTCTATTAGATCTCGAATAAAATGGTACCGAATCTTGATATGTTTCGATTTCGAGTGTTGAACTGGATTTTTTGACAGGTTTATGGTACTTGTGTTATCACAGAACACACACATAGTAACTTGAGTGATTCCATAATTATGTAGAAGTTTCTTCATCCATAATAGTTATGCAAAACAACTTCCTGCTGTGATGTATTCGGCTTCAGCTGTTGAAAGAGAGACTAAATTTTGCTTTTTGCTCATCCATGACACCAAGTTATTCCCAAGATAAAAACAACCACTAGAGGTGCTTTTCCTACCATTAATGCACCCGGCCCAGTCAGCATCTGAATATCTAGCTAAGCACTCATTGGAGTCTTTTGAATACCAGATTCCATAATCAGAGGTGCCATTGATATAGCGGATGATTCGTTTTACTGTTGACAAATGTGATTTTTTGGGTGCAGCCTGAAATTGAGCACATACTCCTACACTAAAGGCGATGTCTGGCCTACTTGTCGCGAGGTAGAGAAGACTACTGATCATACTCCGATAGAGTGTTGGATCTACTTTCATATCGGCTGGATCAAGACTTAATTTTGCCGATGAACTCATGGGAGTGGATGCATGCTTTTTGGAGTCTAAGCCAAATATCTTTACAAAAGTTTTGGCATACTTTTCTTGAGAGATAAATATCCCATCTTTCCGTTGTTTCGCTTGAAGCCTTAAGAAGTAGTTCAGCTCCCCCACCATGCTCATTTCAAACTCCTTTTTCATTTCTTCTAAAAATTCTTGAGCAAGGTGATCAATTGTGGATCCAAAAACAATGTCGTCCACATAAACTTGAGCGACAAGGAGGGATTTCTCATCTCTTTTAACAAACAGTGTTCTTTCGGCTTGACCTCGCTTGAAACCATGATCTACAAGATATGTGGTAAGGCGATAATACCAAGCTCTTGGTGCTTGCTTCAATCCATATAAAGTTTTCTTCAATCTTAACACATGTTCCAAAAAGTGAAGGTCTTGAAATCATTTTGGTTGCTCAACAAACACTTCTTTGTTCAAAAGTCCATTCAAGAAGGCACTCTTCACATCCATTTGGTATAGCTTGAAGTTCATAACACAAGCTATGGAAAGAAGAATTCAGATTGACTCTAATCTTGCTACTGGAGCAAATGACTCATCAAAGTCTATGCCTTCAACTTGAGTATATCCTTGAGCCACCAATCTAGACTTTTTTCGAACGACCTTACCATCTTCATCGGTCTTGTTCTTAAATATCCACTTGGTGCTGATTACATGTGTATCCTTAGGGCTTAGTACCAACTCCCATACATCATTTCTAACAAATTGATGTAACTCTTGATGCATGGATTCCACCTAATTCTCATTTTTCAGAGCTTCTTCCACTTTCTTGGGTTCAAATTGAGCAAGATAGCAATTGTATGTCACATGATTTAAGCTATAGCTCGATTCTCTTCTCAAACGAAGTCCCTCATTAAAGTCACCAATGATGTTGCTTGTGGAATGATTGAGACTTACTCTTGATGATGGTTTCTTGGATGTAGAGGGTTCCTCATCTCGTGAAATTGGAGGTTGAACTTTCGGAGGGGTGAGGGGACTTGAGGGCCTTTGCATTGATCTAGTCTCCCTTCTTGATGTAGTAGGTGAGGACTCCTTTTCTGGTGATTCTTTTTCACTCTCATCACTTTGAGACATGATATCATCACCCTCATTCTCCTTAAGGGTTGGTGCTTCACCATCTTCACCAACATCCTTTTCGGAGATGGTGTCATCTATGACCACATTTATTGACTCCATCACTGTCTTAGTGCGCTTGTTGTACACTCTATACGTTTGGCTATTGGTGAAGTATCCTAAAAAGATCCTTTTATCACTTTTAGCATCAAACTTCCCAAAATTCTCCCTATTATTGAGAATGTAGCATTTGCTTCCAAATACTCGAAAGTACTTTACTTTTGGCTTATTTTCCCTCCAAATCTCATACGATGTCTTCGTTGTTCCAGCCCAAAAGAAAATCCTATTCCCAATGTGACATGATGTGTTCACTGCTTCAGCCCAAAAATTCCGTGGAATGTTTTTATTGAGAAACATTACTCTTTCCATCTCTTGGATCACTCGGTTCTTTCTTTCCACCACCCCATTCTGTTGTGGCGTCTTTGGAGCAATGAATTCCTTTTTGATACCGTGCTCAATGCAAAACACTTCAAATTTTGCATTTTCAAATTCTTTCCCATGATCACTCCTTATTTTGACTATGAGAACTCTCTTTTCATTTTGGATCTTCTTGCATAACCTTTCCATCTTGTCACACACCTTTGACTTCTCTTTAAGGAACTCTACCCAAGAATATCTTGAGAACTCATCAACCACCACCATGATGTATCATTTTCCTCCCAAGCTTTCTATTCTCATTGGACCCATTAGATCCACATGGAGTAACTCCAAAGGACAAGAAGTAGCCACTACATTAACTTTGGGATGGGTTGACTTTGTTTGTTTTCCTAATTGACATGGACCACAAACATTATTATCAATCTTTCCAAACTTTGGCAAGCCAATCACTGCTTCAAGCTTTGAGATCTTTGCTACTTGCTTTTAATTTGCATGCGCAAACTGTTGTTGCCATAACTCCAACAGATTTACTCGAGTACTCCGACATGATATGTTTGGCTTGGGAACAACACCATAGCAATTGTCCGTGGTTCTAAGTCCCTTCAAGACTTGAACGCCTTCTTCATTGAGAATTAGACACCCCTTATTTGAGAATTGAACTATGAAGTATTCATCACATATTTGGGTTATACTCAACAAGTTCACTTTTAATCCTTTGATGTAAAGAACCTCAGTCAACAAGGGAAGTCCTAGATTCCAAGAACTTGTGAATGGCTACCATTTCCAAAAGTCACAAAGCCGTCTTCCTTCTCCTTAAGGGTTTTGAACAATGTTTTATCTCCGGTCCTGTGCCTTGAATATCCACTGTCAAGATACCACAAACACAAATTAAACACTTTCAATGTGGTATGAACGTAAAGACAAGCATGAGATAAACACTCTTGACCCTTAAAGATGCACTCCTCTTCTTTTGCTTCATTCATAGATGAGTAAAGCTTTCTTTTCAAACCATCAAGTTTATCACACAAATGTCTATTCCTTTTCTTGTATTCAGCAATTAAGGAATTTGACTCACACAAGCTATTATGAATATCATGATTCCTTTGTTCTAAGGATTTCAACATATGTACAAAAATTCTAGCATGCTTCTTAGATTTGAATAACTCTAAAAGCTCATTGCTAGGACAATCTTTATAGATGCTCATAGAGTCATTATCACAAACACATGAATTACGCTTCATGTTGGCCTTAGCCATAACACTATCCATAGCAAGGCAAGGGGTCTAGGATCGCACTTAGGTAATGAAACCACAACAAGTGCACCCGCTCTGATACCAATTGAAAGCTCGGATTTGTGTTAAAATCACAAGAGCCGTTTAAACCCTAACTTAATAATTTACAGCTCGATTGATTTTACTCTAACTTAAACTAAGTGCGGAATTGAGCAAATGTGAGCGAACAAACAATACAACTTTTCTAAGCCATATTCAACAAAACATCAGTGAAATGAAAGCTAAAAGAGTAGGAAAGAGAGATGTAAACACAAGATAACACTCCGATGTGTTATCGAAGAGGAACTGAAGAACTCGGCGAAAAACCTCTCCGCTGCCTTCCAAGTGATAAATTGATCCACTAGACAATAAGTTGGGATATAAGAATAGCAAGAGACCCTCCAAGCCTAGTCTACCCATTTCACTTAAGCTCTTCAAGCTCCTACTCCAACAATACTTTTCAGAACTGTGTCTTGTCTAGCTTTCCGGATCCCGCAATGTGCCCAATTGCATCCACCAAAGCTTGACTTTTTCCAATGCTTCCCAGCAGCACCAAAACCTCATTGGAAACTCATTATGGGTGTGGTAAGTGTTTAGGTTATCAATCTCTTAAGGATTTGGAAATGGAGAGGTAGGAGTAAAGGAAAACCACAATGGATGGTGTAGAGAATTGTGGGTGTGGCAATCTCACACTCTCAAGAGTTTGAGGCTAGGGTTTTCTCTCTGAAAAGCTCTTTACTCAATATGTGGGTTTTGATAGTATATATAGTGTGTATGAGGATGTAGTGGAGTAGATAGGACAAATAGAAAAATAGACCGTGCGAGATACTTGCAGGAAGGCCTTACCCGAGAGATACTCGCAAAAACCAGCTGACACCATCTGTCATGACTCTTCGCATTCTAGTCATGTGCTGGGCACATGCATCACTTCGCGGGATGGCTAGTTGCAAGCTACTTGTGAAAACTACTTTTGTCTTCAATAGATGCCTTGAGTCTTCACACACTCTCTCTCTCACACAACCCTTACAAATAAGTCCCACATAAAATACAGGGCAGAAAAGATTGAACAAAATTACAATAAAATTTGGCACGAAATTAAAGTCAACACAAAATAATTGTAAATTACAACTTTACAAGAACCATTTGAAATCAACTATTACTATGGCTAACTATAAGAGTCTAAAAAAAAAAAAAGAAGAAGAGAAAATATGAATTTCATGAGCCTTTATTTTGTACCAGATCCATGTGAAATCAACTATGATTATTGCTACAACACTACAAGATAGCCTTTTACAGTCAATGGGTTTTGATCGAATGCCATTTGCTGAGACTAAAAATTATACTAGGATCCAACAATGATTGGCTCCCATCTTATGACAAAATATGAATTATTGTAATGTTTGGCTCTGTATGTATGGCGAGTAATTCTTAGGTATTTTTAGAGCACGAAAAATGATGCTATTTTCTTTCACATTCATGGTGCATGAAATCTACTTATTAAACTCATGGTGGGGTTCAACATGAATATAAGAGAAAGAAATACCATTTATCTATATTTCAAAATTACTTAAGAAATTTCCATATATGACTCTCTTTAACTGTGACTAAATTTTCCTGCACACTTTTACACTTGGCTAGATATTCATTCATTACTTTTGGCCTCAATTTTAATACTATGACCTTTAAAAAAAAAATTTATTATTATTTTATGAATCTGGTACTATGGCTTTTACTTTGGCTTAATATGCTAAAGGTGTTTCTCATTTTGTAACTTGGATAGAAAAAAATCTTAATATGCTTGAAGCCACTTTGGCTCTAGATGTATTGAATTTCTCTTCTTCTTAATAAAGTTTCAATATTCTTATAAAAAAAAAAAGGGTGGACATAAAATTTGGGTCAACATTATGGTTTGAAAATTTTTAAAGTATTGTCATTTGTAATTTTTTTTGGTTTTTTTTTAACCGATCTTTCCCCAAAAAGAAATATTCCCCTTTTCTGGCTATATGTTTCAAAAAAAATTTATATATACATATATATATCAATTACACACAAAGCACAGAAATTTACACGATTTGAAGGAGGAGAAAGCCACAAGACCAACTTTGAATAAATAAAAAATTTAAACGCACAACAAAATCTTATATCAAATGAGATCTTTCGTTGAGATGAGCATTTTTCTAATGGTTAGGTCTGTTGTTTCAATGATATATATATATATATATATCAGCAATGAGTGCTTTTTAGGGGTCAGCATACTACCAATAACAATAGACATAAACATAAAAATAAAAATCAACAAAAGATAAAAACTAATGATCACCCTAAGCTTCCAATTGCTGGCTGGTGTATCTTTGATAATTGCAAGAGAATCTTATTTTAAGTTAAAAGAAAAAAGATTAAACAAATGATGATAATATACTTCATGATTGTGATTGTGTTTTTGAGCAATACCAATAAGCTTCCATCAAAATGATATTTCAAACAAAATGAATAACGAAAATTCTTAATTGGAAAATAATAAAAATTCACATGAGATCTTCACTTACTTTAGATACAAAAATTCTCTATGGTTGTAATACCTTGAATCTCTATTTAAGGCCAAGTTTGGAAGGAGGGGAAGGCAGGAGGGTAGAGTAGAGCTGGTTGAAAGAAAAAAATGAAAAAAAGATTGATCACTTAAAGTTGAATCCTCTTCTAAAAAACAAAAAAGAGTTGAAATGTAGTGGTCACTTGTAGCTCAAATTGCATCTCCTGGTATTTTTGATGGAATCTTAAACTCAAAATCCATCCACCACAACTATCAAATTATGGACAAAAATTGAAACATGGTTGCAATCAATCGTTACTAATGTAAACCCTAGTCTATTGGTGGTATCAATAATTCATCATATTGCCAAGAAAGACGTGGTCAATTTATTATTTAGTTGCACACCAAAAATGAGAAAAAAAATGATTGCAAGAGATGCACAAAAATTACTAAATTGAAGGTCTACGTGACGTAATCCATGCCGTTGGAGTTAAATAACATTGATTTACGTACAATGCAGAGATATTTATTGCAAGCTACCCGATACCTAGAGTTTGCCAGTCGTAGGTCTCCTGAAGACTTAGTGCGGGTTGGTATGTTAATGACTAAATAATTTCCACCACAACAATGATCTGAATGTATTTTGTATCCAATTACCTTCGTATCCATTATAGGTAAAAAAAATTGATAATTTGTTTTACACCCTTTAGTGGGACTTTATTTTGATTGAATGAGGACTCTTCAACCTCAGTCTTGTGTTTTGTTTTCTACTTTCTCTCTCAGTTCACTTGTAGTTGTTTCAGGAGCAAATGCCGTCTTAATGAAAAAAAAAAAATTGGTCCTCAATGTTGGTGTCTAATGTATTCAAATATATGAAAGATTTTTGTCTCCAAATGATTGAAATTCAAAAATATAAAGTAAATATTGCAATCCTAGTATTTATAATGGAGAATAAAAAAATAACTATTATCAATAGAATATCTTTTAATGTCATGGGGCGGATTGAATTTCGCTCCATGGTTATAGCCAATAGTTGCTAACGTAGATCCTAGCCTATATTGGTGGTATTTATTATTCATCATACTGCCATTATAATAAAACCTTTGCCCAACTCAAAAAAAAAAAAAAAAATAAAAAATCTTCAATATGGGTAGAGCCTAAACAAATCATTGAAGCTGCAATTGCTACTACTTTAAATGATATTTTAATTTCAAAGATAAAATCTTAATAAGAATTACCAAAATGAATAGGAAATGATGAAACACCTTGGCATTTGTTTGCTTCACCTTTTGTGACGTTTTTAATGAGGCCGATGCATCTCCATAAATGGCCCTACCTTGTAAACCCCCACCCTTGTAATTATTAATTTTTAATTTTTATTACCTTTCTATGAATTAAATTGAGTTTTTTTTCTTCTACTTATACTTGGACAAGCTCTAGCCGAATATTAAATATCTTTTGTTGAGATGAGGATTTTTCTAATGATTAGGTCTATTGTTTCAATGATATATATCACCAATGAGTGCTTTTTAGGGGCAGCATGATACCAATAACAATACACATAAACACAAACAACATAAAAATAAAAATCAACATAAGATAAAAACTAATGATCATCCTAAACTTTCAATTGCTGGCTGATGTATCTTTGATTATTGAAAGTGAATCTTATTTTGAGTTAAAAGAAAATGATTAAACCAATGACAATAATATACTTCATGATTGTGATTGTGTCTTTGAGCAATGCCCATAAGCTTTTGTAGGGACATGAAAATTAGTCCCCAAGGAACGGTCCTTGGAAGTCTTTTACAACGACCCACACAATCAAGATACAAGTAAATAATAGGAAAAAACACTTTACAATGAGAAACACAAACAATGTATTTTTTTTTTACCATTAATATACTATCTTAACTATTACAAATGCTCAAATAACTATGGGAAGCTTTTACTTTTATTCCCGTGGTGTTACACTTAGTGTTCCTCTCTCTCTTCTTTGTTTTTTCTTCTCAGATAGATTTCGCTTCCCTTTTTTCAGGTTCCCTTACTTTTTGCCTTTCCTGCCATTTTATAGCTTCAATCCTTATTCTTACCATTACAGTTGTTCGGCTCCCACTTCGAGTATCAGGGATATTTTTCCCTTACTTTATCGGTTTCCTCACCATCTTATTTGGAATTCTGATGGCCTAGGGGTTACGTGTACTGTTCAGGCTGTCTTATGCGCCATTAATGCGGCAGAAGTTAGGTAAGAACCCCTCATTAATGTAGAGGTAAAAGTCTTCTTTCTTCTTGCGAATTCCAGAAGTTTCCCATGATTACTAGTGTTTTCTAGAGGTTACACATTGATTATCTGCGCTCCTTGTCTCGGATATACTATGGCTTTTCCCTTTTCCATGGGAATGGGATGACCGTGATATTCAACCTTGTCCTTAACACCTATGACAATCCAGCTTTTAGCTCTCTCATGGACTATCATCCTTTGAGCTTTCCCCTCTGCATAGAAGCAAGGCCCAACTATTTTCCTGTGGTCCAATAACTTCTTGGGCTCTAGGCTCGAGTAGAGACTATTCCACTCCCCACAGCTTCCATCGAAATGATATTTCAAACAAAAATGAATAATGAAAATTCTTAAGTATTTGGAAAATAATATAAATTCACATGAGGTCTTCACTATATATCTTGAATCTCTATTTAGGGCCAAGTTTGGATGGAGGGAAAGGCAGGAGGGTAGAATAGAGTTGGATGAAAAAAAAATGAAAAAAAGATTGATAACTTAAAGTTGAAACCTTTTCTTAAAAAACACAAAGAGTTGAAACGTAGTGGTTGAGGGACTTGTAGCTCGAATTGGATCTCCTAGTATTTTTAATGGAGGCATAAAATTAAAAACCATCCACCCTAACTATCAAATTATTGAAAAAAAAATTGAAACATGGTCTGATTAAAAAAATATATATATCAAAATATTATTTTGGTTTTTAGGATTTATCAAAAGTTTGTTTTTCATCCTTAAACTATTGAAAAAATTGTTTTAATTTAAACTATTGAAAATGCTTCACTTTTTGTCCTTCAACTGAAAAAAAAAAAAATCAATTTTCATACATAAATTATTGAAATATTTTAATTTTTCATTCAGTTTTTTTTTTCAAAACTATTAAAAAAAAAAAACTCTATATAATGTTTAATGATGAAAAAAAAAACCTTTTAAGGTTTAGGTACATAACATTTTAGCCGAAGCATAAAGAAAATTTTCGGTCCATTAAGCCAATTCAGTCCACATCTTAGTCCAAAACAACAAAAAGAAAAGGAAAAACCTCTCTCTCTAAGCCAATTCAGCCCACATCTAACATCCAAAACAAAAACCCCAAAACCACAGAGACGCAGTAGTGAAACAGCGATGGGGAGGAAGACGAGCGAGAAGATAATTCTGCCATCGGAGCTTCCGCCAGGGATATCTGACGACAAAGTCAATGTCTCTGATGAGGACTTACAGTTCGTCCAACACAATCGCCATTACGCTCTCGGATTTTCCCGCCTCGACACCCAGTCTATCACCAAGTCCGTACACACACACGCACACACTCTCTCTCTCTCTCTCTCTCTCTCTAAACGATGTCGTTTTGCTTTGAGAGTTACCTAGAATGTATTTGTGTTTCACTCACTCTGGTATTCCAAATGCAAATTGATGAGGAACGCTGTCGTTTCACTCTATATTTTGAAGTAAAATTTAGGAAAAATGATATCGTCAGAGTTTCACATGTAGATACGAAAATTATTTGAGAAAATGTCTATTTTTTTTTTAATTTATTTATGTTTTATTATGATAGAAATGGTAAATTTAGTTATAGTGATGTGATTGCATGGAATACATATATAGCTATTGGAGACTAAAAATTATTTGAGAATTTTTGAAATTTCAGTTTTTGTAGTGAGTTCAGAAAAAGAAAATATTGAGAATTGGTGTATTTTTGATCGAAAGTCTAAGTGTTAGGTTTGAAAATATTAATTCAATTATAGCTGCATGATAAGGAATATATTATTTATTTAATAAGGAATATCAATTACTTATTTAATACTGTATGAAAATGACTTTCTTTCCATATAAAGAAATAAATTTTTTGTCCACACCATTGAAATCCAAAAGTAACAAAATTAATTTTCTTTCTTCACCGAGAAAGCTCAAATACTTACTAAGTCATAATAAAAATTTGAGGCGAGACTAGAGACTATCAGTGCGTTTCAAGGGTTACAAAACAAAACCAACCCAAAGTCCAAAATAGAATTGATTTTACACGTAGCAAGGGACACTATTATGATTTTAAAATAGCTCAATCAATAGTTTCATGCCCACATGCAGGTTAGCACACAATAAGTTTGACGGTAAGTCAAAGTGTGAGATATGTCCAGTATTAAGGCAAAGCGATAAGAATCCAACAACAATTAAACCAAAAATGTCTCTGATATGCAATACAATCTACCTTTAAGAGCATTCGTATAAAAGGTTTTAAATTTTTTAGCATTTAGCATCTCAAAAGGCCACTTTATCTATTTTACCACTTCACTTTAAAATATATTCAACATGAAAAATTCTATTTTTTTAGCATTTCATTTGAATAATATTAAAAACTCATTAAAATAATAAAAAAACATCACCAAAAAATTTACAACAACCAACCACAACTCATCACTACTCGCCACTGCCACCTCCACCACCAACCACAAACATTGTGCCATCCATAACTCACCACCCACCGCAAGGAAAAAAAAAACCAACCTATCACCACCAGCCACAAAACAACCCACCATCACAACCACAACCCACTGCCGTAGCCAAACCCACAACCACCATCACAACCACAACCCACCACCACAACCAAACCCACAGCCAATATCAACCACCACTGCCACTACAACCACCAATCCACAATACCCACCCCCAAACCAAGTACCACCATGGCACTACCACCAATCCATAAAACTCACTCCATAAATCAAACACCACCACCACCACAACCACCAATCCGCAAGACCCACACCTAAAATAAACCACCACCACCACCTCCACAACCACCAATCCACAAAACCCACTCTCAAAATCAACGGCCACCACCATCACCACAGCAACTCACACAAACCCATACCAATAGTGCAAGCATGAACCAAGGACAACCACCAACGAGTACAAACCACCATGGCAATGAGAAGAGAGAGGCTAGGACAAGCAACCTTGAGCCATCATGTGAGAGGATAGAGGTGATGGAGGAGAATGGAGAGAATGGGAATGGTCGAATGGGCTGTAGGCAAGAGGGGAGAGGATAGAAAGAGGAGAATGAAGAATAAAAATCAAATAAAAAATTTATAACATTTAGCTATAGTGAGCTATTACTACTAGCAGCTCACTGTAGCTAGGTGTCATTGATGGAGCTAGTTTTTTGTGTTTGGAGCTATAAAAATAGCATTTTATCTCTTTTACAACCTTTGTTGGGAATGCTTTAACAAAGAGTACATTGAAAGATACAAACTCAGGGGCTATTTGGTAGTGTATTTTAAACAACAGTTTTCAGTGTTTAAACAACATTACATGTATTTTCATACACTTTTTTACTCACAAGTATTTCCAAAAAATACAAACAACGTTATTAGAACAACATTACCAAACGGGCCCTCAATATGACAAAGACCATGTATTCAATAATGGTGAAGCTATAAAACCAGATAAATTCTTTCATAATATTTATATATAGAATCAAAGAGGGAAAACTTGGGGTGTAGTTGAAGGGAGAGAAGGTATGTTCAACCGTTTGCAGAAGGAATTTTGTTAAATCCCACTTCTTCGGAATGCACTTGGATGACTTTCTTCATGTTAATGCTCTTTTTCTATGGTGATGTACGAATGTAGTGTGTGGCTTTCTTTGAGAAAGGGGGGATAATTTTTTTTTTTGATTGTCAACTTATACCAAAACTTTCTTTGATAAGGACTAAAGTCCAATGCAATTACATCACTCATGAGCTAATTTTCAATATTGGGTGGGGAATCCTCAACCCAGATTACACACTCGTTTACATTCTTAGCCTCTCTACCTAGTAGGTGAGCAACCAAATTGTTAATTTTGTTCATGTGGGCTGCCTTCCAAGAGCTAAATAGCTGCAGACATCTCCTTGAGCCTTCAATTATCTTTAAAATTGGTATGGCGGGCACAGCTGAGCCATTTAAGGCTTGAATTATCAGTTGGGCATCTCCTTCTATGATGATGTCCTTTAGCCCTAGGTCCCACACGATAAGGAGGCCTGCTTCCATTGCTTTGGCTTCTGCTTCCCCAGTGGGAACTCCACCTTTTTACACATAGCCCCTATGATCCGCCCCTAATAATTTCGGATGACCACACCGATACCACACGTACCTTGTTCCTTAAAACTGTAGCATCCACATTCACTTTATACTAGCCTTTTGGTGGAGGGGACCATTGTTTGTGTATAATCTTAAGCATAGGGAGTCTACCATTGGAAGGCAAAGCAGTCCAGACCTCTGCCCGATATTTCCTTGCTTCTTCTATAATGGACTTGCCTAATTTACCAGCCTTTCCATGCCGCACCGTGTTCCTATTATTCCACAAAAACCAGGCCACAATAGCAAAGAGCTCCTAGTCTTTTTCCCTTAGGGAATCCATCAGAAGCCACAATACATCAAATAATTCCCTGGGAGTTGGGGGTGTAATATCAATATTGAAACCTAATCCACTCCACGTTTCTTTCACAATCTTGCAGCTCCAAGGATATGGCCAGATGTTTCACTCTTTCCACAAAAATCACAACAGTCCTCCTTTAAGATCTTCCTATGAATCAAACACTGCTTTGTTGGGAGAATATTTTTACTTGCTCTCCGTAGGAAGTGCTTTATTTTGTTTGGGCATTGGAGGCTCCATATGGTCTTCCAAATTGTTGTCATCCTAGAATTATCCAAGCACGCAAGAGTTTCCTCACATCTTTTCTCATCTGCAAGGCATTTCATCACTACCCTATAAGGACTCTTTATAGAGAAGCATCCATTTGGGGTTTTTGCCTGTTAGGACATATGTGGTTCAAGTTGTTTTGAACATATATCATTATTTTGAACATATATCATTATTTTATGTAATTGGCTTATCCTTTGACAAAACGCACTTTACTTGTAATTGGGTAGATTTAAGATGTGTTTAACGCTTCAAGAAACTGTGCTTCAAGATCAAGTGTTGAAGTCATCAAGTCTGTCCAAGAAACAAGCTGGAAAGTGCAAGTTACTAAAGCTCAACACCTAGTCTCGACACATGCATCTATTGAGCTTTAGAAGCTATTTCAGTCCCGAGGCTCGGCAACTTCTTGACAAATCCTCGACATCTCTATCTGTCGAGATTTATGAAAAATAGATTCTAAGTTTTGTTTTGATTCCAATCCGTGAATGTGTCTTTGGGACTTCTTTTCTCCTAACCCTAGACATATAAAAGGATTATTTTAAGGGCCGTCGAAGGATGCACAAGTACACAAGTTGCACAAGTATTGAGAAATCCTTGTTCAAGCCATTTGTGATCCAAGACAAAGTTCATGCCTAGTTCACCTCTCTTGTTAATAAGTTGCTGTGTAATGTGCACTGTAGGGTTTTGTAACTAAGCATCTTCTTGATCTTCATCGTGTGGATAAATTGAAGAACTTTGCAGCCAACAACTCTCTCTCTAGTTGGTGAATTGAAGTCGCGTATTGGGATCCGCGCAATTAGTTAGTCACGTACTAGGACCCGTGCATCAAAAGGAGAAACTGTCACGACAGAACAAGTCCAATTGGGTATTGGGGTAAGGGTTCAACTGTAGGTTGGTAAGGTATTGGGATTCCTTTACTTGTAACTGCTTGTTGTGATAATAGTGGAGTTTCGGGAGTGGTGACCTTAAATCACCAGGTGGGGCTTTTTCCGTTAGGTTTTCCCTATTTGTAAACAAATCACTGTGTCAATTTTATTTCCTCTACATAATTTAGTTTATTGGTGATTTGTTTATGCTATCACATGAATTTGCATGTTAAATTGGTTAATTAAAACTTGGCTAATTAATCAATTTAATTCATCACAAGGGGTGAACGCATTTGTGGCCTATCATTGCCCATACTAGAGAGTCCGCTGGGTTCAGAGGATTGAGGGGGATGCTCAGTATAGTCTCTGTTTCATGGGGTAGGAATGTGTGTTTAATTAGCGAAGTTCTTCATTACCTTTTCTCAGGGTTGATAAGATTTGCTACCATTTCACTCTACCCCATTGTAGTCCTTGGGGTTATCACCTTACCTGATGATGATAAAGGAAGCCACCTCGCATTCCATATCTCAATACTTCTTCCATCACCAACAACCCATCGAGACCCCTCATTGATAAAGTTTTTTGCTGCCATGATGCTCCTCCATATGTATGATGGCTTCTTCCCAAGTTGAGCTTCCAAGAAAGATGTACCCGAGAAATATTTAGCCTTTAAGGCCTTATGAGCCAGTGAGTTGGGGTTTTGTAGTAGTCTTCATCTTTGCTTGGCGAGGAGGGCTAAGTTAAAGGCTTTTAGGTCCCTAAACCCCATACTACCTTTTACCTTTGGTCTGTGTAAGTTTTTCCAAGAAGCCCAGGCTACCTTATTTTCCCTTCCACATTGACCCCACCAAAAACCACCCATCATTGAATTGAGTTCTGAGCACAATGAGTCTGGAAACTTGAATACATTCATGGTGTATGTAGGAGTGGCCTGTGCAACTGCTTTAATTAAAACTTCCCTTCCTGCATTAGACAAAAGCTTTCCCTTTCAGCTTGCTATCTTCCTCCCAACTTGATCCTTTATGCGATTAAAGGCCTTTTTCTTCGCTCTTCCCATCAATGGGGGTAAAACCAAATACTTTTCATGGTGTTGTATAATTTGGGATCCAAAGGTCCCTTTTGCAAACTCCTCGATATCTTCCTTTGTATTTTTGCTAAAAAATAGTGAGGTCTTGTCTCTATTTAGCTTCTGCCCGGATTTTTCCTCATACACTTCCAACACCTTAGCTACTTGCTCACATTCTTCCCTTGTTGCTCTACAAAAAATGACATTATCGTTTGCAAAAAAACAAGTGAGAGACTCTTGGAGATTGTCTTGCAGCTGAAACCCCTATAATCAGCCCATCCTTCACTTTCTTTTTTATCATTGCTGACAAGCCTTCCCTATACAACAAGAACAAATATGGGGAGATTGGGTCCCCTTGACGAAGGCCCCTTGATGGAATGATTGCACCTTTTGCCTCTTCATTGATTAGGATCGAATAAGTCACAGAGGTTACGCACATCATAATGAGAGATATCCAGCTGTCACCAAAGCCCATTTTCTTCATCATTGATTCAAGATATGCCCACTCGACTCTATCGTAAGCCTTACTCATATCTAGTTTTACTGCCATTAGACCTTCCTTTCCTTTCCATTTCTTATCAATGGAGTGTATGGTTTCAAAGGCTACAATCACATTCTCAGTTATCAATCTACCCGGCACAAATGAACTTTGGCCTTCGTTTATGACCCCATGGAGGACTTTCTTCAATTTGTTTGCAACGACCTTTGACATGATTTTATAAATCACGTTGTGTAAATTGATAGGGCAATATTCCGTTATCCTTTGGGGATTTTTTGTCTTGGGAATTAGGTAGATATGTGTTTTGTTAATTTCTTTTGGCATAATACTCGAGTTAAGGGCTAGCTATACACAATTCGTAACAAAAGGGCCTAGATGGTATGTCCCCTATCTTTTACCAAACTTATAGAAGATAATGAAGAGAGGTGAATAGAAGATCAAGTGATGGTGTTTGTTCCATTGGGCTGTGTGTGATTGACTACTTTCTTAGTTTCTAGTAGGAATGGTAAGATGGTTCTTCGTCTCAAATATTTTTGTCTTATTTCTTAAAATGGTGCAATTTGCTTAACACAAATGCTTAGTAGTATTGCATGCATCTTGTGCTTTATTGAGCTTGGGTAAATAGCAAAAAAGGAAGTCTTGTTATCCTAAATGTTGTCAACTGCATGGGATGTTGACCAAATGTAACCGAACTACACACTATCTCATCAAACTCCTAAAAACTTGGTGAAGACATGTTGAGTTTCATGTACTTACTCAATCTTGAACTACTGGAGCTTTACTTAATGCACTTTTAGGCCCCCAAATCATGAATGCCAAAGACTTTTGTGCTTGGGTCAAAAATTTTGTGGCTTGCAGTGATTTTCCTCTTTGGAAAGTTAGGTGCTAAAGAGAAAATAATAACAGACTTTTGATCCTCTTAGCGATGGCTTCTCCAAGCTGTGGTCGAAACTCCAATGCAAGATGGGTTTGCCTTTTGCTTTCTTTGTGTGTTGAAAATAGTGTGAGTTCTTGAATTTTTTGTATGAGTCATGTTCTATTTTCATTTTCCCTCTTTTTTACCTCTTGTGTAACTAAATTTACTTCTAATTTGGGTTTCTCGGTTAGCTTTCAATGGGCTCAGTAGCTATTCTTCCACCATTCTCTCTTTTTGCCCTATTATCCATCATTTCTACTAAATGGGCTTGGTTATTGTGGGTTCTCCTTGAAGTGGAACTTGGCACTTTCAATTTTAATAGCCAGAATTGCCTATTTCGTGGGTGGGTCATTTAATGAATGGTCCATTTTTTCATTAGAGAAGTTTGTAAAGTTGTTATTCATAATTATTTTGTATTGGCTTTAATTCCGTACCAAATTTGATTGTAATTTTATTCAATCACCCTGTATTTATCTGAGATTTTAATTGTAAAGGTTGTGTGTGAGAGAACGTGAAGACTCAAGCTTAAAGTGAAGAACGAGTGGATTTGCGAGAAGCTCGCGAGAAGCTATCCCACGAAGTAGCCACGTGTAGAGCACCTGACTAGAATGTGAAGAGTTATGACAACCTGGAGTTTTTGTGGTGTCTTGCGGGTAAGGGCTTCCCGTGAAATACTCCCAAAATACTCGTGAAACATTCTATTTTGCTATTTTTTCATTTTTTCTTTGTCAAGTCTTTACCCATACTATATATAACCTCATTACTCACATATTGTAAGGTGTATTTTTCTAAGAGAAAACCCTAGAAATTACACTTGAGAGTTAGAGATTGTTATACTCATAATCATCTATACATTTCTTTGTGGTTTTCCCCTACTCCTACCTCTTCATATCCAAATCCTTAAGAGGTTGATAGCCTAAACACTACCACACCCAATTTGAGTGTAGAGTGACATTTTGGTGCTGTTGAGAAGAATTGGAAGAAACCAATCATTGGCAGATGCAATCAGTTGAATTGCAGGATCCGAGAAAGCTAGAGAAGACAAGGTTCTAAGAAGCTAGTTGGTAGTAGGAGCTTGGAGGGTCTTTTATTATTCGTGTACTCCAACTTATTCTCTAGTGGATCGATTTACCACTTGAAGGGGGGCGGAGAAGTTTTTCGCCGTGTTCTTCAGTTTCCTCTTTGATAACACGTCTCTGTGTTATCTTGTGTTTGCATTTTTCTTTCCTACTCTTTAAGCTTTCATTTTATTGTTGGTATTTGTTGAATATGGCTTAGAGTAGTTTTACCAGTTGTTTACGCACATTTACTCTTATTCTGCACTTATTCTAAGTTAGAGTAAAAGCAATTGAGCCGTAATTTATTATTAGGGGTCTAAAAAAGCTTTTGTGTATTTACACAAATTTGAGCTTTCAATTGATATCAGAGCGGGTACACTTATTGGATTTGATTATCTTAGTGTGATCCTAGACCTTTTGTGAGATGAACCAATCACAATCTCTCAATGCTCCTCCTTTCTTTGATGGGAGCAATTATGCATTTTAGAAAGTACGTATGAGGGTATTTCTTTGTGATATTGAGGAGATGGTATGAGATTTCGTTGAGAATGGGTATATGAGACCCACTGCCACCAAATCCGAATGGGATAAGGCTGATTTGCTTTGGTAAATTCCAATAGCAAAGCGATTAACGCTATTTTTTGTGGTGTGTCTACTGATGAGTTTCATAAGATATTGCATGTGAAGACCACCAAGGAGGCGTGGACCATTCTTGAGGCTACCTACAAGGGTACCAAGAAGGTTAAGGATACTAAGCTTCAAATGCTCACTACTCGATTTGAAGAGCTAAGGATAAGTCATTTGATTCGTTCTATGGGAAGTTCAATGAGATTGTAATTGCCAAGCTCAATCTTGGGGAGAAGATTGAAGATGCTAAGGTGTTGATAAGGATTTTGAGATCCTTACTGGAGAGCTTCCGTGCCAAGGTCATAACCATAGAAGAGAGCAAAGATTTAGATGGGATCAAAATTCAAGAACTCATTGGATCTCTCCAAAATTATGAGCTAGGACTACCTTCTCACAAGCTCAACAAATCCCTTGCTCTCAAAACAATCAATGAGAGAATGGATGACTCCTCCGAAGAAGAGGATGTGGAGAAGGAGGTGGCGTTCCTTGCAAAGAACTTTCGAAAATTTCTCAAGATGAAAAACAGTAGGAAGTCTTTTGGTAAAAGAAAGTTCTCATCCTCCAAAAGTGATAAGAAGGAGTACAAGAAGAAAGATGGGAAGGATTCTCAACCCCCTTAAGGAATCATGTGCTACGAATGCAACGGTCATGAGCATCTCAAGAAAGAATGTCCCAACTATTTGAAAGAGAAGGGTAAAGTGTTTGCCTCTACTCTTAGTGATTTTGAGAGCTCAAATTTTGATGTGGAAGGAGAGTGTGATAGTGATGGAAATTATATGGCCTTCATGGCAATTACATCCGTTGATTCTAAGGAGGATTTGAGCAATTTGGTTGATGAGCTTGGTGAGCATTTCGAAGGTGTGGAAGTTGAAGACTCGGAAGATAAGGATGTGTACCTCAATGAAGGTGAGAAGAGCCTTCAAGAAGTTTATGATGCTTTGTTAGAAGATTCTGGCAAATACGCCAAGGTTGTGAACAATGCTGTGAAAAAGATGAGGAAAATTGAAGAAGAGCATAGGTGCACACTTGTGCAACTCAAGAAGGCAAAGTGTGAAGTAGAAGGGCTCAAAGGAGAATTGCTGGAAGCTTATTCTAAAATCAAAATTCTTGAACCTGAAATTATCCAAGAAAATGTCTAGGTTGAGCGTATCTCCACTAAGAAACTTGACAATGTGCTGTCTTCTAAAAAATACTAACATGATAAGATCGATTTAGGCTATACTGGTGAAGGAAGCTCAAACAGCGAACCCAAGAAAGAAGTGAGGTTTGTATTGGCCAAGAATGTAGAGAAACTCAAAGAGGTGAAGCTCGAGATTGAGACCCTTGTTGCTATATATAGAGCTGTTGGTGCAAAACCAAAGGATAAAAGGAAGTTATTATCCAAAAATTAAAAGGGGACCTCAAGTGAAGCACTTTTGTCATCATTGTGGCATGCGTGGGCACACAAAACCAAATTTCTTCAAGCTTCATGCACTCAAGAGGGTTGATTCTATGCGTGGCCAAGAAAATACAAGGAGAATACAAAAGGGAACACAAGCTAAAGGAGATAATGAGGGACAACTCATTAGAGACGTTCAAAAACTCATAAAAATTGAAAAATCTAAAAAGTTTGATCACTTGTGTTGTGTATATCACATGTGAGTTTGGCCTAGTACCTCTGTGATAATGGCGTAGTGCATTTACGAGCTTAACTTGTTATGTATGCACATTTTCTAAGTGTGGGCAACATCTAGAAATCTACGTTTGATTGTTGTAAATAGATCTTCAAGCTTGTCACGAATGATTGGTTATGAGAATGCAAAATGTCATATTTTTCTCCCTTAATGTTTAGTCTTCTACACTCATTTGATGCCTAAATGTACTCATTATTCTTATTTTGATTTAGGATACAAATTGAGGTGTTAAGTGCAAAATGAAGCTAATTAGGTGATTCTGGACAGTTTCAATATTGCTTTGTAATTTGGGCATAACTTTCTCTTTGAAGCTACGATTGAGATGATTCAAGATGCTATGGAACACCAAGAAAAAGCTCTACAACTTTCATGTTTTGAGTTTTGAGTTTTGAGAGATACTGGCTGCATCAAGGTCCAACTCGGGCTTGAATTTGTTATACCTACACTGCTGACGTTTTGGAACATTCCTTAGCCTGCAATTCTAATATGCGGATCTAATGCAATTTATTTTTGTAAGTTTCCAGATATCGTGCACAAAATTTCTAGCTGAAAACACCACTTTTATAGTTATATTAGGACTATTTTATTTTGTTATATTTTCTTTAATTAGTCAGATTTGGATGTTGTTATTTTAGGATAATATTTAGAATATTTTTAGGAGATCTTGTAGGCTTGGAAAATGGGGAATTAACATGCAAAAGGGAGAGGAGAAATCAGAGACTTCAGACACGTCTCTCTCTCCTCTCTTTTCTAATTTTCCTTTTAGTTTTTATCATGGCCCTACTTGGCTAAACTTTTATACTTAGTCGAAGGATACAGAAGCCTCGGAATCAATAAAACTGTGAGATCTAATTTGACTTTATTGTTCAATTTATGCTTTGAGTATCAGATGTTCTTCTGTGCCTATTTTCATGATTGTCTCATTTAATTACTAGGAGACCTACTAGTTTATTATTCATTGCAATCTATTGTTAGGTTAGATACCAAATCCATAATTGTTTGATTTCTCTAATTTATGAAGAAACCAAGATTTAACGATTTGCTACGTCAGAAATTATTAGATCTTAGGAAGAACGCTCGACTAAATTAAATACAATCGCTTGTGCTTGTGTTGTTTAGCTTCATCGATCTCTCTAATTCTTAAGGCTGCTACTAAACCTTTAGCGCTTGTCTTGGGTTGTTTAGTAGTTAGGTTTATTAGATCGCTTGTTTTCTAATTAACTGCGTCCAAGAAGAAATAAGAAAATAGTTCCAACAGTGAATATTCAAAGTGTGAATTGATATATACTTGCATTGATGATAAATTATAAAATTCTGATGGTGGATGTTGACTTAGACCAAGGTTTGTTCTTTTGATTGATTTCGATATTTTAATTTAAATTGTTCTTTAGTTGTTTTTCTTAAAATTGTTTTCGTTATACACAACCCCCCCCCCCCCCCCATTCTTGTTCATGTAGCATAAAACTAGGCTAGATACTCTCCATGGGAATGATCCTTATTCACACCGCTACATATATTTTTAGAAGTATAGGTTTTATTTTTGATTGCCTGCGATAGCACACCAAATGAGTGTAGAAGACTAAACATTAAGGGAGAAAAATATGACATTTTGCATTCTCATCAAATTCCCCCGCACTTAACCTTTTCTCGTCCTAGGGCAAAACTCAAATTCACTTTCCTAAAAATACCAAGGTTGCAACGCCATCAATAAAGAACAACCAAGCTCTTCAAAACTCATAACATATCATGAACAAGCATTCTTAAACAACTTACAACTACTTAGTAAGCATTTTCACTTGAAGATGGAGTAAACTAAATACGTAGACCCTCATGGAAATAAACACTCGACTCTCATATGCTTGAAGGGTATGTGTTTCGCTCAAATTCATTCCAATGGAAATGATCTGCCATAGGCTTGCATATCTTCTCATTCTCCACCACTGGGATCACATGCATAACACGAATCATAAGGACTTTTCAAGGGTTGTAACGGGGATTGGGATCAAGGTGGGAAATATTTGGGAATGTGGTTCAAAAGCCATTGAAACTAGTGGAGCAAATATGAATCAACTTAAGCTCGAATATATAAGATGTGTAAAACCAATCACTCCAATTAGAAGCTTCCACTTTTGTATATATCACGTATAAACAGACCCTTTTCTTGGAATTTTAGGAGGAATTATGAACACGGATAGTTTGTAACATTAAAAGCAATTTCCTCCATCATTTCCTTTCTTCCCTTTTTTCTTTACCAGAATTACATCAACAATGGAACTCACGAATTGAGAATGAAAACAAGTTTCATTTCACTAGTCATAGCCATACCACAAATCCAGACACCCCCACACTTAATTCTTGCAGACCCATACATATCATAATAATGAACAATGCTCCACTAGCTCTACGGCTTAGGTAAAGGCATTGTTTTTTGGATTTAAAGCTTGTAACGTGGTTTAAAATAAATGAAAAAGAACCAATAAAGTTCAAAGGGGTTCAACAAAGGGAAAAATTGATTACAAGGTAGGCTATTTGGCTTATGTAGCTTATAACAAAGAGAGCCTTAATCATGTTAATGCATGCATGCGTCAATATGACCTCGAAGAGAATCAAGGCAAGTTCTAGAGAAACAAATCCATGAAAGAATATTTTACATGAAAGAATAATGAGACTGATATGGATGTGTCAATCTAAAGGCTCAAAATCTCACTAGCTTTTGTCTACTCAATTTAGTTACTAGACCAATTAATTCTACGCTAGAAGATGACTTATTCAATCATGTTATGAGTTTTTCAAGCTTAATTGAATCTTGCTCATGACATACACAACCAAAAAACATTGAAACCACAAAAACAAAGAGCAAAACTCTTCTTTTTTTTTTTTTTCAAAAATACAAAATTAAAACACAACCTAAATCCCCTCCCCTACACTTAAAACTTACATTGTCCCCAATGTAGGGTGAAATGCAAAGAAAAGGCAAAAATATAATTGCGAAAATAAGAAGAAGAGAAAGAACGAACTCCCTTTGGGTTGCCTCTTAAGTAGCGCCTTTGTTTATTGTCGTTGGCTTGACTCAATGCTTCCTTCTTCAATTAGTAAATTGGATCCTCAATGTTAAGGACATATTTTATGTAATTGGCTAATCCTTTGACAAAATGCACTTTACTTGTATTTGGGTAGATCTAGGATGTGTTTAATACTTCAAAGAACATGTTGTTCAAGTCTAGTATTAAAGCCATGAAGATTGAACCAAGAAACAAGTGACGAAAAGCTATTCACTAAAGCTAAACAGATAGCTGGACACCTACGGATAGCTGCTTAAGGGTTACTCGACAGATAACTATCTATCGAGGTTTAATGAAGCTCGACACCTGCTATCTATCGAGGTATCTGTTGAGGTTATGGAAATCAGAATTTTCAGATCTGATTTTTGGGCCATGCTTTTGTATTTGTGTAGGGTTTCTTTTCTCACAACTCTAGACATATATAAGGCTTATTTTAGAGGTCATCACATAAGAGAATACAAGGAGAACATATGCAAAAGGTGACCGAAGCCTTATTCTCTAAAAAAGAAGCTACTGCGTCTTTTGCGCCTTAGGATTTTGTAACCAAGTGTTTCTTAATCTTCATTATTGATGAAGTGAGGAACTTTGTAGCCAACATTTTTCTTTCTCAAGTTGGTAAATGAGTCACGTACTGGGATTCGTGTAAAGGAATTAGTCACGTACTGGGATCCATGCATCAAAGGGTGGCGTCATATATTGAAGAGTTCAGAGGTTCTGAAGCGGTAGAAGATTTTTGCTGTAGGTTCATCTACGGGGATTGTAGAGTCTAGGGACAAAGGTTTTGTACTAGATCTGAAACTTCTCTTTACTATAGTGAATTACTTTTCGGGAAGGTTTCTCCCCAGGTTTTTTACTGTGAAACTGATTGGTTTCATTGGTTTTCATAGGTTATCATATCTTGTCTTATTTATTTTTCTGTTGCATATGATTTTGACATGATATTGATGCTTGTTTTTTTTAACAATTTTTATTCATAATAAACATAATTAACAACTTAGGTTTAAAACTTATTAATTCTATCAACCGGGTCTAAATTTCCCAACACTCAAGGTCCAATTTTGCCACATTCTCTACTTGGAAACCTTCATAGAAAGGCTTAAGTCTGTGGCCATTCACCTTGAACACTTTGGAAGTTGCTAAACTTTGAATTTCAACTGCACCATGAGAAAAAACATTAGTAACAGCAAAAGGTCCAATCTAATGAGAACGCAACTTACTCGAAAACAAATGAAGCCGTGAATGGTATAGAAGGACTTTTTGACCAACTTTGAACTCCTTCCTAGAGATCATCTTGTCATGAAAAGCCTTCATCTTTTCCTTTTAAATCCTTGCACTCTCATAGGCATCATTGCGAATTTCCTCTAACTCTTGTAGTTGCAACTTCCCATGTTCTCCACTTTCATCCATCTTCATGTTGAAACCCTTGATAGCCTAATAAGCCTTGTGTTCTAACTCAACTAGAAGGTGGCATGGTTTTCCAAACACCAACTGAAAAGGTGACATACCAATGGGCATCTTATATGCAGTCCTATACGCCCACAAGACATCATCCAAGCGCAAACTCCAATCTTTTCTACTTGGATTGACTATCTTTTCAATGATGGACTTGATCTCTTGATTTGACACTTCCGCTTGTCCACTAGTTTGCAGATGATAGAAAGTTGACACCTTGTGGGTCACATTGTACTTTCTTAGCAAAGTCTCTAGAGTTCAATTGCAAAAGTGGGTGCCTCGATAACTTATTAGTGCTCTTGTAATTCCAAACCTAGAGAATATGTTAGACTTGATAAATCTGTAACAGCTTTAGAATCATCAGTCCTGGTGGCTTTAGCTTCCACCCATTTTGAGACATAATTAACAACAAGAAAAATATAAACATAACTAAAAGATACAGGGAATGGTCCCATGAAATTGATGCCCTAAACATATTATGGGGGTCTGTGGCATCTCATTCCTTTGGTATATATTACCTATCTTTTGACAACGATCGCATGACTTACAAAAAGAATATAAGTCTCGGAATAAAGACAGCCAATCGAAACCATATTCTAGCACTTTTCTTGCTGTCTTCTTAGCTCCAAAGGACCTCCACAAGCATAAGAATGAAAAAAAAGTGAGAATAGAAATAATTTCATTTTCAGGAACGCACCTTCTTATCACTTGATCTGTACAATGCTTCCATAAGAATGGGTCATCCCACACAAAGTATTTGGCATCACTCTTGATCTTATCTCTTTGAGCAGAGAATAATTGCTCGTCAGGGAACATTTCCTGCAAATGAAGTTCATCCTCCACATGAACTAAATGACTCAAATGATCTACGACATGATTTTCTGTCCCTCTTTTTTCTTTGATCTCCAAATCAAATTCACTCAAGAGAAGTATCCATCTTATTAATCTCGTTTTCGCCTCTTTCTTCGTCATCAAATAATGAAGAGCTGCGTGATCAGAGTAAGCAATGACTTTAGTACCAAGCAAATAAGATTGAAAATTTTCTAAAGCAAAAACAACAGCTAAAAGTTCTTTTTCAGTAGCAAAATAATTTCTCTAGGCATCTTTCAAAGTCCTTGAAGCATAAGAAATGGCAAGAGATGCTTTTCCAATTCTTTGACCCAAAACAGCACCTACTGTATAATCACTTGCATTGCACATTATCTTGAAAGGAATGTTTCAGTCAAGGGGCTGGATAACTGGGGTAGAAGTCAACAGTTCCTTTAGCTTAACAAACGCCCTTTTTACATGCCTCATTGAACTCAAAAGCCACATCCTTTTGTTGCAACTTGCATAGGAGTAATGCTATTTTGGAGAAGTCCTTGATGAATCTTCGGTAAAAACCTGCATGTTTAAGAAAAGAATGAACTTCCCGCACACTAGTGGGATAAGGTAAAAATTGAATAATATCAACTTTAGCTTTATCTACCTCAATCCCCCTAGATGAAAAAACATGACCCAAAACTATACCTTATTTAACCACAAAATGACATTTTTCAGAATTTAACATGAGGTTAGTTTCTATGCATCTTTGAAGAACAAGTGTAAGGTTACGCAAACAATTATCAAAGGAGTTTCCATAAACTATGAAATCATCCATAAAGACTTCTATGATATGCTTAATATAATATGAAAATATGCTAACCATACACCTTTGGAAAGTGGCTGGGGCATTGCAAAGGCCAAAGGGCATGCGACGATATGAAAAAGTCTCAAATAGGCATGTAAAAGTCATCTTTTCTTGATCCTCTGGAGCAATTGCAATATGAAAATAACTTGAATAACCATCAAGGAAACAATAGTAAGAATGACCAGCTAACCTTTCAAGCATTTGATCAATAAAAGGTAAAGGGAAGTGGTCCTTGCAGGTTACAGCATTTAATTTTCTATAATCTATGTAAACCCGCCACCCATTCTGAATACGGATAGGGACTAACTCATCATTCTAATTTTTCACCACAATTATTCCAGTCTTTTTAGGAGCCACTTGAACTAGGCTAACCCAATTGCTATTTGAAATAGGATAAATTACTCGAACTTCAAGAAGTTTGAGAATCTCCTTCTTCACTACATCCATCATGGGCGGGTTCAATCTTCTTTGCGGTTGATGGGAAGGTTTTGCTCCCTCTTCAAGTAAGATTCGATGCATGCATGTAGACGGGTTAATTCATTTAATATCTGCAATTGTCCAACCAATAACCGTCTTATGCTCCTTAAGGACTTGCACAAGCTATTCTTCCTGCGATGCAATCAGTTTACTAGAAATGATCACTGGTAATATTCCTCCATCTCCAAGGAACACGTACTTGAGGTGAATGGGGAGAGGCATCAAATTTGGAATGGGGGCCTACAAAACAGAGGGTAAATGACTCTCATTAGAAACTGGTAACGCAATATAAGGAACATTACTTGACTGTTGTAACTTTGAAAAAACATTCAATGCTGCAACGGTTTCTTGCAAATCAATAATCAAGGCTAACTCCTCATTCTCTTTCTCAAGATGCTTGCAAATGGCAACTTCCATCCCATCTTTTTCATCAAGTTCAAGAACTTCCTGTGCCAAAGAATCAATCACATCAATAGAAAAAACAGGATTATCATTGTCAGGATATTTCATGGCATCATAAATTTTAAACTTAACAATTTCACTATCAAATTCCATGATAAGTGTGCCACTATGAACATCTATCTTAGTCTTGAATGTCTTTAGGAATGGTCTTCCTAACAAAATAGGTAGGGGTGTGTTAGTTTGGTTTCGGTCAGTTTTCTCAGTGTTGGCCAACCTGGTGGGAAATTTAGACCCCGATTGATAGAATTAACAAGTTTTAAATCCAAGTTGTTAATTAGATTTATTATGCATAAAACTTGTTAAAACAAACAAACATCAATATCATGTCAAAACTAAGTGCAGCGGAAAAATAAATAAGACAAGATATGATGACCCAGGAAAACCAATGAAACCAACCAGTTTCACAGTAAAAAACCTGGGGGGAAACCTTCCCGAAAAGCAATCCACTATAGTAAAGAGAAGTTTCAGATCTAGTACAAAACCTTTGTCACTAGACTCTACAATCCCCGTAGATGAACTCACAGCAGAAACCTTCTACTGCTTCAGAACCTCTGAACTCTTCAATATATGAACGCCACCCTTTGATGCACGGATCCCAGTACGTGACTAACTCCTTTGCACGAACCCCAGTACGTGACTCACTCACCAACTTGAGGAAGAAGAATGTTGGCTGCAAAGTTCTTCACTTCATACACACGATGAAGATCAAGAAGCACTTGGTTACAAAACCCTAAGGCGCAAAAACGCAGTAGCTTCTTTCAGAGAGAATTAGGCTTCGGTCACCTTTTGCATGTGTTCTCCTTGTATTCTCTCATGTGACGGCCTCAAAAATATGCCTTATATATGCCTAGGGTTGTGAGAAAAGAAACCCTACACAAATACAAAAGCCTGGCCCAAAAATCAGATCTGGAAAACTCAATTCCCGTAACCTCGATAGATACCTCGATCGATCGGGCAGCTGTCAAGCCTCATTAAATCTCGATAGATACCTCGATAGATAGCTCGATAGATAGCTATCTGTCCGCAGGTGTCCAGCAGCTATCCGCCAGGTGTCCACCAGGTGTCCAGCTTTAGTACACACTTTTTCTTCACTTGTTTCTTGGTCTAATCTTCATGGTTTTAATACTAAACTTGAACAACATGTTCTTTGAAGAAGATCTATCCAAATACAAGTAAAGTGCGTTTTGTCAAAGGATTAGCCAACTACATAAAATAGCGACATATGTTAACAAACTTGAACTACATATGTCCTAACACAACCGAAACCGAAATTTTCAGTTTCTGAAATTCTCAACCGAAGTAATTAGAAATCAATCGGTTTCGGATGGATTTCGGTTTCGGTCGGTTTCGGTGAGTTTTTTCGGTTTCCTTACATTTATTTTCTAAGAAAGCAAACAAAGAAAAAAAAATTAACAAACCTAGAAAATATTAACAAACCTAGAAACCCAGAAAATGTTAACAAACCCAAAAAAAATTAACAAACCCAGAAAAAATTAACAAACCCAGAAAATTCCTTTGCTTTCCCACGTTTTCTCACCACCTAAACACCATGCACCAAGCAAAGTAGCAAACACAAAACCAAAAAAAAAAAAAAAAAAAAAAGAGAGGGGAAAGCACACTAGAGACAAGAAACCCAGAAAATATTAACAAACCCAAAAAAAAAAAAAAAAAAAACCAGAAAAAATTAGCAAACCCAAAAAATCCCTTTGCTTTCCCACGTTTTCTCACCACCCAAACACACCAAGCACTAAGCAAAGCAGCAAACACAAAACCAAAAAAAAAAAAAAAGAGAGAGGGGGAAAGCACACTGGAGACAAGCACACAAGCACATATGACCTCGTTGAGCAGATGCAGTATCTCTATGTCCATGTCGTCAAGGCCAAGGACTTGCCCACAAAATTGCTTTCTAGAAAGATCGGCTTCACTCTTCAGTTTTCGGTACTTGAAGTTACTGTGAAGGATAAGGATCTTATCAAGGATGATTTCATTGGTCGAGTTCTGTTTGATCTGAATGACAGAAAGAGAGAGCTAGGGAGGAAGAGAATGACCGGTGAGGGAAAGGGGAGAAGAGTGGCTGTTGTTGAAGAAAGTGAGATGCAAATGCTGAAAGTAGGATTAATAGGGTTATAAATCAAACCCCAAAACGATGTAGTTTTGGTAATAAGGAGAGGAAAAATAAAAAGGCTATTATTAAGGGTCGAACCTGGGCTGACTGGAGACAAGCACGGGTCCTTGCCGCTAGGATACCAAGAACTTTGTTGAAATAATTTGTACAAATTATTATTTAATATATTTCAGTTTGGTTCAATCAGTTCGGTGTATTAGAATTTGCCACCAAAAACCGAACCGAAATTTTCAGTTTTTTATATAATGAAACCGAAACCGAGCCGAAATCGAAACCGAACCGAAATTTTGCATCGGTTCGGTCGGTTTGAAGCGATTTTTTCGGTTTGTCGGTTAAAAATAGGAGTAGTTTGATCACCATTCTCCATATCAAGCACATAGAAATCAGTAGGGAAAACCAAATCATTAACTTGCACAAGAACATCCTCAACTACACCCTTTGGATAGATAATATATATATCAGCCAATTGAATCACAACACCATTTTTATTCAAAGGTCCAAGTTTTAAAGAAGCATATATAGAATATGGCATGACATTGATAGAAGCTCCTAAATCTAGCATGGCCTTCTCAAGTCTAGTGTTACCTATTGTATAAGGGATAGTAAACATACCTGGATTTTTGCACTTTGCAGGGAGTTTTCTTTGAATAACTGCAGAAACATTCTCCCATACTCGCACCTTCTCACATTCTTTAAGTTTATGTTTCTTCTTAATTGTACATAGTTCTTTCAGGAATTTAGCATAATGAGGTACTTGTTTAATAGCATCTACAAGTGGAATATTTACCTTGCATCTACGAAAAGTCTCATATAATTCTTTATTTTTATCATCTTTTCTAGATTCTGCTAAAGCTTGAGGAAAAGGAGGTATTGGTTTATAATCAGAAAGAGGTGGAAACTTACGCTTAGGTGCCTCATCGTCATTGGGAACGTTCCTATTTGCAGCAACATTTTTCTCCTTTTCTTGCTTTGACGATGCAGGGGCTGCCTTTACTGGAATCTCAACCTCTTTACCACTTTTCAAAACGATTGCACTTGCATTTTCTCTTGGATTTACTACCGTTTAAGAGGCTAATTTCCCCGAACTTTGCGCCTCTAGCCGACTAATTGTGGTTGCCATCTAGCCCATCTGATTGTTCAAACTTTGAATATTGGCCCTCGCCTCTTATTGAAATTGTTTCATCTCTTGTTGAAATTGCAAAGTATTAGTGGCAAGAGACTTAACAATATCTTCTAAAGCTATACCAGAATTTAAAGTTTGGCCTGGTTGTTGTCTAGGGGTCTAGGGGGGTATGGACGCTTATATGGTTGGAAACTTGGGCGGTTTTGAGTCGTGGGCTGATTTACTTGTGGATTCCCATAGCTAAGATTGAGGTGATCCCTCCATCCTGGGTTATACATGCTCAAATAGGGATCATTCATCCTTTATGGTTGTTTAGGAAAACCACCTGCCACATTCACTTGCTCATTGGGCTCCTCCTGAAGAGTTAGGCACATATCGGTTGGATGCCTTACTACCGAACAAATCCCACAAGCCTTCGCCATTTGCATATTACCTACAGCCATTTGATGAACAAGAGAGGTTAGACTCATAATTTGTTGTTCAAAGGAGGAGATATTTACCTCATTAACATGCTTTGATGGAGAGTCAAGCCTAGTGCCAAATTGTTTAGAATTGGCCTCCATATTTGCAATCAAGTTTCTCACAGCCTCGGGAGTTTTATCCTCCAAAGCTCCTCCACTAACGGCATCAATCATGCTCTTATCAGTGGGTAGAAGGCCCTTATAGAAAAATTGGATAAGTAGCTGCTCACTAATTTGATGATGGGGGTAGCTTGCACATAATTTCTTGAAACGTCCCAATATTTATGTAGGGACTCTCCATTGTGCTAACTTACTCTCTTTTCAAGTGTTGGCCTCCCTTGAAGTTGGGAAATATTTCTCCAAAAACAACTTCTTCTTCTTGTTTGATGTTTTAATACTCCCGAAGGGTAGATAATAGAGCCAATCCTTAGCTGAATCCTTCAAAGAAAACGGAAAGGCTCTTAATTTAATTTGATCTTCAGTCATCCCCATGGGTTTCATACTCGTGCACACCACTTGAAGCTCCTTTAGATGCTTGTGAGGATCTTCACCTGCAAGGCCATGAAAAGTGGGCGAGAGATGTATTAATCCATATTTTAATTCAAAAGTAGTAGTAGCATCTAAAGTAGGGAACGTTATGCATAATGGCTGTTGATTCAAATTAGGGGCGGCAAGCTCTTTCAAATTTTGATATCCAGCCATGACTTCCTCCTCTTCTAAATCAGAATCGCTAGCAAATAGGGAATCAAGAGCTAGATCGTGCTCTTCAAAATTTCTCCAGACTTTCCTCCTTAACCTGCGTAAAGTTCTCTCTATTTCTGAATCGTACTACAGAACACCTTAATTAGAAGATCGAGTTATAGTAATAAACAATCAAGGAAACTCGAATAAACCATGAAAAACAAATCTAGAAAAATCTAGAGTAATGAAAATAAATATAAATAAATAAATTCTACGCTAAAACACAAACAATCAAAGTGAAATTTTTTTTTTTTCGAAAATTTCAAGAATGAAATAAGGATCACAAGAAGCACAAAAATAAACTAGAATCACTCCCTGGCAATGGCGCCAAAATTTGATGTGCTGTCACAGACAACCAAAAATAAAACCTATACTCCTAAAAATATATGTAGTGGTGTGAGGAAGGATCGTTCCCATGAAAAGTATCTAGCCTAGTTTTATGCTATGTGAACAAGGATGGGGGGTGGGGGACTTTAAGTATAACGAAAATTTTTTTAAGAAAAATAACTAAGGAACAATTTAAATTAAAATATTGAAATCAATCAAAAGAAAAAAACCTTGGTCTAAGTCAACATCCACCATCAGAATTTTACAACTAATCATCGATGCAAGTATATATCAATTCACACTTTGAATATTCACCGTTGGAACTATTTTCCTATTTTTCCTTAGTCTTAGTTAATTAGAAAACAAGCAATCTAATAAACCCTAACTTCTAACAACCCAAGACAAGCGCTAAAGTTTAATCTAGTAGTCGCCTTAAGAATTAGAGAGATCGATGACGCTAAACAACCCAATCACAAGCGGTTGTATTTAATTTAGTCGAGCGTTCTTCCTAAGATCTAATAATTGTTGACGTACCAAATCATTAAATCTTGGTTGCTTCACAAATTAGAGAGATCAAACAATTACGGATTTGATATCTAACCTAACAGTAGATTGCAACGAATAATAAAATAGTAGGCCTCCTAGTAATTAAATGAGACAATCATGAAAATAGGCACAGAAGAAAATTCGATACTCAAAGCATAAATTGAACAATAAAAACAAATTAGATCTCACAGTTTTATTGATTCCGAGGTTTCCTTCGACCAAGTATAAAAGCTTAGCCAAGCAGGGCCATGATGAAAACTCGAAGGAAAATTAGAGAAGAGGGGAGAGAGAGACATGCCTAAAGTCTCTGATTTCTCCTTTCGCTTTTGCACATTAATTCCCCCTTTTCCAAGCCTGCAATATCTCCAAAAAATATTCTAAATATTATCCTAAAATAACAACATCCAAATCTGACTAATTAAAGAAAATATAAAAAAATAAAATAGAGTCCTAATATAACTAGGAAAGTGATGTTTTCAGCTGGAAATTTCATGCACCAAATTTAGAAACTTCCAAAAATAAACCGCAACAGATCCGCGTATTATAATTGCATTTTAAGAAATGTTCTAGAACATCAGCAGTGCAGGTACAACAACTTCAAGCCTGATTTTGACCTTGATGCAGCCAGTATCTCTCAAAACTCAAAATAAAGTTGTAGAGCTTTTTCTTGGTGTTCCATAGCATCTCGAATCATCTCAATTGAAGCTCGGATGACAGAGTTATGCCCAGATTACAAAGCGATGTCGAAACTGTCCAGAATTGCCCAATTAGCTTCATTTTCCACTTAATGCCTCCATTTGTATCCTAAATCAAAATTTAAGAATAATAAGTACATTTAGGAAATTGGTCAATAGTCTTGCTTGATCTTAATACATGGTTAAACTTGTGCCTATATATCTCCTCACATTTTTTTTTCTCTCTTTTTCAAGAGCTCTACAAATGTAAATCTCGAAAAGAGAATTTTGAGCTAAAAATTCCATCGCACATACTAGTATTTAACGAGGAAAAAGGGAAAGTAATTTGTACTAAAATATATGGTGTTAAAAGCCAAAGGCTAAATTGTCAAAGTTCACTCAAAATGTGTATGGAATCACTTCTCAAAAATTTGAGTTGTTTTGATCAAAAGTATGTAAAATGGAAGCAAATCAAAAAGCTTTCAATCTATTGTAATTACATTGGTGAGGGATCATATATGTTCATTTCTACAAGTGAGATAGGTCACTTGTCTTCGTACTAGTTGTGTATGTCTTGATTGAATTGATCATTGAAACTTCATACTAGACTACAGACTAGTTCATACTTGATCCACACACATAACACACAAGTCTAATGTTCAATGAATGCTTATTCCATTTGTGTGATTGTACATGTTCAAATGTGGTGTGTATACTCAATTGCTTGTCGATCAAACCCAAAAAGATTTTGAGTATTTTATATGTTTTTGAAAGTTTTTTTTTATACTTTTTTGTGTTTAGAGTTTTTGTTTATAATGCTTCTTTCTTGTTTTAACAAAAAACACTTTCAGAGGCATCTTCATGAGAAGCTCACGAGTTAGCTCTTCCCACGAAAATGAGGATGGAAAAAATTGAAAACACTGAATTTCAGACGAAAACTTTCGCGAGTGTCTCACAAGAAAAATTTATCCTCTAAACAGTTTACATGCTTCAGTGGCATTTTCGCGAGTAACTTCACGAGAAGCTTACCCGCGAAAATCGCATGTTTTCAGTTTTTAAAGGGTAGACTAGGACAGTTTTTCAAACATAATCCTTTCGCCTACCTCGAGCCTCTCTTAACCCAAAACTCATTTTCTCTCAAAAACCCAACAAAAACTCAAGTTCAATCAACTCTAAGTCTTCACTAAGGTTTGTTTCATCATCTCTAATCTTTGATTCCTTAAATTAAGTCTTAGATTTTAGGATTTCTTGGGTTGGGTATTTTTTTGAAAGGGTTGGGAAAACTTTATTTCATTGCAAAATTTTTTGATTTTCTTGATTGGGTTTTGTCCCATCGTGTTTGGTTGTGTTTTTGTTGGCCCCAAGTGGCATTCTAACATGTATTTAGACAAGATTTTCACATGTTCACGCATTGTTTTACATGTTAGTGGTGTATGTACATAATAGGTGTTTAATAAAATGCCCAAATGGAATTTTGATGTTGTTTTGGACTCCAATGAGTACCAAACTTCGGAGGATTGCCATGATTATGTATGTTTATCATGTTTTGATCATTGGGTGTGTGTTTTACACACTTTGACCCAAGTGTGCTTAGTCATGCCTTGATCATGCATCACATATGCACACCACATGCACACTTGATGCACACACTTGATCACTTAACATTTTTTGCATCTTACTCATTCTAAATAAATTGTGTTACATGTTTAGTACTTAGAACATGATCTTGTGATGTTTGTTTTATGTTTCTATGTTCTCTTTAGGACTAATTGTTTGATTTATGGACTTACTTGGTACTAATTAAGTTTGTGTTCTTGTTTCCTTATGTTTGTAACTGTTTTACATATGTCTCCTATTAAGCAATCGGCCTCAAAGAAGTCATCAAAGCGTCCACGCATTGCATCGAAAATTTTTTGAAGCATTGAGGCAGACATGGCCTACAACAACTACTACAAAAGCCCCAATCATCTTGGAAAGGACTGTAGCCTTCCTTGAAAACACTTACATCCCGGAAGTGTTCAATGATTGGACATGGACAAAGTTGCTAAACCCAGTGGGAAATGTCCATGCCAAGATAGGGGAATTCTTTGCAAATGCTATTGTGGAAAGGGATTGCATAAGTTGTTGGCTAAGAGGGACAGATTTTTATGTCACAAGGGAGTCTATCCAAGTGATATTGGAAGTCCGTCCATCATATATCAACTATGATGATAGATTGGACTCCCTTGTACCAATTGTGGAAGTCCTTGGTGGTGATCTCAAAAAGAAGGCACTGAACACCATTCTGTTCACCCCAGAGCTGAGGACATTGGCCTACATAATGCTCTACAATCTCTTCCCGATGAAGAACTTGACCACCTTGTCAAGGCCAAAAGCCATTTTTCTGCATGATCTCTTCACACACAAGGAGATCGACATTTGCAGTCACATCTACTACCTCTTCACCAAGTGCATCACCAAAAGGAATTCAAGGTTGGTCTTGCCATTTCCAAGTCTTGTCATGGCTCTTATAGCAAGAGCAAGGGTGAAGATTTTGAGTGGTCTTCTGGTGATGCCAGGGGATTATCCAATTAGTGCTCAAACCATTACCCAAAGCAAAATCTATATCACCGGAGCATCTATTGGTATTTCTCAAATCCCTCGAGATGATGTTAAGGAAGAAGGTGGGGACATAGAGGAAGAGATAGACAATTTCACATCAGCCCTAGAGGGCTCTGCACAACCTTCTTCCTAAGCAAGTGCATAGGCACCTAATCGCCTTGATCGTCTCATTGCATAAGTTGAGCAGATGTATGGTATGTTAGAATCTCATGTGCAGTTCTAGCCACTTTGGCCATTCCAGTAAAAAAGGGGGAGAAGTTTAAGGGGGAATTGCACAGTTTGAGGGGGAATTGCATAGCTTGAGGGGGAGCATAGAGTAGACATTGGTTTATTTTAGTGGTTTAGTAGTTTATTCTAGTTTTTATTTTTTATTTTTTATTTTTATATAACTTATGGATATTTACATTGCTTTCTTTTAAAGCCTTAAAGTACTTTAGTTTAAATTTCAATTTATCTTTAGTACTATTTATGTATCTTGGTTCATATAACCTTCTTAATGCTTATTGACCTCTATTGCCCCTAGCTTTAGTTTCTTTAATGCATCATGTGTGTTGGACATGCAATTGATTTTTTTCGTTGCTCCTAATTGCTTTGCATTTCGGATGATCATTTACTAGATAAATGTTCATTGTAGTCATTCTTAAATGAATGTTCATGTTTGATCAAGTTATGGTTCATAGATTATATCTTGTTTAATACCCTGATTGCATTTTACTTGTTCCTATATGTACCTTGTGTCAACTTGTCATGAGCTTAATGAAAGTTTTATTTGTGTGCGAGTGTTTCAAGATACAAGTGTATATGGTGCAAGTGCTTCACAGCTTCTAGAATTAGGTGTGAGTGAGTTTTGCCATTGTTCTCAAACTCAAGTTTAGGTCTAGAGTCTGTTTTAGGGGTTTTGTCATAGAATAGTCAAAGGGGGAGATTGTAAAGTTGTTATTAACAACCATTTTGTGTTGGCTTTTGATAAGCCAAAAATGTACTGACCCTTTATGATAAATTAATCAGTTAATTAGTTAAAGGAATTAATTAGCTCAATAACATGCAACAAGCATGGCAATACAAACAAATCACCAAATAGCTAAATATGCAGCGAAAATTAAATGACACGGTGATTTTTTCATTAATGGGAAAAATCTACACAACAAAAATCCCATCGGGTGATTTTATGGTCACCACTCCCAAGATTCCACTATTATCAAAATAAGTAGTTACAAGTAAAGGAATCTCATATCTTATACCAACCAACAGTTGAATCCTTACCCCAATATCCAATTGGACTTGTTCAGTACTGACAATCTCTCCTTATATTGTACGGCTCCTAGTACGTGACCAACCAATAGATGCGCAGGTTTCAGTACGCGACTTGACCACTAACTTGAGAAGGATGTTGGCTGCAAAGTTTTTCTATTCTTCAATACATGAAGATCATGAAGTTGCTTGGTCACAAAACCCTACGGTGTACAAACACAGGAGCTTCTTCAAAAATTAGGGCAAACTAGGTTTCCGATCACACTTAAAGAATTATGCTCTTGTGCAATTGTGCTTTTGGCTATGCAACTTGATACGGCCCTTAAAATAATCTTTATATATGTTTAGGATTGTGAGAAAAGAAAGCTTAAACATACATTCACGGATTGCATGAAAATCAGAACTGAAAATCTATATTTCATAAACCTTGATAGATACCCTAGTTGTCGAGCCTCAGGCTTAAACAACTCTTTTAAATCTCGATAGATGCTAGCTGTTGAGTTTTAATCAACAACACTTCTTTGCTTGTTTCTTGGACAGACTTGCAATACTTTAACACTTGAATTTGAAATCTTGTTTCTTGATGCATTAAACACATCCTAGATCTACCCAATTACAAGTAAAGTGCATTTTGTCAAAGGATTAGCCAATACATAAAATGTTGACATATGTTCCTAACATCCAATCACATATGTCTTAACAATCTCCCCCTTTGACAATCCATGACAAAACCACAACAAACAAATGAACATATGAGAGGAGCCATAAATCACTCAACTCATACTCACTTGTTAAGTACAATAAAATCTATCCTAACACAAACTCTTGAAAAACTTTGTAAGAAGAGAGTTTATGGCAATGAAGACTTTGACAACTTGTATTTCTGAAATATTTAAACAAAACTCATCAACACATCTTTGTGCGAACAGAAATAAAAGATTGCATACAAATAATAGGAAACATGTGTATAAAGAGAGAAAAGAAACAATACATGGAGAGATAGGTGAAATAACATACATCAACATATATATAAACCAAATATAAGTACAATGTATGTCAAATGGTCACAAAGAGAAAAGAAACAATACATAGAAAGATAGGTGAAATAACATACATCAACATATATATAAACCAAATATAAGCACAATGTATGTCAAATGGTCACAAAACCCATGTACAAGAAGAACGTATCTAAAATAGAAAGAAAAGAAAAAAGATACAACAAAATCCTTACTACATCCCTAAAAAATATGAACACTCTCCCTAACAGAAACCTCCTATACTAACCTTCCTCCTATGAGTATGACTACTCTCATCCTAAAGCTGCTCCCCATTTTTATCACGAGTGACAAAGGGTAAGAGTATCAAGTAGACATCTCGTCATCACCGGAAGAGTTAGCATCACCGTCCTCAGCATCACCATCATCGTCCTCATCCTCAAAAGCCTTTAAAGTAGGAGGAGGAGAAGCAACGAAGCCACCCATGATAGCTTGTCGTCATACAATACGACCAACACGGGTGTTCACCCGATACAACTCATCACTGAGAGTGTCAAGGTGAGCATCCATGTGCACAAGCTATACCATGATGTCCTTGAGTGTCACATTGCCTGTAGAAGAGGAGGGAGCGGATGTAGATGGAGCTGTGGATGGAGATGTAGAAGCTGGAGGAACCGTCGATCCGGACCGACTCGATTGTAGTTATGCCTCGCTCCGTTTAACGGTAGCGGCGACTATGACACAAATAACATGGAAGTGGTCAGAAATGGGAAAGGGAACAAAAAAATGGTGTAAAATCCATGTGATAGCAGAAGGGAAGATGAGCTTATTACAGGTCGCTATATCCTTATACACATCTATGATGGAAAGATTGAAATGAAAGGGAAAGTCAATGGTAAGATGCTCTATGAGGGACAACAAAAACCGAGCACAAGGCTCTATAATAGAGTTATAGTGAAAAAGAGGATGCAAAACAAAGGTCATAGCCATTTTAATGAACCTAGGACCTTTAGCAAAGGTTGAATAAGAAGTGAACTGAAGATCACCCCAATCTAAAGGTCACTCACAAAAAGTGGATATAAGCTCGTCTTTAGACACGATCTTAAGACGCTCACAACTAGGGTAGTTAGGATGCGCTACCCTAGGGACATGGAGCACATCGGATATAATATCCGGAGTGACCATGATGCGTGTACCTCAAACGTGAGTGACAAAAAGAGGTATTGAATAATCAAATCCATGCATGTTGGAGTAGAACTCCTAGATTAGCATGGATGGACAAGTGACTGGGACGTCACATAGTGACTCCCAACCCCTACTGTGAATAACGGTGGGTAGGTCAATGTTAGAGAAGTCTGACAAAATGACTTGTCATTACGAATGAATGCCTTGTCTAGTAAAGTTCTCTGAAAAGTCCTTGCGGGCTTTATCATCATTGAACCAAATATGAGAAGAGGTAGAACTAGAAGAGGTAGATGCCCCGAGATGAAGAGGGTTTTGGGACGAAGTAGACTTACGTTTAGGTGCCATGACGTAACTAATGTAAACGAAAAAGAGAGAGAGAGGGAAAGAGAGATAATAAAAAAAGCACCAACAAGATATAATATAACTTATATAGAAACTTGAAGATTCGTATGCATGAAAATGCATAAGCATGTAAAATGTAATAGGAAGTACATCATGGGCTCAGCCTAATCCAAACCTACCAGCACATAATCAGTTCCATAATGTAAATACACATCTAAAACGCATGAGACATCATTATAATGCACATGTGATGCATTGCATGATGTTTTAAGATCAAAAATACAAAACCCATCCCAAAAGTTTTTCAATAACTTCATCAATTTTGAAAAACCCCAAAATTTTCAAAAAATCCCAAAATCTAGGCCAGAATGCACGAAATGCATGAAAAAGAAGGATTAGGACCCTTACCAAGTGAAGAAAAACTTGATCTAGGCTGAAAAATCCTTGAGGATGAAGTTTGGAGTGAGAAAGAGAGGTTTTGGGAGGTGAAGAGGTAATAGGAATCGAGAGAGATCGAGAGAAATGAGATTTGAATCTCGTTGACCCTATATACTGAAGCTCAATAATTCTAGATAGATCGAGAGGTATCAAGCTTTAAAAAGGTCGACAGATGCAGCTATCGAGCAGGTGTCCAGAGGTGTCTACAACAAAAACAAGCTCGATGGATCGAGGAGCTATCGAGCAGCTATTGAGGAGACAGAAACTTTCTCGATGGATTGAGGAGCTATTGAGAAGCTATCAAGATTACGATAAGAAAAAGTTAAAGGGCTTGATAAATAGCCTAGCTATTGAGAGGTGTCGAGGAGCTGTCGAGATTGCTTAAAAACAATTTCTCAAGAAGAGAAAAACATAGACATGAATGCAATCAAACATGCAACTCAACCAAAGATCTAAACAACATTTTAACCTCTCAAAAACTTCTTTCAACAATAAAAATGTCATGCATTTAGATCCAAAACACACGCGCGCACACACACACACACACACACACACACACACACACACACACATAACAAGTTTAACCAATTTTATATTTTAAAAACAAGTTTAGACAATTTAATGAGCATACATTAGCGCATGTAAACCTTGTGATGGCCAAATCATATTGTACCTGCACATATATCAAAAGTAGCAAAGAATATTGCATGTTGTATGTGAAAATATCGCAAGATTGCATAAGTGTCTCTATGTTATAATGATTTGAGATATGAGTAAATTAATTTAACTCACACACGATCATAACTGCTTGATGGGGACTATCACCTTCGAGATACATCCTATAACTCCCACATCTCCTAGAATACACACTTACAATTATGTTTTGAAGCATTTTGATCTTTTTGGCTTTATTTTTCTTTGCATATTTTTCTTTTATCAAGCATATCATGAATGGACATATAAGAGAGAGAAAAGAAATACCCAATTATGTTAAATTTTTTGACATTGCACTTTTGCTATGCCGAAGCATATTGATGTCATTTCATGATTGGCGGGCAACAGTGTTAAGTTGGTTATTTAAGCCTTTCTCTTAGGATTTTCTAGTCCTTAACATCAAAAAGAGTGATACGTGTGTTAAGTATAAGGGATCACTCAACCTTACTCATCACAAACACGAGCCATAAAACTCACTTTTTTAGTTATGCATAGAGATGCTCATCTATGCTACAAAAGATACAAAGTTTAGAAAATTTTGTTTCATTGGCCATTCAAGGTACATAAGTACCAATGTACACAAACACACACTATTTCTGTATTTTTTAAATTTTTCAATGTTTTTTTAAATTTTTATGAATGAAAAAACAAAATAAAAACAAAACTAAAAAACAACCAAAGAAGTCAAATAAAGCAATGTCTAAAAACTAGACTGTCTAAAAAAAAAAAAAAAGACACAAGTAATGCAAACATAACAAAAAGGAAGGAGAGAGTGAAAAAGGTGACTAAATCACTTAGATCCCTTTTCCTTCCACACCTTGGAAGAACCTTTCCTTTGAGCAAACTCTTGAACTAGCGGTGAGAGGGAAGAATTGAAACCGTTCAAATTCGAAAGAAACATGAGGGCTTTAAAGAGATCTCCTAGAGGTGCAAGAAAGGACAAAAGTTGATTCTGGCTTCCTGATGACATCATGTTGTTGCTCTATTGACTGGCTAACTATTTATAGCAATTTGGTCGAGTATATCCAGTTGCACCATAGTGATGACAAAGATGCTGCTTCTTCTCTTTGGACTTTTTAGCATTACTTTTCTTAACCCTAGAATTTTTGGTTTCTTTCTTAGCAAGCTTAAAGGGTGCTCTTAAGATAGATTTACCCTTGTCTATGTTCTTACTAGCTATCACAGTTTTAGCATCATTATTTTCAGAATCAATATTGTTAGCAAGAGAAACAAAAACAGTAGTACTAGAAGAAGCAATATTAGGACAAGAAAAATCATACCCTAAACTAGTTCAATAGGAGGCAGATTTTTACATGCTGAACATCTCGTCAAGCTTTGCACTTAAGGTCTTCTCCAACTAAGCTCTCACTTGGAACAGTTCCACCTCAAGTTTCTTAGTCTTTTCCGCTAAGAAATTGTTCTCAAATCTCAGTGCTCCAATAGTCTGATTTGCTTCATCAAATTTTGTGGAGAGTTGTTCTCGTTCAAACTCCACATCACTGAGCTTCTTGGTTGTCAACCTATACAACTTCTCATCTTTCTCCGAGACCTTGTATAACTTTGCATAGGCTGTGTGGATGTCATCTTGCTCATCCATCGTTTCAAATTTTGACTCCACCAAATTCTCTTCTTCATCCACATCTTCTATAATCCCTTCAGTAGGATTGATAGTGCCGATGAAGGCATTCAGGATTTCATCAGCCTCATTTTTGGAATCATCCTCAGGTTTGGTGTCACTCAAGGTAGCAACAAGTGCCTTGCTTTTCCCAATAGACTTGATATAAGTGGGGCACTCTTGTTTCATATGACCGAATCCTTGACAACTGAAACACTTAGGCCTTGAAGGAACAATGTACTGACTGTCATCCCTAGTATCCTTCTTCCCTTTGTCTTGGCTCTTAGACTGTGAAGAACTTGATTGCCTATGGTTCTTATCGAAGCCCTTTGCATTGACATTCTTCATGAACTTCTTGAATTGCTTGATGATATAGGACTTCATTTTAGAATCTCCATCATCAGAAGACTCATTAGTGTCACTGCTCTTAGCTTTCAGTGCCATGCTCTTACTCTTGCTTGACTTCCCGAGCCTAGACAAACCTAATTCATAGGTTTGCAGATTTTTAACAAGCTCTGTTAAAGGAATTTTATTAATATCCTTTGAATTCTCAATAGCGGTGATTTTGGCATGAAATTTCTCAAGTAGAGATCTGAGTACTTTTCTCACAATCTTGGGTTTTGGAATGATTTCTCCAAGATTAAATGTTGAGTTCACTATGCCTTAAGCCTGGCATAGAACTTATCAAAAGACTCATCCTCCTCCATCTTGATTTCTTAAAAGCTAGTAGTGAGTCTCTAAAGTTTCGAATCCTTGATAGCCTTGGTTCCTTCATAGCATGTTTGGAGAATGGTCCACGCTTCCTTTGTAGTTTCAGTGGAGGAGATCTTCTTGAACTCTTCATTTGTGATCGCATTGAATAAGGCATTCAATGCTCTGCTGTTGAAGTTAGCCACCTTAATCTTTGCATCATCCCAATCGGCTGGCGCTTCCTTCAGCTTGGTCCAGTCTATCTCCACAGCTTGCCACACCTTCTCATCTAAGGACTGCAAGAAAACTCTCATGCGTACTTTCCAGTATGCATAGTTAGTTACATCAAATAAAGGAGGTACAATAAGTGACTATCCTCTATCCATGACAAGCAGGGGTTAATGGATCTCACAGCAAAGATTAAATCCTAATCAAAGTGTGCTTACTCTGATACCACTTGATTGGCAAAAAATGTATTAACCCATTATGATAAATTAGCCAATTAATTAGTCAAGTGAATTAATTAGGTTCAATTACATGAAACAAGCGTGGCGGCATAAACAAATTACCAAATAACTAAATATGCAGTGGAAATTAAATGACACGGTAATTTGTTTACGAATGGGGAAAACTTACACAGTGAAAACCCCACTGGGTGATTTTAGGTCACTACTCCCGAGAATCCATTATTATTTGTTAAGGACATATTTTATGTAGTTGGCTAATCCTTTGACAAAATGTATTTTACTTTTATTTGGATAGATCTAGGATGTGTTTAATACTTCAAAGAACATATTGTTCAAGTGTAGTATTAAAGCCATAAAGATTGGACCAAGAAACAAGTGAAGAAAAAGTGTTCACTAAAGCTAGACAGATAGCTAGACACCTGTGGACACCTGCTGGACACCTGGGGACACCTGCTCGACAGATAGCTATCTATCGAGATTTAATGAATAAAGCTCAACAGCTGGTGGATCGATCGAGCAACTATCGAGGTTACGAAAATCAAAATTTTTAGATCTAATTTTTGGGCAAGGCTTTTGTATTTGTGTAGGGTTTCTTTTCTCACAACCCTAGACATATATAAAGCTTATTTTAGAGGCCGTCACATAAGAGAATACAAGGAGAACATATGCAAAAGGTGATCGAAACCTTATTCTCTCAGAAAGAAGCTACTGCGTCTTTGTGCCAGAGGGTTTTGTAACCAAGTGCTTCTTGATCTTCATTGTTGATGAAGTGAAGAACTTTGCAGCTGACATTCTTCTTTCTTAAGTTGGTGAGTGAGTCACGTACTGGGATTCATGCAAAAGAGTGACTCACGTACTGGGATCCGTGCATCAAAGGGTGGCGTTCATATATTGAAGAGTTCAGAGGTTCTGAAGCAGTAAAAGGTTTTTGCTGTAAGTTCATCTACGGGGATTGTAGAGTCTAGGGGCAAAGGTTTTGTACTAGATCTGAAACTTCTCTTTACTATAGTGAATTGCTTTTCGGGAAGGTTTCCCCCCAAGTTTTTTACTGTGAAACTGGTTGGTTTCATTGGTTTTCCTGAGTCATCATATCTTGTCTTATTTATTTTTCCGCTGCACTTAGTTTTGACATGATATTGATGTTTGTTTGTTTTAACAAGTTTTATGCATAATAAATCTAATTAACAACTTGGGTTTAAAACTTGTTAATTCTATCAACCGGGTTCTAAATTTTCCAACAAGTGGTATTAGAGTGGGTACACTCTAATTAGATTAATTTCTTTAGTGTGATCCTTGACCCCCGTTGTCATGGAATTTCTTGGTGAGTTATTAAAAGTCTTGAGCTTTTTAACTCAATTTCAGAAGAATTCTAATTCTTCTATGTTCGCTAGTAGTCATACTAGGACACGTGCCTTTTCATCTTCACGGCCAAAGACTCGTCTTGTGTGGGTGAGAAAGGAGCCTAAGACTTAATTGTCTTTTCTGTTTGTCTTCTGCTTTAATTCTTTCTATCTAAAGTAAGACTCTCTGTGCTTGATTTATTTTCTGCTATTGAAATCATGCTATCATGCATTTGCATCATTCTATCATGTTTTCATGCATTTGCTTCTTTCTTTCATGCTTTCATGTTGTTTATTTGTTTTTATTTGGTTGTTTAGTTTTTATTTGTTTTGTTTTCAAAATAAATAAATAAATAAAAGGGAAAAATCAGAAAAATACAAAAACTGTGTGTGTTTGTGTACATTGGTTCTTGTGAACCTTAAAATGGCCATTGAAACAAAGTTTTCTAAACCTTGTATCTCTTGTAGCTTAGATGAGCTTCCTTATACACAACTAAGCAAGTGAACTTTGTGGCTCTTTGTTGTGATGAGTAAGGTTAAGTGATCTCTTGTACTTAACACTCGTATCACTCTTTTTGATGGGTAGCACTAAAAAATCCTAAGAGAAAGGCATAAATAACCATCTCACCACTGTTACCTACTAATCATGAAATGACATCTATGTGCTTTGGCGTAGCAAAAGTGCAATGTCAAAAGCTTAACATAATTGGGTATTTCTTTTCTCTCTTATATGCCCATGCATGATATGCTTAATAAAAGAAAATATGCAAAGAAATAAAAAGCAAAAAGATCAAAATGCTTTAAAAATATGATTGGAAGCGTGTTTTCTAGGAGATGTGTAAGTTTTAGGATGTACCTCGAAGGTGATAGTCCCCATTAAACGGTTATGATTGTGTGTGAGTTAAAGTAATTTTCTCATATCTCAAATCATCATAACTCTGAGACACTTATGCAATCTTGCGATGTCATGACAGTTTGGAGTTTTTGCGAGTGTCTTGCGGGTCAGGGCTTCCCACGAAATACTTGCGAAACATTTTGTTTTGCTATTTTTTCATTTTTGTTTTACCAAGTCTTTATCCATACTATATATACCCTCGTTACCCACATATTATAAGGAGTGTTTTTCAGAGAGAATATCCTTGAAATTACACTTGAGAGTTAGAGATTGTTATGCCCACGATCATCTACACATTTCCTTGTGGTTTTCGTCTACTTCTACATCTCCATATCTAAATCCTTGAGAGGTTGATAGCCCAAACACTTACCACACCCAATTTTAGAGTAGAGTAAGGTTTTGGTGCTGCTAGGAAGCATTGGAAGAAGCCAATCGTTGGCAGATGCAATCAGGTTGAATTGCAAGATCCAGGAAAGCTAGAGAAAATAAGGTTCCGAGAAGCCAATTGGCAGCAGGAGATTGGAGGGATCAAGTACATGGGTAGACTAGGCTTGGAAGGTCTTTTGTTATTCATGTACTCCAACTTATTCTCTAATGGATCGATTTACCGCTTATAGAGTGGCGGAGAGGGTTTCGCCGAGTTCTTCGATTTCTTCTTCGATAACACGTCTCGGTATTATTTTGTATTTGCATCTTTCTTCTCTACTTTTTAAGCTTTCATTTTATTGTTGGTATTTGTTGAATATGGCTTAGAGTAGTTTTATCGATTGTTTACGCACATTTACTCTTATTTCGCACTTAGTGAGTATTTGGATTCCAGTGAAAACCCATATGTTTGCGTTTGTGTTTTATTCAATGGGTCTCGTGCATTGTTCACAGGATCCACAAGTATGAAATTCAACAAATCTAACTTTAAAACTGGGTCTCCCGGTACTATTCACACATTTAAAAATTATTTTGCTATAATGTTTTTAGTTTTTAGCAATAAGCGTTATCCAAACAGACCCTTAGTCTAAGTTAGAGCAAAAACAACCGAGCAGTAATTTTTTATTGGGGGTCTAAATAAGCTCTTGTGCATTTACAAAAGGGTGCAATGAGCTTTGAGCCCAATCCATGAATCGAGAAATTTTGGGCCTTTGGGGTCCATGATGTGGAATTATAGATCTTTCTAGCCTTTGTGCCCAATTTGTGTGGGAAAGAGATATGGGCTGACGAGTTGTGGATTGTTAAGTCTGAATTCAGGTAATGATGAACTTTAGGCCCAGTATATCAAAAAAAAAAAAAAAAAAAGATGAATCTTTCTTGACCAAGGCCCAACTTTTGCAGACTAAAAAATCTTTTTAGGCTTCTTTTGGGTCTTTAACAGACTTAGCCCATATAAAATTTTTTACACCATATTAAACCACCTAATAACTTTCTATTAGATAGATATTAACAATTTTCATTTATGGATTAGATATTTTCTTATTAACACACATGTTAAATTTTGTGTCAACTGAATATTGTTAACCATGTCATCTATCAAATATTTGAATTTTAAGTTTTCAAATTTTAAAATTATGCATAAATAATAAGTTTTGGATTAAGTGGTTAACAACATTTAATTGACCTGAAATTTGGTATTCTTGTTTAGAACATAGAGAATATGTAATTCAACTGTACAGTTTGCTAAATATTGATCTAATAAAAAGTTATTAAATGATGTAATATGGTATAATTTTAAGAAATATTATACCACTCAATATTTTTTTTATTGGATTTCGAATTTCAAAAAATCCACCATTGGTTACATTATCTCTTATAGTCTTTGTACTCACAAATTTTTTAAGATGATCAAAGATCAATAACCATGTCATCAATCAACTTTTTATTGTTTAAGTTTTTATAGTTTAAAATTATACATAAAAAAAAGAGTTTATAGATTAAATAGTAAATAATACCTAATTGGTACGAAATTCAACATGCATGTTAAACATATAAAGGACATGTAATGCGGTAGTGAGATTTTCAAATTATTAATCGAATAAAAAATTATTAAGATGTGTAACATTCCGTAAAAATACTTTCAAAACTAATGAGCTATAATTTTCATGGGAAAAGACAAAAAAAAAAAAAAAATACTATCAAAACTTCCATAAAACTGTTCATAAACAAATGCTTTAAAATGCACGAGTTAATCAAACCCAATTTTTAAATTTGAAAACATGAAATTACTCTTTGTTTAAGATTTAAATTTTTATTAATCAGAATTTCTATAAGTTTATTGGCTTTGTGAATGACTGCATGCTCTTCCATATTTGGATAAGAACCTAGAAGATCTGAGCCTAAGATTTTGAACATTGTGCTTTGGTGGCTTTGACTGCAAAACTTTTCTTAATACAACCTGTAAATCAGATTACATCCATTTCATCTATTTATAACTTTGACAATCATCAATAGAAATATCAAATATGTCACTTGAAATTTATGAACGGAAATTGAAACTACATGACTTATAATCACACCTACTCAGATTTTTATTATTTTAGTTCACACATCGTTGTTTCATTGATTGGTTTAATTACATCCCTTCTATCCGTTACAACCTTAACAATTTCCGTTAGAAGTATGTAAATTGACATTTATTTTATTTTTAGGCTAAATTGCAAAGTACACCTTTGATGTTTGAGGTTTCTTGGATTTTATACTCTAATGTTTGAGAAATTAGATTTTACACTTTCATTCTATTAGCAAAACTCAACTCTCTGATAGTGACTCGCTTATGTGGCCGTTAAATGACACGCTGACAGCTGATGTGTATTTTTTTTTTTTCTTTTTGGGTTAAATCACACTCCAAAACAAAGTCGTTTCAAAGAAAACAAAATGGCCCTACAGGCAGCTTCCAAACTGCACCGTCTGGAGGAAAACAAAACACAATATCAGCTAGCAATGACCCCGTTTCACCAAAACTAAATTCTCAAGTCATCGCCTTCAATCTGAAGCGATCTCTCACCATCGTCAGCGAGCTGGAACAAACAAGATGGAGAGGCTTTGTGGGGAGCCATCTGCACTAACTATTAGCAATTCAAAATTTTAATTCTACGAAGTACACAAAATGGAACCTTAGATTAAGAAAGCTTACTATGCTAGATGAGATGAAATCCATGGAGGTACTTGCTTTAGTAATGTTTTTTTGTTTTGATTATTTGGGTACAAATGGCATCCTTAAGGGCTAAAATACCCTCTGTAACTAGTGAAACTGTTGGCCTCTCTGCATAAATTTTTGGTCATATTGTAGTTCTCATTTTGCTAAGTTTTTTTGCCTCTCTCTGTTAGTTTATATTCTGACAAGAGAAGAAGCTGACCGAAGAGGATGAACCAAATAGGGCTGGGTGAGTGGGGGCTGAGGAGCATCAGCAAGTTTGGGAATGGGTTTTCGATTTCTGGTGAAATGGCGCCGCAACAATTGTTTTGTGTTTTGATTTCAAACTAAACGGCGTAGACCAGCAACCCAGGTGTTGTGGAATTCAAAAGATACGTGGAGGCACCTTGTTTTGGGAGTGTGATTTGGCAAAAAAGAAAAAGAAAAAGACACATCAACTACCAGCATGTTATTTAACAGACACATATGTGAGTCACTAACAGAGGGGTGGGTTTAGGGTGTAAAATCTAATCAGCTCTAAACATTAGTAGTATATTTTGCAATTACCCTTATATTTATACTAATGAGTACATGAAGTGTGGCTTGAGGGGAATTTTTTTTTTTTTTTTATCTGTAAATTAAAATAAATATTTTATTTATATTTTATACATTTTTTAAAATATAAAAAATGATAAACATCTGTATAATATAACTATACTACTATTTAAGGGGTTTTCTTTATTTGGACTTAATTTTTTTTTTATTCCAAAATACCTCTACACCTCTAGGTTTAAGTAGAGACAAAACTAAATGATAGTTTGGTAATAATACATGTCAACTTACACTAAAACATTGCCTACAAAATAAGAACACTCTTCTAGAGTTTCAAATTGCTTTATCTATTTATAAAAAAAAAATTAAAATTAAAACAAACACACTTCTCTTTATAAAAACACATCTGCCATATTGATAAAATAAAATAAAATAAAATAAAATCAGCCATACACCCACATTTTAGTCACACAAACAACTTCAAACTTCTACCCAGCAAATTTAAATCTCCCCAAAAAGTGTGCTTAGAGGCTCTTCTATTATTTATGTAAAGGTTAATAATTTGATTCCATTATAATTTGGGATTACTACATTTTTCAATTACTAAAATACATGGGTGTGATGAAAAAATTATTTCACCCACAAAAGCATAAGTCATAACACTCATCACATCCCTAGATATTTTTGTAATTGAAAAATGTAGCAATCTATACTACTATTTAAGATGTTTCCTCTTATTGGACCAGATTTTTTTGTTCCAAAATACCCCTACACCCCTACGTGTAAGTAAAGACAAAACTTGAGGATAGTCTGGTAAAAATATATATTTAACTTGTATTAAAATATTGCCTACAAAGTACAAAATAGGAACACTTTTCCACTGATCTACTTCAAAGCAACTATACGTTTATTATTATTATTATTATTATTTTTAAATAAAAAATAAGTTAAACACCCCACGTTTATCCAAAAAAAAATCTAAATTAAAAAAAAAACTAAATAGTTTAAAAAAAAAACTAAACTAAATAGATATATACACATTTTTTTTATAAGTAGATACATCTTTAACTCCCACTAAAAGTTACCTACAAAATAGGACTACTTTCATGAAAATTTTCAAATTGCTTTATCCATTTTCTAAAAAAATAATAAAATTAAAACAAATACACTTTTCTTTATAAAAACACATCTGTCGTATTGATAAAAAATAAATAAAAATCAGTCGTACACCCACATTTTAGTCACACAAACAACTTCAAACTTCTACCCAACAAATTTAAATCTCCCCAAAAAGTGTGCTCGAAGGGTTCTGTATTTTTTATATAAAGGTTAATAATTTGAATCCATTATAATTTAGGACTACTACATTTTTCAATTACAAAAATACATAGGAGTATAATGAAAAAATTATTTTACCCACAAAAGCATAAATCATAACACTCATCACATCCCTAGGTATTTTTGTGATTGAAAAATGTAGTAATCCCAAATTATAATGGATTCAAATTATTAACCTTTACATAAAAAATAGAAGAGTCTCTCACGCGCGTGCTTAGAGGCTAGTGTTCTTAATTCATGTATCATGTGTTTATTGATTTGTAAGTTTTGTGACACATTTTGTTCGACATATGAACTAAAACTGGTTCCATTAAATTAATATTTTAATATAGATGGTTCAACTAAAATAATTTATAACTAAGGTTGTAACAAAAGAAAGGTCGAAATTGGAGGGGTTGTCTCTACATTTTAACTGTTAAACTTGAAGATGTGGATAATAGTAGCACGTGTAAGGTGAAGAAGAAAGTAACAAAAAGAGATAAAGGCAATACATGTGTCAAGGAAGGAAGAGAGAAGAAATCAGTGACAACTGTTAAGCATTGAAGAAAACAAGTGTCAAACTCTAATTGGTTGTATTGTTGAAAGTTTGTTAGTGAGTTATTTAGGTGGGAAATTAAGTCTCTATTTTGGTGTGTATATATAGAGTTGGTACTAATTATTTTGTAACCACTTTTACATACTAGAATCTAGTGATAATCAATAAGAGTTTTCCTATTCTCTTCAAATTTCTCTCTGTTTTACATGGAATCAAAGCAATTCTTTTTGTTTTGATAATTTTCTTTCGTTTTCTTAGTTACCAAATAGAGTTTGTGTTTTGTTTTTCATTCTCACTCATGGCTTTCGATTCCACAAACAATACTCAACCTCAAACTGCACACTCAGTGCCTTCTTCAAGTGCAGCAATGGCAAATAAATCTATGAATAATCCTTTCTTTCTTCCAGCGAATGAGAATCCTGATCTCGTTCTCACTTCACAACCTTTGACTGGTCTTGAGAATTATATGAGTTGGCCAAGATCTGTGTTCTTGGCTTTGAGTGCTAGAAACAAGTTAGAATTTGTTAATGGATCAAATCTTGAGCCTGATCCATCTTCTCCATTGTTTAATTCTTGGAGTAGGTGCAATACTATAGTGCTCATGGTTAACAAATTCACTTAGCATGGATTTGAAGGCAAGTGTTATGTACATCAACACAGTGAAAGATTTGTGGATTGATCTTAAGGATAGTTTGTCTCAGGGCAACACTCCAAGGCTTTTTGAGCTTCAGAAGGAAATATCTCATCTTTCTTAAGGATCACTCTCGGTGAGTTCTTATTTCACAAAATTTAAGACCTTGTGGGAGGAATTTGCCAATTACCAACATTTCACAGTTTGTACTTGTGCTTGTACTTGTGGATTTAAGTCTTCTCAACTTGATGCTCAGCACAAGGAGCATGTATTTCATTTTTTTAATGGGATTGAATGATAGTTATGGGAATATCATTGGTCAGATTTTGTTACTTGAGCCTTTTCCTTCTCTTAGCAAAGTGTATTCCTTGATTTTGCAAGAAGAGAAAAGAAGGAATATTGGTCATGGTTTCAACATGATTCAATCTGGAGATGTTGTTGCTATGTATGTGAATAATAGCAAGGGTTTTCATGGCAGTCAAGGTCATAGTCATGGTGGAAAAAGGGGTAATCCTAAGAAAGATAAGCTTGTTTGCACTTACTGTGGCCTTACCAGTCATATAGCAGATAAATGCTATAAACTTCATGGTTACCCTCCAGGTTATAAACCAAAAGGAGGTAACAAGGCTATGGCAAATCAAGTTGCTTCAGTGCTGTCCTCAGAAAATTTTGGAATGGATATCTTTCCTTTAGTAGTGAATTCTAGCTTCATGACTGTTGGTACTTTGCCTACTGGTGTTTTGCCAAACGTTGGTGTTCAATTTGCTGGTACTTTTCCTACTGGTGTTTTGCCAAATGTTGGTGTTCAACTAGACATTGCTTTTGTTTCATAGAATTATGTTGGTCATCCTTTTGGGGGTTCTTATTTGCAAGCTAGTCCACAAGTTATGTGAGTAATTTCTAAAAATTTTGATGAACTATATGGCTTCTGGATGAGGTAATGGTGCTCAAACTTCTCATCAAGCTGCTATTGTCATGACACCAAATCCTTCCATTCTACAACTCTCAACTTCTAACTCCACATCACCTTCTTGCTCATCCAATTTTTCAGGTAATCCATATTGGATTCCACCTAATCTTTCTCATTCTATATTTGCTTTGCAAGTTGTTGGTAGGCATGCATATAAATCTAATACTTGGATCATTAATACTAGAGCAACAGATCATATAGTTCATTCCATTACTCAATTGACTATAATTACTTCTACAATCCATACTTGTATCTATTTGCCAAATGGGGAACAAGCGTTAGTCACACATGTAGGCACAGTGCAAGTTTCTTACACACTTATTGTCACTGATGTTTTGTGTGTACCTTCTTTTTGTTTCAATTTGATATCAATTAGTAAACTCACCTAGAACCTTTCTTGTTGCCTCATTTTTCTTGGTAATTTTTGTTTCATTCAAGACATTGCTCAATGGAGCATGATTGGTCTGGGTAAAGAATAGAATGGTTTGTTTCTATTGCAAGATTCAGATTCTAGAACCAATGCATCTGCACTTGCTGTTGCTGTTAGCCACATCTCTCTTCAGACTTATGGCACAGTAGATTAGGACATCCCTCTCATTCAAAACATCTCTTGTTGAAGCAACTTGTACATTTTGATGTTGTCAATAAAACACCTTGTTGTGACATTTTTCATTTTTCAAAGAAAAAGAAGCTTCCCTTTGCTTCTAGTATTCATGTATCAACTAAACCTTTTGATTTGATTCATTGTGACCTCTGGCATCCCTTTGCTACTAGTACTATTGATGGTTTTTTGGTTTTTTTTTTTTTTTTTTTTTTTTTTTTTTTTTTTTTTTTTTTTTTTTTTTTACAATTGTGGATAATTTTACTAGATACACTTGGGTTTATCTTCTTAAGCATAAGTTTGATACTTAACATTTTCTTCCACAATTTGCTTCTATGGTGAATACTCAATTTAATAGCAAAATTAAAACCATTAGAAGGTACTGTGTTTTATCTAAAAGATTTCTTTCATTCTGATGGCATCTTGAATCAGTTATCATGTGTTGATACCCCTCAACAAAATTTTGTTGTTGAGAGAAAGCATTAGCACATAGCAAGAACTTTAAGGTTTCAATCCAAGGTTCCTTTATGTTTTTGGGGTGATTGTATCTTAACTGCAGTCCATTTAATCAATAAACTTCCTTCAAAATCATTTGGAAATAAAAGTCCTTGTGAACTTCTTTTTCATTCTCCACCCTCTTATGTTCATCTTAAATGTTTTGGTTACTTGTGCTTTATTTCTACTTTACCTCATATTTGCACCTAGGGCTAGAAAGTGTGTTCTTGGGCTATCCCCATGGCATAAAAGGTTATAAAGTTTTGGACCTTACTTCCAATTTTATTCATATTTCTAGAAACATCATTTTCTATGAGCATATATTTCCATATGTTCTTTCATTTCAACCTTCAACTTCCTCTCTGGATGATATGGTTTTTCCTCATTGTACCTCAAACACTATTTCCTACTTCTCTACATATCCTTCTGTGGTTGCTCCCTTTTCACCTCTTACGGTACCTAGTCCTGATGTTTTAGATACCACTTCTTCACATTCTATAGAACTTACTACAGAATCAACTCCTTCCATTTCACATTCTGATCATATTCCCTCTACTTCTTCCTTACCTATTACACCTTTACCCATCTTAAAAAGGTCTACTAGACCCCAAAATCCTCCACCTTATCTTTTTGAGTATTCTTGCAAGTTTGTTTATACCAAGCCCAATTCTGGTTTGCCATATGATATTTCAGATTGTTTGGATTACTCTCACCTTGGTCCTACTTTCCATTCTTTTGTCATGGCAATCAATACTACTCCATTAGAACCTACCTCTTTTCATCAAGCAATTCGATATTCTAAATGAAGGGCTGCCATGGACAAGGAAGTTGAGGCTTTGGAAGTTAATAACACTTGAACTTTGGTACCATTACCCCTTGGTAAGTGCCCAATTGGCTGTAAATGGGTTTACAGAGCCAAATACCTTCCTAATGGCACCATTGAAATGTATAAAGCTCGTTTAGTTGCTAAGGGATTCACTCAATAGCATAGTTAAAATTATTCTGAGACATTTTCACCTGTAGCTAAATGTGTGTCCATTAGAATTCTGCTTTCTTTGGTTGCTGTGAAAGGGTGGTTTCTTCACCAAATGGATGTTAATATTGCATTCTTGCATGGTGATTTGGCTAAGGATGTCTACATGTGCTTACCACCTAGTTTCCACAGCAAGGGGGAGAACATGGTTCGCAAATTGAACTAATTTCTTTATGGTCTTAAGCAGGCATCAAGGCAATAGTTTGAGAAATTCTCAAACACTATTTCACAGATGGGATTTGTTCAATCCAAATCTGTTTATTCTTTATTCACTCACACTCAAGGGTCTTCTTTTACAGTGCTACTATTGTATGTTGATGACATACTACTTATTGGAAATAACCTTGCATGTGTTGACAGTTTAAAGAAGTTACTTGATGACAGGTTTGGGTTGAAATATCTTGGTTCATTAAGGTACTTCTAGGGCCTTAAGGTAGCAAGAATTGATGAGGGCATAAGCTTGAATCAGAGAAAGTATGCCTTTGAAATTTTGAGGGCACTGGTTTCATTGGTTCTAAACCAATAAAATTTCCTATGAAGCAGAATTTAAGGCTTTTAAAGTATGAAGGGAAGTTGCTTGCAGATCCTGGATAGTTTGGAAGGTTAATTGGAAGGCTATTGTACCAACTTTGACAAGACCTGACATAACCTATGTTGTGCATAGGTTAAGTTAGTTTGTTTCACAGCCAAGGGAACCTCATTTGCTTGTAGCTCAAAAAATTCTTCGATACATTAAAGGGTCACCAAGAAAGGGAATTTTCTTCTCAAGTCACTCTAATTTGCACATCAAGTCATTTTGTGATGCAGACTGGGCTGGATGCCCTAACACAAGAAGATCATTGACAGGTTATGCAGTCTATTTGGGAGTATCTCTAATATCATGGAGATCAAAGAAACAAGGGGTGGTCTCAAGATCCTCAGCAGAAGCTGAGTATAAAGCAATGACTACTGTAGCATGTGAAATTACTTAGGTGCTTCAATTACTCAAGGACTTGAAGATTGAACATCCTAAACCAACTATGTTATTATGTGACAATCAAGCAGCATTGTATATATAGCTGCTAATCCAGTCTTCCATGAGAGGACTAAACATATTAAAGTGGATTGCCATCTGGTTTGAGACAAGATTTTGGAAGGGATGATTGAGACTTTTCATGTGGCCACAAATGCTCAAGTAGCTGATATTTTTACTAAAACTTTAGGTTTTAGTTCTTTCACAAGACTATGAGGAAAGTTGGGACTAAATGATATATTTGTGCCAAGACAATTGACGAGTAATGCTTTGCTTCAAGTCATTGATCTTACAGCTCAGGACTTGAGGGGGAGTGTTAAACTTGAAGAAGTGGATAATAGTAGCAAGTGTAAGGTGAAGAAGAAAGCAACAAAAAGAGATAAAGGCAGTACACATGTCAAGGAAAGAAGAGAGAAGAAATTAGTGACAGCTGTTACGCACTGAAGAAAACAAGTGTCAAACTCTGATTGGTTGTATTGTTGAAAGTTTGTTAGATAGTTATTTAGGCGGGAAACTAAGTCTCTGTTTTAGTGTGTGTATATATAGTGTAGGTACTAATTATTTTGTAACCACTTTTACATACCAGAAGCTGGTGATAATCAATAACAGTTTTCCTATTCTCTTCAATTTTCTCTTTGTTTTACATTAACCTTATTTTAATTGCTCAAATTTGGACTAATATTGAAGCCACACTAATATAAAGATTTTCCCTAAAAAAAAAAGTATATACACTGATACACACATATATTCTAAGTCTATAAGTTAGAGTGATTGAACCTAAATTTACCCCCCCCCCCCCCCCCCCCCCCCCCAAATAGGAAGGCCTCTAGACCGTCAGACCATTAGCAAACTTCTTACTAGAACATGGTCGTTTTTTTATTAAAAAAAAAATATATATATATATATATATATATTAAAAGGACATGGTGTTTAACTCTAGGATTTAAATCTTCTTCCCCACTGAAGCCATCAAATTATTAAGAGAGAGAGAGAGAGAGAGAGAGAGAGTGCAATTCATCATGTAGGGCTCTCCCTAAAAAGACTAACATGGTCATATCCCATTTTCAATTTATAATCCATAGAAAATCTTATGCTGATTTTTCTAAACTTAAAATTTAAGTTAATTAAATTATTGAGAGTTGTGGAACAATAAATTGAAAAAAAAAATTAGCATTTGATTCTCTCGCTTTGAATAAATCGGCTTATTGAATATATAAATTTCACTTTTTGGCTGAATGAATATTCACCTATTAATGAATAAGAATTTTGACTACTAAAGCAGGGGTGATTGTAGGAGCCATTTTCTATTTTCTAAGCAAGCCCAAACTATAAGCCTAAATTTTTTCAAAAGCGTAAGGAGCCCAATATCAAGGCTCAGTTGGTCTCCATCGCTGTCATCATTAATATATGGTTCAACAGTTCAACTAAATCTTTACCTGTAACTTGAATTAATTATCCACGGGTACAATCAACCAATAAATTGTTTTAGATTTGAAAGGTCCCAAGCAACATAAATGATTTAAGGGGGCCATCATAAGGTTAAGGTGTATTTACCTAGTCTCATCTCATGTATTTTATTTTATGTGTGGGCTGAGAGCTTAGTGGTGAACATGGAAAGGCACGTGTTCTTGGGGTTTATTCACTTCCATGGGGGAATAATCATGTTGGCCATAAATTTCAGTGTAATTATATATAACCTTAGTGTATGGGCATGTAGACCTTTTAACAAGAAGCTCTTGGTCCCCAGTCCCCTCCAAATTTTGTTTGTACCAATTTCATTTGTAAAGAGAAATTGATGTTTCAACAGACAATAAGAATTCTGAAGTTCAATTCTCGTTTTCTAATACACGAATTGCAAAGTTAAGAAGAGAGAGGTTTGAACTGCAGAGATAACTATAAGAGCCTTACATAAAAAATAAAATTGAGCAGAGATTAATCACATGACATTTGCTTTTATTTTGTACCAGACCCATCTGAAATCAACTATGACTATTGCTACAAGCCTACAAGATAGCCTTTTACAATCAGTGGGTTTAATCGAATGCCATTTGCTGAGACTAAAAAATATACTAGGATCCAACAATGATTGGCTCTCATCTTATGACAGAATATAAATTATTATAATGTGTGGCTCTATATGTATGACAAGTAATCCTTAGATATTTTTGAAGCACGAAAAATAATATTCTTTTCTCTCACATTCATGGTGCATGAGATCTACTTATTAAATTCATGGTGGAGTTCAACATGAATATAAGAGAAAGAAACACCATTCATTTATACTCCTAAATTACTTAAGATATTTCCATATATGACACTCTTTAACAGCCACTAAACTCTCCTGCACACTTTCACACTTCTTCGCCAAATCTTCATTCATTACTTTTGGCCTCAATTTTGATACTATGACCTTTAAAAAAACACTTTTATTTATTATTATTTTATGAATCTGGTACCATGACTTATACTTTGGCTTAATACGCTAAAGGTGTTTCTCATTTTGTAACTTGGATAAAGAAAAATCTTAATATGCTTGAAGCCACTTTGGCTCAGGATGTATTGAATTTCTCTTCTTCTTTTAAAAAAAAAAAAAAAAAACATGTTTACATAAAATTTGGGTCAACATTATGGTTTGAAAATTCTTTAAATTGTCATTTGTAATTGTTTGGTTTTTTTTAACCAATCTCCCCCCAAAATAATATCCCTCTCTTTTGTGGCGTTATGTTTAAAAAAATAAGTTATATATATATATATATATATATATATATATATCTCAATTACACAAAAGCACAAAAATTTTCATGAAAATTTTGTGCTTTTGAGGGAGGAGAAAGCCCCAAGACCAACTTTGAATAAATAAAAAATATAAAAGCACAACAAAATCTTACATCACATGAGATCTTTCGTTGAGATGAGGATTTTTCTAATGGTTAGGTCTGTTGTTTCAATGATATATATGACCAATGAGTGCTTTTTAGGGGTCATCATGATACTAACAACAATACACATAAACATAAATAACATAAAAATAAAAATCAACATGAGATAAAAATTAATGATCACCCTAAACTTCTAATTGCTGGCTGATGTAACTTTGATTATTGAAAGAGAATCTTATTTCGAGTTAAAAGAAAAAGATTAAACTAATGATGATAATATACTTCATGATTGTGATTGTGTTTTTAAGCAATACCCATAAGCTTCCATCGAAATGATATTTCAAACAAAAATTAATAATGAAAATTCTTAAGTATTTGGAAAATAATAAAAATCTACATGAGATCTTCACTCACTTTAGATCCAAGAATTCTCTGTGGTTGTAATACCTTGAATCTGTATTTACGGCCAGGTTTGGAAGGAGGGGAAGGCATAAGGGTAGAGTAAAGTTGACTGAAAAAAAAAAATGAAAAAATGATCGATCACTTAAAGTTGAAAAAAGAGTTGAAATGTAGTGGTCAACGGACTTGTAGCTCAAATTGCATCTCCCGGTATTTTTGATGGAGGCTTGAAATCAAAATCCGTCCACCACAACTATCAAATTATTAAAAAAAAATTGAAACATGGCCTTGCTAAAAAAAGAGAATTTGCCTCCATGGTTACAATCAATCGTTGCTAATGTAGATCCTAGTCTATTGGTATCAATAATTCATCATATTACCAAGAAAGACATGGTGAATTTATTATTTAGGGGCACACCACCAATGAGCAAAAAAATGATTGCAGGAGATGCACAAAAATTACGAAATTGAAGGTCATGTAAGTGATGTTATTCGTATCATTTGAGTGAGCCAAAATTGATTTACCTGCAACGCAAGATCCTAACCGCAATTTTCCATTATCTAGAGTTCGGCTGCAATAGACCTCCTGTGGACTTACTGCGGGATGGTATATTAATAACAAAACAATTGTCACCACAACAATGATCCTTATATATTTTGTATTTAATTACCTTCGTAGGTAAAAAAAAAACTGATAATTTGTTTTACACCCTTTAGTAGGACTTTGTTTTGTTTGGATGAGGACTCTTCAACCTCAATTTTGTGTTTTGCTTTTAACTTTCTCTCTCAATTTACTTCTTGTGGTTTCAGGAGGAAATGACATCGTAATGATAAAAAAATTGGTCCTCAATGTTGATGTCTCATGTATTCAAATATATGAAAGATTTTTGTCTCCAAATTATTGTACTTTAAAAATATGAAGTAAATATTGCAATACTGGTATTTATAACGGAGAACAAAAAAAATAACTTTTATCAATAGAATATCTTTTGAGGTCATGGGGCAAATTGAATTTCGCTCGATGGTTACAACCTATTGTTGCTAATGTAGATCCTAGCCTATATTGGTGGTATTTACTATTCATCGTACTGCCATTATAATAAAACCTTTGCCCAACTTATTAAAAAAAAAAAAAAAAACTCCTTCAATATGGGTAGAGCCTAAACAAATCATTGTGGCTGCAATTGCTACTACTTTAAATGATATTTTAATTTCAAAGATAAAAGCTTAGTAAGAATTGCCAAAATGAAAAGGAAATGATGAAACACCTTGGCATTTGTTTGCTTCACCTTTTGTGACTTCTTTAATATGAAGGTTGTTGAGTGGAGGGTAATGGCTCTAGGGGGCCGTCCAGTTAGTAATGTTGACGAGGCCGATGCATCTCCATAGATGGCCCCACCTCGTAAACCCCTACCCTTGTAATTTTTATTACCTTTCTATGAATTAAATTTATTTATTTTTCTTCTACTTATACTTAGACGAGCTCTAGCCGAACATTAAATAGCTTTCGTTGAGATGAGGATTTTTCTAATGACTAGGTCTATTGTTTCAATGATATATATCACCAATGAGTGCTTTTTAAGGGGTAGCATGATACCAATAACAATACACATAAACATAAACAACATAAATATAAAAATCAACATAAGATAAAAACTAATGATCAGCCTAAACTTTCAATTGCTGGTTGATGTATCTTTGATTATTGAAAGAGAATCTTATTTTGATTAAAAAGAAAAAGATTAAACTAATGACAATAATATACTTCATGACTGTGATTATGTTTGAGCAATACCCATAAGCTTCCATCGAAATGATATTTCAAACAAAAATGAACAATGAAAATTCTTTAAGTATTTGGAAAATAATAAAAATTCACATGAGATCTTTACTCACTTTGGATACAAGAATTCTTTAGGGTTGTAATACCTTGAATCTCTATTTAGGGCCAAGTTTGGATGGAGGGGAGGCAGGAGGGTAGAGTAGAGTTGACTGAAAAAAAAAATATATATATATATATATATTGATAACTTAAAGTTGAAACATTTTCTAAAAAAAAAAACAGAGAGTTGAAATGTAGTGGTCAAGGGGCTTGTAGCTCAAATTGCATCTCCTAGTATTTTTAGTGGAGGCATAAAATTAAAATCCATCCACCTCAACTATCAAATTATTGGAAAGAAAAATTGAAACATGGTCTGGTTAGAAAAAGAAATGACCAAAATATTATTTTGGTTCTTAGGTTTTATTAAAATTTTGTTTTTTATCCTTAAACTATTGAAAAATTTGTTTTAATTTCTAAACTATTGAAAATTCTTCACTTTTTGTCCTTAAATTAAAAAAAAAATCAATTTTCATACATAAATTATTGAAAAATTTTAATTTTTCATCCATTTTTTGAAGTAAAATTTAGGAAAAATTATATATTCAGCCTTTCACACGTAGATACGAAAATTATTTGAGAAAATGTGTATTTTTTTTATATGTTTTATTATGATAGAAATGGTAAATTTTGCTATAGTGATGTGATTGCGTGGAAAATACATAATTTTGAAATTTCAGTTTTTGTATTGAATTCAGAAAAAAAAAAAAAAAATTATTGAGAATTTGTGTATTTTTTATCGAAAGTCTAATGTGTTAGGTTTGAAAATATTAATTCAATTATAGCTACGTGATAAGGAATATATTATTTATTTAATAAGGAATATCAATTACTTATTTAATATGAAAATGACTTTCTTTATTTGTCCACACCATTGAAATCCAAAAGTAACAAAATTAATTTTCTTTCTTCACCAAGGAAACTCAAATACTTACTATGTCATAATAGGAATTTGAGGCAAGACTAGAGACTATCAGTGCATTTCAAGCCTAACAAAACAATACCAACCCAAAGTCCAAAATAGAATTGATTTAACACATAGCAAAGGACACAAACTTGTTGATCTAACCCTCTAACAAACAGTCATTGAAAGACACAAACTCAATATGACAAACACCATGTATTCAACAATGGTGAAGCTATAAAACCAGATAAATTCTTTCATAATATTTATATATAGAATCAAAGAGGGAAAAACTTGAAGTGTAGTTGAAGGGAGAGAAGGTATGTTCAAGTGTATGCAGAAGAAATTTGGTCAAATCCCACTTCTTCAGTTTGCACTTGGATGACTTTCTTCATGTCAATGCTCTTTTTCAATGGTGATGTACGATTGTACTGTGTGGCTTTCTTTGAGAAAAAGGGGATAACGAATAGAGGTGAATAGGAGATCAAGTGATGGTGTCTGATACATTGGACTGTGTGTGATTGACTACTTTCTTAGTTTTGCTAGGAATGGTAAGATGGTTCTTTATCTCAAATCTTTTTGTCTTATGTCTTAAAATGGTGCAATTTGCACAACACAAATGCTTAGTAGTATTGCATGCATCTTGTGCTTGATTAAGCTTGGGTAAATAGCAAAAAAGGAAGTCTCGTTATCCTAATCGTTGTTAACTGCATGGGATATTGACCAAATGTAACCTAACTACATACTATCTCATCAAACTCCCAAAAACATGGTGAAGACGGGTGAACATTTGGTATTCCCAAAGTACCATAAATTCGTACTCTTTCTTCTTACATAATTGTAGGTTCTATTAATTAAATTTATAGTAAAATTCATAATTCATGTGAGAGAGAGGAGTACTCATTTATGATACTTCCGGAATATTTAATAATTTTCTGGTAAAGACATGTTAAGTTTCATGTACTTACTCAATCTTGAATTGTTGGAGCTTTACTTAATGCACTTTTAGGCCCTCAAATCACGAATGCCAAAGACTTTTGTGCTTGGGTCAACAATTTTGTGGCTTGCAGTGATTTTCCTCTTTGGAAAGTTAGGTGCTAAAGAGAAAAAATAACAGACTTTTGATCCTCTTAGCCATGGATTCTCCAAGCTGTGGTCGAAACTCCAATGCAAATGGGTTTGCTTTTTGCTTTCTTTGTGTGTTGAAAAGAATGTGAGTTCTTGAATTTTTTGTATATGTCATGTTCTTGTTTCATTTTTCCACTTTTTTAACTCTTGTGCAACTAATTTTACTTCTAATTTGGGTTTCTTGGTTAGCTTTTAATGGGCTCAGTAGCTAGTCTTCTGCCATTCTCTCTCTTTACCCTATTATCCATCATTTCCACTCAATGGGCCTGGTTATTGTGGGTTCTCCGTTGAAGTGGAACTTGTTACTTTCAATTTTAATGGCCAGAATTGCCTATTTCTTGGGTGGGTCATTTAATTTTTTGAATGGTCCATTTCGTCATGAGAGAAGTTCTAAGATCTACAAAAGGGTGCAATGAGCTTTGAGCCCAATCCATGAATCAAGAAATTTTGGGCCTTTTGGGTTCATGATGTGGAATTATAGATTTTTCTAGCCTCTGTGCCCAATTTGTGTGGCAAAGAGATTTGGGCTGACGAGTTGTGGATTGTTAAGCTTGAGTTCGTGTATTGATGAACTTTAGGCCCAGTATATCAAAAAAAAAAAAGAATCTTTCTTGACCAAGGCCCAACTTTTGTAGACTAAAAAATCTCTTTAGGCTTCTTTTGGGTCTTTAACAGACTTCGCCCATAAAAAAAATCTTTTACACCATTTTACACCACCTAATAACTTTTTATTAGATTGATATTTACAAATTTTCATTTTTGGATTAGATATTTTCTAATTAACACATGTGTCAAATTTTGTGTCAACTAAATATTGTTAACCATGTCATCCATCAAATATTTGAATTTCAAGTTTTCGAATTTTAAAACTATGCATAAATAATAAGTTTTGGATTAAGTAGTAAACAACATTCAATTGACATGAAATTTGGTATTCTTGTTAAGAACATAGAGAATATGTAATTCAACGATACTATTTTCTTAATATTGATCTAATAAAAAGTTATTAAATGATATAATATGGTATAACTTTAAGATATATTATACCACTCAATATTTTTTTTTTATTGAATTGCGAATTTAAAAAAATCCACCATTGGTTACATTATCTCTTATACTCTTTGTACTCACAAATTTTTAAAATGATCAAAGATCAATAACCATGTTACCAATCAACTTTTTATTTTTTTATGTTTTTATAGTTTAAAATTATACATAAAAAATGAGTTAATCAATTAAATAGTAAATAACACCTGATTGGTATGAAATTCAACATGCATGTTAAACATATAAAAGACATGTAATACGGTAGTGAAATTTTTTAATTATTAATCCAATAAAAAATTATTAAGATGTGTAACATTCCGTAAAAATACAATCAAAACTAATGAGCTATAATTTTAATGGGAAAAGACAAAAAAATCTAGTTTTTTTGACATTTTTTTTTTCTAATTCCCATAAAAAATACTATCAAAACTTTCATAAAATTATTCATAAACAAATGCTCTAAAATGCACCAGTTAATCAAATCCAATTTATAAATTTGAAAACATGAAATTACTCTTTGTTTAAGATTTAAATTTCTATTAATAAGAATTTCTATAAGTTGATTGGCTTTGTGAATGACTGCATGCTCTTCCATATTTGGATAAGAACCTAGAAGATCTGAACCTAAGACTTTGAACATTGTGCTTTGGTGGCTTTGACTGCAAAACTTTTCATAATACGACCTGTAAATGAGATCACATCCATTTCATCTATTTATAACTTTGACAATCATCAATAGAAATATCAAATATGTCACTTGAAATTTATGAACGGAAAGTGAAACTATATGACTTATAATCACACCTACTCAGTTTTTTATTATTTTAATTCACCCATTGTTTGACACCAAGGCAAAAACTACTAGCTTCCAAGTTTCACGTTTAACATAACAAGGAGCCAAACAACGTTTTTAACTAAAGAAAAGGACTTTGTCCTGTATTTTTTTATGTAGTGCAACAACTTAACAATAACACACCAGAGTTCGCACCCAATTACCTGAATAATCTCCCTTTTGTTTTGTAACGAAGAAATGCATGTCAAAGTTAACATTTTATTTGTCATGGAATTAAAATTATAGTAGGAGTCACATTTTACACTAAGTAGTTTTTTTTTTTTTTTTTTATTTATATTTGTAAAAATTTTTAAAGAGGAATCGTTATTCATCATTTTGAAGAATAGCTATTCATAAGGAATTATTACTTCTTGTAATAAAAATATAACTAAATTAAAGAATAACTAAACCATATGAATAACTATTATTTTACAGTGCCTATTATAGTCTACCAAACATGCCCTTAGTGACTTTTTGAGGGTTTGGCTTGAAGAACAAAGCATTTAAAAAAGAAAAAAAGAAAAGAAAAGTAAAAGCACGTGTGAGATATATTGAGAGGAGGTTATCTTTATTTTTTGCACATGATCTGCATGATATAATAATATTCTCTACAAGGTTGGTACTTATATGAATCATCTAATTAATTTATGCATTGTCAAATTGAACTAATGATATTGTCTTATAGAATAATCTAATAGATTATTGACAATGTCAATACTAGATTATTGACATTGTCAATAATCTAGTAGATTATTCTATTAAACAATATTATTAGTTAAAAATATTAAATACTAGTATTGGGTATAAAATATAAATATATGCATATACATATATACTACAAAATGCAAGGACCCCAACAAATTAATGTTTCATTTATTAATTAGAATATAATTTAAGTTTAAGCATGTGCTTTGCTTTACCCCAAATTCTTGACTATTCTCTGTTGGACCATTTATATTAGTTATTTTTTTTAATTTATATATTTTTCTAAAAGTCTAGTGACATTAAAAAAAATTACATTTTCAACAATAATTAAAGTGACTTATTGTAATTAGTAAATATAATAAGTGTGACATTGATGGTGGTCTGCACCAATGTGATGAAAAAGAATTCTCACAATTTGAAATGGATTTATTTCAGGATTCAAATTAATAATCACAAATCTAAATACGTAACCAGAAAAATCAAATCAATACATTCATTTAGAAATATAATAAATTGCAAAATCCATCCAATTTTGAAAGTGATATTATTCAACAATCATTTTTCATCTTGAAAGGTTGTCTTTACTCTTCAACAACATCCATACATATATTCACTTTGAAGCTAAATGTTTTTTTTTTAGCTACGTAATTAATTTGTGTATCCCGATAAGGAGAAAGTATATATTCATACATTCAAGCTTGTAAAGCCTACATAGTTGTGAGTGACCCCCTTTTGTAAGATAATGTTCGCAATACAAGAAGACGCAAAGACAATGGGACACGGGTGTCAATTTAAGTAAAGTTCATTGGCACTTGAAGCTTGATTGATTCACTAGTATGGTACCAACAACTTCACACCGACACTAATTTTGTCATCCCAAAGGCCACAACCATTATCTGGACCCTCACTCTGTTAACTTCTATAGGCAATTACTTTTTGTTTTGTTCCTTTCTTTTCTTATGGCTGAGAAAGGTCCTGACCATGCATGTTGATATGAAAATATATAAAATAACAAATAAGTGATGGATATGAAAGTATCCTTATTGGGTTGCTCATCACAAACTCTCATGTATTCCAATCTCCAAAATGAAATAGTCTCATGCATTTTGTGGCGGCTTGGTGAAAATGGCACGCTTGAAAACTCAAGAAGGGCACGTGAATTGAATGAATGAGAGGGAAAGGTTATTATGAACTGTTTTAAAGGCTTATAGCATATATATTCAGGCCATTGCCAATTGGAACCAATATATAGAAGAATAAATGGGTAAAGTACAGATTGTGTGCCATACATATTCTGCATGTGATGAAATTATACATTTTTTTAGAAAGAAGGTTATTTTATTGTTTCACATTAAACACGTTATATAAAATGTGGACATTGTTTGAAAAGTTTCATATATAGTAGTGTGAAATAATAATTATCATATATAAATTTGTTATTTTTTTAAAAACGTCAACAACAACAGCAGCAGCAGCAGCAGCAGCAACAACAACAACAATAATAATACTAATAAGTCACTCACCCATATACAAGTCCAAATAAAATTTATGTCGGGAAAAAAGCCATAAACAAAGATGAACAATAAGTCTTGATGAGGTACAAAAAAATTTTACGAGTGCCAAGGTAACAAATTATTAGTAGGTACAAAAAATGATATTAGTGGTAGGTTAATATGTGAATTAATATATAAAACCTTGTTAATTTAATTGTTGTTAAAAATATTGTAAAAATCACTATCTTTACATTACTCCAATGATCAAACCATTAACCTTCATTTAGGAGTTCATAAAGGAATGAAACAAAATAATCATAAAGGAATGAAAATTGTGAGTTCTAGTTAACTTAACCAATAAAGTCTTTGATGGTTAAATAAGAGATCTAGGGTTCAATCTCTGCCTACACCAAAAATCAATTGGTGTCTTGATTTGATGATAAAGAACTATCCTCAGATGTGGATGCTATAGGTTGAAATTCTCTTTAAAAAAAATTAAAGGAATGGAAATGAATGGAATGAATTTAAGTAATGTAGTTTAGGTGTTTTAAATTAGAGGAATAGAAAGAAATAGAAGGTAAGTAATTTTGTTTGGGAGTAATATAGAGGGAAATGAATGAAATCATTTTATAGTAATGTTACTATTAGATCCCTATTTTAAAATAAAGAGCTGATTATATAGGGTATTTTGAGAATTTTAGTAAAAATTTCATTAAATCAAATTTTATTCTCTCCGATTCTTTCCAATTTTGGGGTAATAAAAATTTGAGGTTTTGGAGAAATGGAGAGAAAATGGTATTTCATTCTACTCATTCAATTTCCTTTCACTTAAACTCCCAAACAAGCAGTGGCAGCTCTAGGAATTTTATTTATGGTGATCACTAAGAAATTTAAATTGCCACAATGGTTTTCTTGGTACCATTTTTAAGGAAAAATGAAATTAGAAATTATTTTTATTAAATAGGTTGAATGAGCAACAAATTTTATCTTTTTGTTTTATAATAGGTTTTTTGTTGAATAATTTTTTCACTTGTTGTTGTTTGGTCTTATATTGTTTTTGTTTGATTTATGTTTTTTTGTTATTTGGGCTAATATTTATTGTTGTTATTTAAGCTCGAAAAAAAAGGGATTAAGAATTATGTTTGGGAGCATAATTAATTTTGAAGTAATGCTCTTTCCACAACATTTCTATAATAAATCTTATACAAAAAACTATTATTAATGAGTAAAAAAATAATGTTAGTATATGGCCCAAAGTAGAGTCAATAATAGTTTTTCACATTAGATTTGTTGTGAAATTATTGTGAAAATGTTATGAACGTAACAACACTACTCTTATTTTTGTTAAACTTAAATTTTTGTAATTCTCAAGTCAAGATATTCAAAAATTTTATTAGGATAGTCACAATCGGTTAATTTAGCATATAATATATTTTTGGTTAGTGTGTATATACATTTTTTTTAAGTCAGGGTGGTCCAATGACCACCCTAGCTTGCATATAGAGCCGTTATTATAATTGAGGGAATGAACTTGCTATTCTCTCCATTAAACTCCCAAATAAGATAAATGAAGAATATTAAAAAATTGTTATTTTCATTCATTTCCTTTCTCGCCTCCCAAATGAGCTGTTAATGCACGACTATGCAAACCAGTGCCCTAGAGTATCATTTTAAAAGTTGTAAATTAATAGAGGTCCAATCCTTAAAAGAACTTGGTACATATATAGAACCGACAATCATAGGACTAACAGTGATATTGCCCAGTTCGGAAACCTGAAGTGCGCTTAATTTACTATAAACTAGTTAGATTCCGTACATTTATATTTATTTATTTTGTAGCTTTCTTGCTCTAATGCTTTTGTTCTTTAATTAATTGAGATTTCCTATGAACCTAGCTATAGGTGAAACGGCAATAATTTTTTTTGTTATCCCTACTTGACATTAGTTTATGAAAAATGTTTAAACTATTACCAATTGTCTTACCAATGTTTACAAATTGACAAACTCAGTCCATTGTTTATTTTTTTAGGTTTAACCCTAGCAATTTGTTATTAAGAATCTTGTAGTTTAATGGCTTAACCTATTCTCTTATATTAAAAGAATCAGAGTTTAAATCTCCTGAACTAATGTACCCCTTCCCATTATGTAGGCATCAAATTATCAAAAAACTCCAACAATTTTTTAAACCAAAACCATTAATTTTGTTTTATTTTTGTTAGGGTTTTGTTCAATATGCATTAGGGTTAATGGGTTATTAACTTATTATGGTATTCAAGGTACCAGGATGCCATTATTTCCGTTTTTTTTTTTTATTTTATTTATTTATTGTTTATTTAAAACTCTCTTTACTTTTCTTTTTTTCTTTTTCATTTTGGGTAGAAAAAATATATTTTTTTGGTTTCTCCTATTTTATTTTGACATCATCGGGGAGCTTTGTAATGCATGAACTAATCTGTAGGACTGCGAAAAATTCCAAAGTTTGTATTTCACTTTCCACAATCAAATTAAGTCAAGGTTTTAGTAGCTAGGTTTTATTGGTAGTAGGTGTGTACCATGCCATGCCAGGTTCATAATTTGATGATTTACATCACAGCTTATGCATGCATGCGCAAATATATATCTATTATGATTGGTATGGCAATTAGGTCGGATCGGGCTAGATTTTGAAGGAATTAGTAATTTAACATAGTATTGAAGTAGAAAATCATAAGTTCACTCTTATAAATTTGGTGACTTACTATGATTTATATTTATGTAATTATAAATTTAGAATTGTGATAACATAATTGGATTAATCAATAATTAATCAATAGATGCGTTGTACAACCAACTCTGGGGGTCTATATCGATGATTTAAAAACAAAAAACAAAAAAACTATGTGACATTTTCTCCTCCAAGTTTGGACAAGTTAACACGTTCGGGTCCAATTTTATCAGGTCTAATTAAATGATCGCTTTCCTGGCAATAAATAAATACTCAAAAATTGTCGCTGAACCAGCAAGTTGAGCAGCGAATAAACTTAGAGAGAAACTGAGCCAATTGAAGAAAAGAGGGAACACCTAAGGCTAAGGAAATGTCAGAGTCGAAACGGAAAACGGAAACTCGATCATTAATATCTCAGATTGAGACTTTCATCTATACCCAGTTTGATTATTATTTTTTTCGAGTGCTTCAAACTTCAACAGCTTGGTCATTCATACCTTGAGGGGTCTTAACTCACCTTGCTGCTGCTAGCTTGTGAAAGGGATTGTGACGTATAGAAATTTTGTTTTTGTGCGTACTATAAATGTCTGAAAACAGCATTCACCTACAATTGTCAAACTGGTGTATTAAATGGGGGTTGATGCTACTACTGCTACATGAAAGCTAATTATGGTCATTAATATAAATATACCTAACTTGCTATAAATAGGATTTTAATGCTATCAAGCTCTTTAAAGTTGCCCATCTGCCTTTTCCTATGAGTTTGATGTTTATTTTTAGGAAAATCGAATACATAAAAATATTGCAATTTTTAAGTCGGTCAGGTTTGAGTCCATAGTCTAGTTGTACTGAATCCAAAATAAAATACTTTAAAATATTGCAATTATTTAACTCGGTCAGATTTGAGTCCAGAGTCCAATTATACTGGACCCATCAAGATCTTGACATGTGTCAAGATTCTGATGAGTCCAGTACAATTGGACACTAAACCCAGGCCAAATCATTTCTTAACATGGGTTATCAACTAATCAAAGTCAAAATAAAAGTTGAAGACCCATTGCATTGCTCAAGTTTTTTAGGATTTTGTTAATAGATGTATTAAGGGTATTTGATAGTGAACTATAATTTTTATGGGAAAAGAAAAGAAAAAACTAGTTTTTTGATAATATTTTCCCTCTTTTCCATAATGAGGGAACCTTCAGTCAGGTCCTGCGTAAAGAAGGCCCTTTACACCACCAATAATGTGCCGCCACATCATATTTCCATTGACCTTACAATACACTTTTGCACACACGTATAACTCAATTAAACACAAAATTCTCAAACACCTATCAAATCTGAGAAGCTCCAACGCCTCTCATCTCCTCGTACCACCGGACCTCCACCCCATTACTGGAGCTGCCGCACACATTGATCAAGAGCTAGCACCATCGCACCGGTTCCTCCTTGTCGGTCAAGGTTTGAGCTTTGAAACCCAATTCATTTTTCCACTCCTTGCCAAATGTTTGAGCTCCTAAAAGAGTTCTTGCTAGAGATGGTTCTTTAGTGGCTAATGGTTCTGTAGGGATGTGTTTGATGAATGACAGTGAAACATTGGGTGGTAAATTGAAGAGCAAGAACTCTAAAACATTGGGTTTCGAATACGTATTAATGACAATGACTATCACAATTAAGGAAAAGAAGATTAAGAAAAAAAAAATGACGCAGAGGTGGGTTTGCAGCAAAAGCTTCAAGAACTTTGTTTTTTGTGCTTAAAATCGCAAAACCCATGTCTCAAAAATTTTGTGGAAACAATAAAGAAAGAGAAAAAAAAACATTAAATATTGAAACTTTGAGGTGAGAATCAGCTTAAGATTGATAAAAATCTAATGGGCTTGTTTCAAAAACTTCGAAGACTTTTGCGGACACAACAAAGAAAGACTTTCTCTTTCTTCCTTCTGCTTAAAATCAAATGGGTTTATCGAAAAAGCTAAAGACTCTCTCTTTTAAGCATAAAATCACAAACCCATGTCTCAAAAAAAAGGGGGGAGAAGGAGAAGTAAGCCGGACCCAAAATTCCATTAAGTTTGCAATACCTTGATGAGAATCCGGTGTGGCGATGCTAGCTCTTGACCAATGTGTGCGGCGGCTCCAATGGCGGGGTGGAGGTCCAGGGGTACGAGGAGAGGAGGAGATGAGAGGCATTGGAACTTCTCAAGTCTGATAGGTGTTTGAGAATTTTGTGTTTAATTGAGTTATACTTATGTGTGCAAGGGTGTATTGTAAGATCAATGAAAATATGACATGGCGGCACATCATTGGTGGCGTAAAATTGCTTCTTTACTCTAGGAACTGACTGAAGGTTTTCTCTTTCCATAAAAATACTATCAAAACTCTCATAAAATTGTTCATAAACAAATGCTTTAAAATGTACCCGTTAATCAAACCCAATTTCTTATTACGAAAACATGAAATTTCTATTTGTTTAAAATTTAAATTTTTATTAATCAGAATTTCTATAAGTTGATTGGCTTTGTGGATGACTGCATGCTCTTCCATTTTTGGACAAGAGCCTAGAAGATCTGAACCTAAGATTTTGAACACTGTGCTTTGGTGGCTTTGACTGCGAAACTTTTCTTAATACGAATTGTAAATAAGATCCTTTCCATTTCATCTATTTATAACTTTGACAATCATCAATAGAAATATCAAATATGTCACTTGAAATTTATGAACGGAAAGTGAAACCATATAACTTTTTTTTTTATGAACGTGAAACCATATGACTTATAATCACACCTACTCAGTTTTTTATTATTTTAATTCACACATCATTGTTTCATTGATTGGTTAAGTTACATCCCTTCCATCCATTATAACCTTATTATTAATTTCTAGTAGAAGTATGTCAATTGAAATTTATTTTATTTTTACACTAATGAGTACATAAAACGTGGCTTGAGGGGAAAAATAATAATTTTTATCTGTAATAAAAAAGGGTAAACATCTGTACAATATATTTTCTTAAGTCATGTATCATGTGTTTACTGATTTGCAATTTTTTGACACATTTTGTTCGACATATGAACTAGAAAAGGGTGCATTAAATTAATATTTTAATATAGATGGTTCAACTAAAATATTAATAACTAAGGGTGTAACTAGAAAAAGGTCGATATTGGAGGGGTTGTCCGGACATTTTGACCTTATTTTAATTGCTCAGATTTGGACTATTATTGAAGCCACAATAATATAATGATTTTCTCTATTATAAAAAAAGTAAAAATAAAATAAAATACATACACTGATACAGACATATTCTAAGTCTATAACTTAGAGTGATTGAACCTCAAAAATTAACCCCCCAGAAGGAGGCCTGTAGGCCATAAGATCATTAGCAAACATCTTACAAGTTACAAGGACATAGTCGTTTTTTATTTTTTATTTAAAGAATAAACATATTAAAAAGAAATGATGTCCAATGATATAAAATAAAGGCAATTCTCAGGTAATTCATATTTTCTGAAATCAATAATAATAGTTGATTTCAATGATAAAAAGAGAGAGGTTTGAACTGCAGAGCTAACTATGAGAGCCTTACACAAAAAATGAAATTGAGCAAAGATTAATCACATAAGATTTGCTTTTATTTTGTACTAGAACCATCTGAAATCAATAATGACTATTGCAAACTTAAGAGTCTAAACACAAAAAATAAAATAGAGAAAATATGAATTACCTGAGAATTGCCTTTATTTTGTATCAGATCCATCTGAAATCAACTATTATTATTGCTACAACCCTACAAGATCTCATATGACAAGTAATCCTTAGGTATTTTCAAAGCATGGAAAATGATGCTATTTTCTTTCACACTCATGGTGCATGAAATCTACTTATTAAACTCATGGTGGAGATCAACATTAATATAAGAGAAAGAAACACCATTTATCTATACTCCAATAATACTTAAAAAATATCCATATATGACACTCTTTAACTGTAACTAAACTTTCCTACACACTTTCACACTTCTTGGCCAGATCTTCATTCATTGCTTTTGGCCTCAATTAATTTATTATTATTTTATGAATCTGGTACTACGGCTTCTTCTTTGGCTTAATACACTAAAGGTGCTTCTCGTTTTGTAACTTGGTTAGGTCTGTTGTTTCAATGATATATATCAACAATGAGTGCTTTTTTGGGGGTCGGAGTGATACTAATAACAATACACATAAACATAAATAACATAAAAATAAAAATCAACATAAGATAAAAACTAATAATCACCTTAAACTTCCAATTGCTGGATGATGTATCTTTGATTATTGAAAGTGAATCTTATTTTGAGTTAAAAGAAAAAGTTTGAACTAATTATGATAATATACTTCATAATTGTAATTGTGTTTTTGAGAAATACACATAAGCTTCCATCGAAATGATATTTCAAACAAAAATGAATAATGAAAATTCTTAAGTATTAAAATAAAAATTCACATGAGATCTTCACTCACTTTAGATACAAGAATTCTCTATGGTTGTAATAGCTTGAATCTCTATTTAGGGCCAAGTTTGGAAGGAGGGGAAGGCTGGAGGGTTGAGTAGAGTTGCCTAAAAAAAATGAAAAAAAGATTGATCAATTATAGTTGAAACATCTTCTAAAGAAAAAAAAAAAGAGTTGAAATGTAGTGGTCAACGGACTTGTAGCTCAAATTGCATCTCCCGGTATTTTTTATGGAGGCTTAAAAATAAAATCCGTCCACCACAACTATCATATTATTGAAAAAAAAAATTGAAATATGGTCTAGTTAAAAATTGAGAATTTGCCTCCATGGTTACAATCAATCGTTGCTAATGTGGATCCTAGTCTATTGGTGGTATCAATAATTCAACATACTACCAAGAAAGACATGGTGAATATATTATTAAGTGGCACACCACTAATGAGCAAAAAAATGATTGCAAAAGATGCACAAAAATTACTAAATTGAAGGTCATATAAGTGATGTAGTTTGTATCATTTAAGTGAGCCATAATTGATTTACCAGCAACACAAGGATATTCACTACAAGCTACCCCTTCTGTAGAGCTTAACAGCTGACTAAATTCGTTGAGGTTTCCACTAGTTGAATAGAAGGTGACGCTCACCTGCCACAAGCCTCCTGGGGACTTAGTGCAGGCTATGTCAATGATAAAATAAATGACACCACGACAATGACCGTTATCTATTTTGTATCCAATTACTTTCGTATCCATTGTAGGTAAAACTGATAATTTGTTTTACACCCTTTAGTAGGACTTTGTCTTGATTGAATGAGGACTCTTCGGCCTCAGTTTTGTGTTTTGTTTTCTACTCTCTGTCTCAGTTCACTTGTAGTTGATTCAGGAGGAAATGACACCGTAAGGATAAAAAATTTGGTCCTCAATGTTGGTGTTTAATGTATTCAAATATATGAAAGATTCTTGTCTCCAAATTATTGAACTTTAAAAATATAAAGTAAATATTGCAATCCTAGTGTATATAATGTAGAATAAAAAATTAACTTTTATCAATAGAATATCTTTTAATGTCTTGGGCGAATTGAATTTCACTCCATGGTTACAACCAATCGTCGCTAATGTAGGTCCGAACCCATATTAGTGGTATTTATTATTCATCATACTCCCATTATAATAAAACCTTTGCCCAACTCAAAAAAAAAAAAAAAAAAAAATCTTCAATATGGGTTGAGCCTAAACAAATCATGGAGGCCGCAATTGTGACTACTTTAAATGATATTTTAATTTCAAAGATGAAATCTTAGTAAGAATTGCCAAAATGGATAGGAAACAATGAAACATCTTGGCCTTTTTTTGCTTCACCTTTTGTGACTTCTTCAATATGGAGGCTATCGAGAGAAAGGAAATGGCTCTAGGGGGTCGTCCAGTTAGTAACATTAATGAGGCAAATGCTTCTCCATAGATGGCCCACCTCATAAACCCCCACCCTTGTAATTTTTAATTTTTAATTTTTATTACCTTTCTATGAATTAATTGAATTCTTTTCTTCAACTTATACTTGGACGAGCTCTAGTTGAACATTAAATATCTTTCGTTGAGATGATGACTTTTTCTAATAGTTAGGTATGTTGTTTCAATGATATATATTACCAATGAATGCTTTTTAGGGGGTAGTGTGATACCAATAACAATATATTTAAACATAAACAACATAAAAATAAAAATCAACATAAGATAAAAACTAATGATCACCCTAAACTTCCAATTGCTGGCTAATGTATTCTTGATTATTGAAAGAGAATCTTATTTTGAGTTAAAAGAAAAATATTAAACTAATGACGATAATATACTTCATGATTGTGATTGTGTTTTTGAGCAATACCCATAAACTTCCATCGAAATGATATTTCAAACAAAAAGGAATAATGAAAACTCTTTAAATATTTGGAAAATAATAAAAATTGACATGAGATCTTCACTCATTTTAAATACAAGAATTCTCTGTGGTTGTAATACCTTGAATCTCTATTTAGGCCCAAGTTTGGATTGAGGGAAAGGCAGGGCGTAGAGTAGAGTTGATTGAAAAGATTGATCACTTAAAGTTGAAACATTTTCTAAAAGAAAAAAAAAATGTTGAAATGTAGTGGTCAAGGGACTTGTAGCTCAAATTGCATCTCCTAGTATTTTTAATGGCGGCTTAAAACTAAAATCCATCCAACACAACTATTAAATTATTGAAAAAAATTGAAACATGGTCTGGTCGAAAAAAAAAAACACTAAAATATTATTTTTGTTCTTAAGTTTTATCAAATGTTCATTTTTCATTCATGAACTATTGAAAATTTTGTTTTAATCTCTAAACTATTGAAAATGCTTCACTCTTTCTCCTTAAACTTAAAAAAAAAAAAAAAAAAATCGATTTTCATACATAAATTATTGCAATTTTTTAATTTTTCATCCATATATATATTTTTTCAAAACTATTAAAAAAAACTCCTTATAAGGTTTAATGATGAAAAAAAAAATTAAGGTTTAGGTACATAATATTTTTGCCAAATCGTAAAGAAAATTTTCAGCCCATTGGGTTGGTTCGATTCAATACTCAACTTATAGGCCTAAACAACGTGTTGGGTCCAAAGAGAAAAACCGAAACAACAAAAGAAAAGGAAAATCACTTCTCTCTTTCTTAAATCTAAAACCCTAAACAAAAACCCCAAAACCACAGCGACGCAATAGTGAAGCAGCGATGGGGAGGAAGAAGAGCGAGAAGATAATTCTGCCACCGGAGCTTCCGCCGGAGATACCTGAAGACAAAGTCGAAGTCTCCGACGAGGACTTACAATTCATCCAACACAATCGCCAATACGCTCTCGGATTTTCCCACCTCGACACCCAGTCTATCACCAAGTCCGTATACACACACTCTCTCTAAACACACTCCGTATTTTTTTTTCTTTTTTTACTTAGAACTGTTAAAGAGATAAAGTGAGAGAGAAAAGACTGAATAGTTTGTGTATATTGATGTATGTAATAATGTACAATAAAGAGCCTTATATAGGCTAGGTATGTGTGCAGTACAAGTAATATGAGTAAACTACAAATACAGTATACTGGACTAAACCCAATGGGCTAATCTAGTCTAAGCTATACACTAACTTCCCCCCTCAAACTCGAGGTGGCAAGGAGGAAGCCAACTGGAGTTTGGATATAAGATCTCGAAGATGACCAGGCGGGTGAGTCTTGGTGAAGATATCAGCAGGCTGGTCAGCAGAGGAGATAGAGAATAACTTGAGATTGCCTTTCTTGAGATGCTGGCGAGTGATGTGGCAATCAATCTTAATGTGCTTAGTGCGTTCATGGAAGACATCATTATGAGCAATGTAAATGGCACTACGGTTGTCACAATAAAGAGGAGTGGTAGTGGGCTGTGGGCTGGGGAGCATCCATGTCAGCCAAAAGCCAGCGGAGCTAGACAAGCTCGCAGGTGGTGTCAGCAAGGGCACGATACTCAGCCTCAGTACTGGAACGAGAAACCACATCCTGCTTCTTGCTACGCCATGATATAAGGGAAGTACCTAACAGGAAATAGAAACCTGTAATAGAGCATTGATCAGTCGGATCACCTGCCCAGTTTGCATCTGAGTAAGCATGAAGCTCGAAAGAAGACCGAGAGGAGTAGTGGAGACCATGATAAAGTGTGCCCTTGACATATCGAAGAATCCGAAGAACTACAGCATAGTGAACAGAACGAGGAGCATCCATGAACTTACTAACCATACCCACAGCATGTGAGATATCAGGACGAGTAACAATGAGATAGATCAGACTACCAACCAACTAACGATAGCGTGTAGCATCAGATATAGGTTCACCATCCAAGGGTGTGAGCTTTGCATTGTATTCCAAGGGAGTGGAAACAGTCTTGTTGTCGGTGATACCGGCTTTGGAGAGAAGATCAAAAGCATATTTAGCTTGGGAAAGATAGTATCCATCAGAGGACGAGGTAACCTTAAGCCCAAGAAAATAGCTGAGAGTGCCTAGATCTTTCATCTCAAAATGCTGACTGAGGAAGTGCAAAAGAGAGCGGATACTTGCAGAATCATCTCCAGTAATAATCATATCATCAACATAAAGAAGAATAAGAGTGATACCAGCAAGGGATCGTCGGACAAAAAGAGCAGTGTCATGAGGACTCGAAGTGAAACCCTGTTGAGCAACAACTGAGCTAAACTTTTCAAACCAAGCTCGAGGAGCCTGCTTGAGGCCATAAAGAACACGACGAAGGCGACAAACTTGACTGCCTGAGTGTGGATAGCCAGGGGTGGCTGCATGTACACTTCTTCTTGGAGATCTCCATTAAGGAAAGCATTCTTCATATCCATTTGATAAAGAGGCCAATGGCGAACAGCAGCCACAGCAATGAGACATCTGGCAGATGTAAGGCAAGCAACAGGAGCAAATGTTTCCTCATAGTCAATGCCATACTCCTGAGTAAAGCCCTTGGCAACAAGACGAGCCTTGTATCGTTCAACAGATCCATCAGCTTTAGTCTTGATCTTGTAAACCCACCTACGACCTACTACAGACTGACCAGGAGGCAAATCAACCATATCCCAAGTGTGATTCTTATGAAGGGCATCTAGTTCTTCATTCATAGCTTGCTGCCAAAGAGAGTCAGTATGGGCCTTACGATAGGTGTGAGGTTCATAGAGGGTGGCAAGAGTAAAAGAGCAGTGATAATCAGTAAGATAAGGGGGAGGAATGCTTACCCGGGTAGAACGACGAAGTTCAGGACTAACAGGTAACTCAGGAGAAGGTGGTGCCACAGGATCCAAGACAGGCGGGTCATGTGCCGGGGACAGAGTCAGAGATGAGTCGTTTAGAGAGGCAGCTGATGTAGAAGAATCCTCTACAAGTTCAGGATAGAGAGGGAGGAAAAGATCGGTAAAAATGGGAGACTCAGAGGAAGAGGATGCAGGAAACTGCTGAAGACTTGTGAAAGGACGATGTTCTCAAAACTCAACATTACAGGAAACACGAAGTCGATGAGAAATGGGATCATAGGAGTGAAACCCCTTTTGAGAGACACCATAACCAAGGAAACAACAGAGACGAGTACGAAGTTGAAGCTTTGTTTGTTCATGAGGAGGAAGAGAGACAAAGCAAGCACAACCAAAAACCCGAAGAGATGAGTAGTCAGGGATTTGACCATAGAGAAGTTCGAATGGTGATTTGTTATGTATAGTGGGTGAAGGAATACAATTAATGGTCTACACAGCAGTGAGTGCTACCTCACCCCAAAAGCGCTCAGGAAGAGAGGCAAAAATGAGAAGGGTGCGGACAACATCAAGAATGTGACGATGTTTTCGTTCTGCACGACCATTTTGTTGAGAGGTGTAAGGACAAGACCGCTGAGGAAGGGTACCATGACTGTTTAAAAAGGATAGGAAAGATTTATCATTATATTCTTGGACATTATTTGATCGAAAGACTTTGACAGTGCGATTAAATTGTGTTTCAACCATTTTATGAAATGTTTGGTAAATAGACACAAGTTCAGACCTATGGTGAAGCAGATAAATCCAAGTATATCGAGAGAAATCATCTACAAATATGACAAAATATCTAGATCCCCCCTCAGTAGGAACCGGTGTAGGACCCCAAATATCAAAATGTATAAGATCAAAAGGTGCAGAAGAAAAAGAGTCACTATTATTAAATGGAAATTTAGCTTGTTTGCCAAAATGACAGGAAGTACAATCAAATTTTTGAAACTGAACTGAACTGAACCTAAATGACCTTGAAAAGCTAACAATTGAAGACGAGATAAGGATGGATGACCAAGACGAGCATGCCAAAGATCAGGTGAGGGGGTGGTAATGGTAGCAGCTGCAGAAACAACTTGTGAAGGAATCTTCACGTCATGAATCTCAAACATGCGACCAACCTTACGCCCTGTCCCAAGTACTTGACCTGTCCGGGGATCCTGCACATCCACACCATGATTAGTAAAGAGAAGATCTACACCTAATTCACAAAGTTGACCAACAGAAAGTAAATTGAGGGATAGCTTTGGGATATGAAATGTGTCACTAAGGGATAAACTAGGAGAAGAGATTGTTCCTTTATGACTAACAGGCATAGGAGTTCCATCAGCAGTGTAAATAGTGATAGGGTGTGCTAAAGGTGCCTTATCAGAAAATTGGGATTCATCAGGAGTCATATGATTACAACATGCAGTATCAAAAAACCAAGGTTGTTTACCTGAGGTGACAGAAAGGGCAGTAGAAGTTCGGGATAAAACCTATTGAACAACTGCCTCAATATTAGCCGTAGTAAGTGAGGAAGCTGAAGATGGACCTGTAGGAACTGATGGATCTGGAGGACATACAGCAGCTGCCCGAGGAAGAGAAGCTTTATTCTGTTCTTGCATAAATTTCTGCAGTTTGCGACAAACTGAGATATCATAGCCTTTAGCACAGCAAAACTCACAGCGAGTACCTTTGGAAGACTGAGAGGTGGGACGCCCAGAGTTTATTCATGGAGGAGCAGTGAATGCAGCAATGGGAGGCTGTGGAGATGGTGTAGCCAATACATGATCAGATGATGACATGTGATGAGTAGGTCGACGGTTCTCCTCAGAAATGAGCTCCTTGATTGCAGCATCAAGAGAAGGAGTAGGAGACCAGCTAAGCAGAGAATCCCTAGTAGGCTCAAAATCCTCACATAAACCCATCATGAAGTGCATGAATTGACGGCGATCCCGATATTTAGCAAAGAGCTCAATGTCCTTGGAACACACTTGTGGAGGATCTGCAGCAGAAAGTTGTTCCCACATAGTAGAAGTCTAAGAGTAATAATCAAAAATAGACTGACCTGTCTCTTGGCGCATTTGATAAAGTTTTGATTCAATGTGGAACTCCAAGCTTGAATCATTAGTACAATTATAGCGATCAGCCAAAAATTTCCAAGCGGCCTCAGCAGTCTCAAGACGAGGAAGAAGATTATGAATGGAGGGAACAGATGTATTGATAAACCAAGACAGGATCTTACTCTGAATACTCTCCTATTCCTCTAGGCATTCTTCATAATCATCTTCAGCAGCTGTGGCTTTGGACTTAGGGTTGGTACTGGCTTAGGAATTGAACCAGTCACATATCTCCACAGTTTACGACCCTTCAGGAAGACAGTCATATTCTGAGACCATGCATGATAGCTAGTGGGACCATCTAACATAATAGTGATAGGACGTATGATATCTCGATCATTTTGTTGAGCCATAATGAGGAAAAATGCCCAAAAAATGAGATTTAGAAACCTCAAATGCAAAAACGGAGCCCAAAATCGGAATCTACGAGAAAAACTGAGCAAGACAGGTCGTGTTGAAAAATTTTGACTTCGGTCAAAGTCAACGGTCAACGGTTAAAGTCAACGGTCAGAGGTCAAAGTCAACGGTCACGGATCAGCGATGACGTGGCAGATGACATCACTAGGGCTGACGTGGCAGTGACGTCACTAGGGCTGACGTGGCAGGACGCCGAAAGTCCCTAGCGCGTGGAGCGAGTGGGGCGCGTGGTACCGGCGCGTGCAGTGCGTGTAAGGACAATGGTGGTGCGTGGAGGCGTGCGCAGCGCGTGTTCGACACTTAGAAACTTTGGTCAGCGCGTGCGGGCGCGTGCAAGCTTGTTTCTGGCTGTTCTTGGTCAGGTTTTGCTCGAGTTTGGCTGTTCTGTCACTTTATGTCTTTGCTTTGACAGTAGAATGAACAGAACAGTGAGTTCCGAGAGGTGCACGAACTGTGGACGTGACGGCGGTAACTCACTTTTGACAGTGGCTACTGGATGAAGGCGAGGGCAGCGGAAGAACGCCAGAGATGTCCACAGGAACCAGAAAGTCAGAGGAATGGCTCTGATACCATGTTAAAGAGATAAAGTGAGAGAGAAAAGACTGAATAGTCTATGTATATTGATGTATGTAATAATGTACAATAGAGAGCCTTATATAGGCTAGGTATGTGTGCAGTACAAGTAATATGAGTAAACTATAAGTACAGTATACTGGGCTAAGCCCAATGGGCTAATCTAGTCTAAGCTATACACTAACAGGAACTTCAAGAACGTACATTGTGTCCATTTTCAAACGTCATTTTTTCATAAATTCTGCAGTTGTCCTAGCTTTTTCGCTTCTCGAAATCTAACTATTCTCCTTGTTGCACAGTTTTTATACCTTCAGAAGATTTCATTTGCGAACTTGTGTCAATCAAAGCGTGTATTTCGGAGAGTCGTCAAGGTCGAAGGCAAGAACATGATTGTGAAAAAATATGATATCATCGAAGAAATATGATATCCACACAATTGCTACTGGAAGTTGCTGTTGAAGCATGTAGTTGTGAACTGATCATCAAATGTTATCTGCAATTTCTTGTTAGTTTGAGTCGTTGAATAACGTGGGAAATTATCTTTATCAATTAGGAAGTCTTTTTTGAGCAAGAGTTGTAAGTGATAAAGGAAGCACAGAAACTCAGGAATTCAAAATAGATAAAACAGAGGACAACGGCTAGTTTTTCATAACGGTCACTTTGGCCTCCAAAACGGTGGCATGTGTTAAAGGATTTGCTGATACGATGCCGTTTACACTTAAAGAGAACGACACCGTTTTGTAGCTCTTCATCAAGTCCAAGTCTCCTTCCATACTTGCTCTGTTTTACAGCTCACGTGTTCAAGCTTCTGTGCTTATCTTCGTAGTTATTTCTGGCTTCATATGCCAGCTGTACTTCACCCAAAATATCTATTAGAGTTTGTTATTCGTTTGTTGTAATTCTGTTAGAAATAGAACCTTATAAAAGGTTCTAGTCGGGAACAAATAAAAATTTTTGTTTGGAAGGTCAACTTATGATATTAATTTATTAATTTATACAAATTTTCATAAACATACATCATTAGACTGTCTCAAATATTTTTTTAAGAACACCATTGGACTAGCTCAAATATTTGGGGGTCTGAATTTCATTTTTGTAAGCTAATAATTAAAATGTTAAATATTTAATAGAGTATTAAAATATTTTTAAAATATTTGGGGACCATGGCCCCCACTCATACATGTAGCTCCACCGTAATCTATGCTATATAAATAGAGATTTGTATAGTGAATTAACCAAAAAAAAAAAAAGCTTGAAATACTATTTCAGAAAATTTCTTCTCATAAATCTCACTCTCTCTGTAACTAATTTCTGCCATTGTTGTAAGGCACTTCAAGCTCAAAATCTTTCAGTAAACAAGGTGCTTATCTTTATTTGTTGCTTAGGTTGATTGGTTTTTTTATTTATTTATTTTTTTTTTTTATGTTTCATTATTTAGTTGTTTCTTTCCACTTGGAGTTTCTAAGTCTATAAATGACTTAACGCTTTGCAAAATTATATCAATCGGAAATTTATCACAGATGTTAGTCTTTTGGGATGTTTGGTTTTTTCTTGAATTAAAATAATTTTTCTCTTACTTTTGCTAAGATTGTTATGACATTTCACCATAGCTACCTACAGTAGTCGAGGCCAAGGTGGTCGTAAATTGTAACACCACCAATGCAATTAATTATGTCTGATCAAAGTATGAAAGTTACGTTTAACGGCTTACTACCAATTTTTATCAATTAAACAAGTTCAAGTCAAGTAGTTAATTAATCGATTTCATTTGTTATATGGACAAAACAGTGAAAGTAATCATAATAGGAAAAATTGCACTCAAAAGACGAGGAATTGTTCACGAAGTGATAAAACAGCCAGGAAACACTAAGGTTCTAGCCCAACTTATCAAATCCATTATGAAAAGATTGTGATACAATGAAACTTACAAGACCTCCAATACATATAATTTTCCTTGTATCTAAGCTCTTTATTAGTTTTTGACATTTTGTAACGAAGTTGGGACCGATTCACTTTTTATTCTGAGAGATCATGTCATAGGATAATCCTACAATTGTATCAGCAACAACCACTTCATCGCTAAAAGAAATCTTATTTTAGCGACACAAATGTCATTGCTAAAAAATTTATTGTCCTCGCTAACGTGTTCCCTCCAATTCCCCAAAAAAAAAAAAAAAATCCCTCCACATCATAATAGCAACAACCTTTAGCGATGACATAACATATTTTTTGGTCATTTTAGTGATGACTATGAATTATCGCCACGAATGTTACATTATTAGCAACAGCTTTTGGTCGTCACTAATAATTTGGTTGCAAAATTTCAGATTTATTGTAGTATATAAGTAATAAATTTTGGGGTTAATTACATAATAGTATAAATTTACCTAACTTGTACTGGTTGTCTATCTCAGTATTAGAAAGCCTTTCATTTTTAAGTGAAATTCTTAACTTAAAAAAAAATCCTTTGAACCCATAATAGAGAAATAAAATATAAATAATATTCCACCTTATTTTAAGTTTTCCTACATTAATACATCACTAATTTAATGCACGAATGACCTTTTATATTTTATATTGGTCTCAAGTACATCTACATCTATACTCAATAAAAAAAAGGACAGTTGAGGTGCTTGTGTTTGGCAAAAACGATAGAGGAATGGGTAATGGGTTACACGGCAGCTTCAATTTGTAGAGCTTAAATTACACTTAAGTGTGTATATGAGTTAAAAAATCTGTGGGCCTTTTTTGGTTTTTTTGTCATTTACTCTACTGCAACATGTTTTGTTTGTTTTATGAAATTACTATGTTGACTCCTAAGTGCAAGGGTGGGTTAAAAGTCTTTGGTGGGTCTTTTTGACTTTTTGTCTATCGACTCTAGAATGTAGATGCTTCTTGAATATTACCTTGGCGAAAACCACATTTTAGTCCCTACATTTTCACCCGATTCCCATTTTGGTCCCTACATTTTTTTTTCACCACTTTTAATCCCTGTCCTGGAAAACGCCTTCCATTTTCGTCCTTTTCGTCAGTGCCCTAACGACACTGTCTTACGTGGCAAACAGAATCATTAAAATAATAATAAAAAATTTTAATTTATCATTAAAAAATGCCACGTCAGATTTAAATTAAAAAAAATAATTTATTAATTTAAAAAAATCAAAAACAGAAATAAAAATCAAAAAACACATTTATTGAGATCAAAATGTGTCTAAAACAAGAACAATAAGAACACAATATTGAACTCTAAAAAACACAAACCCAGATTTAATAACACAAAATTAAAATCTAAAAATCTCAAACCCAAAAACAACCAAACAAACACAAACACAAAAACACAAACCAAACACAAACCAAACACAAACACAAACACAAACACAAAAACACAAACCAAACACAAACACAAACACAAACCAAAACCCAGAAATTGATGCTCTCTCGTCCCTCTGGGTTTGTGAGTTTTGGAGCAAAAAAAAAAAAATTTCCTCCACAAATCCAAACAAAACATCAAGCATTTCATTTTCACCCCCAAGAAAAATTCACTCTTTTTTCTTTTTCCCAAACTTTCCACCGAACCAAACACAATTGAAATGGAGGAGAGAACGTGAAAATTGTGGTCACCGGCGAGAGGATGGAAAGCAGACTCGAGCTCGGAGAGGGCGTGCATTAGGTTTCGGGGACGTATTTCCCACCAAACTTGCCGAAACGGCCGAACGAATCGGGTCACTGAAGTTGGGTGGAAGACTCGTTGTCGTCCATTCGGAGCTCCAGGGTATCACGGGTGGAGATAGTGCAAGAGATAGCGAGCGAAGAAGCAGAGGGGTAGGTGCAAGAGAAATCATCGACGAACTCCAAGATCCGGTGCGAGGACCCCAGATTGCGGTCCAGTTGGAGAGAATCATTGTTGGCGGAGGCGAAATGGTCAATGTGGATGTGGAGGTGGACGGGATCGGAGAGGTAGTCGGCGGCGGCGAGAGAGCATCAATTTCTGGGTTTTGGTTTGTGTTTGTGTTTGTGTTTGGTTTGTGTTTTTGTGTTTGTGTTTGTGTTTGTGTTTGGTTTGTGTTTGGTTTGTGTTTTTGTGTTTGTGTTTGTGTTTGTGTTTGTGTTTGTTTGGTTGTTTTTGGGTTTGAGATTTTTAGATTTTAATTTTGTGTTATTAAATCTGGGTTTGTGTTTTTTAGAGTTCAATATTGTGTTCTTATTGTTCTTGTTTCAGACACATTTTGATCTCAATAAATGTGTTTTTTTTTTTTTATTTCTGTTTTTGATTTTTTTAAAATTAATAAATTATTTTTTTTAATTTAAATCTGACGTGGCATTTTTTAATGATAAATTAAAATTTTTTATTATTATTTTAATGATTCTGTTTGCCACGTAGGACAGTGCCGTTAGGGCACTGACGGAAAGGACGAAAATGGAAGGCGTTTTCCAGGACAGGGACTAAAAGTGGTGAAAAAAAAATGTAGGGACCAAAATGGGAATCGGGTGAAAATGTAGGGACTAAAATGTGGTTTTCGCCTATTACCTTTTGTCTCTTTCTTGTCATTTTGCTTTGCTACTGAACTCGTTTATAGGTGCAAATAAAGAACAAAGTGAGAGACAGAGATAAGAAGGGAAAAAAAAAAAAAATCAACTGTGAGCCAACCAATAGAGAAATAGAAGAAAAAAGAAAAAGAGGAAAGTGTTTTGTCATTTTTTTCTCACATGTTTTTTTGTTTATCCACATAGAAGTCAATTTTTTCTCCTAAGTTTATCACCTAGATTAGGTCACTGTTAGGGTTTAGAGAGAAAAAAAAAATGGGAATCATGATTGCTTCTTCCTTAGATTTTACCACCATACATGTTTTTTTACTTATCCATATGCACACACAAGTCAATTTGTTCTCCTAAGTTTATCACCTAGATTATCTCGCTGTAAGGGTTCAGAGAAAAAAAAAATCATGACTGCTTCTACTCTAGATTGTTCTACCATAGCATTCAATTATCAATATCATCACTCAAATCAGTTTTTTTTTTTTTTTTTTTCATTTATATAGATGTATAGATACTTTGTAGGTGCGGAAAGGACCCCTCTAAGCATCCTCATACCTTCTTCCATCCCTTTGAAGATCAGAGCAAAGCTCTCCTTAGAGAAAGTATCTCTTCGATCTCTCTTTCTCCTATCTGTTTCTTGACTTTTCTCATTTGAATTTTGTTTTGATTATTTTCCTAGTTAAGATTATTTTTTAGAATGATTTTCTAATTTGTCCATGTTAAATAGCTCTTATATAGTTGTGATAACATTAATATTACTTGTAGATACATAAGATATGTATGCTCATGCTCTTATTGTTTAAAAGCATGTGAATTCAATTTGCTACACCACCATACATGTTTTTTTATTTATCCATATGCACACACAAGTCAAGTTCTCCTAAGTTTATCACCTGGATTATCTCGCTGTTAAGATTCAGAGAAAAAAAAATCATGATTACTTCTTCTCTAGATTGTTCTATCATAGCATTCAATTATCAATATCATGCCCAAATCTTCTTCTTTTTTTTCATTTATATAGATGTATAGATACTTTGTAGGTACGGAAAGGACCCCTCCAAGCATCCTCATACCTTCTGCCATCCCTTTGAAGATCAGAGCGAAACTCTCCTTAGAGAAAGCATCTCTTTGATCTCTCTTTCTCCTATATGTTTCTTGGCTTTTCTCATCTGAATTTTGTTTTGATTATTTGCCTAGTTAAGATTATTTTTTAGAATGGTTTTCTAATTTGTCCGTGTTAAATAGTTATTATAAAGTTGTGATAACATTAATATTACTTGTAGATACTTAAGATATATATGCTCATGCTCTTATTGTTTAAAAGTATGTGAATTTAATTTGCTGCACCAATACATAAAGGTTCAAATTGATACTGCATGATATTCATTTATTTTAGAAAAAAATCTTACTTTGTTAAATTGATAACCCATTAATTTTATTTATTCATGCAAAAAATAAATTTTGTATAGGCCTTATTGCACTTGACCTGCTATCTTATTCCCATTCTACATGTTTGATTTCAGTAATTAATTTCATATATAATATAGATGGTTATTCTTCAAGGATTGCCGTTTGTTATTGGAGGACAGCTTGATTGTAACTAATAGAATTTATAACTTATACGAGATTTTGATCTATATTTCTATTCAAATGATTTACCTACTGAAATTAAAAAAAAAAAAAAAAAAACTAATTCAATGTTTCTCCCTTCTCCTATTCTCAAATGACTAGGATGCGTACGATTTACAATTCCATTAAGGACATTCACCCCAAGACGAAAAATTGGAAAGTTAAAGTTCTTGTTGCTGAAAAAACAATGCCACGAACATCAAAACAAGGTCTCTGAACATATCAAAGGCTTATATTGATTGATAAAGAGGTCAGAAACAAAAATTAATAATATTATACACTGTCTAGTTTATATAGGGTTATATAAATTAAATTTGAAATTTCAACTTTTGTGTATTTTAGAACTATTCTTGATTTAATTTTTCAGGATATCTGATTTTTTTACATATAGAGTCTAGATACTTTGTAATCCGTATGTTATTCAATATGATAGAACTTTATTTCCGTACATCAATGTATTATTATTCTTAATCTATGCTGTTACTTTAGTGATACAAAAAAAAATGTTCTGAATTACCTATTAATTTTAAATAGAAAGTTGTTGCATTTGAAGTTATACAGTAGCAAGATAAATAACTATTTTTCTCTTTTTAAGTTAGACCAACTGTAGTGTACCCACATGTGATTTAGCTAAAAACAATGGTATATGCTAGAAATTTTTTGTTTGTTTGTCTAGAATACATTTTTAATGCTACAAATCATGTAATTTATATATATAATAATAGGTGAAGCCGAGAGAAACTTAAATTAGATTTCCAAATTAGAGTTCCAATTTTACGCCATATGTCCTAATTATTTATTCTTAAGGAGTTTTATTTCTAACTAAGGCGGGATCATTACAAAAAAAGGGGGAAATTTCTAACTGAATACTGCAAGATCATTTCCGATAATAATACGACAAGAATGATTAAATAATGAAACATAAAGTTTCTCAAAGTAAATATCATGAAACTATATACTATAATCTGTGAGCGCTAACAATATAATTCCAAAGTCATAAAATCTAACATAAAGTAATTTATTACAAATATACCATACTGCCACATAGACTGATCGGGAGATCCACCCATTCATAATTGGCATGAAATTGTCCTCTCTAGTATGTAGTCTCTTAGTCCCATGGGCAACAATCTCACTCATACCTCAAGATTTTACCTCTCCCCCCATGGGCAGCAAGGAGAACGCGTCAAATAGGATAGCTTTTGCATGTGGTCTTTTGACCCCATAAGCAATAGCTTCACTCATATACAATTAAGAAACCTCTTCCCCTCATGGGTAACAGGAAAGAACACTTTATCTAAAGTGAAAAGACATTGACCTAAATCTAATTCCGTTGTCACAAAGACTACGGAAACCAAATTGGATGATCACTAGGAAATCACACATGGCATAGAGTTAAAACAACATAAAGCTCATAGGTTATATGTACTTTCAAATACATAGTTTACATCCAAATAGTTTCAGAAAACCTTAAACAATCAAAACTTCCCTAAAGTTTGTAAGGCTTTTAACTTCATTCTTTGTCCAAAAAGGTTTTTTATCAATTTTCCAAATAATACAAGACAAGATAAGCACCTTTAAATTTTCCAATATACCATAAAATCCATGAATTTCTTATCAAAGATTAAATCAAAGATGCTCATATTTTTCCATGTCAACAATTCATGCATTTACTCAAATGCAAAACCAAATATGATGCACTTTTCATATATAATCATATATAATAGGGTCACGACACAACACTTTTTAGAAAAACATAGTTCTCTAAATAATTTTCCAAATTTTTTTATTCTAGTGACCCAGAAGGGGGTCTTGCATTCCATGAAATTCCACTTCACCTAGGGTTCGTTTGGTTGGAGAAGTAGAAAAGTGGGAGGATGGAAAAGATTTTAATTTCCCTTATTTTTGTTTGGTTGAGAGTGAAAAAGCGGAGGGATGGAAAAAGTGAGTTTGTATAAATTTACTCATGTATCTTTATTAAAAATGATGCCCAACTAAAACCAAAAAAGTGGCAAAAAACCAAAAAAAAAAAAAAAAAAAAAAAAAAAAAAAAAAAAGAAAGAAAGCAAAAAATAAAAAAATAATATGAGCAATGTACAATTAAATCAAAAGAAAAAAGAGGCAACATCCAGGAGGAAGAAGAAAAAAAAAAAAAAGAGAGAAAAGGAGGCAATGTCTAGGAAAAAAAAAAGGCAACATCTAGGAGGAGGAAGAAAGAAAAAATGAAGAACAACAATGTACGAACAAAGTCTATGTGCAAGTGCACAAGGGCATTTTTGTTCGTTAAGCAGCCCCATTTTCTCCCTTCAGTTTTCTCTCCGTTTTGGGAAGAAAACTTTTGGTTGGCCCAAGCAAAAAACATCTAGGCCTCTCCATTTATTTTCCTTTCTCCTCATCTAACCAAACACATTCCAAAAAGTTTTCCTTCCCATTTTATCTCCAAAGTTTTCCATCAACCCTATTTCACTTCCTAACAAACACACCCATAGGGAAGCATATAGGGATGAGCTTATAAGGAATAACCTCTCTTTAATATGTAAAGGCCTTTTTCTTTATTGTTGTTTGTTTTGGGGGGTTTCGGGGAAGAACAAAACTGTGAGGGGTATGGACCCCAAAGCAAACAATATCTACACAATTGAGGTGAGGTCTTTATGAATGGTATCAAAGTCATGCCCTAGATGGAAGTGTGGGCCCCACACGCAAGGACATGTGTGCCCGTTAGGGCTAGATTATAGTGACCCAAAAGGGAGGTCTTGCATTCCATTGAATCCCACATTGCCTATGGAAGCACATGGGGTGGGGTCGTTATATTATCAATTGAGCTAATTGGAACTCACAATACAAATCTCTTTATTACCTAGAATTATATATAATATCAAAATCCACTGAGCTTCTAAAATAGACTAAACCAATGCAAAAGAAGACTTAATAAGATAAATTAGAAGCAGAGTTAAAGAGTTAAACCTGAAGTAAATCAGAAGAGAACTGAAATGGCAACAACAATCAGCAGGCTTAAAAAGGGTGGATCTTTAACTAAAAAGAATTATGAAAAAGAAAAAGAAAGCTTTGGGCCCGTTGGGTTGGGCCGATTACACCCACATCTTAACCTAAAACAAAGGGTCCAAACAAAAAAACCGAAACCCACAAAAAGAAAAGGAAAAAATTGCTTCTCTTTGTCTCTCTTAGCATGTGTTTGTTTAGAAGAGAAATAGGGAGGATGAAAAACTTTGGAGAGAAAATAGAAGAGAAAATGAATTTGTGTGTTGTTTGGTTGGGAAGAGGCGAAAGAAAACTTTTGTGTGGGGTCCAGGCATTTTCCACCTCGGCCCACAAAATCTTTTCTCTCTAAAATGGAGAGAAAACGTTGAGGCCTATTTTGTGGCAAAAATACCATCTCACTTTCTCACATCTTGTGACCTATCAACTTTACTGCCTCTTCATCATTATCTCTCAACATCTTTACAGAAATGTGAACTCCAGGTTCTCTTCTTCTTCTTCTTCTTCTGCTTCTTCTTCTTCTTCTTCTTCTTTTTTGTCTTGCCCAGCTTTTAGTGTAAAGGGTAATTGTATTATTGAAAATGCTAGTGGATAAAGTTTTTTTTTTTTTTTTGAAAATGTCTTCCCAGTTTACGTAACAATGGTCATGTGAATAAAGTTTTTTTTTTTTTTTTAAATGTCTTTCCAGTTAACGCATAATCAATTTTTGTTACCCATAAATTTTAAATTATATATAATAAAAAGAAAATTAATATAAATTTATATGTATTTGTGTTAATTTTTATATTATTTAATGAGTATAAATATATTTATTTCTTATATATTATATAACAAGGACATAATAGTCAATTTATATAAACTAGATTTTCCATCCTCCCATTTTTCTCTCCAACCTAACAAAAGAATTTTCCACCCTCTCACTTTTCCACCTCCACAACCAAACACACATGAAGGAAAACCAAATATTTTCTATCCTTCCACTAATTTTTCATCCTCCAATTTTTCCACTCCTCCAACCAAACGAACCTTTGAACTAAAACCCTAATAGAAAACCCCAAAGCCACAGCAACGCAGCAGTGACCAGTGAAACAGTGATTGGGAGGAAGAAGAGTGAGAAGATAATTCTGCAACTGGAGCTTCCACCAGAGATACCTGACAACGAAGTCGAAGTCTCCGATGAGGACTTACAGTTCGTCCAACAATTGCCAATATGCTCTCTGATTTTTCCACCTCGACAAGCAATGACATAACATAATTTTTTGTCATTTTAGCGATGAGTATGAATTATTGTCGCTAATGGTTTATTATTAGCAACAGCCTTTTGGTTATCACTAATAATTTGGTCACAAAAGGCCAAATTTATTGTAGTATATAAGCAATAAAATTTGGGGTTAATTACATAATTGTATAAATTTACCTAACTTGTACTTATTGTCTGAGTATTAGAAAGCCTTTCATTTTTAAGTAAAATTCTTTACTGTTAAAAAAAATAAAATTAAAAAAAAACCTTTGAACCCTTAATAGAGAAATAAAATATAAATAATTTTTTTAAGTTTTCCTACATTAATATATCACTAATTTAATCCATAAATGGTCTTTTATATTGGTCTCAAGTATATTATATATATGTATTGGAGTGCACATGCCTATTTATATGTAAATTTTGTCCCCATAAAATTAAATTCTGTCTCGCCACTGGGTGTATTCCTTATGCCTGATTTCATTTGCTATCACAAGAGAACTCTGTTTGTTTCTTTGAAAAAGGTTTTTAAATTTTCAAAATGACAAAATTCCGTGTTGTAGTCTGATGTGGTCTGTCGGTGGAGTGTACTAGTGCACTTGATGCGTTTCCTTTTTGGCACACGATGCGAGCACCGTTGGTTTTCTACTTGGGTGGGTGCACCTGCGACTCTACAGGTTACAACAGTCACCTATTAATCATGTGTAGATCTGCCCAACAATTAAGAAACTCACACGAGGGATGATAATTGGGACAATACCTTGATATCAGGCACAATCGGGTAAATCCACACTAACAGTATTCGCCTTCCCTGTGTGGGTTTCCTTGACCATCACGTTGACCATCAAGATGTTGAGGACATGCTAAGGGTGTGTCCGTTTGGAGAGAAAATAGGGAGGATGGAAAACTAATGGAGGAAAATAGACATTTTTCACTGTTCGTTTGGAGAGAAAACTAAGGAATGATGGAAAACCGAGAGGAAAATTTTCCTCCCGAGCCCACAAAAATTTTCCTCCCAATTTGGGAGGAAAATGAAAGGGAAGAAAACATGGGATGGGGGCATTTACTAAAATGCCCCCATCCCACCTTAAATAATGTTGAACCAACTTTTTTTTTTTTTAAACGTTACTGGGTTCAGCAACCCAGCAACGTTTCAGCCTCTTTTTTTTTTTTTTTCAAACGTTACTGGGTTCAGCAACCCAGTAACGTTTCAGTTTTTTTTTTTTTTTTTTTTTTTCAAACGTTGAACCCTTTTTTTTTTTTTTTTTTTTTTTCATTTCAACATTCACTAACGTTGAATCCTTTTTTTTTTTTTTTTTCAACAGAAACGTTGAACTTTTTGTTTTTTTTTTTTTTTTTTTCATTTTAATGTTATTGTTAACATAAGGGTATAATAGTCAATTTATACTCTCCCACTTTTTCACCCCTCCAACCGGACACACAAGAAGAAAAACTAAATATTTTCCATCCTCCCACTTTTCTATCCTCCCACAATTTTCCATCCTCTCACTTTTCCACTCCTCCAACCGAACAGACCCTAAATGACTATGCTAGCGTACAAATGAAGAGATTTGGGAAAGGGATTGTATCATTAGGGTTTTGGAAGCCTGGGCCATAATTATCCTTAAGCAGAAAACTAAAAAGAAGATGTTAAGCTTTGTTTGTTTCGATGAAAAATATTTTTAGGTGCATGAATATATTTTTTGGAAAAGAAAATATTTTCAAGTGTGTGGTTACGTTTCTTAAAATAATAAGAAAAATATTTCAAATGTTTGGTTTCATTCTTGAAAACTTATGGAAAATAATTTCTTTCAAACATATATAATAAAAAATGAGAATTTTAGACCCAAAAAGAGATCATCACTAGCAATCGCCTGTGGCTACCCCTAATCAAAAACTAGTGATGTCTGTGGGGCGTAGTGGTTGGCCAATGAGTTTTGGGTGAGTTGTAAAATGTTATGACTGCAAATAAAATGGTAAAACATTTTACGCTCAAACTGCCTCTAGTTTATGGTCAACTAAAAATTATTTTTAGGCTGACTTGCAATTTTGTTACTCCAAACACCCGCATATGTACAAAGTATTTTTCAAAAACAAATTTTTGTCAAAACAAATGGAACCTTATTGAAGAAATCAAGGGTGAATAGCCCTGGAGGATTGTTCATGCTTCTAAAGGGGTAATAAGGAGTCATACTTGTGTTTTTTAAAATAAAAAGAAAAGGAAAATATAAAAACTGAAAAAGAAAAAGAAAAAGAAAAAGGAAAAAAAAGAAAAGAAAAAAAGAAAAAGAAAAAAGAAAAGAAAAAACACTTGTATTCGTTAACCTACCACTAATTTTTTTTTTTTTTTTTTTTGATGGACATACCACCAAATATTCTTTGCGTATTAAAGATCTGTACCTCACCCGTCCAATTTTAAAGTATGCCTTGATCATATGCCAAAATGGTCATATACCACCGTTTGACAAAATATTTAATAATATATCGCTGTTTTTAAAATATTTAGTAATATAATCCACAACATTTTTGAAACTCATGTTCCAGAAATTCAAGTTTTTTGAAAAAATAGCTTTCAAATTTATAGTGCTATTTTTTTGGAACTTGAATTACGTCAAAAATTTTCCATAGAACTCGAGTTTGTGAAACTCAAGTTACACAGTAAACACGAGTTTTACAAACTCAAGTTTTAAAAAAGTGCTAGGTCCTTAATTATTTCACAATTATTAGTAGATTCATATATATTTTACCAAACTGTGGTACTTAGCCATTTTGGCATTGGATCATATTTGTTAAAAAAAATAATTGGGTAAAAATTTCAGGGTTTCCAAATTGTTATTTCAACACCTCCTACTAGAACTTTTCTTTTAGTCCCTAGAAAATGAGAGAACCAGAGTTTTTCTTTATTGATAAATTCAAAAACTACAATGAGTACAAATATTTGAACGTCTCTCTTAAAAATATCATGATATATTAGTTGAGTTAGAACTTACAAGGCTCTTGGCAACATGAGAGAATCCATGTTAAAGCAAATAGTTATCATAGTTAAAATTATTATTAACAATTGTTTTCCTTTAACGATTTCTCAGCATGGTTTTCAAATCCGGACCATTCATTGAACCGTAAAAGGGAGAGGTTCAAGATTTTTGAAGTCGAACCGGGGTCGAACCATGATGACATCATAATTAATTTTAAAACATAGAAAAATTAACTAAAATAGTTCAATTAAAACTATAAATCCATATTTTAACTATGTCTAATATATTCATCTCAAGCCCAAATATGAAATATCTATCTAATAATAATAATAATAATAACCATTTAAAAAATAAATAAAAGCATCAATTTGTACTGGCAAGTGGACAAAAGAATTGTTATGTTATATCCACAACATTTTTTGCAACATTTTCATAAGAATCAGATCAAAATCTTACGTAGAAAGTTGTTACTAGTTCTAATTTGAACCCTCAATTGAAATTATTTTTTTACTCACCAATATATTTTTTTACTCACATCAAAATTTATTGTGAATATATTGTGGTAACATTTTTTAGTGGTCATTTCGTAACATTAAAGACCACACGTATGAATCCAACAAAAAAATACCACATGATTACATAAAAAGAAATTAAAAAAACTAAGGAATAAAGATGAAAGAGCACCACACATTTTCATACGAACCCATTTATTACTCAACTCTCAACTACCCATTTACTTCACACTTGTCACATTCACATTTTCCCATCAGAGCATTTACTCTCAACCACCCATTTACATTTTCCCATCACATTCACACTTTCCTATCAGAGAAAAGATACATTTTCCCATCACATTCACACTTTCCCATCAGAGAAAAGAGAAGAGAGACGGATTGAGAGAGAAGAGAGACGGACTGAGAGAGAGAAAAAGAGGAGGAAGACGGCTCACTGCTCAGCACAGATAGAAGGCCGGTCGGTGGAGATCAGCGTCACTACCTCGTCCGCTGCCCCACCGCTGCTCGTCCTCCTCCCTACCACCAGATTGGGTTAGATCGGTTGCTTCTTCTTCTTTCTTTTTTTTTTTTTTTTTTCATATTTGCTTGTTTTGATTCAACTTTATTGTAAGGATTGGGTTTTGTTTTGTGTTTTGTGTTTGGATTATGTGAATGTGAGAAGTTTTTTGAGAGTGAAGCAAAGAGACCGAAATAAAGATTAGATGTTTTCTGGGTCAGATCAGACGTTTTATAATTTCTTTTTTACTTTTATTCAAGTTCTTTACTAGTGATTTTTTTTTTCCCGACCAAGAATAGCAAATATTCCTGTGTGGTTCCATTTGAGGCTTTCAAATTTTTTTTTTTTAAAAGGGGCTATAAGAACCGTGAGAACCGTTCACGGTTCTCAGAACCGTGAGGTCCGACTGCGGTTCGCACGGTTCTCTGTTTTTTTTCATAAAGCGGTTTTTGGAGCTTAAAGGACCGTAAAAGTGAACGGTTGGAGGTTTTTCCGGTCGGGCCGTACTGTCTGATCCGGGTTTCAAAACCATGTTCCTCAGCTGAAAAACCAACCTTGAGTTATGTTTCCTGTCTATGTAGACATCTTTTCAAATTCTTCAAAGTACTAATGTCTTTAGCCAAATTTTGTAAGCAAATACGTCACCTTTTTAGTAACCATAGCAATGTCTTTCACTGTATATCCTTCTTTAATTCGAATCTTTTTAGTTGCTGTTTTATAATATAACCAAGCTTAACTTACATCGCATCAACCCCCAAGGCCCTTATAGTGATAAGTTCTTAGTTGATTTTTCAATTTTATTACACTTTTCCTTTTCTCTGCTAATCTCACCTCCTCACTTCAATCCTTTTTGGTCTACCGTTTCAATTTGGTTTGAAGATTTCTCCAAATCTTGGGTCCGCTTATGAAAACTTTTAATAAGGTAACATTGAAATTTTCTCTTTAGTTTCTTTAATTTCCATTAGTGGACTTTGATTTCACTTGATGTTGATGGAATTTCAATTAGAAATTTAGGCTGTTGAAGGGAAATGAGAGCATGCAATTTTTTTTTTTTTAATTGCATGTACGTAGCCTGCTAGAACTTAGAAGTTAGAACCGAGAATTCCCATTTCAATGGGGCTTTTATATATAAAATTTTAGGAGAAGATATCCAATTAGTTCCTAAAATTTAGTTTAAGTTCTATTTTAGTTCTGAAAATCTAAAAAGTTCTCTTTTATCTTAAAAAAATGTAAATGTACCAAATTAGTCATTCTGTACGGTTTCTTTGTAATGAAGTGCCAAGTAAATTTGTGCAATTTTTCCAAGTAACCAAGAATTATAATGGAAAGGTTATGGAATGACTACTTGTGCTGCTTATAAACTTTTTAGGATTAAAAAGGAAAATTTCAAATTTTTAAAGAATTTGTCTCAAATTTTTGGGACCAAATATATATTTTACCTTAATTTCAAGGTGTGGGGTTGTTTAGAGTTTAGACATATAGGGTTTAGTTAATGGGTGCCTTTAGGGCATTTGTTAATAGACAATTTTAAGAAAGTTTTGTTACAATTTTTATGAAAAATATAAAAAATTAGTTACTTTTTTTCTTTTTTCATAAAAAGTTTTAAAAAATTTATAAACCAATGTCCTCAGGACACCATTAACTTTTCTCTTACATACTCATATTGTAGTTGATTGCAAGAAAATGAACGGATAAGGATAAGATACAAACGGCTAGTTAATTATTTGATTTGGTCTAAATTGGGGAATTAATTCCTACAGGAGAGCAACCCTTAATATTGAGTAATTTGAATTTCTATTTTGATTTGGCATAAAAAAACTTAGAATAATGGTTGTGTTAGATTAATTTGTAATAAAATCATCTTATTCTTAAAAAAATTGTATATATAAAATTATTTTTTGAAACATCCCTACGATTTTATTTTTGTTAATTTGCAGTTTGATTCAATATTTTCTCTCCTTGTGTTGCTGTTGGGTTCAATATATTTTTTTTCTTGTGAATTTGCTATTAGGTTCATTTTATTTATTTATTTATTTTATGTTTGTGTTGTTGGTACTGAGTTTAATATTTTATACATACTGGTTTTAATTTTACGGTGGTCGCTATTTTTTACAAAAAGATTATTTAGTGTTCTAAGAGTAATGTTTTTGACTTTTTCTACCTATAATTTTTTTCTTTCTTACATAAGAGCATTCATACCAGCTCGTTTAAACTTTTCTGTCTATTTTACACTAAAAACCTACTTTTTCTATTTTACACATCACTTTTACACAACTCTCACGTCAGATTATCTATTATACACACTTTTTTTTATTAAAATAATATTTTTCCTATTTTTTTATTATTTCCCACCTGCCCCATTTAATATCTTCCTCACTTTCCCATCCCACTCACTCCACTCACGAGATTCCAGTCCTCATTTTCTCTGAAACTTTCTCTATGCCAAACCCTTCTCAGAAATTTCGATCCAAGCAGAAGCATGGCGAGAAGCACGGCGATCCAAGCACGCCGAGAAGAACGCCAATCCAAGCACGGCGAGAAGCACGCCGATCCAAATACTTTGATCTGAAACTCCGATCCAAGCACGCCGATCTGCCACAAGCGCCGATCCACTCTCTCTGTCTCCGCTGGTGTGCCCGTCTGTGGGTGTGTTTGGTTTCGTGGTATCTCTGGTTGATTTTGTGGTTGATCTTCTTGTTGATTTTTTATTTTTGTGGTTGATTTTTGATTTTGTCTGTGGAAGTGTGTATCAGAGGAAGAAGCAGATCATGAGGGAGTTCGTTTTGCAGTTGAAGAAGAGAGAAAAAAAAAACGAGCGAAATTGGAAATTATTAAAATATTGTATAGACGAGCTACAGTAACCGTGTATATAATGGAAATATTTGCATAATTTTAGACAGCTTTCCACCCACTGATGTGGGTTATATTTTGCCTAAAATGTGTAAAATGAGAGAATTTTTGTGTTTTAGAAGATTCTATGTCAAAAGAATCAACATTATTCTATTAATATTAAATAATTTTCCAAGATATTTTCGGTATGAAGAAATTCTAGATATGTTTTGGTAAATACAGAAAAAATGCTTTTACAAGGTAGCTAGTTTTTAATCTTTTTCAAATAATGCTTTTACAATGTAGCTATCTTTTTCGATTGTTTCGGGATTTTTTTTTTTTTGAGAAAATTTTCTTGACTGATTTAGTGTGCCCTCTATCTTTATGTATGTTCTGAGAGTGGGAGAGTTATGAAGAGGATTTATATAATATAAGCAGAAAAAAATGAAAAGGAAAAGAGAGGACGTATGGTTTTGCTGGTTTGTACGTAATTTCAATTTTTTTTTTTTTTTTTTTTTTAAATTTGGATGGGGCTGGTTGGTACTTTGTATTTTATGTTCTACATGTATAGCAGGTTTGGTCAGGTTTGGGTCAGGCTTAGGTCCAGTGTCTAGTATTACTAGACCCGTTGAAATGATGACATGTGTTCACTTTTAGACACATGTCACCATCTAGCCAGCTAAACCAAGTCCAGCAGGTTTGCCAGTTTTGCTTTAGGCGGTGTAATTAGTTGGCATAATGATAACAAATTATGAGAGAGAGAGAGAGAGAGAGAGAGAGAGAGAGAGATTTTTATATGATGGGGTTAGTATGGGATTGATTGGTTTATTAGATTTGATTTAATGCATATTGGTGATTTGGTGTTTCTAGGACAGAGTAATAAAGGAAAGAAATGGAATTAATATGAGAAATGGAACAGAATTGGAATGAAACTATCTAGAATATTAGTTTAGAATATTTAAAAAGAAAATAATGGAACATAAGTAATTTTGTTTGGGAATTTCATGAATAGTAAAAGAGAATCATTTTATAACAAAATGATTATTATAGCCCACTTTTTATAAAAACTAGTTTTTAATTCCATATATATGCATAAATGGATTTAAAAAATAAACATATCTAGATGCATATTAATTCCTACTTAAGCTGCATACAACTTAAGGTCATTTTTATATTTAAACACACAAAATTTCACAAAACCACTCTATATTCGAAGTTCGGGGTTATTTTAAAAGTAGTGTTTGTTCTATCTGGAATTGGAAAATATTGAGCTGATCATATTCGTGACAAAGGGATAATATTGGTTTCCATTTTAAATTTTAAATTGGGATGCTTCTGTGTGTTGCACATTAGATCATGAACTGCGATTAATACATCTAGTGTATATCAGGGAGCACAAAGCGAGGCATAGGAATTATCATTGTGTGAAGCGAAAAAGAGATATGGAAGTCACTATACAGATGGATCCCCCCAGTTCGTTTGAAGGTCACGCATCTAGTAAAGTTAATCAGGCTACGCAAACAGATACCATAACTTACATGGATCGCACTTTCTATGAAGCTGCAGTAGAAGGCAAGATCGAGACCTTCAAAGATATCAGGGAACCTCTTCAGAAAATACTAACCCCAAATAGAAACACAGTCCTCCATGTTCACCTCGCAACAACACAAACTGCACAACTAAAATTATTACCCTTCGAACAAATTGTGAACAAAATGATGGGGTGTACTTATTCTGCAAAAGGATCAAAATCATCGTCAACCAAATTTGTGGGAGAAATTCTTGACATGTGTCCGTCACTGTTATTGCAAGTTAATGCCAAATCTGAAACTCCATTGCACATTGCAGCAAGGTACGGCCATGCTGGCATAGTGACGGTCCTAATTGAACGAGCAAAATCTTCCCATCGAGACCTCGAAAATGGAATTAGATCAGTCAGGGAAATGCTTAGAATGACTAATGAAGTAAAAGACACAGCATTGCACGAGGCAGTGCGTTATAAGCACCATGAGGTGGTGAAACTGTTAATTGCAGAGGACCCGGATTTTTCATATTCTGCAAATGATGCTGGTGAGACTCCGCTTTACATGGCCGCCGAGAGGAAGTTTCCAAAATTAGTGTCCGAAATTGTAGGCACTTGCTCTTTACCAGCTTATGGTGGTCCACTTGGTAGAACAGTTTTGCATGCTGCAATAATTTGGGACGATGAAGGTACTGTCTATTTATTTCCAGTAACTTTACTTCAATTCTCAAATTAGTCTTTTTAAGGTTGATTTTTTGTTGATTTAGTTCCTCATTTAGTCAAAATAAGTCAATCAGGTCGTTCTGTCCAAATCTGTTTACAAATGAAGTTTTAAAATATTTTTAGAAAAATAGTACTCATCAAACAAGATTTATTAATTTGTGCATTTTATGAATGTTTTCAGTAAAATTTAAATGAAAAGTTTAATTGGTGTAATTTGCTAAAAAATTTAATGGAATAACTAGATTGACTTGTTTTAAGAAAGCTATCGATTAGGTTGACAAAATATAAAACATAGAAACTAATAATTGAAGTAGAGTTAAGGGACTAAATTGGATTTTACCCCAGTTTTTTCAACATTTTAGCCCGCATGCTTTGATAAATAGCAACATTTAAAATTCAATAGTTTTTTTTTTTTTTTTTTTTTTTTTGAGGGAGAGTTTCAAACATATGGCGTCTGCTCCTGATGATAGCTATTTATCATCAAACTAAGACACTAATCAGGTTTTGGTGTAGGTGGGGATTAAACTTCAGATCTCTTATTAAGGACTTTACCAATTGAGCTAACTGAAATCCACAAAATTCAAAAGTTTAAGTTCATTATAGGCAACCATGATATGATTATAACCAATGTCATGAATATCATTTTAGAAACCGTCCCGATTTGTCCATTAGAACAGAATATTTTAGTACCAGCTTATTTCAACGTAATGTTTTGAGGTTTACCCCACACACATAATTAAAGAAAATTTACATATCTTTCAACAAAATTTCTTCAAGATAACAAGTAATTAATTACTAAAGTAACCACAACTAAGTAAAAAATAGGCTAATTATTCATTTTTAAAAAATATTATTTATATACTATATTATTGATTGGGTATCTTTTTGGCAAAAATACACTTTTGGTCCCTATTTTGATTTTGCTACTATTCTAGTCTCTTAAAACAGAATATTAATTCTATTTTGGTCCTTGATGTCAATCTACTAACAGAAAAGTTCTACGTAGCAGACAAAGAGTCTTATTTGTTGACATGGCGTTGACGTGGATATTAAATTATTTTTAAAAAAATATTATTTGACATTTTTTAAATTCCATGTCAACATTTAAATTAAAAAAATTAAAAAATTTTAATTCCTCAATTTTAATTTTAATTTTATTTAAAATAAAAATTAAAAAAATTTTACTTTCTTTCAAACAAAAAAAAGTTTCTTTTAATTAAAATGATTTTTTTATTCCAATTTTTTTTTCCAAAAGAATATATTCATGTTCTTTGTGTTATTCCCCAAGATATGATTCATATTCTTAGCAAATTAATCCTTATTTTCTTATCATTTTCTTGTCTTTCTTAATTAATTAAATGTCTTTCTTGTCTTTTTTTTTTTTTTTTTTTAATTCCTTTCATTATTTTTTCAAAAGAACATGTTCATTTGCTTTGTGTCCTTCCTACTGTTCTTCCCCATAATCAATCTCCAACAAACAACCAAACCCCAAACCCAGATCTCAATTAAACCCACATCTCAACCAAACCCTAAACCCATATCTCCAGCAAAGCAAACCTTAGCCTTCAAACCCATAAATTTTATTGGCAAACAAACAAAAACCCCCAAATCACCACCACCAAATTAAAGAACATGAACATCAAACCCAAGCAAAAGAATAAAAACCCAACAACCAGTGCAAAGCACCACCACCACCAAATCAAATCTTCCAAAATTTCCCTCAAAGCTTCTAAAATTTCACAGCAACCAACAAAGCCTTAACATCAAATCCACAAAAATCCTAAGCTAAAGACTTCCAAATTAACCTTAGAGAGAGGAAAAGAGCAACAATGAGGTAGAAAGAGGTGTGAGAACCACTGATCTGGGCTTCACAACCACTGATCTGGGCTCCAATACTTAATCGGCGACTAGGGTTTTGTACAACGTAACTACACAGAAACAAAAACAAAAAAAGTAATGTGAGGTAGAATCAGAGGAATGACTCAAAAAGAATTGTTGAGGAATCGACGATGAGCTACCGTCGGATGTGACGGTGACAAAGACCTCATCTTTGAGGGGACCTTCTCAATGGGTTAATGGGTTTTCTTTCTTTGACGGTGGTGGTGACCTCACCACTGAGTCTTGAACAAGTTCAACAATGGCGGAGATGAGATTTTGAGATTCCTCAAGAGTTTGGGTCAGATCGACATTGCGTGGTAGAGAAGAAGGCCGAGCTTGTGAGCTCCAGCCATGGAGCTATAGTGGAGAGAGAATTTGAGATCAGAGAGAGATTCTATCCAGTGAAGAGAGAGAGAGAATTAGAGATAGAGAAAGTGTAGAGATTGTTTCAAAATCTAATGATTGATTAGGTTAAAGAAAAAGAAAAAGAAAAAGATAATGATTTTCCTTTTTTTTTTTTTTTTTTTCTAATGTGGCTTTTTAAAAAAAAAAATTAAAAGGCTAACATGTCATTTAAAAAAAGCCAACTAAGATATTTTATTATTATTTTATTAGCCATCTTAGTATTTACTGTGCAAATAGGCTCCTTCATCTGTCACGTACGACTTTTCTGTTAGTGGGTTAACAGCAGAGACCAAAATAGAATTGATTTTCTATTTTTAGAGACCAAAATCAAAATAGGGACCAAAATGAGAATCTACCCAAAATGTAGGGACCAAAAGTAGTATATTTTTACCTAATTTTTTAAAACCAGGAGTAATACTATTTTTAACTATTAGCTGATGTTAGATTTTTAGGTTGATCATACTTGACACTATTTGCCGTAAAGAAAAAAAAAACGTGGCACTCTCTCCTTTCTTACCCATTTAAAGATTTCACCTACCCCACCTCCTCTACTGGAATAAAGCCTAATCAACTCTATCTAAGTCTGTGTTATCATCATGTTCATCATTTTACAAATTTATTTTTTCATTTAAATTTTCTTTATCATCATCAACATTTACTTTTTCCTCTTATTCTTTTATTTTAGATATTTCTTCTTGGCAGTTTAGCTTCTTAGACCTATAAAAAATAATTATATTGTCAATAAATACCTTATTCATAGTATAGAAAATAAATTTGCAAATATGAAAGTAAAGTGTAATTGTGTAGTCCAAATTTTGTGCAAGAAAAAAAAAACTTATGAACATGTTATTTTGTTAGTCTAAATTAAGTAATCTAATAATTTTTTGTTAAAAACAAAAGTAACCACTTTTTTTTTCATGATAGGAGTGTAGCACTTGTTGAATTCAAATAAAAGAAAAATTTTTAATGAAAAAACTCATTTTAAAGCACATGTCAATGTATCGTATGATACGTACGATACGTACGATTTTACGATATAATACAATTCATATGATATGCACCAGTACTATATCCTACGATTCATGAGCACTTACGATATGAAACTTTTGTGCATGATACGATACATATCGCGTATCATATGATACTAAAAACTATGCCTAAAATATTATTATACAAAATCAATTATTATCATAAAAAAGTCAACTATTACTATTATTACAATGTCAATTATTATACAATGCATCCTAAAATATTGCTATACAATGTGATGGATTAAAAATGTCAATTATCATACAAAACTATTATTATTATATTTAAAGCCTAATTTTTTTTTTTTCAATTTCTTTTTTTGTTTGATGACCATGATCATACTAATATTAGTTTTCTTTTATATACGGCAAGTTACATGTTCATTATCGTAAAATAAATTATATTATCTTAGAAATTTAAACATGCAAAATATAAAGTAAAGATGAAATTAAGGAAACCTATTAGTTTTTAAACCCCTGAAAACATTGTTTAACCTAATTTAATAATCAAGATGTTACTTAGGTCAATTATATAGATTTAGGTTAAACATTTATCAAACATATCATGTAGCGGAAATATAAATAAGGCACAAATATGATGACCTAAGAAAACCAATAAAACAAACTACTTTTAAGGTAAAAAACTTGGGGGGATCAATCTCAAGAGAAGAATCCACTATATCAAATAGAAGTTTACAGTCAAGAATTTGAATTCATAGTAAACTTAATTATGATTATCAAACCTAGCTCTAAAACCCTCAGACTTCTTTGATGTGGATCTGTTCCAATATGAACCTCCAGCTCATACCTTTGATCTTTAGTACGTTTGATAGCTGAAGCATGGGTCGCAAATTTATTCCACCAATACTAGTAGTATGAGTGTGATCTTTGATATATGCTTAAAAGAGTAAAATGTACAAAACCTCTTAAATCTCAAAAGAGTAGCCCTCCAAGACTTGAAAAACATGTTTTAAGGCTTTTCTTATATACCATGTAGTTCTGAACTGAAACCCTAAACATTTAATGGGTTGACAGGCTTTAAAACAAATCTTCAATTCGCGGTTGGATCAATCGAACCAATCTCTTGATCGATCGAGCTCTTTAGGTTTTCAATACTTCTTTTTGCAGCTTGTACATTTTTGAATTCTGACTTATATCATTTGAGCAATGTTTAAAACACTTCTTAAACACTAAGATCTATTCCTAGGCAGATTCATGTACTTGGTTTGCCAACACATGAATCATTTAGAACCTAAACATTTATATCTAAATATTTAGAACCTAGACATTTATATCTAATATATTAAAATTGAAAATATATTATAGCATAGCTATATGAGATATATTAAGGAAATCTCTCTCTCCACTTACACACACACACACACACACACACACACACACTTTCTCTTTGTCTCTTTCTCTTTCTCTTTCTCTCATATTTTGGCTCTCCAAGCGCCATTTTCACCATTTTTTCTCTCTCCTCTCACACGGGCACATGGGCAATTGAAAAATTTGGCAACAAAATTTGGCACTCAAGGTACCAAATTTGTTATCAAAATTTCTCTCCTATTTTCCAAATTTCACAATGTTAGGTAACTAACAGTATCCACACTAAAAATTTATATTTGTTTCCTAAAAAATATAAAACTACTTTTTTTTTTTTTTGGAAAGAAGAAAATGAAATTTTATTAAGAAAAACCAGCTAAGTTAGCTTGAACAACAAAAAGAAACTGTGGAGAAACATCTTCCATCCATATAAGAAAGTCTGAGATATGCGCAGCATACCTGGCAAGAATATGAGCAACCTTATTATCTTCTCTTTTTACATGAGAGTAACGTAATTGATTAAACAAAATAGAGCAACGCCTGATCAATATATATATATATATATATATATATATAAGTAGAGACTTCATGCGGTAGTGCATAAGCTCCTACCATGTGGGGCTCTAATATTTCATTTAGCCTTTTTAACCTCTTCTCATTAAGTTGTTTTTACTGTTACCCAAAAAACCACGTTAAATTCTTCTTACTATTATTTAAAAGATGGGCTGTTGTTCAAAACTATACAAGACCTTCTGAAAAACCCAAGCCCACTTATTCCCTTACATATTATGACCTTAGCATGATCCTTACCCATGTGTAGATGAAAGTACAAATCCTAACCCACTTACAAACTCTCTTTCTCCTCCCCCATGTGTAGATGAAACTTGAAAGCCAAGACCCTAACTTACTTTGAAGCTTTCTTCCTCTGTACAAGCTTCCCTTCAAACTATACACATTCTTCAACCTCTTTACAAACAATAGTTTGTAGTTTGGATTCACTGATCCTATCTGACCAAACCAACGTTCCCACTCATTTTTCAAGTCTTAATCCAACCCTTCTATGTAAACAAATGGAGATGTATGGTCAAGGAAAATATACAATCACTCTAAAAGATAAAAATAAAAATAAAATGTATAGTTTAACCTCAACAGTCCTACCACTCTATTTTCTCTTCCTCTATCAAAACCTCTCTCTCTCTCTCTCTCTCTCTCTCTCTCTCTCTCATTTTGAGTGCTATATTAGAATTCCCCAAATCCAATAAAATATTCAATCTTACCAATGTGCTACACATTGGAAGAATTGTCTACTAAGATAACGAGTGTTTCTCTTGCTGTGTTACATGAGTAATCTTTAAGTACCTCCAGAGCACGGTGAATAGTACTCCATTCTCTCACATTTATAGTAAGATTCACTCATTAAACTCATGGTGGGGTCCATCATAAATATGAGAGGAGGGAGCACTATTTTACTTTATTCCGAGAGTACCTAAGAATTTTTCGTCTTAAAAAAAAAGTCAAATGCTATATGATATGGCATAGTCACCAATAGTCATAATGCATTCAACTATATTCATATTAAATTTTGAGTCGTCTATGATGCTATGGTACTAGGTATGAAAACCAATTTGTTAACGACATTTGATATGCTTCTACAACCGATTAAATCAAACTATTTGTGTGCCTTCAAATTGCAGGTTTTTTTTTTTTTTTTTTTACACAAATGCATGAAAGTGTAGGTCCATCATAAGCATAAAGATGATCATAAGTTTAGATATTGACAAACAATTGAGATACTGTGGTAATTGATTCTAATAGCATTTGTCCCTTTAGTAGATTCTAATAGCATTTTTCCTTTCAAAAAATTTAAACGATTTATAGGGTTCTAGCCACAAATATGTGGCATAAGATCTATGATGCAAAAATAATTTTGGTATCTCACAGTAGAAGCCAGAGAGGACTACATAAAATTTTAGTTAGATGCACACCAAATTTTTTTTTTTTTTTTTTTAAATCTTCCTGTAGTATTTATTGTTTCAATTTGAGACCAATATAATTTAACAATACTTTTTATGCAAATTTTGAGACCGACATACTTTTAGACAAAGTTTTCCTGTGCATCGCACGGATTTCTGACTAGTATCTTCAATAAACAAACCATTACACGACAGCACCTCAGCATCATTAGCCAACCTGGACATTAGATTTGCGAATCCGCTTCAATAAAACTACTTAATAACCATTATTAATTTACAATATACAGTATTTATTAAAAAAGCAATTAACAAATATAGTAGTAATAGAATATAACATAACAAGACACTCATAACTGCAGCCACTATAATTTTATTTTAATGAGAACCATTAATTTTTTTTTAAATCGTTTTAACTTAATAACCAAAATTAATAGAAAATTTTACGTAAAAATGTGACTTAAACGGTTAAACCTATCTAAACACACACACATAAAATCCTCCCATGTGAAACAATAGGACCGCTAGCACTATACGAGAACCATGAAATTTATAAAAATTCGTCATCTAGTTATTTTCATCAAAATATTCACAATAAAATTACAGATTATATAAGCATATGGCAAAATCATATCATATAATATAATATCATATACACTATCACTATGGCTACCCCATTGAATGTTCTTTCCTTGTTTTTATTAAATTTTTGCCCTTATATGATATGACCACATTAAAATAATTAACATATTTGCTCTAACAGAAAGTCTTTAGTTTTTTTTTTTTTTTTTTTTTTTTTTTTTTTACAAGATAGAAATTTTACTCTAGCCTAATTTAAGTATATATGTGTGTGAAGTTCCTTCTTGAAGACTTGAATCTCGGCCCTTACCCCTTACACTCCACCCAACAAGTATTTATATTTGTGGAATGACTATTGTACCAAAGGTGTGCGATAACTGAAACTCTTTAGTTTGAAAATACTACTCTTGTGAAAGTATTATACGAAGAGTTTTTAGCAATTAAAAACAAGTTTGCTTTAATCTACCAGGTTTTTTTTTTTTTTTTTTTTTTTTTTTAAATAGTAAAATTTGGGTTAATCACTTCTTGCTTGCACTATATGGTTCAATGTGAGTATTACAATTTGTTTGACATAACTTGGCCATGTGACATATTATAAGTTTATTAAAGTTTGTTAGTATTTAGGTTTCTTTTAGAATAGCTATTAACTATTTTAAGGCTAAGTTGTTAATTAGACTAATTATGAATTGTTTTTGGTTAATGAAATAATCACTAGTATCAAAGAAATCAAACACTGCAAAAATAAAATTGTACACAACGATATGTGAACCTAGGAAAACAATGGAATAGAAATTCTACAATAAAACAATTGTAGGGATTTAACTTATTAATTCCAAGGTAAACAAATCCACTAATTGATTAGAAGTTTTATAATAACCTAATAACTCTATTCCTAGTAAAACTTTTTTTTTCCATACTATTCAAGGGAGAAAATATTACATCAGTTCATTGTACAAAAGAGTAGGACCAGCTGCAGGAAACCAACAAAAGTGCATTGGCATACGAGTTGCAAAGCAAGCTACAGCTCTCAAGTCCTTTACAACCACAGTGGGTACCCAAAAGACATTATAGCAAAAACCATTTTGACTTAAAAACCTTAAATCAGTTAGTCTAGTACTATCTAACCATCAATAGCTGTGTTGTATCTATAAGTTTGCATAAGACTTCTGCCATTGCTAAGAACCAAAATATGCTGAAAACCTTGACTCTTTGTTGTCAAAACAGCTTCAAGCATAGCCTCTAGCAGTGCTCTAGTTGATGTTTGAGCAGTATTACTAATAGCTCCAAAAACACCTTCTCCCCTTGAACTGTTAGACCCTCATAAATAGTACCATATCTATGAAACTTTCTACTTCTACTATTTACAATCTTGATAATTATCTTCCAATCCCCTGCTACACTCTGCCTCCCTAATCTGCTCTGATCTAATGCACTCTCCCTTCCTGATCTGAGGCCACTGCCCTTCCTGCCTCCAAGACTATTCCTATTTGAGATTGTATCTCTGTACTTGCAAGATAGGTGTTAAGCCGTTAGTATTACTTCCACTGGATTTGGATTAATCCCTTGGTGAATTAATTTGTTTCTATGAGTCCATAGTGTCCAAAGTATTGTAAAGACATCCTGCAAAAAACACATTGAATCGACACCATTCCTATAATGACTTGAAATGAGTTGCTCAATCCACTGTTGGACAGAAAAATGGTTGAATTCAGGAGTATGAATAGATAGCATAGAGCCATGCCAACAAGCCCTAGCAAAGAGGCAATGAAGAAAAAGATGAGTGATGCTTTCTTCCTCCTCATTACACATTGGACAACACTTGACATTAATGATACCCCTAATATGCAAATTGAGTAAAGTAGAAAGACCATTGTGCATAAGTTTCCACATGAAAGTACTGATTTTCAAAGGAACTTTGATCTTCCAAAAAGACCTCCACCAGCCATTGTAAACATGCCAAGGTCTAGGTTGTCTAGCTATATCCTGGGAAAGCAACTCATACACGCTCTTCACTTGATAATTCCCCTCTCTTGAAAACTTCCAAAGAAGCTTATCCTACACAGAATCAGTCTTGGATATAGGTATTTGAAGAATTTCAGCTGCTTGAGGAAACGGGTACAACTTTCTCACCAAATCCACTTTTCAAATTCTATTATGATGATCAATCAAAACCCCCACTGTGCCCGTTGGGAGTTGGTTTTGTAGTACTCATAAATTTCTATGCGTAAACCAATTCCTATGATTTAGGGGAATGCTATACCCATTTCCAACTCTCCACCTACCCTCCTTCAAACGATGATTTTCTTATTGGATGATACTTCTCCAAACCCAAGAATAATGAGGTTTTAACCTACAATCCTGAATAGTACCAGCTGGGAAATACCTAGCCTTAAAAGTTTTAGCTATAAGGAGTTGAGGATTCTGACTTATTCTCCAATATTATTTGTGAAGCATGGCCCGATTCATATGCTTGAACTTCTTAATGCCCAATCCACCGAACATCTTAGGTTGGCTAACCCTACCCTAATGAACCAAATGAACTCACTGCAATCATGAACCCACCAAAATGCTTTTATGATTGAGTCCGTCTTATTACACACATATTCAGGAACTTTAAAACATGCAAAAGTGTATAGGGGTAAGGGTTGAAGAACAGAAATTATTAAGGTTGTTCTACTAGCTTAGGATAAAAGTTTGATTTTCCAACCTAGAAGTTTTGCCTTTAATTTATCAATAAGGAATTGAAAGTAAGCAATCCTATTACCTCTCAACTTAAAATGAACACCAAGATACTTATTGGGTTGTTGAACCAAATTAACCTAGAGGGTTCTGGCAAGGGCTTGTTGATCCTCCAAAGGCATGTTGGGTGAGCAAAACACAACAGATTTGGCAAGATTGATAGACTAGCCCGAGATAGAACAGTACCAATTCAGGATGATTTGCACATTATGTTCAAAGGCATTGTCCTTCCTAAAAAACAACAAAGAATCATCTGCAAATAACAAGTGAGAAAAAGAGAGGCCATTCCTACCCACTTTAACTCCTCTTATCTTCTTAAGCTCCTCAACTTGGGTTAGGGAAATGGAGAGGACATTTGCACACAGAAGAAAAACATATGGAGATAAAGGATCTCCTAGTAAAACTTACAAACTTTACTAAATGCAACTTTGATTCCATGAACTTCCTCAACTTTGAAGATGTTTTAACGTGAACGTCTATTCCATGACTTCAAGAATCCATTTGAAGTTTTAGATCCAGTATTTTGTAATGACTAGTTTTGCAACAACTTCAACATCACCAGTTCAAATTGTGTTTTAAATGGTTTCCAATTGAGGCCTTTGGGAGTAGGACGCATAATACCTTTATATCTATATTAGAGTAGCTCCAAAAGTCTTGTGGTTGTGTATTAGGGTTTGCTTAATGCCTTTAGCTTGTTAGCACAAAACCCTAATCACTTAATGGACTGACAAGCTGAATTAACATTTCTAAAAGAGTTGGGTTCAAGTTACACCTGGTGTAACTCTAAGTAATGTTACACCACTCAATAACTTGTTATTGAATTAATATTTTGAAAATCCAACCGTTAAATTACATGTTTTATATGTTCTTAACATGCATGCCAATTTTCATATCCATCGGAAATTGTTTGTCATTTGATCCATAAACTTATCTTTTATGCATTATTTTGAACTACAAAAATTTGAATTTTAACAATTGATTGATGACATGGCTATTAATTTTTGATCATCTTGAAATTTTGCAAGCATGAAGAATATACAAAAATAATGTAATCTAACGGTGGATTTGTTAATATTCTCATCCAATTAAAAAATATTGAGTGGTGTAATATTGCTTAGAGTTACACCAGATGTAACTTGAACCCAGCTCTTTCTAAAATCCCATAATTTGATTGGTTGGGATACTGCTTGATTTTTCAAGATCTAAGCTTCTCGATCGGTTGAGAAAGTGTCAAGTAGAACACTTGCACAGTAAATTTCAACACCTGGGCAACAATCTTGATAGTACTTAATTAAGACATCCAAAAAGTACTTTAACAAGACATTTTTGTTCACGATTTTCCAACCTAAATTTAGAAACCTTACAAAGTTGTTAAAGTAGTTTACATGAAGTGAAACTCTTCTGGTGTTCTAGTTAAAAATTAGTTATCAAAAGTTTCAAAATGTGTAAGATGATTTTCATTATTTGTTTTAACTTCTTTTATAATCTATTCTATATATATATATATATATATATATATATATATATTATTCAAATTAAGTTACACTATATATTTTTATTATTCAAATTAAGTTACAATATAAAGATATTTATTTTAGGTTACATATACCTCTTGATTAAGTTTCTGTATCTAAAAAAGAAAAAAGAAATTGTATACCACATGAGTATAATACTAATATCAATAAAGTTAACCATTAGTTTAGTTTTTTTTTTTTTTTTTTTTTATTTTTTATTTTTTATGAGAGATAGTTTCAACTTATGATATTTGTTCTTGATAATTGTTTTTTATCATCAAACTAAGACATCAATTAGCTTTTGTATTTGTGTTTTTTTTTTTTTTTGCACACGGAGATCAAACTCTAGATATAGGGGCTAAATCACATTGCCCAACCCCCCCCCCCCCCAAATTATTTCTAACATTTCTAGTTAGTCCAACGGATTTTTGGTAGGCCTCCCTAATTGTCCAAAATTTTATTACTGGTTTCCTAATTATTCTTAAGATTTATAGTTAGTCCAAAGGATAATGAGTAACAATTGATCTTCTCAATTGTCCGAAAAATTTATAATCAATCCAATGGATAATAACACACTCTATAGCATCATTGACAACCCATTTCCCAACATAATTTCAATTTTTTTTTTCTCATCTTTCTCAACTCAAAGAAGCTATCTATGGAGCTTTTAGAACCATTGCTGCTACTAGCGCTAATCCATTGCCCCATTTTCTTTGTCCTCGTGTCATCTAAAAAAAAACAAGTATGACTATTAATCATTTTTTGTCCAGGCGCAACATCTCCTTGACCCTTTGCTGAAGTGAATATGTGTGCATTTTCTTCTCTCACTCTTTCCCTTTTATTAATCATTATCATTCTTTTACCAATAGTATTATTTTGTTTAATATTCTGTTTTAGCCTTCAAGAAAGCACCTATGTGGATGTGTCTTATGATTTCATTTTTGTTTCTTTCTTATACACTATATGAGTGCTTAGATTAAATATGATTTTTTTTAATCAGTTTTATGCATATTCTTTTATTTATTAAGATTCTGTTCATTTTTTGTATTGCTATATGATAATATATTGTATTGCTATCTTTTTCTCATGAAAGATCATCGGGCATAATTTTGATGTGAAATGTTCTTTTATTGGATATTTTTGTATTTGTTTATAATGAACTATATAATTTTTGCTTGTTCATTAATGTTTAAGAATATAATAATATATCAGAGTTGATAATTTTGTATTCAATATGAACTATGGATAATGTATCAATACTACAATTTGGCCTCCTTTTGCCCAGAAATCTCTTATTCAACGATAAGAGATTTTATAAGTTAAGTTAAGTGGAACCCACCACTTAGGCATTAGTTAATAAGTAGAAAGTAGAAACATTATGTCCTTTTCCTTTGCATTTGCCTTTTGCATATCATCTCATGTGAAAAATATAAATTTATAGCCAAAACTTAAAAAAATTGAATTGATTAAAGACTAAGAGCATTCCCATCCAATAATTCCATCGTATTCTATTTTACCATCTCGAAAAACTACTTAATCAATTATACAATATCATTATAATACACTCAACATCCCAACTTTTATTTTACCATACTACACATTAAAATAATATATCTACATAATAAAATAGTATATTCTGAAGTGAGAGAGAGAAAATGAGACCGTGGAGAGAGGAGGCAGATTTTTGTAGGTAAAATAAAATAATAATTTTGGATTTAGAATGTTGCTACGGTACCATCGTAAATTTGGAATGGTATTGTAGCAGTATTGCAATTTTTTTCAACTTTAGCAGACCAATTGTTAACGTTTTTTTGTACTGAAATGATAAATCTTGACAAGATATGACGTATATCATACCAATGCTCAAAGTAAAGGTTATTGTTAGTTTTTTATTATTCAAAGAGCAAAGGCACCGTATTATAATAATAAATTAACTCAATTGTCATCATAAAATCTTCTGTGTCATTTAGAAAGTTCTTGCATCTAACATATTTCAATTATATTAGGAATGACCCGAACAATTTTGAGAAACACGACTCTCCGACTTCTAACTAAACAAGCAGACGAACAAGGTCTGACTCCACTTCACTTGGCTGCATCCTTCGGTTCTCTTTGTACAACAGAGCTATTGTTGGAAGCTGATAGGCATGGAGCATACATGAAAGATAAGCAAGGCAGAACAGCTCTTCACATTGCAGCTTATTGTGGCCATTATGCAATAATGGAGAAGATTTTATCAAGTTGTCCGGATTGTTCTGAGCTAGTTGATGATGAGAGAGGTTGGAATGCACTCCATTTTGCTGTGAACTCATTTTATCCTCGGCGTGTAGTAAGTATCATCCTAGAAAAATCTTGTTTTAAAAGCCTTTGGAATGAGAAGGATGCCGATGGAAACACAGCTCTCCATCACCATTCTAATTCTTCCAAGTTCCTACCGAAACTTATGAATGACCGGAGACTAGATAAGTTGGCCTTCAATAAAGAAAATCTCGACCCTTTCGACGTTGCCAAAACCAGTGAAAAAATAGGAGTTGGAAAGGTAATGCAATATTTTCTCTTCCACCCATAATATCAAGGCAGTGCTTTGTTTTTTTTTTTTTTTTTTTTTTTTTTTCCTTCTGTTTTTCATTTTTTACTTCGGACTTCAAGAACATAGTGTCCCTTTTCAAATGTCGTATTTTCATTAAGGCTTAAACTTGTCGCACATAGTCTGTTTAACACTCCTCCAAAAACAATAGAAATTATGACTTGATCTCAATTACTTTTGAGGGGTGTGTGTAATAAATTATACTCTTTCATAAATTGTCAGTTGTCCTAACATTTCTGTTTCTCAATCTTGAATTATTGTTCTCCATGTTGCACAGTTTTTGTACCTTCGGAAAGTTGCATATGGGAACTTGAGTCGATCAAAGCGTGCATTTCGGAGAGTGGTCAAGGTCGAAGGGAAGGACATGATTGTGAAGAAAGATGATATCATCGAAGAAAAGTTTATGTCTAAAGTGGAGAAAGCAGCCGAAGCCCATTTGGTTGTGGCCGCACTCATTGCAACTGTGACCTTTACAGCAGGAATAACCGTGCCTGGAGGATTTGTGAGTGAAAAAGGCGCAGACCAAGGCTTTGCAATTCTGAGGACAAATGTTGCTTTCAAAGCATTCCTTATTTCAAATAGCATAGCCATGGTGCTATCTACTCTTTCTGCCTTCATCCAGCTATTCGTGCCAGTATGGTTTGACCAATATTTTACATTTTCAGGCGGCACTTCTTTCTTAGCGGCCTTTAACCTAACCACTTTGGCCTTGGGAGCAATGATGCTGGCATTTTTCACGGGCATATTTGCTGTGTTAGGGATTGACCCTAACCCTAGTACTATTTTCTCTTCTTTTGGCGTTCGTCACTATAATATTCCCTATAGTCTTTTTATTTCCTTTTGTATAGCCTCCTTATGCTTCTTCCTCCCCTTTGTTCTCATACCAGGATTAGCAACCTCTTTAAATGTCCATATTTACCTTTTGTATCTGATGGCTTTGGACTCTTTCAGACAACGTTTGGTCGCATGGGAGGACTCCGTCATTTGTCGAGTTTTGTTCAAGTGGTCCACCCAGTTAAAAAAAAAAAAAAGTCACATATTAAAAAAGAAAATTGACCAAAACCATTTGGAAACCAGATACTGTTTGTAATCCCAAATTCATTTTGCCACTTTTTACTTGAAGCTTCTCTCTTTTAAACCCCAATTTTTAATAACCCGGTCGGTCAGTTTCTTTTTTGGTTCCCTTCCCGCAATACAACACCATCCTCGTTACCCTTGCCCTGTTGAATCCTAACCCCAAAGCACTGCTGGAAGTCTTTTCTCTTTTCCTGTACACCATCACTAAAGTGGTTGCCCAAACACCACCTGTTATGTCCGCACAGTTGCTACTGGACGCTGCTGTACGTTGAAGCATCTAGTCGTGAAAATTATCATCAAATGCTATCTGTCATTTGTTTTCAGTTTGAATTTTTGAATAATGTGAGAAATTATCCTTATCAATTTGGAAGTGTTTGAGTGATATATAGTTAATAAGCACTGTGCTTATATACTGTGCTTATATTTATCTATTGCTTAGTTTGGTTGTTTTCTTTAGTTTGGAGTTTGTAAGTCTATTTATGACTCGACTTAACGCTTTGCAAAATAATATCAATCAGAAAAATTATCACATATGTTAGTCTTTTGGAAGGTTTGGTTTTTCTTTGAATTTAGTTAATTTCTCCTGCTTACTGATCAAAGTATGAAAGTTATGCTCAACAACATATTGCCAATGGTGGATTTTAATTAGTTCAACTAATAAAATCTTTGATGGTTGCATAAAAGATTTGAAGTTCAATTTTTGCCTACACCAAAAATTGACTGGTATCTTAGTCTAATAATAAAGAACTATCGTCAAGAATGGACGTCATAATTAAATTAAAACTCTTTCCAAAAAAAAAAAAATCAATTAAACAAGTTCAAGTGAAGTAGTTAATTAGTAGATTTCATTTGTTATATGGATAAAACTGTAAAAGCAATCATAGTAGGAAAAATCACGCACAAGGGACAAGGAATTATTCACAAAGTAACATAACAACCCGGGGTCTAGCCTAGACCATCAAATCCAATATGAAAAGGTTGCGATACAATGGAACTTACAAGACCTCCAATGCATGTAATTTGCCTTGTATCTAAGCTCTTAATTTTTGTTCCAATTGCTCTTCAAGCCTCCTTGTTCGCAATGATTTTAAATCAAGATAATCAATACAATCAATGACAGAGTTAGGAATTTTTCTTTGAATGCCAAACAAAAAAATAAATTTTTTCCATAGATATTAATTGTAATGTAAATACAATTCAATATATATTAAATATTTTATAACTCAATGTGTACTAAAAATACGTATTTATTAAAATTAAACCACCAAGAGACAATATTAACAAAGAGAACAAGTCAATAGTTTTTAATTTGTCCATAAACCTAGATTTTCAAAATAAATTATCACCATAGTAAAGTATAATGATTAAGATAAAATAATAAAAAAATCAAAGAATGTTAATAAGTAGACAAACAATCAATCAAATTTCAATACTAAAAAAAATACTAATAAGAAACAACTAATTACATGTTATATATATATATATATATATATATATATATATAAAATATCTCTATAAGGACACGTTTTGCTCCATAGCCCAAATGATTTAGACAATGGTCCAATGAGCCCAAAATAATGAATTTGTTAGAGAGTGAGTCTGATACTAAATGTTCAATGAGTTAGGATATTGATCACAATAGGTTAGTTAGTATTAGAATGAACAAGACTAACAATTTGAAAAAGAAAAGTACTCCTCGGTCAAGTCCGAGGAATGTATGTTCTTATATATTTCTTTTAGACTTATACAAAAAATCTAATTCTTGGTTACATGGTGATTTTTCTTCTAGTTTTCTAATGATCCCCCTCTGTAATGGAGTCCTTCCTTTTATATTCCCTTTCCCTCTTTCATCTCAGCCCTCACATGTAGACCAAATTACTAATCTTGATACTTATCCTATTAGCACCTTTTTGAAATCTTTGTGGGTAGTTGTAAAGCTGAAAGTCATTGTTTATGTATCACTTTCACATTAATGCGGTCAGAGAGTTAGATGCAGAGCATTTAATGAGATGGTATCAGTTTTCTTCCCAGATAGTTCTCAATTCTCTGTTGACTCATCTCTTTCTAAATTTTATCCTCCCAGCACAGTTGCCTACTGCCCAATACTTGATGAATGGTCGAACTTTAGGCTTCCACTTTGTTGGCCGAGGAGGGATTGCTCCTCGGACAATATCTCCTGTTCATTATGACCAGACCTCTTCATTGACCCAATAATCTATCTGCCTTCGCTAATACTTATCTGTCATTGGGCTATTTGACGTCCTCGAATGCAACCCATGGCCCAATATCTTTATCTGGGCCCTTAATCCCTACCATCTCTATTATTAATAACATGATTCTCTATTTGAGTTTCATCATTTTACGTACTAAAATATACTCACACAAATTCTTAAATTCTCTAAAATACCCCTATCTTTTAGTTGAATAATTTTAAATTAAAACACACAAACTAGTTAAAAAAGTAATCTACTGTTCCCAAGTTTTAGGATTTTTCTTTTCTATTTTTTATCTGAATTACTACTTTTTATTTTAAATTCAAAATTTCAAACTCTAAACCCATGTACAAATAACTTTTTGTTTAAAATCACATAGAGAAAAATTATAAAAATTAGAATATTATATTTATCTTACTTTTAAACATTATGACACTAATCCAAAAAAATAAAAATAAAAAAGTCTCATTACATGCACAAAACACCTGTGATGAGACTAGCATGATATAGTAGTAAATTTTATCTGGTTTACTAATGGAGTAATTTATTATATTATATTTATAATGTCATATAATTTATTTATTATTTTAATAACAATTAAATATATAGAAGAAAAGTCCAATTAAAAGAAGAAGAAAAGGATTAAAAAAAATAACTTTGGGATTCTACACCAGTACACTTGCTTTTGTAGGCTTTTCCTTCTTATCCATGTACGTGGTTGGAGGTATTTACCAATTGGATGGTTGGATTAAAACTGCAAATGTTACATACCACTTGCTTTGTAAATAACGAAAGAAGTGTAGACTGTAGAAGAAACAGAGAAAAAAAAAAAAAAAAACCAAAACAAAAAAAACAAAACTGCGTGGTGGTGGTGCAAATAGGTACCCGAGCTGTTTGTAAGCAAGTCCTAGAATTATTTTTTAACTAGGAAAATTAGATTTTTTTTTTTCTTTTATTTGTTAAAATAACTGTAAATGTCCAAAAACGATACCAAAACAGAAGAAGAATTATGAAAAAAAAAAAAAAAAAAAGGGAACACGGCAAAGAAAAGAAAGAGAAAAGGAAAGCTTTGGGCCCATTGGGTTGGGCCGATCACATCCACAACTGAGCCCAAAACAAAGGGTCCAAACAAAATAACCTGTGTAAACCTTTTGTCATGGTACAAAAAGCAATTGCTCTTCAAGCCTCGGTGTTCGCAGTGATGTTATATCATGACAATCAATACCATGACAGAGCCAAAAATTTACCTTTTAAGGGCCAAAAAAGCAAAAAAACAAATCTATATATATTAATTGTAATGTAAGTACAATTCAACACACACACACACATATATATATATATTAAATATTTTATAACTCAATGTGTACTAAAAATACATATTTATTAAAATTAAACCACCAAGAGACAATATTAACAAAGAGAACAAGCCAATAGTTTTTAATTTGTCCATAAACCTAGATTTTCAAAATTAATTATCATCATAGTAAAGTATAATGATTAAGATAAAATAATAATAAATCAAAGAATTTTAAATAGTAGACAAAGTCACTCAAATTTCAATACTAGAAAAAGTAATAATAAGAAACAATTAATTACATGTTATATATATATATATATAAATTACTCCGTATCTCTATTATTAATAACATGATTCCCTGAGTTTCATCATTTTAGAGCCTAATTGGTAGGAGGATTTTTTTTTATTTTTTTATAAAACAATATAAAAACAATTTTCAAAACATTGAACTTGAAACTAGTTTTCAGATAATAATTTTTACATTTTACGTGTTTGGCTCCCACTTTTAAGAACAATTTTCAAAATACTAAAAACAAAAATAATTGTTTGGAAGTCCATTTCCATTTTTGAGATTTAAAAAAATATAGTATATATTTACAAAAAGTAACGTGTAGAATTTGTAAATTACTTTTTAGTGGTCAATGATAAGGGAATAGAGCTCATCATGTTTTTTATTTGATTTTTAATGATAAGTTTCAAATTTGAAATGCGAAAATTCTTTTTGTGATAAAAATAAACTCCTAAATATAAAAGATAAAAGAGTTTGAACAAATATGTGGGGTCTACCGTTTTTAATTTATTTACAACTATGTCATTAAAAACATATACTATATCCTAAAAACACCCCTAAGTTGTTTTCAAATTCCTGTTTTAAATCAGAAAAATAGGATACCATTTTTTAAAAACTGTTAGAAAATATTAGCCAAACAATAAATTCAAGTGTGGGACCTATCATTTTATGGATTGCAAAACAAAAAACTATATTTAAATACTTTTACCAAACAGCCCCTTACGTACTAAAATATACTCACACAAATTCTTAAACTCTCTAAAATACTCCTTATCTTTTAGTTAAATACGGTAATTTTAAATTAAAATACACATACAGGTTAAAAGAGTAATTTATTGTTCCTAAGTTTTAGGATTTTCCTTTTCTATTTTTTATCTGAATTACTACTTTTTATTTTAAATTCAGCTCAACTGGTAAAGTCTCTGATGGTTGTATAAGAGATATGAAATTCAATCTTCATCTACACAAAAAACTAATTGGTGTCTTGATCTGATGATAAAGAGTTATCATCAAGAGCGGATGCCATAAGTTGAAACTCTCTCTAAAAAAAATAAAAATTCAAACTTTAAACCCATGTACAAATAAATTTTTTTAAAACATCACATAGAGATAGATTATAAAAATTAGAACACTATCTTTATCTTACTTTTAAACATTATGTAACACTAAACCAAAAAAAATAAAATAAAACCTCATCATACGCACAAAGCACTTGTGATGAGACTAGCATGATATAGTAGTATATTTTTATCTGGTTTACTAATGGAGTAATTTACTATATTCTATTTATAATTTCATATAATTTATTTATTATTTTAATAACAATTAAATATATAGAAGAAAAGTCCAATTAAAAGAAGATGAAAAGGAAAAAATAAATAAAAAACCTCGGGATTCTACACCATTACACGTGGTTGGAGGTATTTACTAATTGGATGGTTGGATTAAAACTGCCAGTGTTAGATTTTTTTAACTAGGAAAATTAGATTTTTTTTTTCTTCTTTTATTTGTTGAAATAACTGTAAATGTCCAAACCGGAAACCAAAACAAGAAAAGAATTACGAAAAAAAAAAAAAAAAAAAAAACACAAGACAGCAAAAAAAGAAAGAGAAAAGGAAAGCTTTGGGCCTGTTGGGTTGGGCCGATTACGTCTATAACTGAGCCCAAAACAAAGGGTTAGAACGAAAAAACCGAACCTCACAGAACGAAAAGGAAAAGAATCGCTTCTGTTCTGTTTGTCTCTCTTTAAACTAAAACCCTAATCAAAACCACAGCAACGCAGCAGCGACCAGTGAAACAGTGATGGGGAGGAAGAAGAGCGAGAAGATTATTCTGCCGCCGGAGCTTCCGCCGGAGATACCTGACGAAGAAGTCGAAGTCTCCGACGAGGACTTACAGTTCGTCCAACACAATCGCCAATACGCTCTCGGATTTTCCCGCCTCGACACCCAATCTATCACCAAGTCCGTACACGCTCTCTCTCTCTCTCTCTCTCTCTCTCTAAACGATGTAGTTTTGCTTTGATAGTTACCTAGAATGTATTTTGTGTTTCACTCGCTCTGGTTTTTCAAATGCAAACTGATGATAAACGCTGTCGTTTTTCTCTGTATTTTGAAATAAAATTTAGGAAAAATGATATGTTCAGAGTTTCACATGTAGATGGTAGAGACGAAATTTATTGAGAAAATGTGTATTTTTATGTGTTATTATGATAGAAATGGCAAATTTTGATTTTTTTTTTTTTTTGCTTTTAGTTTGTAAATTTAGTTATAGTGATGTGATTTCATGGAAAATATATAGCTATTGGAGAGTAGAAAATATCTGAGAATTTTTTAAATTTCTGTTTTTGTAGTTGATTCAGAAAAAAATTATTGAGAATTTGTGTATTTTGATAGAAAGTCTAATGTGTTACTTAAGTTTTGCTACGTGATTGCGTAAGAAAATGTATCTATTAGAGAGTAAAAAAATAATTTTTTAAAATAATTCGATAGTTGGAGGGGATTTGAATCCTACACATTTCCATTTGAGACACTAGGAGTTGCCAGTTGAGCTTTGTGTGGTGTGATTTTGTAAACTAGAATTTCAAATTCAAGCTTTTTTCGGGCAAGGATTATTATAATGATACTTACATACATATATATGCAATAACTCTGTGTGATGGGTTATTATTATTTTTGGGTGAAGATTGTGTTATGTGAGTAATGGATTTTGATGAATTTTATTGCATGTGCGAAGGTATGTTACTCGTGTAGCTGATGCGAAAGAAGATGCTTTGGAGGCTTTGTATGAGAAGCGCTTAAAGAAGAAGGCATTGCAGAAAGAAAAAGAGGAGAGCGGAGTTCAGATTGATCCTGTGGATGCCCTTCCCGTTAAGACCTTAGATGGAAAAATCTACTATCGAACACGTATGTTGTGGTTATTGTTGGCTTTTTTTACATTTGTGTGTGTGTGTGTGTGCATGCGTGCCAATGAGCGAATTTCAAAAAAATCACATATTCCCTCTATATTAATGGGGTGCAGGATGATGTTTGTGGATTTGAGACCCACCTTGTGTATTTGTATTGCGGTGTCTTTTCTGTTTGTAAGAAAGATCTTTAGTTGTGTAATGTGTTTGAATGTTTTGTGTTGCTGTTATGTGATGCAGTAACAAAGACATCTACATTATCTGAACTTGGTGACGAGGAAACAAATAGCACGGATAAAGGCATAGCGAGGCTGACAAAACCGGAAAGGAGGGCAAAGCTTAAAAAGCAGAGGAAAGAGGCAAAGAAACTAGGGAAGGAGTTGGAGAAAGTAGAAGAAGTGCAACAGACCCCTCAAGCGGCTGTGCTGGTATTGTCTAACTGGAGTCACTTTTTGATTTCCTCCTTATAGCTGAAGCAATTGGAAATTGAATAATTTGAGATTTAAATTTATTTCAAAAGAGGAAAAGAAAGAAAATTGTGAAGTATTGCAACTTGGTGATGAGAACATTTGTGACAATTGCCAAGGAAAACCACGTGCACTGACTTTGTAGCTATGGTTGTCACTTGTTGCCTATGTTTTTTCTCACTGCATTTGATATTGTCTTCCATTGTCCAAATGCATTAGCATCTTTAATATGTAAGAGAATTGCAGTTTATTGGACAATACTTAAATCTACATTTTTGTTAAAGAGTGAAAGTTGTAGAATTGTTTCAATTGTTCTTCCCCTTTAAGGAAATATCAGCAATAATTCTATCTATCTTAGGATGTGTATATGCTCCTCTTCAAGCAAAATAATTCCCTTGAATATGTGCTCTGCCTATCCCCTAAAGCAATCTACGTTTTCTTGCATAGGCTGAGGTGAAAGAAGATCTCACAGCTGAAGAAGCATTTGAAAGTAAGAAGCAAAAACTTGCAGAGCTGGGAATGGCACTTCTTGCAAATCCAGAGCCGAATATTAAATCATTAAAGGAGATGTTACAAATTTCTAAAGATAATGATCATGCTATTGCCAAACTTGGAGTACTATCCATGTTGGCAGTTTTTAAAGACATCATCCCAGGGTAGGACCCATGCTTTTAGTCTATAATGCACATTGTATATCTTATTTACTCTCCCCCCCCCCCCCCACCCCCCTTCCCCCTCTTACGTTAAAGCTTTAGTTTCTTACTTGTCTTCTTTTTTTTTTTTTTTTTTTTTTTTTTTTATGAGCATCACAGCTACCGGATCAGGCTTCCTACTGAAAAGGAGCTGGAAATGAAGGTTTCTAAGGATGTTAAGAAGATGCGGTTCTATGAATCAACTCTTCTTTCTGCATACAAGGTTGGTGCACATCCTTTTGACTATATTCAAAGCTTAATGCCAAATTGGATTTTGGAAGGTCGCTGTTGTATATGTTTCTTTCTTTAGAATTTTATCATGTATCCTGTTGCACAATGTGCTTTGATGGGAAGGTTTTCTTTTTCCTGGTTTTGTGGCATTTCTTAATTCTAAAATTGATACCAATACATTGTTTGGTCATTAATTCTCTGCCTCATCTGATTTCAACTTGTTCCATGACCTCAAATATTTAATATTCTGATAAAAGATATTACCCTGATATAATATACAAGTTACAACAATAAATTGGTTTTTCATAACTTGTCTGCCTCATATATTTTTAATTTTTTTCGTGAGCTGTAATGTATAAAATTTTAATGAAACAAATTACTATCTTTTGTTATACCTATTGATGTTATTAAAGTTTCAAGAGCATGCAGCTTTTTATGTATTTATTTTACCAGATTTCATTAATTAAAATAGTGTATGCTTAAAGAAGAATTGGAGAGGCTGTAGACTTGATCTGATTTATAAAGTTTTTGATGATTGCTTTAAACTCCATAAGTATAAGAGTCTAGGTTTTTTTTACTGATTCTTCAGTTAAACAATTTTGGTTCTTATAGTTCAAAAAAGTTTTTAATTACTTATTAAAAGGTGTGTGTGTGTGTGTGTGTGTGTGTATTTATTTTACTTACAAAAAAAAAAGGTTTGTTTGTTTGTGTATCTGATGAGTAGAAGACAATAAGATTATCATAAAATGAAAAAGGGTACACGGAAATGTAGAGGAGAGCCAAAAAAGAAAAAGAATTAAAGTCCACCTAGCTTTCTCTCACTAATTTTACTCTTGTTCTTGAGATTTTTATATGTATAGATGAGTACTATACTGTTTTTTTTTTTCCCTTGTAATTTGCTATTTTTTTTCTAAATGTAAAACTTTAAGACTTCGCTTTTTTTTTTTTTAATATAAATAAACTAGATTCTTATATGAAAATTTGTATAGAACGGCAATAACAAAATTCAATACAAATTACAAACAGGAGTCACTTGTTATGCTTGGTGGGTTTATTCATGATACAAACCAGTGGGTTTATTCAATGATACAATCCATTTATAGTGGTAAAGTTTGATCAATTCTGTGTTATGGACACTCACATTAGGTAACTGTTTTAGGAATAAAAGGATCCATTGAGTCCAGATAGCTAGGGTTTTTGGTTTAGCTGCACTTTTAGTTAAATTCATGTCATAATGTGGATTGATTTCTTTAAACAGTTGATAGCAGATTGGAATTTAATACTGTTACATGCTTGACATATATGGCCGCTTTCATGATTCCATCGGCAAGGTATTTTATTTAGAATGTATTGGCAATGTTGCAGAATGTTTATATTTCTTACCTGTTATTTGGATTGTCTAAAAACTGAAGGCTTGAATATTCATCGTGATAAGTTTTAATGGGTTTATTCTTCAAATTCATGTTTACAGGCATACCTGCAGTGGTTGATAATGTTAGAAAAGAAGCCTTCATTTCAGCATGTTGCTGTTCGCTGTATCTGTACTTTGCTTGATGCAGTTCCACACTTTAACTTCCAGGAGAGCTTGCTAGGTGTTATTGTCAGAAATATAGGTTCCTCAGATGATGTGATAAGGTTTTCATATATTTATTTTCCTTTTCTGTTTATATAGGTTCCTCAAATGATGCCAAGAGCCTTGTAGCTCAACGAGAAGCTTAGGGTTTGAATCCCCCCACCCCCAATAATCTAATTATTAAAAAAAAAAAATCAATGATCTTCTCGAGGAATAACATGAATGCCTTTAATGTTTACAATTGAAATAGAAAGGTATAATTTTAATTTGGGGAAAAAAGTATAGGACAAAGTGAAGGCCTCTTTTATATAGAGTTTAGTTTTTTTATCAAACTATTATTTTGAAAATGTCTACTACTGGACAGGAAACTCTGCTGTGCTACAGCTAAGTCACTTTTTACCAACGAGGGAAAACATGGAGGTGAAGCTACTGTGCAGACTGTTCGAATGATTGCAGATCATGTGAAAGCTCATAATTGCCAGTTGCACCCTGATTCCATTGAGGTGCAAGTTCATTTTATTTTTATTATATTTTTAATTGATTATTTTGCTGTAGTCAACCCTGGATGTGAATTACTAGGAGAAACAAAATCTGGTTTGATTCAAAATTTGGTTGGTAGTGACTTTGTAGAAAGTATAGCAGAATCCTGCTTATACTGTCAGTTGCTGTTCAAAACCTAGATTTATGATATGATTGTTTATACCTTATCTTTGGTTGTCACCTAAATTTGGACTCCATGAGTAGCTAATGTGAAAGAAGATTTCTTGGGTCACAGAGGTGCTTAAAGACTCTTTTGATGTCTAGCCTTATCGAGACTCGTCATTTGACTGATCTTTGCAATTTATATTCTATAAGTTCTGGATGGAATAAAACAGCCACATCACTTAGTATAGTATGATGACTCTTGCTCCCTCCCACCCCCCTCCCCCACCCCAGCCTCACCCTCTCCACCACCCTCCTCCATCCCACCCTCTCCCTCTCACTCTCCCTCAACCATCACCTTCTTCCTTCCCTTTTTTGCTACCCTCACATTTTCTTTCCCCCCCCCCCCCCCCATATGCTTTCCCCCTACGTTTGGGTTTCTCCCATATCCTTATCCCCTCCCTCCACCACTGCCTTTGCCCTCCCCTTCCCCTCCACCTCTGGGGTCTAACCAAGTGTTGCCTAAACAGCCTAAACAGCCTACTCTTGTGCCTACACCTTTAACCACACCAAGCTTTCCTTCCTTTGAAACCTCTCAAAACATCCCTCCTAAACCTCTATCCTCTGTCCTTGGAGGCAGCAAGAGGTCGTTTCATATTGATGCAAAGCTGTTTTCTTTTTCTTTTGATGGGGGGCGGTCTGATTCGTATGCTCTACATGAGTCTCGTCGGAATGTTAAGAGTTCTATTTGGGTTGGACGTAGGGGTGTGGAGTGGATAATTTCTTGTCTTGAAGATATAAGAGATTGGGTGCCTGGCCATGTTTTACTTTGCAAAAGATTCAGGGAAAATGGGAAGTTGTTAGAGTTCTGTGGGAGATCTAACAAAGCTGGTCTGTTTGTTGTTATTGCAGTATATTTTGGAGGGTCTAGGAGAGGTTGTATAATGATACCTGCAAGCTCTAATAGAGCTGGCTGGTCTTTGTTTCAGAAGGAGCTGAGGTCTTTTTGCTCTGGTGCTAAACCGGTATCTCTGGCCAAAGTTTCTGTAAATCATGGTGGTGGAGGTGGTAAGCTTGCTGGTGGTAGCCGGAGTGGGAAGAGCATGTCTGTTTATGGTAATCAGCAGAAGATTAGGATTTTTGAAAAAAATGGTTCTAAAGGGGGGCAGAACGTGATTCATGGAGGTTTTTTTGAAAATGGTTCAGCTATAAATGGCAATATTTCAGCTTTTTGTGGCAGACCCACGCGGGCTTGTAAGTTTAAGTTGACTCCTGCTTTTTTGGCTTTGAGGGTGTGTAAGCCTGAGAGAGGTAGGCGTGTAGTGACTTGTCTAGAGGCTAAAGAGATCAGCTGGCCCAAAAATTCAAGTGTTGGGCCAGAAGTAACATTTCAAACAGGTGGGCTGGATGAAGCCCAACCCGGGGTGCAAGTGCCTTCACTTAAGAAGGGCAGTTTGGTCAAGCCCACTTCTTTTCAAGTGAAATCTGATGCCCAGTCATCGTGGGTCTATGGCGAGAGCTCGAGAGGCTTTTTGAGTGGTGATTCCGAGTCGCCGGTGGTCGTAGCGGTGCCGGAGCTGGAGCTAAGTGCCTCCGCCCCTCAAGTCGACCCGGCCCATGGTGCCTCGGTGGTCTCACCGTCAGTTTGCTTGGAGGGTGCGAACCCCGGTGCAGCGGTTTTTGCGACGGTGGCTCATCCCGTGACAGCTTCTAACGGTAAGGATAAAGGGCTTTTAACCCATGTTCATGATCTGGAGTTTGATGGGTGCACGCCGATGGTAGATTCCGGTGCACCACGGTTTGGAAAAGGCAGGGAGAGTGGGTGTAGCCTCCCGGTGTTGGATTCCGACTCCGGCAAGGTGGGTTCTTCAGACATGATGGATCAGTGGGCGAATCATAATCGATTTTCCCCTTTGTCTGAGATGGGTAACGAGTTGGGAACTGAGTTTGGGGAAGGGGAAGATCGAGATGAGGTTTTTAGTGACTACCAGGAAGTGGTGGTACAGCCGAGGTTAGTCAGTTCTGTGGGTCTGTGCCATAATGTTTCGGGGCCTCTTTCTTTGCCGTGGGACATCAATGGAGTCGATATTTGTGGTGGTGGTAGTGGGGCGAAGGATATTTGTCTTTTGGAGTGTAATCCTTTGACTCGGTGGGACCCCAATACTCTTGGGAAGGTATCGATGGTTCAGGATGAAGCAGGAGGGATCCAGGTGACAGAAACTGAACCAATTTCAAGCTGGGTGTCCCAGTTGATGAAAGATTTTTGTAATTTGGTGGGTTTTCCTATTGTGAAACATGAAGAGCATTGCTTGACTTTGTTCCGCCTTCTTGAACAGGAATGTCTAAAGGTGATTGATGTTGGGGCGCCTAAGAATCCTACAAACTTAGGGTCACGGGGTCTTAGGGAGCTGAAGGGGCTTATTTCTAATGTTAATTACGATGGTGTCTCTTCTAGGAGTAGGAACAGAGCTCCTTCGAATGCTGTGGGGGTTGTTGGTTGTTTTAAATGAATTTACGCCTTCTTTCTTGGAATGTAAGAGGGATTAACAATCCCCGGAAGAGACAGGTTTGTAAAAATCTTCTTAAAGAGTGGAAATGTGATATCGTTTGTTTTCAAGAAACGAAAGTAGCTTCTATTGACGCTGCCTTTGTTCGAAGTTTATGGGGAAGTCCTTTCATTGATTGGGTTGTTTTGGATGCTGTCCAAGCTTCGGGAGGGGTCTTGCTGGTTTGGGACAAAAGGGTTTTCGAAAAGATGGATGTTTTTGTTGGACAGTTTTCTGTCAGTGTCTTATTGAGAGGGGTGGTGGATAATTTTGTTTGGGCCTGTACAGGTGTATATGGCCCTAATGATGACGGTCAACGGTCTCTTTTGTGGGAGGAATTATTTCGGGTGCGCACTAGGTGGCCCATGGCATGGTGTTTAGTAGGGGATTTTAATATCATCAAGTACCCAAGTGAAAGACTTGGCTGTGAGTCGTTCAGTCCTGCTATGTTTGCCTTCTCAGACTTTATAGAGAGTAATTCTTTAGTTGATCTTCCGTTAGAGGGGGCTTCCTATACATGGTTTAGAGATTCTGGCATCCCTTCAATGTCAAGAATTGACAGGGCTTTGGTCTCTTTAGAATGGGAGGAACACTTTGGGAATATATCCCAACGGGTGCTTCCTCGTGTTATTTCAGATCATTGCCCGCTTTTGCTGGAAGTCGGTGTTGTTCGTCGAGGCCATAGTGCCTTTAAATTTGAAAACATGTGGTTGCAAGCTGAAGGTTTTGTTGATAGAGTTCAGCAATGGTGGATTGGTTACAGTTTTACGGGCTCTCCAAGTTTTATTTTGGCTCAAAAGTTAAAGGCTTTGAAAGCAGATTTAAAAAAGTGGAATAGGGAGGTGTTTGGTGATTTGGCCTTTAGAAAGAAGCTTTTGCTGACTGAACTTATGGGTTTAGATGCTACTGAGGAGTCGGTAGGTCTATCGAATGAGGATCAGATTCGCCGCCGTCAGCTCAAAGGGGACATAGAGCATTTGGCTTCTCTTGAGGAAATTTCCTGGAGACAAAAGTCTCGTGCCTTGTTTGTGAAGGAGGGAGACAATAATACTCGTTTCTTTCATAGATTAGCAAATTCCCATAGAAATACTAATCTAATTAAGAGGATAGAGGTGGAGGATGTTCTTTATGAGGACGAGGATGATGTTCGATCTCAACTAGTTCTTTTCTACCAGGGGTTGTATAAGGAACATGAGGAGAGGCGTCCCTCTATGGATGGTTTAGATTTTGCTTGCATTGAAGAGGAAGAGAGGTTGTCCTTAGAGAAGGAGTTCTCGAAGGAGGAAGTTTTCCAGGTCTTAAGGGAGATGGAGGGTGATAAAGCCCCTGGTCCTGATGGTTTCACCATGGCTTTTTTCCACAAATGTTGGAGTGTAGTGGAAAAGGATGTCATGGATTTCTTTGATTACTTCCACCGGCACTCTGTTTTTGAACGGTCTTTGAATGCTTCGTTTCTCACTTTAATTCCCAAGAAGTGTAATGCGGTTAACATTAAGGACTTTCGCCCCATTAGTTTGGTGGGTAGTGTGTACAAGCTGCTATCTAAGGTGTTGGCTAATAGGTTGAGGGCGGTTTTGGATAATCTTATCTCCGAGTCTCAAAATTCGTTTATTGGGGGAAGGCAGATCCTGGATTCAGTGCTTATTGCAAATGAATGTCTGGATAGTAGGTTGAAGAGCAGACTACCGGGTGTGGTTTGCAAGCTTGACATTGAAAAAGCATATGACCATGTGAACTGGGAGGCCTTGTTTTATTTGCTGGACCGGATGGGCTTCGGATTGAAATGGAGGGGGTGGATTAAGGCTTGTGTTACTTCTGTCCGTTTTTCAGTTCTGGTAAATGGTTCCCCTGAAGGTTTTTTTGGTAGTTCTCGTGGTTTGAGACAAGGGGATCCATTATCCCCGCTTTTGTTCCTTCTGATAATGGAGGTTTTGAGTAGACTTTTGAAGAAGACAGAGGAGTGTAATCTTATTCGGGGGTTTCAAGTGGGCTCTGCGAATTCTGTTGGTGTGCGTATCTCCCATCTGTTATTTGCGGATGATACTATCTTATTTTGTGATGCCTCTAGGGAATAGTTACTGTCCATAAGGTTGGTATTGGCTTGTTTTCAGGCCTTTACGGGTTTGAAGGTCAATGTTGGGAAAAGTGAGATTGTCCCTGTTGGGGAGGTGAATAATCTAGATTCTTTGGCTAATATTCTTCAATGTAGAGTGGGCAGTTTGCCTATGAAATATTTGGGGATGCCGTTGGGGTCTTATTTTAAAACAGCTTTTATTTGGAATCCTATTTTGGAGAAGATGGAGAAGAAGCTATCTGGTTGGAAGCGTCTCTATTTATCTAAAGGTGGTAGGCTCATGTTACTAAAGAGTACTCTGTCAAGCCTCCCAACGTACTTTTTATCTCTTTTTACTATCCCTAAATCTGTGGCTGCTAGATTGGAAAGTATTCAGAGGAACTTCCTTTGGGGGTCTTCTGAGGGGAGTTTCAAATATCCTTTGGTGGCTTGGGAAAAGGTGTGTCTACCCGTCAAGATGGGTGGCTTGGGGATTAGAAGTCTGGTGTCGTTTAACCAAGCTTTATTAGGGAAATGGTTATGGAGATATGGTCATGAAGTTTCCCATCTTTGGCGGCGAGTTATCTCCACAAAATACGGTGAGGGGCAAGGTGGGTGGTGTACTAAAGTGTGTAGGAGGACTCATGGGTGTGGACTTTGGAGAAGCATTAATGGAGGGTGGGAGAGCTTCTCTAAGCATCTGTCTTTTGTAGTGGGTGAAGGCACCCGTATCCGCTTTTGGCATGATAGGTGGATCGGTGATTATGCTCTAAAAGATCATTTTCCTGAGCTTTATGTGTGTTCAGCAGTTAAGGATGCTTATATCTCTGAGGTTTTGTGGACTCCAGAAGGGGGTACTGTTAGAGTATGGGATTTAAGGTTTTATAGAGCTTTTGAAGATTGGGAACTAGCTGCTTCTTATTCTCTTCTCAGGCTTATCCAATCTCGTATTCCTCGGGGTGATAGGAATGATACTCTTGGCTGGCGGCTAAAAGGAAATGGTAAGTTTGACATCCGGTCTTATTACCATGCAATTCGGGGTGATTCGAATCTTTTGTTTCCTTGGAAAGGTGTTTGGAAACCAAAGATTCCTAGGCGTGTGGCGTTCTTTTTGTGGACAGCCGCTCATGGTCGGATCCTCACTTTGGATAATCTTATGCTTAGGGGTCGCCCGTTGGCTTCTTGGTGTTGTATGTGTTGTTGTGATGGGGAGTCAGTTGACCACATTCTTCTTCATTGTCCTGTTACTCATTCCCTATGGACTTTTATGCTTCAGGCTTTTGGTATTCATTGGGTTATGCCAAGCTCAGTGGCGGGTTTGTTATCTTGTTGGTATCAATGGCTTGGGAATTATAATTCGGACATATGGAATTTGGTTCCAGGGTGCTTAATGTGGATTGTGTGGTTGGAACGAAATCGTCGTTCCTTTGAGGATAAGGAGAAGACGTTGGATGAATTAAAGGTTTTGTGCCAACGTAGTCTTTTAGAGTGGTCTCGTTGTTGGGGTTTCACTAATTGTTCTTCTCTCTCTGAGTTTATGTTTTCTCTTTGCTTAGTTTCCTAATTTGTTTTTGTTGTGCTGTTTGTCTTTTTTCTTCTTGTTCATTATCATGAACATCTTGTACTTTCCTTCTTCTTTTTTCTCATTAATAATAGTTTTCTTTACCTATCAAAAAAAAAAAAAAGTTCATCCCCACTGATTTTTGCCTGTCTTTTTTATATCTCTTTTATTGTTTCCACTCTTTCTCAGGTTTTCTTGTCTCTGTCATTTGATGAGGATCTACGGAGGCAAGAAAAAGCAGCAAATGAGGACAATAGAGTCAAAAACAAGAAAAATAAAAAAAGAAAGAATCTTGAGGAGCCAAGCCAAATGCCAGGCAGTGACAAAAAGAAAAGTAGGAAAGAGTTGATGGCAAAGATGAGAGAGGAGGTATTCCTTTATCCATGAGAATAATTGTCTACTTGGTTTTATATGTTTCTTATTTGATTTGTTCATCATGATGCTTTTTACAGGTTGCTGCCGATTATAAGTCTGCTTCTTTTACCCCTGATGTTACAGAGCGGAGGGTGATGCAAACACAGACACTTTCTGCTGTATTTGAGACATATTTCCGCATTTTGAAGCATACGATGCAATCAACAGCTGTGAGGTGTGTTCACATGTTTTTACAAGAAAGAGAGACATAATATGAATTTAGTGGTCCAATCTGTCCTGTCCGTAAAAGGCTAATTGGTTAACTTGCATAATTGGGGCCAGTGAGGGCAGATCCACTTTCAATTTGGCTCTTTTGTTGCATAGGGCAGATCAGTCATTAGATGAGAATTTAGCTCTGCCTTATGCTTGGGAGTCTAAGCAACTAACCATCTGTCCAGTTGCCTTAGTTCTTATTTGTTGCATGTTTATATCGAAATAGTTGATTTGCATTGGCTGTTGTACACATTTTATGCATGTAAGTGAACTTCTATTACAATTTTAGGTGTTTGAAGATGATTCTGGAAATTGATGCTCACTTCTAGTCCTGCTTCTGTCACCTTCGGGTATAATTTAGTCTTGAACTTTTGTTTGACCTTGCAGAATCATACGCTGAATAAGAGTTATTCTAGGACCACAACCAATTCCACACATCTTCACAACCATCCTATGTGGCAAATTGTAATTGGTTGCTTGTCACTTTCACATGGACTTACCGCGTTTTTCCCACCACTCACAATTTGTCACATTGGATGATTGTGAAAATGGGCATGAAATTGGTTGTGGTCCTAGAATTTTTTTTCTGAAAAATGGTATTACTTGATAGGATTGTTATAATGGTTGGTCAAGGGGAATCTGTAGTGTAGAAAATCCAATGAAAGTCTTCACTGGCTTGATTTTAGTAGGTTTTATCTTTTGTTGCATTGACTCTTGTTTGGAGACAGGGTAATTGTTCTTAAGTTGCCTCTAGGTTGGATAACAAGCAAGCACTTATGATTCTCTCTTGCCTGCTTTATTTTCAAACAATTAAAATCTGAAATGCTATGTATTTATAGATACAAGCAGGCAAATAATATGTACCTTATCCTGAACATTTTGTATCACTGCTCTCTGATATAGTAAAATTTTTCTTGTAATCTGGTATTGGTGTCTTCTTAGTTGCCATCTTTCTAACTGTTTTACGTATAGGAAATTTTATGTTGATACCATCTTCCTGATTATTTTATCTATAATTAATTATGTTCACATCTAAGACATTATAGTTGCTACATATTGAGTCCATTTTCAATATGATCTGCGTGAGTGCAAGTAGGTTTTAAAATTTTGAAGTTGGTTCTATAGATTGGACCTGTTCAGAAATAGGTGATTGGAAAATAATGTCTGGATGAATGCTTAATTCCATGAAAACTGTTTATGAATTGAATTGAGTTCTCATATATACTCCGATTAGCACCAGGTCATATATATATATATATATATATATATATATTTTCCTGTATTTCTTAGAGGTTTTTGTTCAGATATACTCTTTTTTTTTATAGTCTGTATTAAGGTTAAGTTGGAGTTAACTTACTAAATATTTTCCTTATTTTATTTCTCAGCCAGGAAGAGATTGCTAATTCAGATTCTGGTACATCTGGGTACCACCCACTGCTCTCTCCATGTCTGAAAGGATTAGGAAAATTCTCGCATCTAATTGACTTAGATTTTATGGGCGATCTTATGATTTATCTTAGAAAGCTTGCTTCTGGCAGTGGCAACTCTGGCAATTGTTCACAGAAAAATTCAAAATATTTGACTGTATCTGAGCGCCTCCAGTGCTGCATTATTGCTTTTAGAGTGATGAGGAGCAATCTTGATGCCTTGAATGTTGATTTACATGAATTCTTTGTTCAGCTTTACAATATTATGCTTGAGTACAGCCCCGGAAGGTTAGCAGCGATTGTGCTGATTCGAAAACCTTGCTTTGGAAACATATATTCTCTACTGCTACCTATTAGGAAATTTTGTCTTCTATTTTATATTATATTATAACTTGTATGCTTATCTGCAAGATCTTTCTGAAACAGCCTTGTCCGCTAGCTTTAGCTTATTATAGTCTCTTGGGGAGAGTCCGCAGCCCTTTTTTCTTAGATAAAAAACAACCTTTGTTCTAAATGAGAGTTTCTGTTTAAACTGATTTATCTGACATGAAAGAATAATTCGTAACTACAACACTTATGCATTCATGTGCACCATATTATTGAATAATGGATACTTTGTCTTTATCTGTTGTAAGTTTAATGTGTATATATTGATATTTCCTGACCTGCTTATCCTTTATTAATGTGCATGTTCTCTCTCTCTCTCTCTCTCTCTCTCTCTCCCTCTCTCTTGTTTTCTCCCATTGGAGTCAGTTAAGTCATCCTTTTTTACCATGCATGGATCCAGCCCTCTCTTTCTCACTTACACACGAATTCGCCCGTCTTCCGTTCTCTTTCCTATATGTGCATTTTGAATACTTGTGGGCACAAGTGATTTGCTCTGTCCAGTTCACGTCAGGAAACTATTGAAACCTTTACTGTAAATTTATTCCCGGATGTGCAGCATAACATTTTCTGTTTCTCTTTTGGGGTTGGTCTGATTTGTTTCCTTCCATCTTCTTTTGCGTTGGATTTTAAGTGTGTTCTGTCTCTATTTCATTCCTTCAGTTGTATTTAACATCTCTCTCTTTAAATAGTGGCTGCACGCAAGGGAGATGCAATGTATTTATTTTTATATTTTGTTTTTTTGGGTTTGTGGATCAGAGACCGGGGTGAAGTGTTAGCTGAAGCTCTGAAGCTGATGTTGTGTGAGGATAGACAGCATGACATGCAAAAGGCTGCTGGTTTTGTAAAACGTTTGGCCACATTTTCGTTATGCTTTGGATCTGCTGAGTCCATGGCTGGTATATTATTTACGTTCATTTACCTAATTAGTTATCACAAACCTGTTGATATACTTCTCTTTTATTTATCTGGTTCTTCTTTGGAACTTTGCAGCCTTGGTTACGTTAAAGCATCTTCTTCAGAAGAATATCAAATGCCGGAATCTGTTAGAAAATGATGCTGGAGGTGGTTCCGTTTCAGGTATCATTGCGGTAAGTTCTTGGCAATTCTTGTGCAAAGAGAAAATATGCGCATTGTTGTGTTTTTAACTTATAACCTCTGCTTCACCTTGATTGTTTGTAATGCATGAGAATTCACTCATTTTTTTAAATAAATTTTTTTCACATGCTCTACTTACTGTGAGACACATTTAGTTCATCAAGAGACTTATCATAAAACATTGAGTTCATCTAGAGGCCTTGTAAAATGAGATGGAATGTTTTCAGTGTGCTTTAATGCCTACAACAACAGGATTATTACACATACATGTTGATAGTTGTATTATATTTGTTTTTTAAAAAAAGCAGTGAGGATTTTATTTAGAAAGGTATATTTGTCTACATAAAAGTTGGTATTGGATGGACTATAATATATACCTGCGATTTTGAATTTAGCTCACTTCCATGAGCTTTTGGCATTTTATTAAAGTGGTGCTCCTGCTTCATTCCTTTGGGAATTCAATAACTAACCTGAAATTTTCTTTATCTTTCTGTGTCCGTTGTGCAGAAATTTCAGCCATATGCCTCAGACCCCAATTTAAGTGGTGCTCTTGCTTCGGTCCTTTGGGAACTCAATCTACTATCTAAGCACTATCACCCAACAGTCTCAACAATGGCTTCAAACATTTTAAGTATGAGCTCTGCTCAAAACCAAGTTCATCTATCTATCGTCTCTCCTCAACAAGCTTTTATGGACTTGTCACTTGAACGAGAATCCTTCAAGCCACAGAATGAGAGCATGAAATTGAATAACAAGAGGAAAAAAGGAAGCGGGTCTACCAAATCAGATTCTATTGAGCCTACTCTAGACGCTAGTTCAATCGATGAAGATGAGGTTAGAAAGAAACTTTCAACACGTTTCAATCTCCTTCGTGACATTAAGGAGAATGAAAGATTGAGGAGCGAGTTAGATCGCACAACGTTATACCTACAGCTATATGAACAACATAAGAAGCAAAAGAAACAAGGGAAGAAAAAGACCAAGAAAAGTGTAGTATTGACTGCTTAGTAATTTATTGTCTTCCAAAAATTTTGTGATTTTCTTATAATGTATATTTTTTCTTTTTTTTTGGTTCCCATTTTCTACATCTCCTTTCCCTAGATGCAATTCTTAACAGTTCCCTTTATAAATTTACGGGGCAAAACTTACTTCTACCGATGGATTAGCAATCCTAATTTTGTGTACCTAGCATCCAAAGAACAAAGAAGTTATTTTTGACGTTCTGACCTTTTCCAATGTTACTCTTTGTAAGATCAGACTTCTCACTACTCATTCAATATCAGCTGCAAGTGAAACAAACTGCTTTGAAAATCTCTCTTTTAATTTTTTGTTTTTTTTACTTCAATATTATTTTCTGAGGTGACTTCATCTGCTCAATTCCTTTGTTTCTTTTACTTATTTTTATTTGCAAGCAAAAAAGAAAAACAGAGAAAGAAGTCACTAAACAAATGTGGTGTTGTCATGTACCACCAGCGCTTTGATGAGGCCATTATTGTGGGTGTAGAACACTTGTTGAAGTGCTATTACTCGAATCGTTCAATTCTTATATCATGTGAAGTTATATGTGAACTTATTCAACTAAGCCACACCCAGCAGTGGTCAAAACAAGTCCCAGGCAAGGAGCATGTGCTCTCTACATAACTGAAATATTAAGGGGCTGTTTGGGTTTTTTTTTTTTTTTTTTTTGCCCATCACTCACCATTCCTCACTCAATTTTTGTCACTTATCACTTAAAATACCCAAATTTGCTATACTCACCCATTTGGCACTCTTCACTCAGCTTCTCATCACTCAATTTTTCTACTTTTTTGTGAGACCTACGGATTGACTTGGTGTAGCTTTTACTCTCTCTTTCTATTTTTTCTTTTTTTTTTCCCCTTCCACCCCCAATACCCAAGCTCACGGAACCCAGTGAAAAAAAAAAACACCAGAAACACAATGTGAAAAGGAAAGAAAAGAAGAAAAAAAAGATGAAGAAGACCAAACCAGACCCAGCGTGAAAGGGAAAAGAAAAAAATAGAAGAAGAAGACCCGTGCAAAAGGAAAAAGAAAAAAAGAAGAAGAAGAAGACCACCCAAACTCATCGAACCAAGTGAAAAAAAAAAAAAAAAAAAAACCAAACTCAGAAACACTGAAAAGGAAAGAAAAAAAAAAGAAAAAGAAAAGAAGAAGATGAAGACGAAGATGAAGAAGACCAGACTAGACCGAGCGTGAAAGATAAAAGGAAAAAAGAAGAAGAAGACCACCCATACTCATTGAACCCAATAAAAAAAAAAATCAAAAGTTGCTGTTGGACCTCTAACAGTAGGTCCCTCAATATGTGTACAAAAATGCCATCATAACTCTATTTTCATAACTTAAAAACACCTAAAATTTGTTTTCAATTTTCATAACTCATCACTCAAAAATAAGATAATTGAGTGATAGAAACAAAAACTGGAAACAATGCCAAACACATTTCTCAGCCATGAGACTCACATATTTTGAGTAATGGGTGATGGAAACAGAGTGATGGATGATGGAAACTGAAAATCCAAACACCCCTTAATTATTTCTCACAAACTGTATCTCATAGACAATCTCAATAGATTAGTAAGTAACTCTCTAACATTAAACATGATAAAAATAACTATTACATTAAAAAAATATATGCTTTCTACTTTGCTGGAAGGATGAGAAACTTGTTTGCATCAATCTTTACACGCTCTTATCGGTAATATTACACAATAATAGAATATGACATCAGGAAAATCTAAAAGAAAGGAGACCTAATAGGCATCCCTTTTCTACGTCTTTTGGGATTACATTGACAGGGTTCATCACTCCTATTAGTTGCTAAAGATGGCACCTCATTGGAAAGATCTCCTTTTGATATCATTGTATCTTTCACCTATAATCAAATTATATGTACTAGTGAGAAATCTTTTCAAACATGTATATCAAATTGCAAAACAGAATATTGAAAGGTAATTATAAATTAAAATATATATATCTCACCTTGCACGCGAGTGAGCAAAACTTGAATGATCCTCTTTGCTGAGTTGAAAAAAATTTGGATAAATCCAATAGTTCATATCCACATATTTGACACTTGTAAGTAGCATTGGCCCGACATTTATCCACTTTGTTTCTTGAGTGAAGAAAAACTACTTTAAAGCCGTTAAAACTATATTTGTGTATATCGGAAATATCCAACAATTCGAATATATTTATAACTCGAAGCGCATTGTGACGTGAAGCTTTGTAAACCTAAAAAAAAACATAGTACTAAGATATATGACAACAAGAAATTGGGATTTTATATATATAAATATATATATATATATATATATTAATATATATAAAAGAAGTAACCACCATTAACGAAAAAAAAAAAAAGACTTACTTGGAGAACTTTGTGGCCTTGATCATCATGCTCTTGTTTGCAACTTTCACAAAATACTTCGCTGCAGTCTATACAGAAGAAATTACAGAGTGTACCTTCGTGTTCATCACAATTCTCATAGAATTTAGAATCTAAGATCAACGTTAGCCATGGTGGTGGAAACTTGGAAGGCATATCGATTACTTCTTCCCCCTTAAATCCTTTAAAATTATATGCTTGTGTCGTGGTACATATTGCCTATTGGCCATTGGGTTCTTATTTATATATACTACTACCACTCCATGGGTTATTTCGAATTGGACAATCCTATTCCAACTAGTACTAGCTAGTTCTCCTCTAATTACATCCGGAGTTGTATTCTATAACCGCCTCTACTTTTCAAAGGGTTTTAGGTTTTTGGGTTTAACACTTCTATTATGTATATACAGTATATACACATCCCAATTCAAAAAAAAAAAAAAAAAAAAAAAATTTATACACATCGTTTAGGGTCCCATATTCTTTCTTTCAGATCCTAGCTCTGAGAGAGAGACTAATGAACACTTGGTACACTGTACACCGTGAAATCACATTATTATTTTTGTTACGTCAGAAATTTTATTTTAATTTTTTTGTTTTAATAAATGTGATTTCGTTACCTTGGTAAAATCTAACTCAATAAAATCTAAAACACTAATAAGAGAGGGCTTCAGGGACTCTTCAGAAGACCCAAAATTTGTTATAGACCCACATACAATGTGGGTATGACACCGGAAGAGGCAAAAGAAAAAGATTACTGTTTCTCGAATCGCATTTCATACTTGTTTGAGGTCTTTTTGTGACCATAATAACATGAGTCACTTTTTGATAGGTTAGCAGCTAGACCCAGATTCTTTGGGGCCAGTAATCGAGTTTGTACTCATGCCAATAGGTTCAGTTGGTCACCACCATTGAGTTTTCTCCTCATAATATAACGAGTGATAGGGATAACAAATTAATGGTAAAAAAAAAGAAGTGTCATTATGTGTTGGTAGTTTAACTATGAGTCATGTATAAATAATTGTGAGCAATATGTTGGGCTTAGCAATATTTGCCAATGTTAAACAAATACATTTGTCTATGCCCAAATAGATATATATATATATATATATATATATATATACATATAATCAAACTCATGCAAATAAATGATCAAGTAATAGAGAGAGAGGTATTAGATACCTATCTTATAATATAGTTGTTAGCAACTCATACTCTTCTCTTGACCAAAATAAATCATGTATGTGTAATAAGTCAAGTCCCAAGGATTCACACTAGCTAGAGGCGTAGCCAAAAATTTTTTATTGAGGAGGTAATATTATCATATTGATTTGCAATTCAAGAAAAATACAAAGTATGACATATATACATATATACTTGTCTTCCTGCATTAGTTTTTTAAAAAAAACATTAAATTTAATTAAAATTAGACTACATTTATAAGAAATAATATTTATAGAAATTAAATATAATAAAGTCACTATAAGCAACCATAAAATAAATAGCAGTTAAATTCAACCAAATTAGACTACTATAGTTAAAAATAAATTCAAAATCAATTTCATTCATCCCAATTAAATTCAAAATCAATTTCATTCCTACTAATAGTCTAATATTGTACCCTCTCAGTCCCTCTACTCTCTAATGATAATTCCCATGGCCTCACTCAAGAAAAAAAATGTGGGATATAGCTGACATGTCTTAGAGAAAGAAAGGAAAAGTCAAAAAGATGAAATGTAGGAATTTGGGGGGTGGGGCATTTTTATGGCTACGTATTGGAGGAGGGGCCAAGTTTTTCTCATAGAGGGGATTTGGATCTGGTGCACCGGGTGGAATTCACCCTCCCCTCTCTCACAATATTTTTTTACATTTTACTTTTTAATTTTTTACTTTTTACTTTTATTAATTTTTTTTAACTATTTTTAATCAATGGTTGAGATTGAAAGTTGCTTTTTGGAACTATCAATCTCAACCATTGATAGCAATTGCACCCGGTGCAATACCTTAGGTATTGCATTGGATCCAAATCCGCCAGCTCTTAAATGAGAAAACATGAGACCTATTTCTTCCACTATTATAGAGGCTTTAAAAAAAATTTCGGGGGGGGGGGGGGGGGGGGGGGGGGGCCCTGACACTAGCAAGTGTGGATGGCAGCAACTCTACCTGAGTTTTTGTCTCCTAACATAATAATGGTGTACAAGAAGAAGAAAGCACAAGAAAGGTAACTTACACTAAATACTCTTTGTGAGATATTTAGTAATATAAGGGAGAATGGTATGGCTAGCTCACAAAAACTTAGATAAATCATGATGTTAACTTTGGAATAAGGATAATTGGGATTAATGGGATGAAGGAGAAAGGAAACACTATTGTTTTTGTTTTGTGCACTAAGAAACTCATGGAATTGAACCACCTGCTGAATGTGTTGGAAGATGCAGCATAGTGTAAGACTCCTTATGATAGTGTAAGAGGAAATTGAATGCAAAAACAATAATCTGAATAGGAAGAAAATTGTTGTATTTGTTGGATATTAGGTTTTGCTTTGAAGAGTGAGGTCACTATTTTTTCCTCGGACACCAGGCAATTAGCTAGCCAAAGGCCACAAAAATTGCTTCTCTAAAAGGAAAACTCATTTCCCAATGTATTGGATTTAATAGATATTTTATAACTGGTTGATCCTCATAAATGTGTTTTTGGGTGATATGTTTCAATTTAAAGCTGTTGCTAGAGACTGGAGAGGGGAGATTGTATTTGCTTGTTCCTAGATTTGTGCCAATCTCTACTGTCTGAAACATATCACGGTCCATCATCACTGATGCTCGGGCTCTCTTAGCTGCTTCCCCAAGCGTCCTAGTTTGCTGGGTGAATAGGCAATGTAATTGCGCTCCTCACTCTCTACCTAGATCACGGTCTTTGGATTGTCATTTTTTTTGGTTCTTTTGATGTAGGCAACAACCCCCCTTGTTTTGTTTCTGTTGTAAGGGGTGAGGTTGGCCTGTCGCTGTAGCTTGTGTTTCTTTTAATAAAATTTTCTGGCCAAAAAAAAAAAAAAAAAAAAAATCAAAATGTATTTGGTTCCTCTATGAGTAACCGTGTGCTACCCTTTGCATAAAACATGGGTTCATTAGTCCCATTGCTGTTCCAAGCCTAATGGGGGATTGTTTAGTGAATCCATACTGATGTGAAATGACTCTTGGGCCCTCCAAAAGTTTTGCAATTGGTGAATAGTGCCATTTCAAAAATGGAATGGCACTATTCACCAATTGCAAAAATTTAAATTATTTTTTATTCAATGGGGCCCACAAAGGAGAGAGAGGAAAAATAAAAAAATTAATGAAAAATAATAAAGAAACAATATTTAAATGAAATTGTAAAAAAAATAAAAGTTTTGATATAGGTTGGATTGGAAAGTGGTATTGTATATGTTATAAATATAGGTTTTAAGAGAGTAAATGCTAAATTTTTTACAATTTTTGATAAGAATGCTCTAAGTGTTTTTGTCACAATTTTGTTACAACTTTTGACATGATAGATGGTAAGTGGTAGCCTATTACTTTCACATGAGTTCATAATTTTTTTCCATCACTCACCGTTTGCCAAATCATAGTTGTGGCAAAGTTGTGGTAAAAAAGATTGTGGTATTAGATTTTTTAGCCCGTAATTGTGGAAAACATGCCCTCAACAATACTCTGATAGAGGCATATATGAAAAACGTAAATGCACTTCCTTAAAAGAGATATGTATGTTCTGCACAGATTTATTCAGATATACTGAGTGAAGCATATTCATGTTTCTTTCGATTCTTTAGGAGGAGAGACAGTTGAGTTGGGCAAGGGAATACAAAAAAACAAACCCACATATGTAATTGAATAATTATTTTGTGTCACTATATTTCATCTTCTTTGGGCCTGTCAATGGTCATATTTTATAAATGTAAAGAAACCCAGATTATAACAACCCCTAGAAAAAGCCCAAGAAACAGTTAGTGTCAAAAAATCATTTTAAAGTGATTTTTCTATATCTGAAATAAAAGAAAGAAGTGGCGGGGTTCTTGCTTTGTCTCTGAAATGTGTAACCCTAGCTGGTATATATATGGAGGCAGTTGTCCTGGACTTCAAGCAGTTAAAGAAGCATAAAAAATATGTAGGTTGGACAAACTCATTTTAGCCGAACCTGTTAGCATTAGCAAATATTGCTGCCAAAGTTTTATATGAATTTTTTGGTAGATTAACAAGTTAACAACTAAAGCTCTCTGGTCATTGTTTTGGAACTATGGTATGAAGAAACAAAAAAATAATAATGAGCCATGCTAAAGACAAGCCTAGTGAAAACAAAATATGACATGAAAAGACATTGCTGTCTATATATAAGCCATTTGGCTGAAAAATTATGACATTGTTCTTTAAATAAAATAAGTTGTAACACTAGATTTAACTTGTGTTTGGTTTAGCCGACTAAGAATTATTCATATGATTATGAAGTGGTAAGCTAGTGTTGGAATATATGTTAGACTAGCTCACTAGGTTATAGGCCCATTGTGCTAATGTACTTGCCCTACACACATGTTGCTTGCATTCCAGTGTACCTAGCTCTCTCTTGCATAATGAATAATGATAGTTTGACAGGGAGAAAACTTATAGTCTTGCAGTAGTGCTCTGGGCTCTCACAAAGTGAGTGAGCCCTACACATGGGTTTCACCATGAGACTCACCCACTTTGTGAGAGCCCAGTGTACTGAAAGATGCCTGTTAACAATACAATTTTTGATAGCTTTTCAGATTTTTGGGCAACTTTTGGCAATTTTTTAATATTTTTTTGGCAATTTTTTTGAATTTTTTTTTTCCTTTTTTTTAAGTGAAACCCAAAAAGGGAAATCTTAACAAGCGGAGTACTTGTTAACATTTTCCATATACAAATTATTCTCTCTTTCTCTCTCTCTCTCTCCCCCTCTCTCATATTCTTAACAACAAGTCAGATTGAGAATGAGTCACGTTCATGTACATATTCTACTTGTACTTGATGGAACACTGAATGATAAAAAATAGGGCCTGGAGTCCTTGTTTTGCTGCTCTGTTCTTCCTCTGTTTGCTAGTGAAAATTGCAGCTCCTTTCTGTACTTATAGGGGCTGAATTTGTCGCAATCATTAAGGTATCTTTGTGTCTTATATGCTGGAATAACAACCTAACATTTGCCGTTTCCTTATTCATCTGCAACTCCCTATAATTTTAATTCCTTTTGTTGGGAAATCATCACACTTACCATGCATGAAATACGCAGCGGAATTAATTAAAAAAAAAGATCTACTTCTTATGATATATAAATACATGTTCCTCTTGAATCTCAAATTAGTATTCAAGAAAATAAACGTTGGTGACTTCACTAGGGTCGTGATATTAATATACTTCAAAATTAATGCAATATATAACTACTAGTTTACAATTGGTAATTCATCTAATGTGGTGTTTTTTTTTTTCAAGCCATATAATTGAAAGTCATTGGTAAATTTAGTTTGATCTATAAGTGTAGTTGGTTAGGATTATGATTCCTTGCAGTTTTTATTTATTTATTTTTACAATTACACTTGAGATGTCAAGATCCTGAGTCCTGATCATAACGTCTCTTTATAACGTGTGGTAACGTAAGGACTTGAGTAATTAAAAGATACAAATTAAGATGAGGCTAAGGATTAAACATTGACTATTACTTACTAGTTATACTTACACAAATTGGGATGGAATATGGTTTCTTATAGTCTTCTAAAGATGTACGGCAATCCCTCTTTGTGCTAGTAATTAGTACTAACTAGCCATGGTTTCGTGCGACACACGGATAATGTTTTAACTTGTTATGTGAAAAACTTATATAAAATATTCAAAATATTTTAAAGTAATAACATGAAATAATGTTGCAATAACATTAAGAGATTTTTCTTAAATTAATGATGTAATAGATAATTAAGGGGATGGAGAATTTAAACTATAGAGAATAAGTTACATAATTAGAAATTAATTATTATGTGGTGTAATATCTTCTAAAAAAAAAAAAGTGGTGTAATAAGTTGATTGTTTGTTTAATCATTTATTTTTTTGCTGAAATTTTGAATCATAATTTTTGTTTCTACATTGGGTTGGAGTTGGCATAAAAAATTTGTAAGTTCATGTAAATGTTTAGTTTTTTTTTTTTTTTTTTTTTTTTTTTTTTTGGAGAAAAATGTAAATGTTTAGTTGGCTTATGGAAATATCATCTAAAATTTATGATGTCACGTTTATGTTATTGAACAATGATAGTGGTAAGTTAAACACTCAGTGAAAATAGTGATATCCTATTAATACAATTTTATTATAATCCAAATATGTAAAGAAGTTGAGGTGCAAAGCTAAATAAAAAATTACTCTTACAAAGCGCCATATAACAGAATCACATGGTCTCTCACGTGATATTTTTTCTTTCTTATATATATATATATATATATATATATATATTAAAAAAAAACATATAAGATTCTTTTATATATATATATATATATATAATTATTGCATACTTATAAATAATTAATATGTATTCACTTTATTGACACATTCAATGAATTGAAAGTTTTACATAAATGTAAACTTTAATGAGATTGCGACCTATTGTTTGTTCAAAAATTTAAAATGGTAACTACGTTGACGATTGAGTGATAGACTTTGATATGCTTTTCAACCATTAAACTTATACAGAGAGGTGAAATTTGAAAGAGTTTAAAACATAAATTGGGTTAAAAGTCTTGTGTTATCACTTATCAACCACCCTCAGCCATGAATCTTTGGGCCTTTTTCATTTTGGGCCTGAAGAGTGAAGGGCCTTATTATATCATTGGTTTAGACTGGTCTTCGGAACAATAACGGGTTAGCCCATGCCACTGGCAATGTTGTGATTACGTACATATATAGTTTGTGGCAATTACCACAAGTTCAAACTAAAATAGCAATGTGGCAAATTGATGTGTTCTTAATAGCATGGGTTCATTAGTCTCATGAGCAATTGTGTGTTGCATATAATATGGGTTTATTGGTCTCATGATTCTCATCTATGTTCTAAACTCAATGGAGGACTATTTAGCGAGTCTATACGGATGCAAAATGACTCTTTTGTCCTCCAATTCACTTCTCCTAGTAGGAAGGAGGGATTTAAACCCTAATTCTTTTCATAAATGAGAGCATGCAATAAGACTTGAGTTACTGAGTTACAATGGAACCTTTTTGTTCTTCTTCTTCCCTACCCAATGAGAGAGAAAATTTTTCTCTATTGCTAAACCTTCATATCTGTATGAAAATGAAATTTAATTTCAAACGTTTTATATTAGACTAAAAAACTTAATCAATTAGGTATCTTGGATATTCTTCTTATTTGGGTACCTTTTTTTTTTCCATCAAACTCGACCGAATATACATCTTGGAAGCATATATTGATGACTTCGCCAAGCTATGAAACCCCAAATAATAAGTTAAGAACTCTCTTGCCACTTGTCCCTCAACCTCAAGGATGTCTCTTAAATCCTTCCCAGCTTGATTAGCCTTTAATTAAGCCCTCTCTAAGATCACATAAACCAATCTGCAATCTTATTTAACTTATTTGGCTGCTCATTTTTAGGTGTATCTAGATGTTCATGCAATATGAATTAGGCACACACAAAAAGTTCCACAATTTTTTACACAATTATTGATGTAATATTATTATATTAGATTCAATCACACAACATATTAACTCAGTGGTTATAAAAAAGAAAGATTATGAAATATTTTGTGTCCGTAAACTTATTAAATGTGGCATGCAATCTCCTAAATTAAAACAGTAAGTTTTCCAAAACAAATCCCAAATCCCACTTGTTTGTCATATAGATTATTACTGGCACTTCATTCAATTTCGAAACAGCAATTAAAATTTCTGTACTTTCTGATTACAAAAGTGTTTCTGTAATTGTCAACAAAGAAAATGTGATTTTTTTTCTTTCGAGGAATATATGAAATCTGCATGCATGTGCATGCAGAGAGAGAAAGAGAAAGAGCTTTAAACAGCTGCATGTGAACTCTTTCATTTTTTTTTCCGTACATTTAGATGCTCATCCACAAGCATTCTCCACCACGAAAATCCTCAATTGCTTTAGAGGAAAAAAGACGTATAGCAATAATAACAAAGTCTCATGCAAGAGAGATCGAACACCAAATAGCAATAATAACATCATGTCCCACGCTAAAGAGAAAGCCACGACTAGCAATAACAACAAAGCATTGTTATATTAAAGAAACATAGTCATCGTATTTGTTTGATGAAGATCTCCTTAATGTGGGAATGAAATCCGAATGAACTTTTTGCCATGCATGTGACTCGTATCTCAAACTCACATGTTTGGTAGTCCTTCTTTCTAGGATCTTCAATCATTTTCTTCCTTGAAAGGGTCTGGAAATCATTCTGAATTCCACTGCAGAGATGCCTTGGCCAGAAATTAAGAGTAATGTTAGCGAATTGACAATTTTTACTATATTTTTCATAACTTGTTAAATTGTTAAGTCAATGATTGGAATTGAAATAACATCATATTCATCTTTTGTTTTTTAAGAGAGTTTCAATCTATGATGTTTATTTCTGATGATATCTCTTTTTATATCAAACTAAAATACCAATTGGTTTTTGATATAAGCGAAAATTAAACTTTAGATCTCTTACCAACCAACATCATATTTATCTAAGTTCACAAGCAATACCAATTTTATTATATGCATTAATGTTTATTTATGAATAGTATTATTGTATCCTTAAACTTGTCAAGAAATAAATACAAAAAATCATGGTTATAAGAATTGTAAGACACTACAACAAAATGTATTTTCAGTGACGAAAATTAGTGAGGAAATATTTTTCGTCACTAAAAATATAGCTTTAGTGACGAAATATGAATTTCGTCACTAATAATGAAAAAAATTATAACATTTAGTGACGAAAAATAAATTTTGTTGCTATTGTGATCTGAAAAATGGGCGCCAATGGAGGGAAACTTTGGCGCAAGTTTAATTAATCTACAGTGACGAAATATTTCGTCACTAAAAGTTAAAATTTTTAGAGACGAAATATTTCATTACTGTAGGTGTTGCTGTGGATAGTATTAGTGACGAAAATCCTTTCGTAGCTATAAGGAAGAATTAGCGACGAAAAATATTCGTCACTAAAAATAATAATAGTTTTGCACTTATATATTTTTAGTGACGAAATCATAATTTGTCACTAAAAATATGATTTAGTGACGAAATATGAATTTCGTCTCTAAAAACCTTTACAAAACCCGGGTCTTTAGTGACGAAAGTAAAATTCGTCACTAAAAACTTAAAATCCTAATTTCAATACTAAGCTAACCAGCAAAACATTTCAATAGCTCCTAAACCATTTTGGTCCCAAAAAAAAAAAAAAACAAAGCCAGAGAAGCTCCCAAACCCAAACCCAGGAAGGAGCTCTCAACCGCGACGCTCCGGCGAACCGTCGCCTCTCTAGCTCGCCGTTGGCGTCGCGACGCTTCGGCGAGCATCGCCGAAGCGTCGCGATGCCAACGGCGAGGATCGCCGAACTGTCGCCTCTCCAGCTCGCCGTTGGCATCGCGACGCTTCGGTGAGCCTATGCCGTTGGCGTTGCGACGCTTCGGCGAGCGTCGCCGAAGCGTCGCGATGCCTTCGGCGAGGCTCGCCGAAGCGTCGCGATGCCAACGGCGAGGCTCGCGACGCTTCGGCGAGCCTCGCCGTTAGCGTCGCGACGCTTTGGCTCGCCGTTGGCGTCGCGACGCTTCGGCGAGGCTCGCCGTTGGCATTGCGACGATTCGGCGAGCCAGATCGTTTTTTTGTTGAAACTGGAAGTTGTTTTTTTGTAAAAATTGTTTTGGTTTTGGAAAAGTCATTTCTAGTTTTTCTGCTGACTCTGTTTTTGTTACTGTATGTGTAAGAATCGTGGTTCATGTTTCATTGTTTATATTTTTTTTTGCTGTTCTGTTGTTGTTGTGTTGGGAAAGTACTTTCTAGTTTTTCTGCTGAATTTGTTTCTGTCTCTTTGTGTAAAAGTGGTGTTTTGTATTTATCAGATTTTAGTTTTTTCTGTTTACTTAGTTTTTAGCTTGCAACTTGGTATAATTCAAAGTGATTTTTCAAAACGTTTTTTTTTTCCTTCTTTTGGCTCTCGAGAAGAATGAGATAAAGGAGAGGAAATAACCTTATTCCTTTTTTTCACTCTGTTCATTTACACATATTGTTGATAATGATGGCTATTGCTGGAGAATTGTTTCTTGCTTTATTTTTTGGTCAACTGCTGCATCATATTGTTGATAATGATGGCTATTGCTGGAGAATTGTTTCTTGCTTTATTCATTATCATGTTTTTTTCTTTGGAGGGGGAGGGATTGGAGTCTTTTCTATGGAACGCTATTGTTAGAACTAGCAAGTCAATTCCATTGGTACTATAGTGAGATTTTTATCACTTACAAAAAAATAATAATAAGAAGTAACAAATAGACACTAAGATACTTTATTAAGCCATGGATGCTACTAAAAAAATTTCAGGAAATGACTTATTTAAAAAAAGTGCTCTGAGAATAACTATGCTCATTCTTTTTTCTAATGTTTTGTTTTTCTTTTCTTATTTATATGCAGTGAATTTGTTGTTAGTTCTCTTTGCTATTTTGGTTTACTGGTATATTAATGGCTTCAATTTTTTTCCTCAGTATGCGCATAGAAAGTGCGTCCAGCATTGGTGCAATGAGAAAGGAGATATAACTTATGAGATCTGCCATCAGGTATCCTTTTGAATATTGCCTTTTATGCTTTGTGCTATTTCCTTAAAAGCATAGATGCTTTTTAAGTCAATATTTTACAACTCTGATGGCGATGATACTTAATGTTTTTCTTCAAGGAAATCTTGAGATGAAATGAGAAAGGCACAGCATGTATTACCTTTAGAAATGTGATGATTAAAGATGCAATATAATTAGTCATGGGTTGAACCCCCTAGTTTCCTGTTGTCTTAAGAAAAATAATTTTGAACTGAAATAGAAGCCATACATTTAAACTTTTATACATACTCTTCAAAGAGTTCTTATGCGTAGTGTGGTCATACTGTACCAATTGATGTGTTAATTGCTGATGTACATTTTACTTTTAGATAAGTAGTCTACCTCTCCGTTTCCAGTGAACTTTTTTTGGTGGGGGGGGGGGGGGGGTGAGGATAAAACTAGATGCTGGTGTGCTTAGGATTGTTTTGGCTGCATATTTCTTTTATTAAAATACGCTCATTGTTGATGGTGGTCTTTGCTTCTGATTTACAGCCTTATCAACCTGATTATACTGCACCACCTCGCCCTGAAGAAATTGCCATTAATATTGGGTAAGTTAAATCTTCTTATGTGTTTCCCTTTCCAAATATCTTAGTGTATACTTTTGTGGCTTTTTTTTATAATAATGTGTTATAGATATCAATTTGGATTTGTCGTATGAAATCTTTGGTTGATGGTTCCTTTATGTAGTGGAGGCTGGACAATATCTGGCACCCCTTTGGATCTTAGTGATCCTCGCATCTTGGCAATTGTAGAGGCAGAACGTACTTTTTTGGAAGCTGAGTATGATGAGTATGCATCCTCAAATGCCAGTGGAGCTGCATTTTGCCGTTTAGCTGCTTTGATTGTAAGCCATAAAATTGTGATTCATATAACACAATTAATGTTTTTACTTTACGATTTTAATGTGGCATTGTTTTTATATTTGTGTAGATTTTTTATTGGTGGCTATTAGGAGATTTACTTATGGCATTACTTGAAGACATATGAGGGAGGACATCTTCCGTTATTGTATATGTTGCAAACAATTACATCTTGAGTTATTGTATATGTTGCAAACAATTATTGTATGGAAGGAGTTTGAATTAGATACTTATTTTATTTTTTACTTGTGGAATGTATGGATCTTTTTTTATAAATGTGTTGTTGAAATAAATGTATTATCCAAATGTGAGGTTTTAGTAATGTAATAACAGGTTATAGGTTAATATCAAAGCTATGAAAAAAATAAAAACAAAAAATAAGTTTTAGTGATGAAATATAAAACAAAAAATAAGTTTTAGTGACGAAATATTTCGTCACTAAATGTAGTAAAATTTTGTAAGAAATAGTTTTAGTGACGAAAATTTTCGTCACTGTATGTGCATGGATTTTCTTAAAAATAGTTTTAGTGACGAACTTTTTCGTCACTATATGTACCCGAAAATAGTTTTAGTGAGGAAATTATTCGTCACTAAATATGATTTAATAAACTAAAGTGTTTTTAGTGACGAAATATTTTCGTCACTGAATGGTGTTTTTAGCGAGGAAAACATTTAGTGACTAAAGGTTTTTGTCACTAAAAGTTTTTAAAAAAAAAATCAAATCGGACTTTTAGTGAGGAAATTTTTCGTTACCAGGACTTTTAGTGACGGGGTTTTAGCAACGAAATGAGTTTCGTCACTAAAAGTCTGATTTCGTCACTAAAGGTTCTTAGTGACGAAAAACTGGACTTTTAGTAACGAATTTTTTCGTCACTGAAAATACATTTTGTTGTAGTGAGATACCACTGCACAACCATAATGTGATAATATACTTGTGGAGTATGAAAAGTAAAGACCAGGGTTCAAGTTTCTAAAAATGAACTTCACACACTTATATACTTAAATTTGATTAAAGCAGAATTTTGTCTTGTATCGAAAAAAGAATGGTAAGATGACAATGATGACGAAGAACGTGACCATTAATAACTGGTAAGAGGGCCAAGGTGCCATGTGCCAAGTGCACAAATCAAACATGGCCATGCATTAATTTTCAATGCTACTGTGCTGGAACGTGTAGTACAGTCAATCCAACATTAAGTGGTAAAACAAACTACTAGTTTTGATTAATAATTTAATATTGTGTATGTTTAATTCAGAAATAATATCATGACTTTAGTTACACAGTGGGAGTATATGCTGTGGTCTCACGAAATTCTTGAAATTGCTGTTCAAGAGCTACTACATGACTCGCAAATTTCAAGACATTTGACTCAACTTTTATGTATATATATTCTTAATACCATGGAGGAAGGAGAAAATATAGACAGATTGGCCCACAATCCCATGACTCAATCATAAAAGTGAAGACCACGTCTGAATTACTAAAAATATAAATATAGCTAGCTAGTGTTAAGGTTTTTTTTTTTTTTTTTTTTTTTAATAAATGGCAACAATACATAAACATATATATATATATATATATATATATATATTATTTTTATATCAAAACTAAATTACATACATAAACTGAATTTTTTTTTTTTTTTATTTACGGACAATAGAAATATTTTTACTCCCCATTAAAATATAAATCCTTAGGAATTTAATTTTCTTTCATTGAAAGATAAGAAATACTATGATTAAGCCATAAGGTTTTTACAAAGAACAACTTTAATTTGATTTTACATGACTAGCAATGAAAAAAAAAATCCCAAGGGGAAGACCGAGTTCGCTAGGCCAACGTAATTTCTTCTTTTTATTTTGTGTTTTTTAAAGATAAATTTGTACCTTTAAATTTTGATTTGATATCCAAGTTAATAATTTATAATGAACTGAAAAAAAAGAGTAATATCTAATAACATATAGAGACTGTTCCATCTTTAAAGAGAATTAACATGTGACTATATAATTAATTTAGGTAGGAATAGAATTACAAACATCATCAATTATCTTTTCTCTTTTCTTTTTATTTTGTAATTAATTAAATTTGAAGAAAGAATAGGAATGGATCTGCACTAAACACAATTTCCAACCAAACTTAAGAAAACATATTCAGAAAAAAAAAAAAAAAAGGGAGAAACTAATGAAACTCATGCATACTGCATGACCTGTATTGTTATAATTCAAACTATATATATATACACACACACACATACATACGCACACGAATCATTCTTCCAAACATTCCCTGACACGTAAAAGAAGTCCTCTTTGATAATTAATATCCTTTTTTCTTATGATTATAAATATGAATAACCTTCCCAAGATATATTCATGAAAGTGATCACTCATGTATAGAGAGAGTATGAATGTCATATTTCTAACTAATCTCATATAACCACCCCATAAAATTTCAATTTGAATGCGTAAAAGGTGAGCATACCACATATTAAAATAGATAAAACAATATGTTCAAAGACGTATGGAGACTTTTCCTTGTTCTCTATATATTTATTTATTTGTTCTGTTTTTGTTTGTATTATGTATATATATTAAACAACGCTACATATATATCTATAACCTTGAGCCTTGCTCATAGTGCACTATTAGAAAAAAAAACAGGTACATAGTACGCAGTACATAGTACTATTTTCGATGAACAACTAGCTATTTCAAGAAATTAGAGTCAACTGGGGCAGATAAACTACCTTTAGTGAAGTAAAGTTTGTCACGCAATCTCTTTGAATTGATCTGATCGATTGGCTTTTTCAACCTAGTTTTAACTTGTTAATTTATATAATTGAAAGCAAACAAACATATCAAAAAAAAAGCAAACAAAGAAAGTAAGGGTATCACTATCTAATCTTAACTTGGGAGAAGCAACATGGTTTCAATTGAAGAAAGAAATATATACATCAATGTGGCTCCACCATCAAGCAGTGAGCTTCTCTTTGGTTTTGAATTGATTTTGGGAACCTAATCCCGTGGCCGTGAAGGCATGTTTCTTTTTTATTAGCTACATATAACACATCACTTAATTGACTCCACATTTCACTTAATTGACTCCCTAATCAATTACATTATTTGAAAATGACGTATTGCTTTGTTATGTATGAAAAAGTTGTGCTCACAGCTCAGCCATTTTCTAGTGGGGTCTTAAACCAATATAGAAGGCGTTTAGACTTGAGAGTGACAAAACCTCCCAAGTTTTTTTTTTGTCCATGATCACTTATTATCTGATATCCTTGTTTTACTCACAAGTTATATTTAAAGTATAAACTTTTTTATATTGGATGATGAAAAAGAATACATATAGTTGATCATAAGTAGTTTTTTATGAATTCAGCTGATTCTAAAATTTCGTGATTAACGCTTTATTGTTATTATTGTGTATAAATTTCTTTGCAAAGTGATTCATCAATAACTGCTTATATACTTATGGGATGTTTGAAATTTGAACTTTGTAGCCCCGAAATATGGATTTGAATCATTTGTATTTTAATAACAATTTGATTTTTTATGCTTATTGAATTAATTCATGGTGCTCTAGTTTTGACTTAAAATCGGTTGTTGCCCCCTCATCCAAGAAATAAACGGAATACATGTGTAGATGAAGCTTAGGAGTCACCGTTAATTTGGAAAAGGAGGAAAACAAGGACAAAATGGAATTTTGGTCTGTTTTGGCTTGGCCTTTTTTCAAATATGTGAGACCATGCTACTTCTTAAGTCTCGTTTGAAGAGAGAAAATGCATATATACAAATTTATTCATTTAACATACTCACATGCATATTCATTTAAGTCAAGATTGATGATGATGCCCGAACTAAGTTTGTAGCCAAAATTATCAATTTTAAAGAATAAATATATATCTTGCTAGACATTCAAACAATTTTTGAAGGGCCTGCCAAAATATCTTTAATAAGTTTGGTTGAAATACTTTTGGAGGGTAAGCTAGCTGCATAATTCAATTACAATATTGAAATTATACTCTTGGTGAAATGAGCAATAGGACAGTTGAGCTTGCTATCAAGAACTGTCACTAGATATATGGAATGGTATCTTTGGAACAAACAGAGATAAAGGGAGGATAGAGGAGAGTAGAGGAAAATAAATTTAGTATATTATAGTCATCTTCCATTCTTCTCTTTTCTCCTCCCTCCTTAATTGTCTCCATCCAAACATAAGGGTAGGTTTTTTTTTTTTTTTTTTTTCCCGGAAGGCCACTGTTTGTGAGATATGAAAGGAATTTTTTAAATTATGTTTTGGACATGCAATTAATTTTTTTGCATATATAAATATCTTTTTAAATCACAATTTCAATTGTATTTTCATAAAATGATTTTAGGTAGAATTGTGTTTTCAAAACACAATTACATTTAAAATTACTACTATTTTCTAAATATATAGTTTATTATATTTTCCATATAAGTTCTTAAAAAATATTCTCTTTCATTTTATTTCACAAAAAATTGTGGCTTGGGGTATTAATCATGTTTTTTACCCCCTCTAATTAATGTATGGATGGCCAAAAGTCTTAACTCAAATGACACATTTTGGTATTTTCAACAGAAATTTCCAAAGCGTAAATGCCCCCTCTTCGGTTGACATAGTAACTATCAAATTATAAAAATAAAAAAAAGTAAAATAAATTTATTCTAGTCTATGTTATAAATCTAGCTTTTGAAAATATATACTCCATTATTTTCAAAGTGGTATCTGAAATCAACCTCTACTAGAAATAGACAATAAATATTTTAGCCTAGTTACAACAACCATAAAGTAGCTAAATATCTTGCATTTATTTGTCTCATTTTATCTCCAAGAAAGTACATAAATACTAAATCTCAGAGTTGTATCTAGTAGTGAGTGAAAAAATGTGATTTTGAGGTCGAAAATCTTCTAGCAGATGGGCTAATCAATTATTTAACAATTCCCTTGCTTCCAACACTATAGTGTTATCATTAAATAATTGATTTGAGAATTGAGATCAAATAATTGAGTGTGGCTCATTGCTTCACTAGCTAGTCCTTGAGTTAAATGATGCCTATATACTGTTTGAAGTGTTGAATATATGTGCATGTTTCTGTTGTCTATTCACTAAAAAACAAACATGATCCTGTTCATTACAAGATAAAAATCACTATGAAATGTGCATATCATTTTAATCCCATATAGTAACCAAATTAATCCTAATATTTCTAACACTAACATGTTCATCATCTATATGTCACAAAGGAAATACTGTTTATTTTTAAGTAGAAACTTGTTTTTTAATACTTAAAATTCTCTTTTAACTCTTTTTGTCGAAACACCAAACACAATCAATATTTTCCTTTCACCCAAAATTAAATAATGTTACTAAATGAGGGTTGGAGAGAAGCATGGTTGAGGTCTAAGTGCCCATAATGTGCATTGCACAATATCTCTAAAGTAAATAGAGGATCGAGGCAAGTATGGGGAGTTAGATTTTGTCATTTTTGTGCAATACCTAAGACTATTACACCATGCAATTACCCCGCGGGAGAGAAGTTAAAAAAAAAAAAAAAAAAAAGTAAAATGGTAAAAATTAAAATTCAATAGGTGAAATTAAAAGTAAACTTTTTAAGTTTCAATCTCAATCATTCAAAGAGAATGTTGTAGATCTGAATCTGCAAGCATGGATTTGAGAGTATCCTCCTGCATGTGAATTATGAAATCATGAATTGGTGTAGATGCCCAATAATGTACATATCACATAAATGGACAAATATTTTTTGTAAGTTTTCTGCTGATGGAATTTTGAGTTTGCAAGCATAGAAAGAGATCTATAGAGATGCCCTGACTGACATCACGTACCATCTAGTCCCTAGTACTACGTAAGGATATCATATGCAACTTGATTTTGATTGCTTTCAACATAATTGAAAGCATTGAATTCACGAAATTCATTCCCTCAAAATTCAATCCAAAATTGAATAATTTTTTTTTTACTGTGAAAATTTAAATAATTGAATTGACTATAAAGTCTAAACCCAACCACCGTAAACCATATATCTTCGGGTTGATCCAATTGAAATTTTTACTTTTACAGTTTTGTTTCTTTTAGAAAGAAAAGCATGTACAAAGAAATTACTTAAGTAATAAAATCAAAGAGTAGGGAGATAGAGAGAAAGAAATAACATAAGTAATAATATCAAAGAGGTGTAAGGTTTTTATAGATTGGTTAAACTTGGTTTGGTATAAGGATACTTTGGTTGGCTTTTACTAAAAGTGTAATTTTTTTAATATGATAATTTAAAAATTAAGTTATAAATAAAAATAAGCTAAATAAGCTTTAAAAAATGTCAAACCAAACGAATACTTAAGTACTTTGCATATTATATCATTACAGATATTATTCTTGTGTGTGAATTCATCATTTTATATTATGTATTGTATATTAGTACATAACACATTCATTTTTCATGTATCATACATATTAAGTTCGGATTTGGCCTATAGGATTGGATAGCTTATTCCCATTTTTAGAAGGAATCCAAACCCATATGCGTGCAAATCTTTTCAAACCAAATTGATTCCCCTTAGCATGTGTTTCAAAAATGAGTAGCTACATAAGAAGATAATTTTTTATTTTTTTAAGAAAGTTGGCTCTTAATAATAACTCCTTATTATCAAATTAAAATACCAATTAGTTTTTTATAAAATCAAGAATTGAACCCCAAATATCTTATTAAATAATTAAAAAGTTTACTAGCTGAGTTAATTAGAACCTACAATATAAATGAAATAGCAACAAAATTTTGGGAAAACATAAGCAATAACGTAGGTTTGCAGAGAAGATCTCCTAATTATGGAAAAAAATCTTAATCGAATGTCAAGCATGTGACTCTTTGTACAATCATAATTCATAAAAATTCACATCTTTATTTGGTGTACGACTTTGCCTTTTTCTCGGATCTTCTATCACAATATTTTTCAATTTACGTAGTCTCCAAAGTCCAATACAAACTCCATTGTTGTAAGGCATAAATACCTAGGCTTCCTCATAATTAATTCTGACAAATATAATGCAAAATATATTCTATAAAGCTGGATCAATACCAAGAAGAACGTGATGACTGAGTTGCCATGTGCCTAGTACACAGAGTCATATAGCTAGCTCATGCATTTCCATGCTAGCTATAATGTCTAATTATCACACGTCGACTCGTACTAGTTGGTCCAAACATTATTCTCGGAGTTATATTTATTATACTCTTTTGTGCTATACAGTTAGCTAAACTTGAATTTATTAATTCATTGATTGATTAAGCTTGCTCATACTTGGACTCTTGGTACATAGTTTTAATAATATTCTGGGAATCATTAACTGTCTCTGCAAGACTAGAAAATCACACAATTCAATGTGGTATCGTACGGTAGGTTTCATATATTTGTTTATCTATTTTGGCCTATAGTTCTAATATTTTATGTTTGGAGGTACTTATAAAACATAGTTGGCATTGCCCAATCATAGAGTTTCATTTTTCTTTTGGGTTTTATCTTAGTTTGGCTGTACACAGCTTTAATATATATATATATATTCCTATGCGGCTGGTATAGAAGAGAATATATTTGGTTTCTTTTTGGTTTAGTATATGATCATTGAGTTCGTAATATTACCAACTCCAAAATGGGTTTGATATGTGCAACAAAATAGTGCCATAAGGTTCTTCGACCACATATAAAATTTATAGTCATTTTTGTTCTCTTCTAACTTCCTCTCTTAACTGATACTACCTAGAGGCTAGCAAATATTCTCTACCCAATTGAACTTTGTTTTTCATGTTTTCGAAAAAAATAAAATTTGTGACATGACCAGCATGTGAATTACAAAGTTGGGTAGGGTAGCACATCATAAATCATTATGGAAAAGTCCAATTGTGTATAGAAACTGTCCAAAATATGCAGTAACTAGTCAAATTTCACACAAAGATACTACTTTCATAGCTTCTACAAATCTCCGTACACCTTGTGAGTACATTTTACTATTCCTTTATACTATCACTGTACAATTATAGTATCTATGTACTACTGTTGTATTAGCTGTCCTATTAGGCTATTCTCTATATTTCTATTACCATATAAAGGTACCCCATAAGTACGTACATTTCCATATATACACACATTAAAGATAAGACAAACAATCATTTAGAAACAAATTGGATCAGTATCACTCTTGGGGTAAATGTACAATGTGGTAAGCATTCGAAGAAAACAACCCATTATTCACCTTACCAACTTTTTCTTGCCCAAATTTTGAACCATGTTGTTAGCATTCAAAATTTATTCATAACAAATTAAAACTTGTGTCAATCGGAAATTCAAACAATTAGAGTCAACCTATATATAAGAACATTATGAATGAAGTTTCATGATTGATCGAGTAAAATGAACGCGTAAATATGATTATAAAGGACTAATTTGTGATCAAACTTGTAAATGTGATTATAATTTATAAAAGACTAATTTTCTAGTGCCTAAGACGTCAAAAATACGTGCAAATGACGCCACTTTATAAGTTTATATGTTGCTCTCCAAAGTAAATGACGCAATCTTCTTTACTTTGGTTTGGCACCATATTTTTTGGGTGCCTTATCTTGTGAGGGAAATAAGATTGTCGATTTTGCTTGGTTTCTTTCATGTTGCTGTATCAAATACGAGGGTCCACATCATAATTGATTGACTCCTTGATTAAATTAAAAACTTTGGTTAACTATTCATATATATAAAACTGTGCTCGAGCTCAGCCAATTTTTGTTTGCTTTTGTTTGTGGGGTCATGAACCAACATGCAAGCCAAAGAAAACGACGATTCTCCCACCACTTATTGTTCATCATTACTTGCTAGAGACCCCTTCTCTTACTCTCAGATGTCATTATAGAAAAATTGAGTATCAATCTCCTGCCCTTTCCGTGTTCCCCCAAAGTAACCTCAACATTTGTCATGTTTTGCTGTCTTTAGAACACAGAGTCGTCAATGTAGATTGAACCAATTCATATTGTACTCCTATGTACTCATTTGAATTGGTCCATTTCTCTACTATGCATGCCTAAAACTACATCATTATGTTTGTTTTAGCCCCTAATTTTGTTAACATGTAATTAAGCAAAGGAAATTGTTATATTCATTCTGAAATTGGAGTTTTAGGCAGATAGGAATTTATACATTCATGACGTTTTCCCACTTCTATTATGTCTTTTAGCATCTCCTCTTCAATTATTTGTTGAGGTATTGTGCTTGAAATGTGAAAAAATATTGATGATTGGACTCAATTAAACTGAGTTTCTTTTTCTGCTTTTTTTTTTTTTTTTGCTTGTTATTTCACAAATCTTATCCTTTTGACATATATAAATTGTTAAATTGATATATGATGTAACTCCACTCAATTAAATCTAATACTACTACTACTAATAATAGCACATTTTATTACAAAGAAATTATATATCAAGCACCTACCAAGACATCTTTGACAAGTTTAGCAGGCCTACCAAAACATCTTTGACAAGATAAAAATTGGTACAAGATTTTTTTCTTTGACAAGTTTGAGCGAAATAATAGTCTCACTAAAGTTGGTAATTTTTCACTATAATGATTAAGTTCTCGTTGCTGATCGACCTTGACAAATATACATTCCACCAACTCACTGATAAAGTAGAATCAAAGATCCACAAAATGATAAAAAATTTTGTACGTAATATATACTTTGTCATGAATTTAATGATACACAACCCTGCTCAAAATTTGAAATTTAATTAGCATAAATAAGCATGGGTTCACACCTAGAGTACACCTAATCATATTAGGTGTGATGTTTGAGGCACTAATCATGTTAGCTAGACATTGTTTTAGGTGGGAAATGACCCCTGATCAATTGCGCATGTATGCTAAACTAAGCTTTAATCTATTCAAGTATAGCTTTGAAAACGAAAATTTTGACAGTTTCTTTTTCATCATTGCTTTGGGCTGAGTAAATGTAGTATTTTTATCGTTTTTATGTGCAATATTTTACCAGGTAATGCATATTTTGCTGTTTGGATGAAGTGTCTAGAACCTGGAACAGTAGCAGATTTATCTTTAATGGTACTACTACTACCGTACTAGATTTATGTTTAATGGTTGTTACAAAAGTTCAATAGCACCAATAATTCCAAACTGTACTCTATGTATATTGGCTAGCTAGAAAAGAGTTACATCAGTTCACTGATTTATGGTAAAATTGAAGTCCTAGAAACGTAAAAAAGAAAATAGAAAAAAGAGAAACAAGGGTTGTGAGTGGGTAATTGTGAAAAAATTTTAAAGTATTCTTAGAGTACGGAGAAATTGCACTCATTCTTTTCATATTCATGATAGATTCTACCATGAATTTAATGAATAAACCCCACTAAGAAGGAGTACCAGTCTCAGTACTATGAAAATACCTAAAAATTACTCGTGCATCAATATAATCATCATTGAACTATAGGAAAATCACAAAGAATTGGACTATGCATTTGGATGTAGCCTATCCGGTCTTCCCTAAGTACAAATTGCTAACTCAAGCAATGGAATTTACAAAGGTAAGTTAATTGTACGGCACTTTCACCAAAAATAAAATAAATAAGTGTATTGCACTAAATTTAATCAAGTACAACAGTCCAACCCCTAAGTTGTGTGATCCATGCCGATTGAGCTAGTCCAAACTCCAAAGTCACACTGTGCTTTCCCTAAGGAGAAAGAAAAAGAAAAAAAGTCACAAAGTTACAAATTTTGTTCTACTTGATGAACTTTCAAATGCATAAGTATTTAGGAAAATGTTAACCAGCATTGCTTGGTGCTGGTTAAGTGTAGAAAAGACAAAAACGATTTGTCAAAAAATTTCAAAAAAATAAAAATTATATAAAGAAATAGTAAACAAATTTGTGCTTAACGGGCACCGTGCCGTGCACGGTAACACAACCCAAGTTTTTATTACCTTGCAAAATTAGAGTACAGAGAAATTGCACTCATTCTTTTCATATTCATGATAGATTCTACCATGAATTTAATGAATAGACCCCACCAAGAAGGAGTACCAGTCTCAGTACTATGAAAATACCTAAAAATTACTCGTGCATCAATATAATCATCATTGAACTATAGGAAAATCACAAAGAATTGGACTATGCATTTGGATTTAGCCTATCTGGTCTTCCCTAAGTACAAATTGCTAACTCAAGCAATGGAATTTACAAAGGTAAGTTAATTGTACGACACTTTCACCAAAAATAAAATAAAATAAATAATTGTACTGCACTAAATTTAATCAAGTACAACAGTCCAACCCCTAAGTTGTGTGATCCATGCCGGTTGAGCTAGTCCAAACTCCAAAGTCACACTATGCTTTCCCTAAGGAGAAAGAAAAAGAAAAAAAGTCACAAAGTTACAAATTTTGTTATACTTGATGAACTTTCAAATGCACAAGTATTTAGGAAAATGTTAACCAGCATAGCTTGGTGCTGGTTAAGTGCAGAAAAGACAAAAACGATTTGTCAAAAAATCTCAAAAAAATAAAAATTATATAAAGAAATAGTAAAAAAAATTTGTGCTTAACGGGCACCGTGCCGTGCACGGTAACGCACTGTGCCGTGCACGGTAACATAACCCAAGTTTTTATTACCTTGCAAAATTAGAGTACAGAGAAATTGCACTCATTCTTTTCATATTCATGATAGATTCTACCATGAATTTAATGAATAGACCCCACCAAGAAGGAGTACCAGTCTCAGTACTATGAAAATACCTAAAAATTACTTGTTCATCAATATAATCATCATTGAACTATAGGAAAATCACAAAGAATTGGACTATGCATTTGGATGTAGCCTATCCGGTCTTCCCTAAGTACAAATTGCTAACTCAAGCAATGGAATTTACAAAGGTAAGTTAATTGTACGGCACTTTCACCAAAAATAAATAATTGTACTGCACTAAATTTAATCAAGTACAACAGTCCAACCCCTAAGTTGTGTGATCCATGCCGGTTGAGCTAGTCCAAACTCCAAAGTCACACTGTGCTTTCCCTAAGGAGAAAGAAAAAGAAAAAAAGTCACAAAGTTACAAATTTTGTTCTACTTGATGAACTGTCAAATGCACAAGTATTTAGGAAAATGTTAACCAGCATCGTTTGGTGCTCGTTAAGTGCAGAAAAGACAAAAACGATTTGTCAAAAAATCTCAAAAAAATAAAAATTATATAAAGAAACAGTAAAAAAAATTTGTGCTTAACGGGCACCGTGCCGTGCACAGTAACGCACCGTGCCGTGCACAGTAACACAACCCAAGTTTTTATTACCTTGCAAAATTAGAGTACAGAGAAATTGCACTCATTCTTTTCATATTCATGATAGATTCTACCATGAATTTAATGAATAGACTCCACCAAGAAGGAGTACCAGTCTCAGTACTATGAAAATACCTAAAAATCACTCGTGCATCAATATAATCATCATTGAACTATAGGAAAATCACAAAGAATTGGACTATGCATTTGGATGTAGCCTATCCGGTCTTCCCTAAGTACAAATTGCTAACTCAAGCAATGGAATTTACAAAGTTAGTTAATTGTACGGCACTTTCACCAAAAATAAAATAAAATAAATAATTGTACAGCACCAAATTTAATCAAGTACAGCAGTCCAACCCCTAAGTTGTGTGATCCATGCCGGTTGAGCTAGTCCAAACTCCAAAGTCACACTCTGCTTTCTCTCAAGAGAAAGAAAAAGAAAAAAAGTCACAAAGTTACAAATTTTGTTCTACTTGATGAACTTTCAAATGCATAAGTATTTAGGAAAATGTTAACCAGCATCGCTTGGTGCTGGTTAAGTGCAAAAAAGACAAAAATGATTTGTCAAAATATCTCAAAAAAATAAAAATTATATAAAGAAAGCGTAAAAAAATTTGTGCTTAACGGGCACCATGCCGTGCACGGTAACGCACCGTGCCGTGCACGGTAACACAACCCAAGTTTTTATTACCTTGCAAAATTAAGTTTCCCGTGGTGCCAAGGAAACTTAATTTTGCAAGGTAATAAAAACTTGGGTTGTGTTACCGTGCACGGCACGGTGCCTGTTACACAACCGTACACGGCACGATGCCCGTTAAGCACAAAATTTTTTACTATTTTTTTATATAATTTTTATCTTTTTGAGATTTTTTGACTTTTTTTGACAAATCGTTTTTGTCTTTTCTGCACTGCTTGGTGCTGGTTAACATTCTCCTAAATACTTATGCATTTGAAAGTTCATCAAGTAGAACAAAATGGATTCAGATGCATAAGTATTTAGGAGAATCTTAACCAGCACCGCTTGATGCTGGTTAAGTGCAGAAAAGACAAAAACAATTTGTCAAAAAATCTCAAAAAGATAAAGATTATATAAAAAAATAGTAAAAAATTTTGTGCTGTGCACGGTTGTGTAACGGGCACCGTGCCGTGCACGATAACACAACCCGAGTTTTTATTACCTTGCAAAATTAAGTTTCCTTGGCACCACTAATTAATGTAAATGAGTCCAAATTCAATCCCATATCACAAGAAAAAGTAGTAAAAGTTACAAAGTTTCATACCATGCGTTTGAATCATCTAACAATCTAGTCTACAAACTTTTTTTCTTTATTTATTTATAGAAGGAATCTAGCCTACAAACTTATCCTCTAAAACAATTTATAGTCCCACCACTTTACCCCCCCCCCCCCCCTATTAGTTTAGTTTAATGGTACAAATAAATTTTGGATGACAACTGATCCCCTTTTTAGTTTGGTCCTACAAAATTTAATCCCACTATCCTTTCAATCCTTAATAATTCTTCAAACGGAATATTAACTATTCCCTTTTAATCTTAATCTAGAACCTTAAGAAGATCAAATGCAATAATTAAAACTTTATGTACTAAACTAAACTCTGATATAACTAAATCAAGAAAGGGTAAATCGTAATTTCACCAAGAAAATAGAATAATAATAAATAACGCAATATAATGGCATGCAAGTAACGCAAAGTAAAATTAATCAAATAATTTTTTTTTATAACTTGATAATTGTAATGGGAAATAAGTTGTAGGGCTAAAGGGCCCACGATGTGTATTGAGCCTGTCCAAAAGCTCTTAGGGGGATGAAGGCCCAACCTAATAGCATAGATGGCCCGAGGACATAAGAAGGCCCGCCTGTGAAGTAACGTGACATGAGAAAGATGCCATGCATGAGCAGAGCATTCCAAGGCATGATGTCCGAGGACGGCAAAGTCCTCGGCCCTATGCTGCCAAGGACGAGAAGAATGATCTGGCAGTTCAAGGGGATCAATACTGAAAATCTTGGACACAAAGGTTGAGAAAACAAGGATAGGAGATAAAAAGGAGTGACAGAAAAATATCAATGATAAAGTTGCTCCCACCGCATTGAAAGCTCTATACCTACCTCTCTAGCCACATTAATGAAGAAGTGACGCCTGAATGATGGAATTCCGTCTTAAACCTACCGCCAAAGACTTTGGTAAAGTGGGGTAATGGGACAAGTATCTAAAAGAGGCAGATGACCTACACGTAAAGAAGGAGAAGGAAGGCTTATAAAAGGTGAGGGGAGAAAAAAGAGAAAAAAAAAATACAAGGGAGAAATTGTAAGGAAAAGACCAAAGATTGTCCTCGGCATCAATATATAAGAAGGTTTTCATCCATGTACGAAGAGTATGCATGTATTCTATGATTTAATTTCTCTTTTGTGTTATCTCACATCGATAAACCTAGATTAGAAGCCCACTCTCTATAAATTCATTGTTTTGAACTCTTTAGGCTGACACGGAAGGCAGAATTTAGGTCCAGCACAATTTGTGTCCTTACATAAGTAATTTGAACCCTGAAAGCATAAAAAAAATGTGCAAATTAGTTGAATTATAGAACTCCTAGCAAATAATAGTTTATTAAGTAGTACAGAGTTTGTTGATATTAGTTCTATTTTATATATCATTCACAATTTAGGGGTTGTTTGGTTTGTGTTTTCAAACAATCATTTTCAGTTTTTAAATAACATTATACGTATTTTCACACATTTTTTCACTCACACGTATTTCTATAGATATTTTCAAATAACAATTTTTAATTTTTAAACACGTGTACCAAACGGGTTCTTAACACTTAGATACTTACATCAATACTTATATAATAAAGATCACATTTTAGCGAACTAAACTCAAAATTCTTTAAAGTTCACATTTTCTACTCTCATGTTTTATCAAATTCTCTCTATAAAAAAGTGTAGGTTCTAGTTAGCTCAGTTGGTAAAATTTCTTATGGTTATATAAGAGATCTGAGGTTCAATCACTACATACACTAAAAACTTATTAATGTTTTGGTCCGATAATATATATTTGTTTTTGGTTTGATAATATATAGTTATCATCAGGAACGGACACCATAGGTTAAAATTCTAAAAAATAAAAAGCTCTTCCTATAAAAATAACAATAATAAAATAGTAATTTAAATAAATTAGAATGTAGAAAATAGAATATATAATTTGATATTGATATTTTTAGAAGGGGCAGTGTAAATTTTTTTTTTTTTAAATTCTTATATTACATAAGACAATTTTTGGCACAAATTTATGCAAATTCTTTATAAAAAAAAATTATTAAAAAAAATTAAAAAATATAAATTAAATGTGGTCTTTGCCAGGACAAGGAGGTAGCAGCACCGTCAAACAGCATTTGCATAAATCTCGTCATTATCTATCTTCCCAAGAAGACATCAATACTATCAAACTTCTACAAAATGACGAAACTACCCCTCACTTCCAACACTTTTCAGTTTTACTCAGTACTCTCTCTCTCTCTCTCTCTCTCTCTGACTCTCTCACAGTTATGATGATGAATTAAAGCCACCGGAATTACCGGAAATTACATAGACCTGACCTGACCTGACCTGTCCAAAAAACACAAACCGCCCAGGACCCCATCTTTGTCCCCCTCTCTCTCTCTCTCTCTCTCTCTATTTACTTTCCTCAGATCCGTTACTCTCTACTCCGGCCGTTACAACTAACAAACCAAATCAGTTTTTCAGTAACTTGATTCATAATCCATAACATTTTCTCGTAATTTCCACCAACTTCTTGCCCCCCATTTATCAAAATGGCAACTTTAACTGCCGATATCATTCAGAGAGTCCCAGTCGGAGTGTGACTTAATTTAACCCGTATCCAGAAAGAAAAGGATTCGAGCGATAGCTCTGATAAAGCCAGAGGTGAAGGATTCGAGCCATAGCCTGTGTGTTATTACCCATTGCCGGCTTGGGCTAGCAGGAGACTTCCCTTTTTTTTTAATTGTTGGAAAAAAAGAAAACTTTAACTGCCGAGAATGCATCAGACAACTCTGTGTTTGGATTCAGAGAAAATCTAACAAGAATATCCACCAAAAAAATAAAAAAAGGATTTTTACAAATTCTGTTTTAGTTAAAATCAAAATCCAGAACAGAGCAAAACCCAACAAATCTCTCTCCTTTTTCTTTTTGCTTTCGCTTGCCTAAAAATGCAAGATCTTCGGCTGAAATTTTCTCAGGAAACAAACAAATTAATAACAAGTAAAAAACATAAAAAAGACCACCAGTATTTCTCAGTAATAGAAAGCACAAGTAGTAGTAGTAGTAATACTAGTACTACAAGTACAAAAATATATATAAATATATTTCTCTTTACAATCAAACAAACAAGGAAATAAAACCCTTCTGCAATTTTTTTTGTTTATAGCAATATATTTTTCCCATTCTTTTTTTTCTCTAACAATAATACAACCTTTCATTTCATTCACCAGCTGCAAACTCGCTGAATATTTGAAGATCGCAAAAAATATTTACAAAACCCAAATAAAAAAAAAAAACAAGAAACGATCTTCCTAAATTACCATATTAGCCCTGTCTGTCTGTCTGTCTGTTCTCTCAATCCTAGTAAAAAAGAAAAAGAAAAAAAAAAGGTAGTTTTGGAGACCCATTTAGTAGAAATCCTCGGAGGAAGACAAGGAGTTGAGGAGGTCAAGGAGTTCACGAGAGTGGTCGTGTCCGAGACGAAGAGCCTCGAGGACACGTTCGAATACGAGCACGTGACACGGGATACGGAGGGCTCCTTTTTGGTCGTATCCGTATTCTTGGGCCGACTTGTTGAGCAGATTGACGAACACTGGGTGGTTGAGGAGCTCCGCCGAGATTACGAAACGCTCCATCTCGTCTCCCACGTACACCGGCACGTGTCCTTCCGGGACCACGCAGGCGGAGGAGTTGGAGGAGCGGCGGCGGCTCAGCTTGGCTCGGAACGAGCTGCTTCTGCGTGAAGATGGGTGTTGTTGTTGTTGCTGTTGGGGAGCGTGAGAGGAGGCGACACGGCGCGTGTCGGCGGAGCGGAGGAGGCAGTACTGGGATGAGTCGGCGACACGGGAGAGTTTGCTGATCAATTTTCTCATTGTTAGAATGAGATATGAGAGAGTGTTTGTAATATTGAAGAGTTTTCTCCTGCTTTTTTTTTTAGAGAGAGAGAGAGGATGTGGGTGTGGTGGGTGTGGAAGGTGAGATAAGAAAGAGGAGTATATAAAGGGCAAGAAAGGGAATAAATAAAAAATAAAAAAGAGAGGAAGAGGGTAGAGACATAGAAAGGTGATGATGAGAGAATGGTTAGGAGGTACAGGTAGGCGTACTTGGCAGGTACAATTAGTATGAGAGAGAATATTAACTTCTTTTTTATTATCTTTTCTTTTTATTTTTTTTTGTTAAAGTATTTTATTAACGTGTGTTACAAGGGTCCATAATAACATATCATTATTAGAAAGAAATATATTAGAAATTGAAAAAAATTTACAACTTTTTTAATTCTTAATAAAATATTTTTAAAAATAAATAATTTAATGTATGCCTATTATCCAAATCCTTTGTTAAATATGCTTTGTTTTTTCTTTGTTTTTTTTTTTTTTTTTTTTTTTATGTTTTTTGAGAGAGAGAGAGAGAGAGTTTAGGGAAGTAGCTTGTAGGTGTTTGAAATTTCAAGTTACATGATGGAATGGAAGCATAAATTTCAGGAGGCTATCACGGGGCTGCAGGTGAGATGACGTTTGGCACCGATTTGTTTTTTGTTTTTTTATTTCCTAGTTTAGAACGAAAAAAAATTAAAAAACACTAACGGACTCTCTTTGGCTAACAATTTATTTAAAAAAAAATTTTATAAAAAGAGAAAAAAAAAAAGTAATTACTAGAGCAATATTCTTACAATATTTTTTATTTTTTATAAAAGTGGTATCAAACTTTTTCTAAAATAAATTAATAATCATTATCCTAAAAGCACTCGTTAACATGACTTTTTAAAATTTATAACATTTATTTATGTTGTGATTAGTGGTATTTTTTGTTTTTTTTTTTTTTTTTGGAATCCTATAATCACATACTATTTTGCAATATTTTGTTGATATAGTAAATTTTTATTAGTTCTTATCTGGCACACTACTAATACCATTTTTAACTAACTAATAACCGTTCACTATATCAGGAATTTATAAAATAGTTTGTGATTATTGTATTTTTATTTCACGGAATAAAAAAAAATTTAGAATTTTTCTTTTTTATTATCAAGTCAAAAATTAATTTTTTTTTGCTAGTTAACTTCTTTTTTAATGAGTTTCATGAGGTTTGAAATTTATTATATATCTTTGTTATGATGATTATTTTTTATTAGCATATCAAAATATTAATATGTTTTAATTTATCTCTTTAGTTAGAATTTGAATCTAAGACAAATTAATAAACTTTGCTAGTTGGGTTACGTGAAATCTATTTTTGTGACTTCACTTGGATTTCTAGTTTTATTGATTTCACTACATTAAAGAGAAATAAGATTTTCTTTTTCTTTCCGAAATCCGCTTGTAAGAAACTTCCTCCGTACATTACATGTCAGTTCAAATGAATTTGGGTTGGGTTTAGAAACTTGGATTTAGATTTGGATTTGGATTTGAAATTAATAGTCTTGATTTCAAATCTATTGATTTTAAGAATTATTTTAAATTCAAGCATTTCAAAGGTTTAAAATTCTTGGTAGATTTGTCAAATCCAAATTCTCAACCTTTTTTTAAACTTCCCAAACAAGTTATTTCGATTTTAATTACCCAAATCTAAATGCTTAAATCATGTCATCCAAACACACGAGAAAAATTTTATCCACTTAAACTAAGAGATTTTATTTTACTACTTGGCTCTTTCTTATTTTGTCACATATTTTTTTATAAAAAATTATTATTTTTATATTATCATTATATTATATTTTAAATATTTTTCCTTGTTTGTTAAACTAAAATTTAATGATCATTTTTTGAATTATCAAAAAATAGAAAAATGGGTATGTTTTTATGACTCAATCTTGTATAGTTTATGAATCGTAATGAAAATCGAATTATATTTATTTTAAATCAGAAAATCTAATGATATTACATGATTATAGAAAAAATTTATCAATTTTTGCCTTTTAATGCTATCGAAACAAAAGAAAACCTTTGGGCAGTTGGGCTGGACGTTCTATAGTTAATCTATTATATAACAAAAAACAAAATTCGTTTAAAATAGAAAGGAGGGGTCAAAGTCAAATTTAAGTTTTTATTTCTGGTACAACAACTCAGAGGTGAATTAATCCATACTTCATCTTCTTTCTAAAAGAGACAGTACGGAATAGACCGTACGGTTTTTAAAGATATTTCACTGTTGTTATCTGCATAATGTTACACAGAGTCAATAGCGAAAAATGATACACGAATTCACCGTAAATAATTTTTCTTAAAAAATAATAGTATATAATATTTTATAATTTTCATGATGGTAATAAATTTCTTGATGCATATAATATAGGAGTAATAACGATGCTTAGAATTACATTTTGACCAATATAATTGCTTGTGTAAATCACTTAATAATAAGGAATCTAATTAAAATACATGACCATGAATATTTGATAATAATGGTTCATAATAGCGCTTAAAGAAAAACTTTGTCCATAAAAAATTAGATTTTTTTTATTTAAATATATATATATATATTTGGAATTAAAATTCTATGATACTCATTTCATAATTATTGTTTTTTATTACTAAATTGTCAATAATAAATTTCTTTTTTTTTTGTATAAACAAGAATTATTATTTGACAAACGATAAAGATAAACATTTTGGTGAAAAGAGAAACTGCAGCATGTGGAATGAGTTTAATTATTTAGTAATGCTAGAGATATAAATTTTTTTTTTATAAAAATATTTACAACTGCTAACGTGGTAAGTGATTTTGGTAAATAAAACAAGGATGTTAATAGTGGGTAAATGAAAACCAATAAAAAGATAGCAATATCAACCGTTTGTAAAAATATTGTAAATAATTTGTAACTATAATATTATTCTAATTTTTCTCAAATACTTGGTGTTAATTAAAGCTATCTATATGAATAACTGCATTTAGATATACTCAAGCTATAATCAATAATAACATTAATTTGTAACTCAAATTGGCTTAGTTTTGAAACGATGACATTAATTTTGTAACTTAAATTGGCTTACGTTTTTTTACTATAAAATTAGAATGTAAAAAATATAGTCTTTGTATCAAAATATATATATATATATATTGTTATTACAACTTAAATGCTTTTTTTTTTTAGTTTTTACTGTGCTGTATTGATCTACATGTTTGCTTCTAAATTTAACTTAATTTTATATATTTATAATTTATTTCACCTCTTAAAACTAAGGAAAACAAATTAAAAGTTTAAAACCATTGCGCCTTTTTATTTTTTATTTTTTAGGGAAAAAACCATTGCGCATTTGGGAGAATGTTTCTGAGTATTATTATATTATATAACGATATTTGTTAAAGGGGTTTTAAAAATAGAAGGTAAAGTACAAAGTCAAATTTATGTTTTTTATCTACCGATACAGCTTAAAGATAAACTACCGCATCTAACCATTTATACCTACTCCAAAAGAACGTACGGTAAAGTTGAAGTACAGTCTGCAAAAGAGTTGTGAATTAAATATCATCGATCATACACAACGAGAGAAGGTAATAAAATCACCCTTATGTTAGCTTAACATGTTTTAAATATTTTAAATTTTGTAGTGTGGATGAATGATGTTTTATCACCTTTATTTCATGTTGCCTTAGCTGACATTGCTGAATTTTTATAATAAAATAAGTTATGTTTTCCATAAAAAAAATATATATATATATATATCATCAAATCATGATGCATAAAAATCACTGTAAATTTGAAATAGTATTATATAAATTACATGATAGATGATAAATTTACTAGCATATATAATCTTGGTTAGTATTATGAAATAAAATTTAACCATTATGTTCAAACTTGTTAATCTTTTCACACACACACTCACAAAAAAAAGCTTGTTAAGAATTTTAACACAAATTCTTATCTAAATTTTTAAATTTTCATTTTAATCACCTAACTTTGGGATATAAAATGCATTAATTTCTTGTCAAGAGCCATGTAACCCAATTAATATTTCATTCTATTTTCAATAAAGACGCTCGAAGTAAAAACCTCTTCTTCCCCAAATATGGAATTATTAAATAAAAACATCTTTTTTTTTTCATAATTAATTTGTACATGTCAAAACGTACATAATTGCATACCTACATTTTAATCAACTAATGCTAGATTAACAAAATTTAATTGGTATTAGATATTATTTGGTAACTTAATTTGGAATTAGATTGGTTTTGTAAGTAGATCATTTTATGAAAAAAAATAAATAAATAACATTGTCGTCATGGAGGTTGTACTTAGTAGAAATGTGACAAAATATGAAAATTGTATCTTCTCAATGTGATACTCTTTAAAATATAATGATATCTACCTGTAATTAAAAATATATTAAACTTTCACCTTTTAATGCTACTCAAAACAAAAGAAAACCATTGCACATTCCGGGGGATGTTCAATTGTCATAAGTATTACATACGAAATTGTATTAAAATTGAAGAAAGGGTAAAAGTCAAATTCTAAAATTTAAATTAACATTGTCTTTTGTAGCTTAGGTAAACTAATCCTACCTCATAGAGGCCATGAATATTATTTGTTCTTTCTACAAGAAAGTACATGCAGGTGCGGAAGTACGGTACGTAAGATTATTTATTGTTGATATCATAATAAACCATAATACGAGAAATTACCATGACAACTTGACAAGTATAATAATTCATTTTATAAAACCTTGAGGAAAAAAAAATCATATTATAAAACCTTGAGAAGTACATATTAATCAATGTGTATGCGTGTTTCTTCGAAAAAAAATCGAATCCATCTGTTTTTTGCTTTATGATAAATTTAATAAACTCAAATCTATAGTAGTATTTTGACTAGGATAATTGAGCTTGTTCAAGAAGCTTTTCAAAAGGAGTCTTGTAGTTCAACTTATATTTTTTTTTTGTTTCCAATGGAGATATTTAAAATTCAAATTAAAACACATGTGCATTAATTGTATATATAGTATAAAATTTGTGTTTTTGAGTTCTATTTAACTTGATTAGTAAAAAATTTTGTCGTTGAATAAATGACTTGGGTGCAAATCCAACCTGCATATAGGGTTATAAATTATCTAAGTTTTGTAAATCAGCTACTCAGGCTTGTCAAAAAGTTAAGAAGCTTGAACTCGGTTTGGTTCGTTTGTCAAGTTGAGATAAAGCTCAATATCAAGCTTTTGTACTTGAGATTCAACTCAAGTACCTTATCAAAAAATTTTGGTTTGGATGATTAGTCAAAATCTCAATTACTGAAAGTCGTAATAAGATATGAGTTTATTTGTCATTCTCGTATCAAGTTTATTATCAAGCCTATAAATAGTCTATACTTTACCTTTTTTTTTAATTAAGCCTTAATCTTCAAGAGTCTTTTCATAAACAATTTGTCAATTGGTTAAGTCACAAAATATGCTACACAAAGTAAATCATAATGAGATAATAAGATGGTGATCTAGGAAAAGCCAATGGAATGTAAACTAATTTGTAGAGGTGGCAAATGGGTGGGTTTGGGGTGGGCATAATTGGATTGGGTATATAAAACTCATTTGCCCATTAAAACCCATTTAACTAATTGCTTCTAACCCAAATCTAACCCAACCCAATTATTATGGGTAAACCACAACCCATCCAATTACCCAATTATCAAAATTACCAAAATGCTACTAAAGTTCAATTCCTATGAGGCAATTCAATTTAAAAAAGAAAGGAGAATTCAACAAAAGAATCCAAATTTTCTTTTTCTCTCTATCCCTTTCCCAGTTTACTTGCCTACATTTTCTTAGCAACCAAACATAGAGTACAATTTCAAATTTCACAGAAAAAGAGGGAGAGGATTGAGTACTTGTGAGATTCCTTATTAGGTTCATCCAAACACCAAACAGAACTACACAAAGCAGAAAGCTTTTCATTTGTTTCTTCAATGGATTCGAATCAATTGGAAATGCAAAAACCGAGTATCAACACCGACAAGCTGAGCTACAAAATCTTCTTTATTCTAGAGATGAAGTTTTTGTTCGGCTACGATGACTAGAAGCTTTGGATCCCCAAGTAGATCGCTCCGGCAGTCGAGTCCAAGCCGGAAACTCAGCCTTAAGCTCAACTGCAACCGACGATGGTCGATAATGGCATATCGACGATCAAGAACCAGAGAGGCAAAATTTGCATTATGAGCATCGACGGAGGAGGCATGCAAGGCATTTTCTATGTTTTTATTAAAACGTGATTGGATGCCGAGAAAATGAGGGAAACGTCTAAGACTCTGAGGGCTGGTTTTTTTTTTTTTTTTTTGTGGGAAGGGCTGAGATGAATTTAGGTGTATTGATTTGGCGTTAAACGGGGTTCAATGGGTTTTTAGTTAAAACCCAATAATTACTGAGTTCAATTGGGTTGATGCCCATTTAACCCAACTATTAATTAGGTAGGTTTGGGTTTAATTAGAGTGGGTGGATTTGGGTGGGCAAATGGATTTGGGCTTATTTTGACACCCCTACTAATTTGTCAAGCTTCTAGATCTTTTTGCACGTAAACCTCCCTCTTATGATTCCGAGTATCCATTCAAAGGTTTGTACTAGCAACTTTGATGAAATTGGATTACAACAACTTCACTCCAATCATTGGATCTTCATAACTTAATTTGGTTCTTTGGTTAATGTTTATAGAGAGTTGGGAAATCTCCAATACTTGTCCTATCATTGGGTCTATGAACTACCCTAATACTCACAATCTTATCATACTTGGATTTATTTCCTTGCTTAGACTAGATCCTTACTCTAAATGTTAAAGTTTTAGTTATCTTATTGTGGCAACGCCACCTTATGGCTACGATGGTCCTTCTTTCCTTGCTTAGACTAGATCCTTACTCTAAATGTAAGAGTTATAGTTATCTTATAGTGGTGGCACCACCTTATGGCTAGGGTGGTCTGAGACCACCATAACCTAAAAACCTCTTATGATTCTGAGTATCCATTCAAAGGTTTGTTCTTGCAACTTTGATGAAATTGGATTACAACAACTTCACTCCAATTATTGGATCTTTAGAACTTAATTTGGATCTCTGGTTAATGCTTATAGAGAGTCGGGAAATCTCCAATACCTATCCTATCATTAGGTTTATGAACTACCCTAATACTCACAATCTTATCATACTTGGATTTATTTCCTTACTTAGACTAGATCCTTACTCTAAATGTTAGAGTTATAGTTATCTTATAGTGGCAGCGCCACCTTATGCCAAGATGGTCCTTCTTTCCTTGCTTAGACTAGATCCTTACTCTAAATTTACCTTTAAAATTTTTTTTGGGACCACCCTGAATTTTTAATGCCAATAAAATTAAATTTTGGTCCATAAATTGAGCAACTTAACAACATATGGGGTCTTTCAAGCAAAAAGGAAAAACTCAAAAAGAAAAATTTGAACTAAAATCTATATAAAAAAAAAATTAATAATAATAATAATAATAATTAAAAAAAAAAACTACTACAGGTTGGGCAGTGATTTTCAACCTTTTATTATTTTTTATTACAGTATTATTTTTCCTCACCAGGCATATTACTTACTTCTTATTTTTAATTATTTTTTCTTGTTTATTTTTAACTACACACGTCTTTTGTCTCCTCGATTTTTACACTTCATACTTTTAAATTTTATCACATTTTTATCTACACTTTTACATCTACATTTTACCTTCCTCATTGTTCGTAACTTTTGTGTCTTCTACCAGTACAAGTTGATTAGTGTATTAGTGCATTTCTCTCTCTTAGGGTTTGTCTGTTTGGGTGGAAAATAGGGAAGATGAAAAATAGAGGAAGGAAAATATGGTGGAAAATACTATTTTTCACTGTTTGTTTGGGGAAGAAAAATAGGAAGAAAAGAAAACCGGGGAGAAAGTTTTCTCTTCAGGCCCACATTTTTTTTTCCTTCCAAATTGGAAAGAAAATGTAGAGAGAAATGTGTTATGATAACACTTTTACAAAAATACCCTCTTCTCTCTCTCTCTCTCTCTCTCTCTCTTCTTTTTTTTTTTTCAACGTTACCTGAACTTCAACGTTGTTGTTGTTTTTATTTCAATGTTACCTGAACTTCAACGCTCCTTTTTTTTTTTTTTTTTTCAATGCGACCTAATTTAATTTTTACATTATAATAATATAAATTTATATATATGATGTGATAAATTTTATATTATGTAATGAGTAAAAATAAATCTATTTATTACATATTATGTAACAAGGGTATAATAATCAATTTATATAAATTACATTTTCTATAGTTTCATTTTTTTCTCCAACCGAACAAAAGAATTTTTCACTTTCCTACTTTTCCAACCCTCCAACTGAACATACAAGAGGGAAAACTAAATATTTTCCATCCTCCCACAATTTTCCATCCTCCCACTTTTTCACCCCTCCAACCGAACGGTCCCTTAGTCACTTTCTTTCTCTATGAAGGGTGACTACCTCGAATTAATTTAATTCCCCTACAATTCTTATTCATCCCTATTAGGAACTATCGGGTTCCTAACAATCTCTTACTTGACGACAAAAAAACAATTCCAATTCATCTAACTAGAACCCACAAAAACAACAACTTGTTAAGTTGTTATAAAATGCATATGTAGAAAGTATTGGAAAAAAATTAAGTTAAAGAATACATTTTGCCTCTAAAATTTGATTTAAGTTTGAGTTTTATTTTTAAAATTTTAAAAGTTATATTTTTGCCTTGAATTATTTATACAATTTTTATAAATTTTGGTTAATTTTATTTAATGCCACATAAATTTTTATCATGCGATAACAACCCTCTTTCTACTATCTATTAAATTTACTTTACTTGGATAAACAGAAAGTACAAATTGATATATTTTAAAATTTTCAAAAAAAATAAATTTTGAATTTTTTAAATTTATTTATTTATTTTAAGAAGTGAAGATCAAATTTGAACCAAATATTTGAGACAAAATGGAAAAGTGTATATGTTAAATTAAATATACTTTATACACCAACTACTACAACAAACCTTTCTTTTGAAATATTTAATAGGACCCTTCCGTTGTGACTTGTCACATTTTTTCCATTAACCCTTTTTTAAAATGACGATGTTACATGTAGACACATGCTTTTTTTATTTCCAAAATGATCTTATTTTGTTGAAAAAATTTTGGAAAAACGGTGACAAAGTGGAGTGGGTATATTGATATTGTTGTAATTAGGGCTATTCATAGGTTGGTTTAGGTTGGGTTTGTGGCTTTGTGCTCAACCCAAAATTGACCTACCAAATTCGAGTGGCAAAGAAGTTGACCCACCACCGACTACCGGAAACCACGGGTCGAGTCGATTTGTTTTCATCGGCGGTGATTTGTTTCGGGGCAAAACTGATTGAGAGCAACAATGGAGATCTCCACATCGATGGTGGAGATCTCGATGAATCTCATTAAAATCTGGCCGAATCTCGTTGAAATTTGGCCAGATTTGCATCTAGAGAGAGGAGGAGGCCAATCGGGTTGATTGGACTCGATTTTTAATGCGAAGACCCACCATCTGACCTCCTGAATTTGGTTTCTAAAAATGGAATTCCGCCACCCACTGTTGCTAGCAGTGGGTCGGGTGGGTTTTGGTCCGAGTCAAACTGTTTGAGTGAGTAAGTTGGGTTGGGTGTCAAGATAGATAGCCCTAATTGTAATACATGAAGGTATAAATTGGAAGTTTTGATAGTTAAACAACCTCAAATTTGTAGGATATAAATAATTTTTTAATTAAGATATATTTATTTAATTTTAGTAGGAAAAAGAGAAGCCTTTCTTTTCCTTTCCTTTTTTTTTTTTTTTTTTTAACCTTTCTTTAAAATCCAAAATCAGACGTTTTTTTTTTTAGGTGGTATCTGGGGACTGGGATGTAACAAAAAAGCAATTAAAGTAACAATCAAGAAAAAGTGGGTGAGGTGATTCTTAAAAAAACATGAAAATGGATAGTGGGTGAGGTGAGGTAAAAAACAAAAACAAAAACAAAAAAACAAAAAAATGAAAGTAATAATTTATTTATTTTTTTGATAAGGTGAAAGTAATTATTAAAGAGAGGAAAAAATAGTGGAAAAGATAGAGACAAGTGAATACGGAAAAAAAAAAGAAAAGAAAAGAAAGAAAAGATGGCAGCGCAATTACCGGTCAGGGACGGCTCTCTTTTCCGTAGTCCGTTGCAGTACAGTTCCGTGACTCTGACTGTCCCTTTTTACTGTTTCTACTTTACTGCCTTGTCTTTCACACCTCTTTCCACGCCCATCTTTTTTGTTTTCTTTACTTTAACTTTATGCTCCTTTTCACCCCACTCCCCCCAAATCCAATACTTTTCACTCATGACTGACCCACACCCACCCCGCTTCATCTTAAATTACTAATTTTTGCCATAAAAAATGTTACACCACACCAAAATTTATAAATTTTGTTTAACTTATACGTTGGCAAGCGGCAGGTTATAAATGGTGGAGAATAAATAATAAAGAATAAATAATAAATTTATTATTTATTATTCATAATTCGTCACATGAATAAACTGTAATAAAATTAAAAAAATATTTATGTAGTTCTAGAGTATAGTGAAATAGTACTCTTTTTTCTCATATTCATGGTGAAGTCCACAATGAATTTAATAAGCAAACCCCACCATAAATGTGAGAAGAGAGAGCATCATTCTCTATGTTCCGAGAGTACCTAAAAATTACTCATAAAATTGTGAATTTTGTTGCGATCTGAACATTATTATTTTATTGTATACTCTTCCAATGTGCTTTGCTGCTCATCAAATAAGACATAGATTAAGGTAATCTAGGGAATTGGAATTATAACTTTTACAAAAGTTTGATTTCTTTTGGGACAATCTTAAAAAGAAAGTAATATAAGTACTAATTGTGTTTTCTTGTGTGAGGGTATATTATAAGTTCTCTTTTAATACATTGATATTTTGGGATATGAAAATTTGAATTCTGAATATTTCGGTTGAAAATACTGTTAGGTGTCAGCTAGTTGAGGCACAAGATTTTTGATGGGTTTGTTGCCATCTTGAGTGCTAGGATCTTAATTTCATTTGAGGTTGGTCTGAAAATTTATACAACGATGTATGTTTCAGTTAATTTAATTAGTAAAATTTTTTATCATTAAATAAAAAATTTTTTTTTTTTTTTTTGGTGGAGAAAGCCATCAAATAAAAAATTTGAATTCAATTCTTATTACACTACAAATCAATTAGTATTTTTATCTAATGGTACGAGTAATAATTATGGAACCATCATCATTAGTTGAGATCCCTTTATAACTTTAAAAAAATTATAATAAGGCGAAGTTGAACAACCAAAAAATTTGCGTCAAAATGCAATTAGACGATTTTCCAGCCTTGTACAATGCTTAAAACTTATTATCCACATTTATGGGGAAATGCAAATGAGTGGCGGATACTCTCACCCATTATAAAAGAAATCCCATTAATCATGCTTACTATTGGAGCTACAAGGCTCTTAGCAAAAACTATGAAATTTTATGTGTGTGTGTTTGTTTTTTTTTTCTTTTTAATACAAAATAGAAATTATATTTTAACTTAATCTAAGTGTATATTTATGTAAAGTTTCTTCCTAAAAACTTAAATTCTGACCTTACCCCTCACACTTTACACCTCACAAATACTTATATTTGTAAAGTGACCACTGCACCAAGAGTGCGTAGTGGTGGTGTGTGTGTGTTTGTTTCTTAAAAAATAAAAAAAAGAAGAAAGTAGTTTTATTAAGATAAGGAGCACTTACATTGGGTATTGTATATGCCATATGTTAGTAATATTCAATATCAGTGCCTCAAAACCCCTCATTACTCAATCTTGTAAAGTCTTGCAATTACCAAAAAAATTGTAATTGTGCTACAGTGTCATCCTACTTTTATGATAGCACTATAGCAACTTGTATACATTTTTATATTGTTTTTTTCCTAGTGATGGTGAATGGGTATTTTTAATTTTTCTTTTTATGAAGAGGAAGAGAGAGAAAGAGTTGGTGAAATTAATATTTTAATGAATAAATGAGATAAATAAGAAATGAGATGTTAGGCATATTGTAAAATGGTATGGTATAATAAATAAAGTAATTTTTGATATAGTAAAATAGAATAGTTCGAAAATTTCAGATGTGAATGCTAATGGAATGATTAGGCGATTTTTTTCCTTAAAAGGAAAAAAAGAAAAAGAAAAAAAAGAATACATAAGGTGATGCCAAAATAAGACACAAAAGTTGTCAGGTCTGTTTATTTATTTAAAAGGAGTTCTAAAATTATGGCCTACATAGTAAAATTATGCAACAGTTTAATCATATCTTTTATTTTTATAATATATTTTTTTATCAGATAAATATATATGATGTCGGCGTGCCGTTCACGAAGATGTAAAGGAATGTGGACACGGCGGCTTATCCTTTATCTTCATCAAGGATAAAAAAGAGAGTGATATTGATTCAAATTCTTCTTTTATCAGATTATAAAGGATATAAAGGATTATGGACGGTATTTTTCGGAATCTAATCAAATGCACGTTGTTTTTTAAATCCAAAGCCTTTAGCTCTTTCACATTTGTGGATGTGCCATGTGTGGCACCTCATGTTTCCCAAAAGTTTTAGCTTTTTCTAACCTTTAAATGTGTTACATCCTGGTTGGAATAATTCCATGTCTTAAACTCTTAATGAATCTTATTTTATTTACGGTTTTTTTATTAAATGGTCAATATATACTTGTATAGTCAAAATTGATAAGATCAAAAAAATTTGCAATAACTCTCGAAACGCAACATTTTTCACAACTATTAATAAGATTTGTTGCGTGGTAGGATTGCAAATGAACTTAACTGCAAATGAAGTGAGCGCTTTGGGCATGATTAGAGGAAAATACTTATTTTTGTGTTTAGACATTAAAAAAAATACTTATTTATTTTCATTTATTTAGAAAATGTCAAGTTTGAATCTAAGATTGGGCCTAATTACACACCCTTAATGCAGTCGTCACTCCACAAGTATGGGTGTAATGGATAAGAGCTGGAGTTCAAACATAATAATTTATTTATAAAAAACTCATGACTATGAGACCTAGTTTAATCATGAATAATAATTTATGTTTATATGAACACATGTTTAATTATACATTTATATAAACTTGAGATTAGATTTATTTAAGTTTATAAACAATCTCTTAATATATCAAATTATTGTTTATAATTTTTTGATAACATTAATAATCCATTTTATAGTAAAAATTATATATATATATATATATATATATACACACACATGTAAAAGTTCTGTGAATCTAATTTTTAAGTTCATAAATGAATATATTATATTAACATAGATTTGTGAAAGAACAAACAATTTTAGTCGTATTGTTTACTTACGTTGGTTTGTAAATGATTTTATAGTGTCAAGTTAATTGAGTAGGTTGTGAATAAATAAAAGTTTGTTCAACCAAAAAACAAACCAAGTTTGAGCTTATAATTTTGTTTGGTTATGACCTTGAGTTTAATTCATATTTGAAATAAAATTAAATAAGCAATCTTAAACTTTTGATATTTGGCGTAACTTGGCTTAACTTGGTCACAACCCAATAATACATAATAAAATTGGAGTAATTGGTGGATCTAAGTGAAAGTAACGTCCTCTCAAAAAAAAAAAAAAAAAAAAAAGATTAGCAATTCATTGAAATTGATCATGTTCATTAACATTTAGTGATTCATTGAACACGTTTACTAACATATGGTTGAGTTAAAGAGGCAAATTTATTTTTTCGGCTAAGTAATGAAAAAAAAAACCTGTATTTTAATATTTAATCAATAACTAGATTTATATTCCTTCGTAGTTCGTACTCCATTAATAAAATTTTCAAGTTCATACGACTTATCACCAAAAGATAATATATATATATATATATATATATAGACTAATACTAATGACTTATCACTTTTTTATGCCTTATCGATCAATCACCGACATCTCTAGTTTAAGGTTTTTTTTTTTTTTTGGTCCTTTCACAACGCAATGAATGTTTGGCGCAACGTAGACGAACATTGAAGGCGCATGCATTACTAGTAAATTACTATAACTTTCTACAAAATTACATAACTACGATCGCATTGAATTGGTTTAGATAGGCATGGGAGAGAGAGATAGAGAGAGTGAGAAAGTTTTCATTCAATTGGAAAAAAAAAAAAAACTTTAGGATTTCATAGTTCAATTCATAAAGATTATATAGTTAATTGAGTTGTCTTTGCTAGTGCGGTTTTTTTTTTTTTTTTGGGTGTTAATATATTATAATTTGTGGTTTGGAAATACTCAAAAGTACCATGAAATTTATTACAAAATTTTAAAAATTGACATGATAATAAATTTTTGTTGGCATAGTATCAATGATATAATAAATAAAATTTTTAATTAATTTTTTTGCTCTGTTTTTTAAAAATGAATATAAGGTTTTAAGGTTTTTATAATAATATTTGAAATTACTAATATGGCTCCGATTGTTTTTGATAAAGGTTACTTTTTGCTGTTTCTCAAAAAAAAGAAAGTTACTTTTTGTTCTTAAAGCTAAAATGGTAAATTACTAAAGGTCACAAAAGTTTAAATTGTTAATTTAATTATTTAATCAAATATCACTCTTCATGTGTGGGCCTAAATCACCATTGCAAAGTGAGATCTAACGTGCACACAAGATTTGTTTATTTATTTTAAATGAGTGGCAAGCCAAAGACAAAGTTCATTCTTATAATCTTATACTTTGATACCATAATAAATTTACATGTTTGAAAAATTTAAGTTATTAAGAAATAATAAATTTAAACATTTGTCAAATAGATAAATATGGCAAACGGGAAAGGATAATTGGAATAAACACTGCCAATTAATTTGCCTTAGGTCCTAGAGCAATTGGGACTCATAATGTAGTCAAGTTGAAGTAGCTAGGTTATTTAAAAGTTAGGATTTTATCTCTTGCAAATGAATGTTGATAATGACGTTTAAGCCGAATAGAAATGGCAACAATTACAGGGAGATGAATTGCTTGTGTACATACTTTAACTAAATGTGGATGCAATTAAAAAGAAGGGTTAACTACTAGCATAGATTCTCTGCTTCTCTCATATTGTTCTAATTTATTTTTTTTTTGGTTAAACAGATGGAATTATAAACTAGAAAGCAGAGAACAAGGAGCGGCTACGCTCATACAAAGTTCCCACTACATCCAAACCAGCCAACAAGGCCACATCTGATGGGGGAAATTGATAAGTAACAAAATCTTGAGTACTAACGGCGCCTCTTCTAGCAAGGGCGTCGGCACACTTATTTACTTCCCTAAAACAATGTTGAATTCGAAATCTAGGGATTCTTCGCAAACCTTCTTTGCAATCAGCAACAATTATATCATTGTCATTCGTGTTTCTCTCATCTTTCAACAGCAAATCCACAACAATCTTCGCATCAAGCTCAATAACAACATTTGTCAAATTTAGATCAATGCACAAGTTGATACCATCACGGATGGCCCATAACTCAGCAGCCACACTGGTGGTATGGCCGATAGCTCTGGCATATCCACTCACCCAAGCCCCATTTGCATCACGGATGATTCCACTCACCTAATTTATTAATATTATTATACATACCTATAAAGTATTTATTAATAAAAAACAATAAATTTATAGATGTAACATTTTTTAAAACTATTATTATGTCGAGTTAATGTGGATGCAATCAAAAAGAAAGATTTATGGTCGACTACTAAAACATAGATTATATCATTTATATGCTTCTCTCATGTTATTCTAATTTATAAAATATTAAAATACATACCTATAAAGCATTTGTTATAAAAAATAAATAAATTTATAAACATGATATTTTTTAGAATAGTCAATAGACATATATATTTAAAAGAGATGTTGATCTAATTCAGTAATTCTACGTAAATATTATTATGTTTCCAATATTTACCCTACTAAAAAAAGAGTCGAATTGGGTGTGTGACTTGGAGTTCTTTTTTCCACATCATCTCCAACCTCTCCCTATTTGTGTTAAGCTGGACCATCGTATTTAATAAAAAGGATTGGACCATCCCATCGTGAAGGCACCACACATTCAGAATTGCTATTCAAAACTCAAGAATAAATAAATAGAGAAAGTAATTCATTGGTTGATCATTAATTAAGACATGAATATATTTTTTAGTATAAAAAAATGGAAGTAATTTATTTTGTGATGATAGTTCATATATAATATATAATTAATAGCCTACATGTATGGACCATGGTTTGCAAATTTTTGTTTTGTTTTGTTTTTGTTTTGGTTTGTGTTTTATTTTGTTTATTTTATTTTGAGAATGGTTTACAATTCAAAGTGCAACGATTGTACAATGGAAGCCATACATCGACCACTATTTAAAGAAATAGAAAGATAGTCAGATCTCATAAATTAAACTTTGGAAAACTTTATTGCCTTGTTGAAATTCCAAATAGAATCATTTATAGAGCAGTGGAATATTCTTCAGTTAAATTTCTTTGCTATTTCGCTCCTGAGTCCTGACTTTGGCTTAGGCTAACTAAATTCTTTTTCTAAAAGCCTCTAAAAAAAAAAAAATTCTCATTCTAAATATTGCTATCAAAGAAGTGAAAGAGACAGACCACGCGTAGAAGAGACATTTTTAAAAAAGAAAAAAACAAAAGCATACTACTATTACGATTAAATTGATGTTGAATCACAAGTCCCTGAAAATGTTTAAATTATCATAGAAGTTAGAGTAATATTTTTAGCTAAGATTGAGACTAATGCTTATATGGCCAAAACTTAGTTAAGTGCTGCCACATAGCTGAATTTTAAGAAATGAATCTAATTAGGAACAACATTTAGATATTGTACTTAAATTTTGTCTTAGTTGTATATATATATTTTTTTTCGCTAATTAAATGATATTTTTTTAAAGAATCAAATGCTAATAACTTAATAAGTCATGAAAACCCTTAATATAATGAGTAAGATGACTAGGCGATCTTAATTTAATAAAGCAATCAAGAGTTTATAACTCAACTAACATGTGTTGGTGTTTTCGACAAAGATATTTAAAATTCATTGGTTCAATGCACCCCAAAACTATTCAACTATCAAAATGAATAAGCTATTACGGTTACCTCCATTATTTACATAGAACTTAAATAATAAACCCCCATATTAATTAATTAGAGTCAAATTCATAAAGTTAGTATAAAAAACGATTTGAATTTTCTTCCTACATGATGCATGGATCCCATTTCTAAAACTCAAACTTATAATAAGAAATACAGACCAAAAAAATTTCATGTTCATACCAATGAATACCATTTAATCTTAAAAAAGAAAAGAAAAAAGGAGAATTAGCATGGAGCACACACTCATAAACCAGTCGGTGCAACAATAACATGTGAGGTACTGAGGTTTAAAGAAAACTTGTTTGACATTTCAAATGTCAATATACATGACAATGTTTTCTTTATGAATTTGAGACTAGCTTTATTATTATTATTATTATTATTATTATTATTATTTTCTTCTACTCGTTTTTATATCTTAGCTAGTAATAACTAACCAACTATATCCACATGTAGCAACTAAATTATATATACAAAAAGAAAAAAGAGAGAGTTTAGAACACTTTTCTGGATTCTGCAATTAAGAAATGGTGGACCTTCTCAAAAAAGAAATGGTGGAGGCCATGTTGTTGGAGATTACAGAATCATTCAATTCCTCATTTTTTTAATACATTCCTAGTCTGAACACTGCTATAATGAAAGAACTCAATCATTCATACTGAGGTATATATATATATATATATATCTCACACAGCTCACATTTCTTACTTCAACAACGCGTAGAAGTATAGCTGTATTTGTATGACAATATAATTGCTAATTAACTATGCTGTCATACTTATACTGAAGGAAACAACAGCACTCAACCTGAACCGTCAGAATAAATATATACTCTTTTAGAATTTATAATAAACAATCTTCTCTTTGGAATAATGAAATTCATGTGAAAATAATTACTCAAAAGCAAAATATTATGATTATATAGTACTGGAAAAAATAAAGTAGTGATAAAGCATTTCCGTGTTGAGTTTGTATATGAGTTTTTTACTAGTTCTTCAAGCATGCTCTTGGTCATCACTCATCTTATTTATTTATTAACTTTTAAATATAAAAGAAAGGAGCCAAATATAGAAGAGCGTCTTAGGTTTTTTTATTCAACAAAAAAGAAAAGAGGGTTACATTGTTTTAGGTCCAGGTAGTGATGATTTTTTTTTTTTTTTTTGGGGGGAACATAGAGAGAAATTGCGTTTTAGTAAAACAGTATTGAAAAATGCATGGATGATGTCAATGGTTGATATTGTTATGAAACTAATTTCTTTCTTTGACGCGTTTTTGAAAAACCTATTTTTCAAAAGATATGCACTACAATTCTAGAAAACACGTTATTTGTTCTTTTTTTTTCTTCTACCTTTAGATGACTAGCTTTGAGAATGGAAAATTGCTTTCGAATAACAGAAGTAAAAGTAATTTTTTTTTTTTAATCTTACTTGTATTGCAAGTCTTTAGATGACTTTGAGAATAGGAAACCCCTTTTGAATAACAAAAGTAAAAGTAAAAGTAATAGTATTTTAATCCTATACTTGTAGTGCAAGTCATGTAACCCTAGGAATTAGGGTACTATAAATACCCTTTAATGAGTGTTTGTAATACATGATTTTTGTTGTAAAGATGTAGTGATATATTAAGGTTTTTTTTCTCTATGGACAAAGCCATGCATTAGGCTGGAACATATAATTTATTTTTAGTTATCTTGGTTCCTGTTTGTAATCCTTTCAATGGAGGCCTTAGCATCACATATAACTACACTATTGAACTCAAAAGTTTAAACTTATAAATTTAATTCAATAATGTTATTTTAAGTCCTTAACTTCTTTATTTTTCTTCCATCTGGGACTTTCACTTACGTGTATACCTCTTGCCTATTGGCTTTGTTGGATCTTTTTCAAAAGTTTTTTGTGTGGGTATTATGCAATTCAGTTGTACGAGACACATGCACTTGTTGACTTTGACACCATTTTTTGGGGTAGATAAGAACTTCCAATTGACTCATAAAAAAAAAAAAAAAAATTGTTGAATATGATTTCACTTGTTGAGAAGATAAATCTTCCAGAGTCTAAGGTGTTTTTTTTTTTTTTTTTTTTTTTTTTTTTTTAAGATACAATATGATTTGAAGATTGAATGCCCTCCACCATATGATTCAATCAAGATCCCCTTATATTCTAGAGCAAAAAATTTTATAAATTGAAGTAATTGGAATCTACAAAATCGAAGCTAATATAACATATAAGTGTATCACCTCGCTCATGAACTGAAACTTACGCAAGTGTGGACACAATTATATTAATAATTCCTTAATTTTTTTTTTCTCATTTTTCTTTCTCGGGTAGAACTTCCACTAACACTTACATGCGGAAACAACCCAGTTTTGGACTCTAACAGAGAATTTCACGGAAATTCTAGAAAAGTCACCAAGCCTAGTTTTGGACTCCTCCTCCAATAGAGTTTCACGGATACAATAGACAAAAATATTAAATCTAGAAGAGTCCAATTCCAAACCACCTTGTTTGTTGACAAAAATGACGTTTGGTTAGGTTATACTTGTCAAGGGTGTACGGTACATGCATCAATTATTTTCTTTCTAAGATAGAAGCCTAGAACTAAGTAGAACACCAACATAGTTCTCACTGTACGTTTTTAGACCCTTAAAACACCAGCTGTTTAACCTAGTTATTTAGTCAAGTGATTATTAAGGTAAATTGTTTAGATCTAGGTTAAAACAAATCAATCGCAAATATTAAAGTAGCGGAAAATAAAGAACACAACGACATAATAACCTAGGAAAAATAAATCGGTAAAATATCTGGGGAGGATTTAACCTAACTATCCTTAAGGTAAAACAAATTTACTACGAAAGAATTGAAGTTTTACAATAGCGACTTAAACCACTAACATTCTATTGCTACTTCGAGTAGAAAACTTACCACCACAACTACGTAACAACTCGGAGTCCATGGACTACTTTTTTCTCAAATCCACAGCATCCACAAGTGTACTACGTACTTGTTTTTCTTTAAGCTCTTTATGCAGCAACTAAAACGATCACCAAGCTCTCGACATCAATCTCGATCTTGATAACTCTAAGTGTGTATGAATGCAAATACCTTTAGATCTCACAAAAGATTTATACACACAGCATAAACAACAACCATAAAACTTGGTTAGAGTTTTTCCTTTTATATTTAAGGCAAAACATAAAACCCTACACGTCATATAGGCTTGGGCTGAATTGGAAAATTCTGCAGAAAAACATTCTGCACGAGCTTCGATTGATCGAGTCTAATTTTGGATCGATCGAGCTTTGCAGAAATTGAATAGTAATTTTTTGCAATTACTCGATTCCAACTTTACACATACATTACTTTAAGCAGCCTAAATTTAGACTAAACATCTTGATCATGTTTTGCCAACATATACAAATTGAAGTTCTAATATATTAGTTCCTAATTTCTTAGAACCTAATAATCTTCCTATTTGGCAATCCGTGAAAAAACACATACCAAAAACAAAAATGCTCAAAGTTACAAAACACAGCCCATTACAACAAAATGCCCAAAACCAATTCAACCTAACTACTATTTATCAATTGCTAGTGTAGACAACAGCATGACTGAATCAACCTGTATATTCCTGTAACACTTAACAAACACATAAATGCATGTGTGGAAAATACAAGTAAAACAAAAAAACTTCACATAAACATAAAATAAATGACATAGATCATGAATAACCTCATAATATAAATCAATAGCTAATGTAGCACAATGTGAAACAAGAAACAGAAATAAAGAAATAAAAAATAAAGTTTCCCCCTAACATATACATCATATAAAAATAGATACATCAAGATAAATACATCATGAAGCACCTAGATACAATCTATAGCTCCGAAACTCAAAAAAAAAAAAAAAAAAAAAAAAAAAATACAAAACAAAAAACTCCCCCTATCCCCATCCATATGTACTCTCCCTTTTTGTGACGAATTGCCAAAGGGCAATCAAGATTCATCGTCAAAAGGAGGTGGTGGAGGTGACCACTGTAAACCCGCCAACTCTGCACGTAAAGCCTGAAGTTCCGTGAGAACATCTACCAAAAGCTAACCATGAGCTGTTTGAACGGTCATGACAGTATCCAACATACTCCAAATGCTAGAATCACTCGAAGGAGAAGATGGAGGATCAATTGCAGCAGTGGGATTGACAAACTCCTGAAGAAAGAGGAGAAGGAGGATGAAGAGAGGGAGGTGCAACACCCGAAGAAGACTCTACATGAAGGCGTTTAGAGCTATTTTTCATCTGATCAGCTCTCTACCTAAGGAAGGTGGCACCTATGGGTGCTATAATGTGCATAGGATCAGATGCAGGAAAATCCTCTAATTCTAAATGTAACCAAATTCGATGTATAAAAATAGGAAAGAAAAGAGCATGTGATCAAGAACTACTCCGATGAATTGCAACCAAGGATCTAATAAAAAGAGATGGAAAACACATAGGAGGATTAGTCACAAGGGCATACCAAAATGCACAACACTTAAGAGGAATGGTGTGCAAGTGAGAGATTGGCCAGATAGAATGGCAAGAGATCCGAAAAAAACAAGTAATGAATCTTAGTAAGCTAATGTGAGGTGATACGAGGATCAGAATCCCACTGAATGATAGTACCAGTGATGAGGGACATGATGTCGTCCAGGAAAGGGGCTCATCATAAGGATAAACAAGCTGTTGTACCAAAGGTACACCAAGAGCACAGCCCACAACCTAAGGAATAATGACATACTCTTCTTCTCTTATCCAACTCTTCACAAACTGAATGTTGGATGAAGTGGAGTGAGCAGAGAGGTTCGAGTAGAACTCTTTAATCAGAATAGCCGGAGGAGGATGATCTACATCTAAAAGAGGCAATCAACCCCTACGATCAAAACTCCTATGAATCTCAAGATCAACCTCATCTAAAATCACTTTCCTCTCAGCCCACACCTTCCTATAAACATTTAAATTCTCAAAGGTTTTTTTGGTTTTTCTCAGTTTGAAACCTATCACTTTCAAAGGCTGGAGAAGAAGAGGAGGTGGTGTTCCTATGGGCTCTAGTCTTTCTAACCATGATGCTAAGGTTGGAATAGGATAGACAAAAGAGAACCAAAAAAAAAAAAAAAAAAAACTCAAAGGCAGATTGCATCAGACATGGTTAGAGCACAAAAAAAAAAAAAAAAAAAAAAAAAAAAAAAAAAACCTAAATGATGCATGGACGGAATAAACACATAATGCATACTCTAATGCATTGAGAACAATCCAATTAAACTTTAAAAAACACAGAATTGACTTGAATATAGAGTTTATAACAAAGACCCCAAATTTTGAAAAACCCAATTTCACAAAACTCAACAAATCGATCAATATATCATTACACAAGGTAGATAACAGTATATAATGACATAATTAATCAATTGTACAAGCCAATTTCATCAAATGAAGCTCAATTGAACAAAATCCCCAAATTGAAGTTCTAATACATTAGTTATTAATTTCTTAGAACCTAACACTCACACTTAAGTATATTCTGCAAAAGATGTAGGGCTACATGGAGTCTAGTTTGTGTTTGATTTGGATTATGATTCGATCCAATATAAAAGTGTAATAATTTTTAATTAGAAATTTTCTTAAGCTTAGTCCATGAAATGAAGGCTTGGGTTGATGGGCTGTGTAGGATATAAATATGATCACTTCATTCTAGGGGTTGGTGTGTTGTTAAAAAAAAAAAAAAAATTCTATTACCTCATTTTGTATGTTTCTCCTAAAAAGAATGTAAGAATTGCAACTCCGTGAACATAGACAAATTGCTTAAGTCATGTTATTAGCTTTGTGTGTGTGTGTGTGTGTTTTTTTTTATTGATTTATGTCTCTTACATATTTGGGAATTCTTGTGGATTCCTAACTCTAGAATATTAGGAAATTTATCACTCAATGCAAAGATTGAAATAAACAAATAAGTTAAAAGGATAAAAGAAAAAAAAAAAAAAAACTGATTGATAAAATATCGATCTTTCAGTCGTTAAGGTTGAAATTTTGTGATAGAAACATTACTTAATTTATAAGTAACAATTACTCTGTGTAGTACTAGTAATAGTGACACCTTTTTTTTTTTTTTTTGGTGTGGAGAAGTAGTAGTAGTGACACCTGGTTTCTTCTTATTTGTATTTTTGACTTGCATATTCTAGAAAGACTTACCTTAAACAATTTTTTTCAAAATTTGAACAGTCCAAGGTTTGGTGAACCCAGTCAAATGTTTGGTGAACCTAGTCAAACTGCGACTAAATGAGTGATCAAATGAAAATTTTCTTAGCATAGAAAAGTAACAGAAAGAATAATAATAAATTAGAAGAGTATTTTAATCAAGCTTCATGGAAATAATACAATATATTAATCGATCATATTCACGCCTAACATACAAGGACATGAAGGAGTTTGCTTCTGGTATCTCAGCTATTAGCCTACTACGGATAAAGACAACCATATTAGGCACAGAGAGACACATTCATTGGAATACGCAAACAATGTAATTTACTTGCACACAGATCTATCTATAAGGATTGTGTTTGTGATAAAAACTTTGGATTTTTCTCTCTTCAAAATCTTGCAGCCTTCTCATTCCAATTGGCTCATAACCCTTTTTGAGTAATCTAGTAGATAGTGATCAGTTGATATAGTTATCCATAAGTTGTCATCCAGTAGTGTGCTTGTCGGCCACCTAAATTATTGATCATTCCCAATTGTATTTTGTTTCAGTTTTGTTCTTATTAACCAGAAAAAGTGATGAACAAAATATGCCAATATGTTATGATTTTGTGATAAACAAACATATGATGTACGATTGGCCGGTTTTATTCAAGCTAAGATAAGATAAACGTCCTGTTAGAGATAGGAGTAATAGACATATCGGCCAAATATAGTGGGTCCAAGCCCACCTAGGATGTGTGGGAGACAAATTTTTTACTTGTTCTAGTAGTCTAGAGTTTAGTCTCATATATATACTCATGTTATGGTTTATTGTGCCACAAGTTTTGTACTACACTCTTATATAATATAATGTAGCATTTGAGAGGTTTTTCTGTATAAACATCTCTTCCTCTTTTATATCCACTTTTAATGTATGGGGTTCATAGTTTGTTGGATATGGTTCACAATTTATTGGATTTTATGAACTAGGCAGGATCTATTTGGACTAGTATGATCCCACTCAAGCGAGTTGCTACAAACTTATGAAATGAATTCTCTTTTATTCTTTCTAGGGAAATTCACATTTTGAATCTTTTATTTTAAGTATGGTTTCATATTAAACTCTACATTCTCAAAATTTTTCAAATTGTTAAAAATTAAAACTTATAGGTTCGCAAGTTTCAAATCAAATTCTATATTTTAACTTTCTAAAAAAAAAAAATCTAATTTTTAAAATCATATCAATTTATACCATATACTTTTCATGTTTATCTTTGGGCTCGACTAGGAGATTTAAGTTGATAGGACTTTTTTAAATATAAATAAATAAATAAATAGATAAAGGATTTTCATAGATTAAGAAAATAAACAAGAGTTACGACAAAGCTTCTCATAGTACATGCTCATATTATCATAATAAAGCAACATAATAATTTCCATAAGCAAGCTATTAAAAATTAACAAATCTCATTGGAGATCCACTCCCTTCCTAGCAAGTGCATGTGCAAATTGTTTAGTCTGCCGATTCTTAAAAGCAATGCTTTATCTTCACCTGAGGTACTTGCCTGAGTTGGTTCCTACAATCTACTATAATATATGAGTGGGATAAGTTGTTATCAACAATCTTGTTAACTCATTCAAAGATAACTTTAGCGTTAATTTCAATTTTATTGCTTGCAAGTTGAGCTCTATGCGCATCCTAAATCTATCTCTAAAAGCCCCAAAGCCAGAATTTTGCATCAACACTAGAGGTCATTCCAAATAGACCAAGAAAAACCCCTAGATCGAAGTTTTAAGTTGATACATCTTTAAAAGTTTAAAAGTTTAAGATTCGATTTGAAAAAAAAAAAAAAAAAAAAACAAAAATACGGAGCTTTAATATGTAAATTTAAAATTTCATGATTTAATTTGAAGTAATTGGTTTAATTTGAATTTTCTTTTTATAGAAAAAAGATAAGGTCTAAAATATAATATAATTTGTTTAATTTATTATGTTAAATGTAAAATATAGGTTTTAATTTTTGTAATTAAAAAATTACTAAACATTATCATCTCAGAGTTCACAACTCTGCATCAACACTAGATGTCATTTTTATCCTGATTTTAAAAATTGGAATGGTTAAAGAACTAGAATTACGCCTGGTTTTAAATTTTTAACTATTTTTTTTTAATTACTGAACCAAATTAGGGTTTGGTTCCTATTGAATCGGCCCGTTTGATCTAATTTGCAAAACTATGATTTCAATAAATCAAGTAAAATTCTAAATCCAAAGATTTTAGTTGATATGAGTTTAAAAGTTTAAGATTTGATTTGAAAAGAAACCATAATATTCAGTTTTAATAAGTAGGTTTAAAATTTTCTGATTTAATTTGAAACAAAGGTATAAAAAATATAAGTTATAAAATATAATTTATTATTTTTATTTATTTATTCTGGTAAGAAAGAAAATTTAGGTTTTTATTAAAACTTGTCATTTCATAAAATTTATTTATCAAATGACAATGTTAAAGAGATGTTTATTAAAAAGATTGTATTCACGGGCACCGCGGTGTCCATTAATTACAAAATTTTTTACTTTTTTTAACACAATTTTTGACTTTTTTTTTTATAATTTATCTCACTTTTTCAGTTTTATATATATTGTTTGAAATTTTTTTTGACTTTTTCTAACCATTTTTTTTGTCATTTTTGCACTTAACCAGCACCATGGGGTGCTGATTAACGTTCTCTTTATTAAAAAAAAGTAGAAAAAATAAAGTCGTGAACTCGTGATCGACTAAAAAAACTCAGTAGTCACAGTCATGACTCATGAACGTGTAAAATGAGTAGGAGCCCACCATGGGGCTGAGAGGGAGAGAGAGAGAGAGAGTCGAACCAATCGAGTACATAAAAATAAGAAAGAAAAAAAAAAGGTTTGGTCTTTCCGTAATGCCGTACAGTCATCAGTCGTACAAAGCAAGCCAGCGACTTCATCAGCGCCAACAGGACCCCACCATTACTAGTCATTACTCATTACTATTGGCTTTTCTTGCTTTCTTGTTTTTTTACAATCATAGAAAATCCAAAGCACAAAAAGCAATTGTTTAAAAAAAAAGAAAAGAGAAAACATATAAACAAAGAAAGGTCATGTAATTGAAATTGAAATTGAAATTGTATTACATGGTGTGGACAACGACACCATGACATTGGAATCCACGATTGTGAGTGTGAGAGAGATAATTCATAATACTATAGTTGAAAAGGGGACCATAATGTGTAACTATACCCCCACATGCCAGGCTCAGTTTTTCTTTCATCTTATATATTATTATCATTCTGGGGCCAGCTTTTTGGCTTGGGACAAAGTTTAGCTACAAAATTGGTTGTAACTTAAGGCTACAAACTTACTCAATAAAATAAATATTACAACATATTTTGAAAATCTAACCATTGAATAGCATGTTCTTTATGCTCTTAATACACATTTTAAATTTTATGTCAATCGGATATTATTTACTATATGATCTATAAATTTATATTTTCTGCATAATTTTAAATTAGAAAAACTTGCAATTTAAAAAATTTATTGATGACATAGTTATTGATTTTTAATTTTTTTGAAATTTTGCAAGCATGAAGGATATAAGAAGAAGATGTAATCCAATGGTGGATTTGTCAAAATTCATCTCCAATAAAAAGATATTAAGTAAGTTTGTAGCCTAAGGCTACAACCAATTTTGTAGCTAAACTTTGTCCTTTGGCTTGGGCAGGCTTTCTTTTTCCTTTATTTATTTTTCATTATTTTGGTTTATTTATTTGTCTTTTTTTAACCATATATAATACACGGAACATTATTTTGAAATAATTCTTAAGTGATAAGTTGTTACAAGAAAAAGTACATTGTATTAAATGATACCATATTATCAATATCAAAATTTAATAAATGAGAAACATATATACAAATAATTATCTAACACATATCTTTCATTTGTTAGTGAGATAGTTATTTTTTGCTGATATATCTCATACTTATAGAATTTTGATACTGCTGATATGGTATTATTTAATACCAAATATCTTTTGGTTGTTACAATTGTTCTAATCTCCCTAAACCATTTCATAGAGTAAATCGATTTTTGAATAAGAAAGTAATTTTAGTAGTGAGTCCAAATTACAATCAATTACAACTTATTATTTATAATTTGATGTAAAAATATTGTGAATATAGTATCCTTTTAAGTTAGCGGGCGCTCTCGCATCTCCGTTATGGAAAAATATTTTTTAATTGAATTGTGTTCTACTATACCCAAAAAAAAAAAAAAAAAAAAACCTAATTAATTACAATAAAAAAATTCAATCTTTTGTAACTTGTTATCTGACCTTATTTGCTTCGTTTCACGCAAAACAAAGGAGAAGAGTATTAAAAAATGGTGAAAGTTAGTGAGTCTTTTGGCTAAATATTGCTAAAAATCAAGTTTTTTAGGATTATAGGTACTGTTGAAAGTTATTTAGCTAAATGAGGAGAGAGAGTGAATTTCGGCAACAGTGTTGCCGAAATTCTAAGAAAAGTAGGAGAGAGAAAGAGGGAAAAGGTGGAGAGAGAAAAACTGTAATTTCGGTAACAGTGTTACCGAAATTCAGCTGCCCAAATTCTGCCCGTGCACGAGTGTGTGCGCGAGTGCGCGCGAGTGACCGAAGGAGAAATAAATGACGAATTTCGGTACCGCTGTTGCCGAAAATGCAGGGAAAAAATTTGGAGAAAAAACCCACAATTTCGGTACTGCCACTACCGAAATTGGAAAAAAAAAAAAAAAAAAAAAAAAAACCCAATTTCGGTAATGGCTATACCGAAATTGGGGGAGAAAAAAAAAAAAACCAATTTTGGTACCGCCAATACCGAAATTGGGGAAGAAAAAAAAAAGATGCTACGTTCACAATATTTTTATAACATTTTCACACCAAATCATAAGTGGTTGGTTGTTATTGGTTTAAATTTGAACCTAACACTAAGATTACTTTTTTGCCCCAACAATAACAACCAGTAACAACTTGTCACATAGAATTTGTTGTGAAAATATTGTTGACGTGTCATTTCTAAAAAAAATACTGAAAGCGAAAAAAAAAAAAAAACAATTTCGGTACTGGCAATTTCGGTACTGGCAATACCGAAATTGGGTAAGGGAAAAAAAACCAATTTCGGTACTAGCAATACCGAAATTGAAAAAAAAAAAAAACAAAAAAAAAAAAAAAAAAAAAGGGGAAAAGAAGACAATTTGGTACTGCACAGTACCGAAATTGCCTTCTTTTCTTTCTTCTTTCTTTCAATTTGGTACTGCCCAGTACCGAAATTCTTTTTTTTTTTTTTTTTTTCAATTTCGGTATTGCTAGTACCGAAATTGTTCTTACCCAATTTCGGTATTGCCAGTACCGAAATTGCCTTTTTTTTTCGCTTTCAGTATTTTTTTTAGAAATGATAGGTCAACAACATTTTCACAACATTTTTACAACAAATTCTATGGGGCAAGTTGTTACTGATTGTTATTATTGGGGCAAAAAAGTAATCTTAGTGTTAGGTTCAAATTTAAACCAATAACAACCAACCACTTATGATTTGGTGTGAAAATGTTATAAAAATATTGTGAACGTAGCATCTTTTTTTTTTTTCTTCCCCAATTTCGGTATTGGCGGTACCGAAATTGGTTTTTTTTTTTTTTTTCTTCCCCAATTTCGGTAGAGCCATTGCCGAAATTGGGTTTTTTTTTTTTCTTCCCCAATTTTGGTATAGCCATTACCGAAATTGGTTTTTTTTTTTTTTTCCAATTTCGGTAGTGGCAGTACCGAAATTGTGGGTTTTTTCTCTAAATTTTTTCCCTGCATTTTCGGCAACAGCGGTACCGAAATTCGTCATTTATTTCTCCTTCAGTCACTCGCGCGCACTCGCGCACGGGCAGAATTTGGGCAGCTGAATTTCGGTAACACTGTTACTGAAATTACAGTTTTTCTCTCTCCACCTTTTTCCTCTTTCTCTCTCCTACTTTTCTTAGAATTTCGGCAACACTGTTGCCGAAATTCACTCTCTCTCCTCATTTAGCTAAATAACTTTCAACAGTACCTATAATCCTAAAAAACTTGATTTTTAGCAATATTTGGCCAAAAGACTCGAAAGTTAGTGGTGGTGATCTACTCTCTTTTTATTTTTATTTTTTATTTTTTTTAAGGGTAGAAATCAGATAATATCTTTGCTCCATGGTCCAACTATGAGAGAGCCGTTACTTTCCAACTGCATCGTGTTGTTGGAGATTCTTCTAGATTTCCTTTTCAGAACCAAAATTGCGTATCACATTTTATTATTATTTTATTTATTTATTTTTAGAAGAATAGTCCATTCAATTTTTCAAAAAAAAAAAAAAAAGAATAGTCCATTCATCTTTTGTTTGAATATTGAATAAATAAAAATATTTTGTTTGAATAATTAACCCAGAAAATATTAGATTTGTGTGTCAATTTTTTTTGGGTAAAAATATCAATTTATTTTAGTTTCAAAAAAAAATATCAATTTATTTTAGTCATTGTATTTTATGAGGAGTATTATATTTGTAAACTAATGTTCTTTAATATAGCATTTATTTGCTATAGTAAAGCAAGAATAGTCCCGCTTTGTTTTTTGCTGAGTAAGAATAGTCCCACTTCCCTTTCAAAAAAAAATAAAATAAAAATAGTCCCACTTGGATAGGGCCACCCATCCCGACTAAAGATCTCGGATTCTCCCTTTATTTTTCTTTTATTAATTAAATTGGTTGATTACCTACATGAGTGTATGATTTTAAAAAATATAGATAATTTAACAAAAATAAGTAAATATAATGCGATTAATTCCATTGTAATTTAATAAAAAATTCCAAAAAGAAGGCTTTAATTGTCATATGCATAATTTCTAAAGAATTAATTATTAATTGAAAACTCAAAGAACAAATCTAAATTAACACACACTTAAATAAAAATTCAATGATAAGAATTGCAAAAAAAAAAAAAAAAAAAACTCTTATTGTAGAGTTGTTGATGGTCATTTTTGCGAAGAAATTCTATTAAATGTATGTTGATAAATGATTAAATTTATCATATTCCAATAACTTCAACTTTTGCAATATTTGGCAATTTAACATAGTATAATTTTGATCCACGTGTGAGGGAGAGTGTTAAAAGTATGTGGTTAAATAATTAAATTTACCATATCTTAATAGTTTAAACTTTTGAAACAAATGGTAATTTAACAAATTCCATAAGCCCAATACAATTTACAAGCCACGTCTAACTTCTTCTTGGGCCCAATTCATATATTATATTTCATTTTATTCTCTTTAGCACGACCCAAGCCCATATGACTTCATGAACAATTTGAGAAAGTGTGATTTGGAAAGTATGAGTACATCATTTTAGACCATTTTCATAAGCATAGGTCTTGCTAAGTGAGCTGGGGCACTTGCAAAACCTAGAGCTTATGAAAGAGGTTACATGCTCAAAGCTTTCACCCAAACGTAGACCTATACCTCGTATTGTATGTTGCTGAAGTTTCAGGTAGCTATTTTGGGTCCTTAAGCATTTTAATTTCTTGGCTGTGCTTGTTGCCACATAAGATAGGTTCCTTGGGAGCCAAATTAGCTGGGAATGTGTAGCCAATTAGCTTTGGTCAATGAATTCCTTAATTATGACTAAAGCAGCCCATTCCTTTACCTAAGCTAAGGCAAATCTGAAAATTTCCACTAGTTTAATTAACAATATCGAGGGCAATAGTTTCACTCATTGTCCATAGATCAATTCTTGAGGATTCCCCAAGATTTCTATAAAGGCCTTCCATTAGATCTAACACAATCAATCTCGTTTTACCCTTGAAACCCTAGTTTCTAAGCAAATTTAAAGCCCATTCACCAGCTACAAAGCAGCAGTGATGCAACATTTTGAGGTCTTTGGGGTGGAAATAATGGCATAGAAGATTCCTCTCTCTTTCTCCCTCTCTACCTCTCTCAACTTCTCATTCCTGCTATATGTGGAAAACAATTTCATACCTAGTATATTATTCATATTCTCCATTATTTGTTGTCTAGCACCTTGGGTTTATTTTTGTAATGCAACATAGTCTCCATTCACTTAATATTGAATTTTTAGGCTTGGCTCCTCTCATTTTATTATACTTTAAAGAACCCAAATGGAGTTTTTGGCTAATTTTCCTATTTTCTGCCCTTTCTCAAGTCTTCCCTCGGAATAGTATAAATATAAATATATGTAATGTTTAGATGCAGAAATAAGAAAAAGAAAAAATAATCACCAAGTCCAACTATATATGAATTTGGTGCCAGCACTAGCACTATATTTTTGACTAGATCATTAACTAATCAACAAGCCAAGAATTTAAGCATTGCCAAAAGACAATGGCCTTGTATATATAAGAAGTTAGGAACCCAAAATTATTATTACTTTTTGTCATGTTGGACTTGAGGAGATATATGACGTATTTTAGGCTCAAATTTTTTTTTGTTATGCTAAGTGTGCACTTGGCATGATGAAATTTGTCAGTTTATTTTAATATTTAGCTTATTTTTGCAAGACGCAAATAGAATCGAAAAGAAAGCATGAGACAGTAATTAAGGACAGCTTCTAGGAGGAAAAGACCCTAAAAATTCAACAACCAATGCCAATTTATAATAATTATGAGTTGAAGAATCGCACTACTTTTTGACCTAATTGAACAAAACCCTTTCTTTTGCATAGAGCCCAAATGTCAACAATTACCTAAATCACCATTTGCTAATGGATAAAATCATAAAAGTAGGGGATGAACTATTAGGAATTAATGGCACATGTGTGGATCATTCTTCATGGATATAGTCTTTTTTTTTTTTTTTTTTTTTTTCCTTTTTTTGAGAAATATACATGCATATAGTTGTACTTTGTTTTTGAAACTACTTTTATTGTTATTGTATGAATATTTGTATTTTTTTTCCTAACCTTTTATAAATAAATAAAAATATATATATACACACACATATACACATATATATTATATATTGTTAATTTTTATAAGCTAAGTTTCTTGTTAAATATATGACTAATACATGTAAAAAAAAAGTATAAATATTGTAATAAAAAAGATTTTGTCTTACATGTTATATTCTAAGGATCTGATCCCCTATAGAAAGGGGAAAAAGAAAAGAAAAGAAAAAGAAAAGAAAAGAGCACTCTTTAATAAGGATTAAGGTTGTCTGTAACAAAGATGCATTAAAACGATTGATTAACAATATGGATTGTGGGGGGAAGTTCCGAGAATATGTTTTTGGGTCTTGGGCTTGATCTAAGGGAACCTAGTCCGTCCGAGGAGAGTATATTACTCAGAAGGATAGTCCACATAAAAGCCCACAAGAAAGTCATTGTGTAAGAGCTCATAAGAATGGTCTGAGGAGAGGCACGTCCTCGGCTGGAGGAAGTGAAGACTGTGTGTTATGTCGAGACGCTTCAGGGGGGATTTTGGAAAGTGCATCTGCATTCAGGAAGTGCATAGAGGAGAAGAATGAATGGAAATATTTTAGAGAAAACTGTAACCACTGCATTAAAAACTTTGCACCTACCTTTCTGGCCGCATTAATGAGAAAAGATCTTTGAACGGTGAAAATCAACCTTCCCGATACTATTTGAAGATTTCAAGAAGGTGGTGGATGAGACAAGTATCTAAATTGATGATCTGAGTCATACATGGAAGAAGGAGGATGATATAAAAGTAAGAGAAAGACATTAGAAAAAAAAAAAAAAAAAAAAAAAAAGAACGGGAAGAACACTGTATACATTACTGTCTATTGTAATCTATTTTGAAGAGAAAAATGCAATTCAAATCGTTCTCGGCACATGTCTGAGAACATTTCCTTTGTGGTTATACTTGTTGTATGTGAGTTGTGGATCTAGGTTATCTTCTATGTTATTCGAAAGTCCATAAAACTTAGGTTTCGAGTCCACACTCTACAAATTCATTGTTTCGAGCTTTTTGGATCTATCTCTTTTACAGTGTTGGGTTTGTGTGCAAATTGTGACCTTACATGGATAAATTATCATTAGAATGTTCTAATTGAAAAGTTCAGCTTGGTATTTATTTTTATACAACCTGCCTTTGTTATGGTCACATTCAGTCTAGAAAATGTCTCCAGATAAAGCCATGAAGGACTTCAAATTCAAAAGTAGTTAGCACTTAAACAGTGTCTATTGGAATCTGTAAAAATTGATAGTACATGCATGTTGAAAATCCTCGCACTGCACCTGTAGAGAAGTTTATCAATAATTTTACGCAAATGATATAAATTCAAGGTGTAAATTGTGTGGAAGCTGCCAGATGATTCAGACTTTCAAAGTCGTCATCATCTTCTAAGAATGGTACATTGATAATGTAAAACTACCTCAATTAATTTGCTATAAGATTTGATAAAAATAATGAAAGCTACATGGTCTTGACATTGGCATCATCGTGAAATAAAAGAAATTTCGAGCTAAGTACGTAAAACTTGAAAAGTCATGACAATTATATGCTCATCGTCCAGCGAATATTTTGTGTACTATTCCTGTTTTTGTAGAATTTGATTAATTCTAAGTCCGGCTAGTAAAGATGATTGGTGCACTCTAAATATCTCAGTCAACATCAACGAATGCAGGTGAATGAGAAACCTGCATATCATTCAGCAAAAAATAAAAAAGAAAAAAAAAAGAAACGTGCATATCAAATCTTTATTCTAAAGCTTGACCAACCTAAAAATTTGTGTGTCAGAGAGAGTGAATATTTTTAAATTTGGTCCAAGCCATGAGTTGAACATAACAATTAGAAGTAAAGTGATTGAGAGAAACAATTTTAAATTTTTAATAGTAGTCCAACCGTACATGCCTAACTACGGACAGACCATAATTGTTTTAGTCAACAATTTCTGCAGATTTTTTTCTTGAAAAGAAGCAAAAAAGAACAAAATTGAGAAAATAAAACAAGATTTGTGTTTGAATGGTCTCTTTGCATGGTCCATTTGTTGAATTAATGCACAATTCTGCTGGGCCTTTCCAGAAATATGGTCATGGTTCCCCACGCTCCATGTGATGGGCTTGATACAACATGGTCAGTCTTGTTGACTCACTAGAAAGTAGAAACTCACACGAATCATGTCCAATGGGTATACTGTCATTTTTTAAAAAAAATTTTTTGAACAAAATCTAGTAACACAAACTATTATTTAATTTTTTTGTCATAATTATGACGTGTTAGAGTATGAATGGTAAAAAAAAAAAAACATGATGGGTCAACGTGTAAGTAATAGACAATTATTCATAGTCTGACACATCAGAAATTTTTTTTTTTTGAGAAAGTGACACATTAGAATTGTGGCAAAAAGTTATAGATCTATCTATAATGGTGATAAAATTTAGAAATAATTTCTTAGGTGCAGTATATTATATTTTTCTAATCAAATTCAACCATGCAATTGTATTGACTAATATAATAACGCTAAGAATGTTATTCTCCCTCAAAAGATTAAATTCAATTATGTATCTTTTTTTTTTAATCAATACAACTACTTGATTGAATTTAATTAAAAAAATTATGGTACAACATTTAAGAAATTACAACTAAATTTTCGATAATCAATAAAAGAAAATTAAGCGTTGCTCTTCAATTTGTAGTACTACAACTATTATACCATGAATTCAAGATTTATAGCAATAATATATCAACATTTTTAATCGTACATATTGCAATAATATATCAAAGCAGCTCACAACATTCGTCATTTTAATAGAGGAAACGCTATGATTGAGAATTTTATTGCTCAAGTTGTACTGTTTTTATCCTTGTCTGATGAAATTCATTCCTTTCCAATCAGCAACGTTTTCAAGGGTTTGTAGAGGATCAATTATTGGTAGCCCATAAAATGCCAATCATTGGGACCAAAATATGCATGTCGATTTCCAATTGCCAAGTGAACAACCACATGACCAGATCTTGACAATATGGTTGGTTGAACAAAGTGTTGTCGTTTTTTGAGCATGTTTTGCTGGGTAGGGAGCCCAAGAAACCTACATGAAATGATAGCTTGGAAGAACCGTCGGTAGTTGGAACAGTGAATGAGATTTTAAATAGGGATGCTAGAGAATTAATAAGGTCTAGCAACAAGTCCAACGAATCCAAGTTAACCCAATTAATTTCGCCAACCTTTTACGACATCTAATTAAGCTACAACAGCTTCATTGTAATGCTGTCTTGTGCAACCCTGTCAACATGAGAGGATAGCTTGGAGTATATGTTTTTGTTCCCCTTTATCTCCCATCGCCATCCACATTTATGTCTCTGCTCTAATTTATTATAATTTTAATTGGAAAAATATTGAACTCCTCTCCAATGAGGGCAAAAAAAGAAAAAAAAAAAAAATTCATAAGAGGAATCCCTCAATCACTTACATATAGATATGGTTTGTGTGGATGTGACATGGACAAAACATGCATCGAAAAAAAAAAGTCACATGTCACTTATGTATCTAGTCTAATATACTAAAACATTGGACTAGAGTTCACTTGTTACATGCACTTTCCACCGCATAATTGGTTAGTCAACTTATTAAATTAACAAATGAACCAATTCGGTTCTATGCTCTAGCTAGTATTAGGATCCACAAGATTGCTCAACTTTGATATTAGATGTGTTTATACCATAAAAATAAATATCAATCAACACCACTCTAGATGCAATATCAATGGCTTGATAATAATATCGAGACTAAGATTGTGGGGGTGAAATAAGAACAATAATATCTATAATAATAATTGACATAAAGTCACTTGTAATCTTAGAATTTATAACATGCAAGCGGAAAATTATGCTGTGTGTTACTAGTTTGGTAACTTTGCTATGTGTGATTTGACAATTACACCATGTGAAGAGTAGTAACAACCTTTATTTATTTTTTGAATAAAGTAGTAACAACCTAAATCCTTATCTTTAAGACATGAATGATTGGTAGGAAACCACCTCCCTTCTTATGTTATATGTGGCAATAAATGTCACTAGTAAATTATATAGAAATTGATTTTTTTTAGAAATGAATTAACAAATTATTTAATAAAAAAATTACCTTTATTTTTCTATGTCAATTTTGTTCATCTGCAATGGAATAATTAGAACAATTTTACAGATTTTTTTTCATAATTTTAAAGAAAGAAAATTGTGATTAATGAAAAATTACTTTCACATAGTGCCACGGTTGACATCACTTTTGTTATACACCAAATATAACCTGTCAACTTAGTAGCAGGAACTCTTGATAGTTGATATTGATAAAGTAGAAAAAAAGGGAGAGATGTGAAGGCTGAAGCATGTAGTGTTTGGGTAGCAATAGGTTTTCTACAATGGGACTTGAGTGTAGAAATATGTATGTTTTAACCAATGCATATTAAGGGCTATTCGGCTACTCATGTGCCAATAGATAGGCTGCAGTCCTGATTTGGGAGGTGCATAGAGGTTCTTTCCCTCAAAATTTGGGCCATCTCTATTTGAACTCCAAGTTGGGCTAACTAGGTATTTAAACGGGCCTCTGTGGCTACATCGCATGGTATAAAAAGGGGCTGAGATTTCTTTCAACTCTTTTTTTTTTTTTGGTGGGGTATAAAAACAATTTCATACTCGGCATTACCTGGAATCTAAACGAAATTCGATAATCAAACATAGTATCACCTGAAATTCATTAGAGCTATTGCTTTTGCATCATGATTCACATAATGAACTAAAAAAAAACCAATACTATGAGAACATGAATGAAGTATAGATAGTAAGGAAAGTATTAGTCCCTGGTATCAAGAGATAAAACTAAACATGTCATTTACAAAGCACAAACTGCAAAGAACTATTACGATAGATAGATAGAAAGAAGGAAGTAGAATTAAATTTTTACATAGAAGGTCTTTGCAAACACACACACACACACACACACACACAAAACTCAGATGACAAAGCAGGAAAAAAACACACACACACACAGGTAGCTAGATACTAAGGTGGCCACATTTATACAGGTGCATATTGCTGTACACGAAAAAACAGTTGAAAACATGAAATTCAATAGAATGACTCAGAGCTATTTAGTATTCATAGATGTCCTTTGACCATTGCTCAAAGCCAACCAGCTCTGTGATGAACATTGGATTGAGGATTTGATATGGCCCGACTTCACAAAGTCTTTCAAAATATGACTTCCTCAATCCATATTTCCTTGCCATGTCAGAGCGGACCCAACGTGAACGGTTTCCAGGTTTACCAGTAACAATAACAGATGTATTCTCATCAGCAAAATTGGCCAAAGCTATTGTTGCTTCCGGCTCTGTGGTTGATGAGGCATCTACTAGAAAAATATGACTGAAATGTCCAGCAGCTATACCTTGATTGTGTAGTCGAAAGCTACTCACAAAAGTTGACAGAATTATCTTGAATTTCTGAAGTTTATGGAGTGGAGGACATGCAAAACATTCATCTTTTACAGGACATGAGCGCAGAATGTCAATGGGTACCCCATCTATCTCTCGAAATGCAGCATTGGCTCGAAACATATCTGACTCTGGAATCACCTCCCTGACCCTCAAACTTCTCATTAGCATATCACATGTGAGGTTTGTAGGTGCACATATAAGAATCCTGTTCTCTTTAGAGGTTTTATATATTTCAATTACTGCCTTACAAACAACCACTCCTGTTCTTGTTGATACTTTTTCTTCAGGTAAATACCTTTGCGCATCAGTGCCAATAAGCGGGCCCCCAAGAAGATAAGGTGGTGAGCCCTGGAAGCTTAGGATCCGACGCACTGCATTGAATTCATCTGTATTAAGTTCATCATAGGTATCAAGCAGAGCTGGTGGGTTAAGAATATTCTTCCGAGGTACGCATTCAGGAAAAAGGAAGCTGTGTGATGAAGGACCTAATGCAGCTTCAATTGCTTGATGAGCCCTTTTTAGACAAACTCTGTTGAATGAGAAGCTGATGTCATATTTGCGATTTGGATGATGCTGTGAATGAAAATCACCTCCAAATTCAACTAATACACGCCTGCTTTTCACCACACGATGGATAAAGCCCTGCTTACCATTTAGACTGTTAGAGTTGTAGATATGATCATAAGATGAAAAAAAGATGTTCATAAGCACTCTGACTGGATATGTAAATTCAACTACAATTAGCACAATGGGCATACCATTTTGCATAATGCTATTACTATGAAATTATGAGGTCCCTTTTTTGGTTTTGTTTTTCTGCCTTCTTTTCTTTGTATGAAAAATCACCCTGAGATGTTGGGCGTTTTGGAATTGACTCCTTCATCTTTATATAATTAACTAAATATAGCATAAAGTCCTGCAATTAATTCTCTAAGAGAGACCTCTGAAACATTTAAAAAAAAAAATCAAAATTTGTTTTTTGTGTATGGACTTTGATCTTCACCTGTAAAAAGTGGATAACTGTATGGCTGGTACGATAGCATAGATCTGTGTAAACATGTCACTGCATTTGATATATATTAGTTACAGAATCTGTCCATGTTTAGTCTCTCTCTCTCTCTACACATACACTCTTAATGGAGTATAGATCCCAATAGTAAAGGTGTAGCTGTTCAAGAGTTTTCCATTGTAGACGTAGGTTTTCAGGCCAAACCACGTTAATTTCTGAGTGCTTCCACTTTCCCTTTCCCTCTCTCTTCTCTCACTCACTCTCAATTCACAATAACAATTTTCATATGGTATTAGAGCCAACTTATGTTTGGTTTTCTCATTCCTTCTTTTTCTCCGAGGTCACCATTTCTCTATTGATGTCCCACTAGACCACCAATGTATCCATCCTCCGACCAAAGTAGGCATCCTTTGGTCATTAGAGCAGTCATCCTCTTGAAGTACCTGTCTCATGCATTCCTTCAACCTTTGTTCCATTCCACATTGTGCCTGGTCCATTCTTTTTTTTTTTTTTTGATAGTGAAAAACATGTCTTAAATTCATTACTCAGGACAATTGTCCATTGCACTTACATCCAGCACAACCTGGTTAGCTATTACACAAGGGGTATCCTTGACCCAAACTACACAATCACTTACATTCCAGGCCTCCCCAGCCATAATGTGTGCTGCCATATTGCTGTGTCTACGGACATGTGAGCAGCTCCAAGATCTGAACGCTATCAGCCTTGCCTTGATGCCTTCCACCACTTGTTGAACTGAGCAAGGGCCCAGGTCCTTGCCAGCTACTGCCCCTACCACAACCTGCACGTCACTTTCCCTAAGCCCCAGATCCCAAGCAAGCTGAATGGCTTCCTCTAGCGCCTTTGCCTCAACCTCCGTAGCACCTAGAGGGCAGGGTATTTTCTTACTCATCGCACCCATAATCAGACCCTCTTCGTTTCTAATGACTACACCGACCCCAGAACAACCTAAATTCGCAAAAGTTGCCCCATCCACATTCACTTTATACCTCCCCGCCCAAGGTGGTTTCCATTGATTGCGAGTTGAGGCCTTGTTGCGAGGGCAGGGCAGCTGGGGTCCTTTTATTTCCTTCCCATATTCATGAACCTCCCTGGCGATTCTGCTAGGCTCTTTGCTTGTGCCCTCATGCTTGAATTTGTTTCTGTTGTTCCATATATTCCACGTCGTAATTGCAAACAACACCCAATCCATGTCCTCCTTCCTCTCCTTCACTGCCCAAACCACGTCCACAAAGTCCCTCGTGGGTTGGGGTAACACAGGGAGATCAAGTGCCATCTCCTTCCATACCCCAGCAGCAACTTTACAGTCCTAAAGGATATGCCCAGATGACTCACATTCCCCACAAAACCCATACCTATCATTGCTGCTCACCTTCCTCGTTGCCAAGCGATAGTTTGTGGGCAAGATTTCTCTGCAAGCCCTTCAAAGAAAATGCTTTATTTTATTTGGGCAATCAATCTTCCACAACACCTTCCAAAACTAGGCTGCCTTGGCTTTGTTAGAGCTATTACCACTTGTTCTAGGCGTGTTATCCTTCAACAGTTTGAGAGACACCCCATAAGCACTTCTCACCGGGTAAAGGCCATTCTTAGACCATGCCCAGACTCTTGAATCCTTAGGCAGCCGCGGGCTCAAAGGGATACTAAGGATGCAGTCTGCTTCATGGGGAAGGAAGGTTTCCTTTATAAGCTCAGTCTTCCATGTACCTGTGTTGCTATCAATGAGCTGTGCCACTTTCACCAAGCCGGTATTGTGTCCTTGGGGGCTTAGAACCTTAAAAGAATCCGACGAAGGTAGCCATCTGTCCCGCCAAATGTTCATTGTTCGTCCATTGCCAATTATCCACCTTGATCCCACCTCCAACGTTTCCTTTGCAGCCATAATACTCCTCCACACATACGATGGCTTCTTACCCACTTGTGCATCCAAAAACGAGCCTTCCGCGAAGTATCTTGCTTTAAACACCTTATGAATGAGGGAATCCGGATTTTGACTCATTCTCCACCCCTGTTTTGCTAAAAGCGCCAAGTTAAAGGCCTTCAATTCCTTAAAACCCATTCCACCTTCCAATTTTGGAATGTACATGTTTTCCCATGAGATCCACGCCATCTTCCTTTCTTTGTCCTTTTGCCCCCACCAAAATTGGCTCACCAAGGAATTGAACTCTCGACAAAGGGAATCCGGGAGTTTGAAGCAACTCATAGTGTATGTTGTTGTCGCTTGGGCAATCGCCTTAATTAGTACTTCTCTACTTGCATTTGAGAGCAGTTTCCCTTTCCACCCCGCTATCTTCCTACCCACTTGGTCTTTTAACCGATTAAAAGCCTTCTTCTTCCCCCTCCCCACTAATGTAGGCAGTCCCAAGTATCGCTCGTGCTTGTGTATGATCTGAGCACTAAAGCTATTTTTGATTTCCTCTTAGATCTCCTTATCCGTATTTTTGTTGAAGAAAAGCGACGTCTTCTCTCTATTCAACTTCTGCCCCGACTCTCTCTCATAGTCATCAAGCACCTTCAGAACCCTATTTCCCTCCCTAATACTTGCTTCACCGATGATAATATAGTCATCAGCGAACAATAGATGGGAAATCCTCGACGCTCCCCTACACACTGAAATTCCATTATTCAGTCCCCCCCTTTCCTCCCTTCGAAGCATGGCTGTTAACCCTCCGCACACAAAAGGATCAAGTAGGGAGAGATTGGGTCCCCTTGCCGTAGCCCCCTTGTTGGAATGATTTTTCCTTTTGGTTCCCCGTTGATTAGGACTGAGTAGGAAATAGTCGTAACACACATCATAATCAACCTAATCCACTCCTCTTGAAAACCCAATTTTCGCATCATCGCCTCCAAAAACGTCTACTCCACTCTATTATAGGCTTTGCTCATATCGAGCTTTATAGCCATTAGGCCTCTTTTTCCTTTTATTTTTTGGTCTATGCAATGCATTGTCTCAAAAGCCACCAGCACATTATCCGTGATCTGCCTCCCTGGGACAAAAGCACTCCGTGACTCGCTTATCACTTCTAGTAGAATTTTCTTCAACCTGCTTGCAAGGACTTTGGACACAATCTTATATACAACATTGCACAAGCTAATAGGGCGAAAATCAGTGATCTTTTGTGGACAACTAGTTTTTGAAATCAGACAAATAAAAGTTTCATTTAATCCAGGAGTCATCACACCAGTATTAAGGATTTGGGAAACACAACGTACTACAGACTGACCCGCAACATCCCAATATTTCTGAAAGAAAATCGGTGACATACCGTCTGGTCTGGGTGCTTTGGTAGGATGCATTTGGTTCGGGGCCTCTCTGATTTCCTCCTCTCTAAACGTTCTTATCAGCTCATCGTTCATCTCTTGTGAGACCTGCAGAGCTACTACATTCAGGCTGGCCTCAAAAGAGGCAGGATGGTCCGTACTGTAAATGCTTGAGAAATACTTTAAGATCACCCTCTCCAAATCTTCTAGACTATCATACCACACCCCTTCATCCATTAAACCGTCAATCCTATTTCTCCTTCGTCTTTGGGATGCTGTCGCGTGAAAGAATCTAGTGTTTCTATCTCCGCATTTTAGCCATAGTGCTCTCGACCTTTGATTCCACATCACCTCCTCTCTGACTAGTGTTTCGTTGATTTCCTTCTTCAGTGCTTGAATTTCATTTGCAGTTTTGTGTAGGAGATTTTGCCCCACGATAAGTTGCAAACGATCCTTCAATCGTTTCAGCCTCGTATATATATTTCCAAATGACATTTGATTCCATAGCTGTAGCTGGGATTGGCATTTGCTTATTTTGTCGGTGAGGCACTCATGGATTAGCTTGAGAAGAGTCCCACACGCAACCCAATTTTTCCTCATAACAGAGAGCCATTGGGCCAGGCCCACGTTCCTTAACCTTCTAGGCTTTAACATTCGGAATCCCTTTCGTATTTGGAGCCATTTTAAAGTCAAAAGAGCTGCTCTCCCCAGGTAATGTCCCTATCTCCCACTGCATGACCTCTAAAGCCTCATCTTGAGCCCCATGCCCCCCCTTGCCGTCCTTACCTGAAGGAGGAGTGATTCCTTTTACTTTCTCACCGATGTAATTGCTCTTGCCCGTTTCAAGCTCACATCTTGAAGCCTGACTTCGCAAGTCTTCTTTTCTTGTCACATTCTCAGTGACACCAGTCCCCAGGGACACCTGCTTTGACCTCGGTTCAATTCCCACTCCACTCCCTTCTACCGGCGCGTGTGTTAACCTTACCTTACTTCCCTCCGATTTACTTGCCGACCCTCCCCGATTGGCTCTTCCTCCTTGTGTCCCACCTTTGTGACATCTCCACCTCTTCGCTGTGTGTCGCCACGTAGCCATGCCCTATATTGAAGCTTACTCAGGTCCAAATGTTCCTCAACACCCTTCCTTTCCTCGCAATCCTTTAGACCATGGCTGAATAGCCCACAATGGGAGCAGAAATTTGAGAGTCTCTCATATTTGAAAGTTATACACCTTTGCTCTCTCCTTCTATGACAATCCTTTTCCCTCTCACAATCTTCCTTTTGACGTCGAGTTGCACTCTCACCCTCAAAAATTTACCCCAATGTATGCCTGACTGCGCAACATCAACGTCCAGGACCTCCCCCAACTTGGCTCCTATTGCTTTGTCCGTTTCCGTGGTTTTACTCTTCAGAGGGAGGTTGTGTATCTGCACCCAAAAAGGAGACAACCAGAGTGAAATATCCTTCAGGACTTGCTCTCCCTCGAACTCCTTTAACAGTATCAAGTGCTTCTCATATGTCCAAGGACACATCTCCATTATTCTCTTTTTATCCCGACCATCCCCAAACTCCACAAGGAAGAGCTCATCCTCCACTTCATTTATCTGGATGCTCTTCTGGGGTTTTCAAATCATTCTAAGGTTCTTCCTAAGAGCATCAATATTTATGCTCTTATGTGAGAGCACCTTCATCACCAGACAATTTCTCCCTAACTTTCTTGCAGCCTCCATTGTACTACTTCCCAGTGAGATACTCTCATCCTCCTCTTCTGTAAATGACAGCTTTTTCTAGAGCTCTTCTAACTCTTCCGCCATGCTTACACCCTCAGATGGTTCTACGTTGATGAGAACCACTATACTCTTGCAATGGCTAAGCCTGCAAGACCCTCAAGAGCACTGTGACTGTGACTTAAATAAATATTTTCATTCTACATCATAAATCAAGTTGTATTCACGATTTCACCTTGAGTTTAAGGGGGATATTAAAGATATTTGTCCAGGTTGAATATACCTTTACAATTTGTACTATTGCACTACACTTAAGATTAGTTTGCGGTTAGCCTAAGTCTAGTCTCTCAATGGGCTCATTGGATGATATGGATCTCAATAGTAAAGATGTAGCCACCCCCAAGGGTTTTCCCTTGTAGAAATAGGTTGTTAGGTTGAACCACGTTAATTCCTTAGTGCTTCTGCTTTTCCTTTCTCTCTTCTCTAACTCACTCTCAAATCACAATAATTTTAACTAATTAATAAACTACTCTAAAATTTTCTTAACCATTCAATATCACTTGAGGACACATCCTTGTTATAAATTTTGGCTCTTCAAGGAGCACATTTTTGCATTGACGTAACCAAATATCCTTGCTGCAAAGTAGAAAAGCTCAATTACCTGTAACCTCCTCTGGATTTCTCAAGTGAACCAGAGATACAACGAGGTTACTGTAGGGAATTTTTACGAATTCTTAAACCTGTGAGAAACAAAATATAGAAAAAACACACGCCAAAGAAAAATAATCACATGCACAAGACAGTATTTACGTGGTTCAGCAATTTGTCTACGTCCACGGAGTTGCAGAAATTTCACTATTATCAGAGAAAATACAAATTGCGGCTACAGACTTTTTCTCCTCTCTTAACCGACTACACACACGGAAACTCTAATTAAAATACAATGTTTTCTACCAAAATCCGGATTCACAATGGGCCAAGCCCTCGGACCCCCAAGAGGTTTGTCCATGAGCGCTCTGACTTGGGCTTATCAGCCCAAGCTTCCATTTCATGGATTAAGCCTCAGTAAATCTCCCATTAAAAACTATGCAACATTATTCGGGTCAGATCGGGTCATCTACCGGATCAAACATAAACTAGGCTCTACAAAACCCAACAGTTACGGTCAAGTAGATTTTCCTGATATGCCAGATTACTGTAGGATAATTTGTGGGGAGGTTTGGCTGCTCACTCATCAGTTATGCAAGACCAAACTAATCAAATGGTCAGATTAGCAAACTGTGTCACTAGGTTGAGGATTGGCCAGCTATATAACAGTTAAAGTCAGGTGCACAGAGCAGAATTCATAACAAAAAAGTTGTGCACAGAGAAGAATTCATAAAAATTCAATTTAATAATGTGATGCAAACACCTTCGCTTCAGGTTAGTAAAGAAAGATTCAAATAATGATGTATCAAAATACCATAATACTTGACCAGTTTAAACTCAAAAGAAAAACAAGTTATCAAAACATAAACTCAAGACCATCTCAAGAAAAATTATATGATTTGATCAAGTATGTGTTAATTGAAGAGTAAGCTTACCTGAAATGGCTCAACCTCTTTATCCGAAGGTCGTGCACGGACCACGTCCCTTGATAAAAGGAAAGGCCGCTTCCCAGGAATAGAATCAACCTCAAACTCTACAAAGACTTTTTCATCCTCCTCACAACTTCCATTAGAATGTTTTGACTTTTTTGATTTTATAAGTACTGCATCCTCCGACTTCAATGTCACTTTCTCCAATTGGAAGTCACTCCATTTCTAGTTCCAATAAAAGCCCAAAGTTATTACTAGCCAGAGTGCAAAAGCATAGAGTATTCCATCAAACATAGCATGTTACTATACAATATACATACCACTTGAGATCGTCAAAGAAGCCAAAATATATTTATAATTTAAAATGTTCGATGGATATTTGCAAATAACAATGTAAAAGAGGTGCCGAAATGGGATCCAAAAGAAAGATAAATTTAAGAAACTTTCAAATAGTTGCTTTGTTCCTATGAAAGGTTTTAACAAAATGACTTGGTTCATTTACATTGTACTCTCACTCATTTATACGGGATTTTAGAAATAAAGTAGAAAGATTCTTATTAATTCTTGGAACCTGCTATTATCCATTTTATATCAAAATAGATGATTTTTTTTATTATTTATTTGTTTATGCCAAGAGCCTTGTAACTCAACTAGTTGACACTTCTAATATTTTCAATGGAGACATCTAGGGTTCAAATCCCCATTGAATTATCAACAAAAAAGAATTTATATTTATTTGTTTATGATGCTCTCAGTTCAAATATTATTGTTGAGGGAGAAAAATAAGAAAGTAATTATTTGATACACCTGCAATTGGATACACCAGGACTTATCTGATTGAATCAATTTCAAGTATAGGCCTTCTTCCAAGCAAAAATTATGAAAAATTTGAAATGAAATCCTAAGCGTATATATGATCAACACAACCAATTTAAATTTATTCCCATTCCTATCTGAAAATGCAGAGACCTATTTGAAAATAGTAAAAAGAAATTTCTTACAGCATTTAAAGGCATATTTCTCCATTGATTACCAGAATATAAAGTTTTGCCAACCAAGAAGCAGAATGCTGTATAATTGTTGCTATGCACAACTAAATCAGTTTTGGCAACAAAGTCACACAATATATTGAGTTACTGCATAAACTTCATATGTGCTTCAGGCAAAAATTTTGATTTTCTTTTACTGACACGAGTATGATCCCTTCACTCTCACACACACCATGGAGAGCACTGTATGTGGGAAACGCCCACAACTCAACTAAAACCCAATTAAAGAAGAGGATGACCAGAGTGAGACTACCATTTACATTATAAACCAGAAACACATTATACTGTTATTGACTCAGGTCAGCTATCCTAGCATAGTTGAGATGTCCACTTCAAAGTTAAATTCAATCTAATTTCAAATGGTGCTTGCATCATTTCTTTTTTATAATGAATATGCTTGCATCATTTCTCCTTGTCTCTAGTAAGAGAGAGTTCCCAATTGGCTTTTCATGACATCTTTTCTATTAATGAGTGTGTGTTGAAAGTTTAGGAGGCATTAAACCACAGCAAACAAGGCAAAGGGCAAAGGAACTCATTTGCAATACAAACTTGAATGTCCAATCCGAAAATAAACTGTATTACTTTTTTTTTTTTTTTTGGGGGGGGGGGGGGGATAGGTTAAACAGTTAAAATTTACATAGGTAACAAAAATTGTTTTGAATTGAAGGCAATATGCACACAAATTATAGAGATCAAATGAGATATGTTTAGAATTCAGCTTCTCTACCCCACTGATTTGCATCCCGGTATTATTTTTCAAATATATTTCTTTCATTTTTTCTATATTACTCACGTATATAAATGTTTATCAATATTTTTTGAAATTAATTTAGTAAAATAGGATCACAAAATTTTATCAGATAGTTCATAACTACATCAGTTAAACCTGACCCAAACGCAACCCACTTTATCTCTAGTTATTTTTATACTGCAGTGTAGTGCTAAATACTAAACAGGATCAGGTCTCAGCCCATGGCTTTGTACCACCTTAGCATATTTTCATTTTGAAATATCCAATGTGTTTGGATGGAGTGGAAGGAATTGGGGGTGTTTTTAACCTTGTTTCAATTTTCTTTAAGGGGAGGGGGAAGGGGTTTAAACCACTCATTTGGAGGGAAGGGGGTTCCACTTATTTTAAGAAAAAGAATGATCAAATTATATCTATTTCTTAATTAAATTGAACAAAATAGGGTACAATTTTTAATTAATGTCTTATCATTTCCTTTGCTTCCCATTTTAAGTTTTAAAACATCCAAACAAAAGGAAGGGTTCCCCTACCGTATCCTCCCCTTTTTTCTTTACCCATACCCACTACTCCCCTCTTCTCCAAACTTCCAAACATGTTGTTTGTCTCTACAAATACTCTCACCAATAGGACAAACCAAACGTGCATATATAATTTTGCCTGTATGCCATTCGATAACAAAATAATCATAAATTAGTAAAAATTTACTAAGCAATTCACCAAAAACTAGATTTCAAAGAAGATAGACTAGATAGTACACAAATTGGTATAATATACCAAGTAAAATTTTCTTGACAGAGTAGTTAACTTACCTCCAAGTAGTAATCCTCAGCATATAATAGAGCAGCGAAATAAGCCTTATAAGTTGAAGGAGATAAAGACTGCTTCAGAACTTGAGGTGCAATGTCTCTCTCGATGAGACCTTTGATATCCTCAGGAATAGCATATATGGGTGCACTCTTTTCACACACATAAGTCGTCTTGCTTTCTTCATTTGTTACATTATTGGGAGCTGTATGCAGAATTAGCTTAAAAACTGGTGGTTGCTTAGTGGAATACAGAGGTGGCCCAGAGGAAGAAGGAGTTGGCTTGGATGAATATGGGACCACAGAAGGTGAAGATTGAGGTGGTTTATAGGAAGTTGGAGAAGAAGATGCTGATGGGGGTTCAGTGGTCTTGGGGAAATATGCATATGATTCGGAAGAATCAACTGGAGTTTTAAGGGATGATGGAGATGGACTAGAAGACAAGGGAGGTGGTTTTAATGAAGATTGGGATAAGTTTGAGGAATCTGCAGGTTGTATAGAGGAAAATGTAGGTGGCAATTGAGATAGATGGTAAGGCCAAAGGTTATAGGATGATGCAGATGGTTTAGATGGAGATTGAAGTGGTGTAGAAGAAATTGTAGGTGGGACTGGACTTGAAACTTTAGAACTGTGAGAAACTTCATTAGTTATGCTTTGGGAAGAACTCTGAACATGTTGTGGCTTGACTGTCACTGAGCTGCTTGTCAATGAAGATTGGGGTATGTTTGAGGAAGTTGGAGATGGTTTAGATGGAGATTGAAGTAGTCTAGAAGAAATTGTGAGTGGGACTGGACTTGAAACTTTAGAACTGTGAGAAACTTCATTAGTTATGCTTTGGGAAGAACTCTGAACATGTTGTGGCTTGACTGTCACTGAGCTGCTTATCAATGAAGATTCAGGTATGTTTGAGGAAGATGGATATTGAAGTGGTGTACAAGACAATGTGGGTTGTTTAGAAGAGAATATAGGTAACAATGGACCTGATTCTTTTGAATTTTGAGAAACTTGGTCAGTCCTTTGGGATGGACTCTGAACATGTGGTGGTTTGACAGTCACTGAATCTACTACAACTTCGATTGGATAAGATGAAGAAGCACTTGGATGTGACTCCGGAGGTGGTTCGTATACTAAATCATTGTTCCCAGCAGAAGGGCTACTACTAGAACGAGACCCCAGAAATAGTTTTCTAAGGAAAGATTTCATGAAACAAAGGATGCATGGGAAGATTTTAAGAATAAGCCAAGACATATTGCTTGTCCTCTCGAGATCAAACCTGTCTCAGGTTGCTGAGAAAATGAGGACCACGTCTCAGATGTAAGAGATGGAATTCACAACTCAAAATAAAAATCTGACTAAGCTTAGCAAAAGGCTATTGTTAATATAAGTCTAGGCACAAAACTCTTTTCACAAAGCTTGGCATGACTTGTTAATAAAAATGGTGTCAGTATTGGATATAATAAAAATGAAGTTGTTCTAACCACAGCTAGCAATAACAACAGTTGTTTAAAAAAAAAAAAAAAAACTTGTATACCTACATTATTCTTGTTTCATCTTGTTCAAAACTTTTAAAATTCTAAATTATTTTAAAAATTTGCTAAATTTTATTAGTAATAAAAGAAAGAATCGAAATGATGATTTGAGATGTACAGCAATAAGCAGATGATACATAAGAGTAAGACATACAAACGTGATATACCAAACATGCAAAAATTGGAAATTATTTTTGTTTTGAGAGACTGAGTGAGGGTTTGTAGGTTTTGATCTAGAAAAGTAGAAGGGTAGCAAAGAAAATGTGGAATCTCATAGATCATCATGGTTCTGATCTACAAAAGACAAACCAATAAACACACACAAGTGAAGTGAAGTGAAAGATCAGACAACCAGGAGGCTGGTCTCTTTCTTTACTATACCAACCTTATTTTTCCCTACCTACCAAACAGACCAACAAGATCATTGAAAATCTTAGAAACTGAGTAGAATGTAGATCAGAGAATTGTACTTAAGCACGTTAGAATGACTATAGAGCGAGTAGAAGACCCACCTGGATTCTAGACCACAAACTGTCTGAATTCTGGTTCTCAACTGCAATCAATCACAGAAGACTTTGCAGATTCATATAATAAAGTTGACGAAAGCTGTAAATTCTTTACGTGCATCACCCCCAGCTTGCCAACTCAGCAAGTGGGTCCGGACATAGTACGTCTCATCTGATATGGCAAGATTTAGTAAAGTGCCACAAGTGGCAATCCGAACCGGGGAAAAGAGAATGGTACCCGTAATTTTCTACAATTTCGTCGGGCTAGTAAGGTATTCCCACAATATATTATAATTTTTTTTTGTACATTTTTTTTTTAGAAAATATTATACATATATAATAACTGTAGAGTCATGGGCCCAAATCATACAATTGGGTTTTGGACTTTGGCCGAGAGTGTGGTGCTTTGGCCGAGGGCGTGAGTAGACTGAGTTCGAGGAGGAATATCTCATTGGATAAGCTACACACAGATCGAGTATAGATCCTAATGATCAAAGTAACCTTTCAAGAAGTTCTAGTGATAGGGACATGTGCCATAAACGTACAAGAAAGATAGGAGCCTCAAAAATATCTAGGAGAAAGTTGCTACCATCGCATTAAATGCTTTGTATCTCACTTTCTGGCTACATTAATGAGGAAGTGACCCCCGAACAAATATTATTGCAACCTTACAACCACCTCATAAGACTTCTAGAGGAGGTTGATGGGACAAGTATCTACGTGTAGGGTAAAGCTGAAGGAAGAGATGTAGTATAAATAAGGGTAGAGACTCTAGAGAATAGGGGGGAAGAAATAGAGAAAGCACTGTAGCAATCTCAACAACTCCCGTAACCATTCTCATCCAATATTTACTACAACAGAGCTTCTCAAATTGTGCCGAGGACAAATTCTCTTGGACAAAGTTGGTTCATTTCTATTTGATTGTCATAAAAACCCATTTTAAATGTTATCCATGCACTAAAGCCTAGTTCTTTGACCAATTCTCTACAAATTCATTGTTTTGGGCCTATCATCAAATTGAGTTCTTACAATAACATATTTATTATAAATCTTTGTTAGTAATAAGTTCATTATAAAAAGTAACAGTTATAAATTTGAACACACATATTTATTATAATTATTTTGTTTAAGTAATGAGAAACAATTAAAACAACTTTTGAGTAATATTGTATAATAAAAGTTGATAAAGCATACTAATTCATCCTATATTATTGATTTTTATTATGTGATGTAATAAAAAGCTCTATTACGTTTTTTTTTTTGGTTTCTTCAATGCTATGTTATTGCGGTATGATGATATTTGTTATCATCATTAGTTTCTTTATCTTCAACATTTGAAGTTTAGTCTGTCCATATTGGTTCAATTTTTGAGTTTTTATCACCTTTTCGTTTTGTTGCATAATTTGTGTTAATCACTCATGAATTGGCATTAGGGGATTCTTGATTGAATCTTACAAAGTTTGGACTTTGTTGCTAAGATTTTTCGTAGGAATTTGCATTCATATAAAATTTCAATGATGTGATAGTTTTTTGTAAATGTTTTTTTTTTTAAAATTTTGGAATAGTGCAGCAAAAAGAATTAATATAACATATTGGATTGTTAATTTTTTTTTTCTTCCATACCTTTTTGTCATTTGAAGGTGCATAAAAAATCTTAGCAATTATGTAATTTTCAAAACCATCATTTAGATTGAATTCATTCAAATAAAGTAGGAAAATCCGTTTTTTTTTTCCTAATTTTTTTTTTCAAATCATGTGAGATTCATTTTCCAATATCAATAGTTTTACAATAATGTAAATAAGTTGTACTTCAATTTGTTTTATAGCAAGATCTCTTGTAGATTTATTTAGGATTTTCTCGGTATTTCGATCAAATATCACAAAAGTTGTTTTGTTAGTTGCATAAAAAACTTCAATTTGAATCCTGCATTTGAAGTAGTTTGCAATTGTATATATATAGTAGTTGTAGTGAGATGATTATATTATAAATATTTGGAGAATATGTAGTCAATGTGAGTGTCTCTAACCTTGGGATAGAAAGATATGTTTTTGTTTCACATTTTGCACACCAAAATGATCCTGCTTGTGGTTTGACATTCATTTCACAAAGCATGCATGAAATGTAATACAAACCCATTGTTGTATCAATGTTACTTATTGTTATAATACTCTAGCAGTTCACATCTTCCAATGAACTTTGAAATTAATATGTATTATTTTTTAATGTAAATAACATGATGTATTATTTTTTTTATTATGTAAACGATGAGTATAATTTGAAATGATCAACAAACTTGTTTTGTAGGATCTCATCCAATGCATTTTATCTTTACTATTGTCTTCATATTGTTTAAAGATAAATCCTCATATGAAAATTGTTTTGCATGCATTTTTGGTATTTCTTGTATAGGATCATGTTTTTTACTATTCCTATCATTGAATTATTTTAAAGAAAATATTAAGTTAATGGCATTTTGTGAGATAGTATATGCTATTTATTAGTCTTTTTTGTTATTATAAACTTTAGAAATATGCACTTGTCAATTACTTCAGCAACCTCAGGGATCTCAAGATATATATATATATATATATATATATATATATATATATATATATATATATATTTGTTGCATTGGTCGATGACAAAGAGGATCTGTCTACATAAATTGCATAGAGCATTATTAATAGACAAAAGTGTATTGAATTGAAATTGGGGAAAATTGAAGACATGATTTCATGAGAATGAGATTTTTTAGAAGTATCATCTATACACAATGAAGACATGATTTTATGAGAATGATATTTCCTAAAAGTATTATCTATACGTGGGGGAGGAGGAAGAGAGTTTGTAAGTGGGTAAGAGTTTTGGCTTTGAATTACATGTGGGAAGGGTCAGACTTGGGTCATAATATGTAAAGTAATAACTGAGTTTGGGTTTCACATAGTTTGGTTTATTTTAAAAGGTAGTTCATTTTGTAGGGAATAACTTTTGGTTTAATTGTCAAGAGCAGCCCATATATATATCTATATATATATATATATATATATATATATATATAATAGGTGAAGTAGAGAGAATCTCTAATTGGAATTCTAAATTAGAATTCTAATTTATTGTTGTGCCACGTGTCAATGTAAATATGAAATTGGAATCTAATTTGTAATTCCAATGTGCTTTTTTTTTTCTTTTTTTTTTTTCCACACCCGTGTATTTTTAGGTTCACCTCCCTTTTCTACACTCACGTATTTTCAAGTTCACCTCTCTTTCTTTCAGGTTCACCTCCCTTTTTCACACCCACATATTTTCAGGTTCACCTTCTTTTTCCAGTTCACCTCCCATTTCCACACCCACGTATTTTTAGGTTCATCTCCCTTTTCCACATGGAATTTCAAAAGAATCTATTGGTATCAATAATGCATGTATTTGAGTATTTTTGTATCTTATATAAGAAGAGATTTTCCAAATGTTCCAATTGTACTTGTCTTTACAATTTTCATGGTCTTAGGGCATGTTTAGTAGACTGTAATAGATACTGTAATGTAATAGATATTCCTATGGCATAACTATTCGGTTGTTTGGTTATATTTTTATTACAATGAATAGTCATTCCTTATAAATAGCTATTCTTCAAAATGAGGAATAACTATTCATTATCAAAAGTACTGAATATCTATTCCTTCACCTTATGTAATAACTTTTTAAAAAAAATTTCCTAAAAAATCATTAGTTGCCACTTCTTCAAAAGGAAAGAAAATAAATTTCCCTTATTGTTAATTATTAGCTCTATTTTGAACACCCTAAAATACACTTATTTTAGGAAATTTGACTTAAAAAATGATTTAATTACATCTTCTTTTTATACTCTACTAAATTGTAGATGCATATTCAGGATTCTATTCCTATATTGTCACCAAACTAATGAATAGTAATACTTATTACATTCCAACTTAATGCATTCCTTATAATACTTATTCCTATTCCCATGTAATAATTATTACAGTGTACCAAACGTGCCCTTAGTTTATGCTCTGCAAAAGGAATTCCAACAATTCCTAAGGTTTGATTACTGCTTTTTTTCATTTACCTATACTGTCATCCCTTTTTGTGTAAATTTTTTATTGTTTAATTATATTTTGTGGTTTTACTATGATTGATGTTGTATGTTTATTGTCTTTCATCTGCCTATACTTTCTTTTCTTTTTGTCAATAATTTTTATTGTTTAATTATAAAATTGTTTTGTTTTCCTATCATTGATATTGCATATTTTTTTTTTTTTCATAACACATTATCAGCACAAGTCTCTACCTAATTTCGGAAAAAAGTTGTAATCCCATTATTCTTTAAATATCAAAGATTATTTATGTAATTTTCTCAATTCACTGTAAGTTTTCTTTTAAGGAATTAGTATTTATTCTATTTGTTTGTCTTTACGTTTTATACTCATAATTTTAGTGATTTTTAATTGATAAATTTTTTTAATGAAATTCATGTTATTCTATTATTATATATTGTTATGAGATGCACGTTATGAGATTCACATTTAATTGATTAAAATATTTTGTTAAAAATGGTTTGTGATAAAAAGCAACTTAATCATAGTTATATGTACCGTGAATGAATCAACCTTAAATATATATGTCTCTGTAGCATTCTTACATTAGAATTTTGTATGATAAAAATATTTGTTAAAAAATTACATAATACTAAGTTTTATTAAACATGAATAAATTAAGTCTTTTAAACATAACTAAACTCATAATTAATAAATAAATAAATAAAAAATAAAACCAACAGCATCACTTAAATAAAAAAAATGCAATATATTTATTGGTTTATTAAATTATATCCATTCCTGTGCGGTAATATGGGTTACATACTAGTTTTATATAATAGTAAAAAGAAGTTACTATTATTTATTGGGTAACAGTAAAAAAAACTTAATAAAAAGAGGTAAAAAATGTTAAATTTATATCATAGTAAAATGAAGTTACTATGATCTATTGGGTAATAGTAAAAAATAATAATAAAAAGAGGTAAAAAAAGACTAAATGCAACATTAGAGCGTCATGCTGTAGGAGCTCATGCACTCTCGCATGAGGTTTCTACTTATATATATATATATATATATATATATATATATTGATTGATTTGATGACGTAGTCGATTATGGGTAACAACCACTTTCAAATAAATCAACCACTTTTTCTTTGTTAATCACGACAAATCACCAAGAAATTTTAATATATGTTGTGACACAAAAGTGTGTCCCCTAATTTTTTTTATATTTAGTCTAGTACTAATGTACTAGTAATAGTGTCTCCACTACCTCGACCAATAATTTTGGAACATGGGAAAGCTAGTTGAGTTGTATGATAATTCATGAGTGTCCGAAGTTTTCGTGTTTGTAAAGACTTAGAGCATCTCCAATAGATTCTCTAAATTTTTGTACTCTTTGGAGCGTGAACAGTTCATTTTAGCTTTTACCTATCTACTTTTTCAAATTCAATTTTTAACAGATTCTCTATCTGTACTCTATCTCATTTAAATATTATTTCTTCATTCATTCATTATTTTCTATTTAATTCTCCTTTATTATTTTCTAATCTTCAATTTGTTAATAGTTAATTTTCATTTTTTAATCTTACGTTTCCCAATTAAATTTTTAATCTTCAAAATTTTCAAGAGTTTTATTTGTTAATAGTCTACTTTTAATTTAAGAGATCATCCCTTAAATTTTCATTATTAATATTATTAACTTATCATTATCCATTTTTTTCAATAAAAAATTACATCTAATCTTAATTAAAGAGATTATTATTCCTATTCATTAGTTTCTAATTAATTTCCATTAAAAAAAATAAACTTAGCATTAGTTTTTTTTTAGTAAAAACTTAATATTATTTTAAAAAAAAAAAGAGTTGGAAGGCTGAAGGCCACACGTTTATTTTGGCCAAAATGGCCATATACCATTGTTTGGAAAAATATGTATGGATTTACTATTGTTTGCGAAATATTTAGAAATCTACCACCTTTTTGAAACTCAAGTTTATGAAACTCGAGTTTGCCATGTAACTTGAGTTCTAGAAACTCGAGTTCTTTGAAAAAATAGCTTTCAAATTTGCTGTGTTATTTTTTATGGAACTCAAGTTACATAAAAAATTCCAAAATTTTTTCATGGAAATCTCAAGCTTCCACAAACTTGAGTTCCCAATTAGTAGTAAATCCCTACATATTTCAGAAATAGTGGTAGATTGCAAAATATTTTTAAAAACAATGGTATTTGGCTATTTTGGTCTATATATTTCTCCCATCAAAACACCTAAAAATCAAAAGGCCACACATCATCCACACGGTTCACCATTTGGAATTGATTTCTTCTCATCAAATAGAGAGAGAGAGAGAGAGAGAGAGAGAGAGAGAGAGAGAGAGAGAGAGAGAGAGAGAGAATCACTAAGAGCAAAATCAACGTTGTGCTTCACCGAGCGTGAGAGAAAGAGAATCGTGTCATCTTTGTGCTCAGTCTTTGCTTTGCCTTCACCACTGCTCGTTCTCTTCCCCACTGCCAACGACGTGCAGTCAAAATGGGTTTGATCTTTTTTTTTTTCCTGCTTTCATTAGTTTATAAGAAAATTTGTATTTTTTGATTGCATTGCATTTTCTATTTGTGTTTTGTTCAAATTGTATTCTGTTGCAGTTAGTAGCCATTGAGATAAAGGCTGAACTTTTTTTTTTTTTGGGTTTTAATTTTATTAGTTTATGAGAAAGATTGTATTTTGTAATTTTATTGCATTTATTTTTGTGTGTTTTTGTTCAAATTGTATGCAATAGTTTTACTTATGAGAGAAGAGTTGCTTCCATTTATTCTCTGATGAGAAAGTGAGAGAGGGAGTGAAGAAACAAAGAGAAAACATAAAGGGAGGAAAGAGAAAGAATATTTTTTTATTCAACCGGGTATTTTTTTTTAAGATAAAATAATGATCTGGAGTTGCAACAGTGTTATCTAATTCAAGAGAACTACTGTAGCAACTTCAAAAAAAATTGGGAAATTTTTTGCATTTAGAGAATCTGTTGGAGCTTATTTTTTGGATTTGCTCTCCAAAAAATGCCTTTGGCTAACCTATTGGAGGTGCTCTTAAAAGTGAAGCAGCTATACCCCATACGTGATTATAATTATTATTATTATTTTGAGAAATTGTGCGTGAATATTTGGTTTTGCAATTGGCAAACGGCTTCATTTGTTGAAATACCAATAATTGCAACCGCACTAATATAATTAAAATAGAATTATCTTATAAAATATATATATATATATAGAATTATGTTTTTCCAAAACTATCCCATTATATAGTTGAAAAATATTTTGGAAAAAGAAATAAATTAAGAGATAAGTAAATTGAAAATTTTAAATCTACCCAAAAAATACTACTGTCAATATCACATCCATATTTCTTTGAAATCTCTTTAATTTTAGTATATGTGCTTACTGTCTTTAAGTTTTCCTAAGACTCTTAACTATCTAACCTTTTTAAAAAAAAAACAAAAAAAACCAAATGCCCTAAAGGTAGTGATTATGATGCATTCAATGATGGGTTTTGGTTATTTCAACTAATAAAATCTCTAATAGTTGAATAAGAAATCTGAAATTCAATCCCCGCCTATACCAAAAACCGATTAGTGTTTTAGTCTGATGATAATGAGCACAATCATTAGAAGCAGACGTCATAGATGGAAACTTTATGCAAAAAAAAAAAAAAAAAAAGCATTTAAGGCTTTTATACATTTTTCAAAAAATAAAATCAAATTGTACATATATATCCAAAAAAAAAAAAATACACAACAACAATGAAGGATTCATTATCATTAAATTTCTCTTAAATATCCTCTATTCAAATTGCATTAAATTTATTCTTCTCTTATTCATCATGGCTATGTACACTATGAATTTCCCAATCTGTTTATTTCCCAATGCTCTATTGGTTTTGCCAATAAATATTTTCAAGAAACAAATGCATAGTATCAATTAGATTTGACTTGTGTCTAATGCTTCAGTGCATTGCACCAAAGCTTTTCCCATATCAAACAAAGAAATAAATCAGAAATATTTGTATTTCCATGACCCTTTTGGTGTATAGCTTATAATTTTTTTTAACATTTAAAACTTATCAACTTTATCTTTTTATAAAACTAGCTGATATTGTGCATGTACGTTATAATTGTGAGAGGGGTAAGATTCGAGTACAAAAAAGAGCTCCATAGGCCTAGCTCGAGGAGGTGGGAAGCCCATTCAGTCATTAATCTTCTCCCAATACACAGGTGAAAGCCTGAGGATAGAGGCTGAAGAGGCTGACTACTCGAGGAGTCCAAAGTGCGAGCGTTTCTTGGGAGGCATCAAGCAGGCCACTTGCCCCAAAAGACAAAATACCGAAGAAGACGGTAGAGATTTGCAAGCAAAGAAGAAGGAAAATATCCAAGTAAAGTACCTATCACCTCTACATTCAATGCACTGCACCAACTCAGCTGGCCACATTAATGGTAGAATGACCATTGAACAATACCCTCATAGCTAGCAGCACATTCTACCACCTCTAGCAAAACCATAATGGGACAAGTATCCGAAGGAAGATCAATGACTGTACAAGTGGAGATTTAGGATGCAATTCAATGAGCTATATAAAGAAAGGAAACTCCTCCAAATTAAGGGATGAAAAACTGGAAAGAGAAACATATTCTATGTAGCACTACCATGTAACCGAGACTAGAACATTATATGAACTATTGCTTCTTGGCCTAACCCGGGGAAGAGTTAATATTGCCAATCTACTTCTCTCTTATGTGTTACTTGATGTTTTTCCATTAACTTAAAAGCTAAACCATATTGGCACACCAAGGTTGACCTTAGAACCCCGCTCTCTACAAATTAATTGTATTGGACTATCATATATTAACTATCCTTCCAACTTGAGTTTAAATTGACTTTTGCCTGCTTACAATAATATTTTAAAAAAATTATTAATAAACTATTTTTATTGTTCTTATATAACACTTATTATATTTTATAATATTTGGGTAATTAATTTCAATTACATTATATGTCATTCAAAAGAAAAGAAATATAAATTTTTATGATTACTATAATTAAAAATATAAAAATATCTCTTAAGTAAATTGACAAATTTTTTAATTATTTTCACTAATTTAATCACAAATTTTTTTTTTTTTTAAATATTCTCGATTGCATGAGCTTCCTTAATTTAATTTAATTTTCTGTTTTTGTTTGATTTTGTTTCAATTCTAATAAAAGTAACGAAACTCAAGCAAGAATATTATATTAATAATCAATTCTTTATCATATAGATTTTCAAAAGAAAACTATAAAAATTTCTTCTATGTAAATCATTAGTGCACCACCTATAATTAATAAGTGAAAATAAATGAATTTACCTCCATTGAACTCTTCTTAATGACATAACACAAGTTTTAGTTATTGCTGTTTTGATTTGTACATTTTATTTTATATTACATGTCACTAAAAGAAGTTAAAATATGTGAAATTGTTGAGAAAATATCTCATTCCCTTATTTATATTTAAAATATTTTATTTTAAAATTAAATATAAAAAACATGATTTTATTGATATACATATAAAGAGAGAGAGAGAGAGAGAGAGAGAGAGAGAGAGAGAGAGAGAGAGAGAGTACCAAATATATTCTTTGGATATAAATAAATAGTGTATCACATATAGTTAATTAATTCATAGAAATAAATCAGTATACCCATTAACTCATGAAAATGGATTATTACTTTAATATAAATGCAAATGTTCGATGAGGTGAAAGGTTAAATTAAGATAATTATATATTGTTTTTTCTAAAAAAAATGTGCCACATGAAAAAATCGTAAACTACTATAGCTAAAGTTCATATTAACTTTTGAGAGAGAGAGAGAGAGAGAGAGAGAGAGAGAACTATATTAACTTCTTGAACATAAATAGTTGATATATCACCTATAGATAATTAATACATATAAATATAATATAAAGTTTTGATGAATTGGAAAGTTAAAAGAATAACATTATATTTACTTTTCAAGGCATAAGTTACATAGTAGAACCTTAAACCATGTTAATGTTTAGATTCTTTCTTTGTACTAGATTTTGTATAGAAGTTTGGGAAACAATCAAGTTAGTCTTGAAATTGGATAGAATAACTGAATTAAACAAATTTGAAACTTAGAGAACTTAACTGATCAAAAAAGTAAGGTTTGAGAACTGAAATAAATTTTAATCAAATTTAGAGGGTACAATTTGCATTTTAGCCTTAGAGTTTATTTATTTATTAATTATTTTTTATGAGTAATTATTAATTATTTTTATGAGTAATTAAGAAAAAGCATTAAAAGGAAAGAAATTTAAAAAAAAAAAAAAACCATAATAGGCCATCCCATCTCAAGCCTGCCCCGAGAAAACCTAACAGGACAAATGAGATTTTATCACCAATAACTTTCAACTCAAAAAGTTTGTGTTTAATCCAAAATAGAAAACCTCCAAAGCATATACATTCAATTTCAAAATAATTCACATGCTAATTCTTTAAATATCCAAAATAACCCAATAAGCCAAATTCTACTAGATTTAAATGCAAATAAAACTATCAAATAGCTTGATATACCTCCACAACACCCCAATCTCCATATCATTAATTACATAATTCGGATCATGACCCACGTATTGCCCCCATGTGTGGGATCACTAAATTTAAATTATTTCATAGCAAGAATACAATCAAAATGGCATGCAGACATAGTCAAAGCAATTTTACAATTGCAATAGGTCAAAGATGTTTGTTTTTTGGAGAAGATAATACTTTCAATCATTTTATTCAAAGGGCTTTAAATCAGCCAAAACAACAACATTTAAATTTGGTGAAACAGACTCCATCTAGACTGGTAAGGCGGAGGAAAGACTTGCTCTCTAGGTTAAGGCAAGTGCTATGCATTGCCTTGGCTATTGATACGAGAGAGAAAAGCTTTGTAACAAGCTTGAATAAGACAAAGTGTCTTTTATAATATGTCCTGTAGCCGACTTTTCCATACCACTACCACATAAAAACTTGATTACAATCTCTGAATCACCTTCAAAACAAGATTGGTGGAAACCTGTTTCAGAAACGAAGACTGCTGCTCTTCTTGCTGCCAGTAACTCCAAAGTCACAACTGATGGTGACTTCTTGATTTTTTTCTGACAAAGTGGCCATAACTAGACCTTCAGAATTTCGGATGACCACAACAAGGCTGGCTTCATCTGATTCGTCGAACATTGCTCCATCAAAATTTGTCTTGAAAGAATCCTGAGGTGGAGGAAACCATTTTTTTTGGAGAAGAACGTCTGCTACCTGTGGTGTGAGACTCTGGAGACCTGAAGCTTCGGAGATAATCTTTTGCAAAACCTGCAATTCTGTCCAGCGGCAAATAAGATTCCTGGAGGCGAGACTTGTTTCTGTGATGCCAAATAGACCACGCTGTGTGTGATGCTGAATAGCGGAACTAACTGAGGGTTTTCCTGAATCAGCTCAAAGATGTAAGAATGAAATGTGAGATGAAACCGTCAAATGCATTAACGGTACAATATTGTGAAGACAATGCCAACGAGTTAAAGATATCCGAGAAACATGAAAATTTATTAAGGGAAGTCCAAGTAGTTTCATCAATGAATATGAAAAAGGTGAGGGAAGTCCATTTACCTCAATGCACGGAAAAAATAAATAAGAAAATTTACTCTGCACTAGTTTTTTTCACCGAGATTGTTGGAGTCTATGTCAAAGAAATATAATACAATAAAAATAATATAAATAATTCCACATCCACACCATCAGTTAACACAAGAAAGTATCCTAAAATGATTATTTCAAAAGTAAGATCCTTATATTAAACCTAAAATAAATTTAAATTAATTCAAACCTTGTGGTCTCCTCACATGATTATATATTCAAACTTGTAATTAGATATGTTAGTTTGATAAGTGAACCCTCAATTTGACATGAAAGCATTAAGAACACCGAAAGCATCTCATTGACCCAAATTCTAAGTTTAGTGATTTTTATTTTCTTATTAATCCCAAACCTATGATTTTTTTTTCGCCCAATCAGTGTTACTAACCCTAATTGGCTATCCCAATTACACATTACATTATCCAATTTAGACGGATTGAAAAACCCTACTTTTCATAATAAAGCTAATACTTAAAAATGTATTGTTTATTAAATCCCTTAATCGGGTAAAAAATTATGAACAAATTGAGAGTTTAATTTTTTAATTAGTACCCTTGATTACATTCTTGAACAACTAATTTAATGGATCAATTGTCAAAATACAACATCCCCAATTTAAGCATAAAACCCTAATTATAATATGTAAGATCTCTAATAATTTGTTAAGCTGATGCGTTTTTTATTTATCAATTGGTGGCTTCAATCTTCAATTTGGATTGTTAATTTTATGATTAATTAATCAATTGAAAGTAAATTTAGTTGTAACATAGAAACCCCTAAATCATGGCTTAAACCTAACCCTAACTTCAACCTTTCTCAAATTCTAAGCAAAATAATAGGATTTAAGTAAAATTGACATAAAATATGAAAAAAAGGTTGATTACTAATTGGGAGTGTTTAACTGAAAGAAACACGTTAAACAATCTAAATGTGAAGAAAAAAAGAACCTTTTTAGATTTTGGAAGGTTCACCAGAATTTGGCTATGACAGCTCAAGAGGGAATGGGATGTCTGGGTTGAGATCAATGGAGGCTAAACAGCCCTTAATTTATGGTGTTTTGGTGCTTGGTTGAAAATTCGTCATTTTCTGATGAATATTTGGCATAGACACTTGAGAGGGAGAAGAGGCTCTAAGATTTTCTACTAGTATTGTTGGTGCTAATTCTGTGATTGTCTCCCAGATTTGCTAATAAAGTTGTATTCATTTTAACAGTTCTCCCTAAGCCTAAAATCCCCATAGGCTTTTGGCTTGCATATCCTTCGAATACCAGAGCATCCACATCAATAGATGCAAATTTTCCTTCTATTTTGCGCAAAAAAAATCTATTTTTTCTATTTTACACGCACATTTTTACAAACACTCACATCTTCTCTGATTGGAGATAACGGACATGACATTGTTAAGCATGACAGTGCTATGAGAACTTGAATGAAGTACAGATAGTTAGGAAAGTATTAGTGTCTCTGCTCCGGAATCTAGAGGTAAGACTAATCATAAACTGCAAAGAACTATTACAATAGATAGAAAGAGAGAAGGAAATAAAAGTAAAATTTTACATTGGCCTTTGCAATTATATACACACACAACTCAGATGACAAAGCAGAGAAGAAAAAAAAAACCGACAAACAAACAAACAAAACCTTATGTAGATACTAAGGGGGCAACATTTGCTGTTCATAAAAGAACAGTTTGAAACATGAAATTCAATAAAATGACATGGAGCTATGGTTGCCATCTGGCTGTCGCTCACAGTCATCCAGCTCTGTGATGAACATTGGATTAAGGTTTTTATATGGCTCCCGTTCACGAAGTCTTTCAAAATATGACTTCCTCAACCCATAATTCCTAGCCATGTTAGAGCGGACCCAACCTGAATGGTTTCTGGGTGCACCACTAACAATAACAGATGTATTCTCATTAGCAAAATTAGCCAAAGCTATTGTTGCCTCCGGCTCTGTGGTTGATGAAGCATCCACTAGAAAAATATGACTAAAATGTCCAGCAGCTACGCCTTCATTGTATAGTCGAAAGCTACTCACATAAGTTGACAAAATTATCTTGAATTCCTGAAGTATTGGGAGTGGAGGACATTCAAAACATTCATCTTTTACAGGACATGAGCGCAGAATGTCAGTGGGTACTCCATCTACCTCTCGAAATGCAGCATTGGCTCTAAACATATCTGACTCTGGAATCACCTCCATCAACCTTGTCATTAGCGCATCGCATGTGCGGTTTATAGGTGCACATATAAGAACCCGATTCTCTTCAGAGGTTTTATATATTTCAATTACAGCTTCACAAACAACCACCCCTGTTCTTGCTGATGCTTTTAGTTCAGGTACATACCTTTCCACTTCAGTGCCAATGAGCGGGCCCACAAGAAGATAAGGTGGTGAGCCCGGATAGCTTAGAATCTGACGAACTGCATGGAACTCATCTATATCAAGTTCATGATAGGCATCAAACAGGGGTGGGTTAACATTGTTCTTCCAACAGACACATTCAGGAAAGATGAAGTTCTGTGATTAAGTTTCTATTGCAGTATCAACAGCTTGATGAGCCCTTTTCAGACAAACTCTGTTGAATGAGAAGCTGATGTCATATTTGCGATTTGGATGATGCTGTGAATGAAAATCGTCTCCAAATTCAACTAACACGCGATTGCTTTTCACCACACGATAGATAAAACCCTGCTTAATATTTAGACTGTTAGTGTTGTAGATAAGATCATAAGATGAACAAATGATGCTCATATGCACTTTGACTAAATATGTAAATTCAACTGCAACAGTGCAGTGGAAATACGACTCTACCCAATGCTAATAATTTGAAATATTTGAGAAATGAAATTTAACAAATGGTATAAAAAGCCTCAGCATAACCTTAGTCGAGTCCGATTTTGCAAGACTAATCTCATCAAATGGTCAAATTAGCTGAATGTGTCACTGGGTTGATTAGCTATAGTTTAGTTTTAAAAGATTCACAAAATGCTGTACAGAAATAATATAATTTTTCACCAGTTTAAACACAAAGAAAAACATGAAGTCTATACACAAAACTCAAAATTATCTCTAGCAAAATTCTGTGATTTAATCAAGTATGAGTTAATTGAAGAATAAGCTTACCTGAAAGGCCTCAACCTCTTTATCCGAAGGTTGAGCATAGACCATGTCCCTTGATAAAAGGAACGGCCGCGTCTGAGGAGCATAATCAATCTCAAATGCTACAAAGATTTTATCATCCTTCGCATCACTTCCATCAGAATATTCATGCTCGGTTTTTTTCTTATAAACTGTTGCTTTCTCCAACTCCAAAGTCACTTTCTCCAGTAGGAAATCAGTCCATTTCTAGTTCCAATAAAAGCATAAAGTTATTACAAGCCAGAGTGCAAAAGCATATAGAGTATTCCATCAATCACAACGATTTACTATACTGACCACATTTTTTTTTTATGAAACTATACTGACCACTTAAGACCATCAGAGAAGCAAAACATCATAATTTATAATGTAAGATAGATATCTGCAAATGACAAATGTCAATTGCTCCCTCAAAGATCTCCTTGTGATTTAAAAGAGGTGTTCAAATGGAAAACTGAAGAACGATAAATTTAAGAACGGTTTCTTTGTTCTCAACAAACAAGATTTTAAAGAAGATAGTACACAAATTGGTATAATATACCAAATTAAATTTTCTTGACAAAGTAGTTAACTTACCTCCAAGTAGTAATCCTCAGCATACAACAGAGCAGCAAAAAAAGCCTTATAAGTTGAAGGAGATAAAGGTTGTTTCAGAACTTGAGGCACAACGTCTCTCTTGATCTGACCTTTGATATCCTCAGGAATAGCATATATGGGTGTACCGTTTTCACACATATAACTCATCTTCCCTTCTTCATTTGTTACATTATTGGGAGCTGCATGCAGAATTGGCTTAAAAGCTAGAGGCTGATTAGTGGGAGTCTGACAAGGCCCCGAGGCAGATGAATTTGGGGCCACTGAAGGTGAAGATTGAGGTGGTTTTTTGGAAGTTGGAGAAGAAGAAGCTGAAGATGAAGTTGGAGGGGGTTCAGGGGTCTTAGGAAAAGATGCATATGGTATAGAAGAAGCAAGTGGAGGTTTAAGGGATGATGGAGATGGGCTAGAGGACGAGGGAGGTGGTTTAGACAAAGATTGTGATAGGTTTGAGGAAGATGTGGGTCGTATAGAAGAAAATGTAGGTGGCAATGGATTTGAACTTCTAGAACTGGGTGGTTTAGATGTAGACTGAAGTGGTGTAGAAGAAAATTTGGGTTGATTAGAAGAGGATATAGGTAGCAATGGACTTAAATCTTTTGAATTCTTTGAAACTTTGTCAGAACTCAAAACATGTTGTGGTTTGTCTGTCACGGAATTTCGTTTCCCCGAATCTACTACAACTTTGATTTCATTAGAGGAAGATGAAGAAGCACTTGGTTCTGACGTTGGTAAATCTTTTTTTTCTGACTTCGGTAAATCTTTTTTGGAAGTTGGAGAAGAAGAAGCTGAAGATGAAGTTGGAAGGGGTTCAGTGGTCTTAGGAAAAGATGCATATGGTATAGAAGAAGCAAGTGGAGGTTTAAGGGATGATGGAGATGGGCTAGAGGACGAGGGAGGTGGTTTAGACAAAGATTGTGATAGGTTTGAGGAAGATGTGGGTCGTATAGAAGAAAATGTAGGTGGCAATGGATTTGAACTTCTAGAACTGGTGGTTTAGATGTAGACTGAAGTGGTGTAGAAGAAAATTTGGGTTGATTAGAAGAGGATATAGGTAGCAATGGACTTAAATCTTTTGAATTCTTTGAAACTTTGTCAGAACTCAAAACATGTTGTGGCTTGTCTGTCACGGAATTTCTTTTCCCCGAATCTACTACAACTTTGATTTCATTAGAGGAAGATGAAGAAGCACTTGGTTCTGACGTTGGTAAATCTTTTTTTTCTGACTTTGGTAAATCTTTTTCCCCAGTAGAAGGGTTGCCAGGACGATATTCACGAAAATTTGTATAGAAGGATTTCAAGAACCCAAAGAGGCGTGGGAAGATTCGAAGAATAAACCACATATTGTGTGTCCTTTCGAGATTAATTTCCTCTTTGGTTGCTGAGAATATGAGAACAATGTCTCAAAATGTGAAACATGAAATTCTCAATTTAAAATGAAAATCTGACTAGGCTGACCACAAGTTATTGTACCACAAGTTATTGCCTTACTAACAAGTCCAAGGCATAATTTTTATACATATGCTGATATGATTTATTGTGATTGGCTTATAATAAAAATGGTGTAATCACAACAACTAATGTCAACAGTTATGAAAAATGTTATATCCTATGATATTTTTGTTTCCTCAAGTTCGAAACTTAAAATTCTATATTTTTTTTATACAGTGTGTCCTTTCGCAATCAGTCCCCTCTGTGGTTGCTGAGAAAATAAGGACAACGTCTCAAAATGTGAAACATGAATTCTCAATTCAAAACGAAAATCTGACTAAGCTAACCACAGGCTATTGTTTTGTTAACATGTCTATGGTACCACTTTCTTCACATATGTTGATATGATTGGCATATAATAAAAATGTTGTAATCACAGTAAGTTATGTTATCAGTTCTGAAAAATGTTGTGTGTGTGTGTGTATATATATATATATATATACCAAACATGAAAAAATAAAAACACCCAGGTGATGTGAATGATCAGACAACCAAGAGGCTGGTTTCTTTCTTTACCATATCAACCACATTTTTCCCTAGCTACCCAACAGATCAAAAAGATGATTGAGAATCTGAGAAAGTGAGTAGAATGTAGATCAGAGAATTGTACTTGAGCATGCTAGAATGATTATAGACAGAGTAGAAGACTGAAGACCCACCTGGGATTCTAGAGAAAAAAAAAGACTGACTGTCTGAATTCTGGTTCTCAACTGTAATGAATCACAAAAGACTTAGCAGATTCTTATAATAAAGTTGACGAGAGCTGTAAATTCCAAAAATCTTTTACGTGCTCCACCCCCTGGCTTGCCACGTCAGCAAGTGAGTCCGGTGTATAGTAGGTCTCAACTGACATGGCAAGATTTAGTAAAGTTAGTACCACTACCCAACATAGCAATCCAAACCAAGGAAAAGAGTACCGACCACTTTTTTGTTGTTGTTGTTAATCACGACCAATCACCTTGAAGTTTTAGAAAAGGTTGCCCGTATATATATATTCAGTCTAGTACTTGTCGAATAACTTTGGAACATGGGAAGCTAGATGAGTGGCCTTTTTGGCACGTTCGTGTTTGTAAAGACTTAAGAGTGAAGAGTTTTTTTTTGAGAGAGAGACTTAAGAGTGAAGTAGCTCTACCCTATACGTGGTTATTTGGATTTGAAGTTGGTGATGGTTGCTTCATTTGTTTAAAATTTAAATAGAAATTCAATTAAATAATTTTCCAAGTAGAATAAATTATGAGTAAGCGTAGTGCTACAAACTTTACCACAACTTTGCTGTGTGACAACTCGTGAGTGGTAGAAACAAAATAGTGGGAGTCCATGATTTCACTACTCACGAGTCGCCACGTAGCAAAATTGTGGCAAAGTTGTGGCAAATTTTGTAGCACTAGATTTATTTATAAATTAGAAGTAAAGGGACATCTCACAAAAGATAGGTTCCTAATTTAAAAATAACTAGTAAATTGCCCGTGCAATGTATAGAAAAGATTGTAATGTTTTATGTAAGATAGTTTTGGAGAATGTTGTAAATATATTATAACATAATTTTTATAGAATTTTGTTAATAATGAATTCATCTCAAATTGCAGCAACAAAAAAAATTTGCTTGTAGGGGTTAGGCTAGCATGATGATGGTGGCTGCCCCTTGAATTAATGAGATAACAGTAAAAATAAGTTAATGTGATCTTTTGGGTAATAGTAAAAAAAAACTTAATGAAAAAAAAGTAAAATAAATTATAAATGCTAAATTAGAGCGCATCATGGCATAACCTCATGCACTCTCCTGCATAAAAGTATGTTGGTCTCAAACTGAAATAATAAACTTGGTTTCTATAGTATTCCGATCTTCACTATTTACATCAATAGGGATTGAGTATGTAAGAAAAGTTTGAAGAAGATTCATAGAAATGAATATCCAAATAAACATAGATTTGCTATAATAAGTAAAATAAGAACATATTGTTAGCCACAATATATATATATATATATATATATATATATATATATATTTGGTAAACTACATAAATGGTCCCTATTCTTAACACTAGAGTTCAATTTAGTTCCTAACCTTTTAATTGTGTCAAGTTGTCCCTAACCTTTTAATGTTGTGTTAATCTAATCCTTGCTATTAAATTAGGAACTAACAATTATTAAATGACGTAACATTTACCATAAAAAGATCTCATAAGGCATACCCTTGTTGCTCATGGATTTGATTGAATAAACATATCATTGATTTTGCCAATAAAATTCTACTTTAAGTCAAATCATGTAAATACTACAGTAAGACTTAATGAAAAAAAATGGTATGCATCTAACTAAAGGTTTTTATAGTCCTCTCTAGTTTCTACCATATGGTATACCAAAATTATCTTTGCATCATAGATTATATGCCAAATATTTTTGGCTAGAATCCTATAAATTGTTTAGATTTTTAGAAGGGACAAATGCTATAAGTATCTATGACTGCAATATCTCAATTGTCTATCAATATCTGAACTTATGATCATCTATATGCTTATGATGGACCTAGCACTTTCATGCATTTGCTTATAAAAAATAATAGTAATAAAAACACTTGCAATTTAAAGGCATCACAAATAGTTTGGTCCAACTTGCTGTGAATTTCTTAATCGGTTATAGGAGCATCTCAAAAGTCATTGCAACAAATTGGTTTTCATACCTAATACCATAGCATCATTGACAACTCAAAATTTAATATGAATATAGTTGATTGCAATATGACTATTAGTGACTATGTCATATCGCGTACAATTTGACATTTTTTGTAAAACACCAAGAGAAGTACTCATTATCTTAGAAGACAATCTATCCAATGTGCAGCCCATTGGTAAAATTGAATACTATCTTCAATTTGGGGAATCGTAATATATCACTCAAAATGAGAGAAAGACAGACAAACAGACAAAGACTAAAAAGTTTTGGGAGAGGAAGAGAAAATCAAGTAGTGGGACTGTTGAGGTTAGATTGTACATTTTTTTTTTTCAAGAGTGATTGTATATTTTCCTTAACTGTACATCTCCATTTGTTTACATAGGGTTCTGAATTAAGACTTGAAAAATGAGTAGAAACGTTGGTGTTTTCAGATGGGATCACTGAATCCTGACTGCAAACCGTTATCTTCAAAGAAGTTAAAGAGTGTGTGTAGTCTAAATGGAAGCTTGTAAGGAGGAAGAGAACTTCTACATGAATCAGGATCTTGGCTTTTAAGTTTCATCTACATGTGGGGGAAGAGAAAGCGAGTTTGTAAGTGGGTTAGAGTCTAGGCTTTCATCTTCAAGTGAGAAAAAATAATGCCTTGGTCATAATATATAAGAGAATAACAGTAAAAAAAAAGGGTAAAAAAAAAGTTAACATGATCTTTTGAGTAATAGTAAAAAAAAAAAAAAATTGAAGGAAAGAGATAAAAAAAGGCTAAATGAAATATAAGAATGCCATGGTAGGACCTCATGCACTCCCGCATGAGGTCTCTGCTATATATATATATATATATATATATATATATATATATTGATTTCAACTGCACTAATATAATTAAAATAGGATTAAGCTTTGCCAAAAATATCCCATTTATAGTTGAAATATATTTTGGGAAAAAAATATAAGGTGACAAGTAAGTAAATGAAACAATTTAAGTCTACCCAAAAAATACAGCTCTCAGTATCACATTCATATTTTTTCGGAATCTCTTTTATTCTAGTATATGTGCCTACTGTCTTTAAGTTGTCCTAAAACTCTTAACCATCTGAACCTTTTTTATTTATTTTTATAATGAAGTGATTAAAATGCATTTAATATTTTATCGAATAAAAATAATAATTTTTAATTTATTTTTTAAAAAATAAAGTCAAACTGTGCACATATATCCAAAAAAACACAAACAACCACAATGAAAGATTCATTTTCATTAAATTTCTCATAAATATCCTCTATTCAAATTGCATTAAATTTTTTCTTCTCTAATTCATCATGACTGTGTACTCTATGAATTTCCCAATCTGTTTTTATTTTATTTTATTTTTTTTTAGAGTCCCCAATCTGTTTACTTCCCTATGCTCTATTGGTTTTGCCAATAAATATTTTCAAGAAACAAATGCTATAGTATCAACTGGATTTGACTTGTATCCAATACACTAATGCATTGCCCCAGGGATTTTCTTGCATCAATCAAAAAAATAAGAGAAATGTTAACCAATGCCCTTAGAGCATTAGTTTATGAGCTATTTTTAGAAATATTTGATTGGGAGAATAATAAAACGATAACTGTTCTTGATAACTTTTATATTTCCCATGAAAGTTGTATCAAAAATTTTCTATTATGGTCTGTTAACAGATGCCCTTAAGGCGATTGTTAATATGACCCAAAACTTTCCTATTAACAATTGACTTAAAGGCATTGTTAATATGACCCAAAACTTTCCTATTAACAATTGACTTAAGGGGTATCTGTTAACATGACCAAAAAAATAAATCAACAATATCTATATTTTCATGTGCCCTTCAATGTATATCTTATAAATTTTGTTTCATATTTAAAACTTATCAACTTTCTTTTTTTATAAAACTAGTTGATGTTGTGCATGATGTGCATGTGTGTTATAATTTTTTTTTTTAAGTTAATAAGAAACTATTTTTATTGCTCGTATATAATACTTATTATATATTATAATATTTGGATAATTAATTTCAATTATATTACATGTCATTCAAAAGAAAGGAAGTATAAATTGTTATGCTTAATATAATTAAAAATATAAACATATTTCTTAAGCAAATAGACAAATATTTAATTAATTTCACTAATTTAATCACAAAATTAGTTTTTTATATTATCGATAGCATGCGTTCCTTTAATTTATTTATTTATTATTTATTTATTTTGTTTTAATTGTAATAAAAGTAACAAAACTCAAGCAAGAATATTATATTCATAATCAATTCTTTCTCATATAAATTTTCAAAAGATAACTATAAAAATTTCTTTTATGTAAATCATTTCTGCACCACCTATAATTAATAAGTGAAAATAAATGAATTTACCTCCATTGAACTCTTCTTAATGACATAACACAAGTTTTAGCTATTGCAGTATTGATTAGTTCATTTTATTTTATTTCATATTACATGTCACCAAAAGAAGTTAAAATATGTAAAATTGTTGAGCACATATCACATTCCCTCTTTTATATTTCAATTTTTATTTTAAAATTAAATATAAAAAATGCGATTTTACTGAGAGAGAGAGAGAGAGAGAGAGAGAGAGAGGGAGGGAGAGAGAGAGAGAGAGACGTATAAGTTCTTTGGATATAAATAAATAGTGTATCACCTATAGATAATTAATACATATAAATAAATCAATATACCCATTAACTCATGAAAATGAATTATTACTTTAACATAAATGCAAAAGTTTGATGAGGTGAATTGTTAAATTAAGATAATTATATTTTTCTTCTAAAAAAATGTGCCACATGGCCAAATAGGAAACTGCTATAGCAAAAGTTCATATTAACTGTAAAAATAAATAAGTGCAAGATAATGATTGAAATTTCCAGCCTTCTCCAAATCAATGTTGGCTGTGCTACATATATATAATACGTGTTTGAATTATAAACTACAAGATGATAAAGTTACAGATAGAAGAAGCTTATCTTTGACGACTATTGTTATCTGCACAACTCTTTTGAGTTTTGGAATTCGTAAACTCCTCTTTATCACAACTAGCTTGGATTCATATTTTGGAGTTGTTTTTGACCTTATCTTTAGCATGCCCCCTTAAGCTTAACTATATAGGGACAACATTGAGCTTGGAACGGAGCAATGCAAACCTGGAAGAAGATAGGGGCTTAGTGAAGATGTCTGCCATTTGATCTTTACGAGAGAGGAACCCAATGGTAACAAATTTGACAGCAACCATATTTAGAACAAAATGAAAATCAATTTCTATATGCTTCGTGAAAGCATGGAAAATAGGATTGGAGGAAAGATAAGTGGCCCTAATGTTATCACTCTACCAAAAAGGACAGGTAGAAACAGATGCATCAAGTTTAGAAAAAAGATAGCATAACCACTTGACTTTAGCAGTAGTGTTGGAAAGGGCCTTGTACTCAGCCTCTATACTGGATCGAGCCACAATGCCTTGCTTTTTACAACCCTAAGAAATTGGATTAACATCCAAAAAAAAAATACAAAAACCACTAGTGGAGTGCGGAGAAGGCCCTTGACAGATTTCCAATTATCAATTTTGGGGGCCATGCTTAAATTGAGCAAGTTTGTTGACCGTAAAGGATATATCAGGATGTGTAAGAGCTAAGTATTGCAAGGCTCCAACATTGTTTCTTTACAAGGTGACATCTTGAATAGGATCACCCTCAAAAGCAGAAAGATTTGTCAATGTAGTCATGGAAGAGCTAACAGGTTTAGCTTCTAACAAATTAGTTTGGTGGAGAAGATCAACAATATAATGCCTCTGAGAAAGTAAAATACTAGAGGTATTTTTTATAACCTCAACACCAAGAAAGAAGTTCAAATCACCCAATTCCTTAATAGCAAAGTCAATCTTCAAAAACTGAATAAGCATACAAAATGTTGAAGGACTAGAACCAATGATTATAATGTCATCCACATAAATGAGAATAAAAATACACACTCTCTAATGGTAATAAATATCAAGGATGGGTCAGACTTAAAACTTTTGAACCTAAAGGCTAGTAATTGACTAGTGAGCCGTGAAAACCAGGCCCATGGTGCGTATTTTAACCCATAAAGAGCTTTGTTCAATTCACAAATGTGATGTGTATACAAAGGGTGGGTAAAATCCTGGTGGTTGGGACATATATACATCCTTAGAAAAATGGCCATGGAGAAAGGCATTTTGAATATCAATTTGCTTCCTAATCCAACCAAGAGACACAACAATGGAGAGAATAATACGTACTGAAGTGGGTGTAACAACAGGACTAAAAATCTTGCCAAAAACAACTCCAGGTTGTTGGTGAAAACCTTTCGTGACGAGGTGAGATTCGTATCTCTCAATTGAACCTTCAGCACGATGCTTGATTAAAAAAAAACCCATTTACAAACAATAATATTGTGAGCAACCTGAGAAGGAACAAGAGTTCATGTCCAATTTTTGAGAAAAGCATCATATTCCAGATTTATAGCTTCACACCACTTAGGATATTTAACAGCTGAACTATAGCAAGTGGGTTCAGAGGAGCAAACACCATCAGTAAAAAGAGCATGAGGGATCAGATAACAAGTAGTACCATCAATGAAGGTTTTTGGTTTTGTGATGTTGTTCTTGGATTAGGTGGCCATGGGGTGAGTTGGTTGAGTAGGTGCATCTAGTTGTGTGGTGTGAGAAGTTTGTATCAGTGAAGAAGAAGGGAGAATAGATGTAGAGGGGTCAATGGGTGTGGGCTGGGCCAGGGGAGGTCAAGGGGGGAGCACTTGCCCCTCATGGCCCCACCCAAAAAACCCTTTAATATTTCTTCTATTATATTATATAATACAATAAATGCATTTAAAAATTATATAAATAAATAGTTAATAAATAGAATGGTTTTTTAAACCAAAACCAAACCCCTTCGAACATAATATTTTTTATAATTACAATTTCAAAATGATTTTTTATGTAAATAAACCCCTAATAGATAAATAATATAATGAATATGATATTGTATTTTGAATTTTCTTGCATTCAAATATTGCTTAATATACACATGAATGAATTGTTATTTTGCAAATTGATCTCAAATACTATATATATATATATATATATATATATATATGTTTTCTTGCATGTGTGTAAATGTGATGTCAAATGTAATTTTTGCCCCCCCCCCCCTTCAAGTCAAATCTTGGCTTCACCACTGGGCTACGTTGTGGGCTGTAGGGACAATTGAGAGTCAAGTGATGTATCAAGTGGAGGAGCAGGCCTAGTAAAGGAGAGGTCCATTGTGCGTAGCCCAAGAGAGAGAAGCAAGGATTGTGCCGCTTGATTTTGTGTTCCTAGAGTGGAGAATGAGATTGAAGAGTGTTGCACAGCAGTGGTGGCAAAAGGAAAAACTGACTCCTTAAAGAGAACATCTCGAGATATATAAAGACAGCCAATGGAAACATGTAAACATTTGTATCCTTTATGATGTAAACTGAAGCCAAGAAAAACACACTTGATAGAATGAGGTTGAAGTTTATGAGCATTATAGGGTCCCAAATTTGGCAAACAAGCACAACCAAAAACTCTTAATAAATTATAATCAAGATAGTTTTGACAAAGTTTTTCAAAAGGGGAATGATTTTGTAAAATTTTGGTAGGGAGCCGATCAATTAGATAACATGCAGTTTGAAAGGCACCATCCTAATAATGAAGATGGACACTAGCATGTTAAAGCAAGGCAAGACCAATTTCAACTAAGTGACGATGCTTTCATTCAATGGCCCCGTTTTTTTTATGGGAATAGGGACAAGAAAAACAATTCATAATCCCATAATTTTCAAAAAATTTGGAGAGAGAGCGATACTCCCTACCCCTATAAGACTAAACAGCTTTAATTTTAAGGTTAAAATATTGTTCAACATATTTATGAAATTTAATGAAAATAGAGAGAACATCACTTTTACTTGTTATTGGATAAAGCCAAGTATATTGACTAAAAGCATCTAAAAAGGAAACATAATGTTTATGACTAGTTTATAGAAAATTGGAGATGGTCCCCATACATCAGTATAAATCAATTCCAAAGGTTGTGTTACTGGAGTAGAGGATAAAGAGAAAGAAAGTTGTTTACTCTTAGAACTAAAACAAGCAGAGCATGAAATTCCAATATTATTTGCAAATACAAGAAGTCCAAATCTAGAAATAATATGACAAACAATATTAAAAGCGGGATGTCCTAAGCAATGATGCCATTGAGCTTTGGAAGTTCATTCACCGATGAAAGCAGTGGATGAAGGAGAAAGATTATTTGATGAAGAAGGAAAGAGGTACAACCCATACCTACTTGGCCCGTGCAGTAGAATTCTTCTTGACACCTGGTCCTTCACAAGAAAATAAGATGAGTGAAATTCAATGGAAGTATTTGTGTCATTGGTAAACTTTTGGACATAAATCAAATTTTTGGTAATCTCAAGAACATGTAAAACATCATTGAGAATAAAAGATGAAGGAGTAGAAAGTTTGGTTGAACCAATATGCTTCACTAATAGTCCAATACCATTTCTAATGCGAATCTGGTCAGAGCCAGGATAGTCTTCAACTTGCATATTCAGATTTGCAAGATCATTGGTGAGATGGTGAATGGCTCTAGAATCTGGATACCAGTTGAGATCAAAGGATCCTTGAGGAGTGGTGGAGAGCTTGCATGTTTGAATTTTCTTAAGTGGAATAGAAGTTGTCAAATCTGTGGTAGCAAGAGAGAGCAACGTGACCAGGTTTGTTGTAGACTTGGTAGACAAGCTGATTGTTGGAAGAGGCGGATAGTTGATTTTGCTCTAGCTGCACTTTGGGTTAGTAAATGCCCATAAAAGTCCTCAAGGGAGAGAGGATCAACACAAGTGGTCACAGAGGTAACAAAAGAGTTGTAGTTAGACCCGAGTCCAGCCAAAAGGAAATATACAAGCTCAAAATCATTCAATGGTATGTCATTTGCAGCAAGAGTGTCAACCAGATTTGTAAACTGGTGAAAACAATTAGTAGTTGAAGAATTACCTTTCTTCAGTTTGGCGAGCTGATAATGAATCTGCATTGTTTGAGCATGAGATTGCGAGGTGAACATGCGTTCTAATGATTGCCAAACATCACGAGAAGTAAGGCATTTGACTACATGGGTGAGAATCTTTCCAAAGAGAGAGGAGATAATAGATAATAGCACCGAGAATCATCTGGTCCAGGAGATGCCAGTGTTGATGCTATGGATTCTAGAGAATTTGAGTGGCACCATCTGCTGCAACAACGATGGTTTACTGTGGAGGAGGGGCAGTTCCATCCAGGTAGCCATAAAGAAGTTGCCCTTTCAAATAAGGAACAATTTGAGCTTTCCATAACAGGTTGTTGTCACGGGTTAGCTTGTTGGTGATGTGCATTGATAATAGCTTAATTTTGCATATTTATATCATTGTTAGAAAGTATTATCATACTTGTTTTGAGTTAATTCATGCATTTTATATTTGGTTTGGAGTAATGCTGAATAATTAATTTTGTGCTTAATTGAGTTTTATTGCGTGAATTTTTCTTTTGTAGGAGAATGAAATTAAAAAAGTGGATTTATGCAAAGAAGAAAGTTAATGGACTATACTTTTACAAGGGCCATGATGAACTTAAAGAAGTCCAACCCAATTAAATTGAAGTCCTATTGGAGTAAGGAATCAAAGGAAATTTGCACCAAATCCAAGTCCAATTCAGAGTAGGATTCCAATCTGCACATCAGTTAGTATTTTTAGTATAACTTTCGGTTCAGATGTTCAATTGAGATGATTCAAGTTGAGCTAAAATGTTAACTTAAATGTATACAACTTTGTAGTTTACCAAAAGTCCGAATTCGAATTTTAAAAAGTCCAAAATCATCAATTAATTGAAGCCTAAAAATCTGGGATTTTCTCCCAACGGGAATTCAACTTGTAACAGGATTCCTTGACCTATTTAAAGGCTCTTTAGGGCAAAATTCAGAGGACGCTAAGGTGAGTGCTAGGGCTGCAATGCAAAACAAAAAATTGGAGCAAGGGGCAATGTCGCATGTGGCTTCTCCGTAACTTTTCTCCATGATCGCATTGTGACTATTTCTTTCTCTATTTTATTTGTCTAGTTTAATGTTTTGTATTTTATTCTTGTGTTTTATTTCAACTAGCTGCAGACCCACGTGATGCATGGGAATATAAATATTACATAATGATGTGTAATATATAAAAAGTAACAATTACTTCAAGTATTGTCTATCCCAAGCCAAATACTTAAAAATGAACAAACCCATATAAGACCCACAACACAAAAGAGGAAGTAATAAAAAATGGAAAAAAAAAAAACTAGCAATCAAAGGAAACAATACTATTAATCTAATCCTTACATTGAATTATCAGTAATAGACATCAGTTGTGAATTAGAATTTGTGCCAAGGAACTGCATAAATCAATAAAGACACACCCATAGGTGCAAGTTATTAACATTTTTGTACCAAGGAATTACATAAATCAAATTATTTGCATCTAGGGGCTTGTTGTTTTTTTGTGTTTTTTTTTTTTTTTTTTTTTTTTTTTTTCTAGCAACAAATTCTGAACCCGAAGAAGTACACTCTTGAAAGTGGGAAACTTTTACACCCACCTAATTAGGAGAGAAGATTGTAAGAGGCGAAAGGTCCATGGGACCATCAAGTGACATCCTAAAAAATCCACATACAATAACTATGAGACATGGTGGGAAATAGAAAACCCCCCACCTTTGCCCAAACATGTCTACAGAATTTCAATGATACACACAATATGTTCCTAAACCCAGGTATATGGACTATATGACACAGTGAAAAGATAAAACCCGCATCTTTTCTCAAAACATGTTTGAAAAAAAATACAAAATTAATTGAATCACCCGAAACAAGAATTCAATCATATAAACAGAGAAATAGGTACATGGCTAGCTATGTTCATATATGTTAATTATGCATGAAAAAACTCACAAAGTTCATGCAGAAATGCAAAGGGAAAAACGACAAATATGTTCACCTACAAATATCATAATGATCAAAATAAATAAAATCCATTATAAAAAATCTAACATGTAAATAATTAAATAAATAAATAAAGCAAGAGGGTATGGCATGTGTTTAAAAAATGAAAGTACCTATAGTCTGTGTGAATTAAAATACAAAAGAATATGAAAAACATAAAAGTGGTGTGTGTGCTGTAATTCTTCTCAAGCTATGAAAAATTACAGTCTGCATCTATCTATATTCCTCTATCAGTTATTTTCTCTAATTTCCCTCTTTTATTCTTTCTATTCTCTTGGAGGTCAGGCTACCTCAAATTAGCCATAAACTCTTGAATTAGGATCTTAACTATGGGGTCTTTTTATAGAGGACAACTACAAAACACTAAGGTAGTTGTCCTGAACCTAGACATTCTGAAACTCATGACCTTAGAAGGGATACACCAAAAAAAAAAAAAAAAGGAAAAAGAAATTCCAATCACTAAATTGATATATACAAATATAAGAGTATGGCCTTGAACTTCAAGTTATCATAGTTAGAGGTGGGAGTTGTTTAGGTAAATCCAAATTGAAATAGCTAAAAGAGGATCTCTGTCAGTTATATAAAGGGTACAACTTATTTCTTTCTTTTCTTCTTAAATACTCTGTTCTTATATGTTAAAGAAAAGAGAAAAATTATTGAGTTGCAGCCTAAAAGAGCTTAAGCATATATAGTTTTGCTTCTGTATAACTTTAAAGACACTAAGACAAATAAATAAAATGAAATTGAGTTAGCAAGAATCTAGGTCCCACAATTAGAATTTCCCAAAAATACAAAATTAATTGAATCACCTGAAACAGGAAATCAATCATATAAACAGAGAAATAGGTACATAGCTAGCTATGTTCACATATGTTAATTATGCAAGGAAAAAACTCACAAACTTCATGCTGCGATGGAGAGGGAAAAAAAATTAGTGACTGAAAAAACTGCAAAGATGTTCACCTACAAATATCATAATGATCAAAATTAATAAAACCCATTATACAAATTTTAACATTTAAATAAATACATAAAAAAAGCAAGCAGGTCTAGCAGTATATCTGGACCATCTGCAACACTAGCAAAGAAACAACTCATGCTGCCAAATACAATAATAATAGATGATAGCAAATATAAGGCCCCCAACTATGTGCACAATACCTGTCAAGGGACACATCATAAGTAGACTTAGTATCATATTTTCTGCCCATCCTATAACCGACTTTAATAGCATCTTCCAAGACAATTTGTCTACTTACAAATATTGGTGCCTGCACAAAGCAAATTTTAAATTGATTATAGAAGCTTTAAAGAAACATTCATACATAATCAAGGAATGTTATTAGATTTGTTGAAGTCTCAAAGGACTTCGAGAAGGATAAGGGGTTGGCATTGTTGTGCAGTCCGCGTCAGATTTCATGACACACACACACTCAAACAACATCCTATTAATATTTAAAAAAAAAAAAAAACCACCAATTGGAAAATCCATTCAGATCAAGGTAACTTCAACTGTCTTGAACTTGAAAGTTTGAATTTCATTATTATGAAAAATTGACTTGTACCAGATGCAATGCTAATCTGTGGAAAATATATACCTTGCATTTATTTTCCACATTTATGGCATTCTTAGAATGTCATTTTTCCCAGGCTGCAAATTACAAATGCCTTGATGTAACATAAAACTGAATTGAACATAATCAAGACATACTAATCGTAAATTCCTAACCACCTTGCTAAAATATAGTTTGGCAAAGTAAAGTATTAACGACTCTTTTTGTAATTCTCACCATAGTAACCTAAAACCAAAGGGGAAAAGAAGAAAGAGAAAACTTTAAAATAATTGAATAGATTTATACCCCAGTTTTCAAATAAAAAAGGACTTAATAAAATAGATGTGCAGTAATATTAAGCCAGAAATTGAGAGACATACACCCAGTCATATTCACACCTTGGACCTCATAAATTCTTTTTCGATCAGCAAACTGACTGAAGTTTGCAATATTTTTTCTATTATTGAGATCCAGTGTTACATCATGGGACCATATCAGCACTCCATATTAACTGCCAAGGATGCCTATTTCTATGAAATCTGCCCCTTTTCAATAGCTTTCACCTAGTGTTGCATTCAAGTTTTAAAGGTCTGAAGTGAATCATCAAATATATTGTTTTAGAAAACCAAAGGTTTGAAGTTTTGAAACTGTCTTTGGAAGAGAGAGAGGTTGGCGTTAGCTAGCTGAAGGGCCGAAGTTTTGAAATTGTGGAACACAGGTAGAGCAAAAGGAGGGGATATAGAAAGGGTTGGTGTTATAGAGTAAAGGCTGTTAAGAATGGGTTTGGGCGTTATGGTCGACAGTCCTCTGTTAGAATGTGGGGAAGGGGAAGGAACACAGTTTGTGTGAGAAATCTGCCGTTAGAAGGTGGGGAAGGGGAAGGAACACATTTTGCATCAGAAACAAAAGAGGAGGAAATCCAAGAAGTTGTAACTGTGATTTTCGAAGGGTTTTGGGTTGACAAGGCTTGGGTTTGGGCTTTTATGTTAGAAATAAATTTAGAAGAAGTGGGCTAGCGGAATTAAATTTATAGGAAGTGGGCTTGATGGTAGAGATAGGTTGGAAATAATTTTAGTTTTATTAGTATTTTAAAATTGATAAAAACTATTTTAAAATTGTAGGATAAATTTAGGAAAGAGAATGGGAATGATGTGACTGCTGATATGGCTCAACGTGAGCGTAGCAACATTAAATGCTACGCTTCAACTTTTAGTAATATATAGATACAGATTACCATGAGGAGCTAAATTTATAATTAGGGTTGAGGATGAAACCTTGTTAAGGATTATTAGTAATATTTATATGATTTGATTTTTCCCACTATAGTTGTTCTTTAATGATTTAAATTGTTTTTGCTTCATATCAATTGACTAAGATGAGATTCTAAATATGAGTTCAATCATATTGTTCTCATGATTTAGGATTTGTCTTAATTAATTGAATGTTTGGTTTATTATTTCTTGATTATAAAATTGGATATCTCTTGTGATTTGTTTGTCAACGGATACAATTTGTTTAGTAATATATAGATATAGATTACCATGAGTAGCTAAATTTATAATTAGGGTTGAGGATGAAACCTTGTTAAGGATTATTAGTAATATTTATGTGATTTGATTTCCCACTATAGTTGTTCTTTAATAATTTAAATTGTTCTTGCTTCATATCAATTGACTAAGATGAAATTCTAAATATGAGTTCAATCATATTGTTCTCATGATTTAGGATTTGTCTTAATTAATTGAATGTTTGGTTTATTATTTCTTGATTATAAAATTGGATATCTCTTGTGATTTGTTTATCAATGGATACAATTGATAATTTGATTTTATATTTAAGAAGCGAAGAAGAACATGCTTTAGATTTTTAAACATAAGTTTTAATGATGATATTTTCCATGATAGCAAGATTGATTTCTAGATTATCATGCAGTGGTTGGGAAAAATTAATGATCATAAATATATACATATATGACTTACAAGGTAGATTCCAAAACTTTAATTCCTGTCTCTAGATTGTTTACATCTCTTTATTGCTTTATATTATATCTTTGCTTAGTTTAATTATTTTCTTAGTATATTTAATTGCAAACAAACAATTTTTATTAAATTAGATTAGGATTAATTTGGTTAAGATTTGATTAATTTTCCTACACTCATTTAAGTCCTTGTGGGTTCAACCGTGTTCTTGTCAAACAATACTTCGGTACAGTTCGTACACTTGCGAGTACTTTAAAATTTCACAACAGTTGGTAATCAAATGATGAATGGTAGTGAGAGTAGTGGGAGGAGTGGTAGTGATAGTGTTGGTGATGGCAGTGGAGGATGAAGAAGATGATGAAGCCATTTTTTATTTATTTAAAAAGACGTATGTCACTTATAGCTTTGATACCATGTAAAAACAAATAAGTGCAAGATAATGATTGAATTTTCCAACCTTCACCAAATCAGTGTTGGTTGTGCTGCATATATATGATACGTGTTTGAATTACAAATTACAAGAGGATAAAGTTACAGATAGAAGAAGTTTGAAATACAAAAGAAGTCTATCTTTAATAGTTGTTCTTTTCACTAGCCCGATTGTTATCTGCAAAACTCTTTTGAGTTTTGGAATTCAAAGTCTCCTCTTTATCACAACTAGCTTGGATTCGTATTTTGGAGTTGTTTTTTATCTTATCCTTAACATTAACTTCAGCTATAGTAGGAGAGAGAGAAAGAGAGAGAGAGAGAGAGAGAGAGAGCTCTATTAACTTAAACGATATTAATACTTGGATTCTTTCTCTGTACTAGATTTTGTATAGAAGTTTGGGAAGCAATCGAAGTTAGTCCTGAAATTGGATAGAAGGCTTTAATTATACTAATTTAAAACTTAGAGAACTTAATTGAAAGAAAGTAAAGTTAGAGAACTGACATGAATTTTAATCAAAGTTAGAGGGTGCAATTTGCATTTTAGCCTTAGGGTTGTTTGGTTGGAGGGGTGGAAAAGTGTGAGGATAGAAAAAATTTTAATTTTTCTCCTTTTTGTTTGGTTGGGAATGGAAAAGTGGAGGGAAGGAAAAAGTGAGTTTGTATAAATTTACTCATATACCCTTGTTAAAAAATACGCAATTAAAACAAAAAAGTGACAAACAATAAAACAAAATCACCCAAATTTATTAAAAAAATAAAAATCATGTCCTCAAAAAAATCTCGTCTAGTTAAATAAAAAAAAAAGAAAAAAAAAAAAAAAACTATCATACCTGTGGCCCTAGGAAATCAAAAGAAATGAAGTAAAAGAAGAAAAGTGGTGACTGGACGAAGCCCATGTGCAAGTGCACATGGGCATTTTTTTCAATCAAGAAAAAATGATCCCAACCTAGTTTTCTCCCCATTTTGGGGAGAAAAAATTGGTGGGGGGCCCGGGGAGAAAAAATACATCCCCACCTAGTTTTTTCCCCATTTTAGGGAGAAAACATTTTGGTGGTGAGCCCGGGGAGAAAACACCTGAGCCTACCAATTTTTTTCCCTCCCCTCCCTCCAACTTAACACCCACAGAAAATGTTTTCTTCCTTATTTTCTCTCATTTTTTTTCGTCCACTTTAAAATCCATCCAACCAAACATACCCTTATTGGTGTTTTTTTTTTTTTTTTGCGAAAATACTATTTTTGTCCCTACATTTTCACTTCATTTCCATTTTGATCCCTACTTTTTAATTTTATTGCATTTAGCCCCTAAAATAAAAAAGCAAACTCATTTTTGTCCCTATCGTCATCTCACTAATGGAAATAGTCTATGTGGCAAACGAAATGTACCATTGGCACACTAAATGCTGACGTCAGCATTAAAATAATAATAAAAAATATTTTATTTAGCCTTTTAAAAATGCCACGTCACCTTTTAAAAATAAAAAATTAATTTATGAATTCTAACAAAATGAAAAAAAAAAGGGAAAAACAAAAATAAAAACCGACAATCGTATAAATTGAGATCTAGCTTATCTTAAGGAAGAACAGACAAGAACAAAAGCCCAGAAAATCCAAAACCCAAATACATCTAGGTGGACTTTAGAATCGTTTGATCTTAATCAATTATTTGTTAATTTGATTGAAGAACACAAAAGTAAGAAAAGAAGGAAAAAAAAAAAAGGCACCTAAATTCTAAAACACACATAAGAGACAACTTGCAATATCAAACTCAAACACATATGATTAGCCAAAACCCAGAAATACCATAGATTGGTTACAAAAAAAGATTTTGAAAAAATCTAATGTGAGATGAGAGAAAAAACCCAGATTGAGTAGGAAAATAAAAACTAAATTGGTATTTTGAGCAAACCCACTTTTGAATAACAAACTTTGCAACCGAAACAATATTTTTCTTCCTACTCTCCATCCCTCTAGCTAAACATTGAGTGCCCAAAATTTTCAAAGCCCAAAGAATACAAACCCAGAAAATTAACACAATTAAAACAAACCAATAAAATTAACACAAAACATTGGCCACAACAATAAGATCGGCAAAACAAAAACCACCACTTATAGTACATCAAAACCCACACTTCTTCAATCTAGGCACAGCAGATGCCATACACTTGAGTGGCGAAGGAAAGCAGGATCGTAACTGTTTTTCCAAGCCTGTTTGGACCACCAAAAACCATTTTGAAACCCAGAACCCAACCACCACAAATCTTAAATCACTCCCCATTTGGTTGATCTTGAACTCACATGCCGCCACCAGCCATGCCATGATAGCAACTAGTCTCAACATCTCCTTCTAACCCGGATCAAACCAATCTCAACCTCTCTCATTCTAACCCATATCATCAAACCAAGATCTCAAGACTAGAGAGAGATAAAGTTTGAGCTAAGAGAGAAAAAAGTTTGAGCCGAAGTGTGGCCATGTGGTTTGAAATTAGAAAAAAATTTTATCAGCTTTGATGTTTTGGTGTAATGTGAGGGGCTTTATTTTTGACTTATTTGTGTTTAATTTTGTGTTGACGTGGATAACTGATAGATGTTTTTGGATTTTGAATTTTCTGGGTCTGTGTTCTTATCTGTTCTCCCTCAAGATAAAGCTAAATCTAAATTTATATATTTTTTGTTTTCATTTATGTTTTTCCCTTTTTTTCATTTAGATAAAATTCATAAATTAATTAATTATTTTTAAAAGATGACGTGTCATTTTTAAAATGCTAAATAAAATATTTTATTACTATTTTAATGTTGACGTTAGCATTTAGTGTGTCAGCGATGCACTCCTTTTGCCATGTAGACTATTTCCATTAGTGGGATGACAATAGGGACAAAAACAAGATTGCCTCTTGATTTTAGGGACTAAATGCGATAAAATTCAAAAGTAGGGACTAAAATGGATTGGTAGGAAAACCGCCTCCCTTCTTATGTTATGTGTGGCATTAAATGCCACTAGTCAATTATATAGAAATTGTTTTTTTTTTTTTTTTTTTTTTAAGAAATGAATTAAAAAAATTATTTAACAAAAAAATTACCTTTATTTTTCTATGTCCATTTGATTATCTAAAACGGTTAATTAGAACAAATTTTTTCACAATTTTAGAGTGGGAAAATTGTGATTAATGAAACATTACTTTCACTTGGTACCACTACTAACATCACTTCTATTATACACCAATTATAACCTATCAACTTAGCAGCAAGAACTCTCGATATTGATAAAGAGGAAAAATGGGAGAGATGTGAAGGCTAAAGCATATAGTGTTTGGGTAGTTATAGGTTTTTCTACAATGGAACTTCTAAAGTGTCTGTTTGAAATAGTACAGTAAGACCCATAAATAGTACCAAAAAGTGCAATGAAACCCATGAATAATAGCAAAAATAAGCTAAATAGTAAATAAACTGGCCTTTTAAGCCAATGCCAAACACACACTAAGTGTGGTAATATGTATGGTTTAACCAATGCATATTAAAGGCTACTCGGCTACTCAATTCAACACCATGATTAGGGCTATCCATGGGTCGGTCTAGGTTAGTTTTGGCCTCAACCTAGACTCGACCTGCTCAGGTTGGGCGGAACAAAAACGAACCAGCAATCGACCACCAACCACCATGGGTCAAGTCGGCCAGGCTTAGGAGAGCGAACAGTCGGGTTGGTCAAGTCCGATGATAAGCGACGACGAGCAGAGGAGAAGATCTATCTTCATCGATCTAAGTTAAAGGCCGACCGGATCTAACGGATTATCGCCAAATTTGAGTAGATCGGAGCCCAATCTAACCAAGAATAGCCGGATTTGTATAGATCTAAGTCAAATCTAACCCAATAAAGCCGGATTTGAGCAAATATGAGCGAAGGAGGAAATTAGATCTTGGCTAGATTTAAGTGAATTTAAGCAAATAACATCGGATTTAAGTGAAGGAAGACCAAGGGTGGCCGGATTGGAGTTAAGGAACACTGGATCTAAGTGAAGGAAGACCAAGGATGGCCGGATCGGAGCTGAGGAACACTAGAACGTCATCTGATCTGGAAGGATCTCACCGGATTTGGTTCAAAATTCGTAATATTTCGCCAGAGAGGATGATTGTTTTGGTTTAGGTTGGGTGCCACGGGTTTTGAAACGTAAAATCGGCAACCGACTTGCATGGGGTTGGGTTAGAGAGTTCGGACACGTGTCCAACCACCGGAGACGTCGGATCGGGTAGTAGCGGGTCAGGCTCAGGCGGGTTGGGCGAGTGGCCGGGTGGATTGGATAGCCCTAACCTTGATCCATGTACCAATGGATAGGCTGTAGTCCTGATTTGGGAGGTGCATAGAGTTTCTTTTTCACACAATTTAGGCCATCTCTATTCGAACTCTAGGTTGGGCTAATTAGGCATGGGCCTTTGTGGATACATAACATGGTATATAAAGGGACTGAGATTTCATTCAACAGTTTTTTTTTTTTTTTGGGTACGGTATACAAACAATTTCATTCACGCATTACCTGGTATCTCAACAAAATTCGATAATCAAACATAATGATTCACATAATGAAAAAAAAGAACATGAATGAAGTACAAATAGTAAGGAAAATATTAGTCCCTGGAATCAAGAGATAAAACTAAACCTGTCATTTACAAAACACAAACTGTAAAGAACTATTACAATACATAGAAAGAGAGATGGAAATAAAATTAAATTTTTACATAGAAGGTCTTTGCAAGCAGACACACACACAAAACTCAGATGACAAAGCAGGAAAAGACACACGCACAGGTAGATTCTAAGGTGGCAACATTTATACAACCATACAAGTGCATTTTGCTGTTCGTGAAAGAACAGTTGAAAACATGAAATTCAACAGAATGACTCCAAGCTATTTAGTATTTATAGCTCTGTGATGAACATTGGATTGGGGATTTGATATGGCCCAACTTCATGAAGTCTTTCAAAATATGACTTCCCCAATCCATAATTCCTTGCTATTTTAGAGCGGATCCAACCTGAATGGTTTCCGGGTGCACCAGTAACAATAACAGACGTATTCTCATTAGCAAAATTAGCCAAAGCTATTGTTGCTTCTGGCTCTGTGGTTGACGAGGCATCCACTAGAAAAATATGACTAAAATGTCCAGCAGCTATGCCTTCATTGTGTAGTCGAAAGCTACTCACAAAAGTTGACAGAATTATCTTGAACTTCCGAAGTTTTTGGAGTGGAGGACATGCAAAACAATCATCTTTTACAGGACATGAGCGCAGAATGTCAATGGGTACTTCATCTATCTCTCGAAATGCAGCATTGGCTCGAAACATAGCTGACTCTGGAATCACCTCCCTCAAACTTCTCATTAGCACATCACATGTGCGGTTTATAGGTGCGCATATAAGAATTCTGTTCTCTTGAGAGGTTTTATATATTTCAATTACTGCCTCACAAACAACCATTCCTGTTCTTGCTGACACTTTTTGTTCAGGTACATACCTTGGCGCATTAGTGGCAATGAGCGGGCCCGCAAGAAGATAAGGTGGTGAGCCCTGAAAGCTTAGAATCCGACGAACTGCATTTGATTCATTTGTATTAAGCTTATAATAGGTATTAAGCAGAGCTGGTGGGTTAAGGATGTTCTTCCGAGGGACGCATTCAGGAAAGAGGAAGTTGTGGGATGAAGGATCTAATGCAGCTTCAACTGCTCGATGAGCCCTTTTTAGACAAACTCTGTTGAATGAGAAGCTGATGTCATATTTGCGATTTGGATGATGCTGTGAATGAAAATCATCTCCAAACTCAACTAATACACGCTTGCTTTTCACCACACGATAGATAAAACCCTGCTTACCATTTAGACTGTTAGTGTTGTAGATAAGATCATAAGATGAAAAAACAGATGTTCATAAGCTCTCTGACTGGATATGTAAATTCAACTACAATTAGTAGAATGGGCATACAATTCTGCATAATGCTATTAATATGAAATTATGAGGTCTCTTTTCTGGGGTTTTTTTTTTTTTTTTCTGGCTTTTTTCTTTTGTATGAAAATCACCCTGAGATGTTGGGTGTTTTGGAATTGAGCCCTTCATCTTTATATAATTAACTAAATATAGCATAGAGTCCTACAATTATGAATTCTCTGAGAGAGACTTCTGATGGAACATTTAAAAAAAAAAAAAACTCAATTTATTTTGTGTGAACATTAGGTATGGACTTTGATCTTCACCTGTCAAAAGTGGATAACTGTACGGCTGATAGGATAACATAGATCTGTGTAAACACATCACTGCATTTGAAAGTTACAGAATCTGTCCATGTTTGGTCTCTCTCTCTCTCTCTCTCTCTCTCTCTCTCTCTATATATATATATATATGTATACTCTTAATGGAGTATAGATCTCAATAGTAAAGGTGCAGCCATTCAAGAGTTTTCTATTGTGGACATAGATTTTCAGGCTAAACCGCATTAATTTCTGAGTGCTTCCACTTTCCCTTTCCCTTTCCCTTTCTCTTCTCTCACTCACTCTCAATTCACAATAACAATTTTAACATGGTATTAGAGCCATCTTAAGTTTGGTTTTCTCATTCCTTCTTTTTCTACAATGTTCTTCCTCAACAGTGTAATTCTTCAACGGCTTCTCCATTGCCATCCAAGCATTGACTTTTCCAGATCCAGACATTCTGAACATCTTTTTGAGTCATTGACCACACCAGTTGATAGATCTGAAACAGATATACACAATGCCAAATGAATCACCACCACCAAACTCTTGCACCCCTCAAACCTGTTGTTGAACAACCACTACTAACGTTGTATTTAGCTTATGTCTGCCAGCTCCAGCGAAGCTTTCCTTTACTTTCGTATTCTGGACAACGATATCATTTCCTGTGCTCGTCAGTGTCACCATCCTCTGACCACTGTTTGTCAATGACCGCTACTGCCACCAGCATCTGTCTCATGTATGTCAACCTTTGGTCACCATTTCTCTATCAATGTCCCACTAGGCAACCAATTTATCCATCCTCCGACCAAAGTAGCCATCCTTTGGTCATTAGAGCAGCCATCCTCTTGAAGTAACTGTCTCATGCATTCCTTCAACCTTTGTTCCATTCAACATTGTGCCTGGTCCATTCTACATCATAAATCAAGTTGTATTCAAGATTTCACCTTGAGTTTGAGGGGGATATTAAAGATACTTGTCCAGGTTGAATATACCTTTGCAACTTGTAGTATTGCACTACACTAAAGATTAGTCTATGGTTAGCCTAGGTCTAGTCTCTCAATGTGCTCATTGTATGATATGGATCTCAATAGTAAAGATGTAGCCCCCTGAAGGGTTTTCCATTGTAGAAATAGGCTGTTAGGTTGAACCACGTTATTTCCTTAGTGCTTCTGCTTTCTCTTCTCTCACTCACTCTCAATTCACAATAATTTTAACTAATATTAATAAACTACTCAATAATTTCTTATCCATTCAATATCACTTGAGGATACATCCTTGTTATAAATTTTGGCTCTTCAAGTAGCACATTTTTGCATCAAAGCAACCAAAGATCCTTGCTGCAAAGCACATTTTTGCATTGAAGCAACCAAAGATCCTTGCTGCAAAATAGAAAAGCTCAAGGACCTGTAACCTCCTCTGGATTTCTCAAGTGATCCAGGGATATGAGGATACAGTACGGATCATGTAGATTTTCCTGATATGCCAGACTACAATAGGATGATTTGTGGGGAGGTTTGGCTGCTCACTCATCAGTTACGCAAGACCAAACTAATCTAATGGTCAGATTAGCAAACTGTGTCACAAGGTTGCTGATTGGCCAGCTATAAAACAGTTAAAGTCAGGTGCATATAGCAGGATTCATAACAAAAAAGTCGTGCCCAGAGAAGAATTCATAAATCAATTTAATAGTGTGATGCAAAAAACTTAGCTTCAGGTTAGTAAAGAAAGATTCAAAAAATGATGTATCAAAATACCATAATACTTGACCAGATTAAACTCAAAGGAAAACAAGTTATCTAAACATAAACTCAAGACCATCTCAAGCAAAATTATTTGATTTGATCAAGTATAGGTTAATTGAAGAGTAAGCTTACCTGAAATGGCTCAACCATTTTATCTGAAGGTCGTGCATAAACCATGTCCCTTGATAAAAGGAATGGCCGCTTCTCAGGAATAGAATCAATCTCAAATTCTACAAAGATTTTATCATCCTCCTCACCACTTCCTTTTTTTGATTTCTTTGATTTTTTATGAAGTGCTGCTTCCTCCAACTTCAATGTCACTTTCTCCAATAGGAAATCACTCCATTTCTAGTTCCAATAAAAGCATAAAGTTATTACAAGCCAGAGTGCAAAAGCTTAGAGTATTCCATCAATCATAACATGTTGTTATGTTACTATGCATGCTGCTTGAGATCATCAAAGAAGCAAAATATATATAATTTAAATTGTACGATGGAATGCAAAGAACAATGTAAAATACTCCCTCAAAAGATGTGTGATTTATAAGAAGTGCCGAAATGGGATCCAAAAGAAAGATAAAATTAAAAAACTTTAGAATAGTTGCTTTTTTCCTATGAAAGGTTTTAAGAAAATGGCTTGGTTCATTTACATTGCTACTCTCACTCATTTATACGGGATTTTTATAAATAAACTAGAAAGATTCTTATTAATTCTGGGAACTTGCTATCCATTTTATATCAGAATAGATGATTGCTTTTGAATATTTATTTGTTTACGCCAAGAGCCCTGTAGCTCAATTGGTTGGCACCCCTAATATTTCAAATGGAGACATCTAGGGTTCAAATCCCTCTCCATTTAACTATCGAACTATAAACAAATATATATATTTGTTTGTTTATGATGCTCTCTGTTCAAATATTATTGTTGAGGGAGAAAAAAAAAATAGAAAGTAATTATTTGATACACCTGCAATTGGATACCCTTTTAACAAGTAGACAAGTGTTTCCAACAGACCAAATAAAAATATAATTGCTAAAGTCAGCACATAAACAAAATTTCATCACCTAGAACAAATTCATCTTAAAAACAATAGAAAGATATGGTTTCACTCTTTTTAATCATAATCTAGAAGTTGATCTTGTGAATGCACAGAAGTATTTCATTTGAATGCCATAACAAATGGAACAAAATCATTTCAATAGAACATAGAGCACATTGGGAGATCGATTCAGTAGCTGAAAAAAAAAATTCCCCGATTTCAGTAGATGCGTAAAAAATATCCCTGATTTCATTGCATGTCATTACCTCTGCACCGGTCCAGGACTTATCTGATTGGATAAATTTCAAGTACAGGCCTTCTTCCAATCAAAAACTATGAAAGATTTGAAATAAAATCCTAAGCATATATGTGATCAACACAATCAATTTAAATTTATTCCCATTCCTATCTGCAAATGCAGAGACCTATTTGCAAATAGTAAAAAGAAATTTCTTACAGCATTAATTTAAAGGCACGTTTCTCCATTGATTACCAGAATATAAATTTTTGCCAACCAACAAACAGAATGCCGTATAATTGATGCTATGCACAACTAAATCAGTTTTGGCAACAAAGTCGCACAATATATTGAGTTACTGCATAAACTTAATATGTGCTTCAGACAAAAATTTTGATTTTCTTTTACTGACAGAAGCATGATCCCTTCACTCTCACACACACCATGGAAAGCACTGCATGTGGGAAACACCCACAACTCAACTAAAACCCAAATCAAGAAGAGGATGACCAGAGTGAGGCTATATTTACATTGTAAACCAGAAATACATTACACTGTTATTGACTCAGATCAGCTATCTTAGCATAGTTGAGATGGCCACTTCAAAGATCAATTCAATCTAATTTTAAATGGTGCTTGCATCATTTTTTAATAATGAATATGCTTGCCTCATTTCTCCCTGTCTCTAGTAAAAGAGAGTTCCCAATTGGCTTTTCGTGACATCTTTTCTATTGCAGAGTGTGTATTGAAAGTTTAGGAGGCATTAAACTACAGCAAACAAGGCAAAGGGACTCATTTGCAATACGCACTTGAATGTCCAATCCAAAACTAAACCTGTATTACTATTTTTTTTTTTTGGGGGGGATAGGTTAAACAATTCAAATTTACAAAGGTAAATAAAATTGTTTTGTGTTGAAGGCAATATGCACACAAAGCATAGAGCTCAAATGAGATATGTTTAGCATTCAGCTTCTCTACCCCACTGATGTGCATCCCGGTATTATTTTTCAAATATATTTCTTTCAAGTTTTTCTATATTACTGATGTATATAAATGTTTATCAATATTGTTTGAAATTAATTTGGTAAAAAATAGGATTAATAAATTTTATCAGACAGTTCATAACTACATCAGTTAAACCTGACCCAAACCCAACTCACTTTAGCTCCAGTTATTTTTATACTGCAGTGTAGTGCTAAATACAAAACAGGATCAGGTCTCAACCCATGCCTCTGTACCAGCTTAGGATATATTCATTTTGGAATATGGTGTTTTTACCCTCTCATTTTTAATTCCCTCGGGGGAGTTTGGAGGGAAGGGGTTTCCACTTATGTTAAGAAAAAAAAAATTATCAATTTATATCTGTTTCTTAATTAAATTGAACAAAATAGTGGTACACTTTTTAATTAATATGATGTCTTATCATTTCCTCTGCTTCTTATTTTAAGTTTTAAAACATCCAAACAAAAGGAAGGGTTCCCCTCCCCTATCCTCCCCTCTCTTTTCCTTCCCCATACCAGCTACTCCCCTCTTCCTCCAAACTTCCAAACGCGTTGTTTGTCTCTAGAAATACTCTCACCAATAGGACAAACCATACGAAAATATATAATCATGAATCAGTAAAAATTAACTAAACAATTCACCAAAAACAAGAGTTCAAAGAAGATAGTATACCAAGTTAAATTTTGTTGACAGAGTAGTTAACTTACCTCCAAGTAGTAATCCTCAGCATATAACAGAGCTGCAAAATAAGCCTTATAAGTTGAAGGAGACAAAGGCTGCTTCAGAACTTGAGGTGCAATGTCTCTCTTGACGAGACCTTTGATATCCTCAGGAATAGCATATATGGGTTCACCCTTTTCCCACGCATAAGTCGTCTTCCCTTCTTCATTTGTTACCTCATTGGGAGCTGTATGCAGAATTGGCTTAAAAGCTGGCGGTTGCTTAGTGGAAGACGGAGATGGCCCAGAGGAAGAAGGCGATGGCTTAGATGAATATGGGACCCCTGAAGGTGAAGATTGAGGTGGTTTATAGGAAGTTGAAGAATAAGAAGAAGCAGATGGGGATTCAGTGGTCTTGGGGAAAGATGAATATGATGTGGACGAATCAACTGGAGTTTTACGGGATGATGGAGATGGACTAGGAGACCAGGGAGGTGGTTTTGATGATGATCGGGATAGGTTTGAGGAAGATGGAGATGGACTAGGAGACCAGGGAGGTGGTTTTGATGATGGTCTAGAGGAAAATGGATATGAACTGTTAGAAGAAAATGCAGGTGGCGGTTGGGAAGAACTCTGATCAGGACTGCTGAAAAGGCCTCCCATTAGATCTAACACAACCAATCTCGTTTGACACGTACTTTCTAAGCAAATTTAAAGTACATTCACCACCTACAAAGTAGAAGCATTCAGAGAAGATTCCTTTCTCTCCTTCTCCCTCTCTAGTGCTAGTAGAATAACTTTGGAACATGGGAAAGCTAGCTGAGTTGCGTGATACTGATAAAGTCATAGTCCGAGGTTACTGGCCTTTTTGGCTCGTTCGTATTTGTAAAGACTTAAGAGTGAAGTAGCTATACCCTATACGTGATTATTTGGATTTGAAATTGGTGATATTTGTTTAAATAGCAATTCTAATTAAATAATTTTCCAAGTAGCATAAATTAAATATAAGGCAAAAGGATTTTTTAAGGGTGCACCTCACAAAAGATGGGTTCCTATTTTTTTTTTTTAAATAATTGCAACCGTACTAATATAATTAATATAGAATTACGTTTTTCCAAAACTATCCCATTATATAGTTGAAAAATATTTTGGAAAAAAATAAATTAGGAGAGAAGTAAAATGAATAATTTAAATATACCCAAAAAATACAACTGTCAGTATCACATCCATATTTCTTTGAAATCTCATTAATTTTAGTATATGTGCCTAATGTCTTTAAGTTTTCCTAAGACTCTTAATAACCTAAACTATTTTTTTTTTTTTTTTAAAAAGACGAATGCCTTAAAGGTAGTGATTACTGGTTAAGATGCATTTAATGATGGGTTCTTATTATCTCAACTAATAAAGCCTCTAATGGTTGACTAAGAAATCTAAGGTTCAATTCTCACCTATACTAAAAACCGATTGATGTCTTGGTCTGTGATAATAAGCACAATGATTAAAAGTGAATACCATAGATTGAAACTCTATAAAAAAAAAAAAAATGCATTTAAGGTTTTTATACAATTTTCAAAAAATAAAATCAAATTGTACAATATATTTTGAAAAAACACACACAACAACAACGAAGGATTCATTATCATTAAATTTCTCTTAAATATCCTCTATTCAAATTGCATTAAATTTATTCTTCTCTTATTCATCATGGCTATATACACTATGAATTTCCCAATATGTTTATTTCCCTTTGCTCTATTGGTTTTGCCAATAAATATTATCAAGAAACAAATGCTAAAAAACGGGATTTGGCTTGTGTAAATACTATAGCGCATTGCACCAAACTTTTCCCGCATCAATCAAAGAAAAAAATTAGCAATATCTGTATTTTCATGTCCCCTTTGATGTATATCTTATAAATTTGCAATATCTGTATTTTCATGTCCCCTTTGATGTATATCTTATAAATTTGCAATATCTGTATTTTCATGTCCCCTTTGATGGGTTTGTATAGTTCAACTATAGCCCAAATCAATAAATTTGTAAGAGAGAGAATCAAACAATAAGAGAGAGCCTTGCTCGAGGATGAAAATAAGTGTTGGGTTCTAAGACTTTAGGTTTAAATGTATTAGAATTTCAATTTGTAATGTTGGCAAACCATAATCAAAATGTTTAGTCTTGTTTTAGACTTGCTCAAAGTATGTTTAAGTTGTAAAGTTGGAATTAAGTGTTTTGCAGGATTTACTATGTAAATCTGCCTGGCTCGATCGATCAAAAATTAGACTCAATCGATTGAAGCTCGTGCAGATTTTTTTTCTACAGAATTTTCCAACTCAGCCCAAGCCCGTTTTACGTGTAGGGTTTTATGTTTTGCCTTAGGTATAAAATGGAAAACCCTAGCCACATTTTAAGGATGTTATTTATACTATGTGTGTAAATATTTTGTGAAATCTAGAAGTATATGCCTTCACATACACTTAGGGTTATCAAGATCTAGATTGATGTCAAGAGCTTGGTAATCAATTTAGTTGCAGATTCAAGAGCTTAAAGATATACAAGTGGGAGCGCTTGTGCTTGCTGGGAATCCAAGAAAGAAGTAGTCCATAGACTCGGAGCTGTCACGTGGTTGTGGTAGTAAGTTTCCTACTCGAGGTAGCAATAGGATGTTAGTGGTCTAAGTCGCTATTGTATAAATTTCAATTTTTTCATAGTGGATTCAATTTTACCTTAAGGATAGCTAGATTAAATCCTCCCCTAGGTTTTTTTACAGGTTTGGCTTTTCTGAGTTATCATATTGTTGTGTTCTTTATTTTTCATACTTTACAATGATATGATTTATGTGTGTTAACCTAGATCTACATAATTTACCTCAGTTAATCACTTGGGTAAATAACTAGGTTAATCTGATTGTGTTTAAGGGGTCTAAAAATGTACAAGTGGTATCAGAGCAGGTTAGCTCTTGTGTTTAGATTCTTTGATCTAAGAGTTAATCATTGACCCTTGTTGTAATGGAACACGGTCAGTCTCTTGTGATCCCACCTCACTTTGATGGGAATAATTATGCTTATTGGAAAGTAAAGATGAAAGTATTCCTGAAATCTATTGATGAGAGAGTTTAGAACTCTGTTGAATATGAATAAGAGAAGCCCACTACTCTAGTGAGTGAATGGCAAACTTCTCAAAAAGAAGCAGCCGCTTTTAATAGCAAAGTTATGAATGTTATTTTTAATGCTGTTTCTATGGAGGAATTCAAGAGAATCTCTAATGTTAAGGTTGCTCACACTACATGGTATATTCTCCAAACTGTGTATGAAGGCACGAAGGCAGTTAAGATTAATAAGCTGCAGAAGTTAACAACCAAATTTGAAAGCATTAGGATGATTGATGATGAAACTTTTAATGAATTCCGTGCTAAGATTAATGATATTGTTAATTTTGCTTATAATTTGGGTGAAATCTATGATCAACCTAAAATTGTTAAGAAGATTCTTAGATCTTTAACTGAAGATTTTAGACCCAAAGTAATTGTCATCACTGAAAGTAAGGATGTGGACTCCATTCCTGGTGATGAACTTGTAGGATCTCTTCAGTCCTATGAGTTGGACCTACCTAAGACTAGTAAACCCAAATCAATGGCTCTTAAGTCTGTTGATGATGTTGATATGAATAGATTTGATGATGAGCTCTCTGCTACAAAGATTGTATATTTTGCCAAAAACTTTAGAAATTTTCTTAAGAACAACAACAGAAGGGCAAGAGGTAAAAATAATACTGAACCTAAAAATTTTAGGAGGAATGAACCCACTAAGGTGAACAATAATGAGAAATTAGATCAACCTTCTAATAATTCTATGGGTCAACAATGTTTTGGTTGTCAAGGGCATAGTCATGTGAAATATGAATGTCCAACACTCTTGAGGTCTAAGGGCAAGGCTATGACTATAACTCTTAGTGATGATGAAGTTTCTGACAATGAATCTGGTAGCGATGAGGATAGAAACTTCATTACTTTCACTACTACTGTTGTAGTTGATGAAAGTGTTGCTATTAAGGAGAACCCTTCTTTTGGGGAACTCTTTGAGGATGTAGATTTACAAGAAGCCTACAATAAGCTTTACAAATTTGCTGCAAAGGATGCTATGAGTGTTGATTTAGGCTTGAAGAAAATTGCTTCTCTTGAACTTGATAAAAAAAATTTGTTTGTAAAACTGTTTGATACTAATGAACTATTGAATAATGTGAAGACCGAAACCATGCTTTTACTTGATAAAGTTAAGAATTTGGAAAATGAATTATCTGTTGCTAGAGAACAAAATAATAAGTCTGCTAGTTCCAAACTTGATCATATGCTGAGCGTACAAAAGTCTCCTTCAGACAAAACTAGCTTAGGTTTTGTAGAAAGCATCACTATTTCTAAAACACATTCCACAAACTTTGTTCCTTCTTCTGAGCCCTTGTGAGTGAGGTTGTCAAACCTGTAGAAGTTATACCTCCTAGGAAAATTAGGGTTGATCTTCAAGAATCTAAACCTAAGACTTCTAATCCTCCTAAGAGCAAGTTGCATGATAGACCTGCATGGGTTTGTCATTTTTGTGAAAAGTCTAGATACATTCATCCAAACTGTTTCAAATTGCAAGCTGCTAAGCGAGCAAATAAACCAAAAGTACCTGTGTCTTAAGCACACGATCTTATGGTACTTATTGATGAGTTGGTAAAGGTTTTGAACATTTATTCCAATCCTAGAGTTGCTCAAAATTCTAATGTGAATAATAACTCCAATGCTAGAGTTACATCTAAAAGGCTTTGGATGCAAAAGGCTCGATCTAATTGAGTCTTTCTGACATGGCCCTTGTGCTTCATCGCTCTTCTCTTTGTTGCCATTCTCTTTTGTTGTTTGTGTTTTCTTTGTCTTGCTAGAATTTGCATTGCGTAACATTCATGCATTTCATTCTAGATTGTTTTTGTAGTTTCTTTTCAAAAAAAAAAGGAAGGGGGAGGGGGGGGAAGGGAAGCAAAATGTGTTTTGCATTATTTTTCTTGGATTTGAAACCAAAGTTGGCCAATTTATCTTTACATAATATGTTTTATGTACCTTGTTTAGCTTTGATGAGCTTATTTTATTGCACTTTACTAGTTTAAGCTTTGTAATGCATGTTGTGTATGAAGATGTTTATAAGTCTTGATCACTTTGTCTTGATCTTGAAGTCACATGCCTTTGATTGTTGGACTTGATGTTAATGAGAAATGCATAAATAGCCTTCTCACCACTATTTACTAGCCAATCATGAGCACCTTAGTGCATATCATATGATTTTGTGCTCGAGAAAATGTAGCACATGTATAAAAAGAACATAAGGTGTAGCCTCGGTTTAAATGCTAAAATTGGTGTGTACATTATTGGACTATAGTTAAATCAATCAAATAAATTAGTGTGTGCATTATCCCGGCTATTTTTAATAAGTTTCTGATCAAATAAAATTGGTGTGTACATTATGAAACAAATCAAGAAACTTACATGATTGTAAACTTATTTTCTAGGAGATGTGGGAGTTATATGATGTAACACTTTAAGGGATAGTCTCTTTTAAATGTATCTCAAGCTTTTGCTAGCTGTACACACTACACAAGTTACTCTTTGCTAAACTTTGTACATGTTATTGTGTGTGATTCTGGTTTGGCCAACCAAGTTTGAGAATTCCTTGAGTTTTATGCAAAAACGTATTTGAAATTTGAAAATTTAAGGTGAATTGATTGAAAATCTTAAATTTTTGGGAAAATTGGGTTCAAAACAAGTGTTTTTGAAAAGTATTCCATCTCATACTCATGCATTTTATTCATAAATTAATATACTTTAAGGAGTTTCTGCATAAAAATGCTTTGTTTTCCAAAAAATTAGTTTTTCCAGAATTTCGATCGATCGAACCTATTTCTCGACCAATCGAAATTGCAATTAAAATTTTGGTTTGGTTCTGTGTGTTTCAATCAGTGATCGATTGATGTTCGATCAATCAAATGAATTTTCGATCGATCAAATCTATTTTTCGATCATTCGAAAATTGTATAAAGAGTTTTTTTAAAAATTGAGTTTTTCACGTGTTCATTCACTATTTCAAAATTTTCAAAACTCTTTCTCTCTCTATTCGATCAGTCTAAAGGTCAAAGCATAATTTTTGTCGCTTTCCCTCAAATTCCTTCAAGGGTTTTTGTAATCTAGGATCGGTAAGACCTTTATACCCCTCATTTTTCTTTTATTTTCATGTTTACATGCATTTTTACCATGCATTGAAGGGAGATTTCAAACCAAAGGGAGATTGGGATTTTTGATGATTCAAGCTTTTTCTTTGGAAATTGATCAATGGGTTTTTGCTGTGGGATGATATACAACTGTTCTTGATAAATCAATTTGATCAATTTGATGTTTTTGAAAAATGGAAATTTCTAAGGCTTGAATTTACCTGATTTGGGTATTTTGTTCAATTGGGTTTAATTGGATGAAATTGGCTTTTTGGATTGATTAATTTGACCATTATAATATGTTATCTATCTTGTTTAATGATCAATTGATCAATTTCTAGAAAATTGTATGAGTGGTTTTTCAAAATTTTGGGATTTTTTATATAAACTCTATGCTCAAGCCAATTTTGTGATTTTAAGGTTATATTGAACTTCTTCTCATTGCATTAGATCATACATCATTTGATTATATTGTTCATGCATCATATAGATTTTCATTTTTTTTCTCTATTGTTTTGTGCTAACTTGTAGTCTACCCTTAGTTTTTGTTTTCTTTTCTTTTGGTTCTGTCTGTGTGTCTTGTCCTATCCTTAGCACCATGCGTAGGAAAACTAGAGTCAATAGGAAAGCCTCCTCTTCTTCTGCTCCTTTCTTTGAGAGTGATAGGTTTTAAAGTGAGAAAAACCAGGAAACGTATGAGTCTTTGAACCTTTTGAGAACCATTTGGGCTGAGAGAAAGGTTGTTTTAGATGAAATTGATCCTGAGATTAGGAGAAACTTTGAGCGTAGGGGTTGGTTACCGTTGCTGGATATTTCACATCCCCCTCCAGCTACCTTGATCAAAGAATTCTACTCGAACCTCTCTGTCCACTCCTATGATTCCAATACTTTTGTGAGAAGTTGGATACGGGGTGATGAGTACACCATTACTCCTTCAGTAGTGGCTGCTGCTCTTGGGGTGCCACTAGTCCAGAATTCTATTTATCCTTATAATGAGTCTCCACCCCCTTGATGACATCATGTCATATCTTACTGGGTCTTCTATCCAGTGGGGTTCTAATCCTTGGGTCACTACTCACGAGTTGATTGAGATTCATTATCTCTTTTTCTAGATTTCGTGTTATTCCATCTGGCCTATCTCTCATCTGCACATCATTCCTATAGAGAGATGTGCATTTTTGTATGCTCTTGTTACCGATGCTCCTATGTGTTTTCCTCATCTTTTCATTCATTCTTTGATTAAGGTTCATCAGAGTAGTTCTATTTCTCATGCTCTTTTCTTTCCTGTTTTTATACATCGAATTCTTTTACATTTGGGTTTAGAAAGCTTTCCCACGTCTGTGCTTGTTCATATAGTTGCTCCTGTAGGTGCCACTTTTCTTAGACAGAGGGCTATTCAGATGAGAGCCAGCTTTAAACGTCCTAATGTTGAGACTTCTGGTGTCGCTCCTCCTCCTCCCTCCTTTACAGGTGATACTTCTATTGAGGTGTCTGTCGATTCGTCTGCTGCTGCTCCTGCTGCTGTTCCTCCACCTTCTACTTCGGATGATTCAGACATTCATCATATGTTGGAGACTGTCATGACCGTTCAGGTAACTCATGGTCAGCTTTTAGTGGACATGCTTGATGAGCTTCGTGTTTTACGAGTGAATCTAAAGAGTATTAGACCGCCACCTCTTTTTTATGATAGGTGAGTGCCCTTTGGCAATTCGTCGCAAAAAGAGGGAGTACATATGTTGTAGAAAGGGATTTTTGATGTTAGGGGGAGATTTTGATGCTTTGGAGCTATGGTGTTTTTAGATTGTACCTAGGTGCTTCATTCTATATTTGCATTTTTTTTTTTTACTCATGATTTATTGTGTATGGGTTATCCATGATAGGAGGAGATACTTTATGCATATATGTTTCTTGTTTCACTTTGTTTATGGATTTATATTTATGAGGTTATTCATGATATATGTCTTTATTTTGTATTATGTGAAATCAAAAAATTATATTTGATTACTTGTATTTTCCACACATGCGTTTATGTGTTTGTTAAATGTTACAAGAATATACAGGTTGATTCAGTCATATTGCTGTCTATACTTGCAACTGATGGATAGTAGTTAGGTTGAATTTGTTGTGTTGGGCTATGATTGTGTAAAGGGCTGTTTTGTTTGTAACTTTGAGCATTTTTTTTAAGTTTGTGTTTTGTCATAAATTTTCAAAGGGGGAGTTTGTTGGGTTCTAAGACTTTAGGTTTAAATGTATGAGAACTTCAATTTGTAATATTGACAAACCATGATCAAAACGTTTAATCTTGTTTTAGACTTGCTCCAAGTATGTTTAAGTTGTAAAGTTAGAATCGAGTGTTCTGCAGGATTTATTGTGTAAATCTATCCAGCTCGATCGATCCAAGCTTGTGCAAATTGTTTTTCTGCAGAATTTTCCAACTCAGCTCAAATTCGTTTTACATGTAGGGTTTTATGTTTTTGCCTCAAGTATAAAAGGGAAAACCCTAGCCACATTTTAAGGATGCTCTTTATACTGTGTGTGAATCTTTTGTGAGATCTAGAAGTGTTTACCTTCACATACACTTAGGGTTATCAAGATCTAGATTGATGTCAAGAGCTTGATGATCAATTTAGTTGCAGATTTAAGAGCTTAAAGATATACAAGCGGGAGTGCTTGGCTTTCCTGGGTTATCATATAATTGTGTTCTTTATTTTCCACACTTTACAATGATATGATTTATATGTGTTAACCTAGATCTGCATAATTTACCTAAGTTAATTACTTGGTTAAATAACTAGGTTAATTTGGTTGTGTTTAAGGGGTCTAAAAACGTACAATAAGGAAGAAAGGCTTAATATTATAGAGTATGTGAGAAAATGTCTAAGTACAAGACTGCCCGAGGAGGCCAATGATACACAGAAAAATACACTGTTCACTCTTCTCTTAATGTTCTTACTATTACTTTTTTTCTTTTCTAATATTTGTGTCTCTCCTTTCTCTGAAAACTGTCTTTTTCTTATATACTCCCTCCACTTCACATCCTGACCCCCCATCTTTACCTACTAAATTTCTCCTAGAGACATTTGTCCTTTTAAACATTTGAGGAAGGTGGTAGAAGAAGTTGCTTAGTTATGAATCACACTATTTAAGTCACTTCCTCATCAATGCAGTTGATAAAGCTATTGTCCACCATTTAATGCGGAGGCAACGTGTTACTTCTTGATAGAAACTTCCCTTATGTTCGGACATACGTGGTTCATCTTCTTTCAAACATATGTCATTATTATATATACTTGGCCTATCCTTTGACAAAACACACTTTACTTGTAATTGGGTAGATTTAGAATGTGTTTAACGCTTCAAGAAACTGTGTTTCAAAATCAAGTGTTGAAGTCATCAAGTCTATCCAAAAAACAAGTTGGAAAGTGCAAGTTACTAAAGCTCGACACCTAGTCTTAACACCTAGTCTCGACACATGCATCTATCGAGTTTTAGAAGCTGTTTCAGTTCTGAGGCTCGACAGCGTCTCGACAGATCTTCGACACCTGTATCTGTCGAGATTTAAGGAAAACAGATTCTAATTTCTGTTTTGATTCCAATCCGTGAATGTGTCTTTGGGACTTCTTTTCTCCTAACCCTAGACATATAAAAGGATTATTTTAAGGGCTATCGAAGGATGCACAAGTACACAAGTTGCACAAGCATTGAGAAATCCTTGTTCAAGTTATTTGTGATCCGAGACAAAGTTCATGCCCTAATTCATCTCTCTTGTGAAGAAGTTGCTGTGTAATGTGCACCGTAGAGTTTTGTAACCAAATGTCTTCTTGATCTTCATCGTGTGGATGAATTGAAGAACTTTGCAGCCAACAACTCTCTCTCTAGTTGGTGAATTGAAGTCGTATACTAGAATCCGCGTAATTGGTTAGTCACATACTAGGAGCCGTGCATCAAAAGGAGAAACTGTTACTACATAACAAGTCCAATTGGGTATTGGGGTAAGGGTTCAACTGTAGGTTGGTAAAGTACTAGGATTCATTTACTTGTAACTGCTTGTTGTGATAATAGTGAAGTTTCGGGAGTGGTGACCTTAAATCACCTGGTGGGGTTTTTGCCGTCAGGTTTTCCCCATTCATAAACAAATCACCTTGTCAATTTTATTTCCACTGCATACTTAGTTTATTGGTAATTTGTTTGTGCTGCCACGTAAATTTGCATGTTAACTTGATTAATTAAAAACTTGGCTAATTAATCAACTTAATTAATCACAAAGGGTCCATACATTTGTGGCCTATCAAGTGGTATCAGAGCAGGCACACTCTGATTAGGGTTTAATCCTTGTATGTGATCCATTGACCCCTGTTTGTCATGAATAGAGGTCAATCTCTTATTATACCTCCATTGTTTGATGGTACTAACTATGCATACTAAAAAGTACGCATGAGAGCTTTCTTGCAATCACTAGATGAGAAGGTGTGGCAAGTTGTGGAGATAGGCTGGACCAAGCCTACAGAAGCGCCAGCCGATTGGGATGATGCCAAAATCAAGGCGGTTAATTTCAACAGCAGAGCATTGAATGCCTTATTCAGTGCGGTCACCAATGAGGAGTTCAAGAAGATTTCCTCCACGGAAACTGTTAAGGAAGCATGGACCATTCTCCAGACAATTTATGAGAGAATCAAGGCTGTCAAGGATTTGAAGCTACAGAGGTTCACTATAAGCTTCGAAGAAATTAAGATGGAGGATGATGAGTCATTCAATGAGTTCTATGCAAAGCTCAAAGACATAGTGAACTTAGCTCTCATAGATGCTAAGATCAAGACAGCTAATTTCAACAGCAGAGCATTGAATGCCCTATGCAGTGCGGTCACCAATGAGGAGTTCAAGAAGATTTCCTCCACGGAAACTGTTAAGGAAGCATGGACCATTCTCCAGACAATCTATGAGAGAATCAAGGCTGTCAAGGATTCGAAGCTACAGAGGTTCACTACAAGCTTCGAAGAAATTAAGATGGAGGATGATGAGTCATTCAATGAGTTCTATGCAAAGCTCAAAGACATAGTGAACTTAGCTTTCAATCTTGAGGAAACCATTCTTGAACTCAAGATAGTAAGAAAAGTGCTCAGATCTCTGCCCGAGAGATTTCATACTAAGATCACAGCAATAGAGGAATCAAAAGATATCGACAAGATTCCTCTGACTGAGCTGGTTGGCAATCTGTAAACCTACGAGCTAGGGTTGACTAGGATGGGCAAATCAAGCAAAAGCAAGAGCATGGCACTAAAGGCCAAGAGCAGTGATACAGATGAGTCTTCAGATGATGAAGATTCTAAGATGAAGTCCTACATTACCAAGCAATTCAAGAAATTTATGAAGAATGCCAATGGAAAAGGCTTCAACAAGGACCATAGACAATCCAGTTCTTCTCAGTTTAAGAGCCCAGATAAAGGGAAGAAGGATACCAGGGATGGCAGTCAGTACACTGTTCCCACTGGACCGAAATGCTTCGGGTGTCAAGGCTTTGGACATATGAAACAAGAGTGTCCTACGTACTTCAAGAGCATTGGGAAGAGCAAGGCACTTGCTGCTACCTTGAGCGACACTGAGCCCAAGGATGATTCCGACAATGAAGATGACGAAATCTTGAATGCCTTCACTGCCACTATTAATCCTACTGAAGGGATTACTGAAGAAGTAGATGAAGAAAAGGAATTAGTGGATGCTAAGTTTGAAACTATGGATGATCAAGATGATATCTATACCGCCTATGAGAAACTGTACAAACTTTTTGAGAAGCATGAAAAACTCTATAGGCTGGCTACCAAGAAGCTCAATGATGTAGAACTTGACCGTGAGAAGCTTTCCACTAAAGTTGATGAAGCAAATCAGACCATTGGGGCACTGAGATTCGAGAACAATTTCTTGGCTAAGAAGACCAAGAAGCTTAAAGCGGAACTGTTTCAAATTAGAGTACAATTGGAGAGGATGTCAAGTGCAAAGCTGGATGAGATGCTCAGTGTTTAGAAATCTGCTTCAGATCATACTGGATTGGGGTATGAATTTTCTCTCTCTAATACTCCTTCTGCTAGTACTACTGTTTTTGTTCCTCCTGCTAATAACATTAAAATTGAGGATAAAAATGTTAAAACTGAATTAGCAAGTGAGAACTTAGAGAAGGGCAAGTCTATCTTAGGAGCACCCCCTAAGCTTGAGAAGAGGGAAACTAAAAATCTTAGGATTAAGAAGGTTATCTCTCAAAAGCCTAAACAGAAGAAGCAGCATCTCTGTTATCATTGTGGTGTTGCCGGTCATACTCGACCAAATTGCTACAAGTGATTAGCCACTCAACAAAGTAATGGTATGATAGCATCTAGGAACCAGAATCAACTTCAGACCTCTCTTGCTCCTCTTGGAGATATTCTCAAAGCCCTCATGTTCCTTTCGAACTTGAACAATTTCAATTCTTCCCCCTCATCACTGATTCAAGGGTTGGCAAAAATGAAAGGTTCTTCCAAGGTGTGGAAGGAAAAGGGTTCTAAGTGATTTAGTTCACTTCTTCTCTCTCTCCCCATTTTGTTGTTTTTGCATTACTTGTGTATTGCTTTATTGTTTTGAATCAATCTAGTTTATGCATTGTTTTGCTTTCTTTAACATGTTTTTGTTTGTGTGTTTTTAGTTTTGTGTTTTATTTTTTCTTTTCTGATAAAAATTAAAATTAAAATTAAAATTAAAAAATTAAAAAAATACAAAAACAGTGTGTGTTTGTGTACATTGGTTCTTGTGAACCTTAAAAGGGCCATTGAAACAGAGTTTTCTAAATTTTGTATCTCTTGTAGCTTAGATGAGCATTCTTATGTACAACTAAGCAAGTGAGTTTTGTAGCTCTTTGTTTGTGATGAGTAAAGTTAAGTGATTTCTTGTATTTAATACTCATATCACTCTTTTTGACGGGTAGGACTAGAAAATTCTAAGAGAAAGCCATAAATAACCATCTCACCACTGTTACTCACCAATCATGAAATGACATTTGTATGCTTCGGCATAGCAAAAGTGCAATGTCAATAACTTAACATAATTGGGTATTTCTTTTCTTTCTTATATGCCCATGCATGATATGCTTACTAAAAGAAAATATGCAAAGAAATAAAAGCAAAAAGAGCAAAATGCTTTAAAATATGATTGCAAGCGTATTTTCTAGGAGATGTGGGAACTATAGGATATACCTCGAAGGTGATATTCCCCATCAATCAGTTATGATTGTGTGTGAGTTAAAGCGATTTTCTTATATCTCAAATCATCATAACTTTGAGACACTTATGCAATCTTGCGATGTTTTTCAACACAACACGTAATATTTTTTACTATTCTTGATACATGTGTAGGTACAATGTGATTTGGCCATCACAAGGTTTACATACGTTTATATATGTTCACTAAACTATCTTAACTCATTTTTGAAATATAAAATTTGTTAGACTTGTTTAGTGTGTGTGTGTGTGTGTGTTTTGGGATCCATGTGCTTAAAATTATTGTTGAGAGATGATTTTGAGAGCTTAATGTGTTGCTTGAATTATTGGTTGAGTTGCATGCGTGATTGCATTCATGTCTATGTTTTTCTTCTCTTGAAAAACTGCTTTTTAAGGCAATCTCGACACCTCCTCGACACCTCCTCGATACTTGGCTATTTTTGAGCTTCTCAGCTTTTTCTTATTGTAGTCTCGACACTTTGTGGATCGATCGAGAAACTTTATGTCTGCTCGATAGCTTCTCGACAACTTGTGGATCGATCGAGACTCTTTTGTGTTTGATCTTCCTTTCTCGACACCTTTCCTCGATAGCTGTATTTGTCGAAGTAGCTTTTCTCGATACCTACCTCGATAGCTGTCTCGACACCTCTCGATACCTGCATCTGTCGAGAATTACCGAAGGTGTATATAAAGGATCTTCACGATTTTTCTCTCATTTCTCTCGATCTCTCTCTCGATACATTTGGTGTTCTCACTCCCAAAACCTCTCTCACTCACTCCAAACCTCTTCCTAAGGATTCTTCAAGCTTTCCTTAAGATCTTCTTCTCTTGGTAAGCTTCTTATCTCTCATTCTTCATGCATTTCATGTTTTAAAACCTAGGTTTTGGGATTTTTGAAAAGTTTTGGGGTTTTTCAAATTGATGAGTGTTTCTTGAAATTTTTTTGGTTGGTTTTATAGATTTGATCTTTAAAACTACATGCATTGCATCACATTAGCATTCTAACAGTATTTTCATGTATTTAAATGTGTAATCTCTGATTATGTGCTGGTAGGATTGGATTGGGCTGAGCCCATGATGCTTTTTATGTTGCATGTCATATGTTCATGCATTTCTCATGCATACGTTCTTTCTTTTCAATATACTTATCATATATTGAACTGTTTTGGAACTATTCTGTGTGTCTCTCTTTTTCCCTCTCTCTCTCTGTTTGCGTTAGTTGTGTCTATGGCACCTAAGCGTAAATCCATTCCGTCTCAGAACCCTCTGTGTTCTCGGGGCTCTTCGTCTTCTGATTCTACTCCTCTCTTTGTTCGGTTCCGTGATGAGAAAGCCCAACAAGACTTCTCGGAGAACTTCTTTAAACGAGGTGTTCATTCGGAACGCCAAGTTATTCTGGCAGACTTTGCCGATACTGACCTACCTGATGTCATTCACAGTCGGGGTTTTAGGAGTCATTGTGTGATGTCCCGGTCACTTGTCCTACAGTGTTGATTCAGGAGTTTTACTGCAACATCCACGGGATTGATTCTTCAATACCTCTCTTTCATTCTCGTGTTCGAGGTACGCGCTTTGCTGTCACTCTGGAGTTAGTCTTCGAGGTTCTTCACATCCCGATGGTTGATCATCCTGATTATCCCGGTTGTGAGAGTCTATGGACTGTGTCCAAAGAGGAGATGATCTCTGCGTTCTGTGAGTGCCCCTCTGATTGGGGTGATCATCAGTACACATCATGTAAGCCTTTTGCTAAAAGTCCTCGTTTTCTAAACATGGTAATGACATTTGTTTTGCACCCACTCTCTCACTACAACTCCATCACAGAGCCACATGCTCGGTTTTTGTTGTCTCTCTCAGAGCATCTTACTATAGACTTCCCTTCACACTTCATCTTCTCTATCATTGATGTCTATAAGGATACGGCTACCCGTGATAAGCTCATTTTCCCTTCGGCTATCACGAGGATTCTAGGCCATTTTTCCGTCCCTTTTCCATCGTCCGACCCATTCCATGTCATGTCTGCCACAGACGCCGCTACTGTAAAATGTAGTGAGGCACAATTCAAGTCACGACAGACGGACTCTACAGCTCCTTCCTCCCGTCCGACTCCATCCAGATCTGCTAGAGTCACATCTGCTCCCTCCTCTTCCTCAAGCAATGTGACTCTTGGAGACATCATGGCGCAGCTTCAGCGCATGGATGCTAGCCTCGATAAACTTTGTACGGAGTTGTATCAGGTGAACGTTCGCGTTGGTCGCATTGCCAGGTGACAGGCAACCTTGGACGGCTTTACTTCTGAGGCTTCTCCTCCACCTCTTCATGTAGCTTCTGAGATTGAGGATGATGATGGTGATGACGATGATGCTTCAGATAAGGATGATGGAGATGCTAGCTCTTCTGATGAGATGTTTACTTGACCCTCTACCCTTTGTCACTCGTGACAAAAAAGGGGAATAGTTTTGGGTTATGAGAGTAGTCATACGTAGGGGGAGAGCTTGTAGATGATATTTTTGATAAGGGGAGTATTGATATAAGGGATGTAGCAAGGATTACATGTATTTCTTTTCTTTTCTTTCTTATAGAGATACATTGTTCATGTACTCCGGTCTTGTGACCATTTATTGACATACATTGTGCTTATTTCTTGATATATATATATATATATGTTGATGTATGTTTCTTTCCCCTACCTATCCATGTGTTGTTCCTTTTCTGTTTTTATACACATGTTTCTTTTATTTGTATGCAATCTATTATTTCTGCTTCACACAAAGATGTCTTGATGTGTTTTGTTTAAAAGTGTTTCAGATATACAGGTTGTCAAAGTCTACTTGCCATAAACTCTCTTCTTGCAAAGTTTTTTAAGAGTTTGTGATAAACTCTCTTCTTGCAAAGTTTTTTAAGAGTTTGTGTTAGGATAGATTTTATTGTATCCAACAAGTGAATATGAGTTGAGTGATTTATGACTTCTCTCATATCTTCATTTGGTTGTTGTGGTTTTGTCACGGATTGCCAAAAGGGGAGATTGTTAGGACATATGTGGTTCATCTTCTTTCAAACATATGTTATTATTTTATGTAATTGGCTTATCCTTTGACAAAAAGCACTTTACTTGTAATTGGGTAGATTTAGGATGTGTTTAATGCTTTAAGAAATTGTGTTTCAAGATAAAGTATTGAAGTCATCAAGTTTGTCCAAGAAACAAGGTGGAAAGTGCAAGTTACTAAAGCTCAACATCTAGCCTCGACACATGCATCTATCGAGCTTTAGAAGCTGTTTCAGCCCCGAGGCTCGACAGATCCTCGACACCTCCATCTGTTGAGATTTAAGGAAAACAGATTCTAATTTCTGTTTTGATTTCAATCCATGAATGTATCTTTGAGACTTCTTTTCTCCTAACCCTAGACATATAAAAGAATTATTTTAAGGGTCGTTGAAGGATGCACAAGTACACAAGTTGCACAAGCATTAAGAAATCCTTGTTCAAGCTATTTGTGATCCGAGACAAACTCCATGCCCTAGTTCATCTCTCTTGTGAAGAAGTTGCTATGTAATGTGCACCGTAGGGTTTTGTAACCAAGTATCTTCTTGATATTCATCATGTGGATGAATTGAAGAACTTTGCAGCCAACAACTCTCTCTCTAGTTGGTGAATTGAAGTCATATACTGGGATCCGCGCAATTGATTAGTCACGTACTAGGAGCCGTGCATCAAAAGGAGAAACTGTCACTACAGAACAAGTCCAATTGGGTATTGGGGTAAGGGTTCAACTATAGGTTGGTAAGGTACTGGGATTCCTTTACTTGTAACCGCTTGTTGTGATAATAGTGGAGTTTCGAGAGTGGTGACCTTAAATCACCCGGTGGGGTTTTTGCCGTCAGGTTTGATTTGTTTGTGCTGCCACGTAAATTTGCATGTTAACTTGATTAATTAAAAATTTGGCTAATTAATTAACTTAATTAATCACAAGGGGTCAACACATTTGTAGTCTATCACCTTGCTCCTCATGATTCTCTTTCCCCAGCCAATCCTTCTCACCTAAAACTCTTAAAAACCTTTTGCCTCTTTTCCTCTTATCCTCTAGTAACCTCCCTCTTCGAACATGTAATGCCCCAATATCAACTCTACAGTTCAACAGAGCTTTCCTAGGTCCTCGAGCCCCCACAATATATATATATATATATATATATATATATATATTAATTAAATGTCACCAAAAGAAGTTAAACTATGTAAAAAATTTAGCAAATATCACATTCCCTCTTTTATATTTCAAATTTTCTTATTTTAAAATTAAATATTAAAAATGTGATTTTATTGATGAGAGAGAGAGAGAGAGAGAGAGAGAGAGAGAGAGAGAGAGAGAGAGAGAGCCGTTAAATTCTTTGGATATAAATAAATAGTGTATCACCTATAGATAATTAATACATATAAATAAATCAATATACCCTTTAACTCATGAAAATTGATTATTAACATAAATGCAAAATTTTGATGAGGTGAAAGGTTAAATTAAGATAATTATATTTTTCTTCGAAAAAAATATACCACATGGTGTTCATACCCATTTTCGCAACACATTTTTTGTAAGCTCGGTTCAACCAAGCCCGACTTCCTCGTGAGCTCAATTTATTTTATTCTTTTAAGCATGGGTTAAGCCTATGCAACATATCAGAGGAAATTGAGGAAGCATGGTTTGGAGACTATGGGTCAGTTTCTTTCGAACCTTTTGCATGAGCCCAACCCATGCGTGCTACCAAGTGAGTAAGGGACACTGGTTGCACTTCAAGCTCATGGGAAGAGGTCTTGTAACTAAAATTTCCACCTAAAAGAGCTTTTATGCTCTGGCTGACTGTGGCCCAAAGTTTTTGCCTAAATCCATTTTTCTCTTTAAAAATAGTTGGCTCTCATTGGCCAACTCCAACTGCTAGCCCTCACTTGGGTGTGCCTCCCAAGAGTCTGAAACAACTAAAAATGAGAAACCAATAGGGGCTTAGTCAAATCTTTCCCAAATTATGCATAAAGCAAGCTAACTTTTTTCCTAACTAAAGAAAATCTGAACCAAACTATTAGGTTTTAAGACTTTAGGAACTAATGTATTAGAATATCAATTTGAATATGTTGGCAAACCATGATCAAAACATTTAGTCTAGATTTAGACTTGCTCAAAGTTTGGTTTAATGTAAGTTTTTAATCAAGTAATTGTAAGAAATTACTGTTTTATTTCTGCAAGGCTCGATCGGTCGAAAAATAGACTTGATCGATCAAGAATCGTGGATCAGGAATTTTCTGCAGAATTTTAAGCCAGCCCAAACAGTAGTTCAAGCCCAAAAAGGATTAGGGTTTTAGATCTACTGCTTCTAGTATATAAAGGAAACCCTAAGCATGTTTTTAAAAGGGCTTTTAAGAGAGATTAGAGTGCATCTTGTGCCTCTTTTATAGATCTAGCGTTTTGTACCCAAAAGCTCTCTAAGTCTTTTGTTGCTCTTTATGCTGTATGTGTGAATCTTTTGTGAGATCTAGAGGTGTTTGCCTTCACATACACTTAGGGTTATCAAGATCTAGATTGATATCAAGACTTTGGTGATC